>CM054113.1:97273762-98523762 GCA_028673005.1 Tanypteryx hageni | reverse complement strand
CATTATAATAAATATTTTTTCTTAAAAACGTGGTCATATACTTAGAATTCAGTAATCCGAACACCTCGATAATCCGAACACGCCCTTGCATTAAAGTTCGGATTAAAGAAATTGCACTGTAATTAGACCTAATCTATGCTATCATCATCAAAAGCGCCAACTGTCAAACAAATAAATCGTTTAATATCTAAAGACGGAAGATCGATTTGGAGCAATTAGATGGCATTTTTTCAGTGTTAAGTAAAATAAGTTAACAAGTTAGATACCCTTGCTAAAGCAAGAGGAGAAAGCACGTCAGGGCTCTGGTTTTCTTCTCCCTTTAGTGAAAATTTCAGTCCTCTAAGCTTCAGTAGTTTGGCTACAATAATTCTATATCTACATGATACCCTGCAAGTCACCTTTTTTGTGGATGACAGGAGGTGCAGTGCACCAAAGGTCCCTAGTTTTACTACATTGTATTTTCCTATTATGTTCTCTTATCGTCCTATGGAAAAACGATCCTCTATATCCTACAATCGATCTCTCGAATCTTATCCTCGCTGTCCTGCCTTCCGAGATAGGTTGGGCTTCTGATAAGACCTACTATCTCATTCGCTAGTTCCCCCGACATATTTAATTGTAGCCTGCAGTCTACGTTCCTCTAACGAAGTCCATCTCAGATTTTCTATTAAATGACGTCACGCTTTGTTTACTATCGTAATTTCCCTTTACAAATCTAGCTGCTCTGCGCTGCACCTTTTCTATCTCGTCAGTGAGTCCCTTTTCGTAAGGATCCCACACAGCTGACGCATATTCGACCTGCAGTCAAACCAAAGATAAATAACATCATTCTTTCACTTTTTCGGAGCTACTTCGAACTATTCTCTCTATAAAGGCCAACGTTTTGTTAGCGGCACTTATCAATCGGCGAATGTGGGCGTCCCACGAGAGTTCACGATGGATCGTAACTCATAGATATTTAACCGAACTGGAGGTAATCTGCGACACATGATAAGGCCTTCGTGACCCAAGTTCGGGTTGCGACCCTGGGTTTGGGAACCAGTGATTTAGAAGATATTTCTGCGCAGTGTAAGGAACCAAAAGAAAAGATGCGTCATCAATTTCTGGAGAGCCAAAAACGGTTCGCTTGATGTTAATTACTCGTTCGACTGAGTACGGATTTCAATTTCAGATTCGGTTAAATACTTAAGATATTATATATGTGTGTGTGTGTGTGTGTGTCAAAATTCTAGTTATATAGTATTTATAAATGACCGGAGGTTAGGTGGAAGAGAAGTCTGACTTATTGTTAGTCTCAATCTCGCCCCAATAAAGACTTTATTCAATTCAATTCATACTCGCCGAGTGATAGGTGCCGCTAACAAACATTCGGCCTTTAGAGAGAGAATAGTTCGAAGTAGCTCCGAAAAAGTGTAGGAATTATGTTATTTATCCTTGGTTCGACCGCAGGTCGAATATGCGTCAGCCGTGTGGGATCCTTACGAAAAGGGACTCGCTAACGAGATAGAAAAGGTGCAGCGCAGAACAACTAGATTCGTAAAGGGAAATTACGATGGTAAACAAAGCGTGACGTCATTTAATAGAAAATCTGAAATGGACTTCGTTAGAGGAACGTAGACTGCAGGCTACAATTAAATATGTCGGGGGAACTAGCGAATGAGATAGTAGGTCTTATCAAAAGACCCACGTATCTCGGAAGGCGGGACAGCGAGGATAAGATTCGCGAGATCGATAGTAGGACGGAGCGATGTAGAGGATCGTTTTTCCCTAGGACGATAAAAGAGCATAATAGAAAAATAACGCAGGAAAGCTAGGGGTTTTTGGTGCACTACACCCAATGCCATCCACCACGAAAGTGCCTTGTAGGGTATCATGTAGATCATTGGTTCTTAATCTTTTTCGTCTCGCGCCCCCCTTTCTGATCTTGTAAGATCCTCACGCCCCCTTCTAATATTCTAAAATCTCCACGCCCCACAATGGGATAGACGATCTCCAAAAGCGGACAAAAGTCATTTTTCTTCTTTGCAGTCGGAGTTGGAATCATGCATTTTCAAACGGAAATAAGTCCCGAGTCTAACACTCGGGAAAAGTTGGCCGATCTGTTGCCTCGTCTGGCGCGGCGCGGGCGCATTTCATGGCTGATGTTCAGTGTGATGTATCTCAGAAAATAATAGGTGCTGTGATGTGCGTTATCTCCCTGAAGTTACTTTATGGTATAGGGTTCTCATTACCATGATCGGGTTTGCAAATGGCATTTGCGTGTACATTGTTGTGATGCATTATGAAAACCTTGAATGAGTGGTAGGTGAAATGATATTGTTGCGATTCGACTAGACCTACAAATTTTTCTCCACTTTCTCCAGTGACAAATTTCACAGAGAAACTTCTACATATGTTTACAATTCCCCCTGAAAAAATTAGCTGCTACTTTGTGCTACCTTGCGAGTTATGACGTGTCCGCGTCCGGCCGCTCGGCTGGCCTAGCGCTCGCTAGAAGCCCGCGAGGGAATTGCGTGATGCAACTTGTCGATGATATTGCGAGGGTGTAGGCATACCGCATCATTTTTGCATGTGCTCTAGCAACTGTTGCGCGCAATATGTCATACAAAGTGATTCGCAGAGAATTATTTAGTTTTATGCGTGAACATAGTGTGAAAGGCAAGAAGGGTGAGAAATATTCATTCTTGCAAGATTATATCGTGAAACAATTTAAAGATCACAAATGTTATAAATCCTGCGAAAACAGCATACGTACAATCGTAAGTCGACTCTGTGGAAAGATTATTCAGATGTGGAATGCTAGTCACAGAATTGTTGATCGATTTCTGGAGAAAAACGCCTCGTGGCTTGACGAGATGGAGACCTTCAACTGTACGAGAGCATCTTCTCATGAGCCTGGCAAATCATATGCAGGTAAGAGATGACTTTTAATTTAATTTCATGCGTTTTTAGGAAATCGCGTATGCATCTATAATGATGTACATGATGATACCAATCTTTGAGAGTACATACATTTTACGTAGGTTTGGGTCGTCCGGCGAAGCTGTTCTCTCAGAGCTCTGTAAGATCCAAACGGAGGAAAGTAGAATCGCTCCGAAAATCAACTTCAGCTTCTGCGCTGGGATTTGCAACGGGAATGGCACTTTGGTCGTCTGGGGAAAGTGACGCAGCTAAGTTAGTCCATGAAATAATCCACACGACCTCGACTAGGCCAAAAAGATAAAACAAGCATTCCAATTTGGACTGTCTACCTTGCACGTACGGATTAGATTTTTCGAATGTTTAACCCATATTTCTTATCGACTGGGCTTTTTAAAGTGGAAAGCTAGAACTTCGGAAGAAAAAGAAAAAATGAATGCCCGCAAGAAGGAAGTTCAGAATAAATTCCGATCAGAAACTGGTCTTTTAGTGGATATCCCGAAATAATCAGGCTACGGGACCACAAACGACGGAAACACAGCCAGAAGATTTTTTGAGAATCCTCCGGTGTCAGCCCGGATAACTGGGGTAGATGGAAAGCTTATCAGGCGCTTTGCAGTCATTTTTCAGACAATGCAGCGGATATTCCATTAATAGTGAGGTTGTTCATCAGTATGCTGTCGACACTGCTCGACTTTGTGTGCCCCTGTATAGCTGGTACTACATGCCAGCATATGTGCATAACATTCTGCTTCATGGCTCGGCCATCTTGTCCGCAGCTTTGCTGCCGATTGAGCAGATGTCAGAAGAGGTTCAAGAGGTGCGAAATAAAGACCTCAGGCGCTTCAGGGAGCACCACTCGAGAAAGTTGTCACGAACGTCAACCAAGGAAGATCTTCTGAACATGTTTCTATTATCCTTTCATTTTGTCGCTCAGAAAACCTTTTCCTCCCGAGAAGCGCGCTATGGCTCAAGAGGCCGTACTTCTCCAGCTGCAGCCATCAAAAGTGACTGAGGGTGACAGCCAGGATACTGACTCTGAGTCACACACTTACATCGAAAGTACCGATGAAAGTTATCGATGAGTTGGTGTTTATCCACGATTTACTTTTTTCCGTTTTTATCTAAAACCTATGTCAACCGTGTTCTCCTAATTTTTTCCCCAAGAACCATCAATAAAATATTCTATATACAGAAAAGATCTCTGCTGTTTATTCGTCAACTGCATCACGAAAAACTTCATCCGAAAAGTATTGCATTAGCAACTTATTTTTGGCTCAATTGCATCACCCCTCCCCCACCTCCATTACCCCATCCATCTTGCTTTCCGCCATCAAAAAAATAAAACTGAGACAAGGCCGAGATCTTCTGCCCATTGCTAACACAATTAGTGAAAAACTTTCGAAAACGATTGATTTTAGACTTTTGTCCGCTTTTAGAGGCCATTTATCCCACTGTGCGCCCCCCTCCTTTCTCCGGAAAAATTTTCTTCTATATATTTGAGCTTTTATCATAAAATTATTAGTAATAGTGACCGATTTTTTATAACATAGGTTTCTAAATGAGCTGAGTCTACTGTGCGAGTTTACATATAGAATTGTTTATTTTTTGTTTCGACGCACAATTTACAGCTGACAAGCTAGCGTCGTTTTTTGGGCAGTCGGCAATAAGTTGTCTATGCCTATAAAAAATCCTTTATATATTATTTCTACGTATAAGTCAATTCGTCTGCATTACATCTGCTATGGAAGTGATAAGTTGACAGATCATTTGAATACATTAGTACAAGACTTATATAATCTAAACAGTTGCAAAATAAATGAAATAATATTAAAGCAAGTAAGTTGAACAGCATTAGAAAAATATGAGAGATAGAAATTTGAGGCAAAACTGATTTTGGTCCAAAATGCTTCGCACCCCCTTATAATCCTTATACACCCCCCTTAGGGAGGCGCACCCCACAGGTTAAGAAACACTGATGTAGCTGAACGGTACAAGCTCTGATCTTCTGAAATATAAGAGAGAAAGAATAAACTCAAGAGGCAAACGAATTGACGCAAATAGAACAGAGGTTTTAGGGCAGGCTGAAGAGGCCGTTATAAGTCGATTATGCATTAAATATCAATAAACCCAACTAAAATATAACTGTATTTATTCAAAAGCTGCTGTGAACTGAACACGAAAGTATATTGCTATAAATAAGTAATAAGCTAGAAAAATTTTCAGGAACCGGACATCGATCTCAATATCTCTCACGGTAAGCAAACAATCTCAGATATGATTATATTTCAAAAGTTTTTTTTATAGATTTTCCCTTTAACTCTAACTTGTTATTATTTAGTTCAGACGTGGGCAAATCTATTACGTGGCGGGCCGCAATACCAGTTGGAGCTTCTTATGCGGGTCGCATTAACAAATGAAAATGCTTCGGCGGGCCATATTAGGGTTCACATTGGAAGTTATTTGAGATAATGCGGGGGATCCTGTTAGTGAAAATCAATAATAAATAATAAGCTATCCCCAAAACATCACTAGGAAAAGGTTTTCCGGTCATTATTTCAAGATACAAATATGAAATTATCTATGTATATTCCATATTACGGTATGCTTTCATAATTGCATCGCCACATATTGCCCGCGGGCCGTTGTTTGCCCACCCATGCTCTAGGTCGTGGCAATCAATGTTTGTTTCATCCGCGAAATTTCATGTAGATGTAAAAATATGAAAAGCGCATGAAGTTCTTTTAAGAAATTTCAGGAGAATAGAAATCTTATTTTCTTGTCTTGTTTGAAAGTTAATGTGTACAAATAATCACCTTTATGGTTTCTCTCATCTTTTTCAATATTTATGTATTCTTGATATTTTAAGCGAAGAGAATAAAGCTTTTCTATAGTGCTGCACAGAAATAATGCCTTACTAATACTTGAAAAAATTATTTAATATTAACAATGGAAATCAGTAACAATATCCAAAGAAAATGGAACAAAAAGGAAAATAAAATTTCTAAATCAATTCTTGAGCAATTAAAAATATATGATGACGATAACTCCTACAATCATTAAACGATTGAAGAATTATTGTGCATTTTATAACTACAATTATCTGTCCAGAGTAGTCACTCGCTGACTGTTCATTCAATCTATTCATAGCAGCAGAATCGGTCATATGCAACATAATCATTTGGATAAATAGGAATTAAGTTCTACATTTACAGCTTACCCCGCAATTCATCAAAGTGGTGAGAGGCAGATAGTGTAATGCACCAAAGCTCAACTGACAATTTTCTCTCGCAGGTTTGACTCCTGTTATGATCTCGTATTATCTCGGAAAAAGTCGAACCCACGTATTTTATCGTCGTGATGCTGTCCATATACGTCGGTGGTTCAACTATTCCTAAAACTTTCTTGGCTAAACCTTCCAGAAGCTTTAATCTAGAGTTTAGTCCGCGATTCTCCAGAGATGCCCATTTCAAATCCTTCATAAAGATTTTACACTTTGCTTATGACCATACATTTGTTTTACGAATCTGGTTGTTCTGTTTGACTTTCTAACTCAGGTGTTTTATCCTTGCCATATAAAACCGATTAACTTGAGGCATATTCGACCTGTGGTCTAACTAATGAGTAAATAACACCTTTATCGTACCTTTTTTGTTCTATTTCTATCTATGAAAGCCAATTTATTGTTGACTGCGCCAATCACTAGACTAATGTCGCTGTTAATTAGTCAAAAGGAAACTTTTAATCGTTTAGCTCTTCATATGCATATGAGACAATATTCAGTGGAATCGTTTTTTACTCCCATTTGCCATAGAATCATACCTAAATTACTTTAATGATAATTGCCGATATGTACTTAGCAACGACGTGTCGCAAGTCCATGGATGCCAGCATTAAAAGGCCATTATTTCCTTTGTTCTAAACTACTTAAAAGACGGCTCTAAATCGTCCACGCCTCGTTATGCTTCTACATCGCGTCATTCCACGACGCCCAGCCAAAACTTCGGAGGGTCCGTGAAAAGACATTATGCAGAGTAAACGAGACGAAGCTACTGCCATCTGCGTGGCCTAAATTCACGTGGAAGCTTTTTTTCACCACTGCCCACTTATGCCGCCTCCCTGACACTGACGGAAAAGGCCATTTGGCGCTAAGGGAGGTCCCAAATTGAAAATAATGACGCGCACGTGAATTAGGGCCAAGTGTATCAAAAGGAGGATAGTAACCGTATCACTGCTAACAACTTGCAATTTTATATCAACCACAATAGTGACTGCTTTCCTGCTGTACAGTGGTGTAATCTTTTGAATGTGATTTCATAAATAAAACTGATTGGAACTTGTTAAAATGTGCTACAATACCATGTCAAAGTTTCGAATTTTCCAATTTTGAAGCCACCAAATCTATGAAATACTTGAAAACCCCAATCGGTGGAAAATTCATAGATCAATAAAAGCTATCAAATTCAAAAGAATTTTCCAAATATCTCTTAACCCTGGATGAGTAACTAGGAGTCCAGGAGGACCACGCGGGTTTTTTATTGTTATTATCAATGCTTAGCTTACAAGGACAAAGTTCAATCTCCATGGCTTTTTATCTTAGTTGACTGTCTGTATCGTCATAGTGCGCATATGTTTCTTCTTTCAATGGAAGAGAAGATATAAACAATGTGGGGGTCCATGTGGCAGAGCGCCGGCAACGTAAGGGAAGATATCACTTTTGCGTCAGAACAAAGGATCGCAAAACAAAGGCTTTGTATGAAATTTGTGTAAACATATATATGAGAAACATAAAAAAGCAGTTTGTTTGGCTTGTTTTAGTGAAAAATGATTTTTTGTAATTTATTCGTAATAGTGACAAAATAAGACAGTATGGCGAAAAAATATTATTATGAAGATCCAGTTTAGTAAAAAGTAAAACGCTCATAAATGCTGTATAAGTGCAGAACTTACTGATAATAAAGGTATTTTTTTGTTTTATTCATTCGATTTTGAATTTTTATTCATTTTTTTAAATTTGGGGTCCGCATGGACCCCCACCTTACCAGAATCGTTACTAAAAATAGACTCATCCAGGGTTAAAACAAAAAGGTTGATTATCCAAAGACGGACTGTCGGACAGACATAGTGATCACATAAGCACGTTTTTATCTTTTAAGAAAACGTGCTAAAAAGTTTCGGCAGATGTGAAACTGTCAAGATGCTGCACTAAAAAGAGAAAACAAGAAACGGTCAGCACGCTTTCGTCGAATCTTTCGTCCGAATACTCGTCGTGATTTCTAACAGACTTTAGTCGCCTGCAAAAAAATGAATTCGATACCCGAATCGTTTACATTCCCCGTTTGATTAACACCTAAATGAATGTAAGACTTTTGCCGTTTGCATTTAAAAATTAATTATAATTGTCGCACAAATTCGGGACTTAAACCAAATGACGCGCAAAAGAATGAACATTCAGTTTGACATGGTCAAATTTCAAATACGATTCGAATCAGTCGAAAAAATTATTTTGAAAACGCAAAATCTAGGTTTTTGTGTAGAATAACTTTCTTTGGCAAGAGCAACCCGCATTGTTAACGATTTCATGAAATTACATTGAATTGGATTGGAATATGATAAAAGGAAGCCAGAGTGAGGAAGGGAGATAGAGAGAGAGAGAGGGATGGAGAGGGGAAGGGAATCTAATTTGGGGTCTAGGACGTTTCGACGGAGCCGTTTCGCTCTCAGGTGTTATTTCGAAATTTTCAATTTAAATTTTCAATTATTTGGATGTGGGATATGTACTTCAAAATCTTGCTAATGATTGGTAGGCTTAAAGAAATATCATATCTCGGAAACGTGGATTATAGGGAAAAAAGTAATGAACAAGCGTAATATGAAGAAATAGATCTTGCGTTACAACTTAAAATCATCAATATAATACAAGATATACCCAGTAGGGTCACTTCGATAGAATATGCTAGATCGACTGTAGTACTTACTCGTAATCATGTAGTTATTACGCCATATGTCGTTAGTTAATAGAAATCTTTCATAATAGTTACTTTGCTTTAAACAAATATTTTATACTTACATTTGCTAGTTACTTTGCTTTAAACAAATATATTATACTTACATTTGCCTAAGTCTCAAACTCCTAATTGTTATTATTGAAACGAAAAAAAAGCCTGCTATGACCGGGAATCGAACCCGGGTCTTCCACTTGCCGGGCGGATATTCTACCACTGAACAAGCATAAGCTATAATATTGTGAATATTTTTGAAACGAGTAAAAAGTCTGCTATGAATATCTTGGCTAGTTAGGGCCCCAATCAAGAAAACGTCCGCGTTCAGAAACGAGAAAATTGATCTGCTATGATAATTCAATGATAGTATATAGGGCGAAGATTGAAGTTCCGGGTTCTATTCCAGAAACTTTTTTCCTTATTTGTTTTACATAGGAAGTCTCAAATCCATCCTGCAGGCATGTTTTCTTTAATTCTTGAAAATATCTTAAAATTGTGATATCGGAGCGAAGTTTGTACTGTTCTAAGGGGTAAAGAATGTAGATTCTAATTCTTATCACCGAATTTTGATAATTGATAGTATTTTATTCAATTTCTACTAAAACATATCGTTTTTGCATTTTAAATCGCATTTTATCGGATTGTTGCCATGGAGACGATTATTACCGAACTCGGCTTGGGCATAGACGAGTGAACAAATGGGTTATTTTCTTTTCCACTCGAGTACCCTTCAACAATGAGCAGTTGATCCATACATATTAGTGTATAAACAGTAACATTTATTAAATTCGTTTATTAAAAAAATACATGCAAGATAATATAATGCCAGAAATAGATTTTGACATTGCGTTTAATATTTTAAACCTGATAATTTGTTTTCCATTTTTCTCTATCATTGATAAACTATGAATTACAAATGGTATTTATGGTATGAGAATTCCTTGGAATGTCTAACTCATGCTGAAACATTTCCTGTCATATAAGTAATCAATTCGGGACGTCAAATTTGGGAAATCAGCCTGCATTAGTCATGCTTTGGACTTCTTGTTATGCCTCAGGAGGTACTCGAGCTTATTATTATTATTAAATGATAGATATGCCCGTTTACCTGCATAATTTCAGTTCATACCAATTTCTATTGTTGTTTTTGATATGATAAAATGACCGACATAATATGATTGACAACAAAAATGTATATAATTATCAAGGACATTAGTTAATGCATAAATAGAATAATTAAAAATATTCCTGAATAAATTCAATATAAATTGTAAACTAAAAAGAGCGATATAAATATCAATTATTACTATAATTATGATAAAAGTATATTTTTTAACATTCGAAACCTTTCGAAACTGAAGAAATGGCATATTACAACATCTCTAATTCACATAAACAATTAACTGATCTTTAATTCATTTCAATGTCATAAGCCTTCGATTTGAGTTGACAGCAAAGGGGTCGCCATGGCAAGGAAATCGTTTTCATTTTTTAAAACTTGCATTTTTGTAGTTTAAAGTTCACTTTTGGACATTTTCGATCCTTATTTGATAGGAAAATGAAACGTTATTATTTTCTCCATCCTCTAGTTCAAATCCGGACTTTGTACGACGATTTTTAGTAATTTGAATGTGTAAATTAAAAATAGTGGTACCAAATGTTGGCCCATTAGATCCACGTTGTGCTCGTTGATAATTCAACAAACAAAAGACAGACTGAAGTTGTATTAATATATTTTAAAGATTAAAGATAATGTGGCCACCACATGAATTTCTCATTATCTGTGATATTTTTAACAACTTATTATTTTATCAAAGGGACATATCTAATCATTGAAATAAAAATAATTTTCAACTACTTTGAATGAAGTTCAGAAATGGAAACTTTTTCTTACTTTTCATAGTTTTAAAATAAATATAAATATAATTAACTGCTTTGGACGAAAATACGTAGAATCCAATTCCGTTCAAAACCGTCGTTACTTAAAGAGTTTAATTTGCTATTACAGCACACCCGCCTGTCTGATCTGAAACAAATATGCTGTTATGGTTTTGAATATATGAGCTATAAATATTAAATATCGTTGAAAGTTATGCAGAAAGTTCAACACAAACATGTGTAAAGAATTTTATTATTTCTTGCATGTGCAGCCATATGCGGTCCAAATATAACATTTATTCACGTATTTATTATAAGATTGTATGTGATAAATTTAGTTGAAACTGGTTGGGCTAATCTATTCCGAATCCGTGAAAACAGAAATGTTTTAAGTTGCAATTTTGGCACTTCTGCTGGATAGTTAGGCACAAAATTCCAAACACGTCATGTATTTATGTGAAGATTCTATATTGTACCAAATTTCCTTGAAATAGATCCAGCCTATTCTTCCCACAACACTAAAAATTCATTAACGACGGCGGCGAAACGGCCGCGGCGAACCTGCGGCGGCGAAACTTCCCATTCCGTGTACGTGCAATTTGGTCTTTGTACTGTTTTTTGGACCAGTTAAATAAATAAACAGTTCGCGAGTATGTTTAATAAATAAATTTTGGTCTGTAGAAAACTACACAAGTGCTTCTCGTTCCTAGCGGCTTAAGTTTGCCGAGCTTAGCGAGGTTAAATGCGAAGCACTTAGGGCCGAGGTCCCTTGAGCGAGCGAAGGATGGGGTTGACACACGCAGCGCATAGAGACAGATCTCCTAGCAGTTAAGAAGAAAATAAGCGAGGGAAGAATAGCATATGGTGCAGCTTTCTTTGTTTTTTTTTAAATTTGGGACTGACGTCATCGTAAGTTTACATATTTGGTTGAGATCCAAGGTCTCGTAATACAGTCTATAAATTCCCTTTAAAATCATTATATCAATGATATGCAATCATATGTTTCTCATTTAAAAGCATTGTACTCATCAGTATGGAAATTTTATTTCCCATTGTTAAAAATCGGAAATTTTCCATCTTTTTGGATTAAAAACAATCGCTCTCATTCGACGCGGATTTGAATTCTGTTTTCAAAAAATATAAGCCTTAGTCTTTTAGCTACAGAATTGTTTACGTCCCGAGCTCCTATCTTAATTTTAATTGATTTAAAATGCATATTTATAATGCCCTGTCGCCGATATGCTTTACTTATGGGGTAGATTTGTAACAAAGAGGTTGGAAAAAAAACATCGATTATCAATTAGCAGCTCATTCTAGATCCACAAAATTTGCACCGTGTGTAGTCCTTATCTATCCTGAAAATTTGGTTTCTCCAAATTGCAGAATTCCAGAACTATTGCCTGAACATACGGACGGACAGATAAACCGATTTTATCCTACTCCTTGACCGCTGCTTTTACCCTACTGAAACTTCATGGGAATTACCACGCTACATGTAATATTATCAGATTCAAACTTCAAATTATTTGATATAATGATACTAAGCAGGGAATGGATGGATAGAATAAAATAAGGCAGGTATTTTTAATTTAATTAAGCTTTAAAATACATTGAAAACTCATTTTTACTCCTTTATAGGTGCCCGGGAAAAATATCTGAGAAAATCAATGGAATAGCGGGATATTAAATAAGAGCTTCACATCATTAATACTTGTAATTTAAGATTGTAAAATACTTAATTACTAAATCAAGAACTCTATTCATCGAAACTCTTAGCTCGAGTAATGCAATCGCAATAATAATTTAAAATTCAAGAAAAAGCCAAAGGGAATTAAATAAATAAAAATAACGTTAACATGAATCTGAAAATCTGCTCAGAATGCAGCTAATTGGAAATTGTTTGCTAATGACATTCTTTCGATTTTATTTATTTAGAGTAGTTTCTTCATTTAAAACTTAAATGGAACCCTAATTTCTCACGGCCTTGTTTCGCCGATATCGTGTGGCGCTAATGGTGGCAAAAAGCATTAATAATGGATTAGGCAATCATAAATAACAGATTATCACTATGAATGAAAAGGGATGGTTGCGAGATACGGTGAAACAATGCAAAAGTAAATAAACAAAAACTCCTTCGCCGTAAAAAGGAAGAGAATACTCATACTCACGCTGCAGGTTGCTGGTAAACACCGTCGCAGGACCTAAGTCAAAAGGAAACACACGCAGAAACATACAAAAGCCAATCACACAGTAAACTCTAATCAAAAATTAAAACTAGACACCGCTGTTTTGACAGCCATGCTGTGAATATTCTCTTCCTTTTTACGGTGAAGGAGTTTTTGTGTGTTTACTATCGGTATGAAGTCAAATTAAATGTTGCAACAGCCAAAGAAAAACAGTGAATTGCGGAAAGTTACGCATCTTTCGGACGTTCTTTTGTATTTAATTAGCTAGAATGAAAGAATAAGTAAAAAGGCCGAAAACATTGCGTCAATTGCGAAAAAAAATCTAGTCCAATAACATTAATGAGGGATTTTGCTGTAACTTGCAATAGAGAAAAGATGGAGGAAATTTACATTCATTAAAGTTATAATTAAAAAGGATTCATAATTTCAATTCTTAACCCATTTGTTGAAGTTTAACCAATGCGACACTAATTATATTTTTGTTCGTTCGAAGTCAGTAGGCCATGATGTCAAAAGGATTACGATTTATAATTCAGTCGCCACCATATAGACACGCATCAGAGCAATGAACGTACCCCTAATTTAACATTTTCTTCGCTATTTCACAACAACCATCTGCCCATGTTAGCATAACCTTGAGAGGATTTCAGATACCGTCTCAAGAGTGAAAATATTTGCGAATCCCTGACCCGAGGAAGTGGTGGGCATAAGACATAAGTGGTTGAGTGCGTGATGGACGAGCGAAGACCAATAGCGAAAAGAAATCGACACTCGAATCCCACGAGGTGGAACGTACGATTGAGTGGCCGAGAGAGATGCGAGATAAATCACCACAATAATAAAGGCGAGAGTGTCAAGGTTCCACTTCTTTCCTTCCTCTAAACTCTCCGCACCCTCGCATTCTTCTCCAAAGACAATAGTTTCCCTAAATTATTTCCGAATGCGGCAAGGGAATCCTTTCCAGTAAATTAACCGGTGTTTGTAGCTTGTGTGTGTGTAGCTTAAGTACGTGGAAGCCGTCGAGAGCACTTTCTCTGGCGCTTATTTGATTGTGGACAATAAGACAATTCGAGTCACGGTCGCTTTTTTATCCCATTCTGAGTCTGCGAAATTTTCAGACGGTTTTTTTTAAATCGAGTTGCTTATTTTGATAATAAGTTCCAATTTTTATTATAAGTACAAGGTTAAATTAAATTAAAATTTCATTGCAGACTCTCCTTTCGCTTTAAGTGGAGCCAAGTTTATCTTGATAAATAAGTATTTAATGCTGAAGGCGTTAGCTCTAAGGAATTGATTCGTAGTAAGACAGAAACATAAAATATTTGTTAAATTATCCTGTTAATTTTAAATAAAACGCCATATAAAAGCATCTTTCTTTTTAAGGTTAATTCTTCTGCATTTTTATTCTTCAAATAAATTGAAACTACCATTATTTTTGCCTTATGATCCAAATCAGTCACGAACTCTATATTTGGGCATCTTAGTAATTAAGACAATATTTATTTTAATGAAAACTCTAAACATCCAAATTCTGAACCGAGAGAATTAGTCTCTCACGATAGTTCATGGGTAGAATAACTGCCCTGCAAGAAAAAGATCCAGATTCGATTCCTGTTTAGGGAAAACTTTTTCGCTTGATTTTTAATTACTCCCATATCTAAACATGCGTGAAAATTTACACGTCTAATTATCATTCATGATATCTGTTTATTAATATTTTGGAAAGACTGATAAAGGCATATAAGAACGTGACGTGTGTAGTATTACAATCATTATCAACATTTTGACAACTTCTGTTATATCCATAGTTCATTGATCTTAACCTTAATGTCCAAGTTATATCTTTCTTATTGCACATAATCTCTATCGTTTTCCCCTTATCTGATATTCTTTTTTCGTTGTCCTTAAATATTTCCTACTAAAATATAACTTTCCAATTTACTTTGCCAACTTTTATCGCCTTCACTAAAATTCTACTTCTTATACATTGGTATTTTAAATCATTACATTCATTGTAAGCAATATCATCCCTTGAATACAACCATTTATGTCAATTTTAATGTTTCAGTATAAATATCTGATAGCTACTAAACAATCTAAAAATACATACCGCCTAAAATAAAGAATTTATGCCTTACGATACTTTCATCTCTTCTGAAATGCTGAAATTAAATTATAAAATTCATTAAGGAGAATTTTTTTAGCTATGTCTTAACTTATACTACCCATGTAAATGATGACTTTCTGGTTTCTCTTTCACGTTCACATTAAAAAAGTGGTAAATGCATTTTTAACACGAGCACACATTTAAATCTGCTGCGTGTATGAAACACTTTCAGTTGAGCTTTTAAATAGTTTGCTGTGATCGTCATCAGATGGCTCTTGAGTTCCTGGATTTCAGATTCGAAAATCCCCATTTGAAGATAATCGCCTATGAAATGATACTAGGCAATCAAAGACAATGTGCAACTATATGGGATACAGCATTTAAATGAAACACGCTCAAATAGACATAGAACGCGGATGAAAAAATCGAAAACTGATTTCCATTTCTTGCATTGAAGGCTTAAGAATCACACAAAAGGGAGTTAACACCTTTTCTTCCATTTCATAGCAGTGAAAATGCTTGATAATGTTTTACGAGCGAATAAAACAAAGGTAAGTACCGAGAATGAATGTTTCTATTCATTTAATCATAAAACTTAGAATTATAAAAATGTGTATTTCAGTTTACAGCCTACACATGTTACCATTTACTGTTCTCTATTATAATTTCGAATTGAGCAAACATTCATTGGGAAAATTTGGGTGCGTTTGCTTTGTTATTAATTTGTTGTGTGTCGGGGTAAACAAACAAATGCAATTTCAAAATATCCACCAAAGAAATAACCGAAATCTAAGTCAGAAAAAGTTGTATAACGTTCGCTAATATTTTTAACCTTAACTCGATAAAACTGCATCTTAATATTCCAAGCATCGTCTTGGGAGAAAAGAAACTGCAGATAAATAAAAAGTTGATGCAACCCAATCGAGGAAAATTATCCGTGCATTATCGTGCGACCTCAAGCGGCAACACTTGAAACATTTTAAAAAGGAAGAAATCATCGCCAGAGAAGGGGAAGGGGGCGTGAGGGAGGACATTTTCCTTCGAAAGTCAGGGGATGAATTAGTATCCAAACGAAAACGACTACCAAACATCACCCGGCATCTGAAGACAGATGAGGCAAGAAGGGGAAAGGAAGGGGGAAGGAAAGGGGAGGAAGGCAGAGGGAGCAGAGAGGAGAGGGGATGTAAGAGGGGGCGAGAGAGACACTTGTCACTCCCTGTGATGATGCGAAAAAACGTACAAATACACAAACTCTCGAGTGAGAGACGGTTTCTCGAGGTCTCCTAGCAACGCCCACGGCGTATCTAGGCCACCGAGGGGCATTGGGTGACGGAGGAGGGGGGTTACGGCTGCGAATTCGTCGCCGAGGCTGTCGAAATTCGCAGTGGGCCCTCTTGGAGTGGGAGAGCGGAGCGGGCCGAGGGGGAGGGCGATGGGAGGGGAAGGAGAGAAATGTGGGGGGAGTGGAAGGGATTTCGCACTCGCTAATCGAGAGGATATCCACAGCGAGCAGAAAGGAAAGAGGAGAGAGGAGATGAGGTAAAGCGGAGATTTATGCGCAAATATTACCGCAATACATTCGCAGTCGCGGTCTATTCGTAACTCATTTTCCTCAACGGGTAGGAGAGAGAGTTTTTTTTGGGATTTCTTTACCTGACTTTTCATAAGAGGAAAGCAAAAGGGAAAAAATCTGGTGATCGAAAATGCGATGACAACAGGGTAATATGATTTACATTCCATTAAAATATTTTGCGATGTAGAGACTAATAAGGTATATTTGATATAGGTGATAATAAACGGTACAACTTCTACTGAATATAAATAAAATATCATCCTTAGCAAACATTAAAGTTAAATAAAATATAGGAATAAAAAGGAGATGTGGTATCGGTGAGACGTTTCTTTTACGTAAACGGCGAAAACAATCCAAAATAAAATCATTAGATGAAACTAGGTGAAAATATAATTTTGTGACGAGTACACAAAGGTCATTTGTAGATCATTTCCTATGCAGATGGTAGCGAGAGGACCAAACAATGGATGTAAATATCAATTTCTATGTCGTCTCGAAATGGGTCAAGCAAGGCCTATATCTTGAAAGACGGTTGAGGAATTGGCTTTTGACAGGGAAACGATTCAAAATGATAAATTGATCCTGTTTTATTCATTTGAATTTGAAGGAATTTATTTAAATTTCAAATGGTTTTCACCAAGGTTAACGTCTTACACATTCCGTCAATGCGAGTACATAATCATTTATTCCCATGGATTTTTCCGAACCCCTTTGAAGTCTTATTTACTTATTATTTATGAACTTTTTGAGCTCACATTATGTAGCTATTTAAGAAAAAGGAATGGGGAGATGAAATGATTTAATACGTCCCTTATATCCATAGCCGAGGAATTCAAGCACGCGACTTTCCAGTCACGTTACCATCACTGGTAATTAATGCAGAAGTGTTATTCTCAGGCGGAGCGGGATGGTAATCCATACCAGGAAATGACATTAAGAATTTATATTTGTGATTTTGCTCTTATTGGTTATATTGATGACAGTCATTAGAAAAAAATAAAAGAGCATTCGAGCAAGAATTCAATGTTTGCTGATCGAATTAATTATCTAGCAACAACACCACAGTATTGCGAAATCTATATATTAATAGCGTAAAAAATGAGGTTATTGAAGCGAAGGTAACAGCCACCTTAACGTGTAATGCATCAAATTAAACGTCTTGACCTGCAAATTTGCAGGAAAATGATAAAATTGAAATCGGTCGTACCGTTGGCGAGATATTGAGGTTTTTATGTGACAACTACCAAGACAATATTTAATCTAACCAACCAGTCGATTTATCTACGGGCAACTACTAGTAATGATTAATGTTTTGACATCCAAACTCTTATGCAAAGATATTTATACTAGCCAACTTTTTAATACAATTTGAAGATTAAATATATTCTTAACCTACATGTGTGTATGCTTTAAATATGACCTGAAGTCAATAAAAATAAAGTAAATAAATAAGTGTTACAAAGGGATTAAAAAGTGAAAGGGTAAAAATACCATAAAAATCAGATATGTTTACGTTAAAAGTAAATTTTTAAAATATTGGCGAAATGTTTTTTTTACAAAATATACAATATTTTTTCATAGATTAGTTTAAAAGTGATATTGTAATATAAATATGTAACTAATTATATCCTACAAACTTTGAAGAGCATTGATTTAAAATAGCAAATTAAATATTACTTTGCTTTAAAACTGATAATTCATTAAATGCTCACCAAATAACATGCATTTTTAGGTATCGCTTTTACTAAAAAACTAATGTTGGAAAGTGAAAAACTAGCTGAAAAATTGAATTTTCAGTGAAGTATTTTTTAACTCTTCATTTCTCTAGCGTGTAATCCATCTTTATAGATTTTTTCAGGGCTAATCGTATTTAATTATCTGAAGATACGCAGAACGCCTAAAGTGAATTTCCTTTAACTACGTTTCCGGGAGAACGTGATCGGTGTAATTATCCTGATCGACCTCATTTCGCCGATCCGTTCATGACATGCACCAAACTCGGTTTCCTCCTCCCTCCCCCTCTCCCAAACCCACAGCTCGGATGGGTTCTACCAGCCGTATCATTGGTATCACTCTCTTAAGGAGTTCACTGCCATGGCTTGTCCGTGATCAAGGCAACCGTCGCTATGGAAAAACAGTTGAATATGACGCAGGAGAACAAAACGCGACCTATCCCATGAAACCAATTACCAATGACGACAATTACTGGTCGGCTCGAAATCGAGAATGAACGCGTGTAAAATTAATTTGCACCTTTCCTCCTCCTCCCCTCCCGTTGCCACTCTCCCTTTCATCGCGTTATGTGAGGGGGAGAGAAGGTAGAGGGCGGTAGTCATGCGATAGGGACTACGAAGTCTGTTGAGCAACATCGGAGAGACATGGAATGATAAGTGTAAGCGTTTGAGACTAGAGTGATCCAATCGCACCCTTATTGTGTGTGCACGGAAAGATTGGGTCGAGGGACATGTAGCGGGAGGGGAAATAGAAGTAAATAGAAAATAAGAAGAAAATGATAAGGAGTTAGAGAAAAAGAGAATAAAAAGAGAAAGGTTAGAATAAAGGTGGAAAGAAGGGAGACGAAGTGGGAGTTGAGATGAGATGAAAGGAGTACGGAGGTAGAGAGAGAGTGGTGAAGGGAGGGAGAGAGGGAGTTAAGAGAGGGGAGGAGGAAAAGAGGAGAGGGAAGGTGAAGAGTGAGGGAGAAAGGAAGGGAAATGGAGGCATATCGTGGAAAAATGGAGGAGGGAGAGGGATGGAAGATTTCAGGGAGAAGATGGAGAGAGTTGAAGGAAGAGGCAGAGATATAGAGGAAGGAAGCATATAAAGAGGAACAAAAAGTGAGTGTAGAAGAGAACAAGGGAGATGATGATAAAAACAGAATGAAAAATAGGGAAAGTGAAAAAAGGAGGAGAGGAGAGAGGGAGTTTTAGACTGAGACTGGGGCGCAGTGCGGAGAGCCCAATTTGCGAAATAGGTCAACGATGTGCTCCGGAAGCTGCTAGACTATACGGCCAAGGGAAGAAAGAAGTGGGTTGTGAGAAAAGAACGAGAAGGAGGAGATGCGTGGGATTAAGAGGGCGAGAGAGAGAGAGAGATGAAAGGAAGGTAGGGGAGAGGGAATATCGAGAGGAAGATGAGAGCTAGGGATAAGGCCACCTTGGCACTTGGAAAGCGTCCTCGTCGGCTTTATTGTCTTCAATGGACGTGAGAGAATTATCTTCGGAGTGTAGTGGGGGAGGCCCTACGTCGCGAAGGCAATTTTCTATTTTTAGAACAAATAGGAAGGAATGCACTTTTCTAATCAGAAGCAGCCGCGAGGAAAACGTCGAATGGCTAAACAAGTCATGGAAGAGGACAGTGACATAATATTACTCAATTTTTTATAAATGTATAAAAAGCGAAATATCGTCATCCTAAAAATCAAACTTACACTAATGAGATGAAACTTGATTAAACTTTAATGAATGAATGAGAAAATAATTTTAATCTTAGTCCGCAAAAATATTGGTACGGAAACGGCTTAATGCTCGCCGTTAGAGACTCTGTTTACTCATGGTTTCCCATACTATGAACGGTTCTACCGTTCGCATAATCGATTTTCGCTCGTGCTCCTTTATTTGACAGCTGTTCATACTTTGCCAAAAATTGCCACTCGCGATTTGCTGCAAGGGTTGCTATTATTTTCATCACATTCGAATAAAATATTTTCAATTTTCATTTTAGTTTATTTTGAATTTTTATAGACATAATTTATACGTAAAAATTTTCTCTGATGAAATATGATGCATTTTTAATAACATATCGGTTGAGTCTCGTGGGTGTGGGAACTGATTCTCCAATTTCCCAATCTCTCTCATGAGTTGATATTCGCTGTGACTCTGCGGAGCCTGTCTCTTGAAAAAGGCGTTGAATCACTATGCTGCATAACGAATAAACAAAATGATCTCGTTCGATCACTATTTGACGAAGAGAGAGCCCTTGGATGGGACAGATTGATTAGGATGAGCCAAAAACCTTTCGTGAGGCAGACAGACAGACAAACGACTTTATTTAGGGCGAAATTGAGACTATATAGTCCCTTCTTACATTTAACCCTTTCGTCATATAAGTAATTACAATATTTACATATTAAAAGAAGTTAAGTTACATAAATATTACAGTAAAATATATACAAATTACGAGTTAATTATATATTGGTTAATAGGTCACAGAGTATTACCAAAGAATATTGTTAGTTTTGTGGGTTGAAAAAAACTGTGTATCAGCTATATTTTAACACAGAAAAAATTTTCCACTGCGGAAAAAACCTACGAAGAGAAGAGAGGTGTAAAAAACCGCGAAAAATTCCTAAATAGTTCAGCGAAAGAGGGGAAAAAATAACAACAATAATTTGAGAAAAGGAGAAAAAATCATATATAAATACACACATTAATATCCATATAAGGGAGGGGGTGAGAGGGAAATAGGCAGGGAGCTTATGATGAGATTCCTATTTCATCATACATTTTGGAATCAATTCAATTTTTAAAATTCCTATGACTATCCTCAATGATAAAGGTGTTCCAACTATAATTGTTTATCTTTGCTGCTCGGCGAATTTCAACATATTGACAAGATATGAAGACTCTCTGCAATGACCTTCCCAACTCCATTTACGCGCGGTTCGAATGACAAGCTTGAATATACGGTAGTTAAATCCCGTCAAGACGGTAAAACTATTTTAAAGCACTCCTCTCACGAAGAGTACTCGTGACTAAAAAACCGTCCGTGCGGAACCACATAACAACGACCTCTAAAGGTACAAATTGCCTCCTTGAGATGGCGACGGTGGCGACACCCCCTCAAGTATTTTTGATACGATTTCAAGATTCTCCTCACTCTTTCGTCAAATGTTTGTTCAAGGGTGGAACGCGAGTTGTGAGATTCGAGTTAGAACGGCGGCAGTTCCTATGTGTCCGAGAGGTGTGCGCGGCGGTGGCGGCCCAATGGCGTCTTTTGCAACTCGCTGGGCAGATATGAGTTTGGCGCGGCGTCGTCCCTGAACTTTCCCTCGTCGAAGAGACCGATTCACACACCCCCTCCCACCACGTCGGCGCCCCCCTCTCTATCCCCCCTCCCCACAGACGCACCACACGCAGAAAAGGCACACGCGATGTGACCCTGTCCTACTCCGTTAGGGTAATGCGATGTCTCAATGCGATGCACTTGTCCCCATACACTCCCGAAGATCCATATTTCCTCCTCACCTTGGTCTCCTTACTCTGGTCCGTATTTTCCTTTGGGCGAAAATTTTATTAAGACTCTTTAATAATCTCTAGCAGAGTAGCTATAATCGTCTTAGATATTTTCGACTCCCAATCTGCTCAGTCTGAAAATCTCTTACTTCCCAAAACCTGTACTCAAAATTTTCGTTTCATGCTATACTTTCGCCGGTAAAATAAAATGACCAAGAGGATTCGCAAACATTTACTCAATTCCTTATTGCATTTCTTCATGTTGCTAATTCTATTTCCTGGCATGGAGTGAGTTGGAAAGTCTACTACAGTGGTGAGCAATCTACGGCCCTAGGGCCGCATGTGGCCCTTGAGAGAGTTTTATGCGGCCCGCAAAGCTATGATCAATAAGGGATTTAACACAAATTTATTACGAATATTTTTGAAACGAGAAAAAAGTCTGCGATGACCGGGAATCGAATTCATTAATTCATATTCATATAGATTCAAATTACGACAATAAAACATTTGATATTGAAATGTTATCTAACTCTATAAATCTTATTTAGATTTGATTTTCACTGATATTATGCCTCAGAATCTCTAGTTAACGTCTGATTTACAGTCTAATCTGGCCCGCGGAAGTATTGAGACTTTGCAATGCGGTCCTCCGTGAAATTCGCAACCACCGTTGCGGCCTGCCACGTAGAAAATGTTGCCCACCACTGGTCCAGTACATGGGTGGGCAAACCTTTTTAAGGCAGTAGCAGTTGCGGATTCCTGGACAGAAACAAATGCTTCGGCGGGCCACATTACAGTTCACATGGGAAGTTATCTGAGAATGCGAAGGAGACTGTTAGTGTAAATCAATAATTAACATATAATATTTTAGCGTCATAAATTCACTAGAAAAATGCGAACTTCGAAAAGGCGAAAAATTATGAACTTGACCGGAAATCGAAGCCTACTAGTAGTCTCCCACTTTCCCGGTAGGTGCTTTAACCAACTAAGCCACCAAGTCAGTCTAATTCTCCATTCTCGAATTGGGGTACTATTTGCTTTGAGGAAGGGCTAGAAAAACTTTTCCGGCCATAATTTTAATCAACAACTATGAAATTATGTGCATTTCACGGTTCGCTTTCATAATAGCATCGCGGACCGTATAAATTGCTCTCGCGAGCGTAGTTTGAACACCCATGGCCATTCTCGTTCAACTCAATCTTCATATATTGGTCATTTTAAAATTCGACTGAATTTAATGACATCGATAACAAACGAAAAACTTGATCAATAAAACCTAACTATTATTTTCCCTTATAAGGCTCCTCTCGATGGACTCCGTGAAATTCCGAGGCTGTTAAAATTCTACGCTCCCCTGTTTTTCCGTGCGCATTCTGCCTTTTTTTCCGCAAACTAGCCGGACGTATAAGGAGATTCCCATCCATTCTCGACCTCCACAGCTTTTAATTATCCTCAACTTTTTACTTTCCACTCGATCGCTTTGAAGACTTCTTCCCTTACCCATTCTGGTCGAGCGGCTCATCGCATTATGTAATGTCTCTCTCTCTCTCCCTCCCTCTCTCCCACTCAGCCCCTTCCTTCCCATTCCACGCCGCGCTCCTTCACGCAGAAATCTCCCTCCCCCTCCGCACTACCCACCTTCTCCTCCTCCACCTACCCCTGACCCACTGATCTCAATGACTACGCATTTCTCCCTCCTCCTCAACCCCGACTCACTCTCCTTAACTCCCCTCGACATCTCTCTTCTTCTCCCTCCTTATTTTCAAACTCCGCCCGCAGAGAAGATTCTCCCTCTTTCTCGGCTCTTAATCGTGATGTCACTCTCGGCGGCAGTCACAAATTGTCCCCGCTTTCCTTACCACAAGAAACGATTCCTTCAACGCCGGCGGATCGGATTGTGTGATTCCATAAGAAATTTTAAGATTTACTCTCTGCCACAAATTCTTTGCAATATGATCCCCGAACACAGACATGCTCATCGTAGCTGTTGTTTTTTGGGAAGGAGTTCAAGAGAAATATTTCCGAATTATTTTAGTCGGTGAAATTATAATTTATATATATATATATATATATATATATATATATATATATATATATATATATATATATATATATATATATATATAAAATTTTCGAGCCATCTTTACTGATGAAATATGGATATATAAGTTCAATGAAGAGGTAGGTCTTCTTATAAGGTAAACTACCGATAGAGGCCGTTGTCTATAATAACGCCAAACAAATTTAGTGTGAGTGGGTGTGTAAATACAGCTAAATAAATTACACAACGTATACGCGTTGACGACTAAATTCTGGAGTTCGATCAAACCAAAATCTCTTTTATTATCAGAATCGGCTGATTAACGGACGTGGGCCTCGCATAAAACGCTAATGGCTGAATCCAGAAAGCAATTAAAATAACAAATATTTAGGATCATAAAACTCGTTTTTCGTACAAGCTATTCCTTCTTAAAAAAGCTTCGCATTGATCCCGGGCGACCTTGAAGCCGCTTTTTTACGATCACGAGATGGATATAAATAGAAAAGGAGAGATACAGAGGGCGTTGTGGGTTCCGTGGACAAAAAAAAAGTGCAGCTTAAAGGGATTGGGCAGATAATCTCGCGAAACATTCCCAACGTTTTTTTCGCAGCACTTAAAACTCAGAAAACCTGCGTTGTTATGACAATTCCAAGGATGATGAGGATCTTAACAAGTTTCGCGAGCGAGTAACTTGATTCTCAGGGGAAGAGGAAAAAGGTGAGACGGTTCAAGGTATACCGGTCGGATAACTTTGTAGGCGTCGCTGTGATGAGATATTTGGAGAAAACGTTAGAGCGAAAACAAAAATCAAACGCCTGGTAGTCAACTTGCTATCTCGTTAGAAAGAGAAAGATCAAAATATCAGTAGGAACATTTTGCATCAACAATTAATTAATTTGGCGGTATACACCATTATGACCTACCATAGTTCAAACGTTTTTTAGTTAAACATATTTTTTTATTAATTCAAGTTATCCAAAGACTACACACGGGACTTTTATATTGAGTATTTAAATACAATAATAAAATCTTATGATATATAACAGCGCAAAAATAATGTAAATATATATTAACAATATAAATTACTCAAAATATAACACCAAGTGAACATTAATAACAGGAGAAGTAATAGTTAATGTGAAAAGAAAGAAGAAAAGAAACCTTTTAGTATTTTATTCGATTCCGATTAAAGTGCACTCTTGATTACGGAAAAAATTACGACTTCCAAAAGACAAAACACTTTAGGAATATATAAGTATACTAGCAGAATTATCCGGCGTTGCGCGGGAGGGGAGGGGGGTGGGAGGTGTACACATTAGAGAGTTATAAATATTTTTTTAAATCTCTAACAATAGTCTAGCTAAAACATGCCAAGCTTCTATCTGTTCTCGTTTGGAAAAGAGTTTCGAAATGCTTCTTGTCGTAATATCTGTTTTTCTATGCGTCTCTTTGTGAGTTCTGATGTTTCTGATGCTCTCAAAGCAGTCTTTCTTTGCGCATCTAATTTGCTGCCAGTTAAACGTGGCTTTTTCGGGTGGCATTGCAAATTTAAAAACCATTTAAGTATTACTATTAACATGAAAACAAACTAGCCCCAACAATTAGAAGTATATTCTGTGAAAATTCCTTTTTATCCATGCAATTTTCGTACTTAAATGTAATTTTTGATCGTTTTCGATCAAGAGACGAAATTGTATGACCTGAATAATATTATTTATACTATTAGGAGTAAATCAGTAGGAATTTTATGACTCTAGGTCAATGACTTCATATTTTAATGTTCAAATTACAAATTGACTACACCTATTCCAGTATTACCCCCGTGTTAATGTTATGGAAATGCTATTCTGTTGACCCCATGAGGTTACAAGGGCCCCATGGGTTTCCAACCCCACCTATACTCTTCCCTTTGGTCCTATTAGATAGCATGCCTGGTGGCTCTAGGATCAATCGTGTGGATTTGTGTAGCCGGACAAACATACAAACCAACACCCAAACAAACTTTCTGAATTATAGTAAAGATACAGAACATGGCACTCTAAATCGTTTTGTATTATTAAATTAAAAAATTTTAACTCAAAATGTTGCGGAAAATTTGCTATCTGATATTATAATAATTGCACTTCCCAAATTAGAGTACAATTTTACTTCCTCCTTTCCGATCCAATCGGTATATTTACCCCCTCCCCACATTACCATCCCACCTTATTGATAGGACCTTCCCCTTAATTTCGAGTTTTAGTACTTTGTAAACCGCTTCCCTCCCTTCTTTTGTTTCTTATTGCCTATATAAAGCTTTACTGTCATAATATGCTCACCCGAAGTTGGCGATAACTCGCTGAAACCGGTCTTGTTTTCATAACTGCTGTGGAAATCGTAAAATATTTGATAAAATTTGTATTTTTATGAAAATATATTCATATAAAATTTTAGTTCTTTTTGTTCATTGAGGGTCGTTTTATTAAAGTTGCCATTTATAAGTACGACTGTCTCCTTCACAAGAATCATTGCATTTATTTTCTATCGAACCATACCATGTGGATAATTATATGCATAGGTTAGTATTTGCTAATGGTTGTTATTAAGTAGTAAACAACATTCAGCACACAAATGTTGACCATTGTCAAAACCTAAAGTGGTGTCTTGTAGGGATGCAGTAACCTATACTATCTTCCCTGCTTTCGAACCGTATGACAATAAGATTGTATGGGCTACGCTACAGATTAACCTATTTTAATTAAATTCGCCATTTGAGACTAACTAAAATTCATATATGCCAAAACTACTGCTGATAAATCACCGTATTCAACCCTAATTGCTCACTTCCTACTAAGATACACTGATATTCTTATGATAAAAATGTATTTTTCTTTCTTCGTGCTCTTATAATGGGTGATAAATTCGTTGTCTGGTTAATATTAGAGTCCGTATTATCTATTTTAGAACTATACTTAATGACGCAAATTTCGACTATTAATCCGGAATTAGGAGAAAAATCGCAACAATAAGCAGGGCACAAACTTTCTGATACACGTGTGTGTCTGGTCTCGCTACACTCTTTCCTGGCTGGAAAGAACTCCTACTGCTAAAAAAAAAACAAAACCGCTGAAAATGTTTTCTGCGTGTAAATGGAATTAATATATCGATAACCTCAAATATGTGAAAATCTAACTTGATAAATAGTTATACTATACATCAGTGTCAAGTATCATGCGGATTGGCGAAGCCACATAGGCGCTGAAGCATTATTGTTGGGTGGGGATGATTGGACGCCAGACTGGGAGAGCTGGGCGATAGTTGGACGTAAAACTTGTTATATTTAATTTTGCTGGACGTTATATCATTATTTTTGAGATACACGGATTATGTATTATTGTTTATGACATCAAGCTGAGTTTAACCAAAACCATTGCAGCTATTTTTGAATAAATCGACATTTTGCGAAAATTGAGAATAATAAACTACCCTTTATTGCTGTGCTATAGCGTTCATATCTTCATAGTTACCATTCTAGATAAAGGTATGCCTAAATACAGAATATCATTTGATTTTGATTTGATTTTAACCGTTTAGGCTCTAGAGCCGCACACAGACAGACGGCTTTGTGAAACCCACTTTCTTGGACTCAGGACGCATAAAACGTGTATTTCCGTCAATATGTCGAAGTCGATTTTTTCGCGACTACAATACTTCTCAATATACTAGCGATCCACGAAACGTGTTTCATTAGATTGGCCTCAGCGCTCAACGGGTATGCATTTAAATGTCTATCATTAATGCAATTCAAAAGATAAAACGAAGAGATACTAACCACAAAAGGACCGGTAATAGATGACGTCATAATTAACATAAGCGTGTAATGAGAGCATACCCCTCCTTGTGAATGTAAAATAGATCTATAAATTCGAAGAGGGCATTCCTATTTGACGTCAACCATCGAGTCACCAATTATCATTCTCGTCAGTCATTCAGATTGACATCAGAGGCCCAAAACTAGCGATAAACCCACACGCGCTCAGTCTATTGGCAGCGTGAGTAAAATAGATCGGCGATTGGGCGAAGGGGGGCAGACAGACAAACGATTTCATTCGTGAGAAATTGAGACTGTAGAGTCCCTTCTTACATTTTAAGGATAGGTGTTTGATGGAG
The DNA here is from genome assembly GCA_028673005.1 of Tanypteryx hageni. Classification (NCBI taxonomy): domain Eukaryota; kingdom Metazoa; phylum Arthropoda; class Insecta; order Odonata; family Petaluridae; genus Tanypteryx; species Tanypteryx hageni. The sequence continues at coordinate 98,495,673 of CM054113.1, read as the reverse complement.
GTGATAGGGGAAGGAGGCGCGGCGGGTGCGAAAAGGTGCCGCGCCGACGCAGGGCAAGGGCGGGAGAGAAGGTGCACAGCGCTCATAAGCGAGTCGAGGCGCGTTTGCTGCGGGACGTGTGAATTGGCGGGTTAGAGGGAGGGGGGGAGGGTGTCTCGTGATGAGGCCGGATGTGGGAGGGACGGAGATGACGGCGATAATGATCCGATACTCGAGATGAGCCTGGAATGGCGTCGAACGGGTGGGCCCATTTAATAGTATAATTAAGGGGACACCTTTTGGTTTTGATCTTACGATCGGAAGAGTGCACGTCATGAAAGAGAAGCAGAGAGAGATTGAAAGAAAGAATAACATCGGCAGTTTGGTGACGGTGAAGTACATAGTCGCCACACTACAATTCGCTGCAGGCGTGTGGAAGATAGTTAGGCAATTATTATTATCAGATATATGTTACAAGTTGGCCATAAGGCTAGGTGGCCACAATATAACAAGAAAAAAAACAATAAACTGCTAATTTACGATTTTACTAACATAAACATTAGAATTTACGTTCTTGAGTGAAATATAGTTTCCAAAATTATCCCTAAAAAATAAGCGAAAGCAGAAAAGTTTTAATTAATTGTGAATCTTTATATTGTTATTAAAGTCTAATATAAGGGTTTTCAGTTTACCTTGAAGGCTATAACATTTGCTAAAGAGGTCCTGTGGAGATCGAAGCCTCCATCATACATCACCACACACCACAATAGGCCATTCCCTACTTCTCCCACATAAGTTAATAAACAGGTTTTCTTAAATGTCCATTTTATCCTTAAATTTTAAAAACTATTGCCTTTAAGATGCCTACGTGTGAATAAAAAGGTCCCTATTACGTATGTGCCAATGCTCCATAATATCTATACCAAGACAGCTCATAATGAAATGTCGTGTCAAATTGGAAAAACAGATTTAGAAAAAAGTATTAGTCTGACAATAATTTAGATAAAGTTGCATCTAGACTGGTTATTTATCGCGCACACAGTCATCAGTAAAAACAAATACATCTCCATCAATTAAAAGCTTGTTTCGATATACTTCGGCATACATTAGTAGAAAATTGAGCTAATTTTGTTGTTTGTTGTTCGTACGATCATATTTTACGATGGATTCTATATCCCTAACTCGAATTTTTAAACCCAATACAATACAAACCTGATCTAATGCGGGTATCGCTAAACAGGAATGACACCCGCGTTAAATGCGACCCATGTTATAATGGAAAAATACAGTGCTCCCCAGTTATAGCGCGGGTTTTGGGGGAGATGCGGCAACTCGCGTCATGAGACCTTGCGCGGTATAACCGAGGTCACGGTCTCATTGACCCAATACAGTATGGACATTCAAGTTTTGGTTTTATTTTGAAATTTTTATTCCCACTGACCACGAGAAACGACAAGAGTACAAAAAATAATGCTGGCACCAATTCATAGCAATACAATGGATTTTAAAACTATTTTCCAGAATGTGAATAGGCTTATAGATTCTTCGTTGTGTGTTTCTGTGTCCGTCTGTCTGTCCCCCTATTACCTTTTGAACCAATAAACCTATTTTCATGGCACTTAGTGGGAATTTCTTGCTACTGAGGCCGAGCTCCAGAGGATAGTTTTTGTTGCGAAGATTGAAAGTGCCGAGATCGATTCCAGGAACTATCCTTCCCATTTGATTTTCATGGGAAATCTAAAATCCATCGTGCAGGGTAATTTTCTCTTGCACATCAAAATACTTAGAATAGTAATATCGGAGCGGGATAATATTTTCTGAGGAAAGAAATGGAGATTCTAATTTTTATCGTAGAATTTTTATTATCAATCGTATTTCTTCGAATTTCGCGTAAATACGGGCGTTTTTGCAGTTTTTAAAGAAATTATCATTATTATATTGCAAAGACATCCTTTAAAAATACTATCTTACATCAAAGTAAACTATTAAACAAAAGTAGTAACATTTCGGGTTTCAATCGTTTACCATCCAGATTCTCCTGAAACTTTCGAAACACTACCATGTTCCAGCGCACGTTTCAAGAAGCTAGCCGACCTAATTTTTCTAGGTTTTATTGTCCATAATGACTTTTGTGCTCGAGAGTTGGATATTACCCATCATAAAATTGAGTACAATAGCATAATATATCTACTTCTTCTAGATCTCACTTTCACACACCTTAGAAATAAAATTAATAGTAAATTATATGCTTTCAAAAGCTGCTTGCCCGTGCTTTGAAGATTTGTAGCGTAAAGTGCAGAAGTGCCATAACAAAATAGAGATTAATGGTAACGTTATGCGCCTATCCAACATGTTCTCGGATTTTTTCCACACCAGGAGAAAGGAGGAGAACTTCTTTGGCCATATAGTAATTTCTAAATAAAATTAAGCGCATTCTGAAGCTGGCCTTGCCCAATAACTCCTTCATGCCATCAAGTGTTTGACAAACGAGTGTAACATGTATATAATTCTAAGTTTTATATGAAGGAAGATTGCACCAAAAGTTTCTTACGTCTTGGGTTACACATACAAACCATGATGATAATTAAAAGCATTTTTGCATTGAGGTAGAGCTTCAACTTAATAGCACTTAATATGCACATCCAAATCCCTCGCCAAAATAATTTTATCGTAGAGGACCGAATATTTCGCGTTTCATCAGTATCGTTTTCTTCGAGTATCTCTTTGTATCGGTGAAATGGACCAGGAGACCAACTTTGAGAGTTCCCGGGAGAATTTTTATTCGAAGAATAACCTACGCAATTATTTTATTCGAACGAGATTTTTATGTATTTATAAGGCAACAGAAATCGCTACAGATTACTTTTGATCACCGCTAATTTTGCCACGACTATCGTTTACGGCCAATTTTCTCATTGCGGGACCAATCTCTTCTCACTCGATGTAAAAGGACTCGAAGGACAGGAAGTATTTTGGTCATTAATGTATCCCATAAATCCTCCGTATCCAGTGAGATATTTTGTGTCACCTAAACTTGTGACGATGAGTTCACCATGTTCGCAATACTATGATAAAAATCTGATGTGACCACCACTGGACTTTCTCCATAGCTGTAATATTTCTAAAAATTTCAAATAGGTAAAGTGTTAATAAATATTTTAAGGAACTGCGATAAAAATTTAATGACTTTAGAAAGAACAGAAATAAACTCAAAACGTAGGCTTCTGATATTGGATATAACCACGAAGCTCCAACAATTAACAAAATAAAAAGGAGCGTAACTAAGACGTAACTAAGCGTAAAGTGTTTACTTTAGTCGCCGGTAGGTGGTGTGGTTGTGGCAGCTAAAATATTTAATTTTTAAAATATCTTCAATACTTTGTTGCATTCATCAAATATTAAACCAAACGTAAAAAAAACGGATGTGACATGAGTAAACACCTACTTTTGGTTAACCAATCATTACCAAAAACTAATGTTCATTTTCCTTTAACAAAAATGTCAAATGTAAAATTTCGCGTTGACCTGACTAATATTTTTTGACAAATTTCTATCATATACACGCAGGCATAATCAAGAAATGGTCAAAACGTGTTCAGGGGACCTCAAATGTGTATTTCCGTTGAAATCTCGAAATCGATAATTTTCATGAAAACAATACCTTCCTCTACACTTCGTATGGAGAAAGTAAAAATACATTAAATCCGTTCCCAACCTGATTAAACTCCGCAATTTTTATTACAAAAATACTTTCTATAAAAAATCCCGGTGTAACGGAGAACTTGGATGAAAAAATTAACAGAAACAAGGCACTATAAATGGGAAGTAAAAGATAAATGCACGCCAATAAAAGTATACAGATTTTAAAAATAGATTATTTTCAAGATAACGTTAACGCCATCAAAATTTTGTAGAATTTCATTTTTTTGGCGTCATTCTTAAATTAAAAAGTGTCAAATCTATTTGTTTTGTGTGTGTGTGTGCGTATATATATACTATATATATATACATATATACATACATATATATATATATATATATATATATATATATATATATATATATATATATATATATATACAGGGTGTTTCAAAATTATGTATACACAATTTAAAAATTTATATTTCGTGAGCCAAATATACAATTTGCACAATTTTTCTTTTATTTTAAAGCAAAATAAATGCATTATTTTAACAATGTTTGATTAGTTACAAATATCCATGGAAACGATGGAGAACATGCAGATGAGTTTCAATGAGAGAAAGTTAATTCTAATATGGTATTGGAAATTTGAAAACGTCACAGACGTTCACCGTGCATGGGAAAGAAAATATGGAACAAAAGCACCAACTCGTCTAACGATTACCCGTCTGCGTGATAAATTTGATGAACATGGAACTGTGAACAATATCAACAAGACATGCTGTGGGCGGAAAAGAACGTCAAGAAGTTTCGAAAATGTTGAAGCTGTCAGAGATGCAATTACCCGCTCCCCAAGGAAGTCTACAAGTCAGTGTTCACGTGAGCTACAATTGAGCCATACAAGTGTTTTTAGAATCCTAAAGAACATAAAATTGAAGGCATTTATACCTCGATTACTGCATTCAATCCAAGAAGATGACCCAGATCGACCAACAAATTTTGTGGGTGGTACATTAAAAAAATGGAGGAATCGATGCTTTTAAAGATTCAATTGTATGTTCAGACGAAGCCACGTTCAAGCTGAATGGCCATCTGAATCGTCATAACTGCGTTTACTGGGCAGGTAAAAGTCCACACTTTACATTGAAGAAAGATGTCAATCTACCAGGTTTTACTGTGTGGATGGGACTCTCCTCTCGTGGAATAATCGGACCTTACAGATTCAATGGCACTGTTAATGGAGAAAGATACCTTGATATGTTAAAAAATTATGCAGTACCTAATATCAGAAACATGTTTCCGGATACATTGGTGTATTTTCAACAGGATGGTGCACCCACACATTTTCATACAACCGTGCGGGAGTACCTAAACAATGAATTTCCTGAGCAATGAATAGGTCACACAGTCAATAGTGCTTTTGAATATCCTCCAAGGTCTCCAGTCCTCACTCATTTAGATTTTTTGCATGGGATACTTGAAAGATAAAGTTTACGGACAGAAACCGCAAACATTGGAGGATATGTGGATGGCAATACATCAAGAAGCACAGAGAATTTCTACTGACTTGTGCACTGTAGTATGCAATTCTGTTAAAGAGAGATGTCGCTTATGTATCAGTGCTGGTGGTGGACATGTTGAACATCTTACTTAAGTTTTGTTCATTGCAGACATTATTATGCATTTAAGCTTTAAAATAAAAGAAAAATTGTGCAAATTGTACCTTTGGTTCACGAAATATAAATTTTTAAATTGTGTAAACATAATTTTGAAACACCCTGTATATATGGAAATGTTTTAGTGAAAATTTGAATTTATGATTCATATCAATGTATACCACCAAAATGATATATGTACTCCGATCATGTCACACAAACCGGGCTACCATTTTAGTGGGAAGGAAAAATTAAAATATGAAGGAAGTTTGCATACTCGGGTCTTAACATTCGTTCGAGGTTATCATATAACCGGAAATATAACTTCAAATTTTAACTTTTTCCCCTAAAGATAGAACAAGGGTGGGCAAACTACGTCCCGCAGGCTTCATCTGGCCCGCGAAGGCATTACATGAGGCCAGCGAAGTCATCGTGAAAGCGAACCGAGAAATTTACTATGAATAACTTCATACTTTAAACAAAAAATTATGGCCGAAAAAACTTTAAAACGTTCTACAATGAAATCATAAATACTAAAAAATTATTTATTTATGATTTCCACTAATATGATCCCGCTTGAAGATGATGTGAACTCTAATGTGGCCCACCGAAGCAATTTCAATTGACAATGCGACTGGCAATGCTTGTAAAAATGTATCGTAAAAAGTTTGTCCACCTCTGAGATAGAATGTAATTAAATTCGATATTTAGAAAAATTAAAATGATGTGAGACTTATTCGACTGTTTTAGCATCATCCTCCTTGTTTAGCAATTTGTTCTCCTATATTCTATGTTAATATTCTACATCTCCATGATAACCTCTAAGGCAGCATTTTGGTTGGATGGCAGGGGATGCAGTGCACCCAAGGTCCCTAGTTTTTAGTGATGCACCGAAGTTCGGCTTCAGCCTCGGGTTTCGGCCAAAATCTGTTATTCGGCTTTGGCCTTTAGAAAGGCCGAATAGCCGAATGTTTTCTAAATCCAAATTTTATCAATATTTTTACATTTAATTTTTAATGAAGGGAAAAATCTGGAGTATAAATTATTTAAATTACAATATGGAATTGATATTAAACCTGATCAAAATATATATAAAACTTTTTTAATTTATACTTTTTTTATAAAGGGCATTGAAAAATATATAATAAATTTTTGGGTCCCAGAAAATATCCGAGTTTTAAGGAAATTTTTCAGTAGTTATGATCATGAATCTTTTTTAAAAATATGTATGGCATATTAAATTATTCACTACATTAAAAATAGTCTGAAAAGTTCTTGTTTAATCAACATCTTTTTTAAAGAGATTCATGATCATATCTAATGAAAATTTTCCTTAAGAATTAGATATTTTCTGGAACACATTTTTTTTACTTTTCAGTGCGCTTTATAAAAAAAGAGCATAAATTAATTTTTTAAATTTTTATCTTATACTTTTTAGTGAAATGAATTTATAGTTATGACAATGAGATCAAATTGTAATGTATAAATTTGCACCAAAAATTACTATTCGATATAGAAATTAATATTGTAGCTAATATTGTTATAAAAATTTTATAAGGAAATTCTTTTAATAGTAACATTTTTAGTTGGCTTCTGAATCCACAGCATCTTTATCGAACGTTTTGGTAATAACTATTAAGTGGATATTTAGGTTAGATGAAATGACATTTCGATAAATTCATATAATCCTTTCATCTGGTATTATTCCAGGTTCCACATTGTTCCAGTATGGTCATTAAGGATGCTCATTAAGGGGATTCTTTTGGATTACTTTGGTAAAATGTTTTACAGCAGTTGCATAAGAAAAGTCTGTCTGGCTCTGTAAGCTTAAGTGGCAATATGTTAGGCAAATTAATTATGTTATTCCTACACTGGCAAAGCTTGCACAGAAATATCTTGCCCCTCCTCCAACATATGTTAAAAATCCTCGCTGTCCTATATTTCGATATTTGTCAGGCTTCTGATAAGAACTACTATCTCATTCGCTAGTCTCTCAGACATTTATTTTTCCAGCAGTTTCAATCTAGCCTGCAGTCTACGTTCCTCTAACGAAACCCATTTAAGATTTTCTATTAATGACGTAACTAACGCTTTGCTTACTATCCTAATTTCTCTTTACGAACCTAGCCGCTCTCTCTCAACAAGCTTCTTGTCTTTTCATCCAACTAAGTTGATTTTTATACAATTACATAGTTTGGTAAGTGATACTTTGAATTTTAACATTTATTAAAATTTTTGATAAAATAAAGTAATCAAATTCATTGCATATATATATATATATATATATATATATATATATATATATATATATATATATGGATGTCAACAAGGTGTTGGGATGAGGAAACCCAGTGAGCACTCACCAATCAGACGACTTCAGGTTGGCGAGGCCCCGGAGATGTCGAAGCGACACACGTAAAATAACACAAAAACACAGAAACATCACAAACGTAAAGCTTTCGGAACTACTTTACGTTTGTGATGTTTCTGTGTTTTTGTGTTATTTTACGTGTGTCGCTTCGACATCCCCGGGGCCTCGCCAACCTGAAGTCGTCTGATTGGTGAGTGCTCACTGGGTTTCCTCATCCCAACACCTTGTTGACATCCATATATTCATTTTACCTTTCCTTTTCCGTAAGTTGTTATATATATATATATATATATATATATATAACAGCTCACGGAAAAGGAAAGGTAAAATGGATATATGGATGGCAACAAGGTGTTGGGATGAGGAAACCCAGTGAACACTCACCAATCGGACGACTTCAGTTCTCTCTCTGTAGCTGATGAAGGAATAACTCCGAAAGCTTGTACGTTTGTGATGTTTCTGTGTTTTAGTGTTCTTTTACGTGTGTCGCTTCGACATCCCAGGGGCCTCGCCAACCTGAAGTCGTCCGATTGGTGAGTGTTCACTGGACTTCCTCATCCCAACACCTTGTTGCCATCCATATATATATATATATATATATATATATATATATATATATATATATATATATACACTGGTATTACCGAATATGGTCAAGGAGAACAGTAATATTCCGAAGTATGATTACTGAGTGTTCTTTTTGGTTGTTTGATGTAGTACAACTGTTTATCCATTGATACATAAATATACTAATTGATATATTTCTTTGGGGCCACTACTATTGAAGAATAAATTTAGATACCAAATTTAAAGTTAATGTCGACCACTAAAAATACAGATCGGATGACGCTTAAAGAATAATAACATTTTCAATAGAATACTAATAGTTTAGTATAATCTTGTTTCTATACCATAATGAAACGTTTCTCTGGAGATCTACTAGCTTACTATTAAAAAAATCTACGTGGGCGCAATATTTTTATGATATTCACATATGATATGGTTTCCATAGTTATTGCATATTCTTCTTATACGGAAAAGGAAAGGTAAAATTAATATATGGATGGCAACAAGATGTTGGGATGAGGAAGTCCAGTGAACACTCACCAATCAGACGACTTCAGGTTGGCGAGGCCCTGGGGATGTCGAAGCGACACACGTAAAAGAACACTAAAACAACACAGAAACATCACAAACGTAGAAGCTTTCGGAGTTATTCCTTCATCAGCTACAGAGAGAGAACGTTTGTGATGTTTCTGTGTTGTTTTAGTGTTCTTTTACGTGTGTCGCTTCGACATCACCAGGGCCTGGCCAACCTGAAGTCGTCTGATTGGTGAGTGTTCACTGGGCTTCCTCATCCCAACATCTTGTTGCCATCCATATATATATAATAAGCCATCTTGAGGAAGAGTAAATTTTGCTTTTCGTTTCTGTACGTGACGACAACCATTGAGGTGTCTTTTTAAACATGCCAATTCAAAATTCCAGCAAAAATTAAGCTGCAACGCCCAATAAGCAAATTACACTGACTTACTCATTACAAGTGTAGTATGTATATACATACATCCAATAAAATCATCTAGCATAAATATTAAGGGATTGCATCACTATCAGGCCATAACTCATCGACAAACACCACAAATAATAATAAAAAATAATAAAAAATATGCCGTCTACATCATCCGATGAATATAGAGCAACTAAAGTTAAGACGTATAAGGAATCCCGCGCTAAAGCGAGAACTACTATGCGCGAGGCTTTTACTAACTTCCGGAATAAGGTATTAAATAATTATTTGAAGGAGGACCCTAAAGCGTTTTGGTCCTATGTGAGAGAGGTCCAAGGTAGAGGCCCTACAATACCTTCCCTGCGTAATGACTCGGGTGACGTTATTCATGATAGCGTAGAGAAAGCCAACCTGTTAAACGGTCATTTTGTAAAAGCATTCACAGCCGTCAGCGACCATTGCGTACATTATGCACCCGCAATAAGGGGGGACCTGATGGACGATATAGTATTTTCTGAGGTGGGAATAGCAAAGCAATTAAGTTCCATCAGACATAACAAAGCCACTGGCCCCGAAGAAATTCCTGCTCGCGTTTTAAAAGAATTAGCTGAAGAAATAGCACCTTTTCTTCGGATAATCTTCGAGAAATCCATTTCTCGCGCAGAGGTCCCTAGCGACTGGAGGTTAGCGCACATTACCCCAATTCATAAGGGCGGAGACAAGGAGAACCCAGAAAATTACAGGCCGATTTCTTTAACTTCGATATCGTGTAAGATTCTCGAACATATACTCGTTAGCAACATAATGCGATTTCTTGATAGTAATTTATTGTTAGATGATTGTCAACACGGCTTCAGGAAAGGTAGGTCATGTGATACTCAGCTCGGTCTTTTTGTTAATTGTTTACTGAGAAGCGGAGAAAAGAATACGCAGGTCGATGCCATCTTCTTAGATTTTAGGAAAGCCTTTGATAAGGTACCTCACAGGAAGTTAATAACGAAATTAGAAACCTTAGGCGTAAATTCTAAAATCGTTAGTTGGATCCGTGAATTTTTAAATCATAGGAAGCAGATGGTTGTTATAGATGGGAAATCTTCGAACTTAGTGGAGGTTGTCTCTGGCGTTCCACAGGGTAGTGTAATTGGTCCGTTATTATTTCTAATTTATATAAACGATATCAGCTCAGTAGTCAGAAGTAAAATTAGGCTTTTCGCGGACGACACCGTCATCTATAGAGAAATAAGCAATCCGGAAGACCACCAGTATCTCCAAAATGACCTAGTAGCTATTTCTGCATGGTGTAAGGAATGGCAGTTAGAGATAAACCAAAAGAAAAGCTGCGTCATCAACTTCTGGAGAACCAAGAGTATCTCGTTGAATAATAATTATTCGTTGGACGGAGTAGAGATTCCAGTTTCAGACTCGATTAAATACCTCGGAGTCACGATCCATCGTGATCTCTCGTGGGACACCCACATTCGCCGATTGATAGGTGCCGCTAACAAAAAGCTGGCCTTTATAGGGAGAATAGTTCGAAATAGCTCCGAAAAAGTGAAAGAATTATGCTATTTATCCTTGGTTCGACCGCAGGTTGAATATGCTTCAGCTGTGTGGGATCCTTACGAAAAGGGACTCACTAACGAGATAGAAAAGGTTCAGCGCAGGGCAGCTAGATTTGTAAAGAGGAATTACGATAGTAAACAAAGCGTAACATCATTAATAAAAAATCTGAAATGGACATCGTTAGAGGAACGTAGGCTGCAGGCTAGAATTAAACTACTGGAAAAATTTATGTCGGAGGGACTAGCAAATGAGGTAGTAGGACTTATCAGAAGCCCGACGTATTTCGGAAGGCAGGACAGTGAGGATAAGATTCGCGAGATTGACTGCAGAACGGAGCGATATAGAGGATCGTTTTTCCCTAGGACGATAAGAGACCATAATAGGAAAAGATAACGTAGGAAAACTATGGACCCTTGGTGCACTGCACCCCCTGCCATCCACCGAAAAGGTGACTTGCAGGGTATAATGTAGATAGATAGATAGATGGAGAAATAACCGACAAGAATCGTCGGTCTCCCAGATAAGGACCCTCTCCTCCTCTCGCCTAAAATTTAGTGAATGGAAAGTGAACCACTTAATTTTTTTAGGTCACTACGCGTTCGAAATTCTTATGGAGCTGCGGAAGAAATTCCTGCAGTCGTATACAGAATTTCGTACCAAAGCCCTTCAATTTGATTCAATAGCCTTGGGCGAGGCTTTCGCGCATTGGTCTCGGATGGCACTGGTTGTGAGTCCGTTCTCGATGGAAATCTTACAAAAAAAACTGCGATAGCAGGACCGTATCTCAGCTATCCGACAATTGCGCAATTTCTCAGCGAGTAAATGCCGGGGGGATCGGACGAAGAGGAGGAGATACGAAGGGGAAAGTGGCAAGAGGGAGGGAGGGATAGAAGGGAGGAAGGCTAGGGGGAGAGAGGGAAAATGGGGCGAGACCATGTCAAGGACAATCGCAGGAATACCCCGCCGGCGTCATCTCGCCGCTTATGTCCCTCCTTCCTCGCCACGGCATCCCTTCGTCGGGAACAGACGCGAGAGGGCAAGTTGACAAGAAAATGAGTTGATACTGCAGGAAAATTATTAAGATAAACAACTTTTTTATTGCTTACTGACCTGATTTGTAAAATTTTCTCTATAAATGCTCGATATGAGGTATTATCGTATTTTGTATCCTTCACCTCTTATGTCCTTGATGACATTAATTTTAGTTTGAGCAAAGGAGAAAGACATACGCGTAAAGAATTTTCAAATGACAATTTTATCGTGGAACATTGAATACAGAATGCGCTAAGGCTCCATTCCATTAAAAAGCGTTAAATAGAAATACAGTTTGCGGAGTGGCATTAACAAATGTTTTATTCTACTTACATTTTTTATGAAATAAATAAATAAATTGCAAATGATACATGAAGCCATGAAGAAAGAGAGTTAGTTATATATCTAGCTGAAGACTTAATATTCCTTAAAATAATAAAGATTTTAGATAAGAAAATAATTTGAGGCTACTTTCCATCCCTTTCCGAAAGTCTCCGAGATCCGTTCTTAAAATCAATACCTCAAAACACGACTACATCGACAGAAGAAACCTTGCATCATAATCCTTCTTAATGTTTTCCATTTTAATTAATAAATTAGAATCTTTAGAGCTGTTATTCCTCCATTTTCTTAATTTTTAAAGGATAATTCGCATTTACAATGAAAGTTTTACATTCTAAATCTGTCATAATATCTGACGGAAGTCTTTCTTTAAATGGTTAGAATAATAGCCTTTTTATGAATAATCAGAAACAAAATTTTTACTCTTTGGCAGTCCACTCCTATACCACATAATGATGTTTTAAGTTAATCACGCAAATGTCAGTATAATGCAATAATACGGAAATTTTTCTTGCGTAGGTACGTGACTCACCAAATTGAATATTCCTAATCTATCGTTTCACAGACTCCAATCATAATTTAGAGTATTTCGTTCGATATTTCTCGGCGAGTTGACCTTTTGTTTTCCGCACTCACCGTTTGGACCTTACGTCAGAGTCCTTAGGTCAAACGAATAAATTCCTTGTTATGAATGTATTCATTAAATCAATTACACATGACGTCAGGAAGAACTCAAAGCTAAAAAAACAACTCATCAACTACCAATGGCCAGAGTCAATGATTGCATTATACATATAACTTCTAGATTTTATCCATGAAATCCCATTACTTGAGTTGTTTTTTCCCTTGTTCTCCTTGATCTGCCTCTTTCTCTCTTATCGCGATCTTTCTGACTTTCATATGTATATCTTGCGAGACCACTTGCGTTTCATTTTTTCACGCTTTAGAAATCTGATACTCAAATTTGCTAGTTCTTAATTTCCCTAGTTTTTCACAGGGAGATTGAGACTCTACCCGAAACACCATACCGCGTTATTTCCTCCTCTGTATTTGTCTTCTCTTGCAGGATTTCGTAAATTTAGGATTTAGAAGCCGTATGCGTATTTTCACATATAAAGCCCCCGACGGTACTCATATTCTGGGCCCCTTAAATCCTAGTTAATAGGAGGAACATATAATAATTGCTTTTCCCAACAAAAAACTATAACGATTCTCCGAAAACTTGCACTTACTAATGAACTTACAGTACGCGTTTCGATGGGAGATTTATAATTTTTCATTAATAAATTTTCTGAAAATAATTTTATACTTTTTTTGGGCTCCCTTAAATTATTGGATTCCTGGGAGGCCGCCAGGAACGCACTACGGTTAATCCACCCCGTTTGAAAAAACTTTTCTTATGAGCCGGAATTAGATAAAGATATGTATTCATTCCACAAATATCTCTCCGCCTATCACTTCACCCATCTCCACTCCTCAGGTTTTCCACTTCATCCCTCTAAACGCCTTTCTCTATGTATTCTTTCTCCATCCGACCCACTTTCCTCCCGATTCCATCCCTTTCTCATTTTTCTCTTATCTGCCACTCTCTTTCGCCACTCAATTTTTCTCTGTATATCTCACATTATCCCCACTCTACTTTCACCCTCTCCATCTTCGATTACTTTTCTTCCCTTTTCCCTCAATAGATCCCGTGATGTATTGAGAAAGAGGCGAGGAACCGGCTCGGACGACGCTAGTCTATCTGGCCCCTCTCCGCCTCCCGTGACACTACGCGTGTTTGTGTGCGTTTGTGCGCTCTCGCTTCCCTTCGGTTCTTTTGCAAACTGGGTTAGGCACACATGAGCAAAGGGGTCACGGTCGACTCCTTTTTTCCATTCACGAGCCATTTGGGAAGAGGAGACTCGTCTCTTTATCGTTCGCTCACGGACGGATCAAGTTCCCGCGACATCCCTCAATGCGAGCCCAATCTTTTCCTCTTTTGTTGTTATCGAGCAGAGAGAGAGAGTGTAGAGTGTGGGACGGGGAAGAATAGAGCTATAGACGAACCATATCGCCCCTTTGGAGCGTCATCTTTTCGTATATGTGGACTAAAGAGCAGCGCGGGGCAGGAAAAAAGTTCTTGACCCATTTAAGAGTTCTGGACCTACTTTTAAAATAGTCACAACAAAATTCCTCTGGATGTAAGCGTACACTTTCATGGAGAATTCTCTGAGCGTAAGTAAATTTTCACGCTATTGTGTCGAAAAAAATATGCCATACTATATCGGGTTGATGATTATCCTTCTCTTTCAATATTTTAAGTTGCAAGATATTTCTGTTCGAGGTATTACGTTAATTTGCTTGATGTACCCGTCCCAATATTTGTTCAAATTTCTAATTCTCTCACATCTCAAAGTGAAAATTATTTTTACCAGAGAAGAAAATTTCCATCCTCAAAAAATATTTCATTTGAGATTCGACAGCCATTCCCAGGGTGTAAGTATAATTATATCATCCTCTGATACATACCACTTTACATCTGGATCAGACCAAGGATAACAACAGCAAAAGTAAATTTCAATCGAAAAATATCTTCTGTTAACAAGTAAAACAAGAGTGGAAAGGTGTACTACACGTCGGAGTATACAGAGTTTCCAAAGGCGTACTTCGCGATTAAAGTTGTCATGTCAAAAAAGATAAATATAAATGGTTAGTCTAATGTCTAAGCTCTGCAAAACGATACATCAGAAGCGATGTCAAGGAAATACTAAATTTGTGATTTGCCGATTTGATTTATAACCAGTAGTAATTAATAAAAAATCGAAATTTATGCAAAACATGTCTCACTTGAAATGAGCAGTAGTAATCTTTACTTTAATGTTCGTCGTAAAGTATCCATTTCGTTTCACTTACAAAAGCTGTGCGTATATCTAAGGAAAATAAAGGCATTTAAGTTCATTTTTTCGTCGTGGATAGTACATACATTTTCTTTCATTTACTATATATATGGTGTAGGCGAACGAAAGGAAATTAAACGTTCGTTAACAACAATTTGAAAAACACGGGGAAATTTTTCTAAGCTTAAAGGGAATTACGTTTGATTTTCTTGAAAACGGCTACTCCTTTAATGAAAATGTATTGAATAATGCATTTTTTATTTGAGTAGTTCTAAAAATGTTGTTTGAAGACTTGGTATAGGTAATATTTGACGAGATATTATTGAAAGGTCATTTATTGTCACCAGTGGCACTCCTGATTAGGATATGTGAACCATTTATATCATTTTCTTATTTTCTTTGGCCTAAAGCCCTAAGTATCAAATTTCATGAACATCCATCCGTTCAGTAGTTTCGGAGTTGAAACATGCGGACGGACGGGGGAGACGAGCCAATACGGTGTTCCGCTACAATTGCTTTTCTGGTAAAGAACGCCTAATAAAGAGCTAAAAAGATGTTAGTGAAATTCTGTGTAGGACTGGAACCATGGACGCTTGACAAAATTGAAATGAAATACTTTGAAAGCGTCGAAATGTGGAGATGAAAAATAATGCAGAAGACATACTGGATGGATCAACTAAGAAATGAGGACTTATTTAGAAGAATCGAGCAGGAAAATAATAATAACTCTAATAAAAAATATTATTTCGAAATATATTAGGAATTTCTTGAGAAGAGACTGCATGATTTTAGATATGAAGCAAATTATAAGGAAAGAGGTAAAGAGGAAGGAAAAATATTTAATAATCAGATGACATGAAGGCGGAAGAGTTACCGAGAAATCTGTACGGTAGTGGATGAGGGGTTGGTACGATGAAACTTATAATCACCGTCTACTAATAATAATTACGTTTATGACCACAGCACGACGTTCTGATGGATATTGTAGCATAATGACATTTTCGAAAGATCTGGAATAGACGTCTGTGCTTCTTTTCAAGTAAACATATTTGCTAACCTCGACATCACATTTTTATATTAGCCAGTTTCTTTAGGTCTCATTAAATTACAAACAATGTTGATAGATCAATGATATGATCAACAAAATGCTAGAGACCTAATACACTGAGCCTACTACATACAACGATCTGATTAATTATGACCACTTTAATTTAATTCTTTTGTTAGTATCAACACTGAACCAAACAAAAATGATTTACAAACGAAAAAAATATCGAACACCCTTTAGATTATTTAGATAATCATGAACCAGTTGCACATCACGGATAAAAAATAGTCATCCCTAACGGCAATTTACCTTCTTTTGACCCAATAATAATAATAATCTAAGTACAGTACAGCATGGCTATATTGTATTTGAAACGCGCTTCTGGTTTATCTAATATATACGTGCATTACCATAGATCTTTCTTATTTTACTTATATCTAATACTGACATTAAGAAATAAAATTTTATAAAACATAGAATGATACGAAAGGTAATAACTATTCAATTGTTTGGCTCACCATTCGTCGAAGCTTGAAGTTTATTTCTACGCAGATCTTATTGTTAGAGGAGAATTCTGGATTCCACCCGACAAGAGAATTTTAAAACGCATCTTCATGGCAAACAACTTTCCACTGCAAGAAAAATTGATAAAATAGACTCAATCAAAAGTGAACGAGAAACAGTATTAAACTAACCTAACTAGTTTAGACACCCTTTGCAAAAGTTTTGGCCGATGGTGCAAGTAATAAAAGATATGAGATAGGAATAAGAACAAGCATCTACTCATTTCATTACAATTGAAAGGAGTAGGTTCATGTCAACCCGACGGTGCCAATTTACTCGTTTAATAGTATATCGACGAACAGGGCCAGGCAGAGATATTTCACCGTCTCGCGGAAGGATCCAATCTAGCGACTCATTCGGAAGAGCCGAAGAATTATTTTTGACACACTCATTGCTCCTTTCAACAAATAATAAACTTGAACTTTAACCTGTTGCCATTATAAATAGCAATTTATCCACATTTATTTTATAATAGAGTGCAAATATTATTTTATCATCATTCCATTGCTAAAATATTTTGTGTGAGCAAATAAGATGTACAGTAGGGTTGGTAATAAATATAAGTTTTGTATCTATTAAACGGTTGAGTAAACCAGATGCGCATTTCAGCCACGAATCCTTTAGAGCAGAGGTTCTCAACCTTTTGAAATGTTGTACCACATAAACAAATCTGAAAAATGCATGTACCACAATAAAAGTATTTCGTGATGCAAAGCCTGTGCAGCCAAGATTATGCGTTTATAGTCAGAGAATAAAACAGA
The DNA here is from genome assembly GCA_028673005.1 of Tanypteryx hageni. NCBI lineage: Eukaryota > Metazoa > Arthropoda > Insecta > Odonata > Petaluridae > Tanypteryx > Tanypteryx hageni. Next base: position 98,478,330 of record CM054113.1, on the reverse strand, counting down.
ATCAATAATTTTCCTCAAAAATGTAAATTTTATATTATGATAGAATATAATAAATCTTAATATTAAATTAAAAATTATTAAGGGTATTTAATTTTAATGCGACGGTTGGGCTTGTTTCATCGAAACCAACTCCGATATATCGGGCTTTATTTTAGTTAATTTCAAACGTAAGTCAGGCTCAAGTTACAATCGTGTCCTATATTTATTTTTAACTCCTAACATGGATGAAAACCCAGTTTTGCAAAGATACGACGTGTTGAAGGGCATTAAAAATTTTAATGCCTTGTCTGAAATACATTTATATTTAGCTGTTCTTTTTAACCAAAATTTGCATAAGTTATCTTTTTTAAACTCATTCATAAGATTTTCGTCACATGAAATTTCTATAAGCTGATCTCTTTCTCGAATCGAAAAATTATCTAGCACAGTATCCGAAAGAGAAAACGGATCTCTTATCCATCTTACATTTTCTAAATCTTCGGGAAAGTATGAACCAAAATTATTAACAAGTCCAGTGCAGTGTTTTTCTATATCTTCAATTAGTTTTTCATTCAGTGAGAGCTCATTTTCCCTGAAAACTCTTCCAATGTTGGTAATGCAGCAATCTTCTGCTTTTTTATATCCTTAATTATGTATTCGAGTTTTTTCACAGATGCATTTATCTTGTCCGTTACGGTAAAAGCAGTCATATTGGAACCTTGTAAACTAGAATTCAGTTCGTTCAGGCGTCCTAAAATATCAGCCAAATAGGCTAAACGTGCTAGCCCGAGTTCATCAGTAAAACAATGGGAGAGTTCAAATTTGAATTCTGAGAGGAAGATTTGGACTTCTAAACGTAACTCGAAGAGTCGAGTTAAAACTTTTCCTCTTGATAACCATCGAACTTCTGTGTGCAGAAGAAGTTTATTGTGGTCACTGCCCATTTCATTACACAAAATTGTAAATAGTAGTGAATTTAGGGCCCGGGATTTAATAAAATTCACTACCTTCACGGATTGGTCTAACACAGTCTTTAGTTCCGTGGGCATTTCTTTGGTGGCTGGTGCTTCACGATATATGCTGCAATACGTAAACTGTGCATCTGGTGCAACCTCTTTAATTTTAGCAATAACACCACCACGACGACCGGTCATTGAACGTGCACCATCAGAACATACGCCTATACAGTTTCTCCAATTTATTTTATGATCGATGATAAACTCCTTAATTTTCTTAAAAATCTCGTCTGCGGTGGTATGATTTGAAAGGGGCACGCAAAATAGAAATTCTTCACCTAATGACACGCTCTCTTTCATATCGAATATATGTCATCAACCGAAACATTTGTTAAATCGGTACTTTCATCTATCTGAATTGCAAAAAAATTGTTCCGTTTTATATTTTGAATTAGTGTTTCTTTTACCTGAGCTGCCATTTCATTAATTCGTCGAGAAACTGTGCCATTTGATAAAGAAACAACATTCAGCTTATTTGCTGCTGTAGGGCCAAAAATATATGTCACAATGTCTTTGACAGCAGGTAACATTAAGGTTTCCCCAATAGTGTGTGGTTTTGCAGTTTGAGCAATTCTCAAACTTCCACAGCTTTTGTGTTTGTTGCAGTAAAAGAATTAAGCAAATTTTTGTTAGTTTTCAATTCATTTCGTTTTCTTTTAAAAAAGTGGAGAGGTTCGTCTTTCAAACAGTCGTGTTTGTTATGAAAATAACGTTTCAGAAGGGATGGTTCCATCGAGTGATTCAAAAATTGTTCGTAACAAATAACGCACTGGTTCTTGGGCTCGTTTTCATCTCCATCCCACGTAAATCTATATGCTAAATAATGTTAATTATATTTTCTTGTAGCAGTAGCACTTTTCGTTTTCCGGATTCTTCATGGGATTCAGGATCAAAACTGCAGGTGCTAGCTGTGTTAGTGTCATCTGCCGGCCGTTTCCTCTTTGAATTTTCTTTTTTCAACCATTTGTCCATTATAGATAAGTGATAGTAGCTCAATAACTTTGGCCAAAACTAACAAAGGTGAAATACTCCTTTAGCCAAAACACTAGTGGTACATGCACCACAGGTTGAGAATCCCTGCTTTAGAGCGTTTAAAAGGGAGAAGAAATATTTGCAAATGAGTGTTCCGTATCATCAACGCCCAACTTTAAAAGGGTAAAAAGAAAAAAAAGACATCCGAGTAACGCGTTTTTATAGAATCAAAGATCGGAGGATTACCACCGAGGACACCTTTTTTTTAGCGGAAACGCGCATCTGATTTACTTAATCGTTTCATGGCTACAGGAGTCACCTTGTTCATCAGATGAATTCGAGGGATAAGGTGGGCCCAATAGTTCATTTTGGAATATTTTAGCGTAGAAAACTATATTTTACACTTCATTGTTGGTAAACAGCGTTAAAGTGAGAATGAAAAAGTTGGATCTTATGTAAATAGTGAGGATCAAACTTGATTCAAGGCAGCTATGTTCAACTGACTGCCCGCGAGGGTATTTTATGCGGGCACTGGATTTTTTATGATAAAGCTATCTTGGGAATAAAATACAGGTAATTTTGTAGCTTTTAAATTACAATCATGGTCAAACACCCTTGCCCGGCGAATTTTAAATGCTACAATATAGTCTAGCCCAACTCCCTTCACTCCAATGATGAATTATTCCCTCCTTATTACTCTCAGTTGTTTGCATAGCATGGTTTTTATTTTTCTCGAAGGAATATCTAACTAATGGATCAACCAAATAATTATTATTCAGTAGGCGGAGAAATTTTAAAACTACGCACTTGACTATCAAAAATTAAAAAAATTATTTCTTTACTTATGTACGTTTAATACTCATAACAAGGTAATGAAAAACTACATGCGCATTTCGGCTACATTGTAACTGTCTTAGTGGTGATTCACAGAACGTAGATTCTGAAATTCTAACCTACGCTCTACGTTCGGTGAATGAACACTGAAGACATCTGCATTGTAATCAAAATGCGCATCCTGTTTTTCATAATATCGTTATGCTACTGGAGATATCTAAGATTAAGTACTTACTTTTCCAATTTTTATACTAAAGTACTTATTTAAAAAATGATGTTCCTCGTCTCCTCCGAATAGTTTTTCATGTATTCTACTCCCTTAACAGCCGTATTTTATCATATAAAGTAGGCTAATGTGACCCGGTGAAGGCTGTTTTTTATGGATGAATTACTGATTTCCGACTTTTCTTCATTTTCCAAGGGATCATATGAACAAATTTTAAAGATTCATTTATGCCACATAAATTTGGAGATCGGATTGAGAGAGAGAGAAATAGAGATAGAGAGAGAGTAATAAGTCTATAAAATTTTGAACCTAAGTTTCTCCAACCCGCATCCATATATTCCTAAGCGCACGGGAAATTAATCGTTGCCTCAATCCGGTTCCGTCAAAACGATCGATTCACTGTCAACCCGCCCCTTCCACCGCCATCAGCCTCCCGTTTCTGACAAATGACTCAACGCCGGCCGCCGTACCGTGCACCGCATCCATAAAATTCCAATTGTGCGATTCAAATGAAATCCATGAATGCTACGTCTTCCCTTCCCTCTCACCCCTCTCAACCTACGACTCCCTCATATAACTCAACGCCACCCGACTTGGCAATTCATACGTCTCATTCCTCCCCGATACGCATAACATCTCCCCCTCACCCCCTCGATCCCCACCATTTCCTCCATTATCTGTCCAGCCATCGTCGCATTGGCACACACGCCCCTCCCCTTAACCTCCTCCCCCCCGAACGAACTCCATCTTTCCTCATCGCATCGCCGCCGCCCTCGGCGGTCCTTGAATTATGCATCCGCGGAGTTCGCGTGGTGTGTGTGTGTGTATGCCATCCCGCAGGGAGGATGGGAGCAATGATATCGAGACGCTGGACACGCGCCCTGAAGCCCAGCCAGGTGGAGGAGTTGTGGGTGGAGGGAGCAGAGGGGGGGAGGAGGGATGAGTGTGCTTTAGGTGGGGAGGGCTATCACGAGGGGACCGCTTGGCCCAAGGGTGCCACTGGCAAGTGGGACAGCTGAGGATCGCGAGGCGCCACTGCAGAGTTGTGTGTTTGCGTGTGTGTGCGTTCCCGCGTTGTGAGTCTAGCTGCCTTTGATTCCGTCAGGGGAATTCGGCAGGGAACCCAAAGAACAGTTTTAAACCGAGGGCGAAGCTGAGAAGCACGGCGGGTTAAACCGTCTTCGAAACACAAAGCAGTGGGGAGTTAGGTTTGCACTTTGCCACTAATCCATTCGATTTTATATCTTTTACGACAACCGTTTACAACCAATCGTAAAGAAATTTAAGGATGAGACACTTATAAACAATTTTGTCTAATATTACTGATATGCTTTTTCGACTCACACTGCCATTGTATTCATTTTATGTTAAAAGTACAGTTAATAATTTTCAACGAGTTCGTCTTTTTGGATTAATGTTGACGCAAGCGTTTAATAACAGCGTCGGCGCTTTCTCACCAGTAGATCTCGGGAGAACGTGTTGTTTATGTTTTAAATGGGGCAGTGAGATTAGATAGCAATAGGGAATTTGTTAAATATTAGTAGCTTGGTGAAGAAACCGAGATTTAACATATATAGTTTCAAAAGAGAGACGATTAATCTTCTTTCCAGATAAGAGAACTTGTTTTCAAACAGAAGGAAGTGACTTGAATAAGGAAAACTGTGAAATGATTTGCTATTGAGAAGACATCATTTAAGGAAAAACTTGAGGAAACATGATAATGACAGATGAGGTCGGAAAAATGAAAACATTCATATTGAAAGCAATGAGGGTCTGCATAAATACGATATTAAATTAAAATTTTTCATGCTCGCACTTTTTATAAGCTATGAAACTGACGCAAAAATATATCGAAGTAATTGAAGTCAGAGAATTTTTGAGAATATTACTGGGAGAAAAGTACATCAAAGCCATAATACTTTTTGGAAAAACTTTTAAAGAAAGAATACAATATAAAACAAAATTCCACAACAAAAATCGATAATTTTATAATGGATGTAAATCTATGCTTTTCGCCAAGATCACAATAGAAAATTAATCCCTGTCCAAAATTTAAAATCTGTGTCTGTAAAATTAATTCGATACCGATACACAGGGTGCTCCGGAAATGTTTCATAATTCAGAGTGTGAATTCAGGGAACAAAACTGGACAATATAAAAAAAACATCGTCAACACAAAGTGGCGGTACCTATAGGAAGGCTTTGTAGATCCACGTTGATAAGAATTTTTTTGCTGCCGTTTCAACACCTGAGTTTACACCCTGAATTATGCAATACATTACTATTACTGAAGAGTCCTGTATAGATCTATCATTTTAGCTATAATAATCAAAAAGGTTGATTAGCCAAAAATACACACACATACACCTACCATTTTAAAGTAAAGAATACACCATCCTCTCTCTGAATATTCCTAGTTTGTGAAGGAATGAACTAATTTTTTTAAATAATATGAGTCATTTACACTTGAACATAAAAAACTGTTGTACATTCCACGTAGATAATTTGCTTAAGAAATAATGTAATACCTTTGTCTCTTATCTCTATGATGTTATTTTTCTCTTTTACTACCGATTAGCTACCACTATCTGAAATAAAATCTCAAGTGTTGTAGCGATTACCTATCAACCGGTATCATTCAACAAAGCCAAAACGTTAAAAATAAACAAAAATCTAATGGCAATGTTGAAGTATAACCTATGTAACGAAATAAAGATTGTATATTGAATGATTAGCTGTGACAAAATACAAATTACATCGTTATGTTGACCACAAAACATAATTAAAAGATACAAGATAAAAAACAAAAAAAGCAACTAAGTAAGGGATGTATTATTCATCCAAGCATCTCATGAAATGGAACGATTAAAACATTGAAGAATGACCTAGTAGCAAGGCCAGAGTAATAAACAAGCGAAATGGTGAAAAAGATAGCAAAATATTATTTCTTAAGTTGTATACTGGTAAAGTATACTCCCATTCGGATCATCGTGTGAGTTTATCGAAAAAACTACGATCAGAGTCATAAGAAACGGGAACCCGACCTTCGGAAGAGAATTTTGGAAAAAGCGTGAAAAACCAACAGAAATTACGATATGAAATTGAAACTTTATATCCAAAGCGAGATCTTAATCATTGGTAAAACTATTAATAGATACGACTGTGGTGGCGTGTGTTGATGTAAGGAATTTGACGTACTCGCCCAAAAACATCTCGGATCATGTATTGGTTAATATTTGGAATAATAACTTTTCCAAACTTATGCATGACTATGCATACACGTAGTACATCAGGGGTCCTCAAACTACGTCCCACAGGCCACATGATGATTAAGTGATGCGTACAAATTAGCAAAGACAATTTCATATTTGTTAATTAGAATTACGGCCATGAAATCTTGAATGCTTAGATTTTAACGATAAAAATATTTAGACTTGAGTTTCGTTTATAGTATAGCACATAACCTCTAGGAATCTTCCGTTGTGAGCGTGTGTGCGTAACTGCGGCTCGTTGAAGCATTTACAACTTCTAATACCTAGGGGCCAGAAAGTTTCAATGAACCTTGTCATGTAGAAATGTTTTTCTGCCTCCGGCCCCTGCTATACATAGTAGAAACTGATATTAAATATAAACAAGAGGCGAATCCAACTGTCCCTTCGATGCGCCGAATCAGCCATGCGGTTGAAATGGTAACCTCTCCTCCCATTAAAAAAAAAATCCCAAAGACTTTTTAAGGTAATTCCTGAAATGTTTGTCTAGGATCACGAAAATAATCTTGTAGTAAAATTACTATTCAGATTTTCAATTTTGGTCGACTTAGCTATTTTTCAAAGATATTATTTACAGCAGTTCCCGAATGTTGTGTTCAATTTTTTTTACATCTCGAAGAGTTTTTACCAAACGGGTATGAAAGGAAATCCTAGTGAATGTGATGGAGACATCCAAGGAGGTATGATTGGCGCCGTGACTCTCCCTCCCTGGTATACACCCCTGTTAAATTAAATAATATATATATATATATATATATATATATATATATATATATGTAAGCGCGTGTGCGTAGTTGTGTGTGTGAGAGAGAGAGAGAGACAGAGGGAGATGGTGACGATTAGGGGCAACAGAGGGGCTAATACTCCTTGAGAGGGTCAGTGACCCCAGAGATGGCTGAGGATGGAAGGGCTGTGTCGCATGTTCTTCTACAGCCGCCCCCGTCCCACTTCCCCCTTTTCCCGTTCCTCCCCAGTGCTCTTTCTCTCCACCTCTTTGTGTGTTTTGCACGCACCCGCCGACTTGCTCTTTTACCTCGCCACGTTTCGCCGGCCCGCCTTTATTGCGCACGCGAACCCCCTTCCGCACCCAATTGCCTGCCTTCTTAACTGTCCTCTCCCTTTCCCTCTCCTCCCCTCTCTCGGCGGTACAAAATCCATCCCCTTTCGCCTCTTCATACTACTCTTCCTAATAAGATGTTTTCTCATTCGAGGATGGAAAAAATGTAGGGCCGCCATAAAGTTGTTCTCCCAGCCTTTTGGCACGAAACAACAATAAAAAATCCGCAAGGTTCTCTCTAAATTATGTCCCGAAAGAATATGGTAGAGAAAACCTAAAAAGTACCGCAAGCCGAAACATTTGAAGCAGTTCACAAAAATTTTGAAATGCATCGCGAGAAAATATCTACTGTTAAACACTATGCATCTCTTCGAGGATCTAGAGAATTGAAGGTGAACTAAAATAAGAATTTTGAAAGTAGTATTCAGACGATAAAATGCTACACAACTTTAAAAAAGAGGTGGCTTATGGGAAAATAATATATAAATGTTTTTAGAATAAAGGGACCGAAATACCGTTTAAATAGTGGACGATGGTGTCACACTATTATCAAAAGCTCACGCTCGTAGCATTTACATTTTTGTGTTTAAAACTTTTCTAAAAAAATGAGCATTTTTGTTACTATGCACTAAAATTAATATTCATACACGTTTCAGAAAACCCTTCAAATTAATGAGATAAAATTGATCAACTATACCATTTTAGACATTCATCTTTTCGTCACCTGAAAGTAGAACTAATTAGGTTACTTGGATATTTTTTGTTTTGGTTATCGACGCCAAAACAAATCCCGAAAACTTACTTAACAGTATCTTCTAATTAATCACATATTGCTAATGAGAGATCATTGTTTCCAGTTAAAGATATCCCTATCCGTTAGTTTTCGTAGGACTATCCATTTCTCCTGTTCTGTGTTGAATTGCCAATCTGCAATTCGCATAAAACAAAAAAATAGCAAATCCGAGTTGAACACGACTTTTCAAAATTAATTGTAATAATTTATTCCTCTTCGGCTTATTTTAAACACTCTTACCAATCTTAATGAGCGAACAGACAGTAATGCTGACCGAATCATCCTTCGGGAAGGGTACGATCTTACATCATCTTCATTAGACAAATACCGAGTCAAAACCGTCTTTACAATTGTGGCTCAATCGACGTAAATATATTGAACTAGGCCTGATAATCGCGGAAACTCTTCGCCCGTAAAGTCTAAAATTGACACGGAGAAATCTTGCGGCGACTTCAAACAACGGCTAATGAGAGGAACTTTCGTTCCATTTCCCCTATTCTCACATTTAAGACCGTAAATGTTAGCCGGGTCAACGGTGCCCCATTCGCCTCTGTCTTAACGGGTCTTCAACTGTATAAATATTTTCCTTGCTCGAGCTTACGTTCGGAAGTAAGGGAGGAAATAAGTCGCCTCCTCCACCAATCGCGTACTCGCCTCATTGACGCTCTAGAGAAAAGCGGGATAATTTTCACTGCCATATATAAGGTAATTTTTCATGATGGGGAAATCCGCAGTCGTCACACGTTGCAGTGTATTTTTCATCACGAAAAAATTACCCAACATTGGAAATAAACTGCGATCAATGTTTATTCGATTCCTTAGTTCCTACTATTAGATATTATAGGAGGTAATCTTAATCCAATAATCTAAACAAGCACGACTAAAATTCCGTCATGAAGAATGTGTTAATTAAATTTTCGCATTAGAATAAATTATATAAATACTATGTAAATTATATTAATATATAAATGTTAGGCTAAGGTTATATAGGTACTACAGGCAATTAGATTTGATTTATTCGGTGACATTTGAAATATTTAACATTATAGGACAAGAGTAACTTTTCAGAATTGATTGGCATAAAAAAGAAAATTGGAGTATAATATGGTTTATAATTAACATGGCAGTTTCCTTTGAGTAAATGAGCTAGAATAATCGAAGAAAAGCTATATATGCTAAAAGATTAAATGTATGCATAAGCAAGTGATCGTATATTTATTATAAACAAAACAAACTTCAACTAATAGTTCTCAACGACCTGAATTTAGCTGCATAACTACTTGATTCATATGTAATAGTAAAAAGAAGTAGATGGGAGCGATTTAAATGAATTAATGGAATTTTTACAAAGTTATTTATTTATTAGTTATATATCAATATATTTCTATTCATCCTTCCTTGTATTTTTACTGATAATAGGGAAGTAAATAGTTACAAAACGGTTTTAACCTTTAAAATATGGTCAATTCGTGGTTGCTATTGAAATTTACGATTATTCCCGGCATGAGACAAACCGAAGATTACGAAATAAACACAAGAAATATTATGAGCTTCATACATAAGGCATCGTAATTTTTGGATTAGTTAAGTAGAAAATAGCTTGGTTGGTACATGTAAATGAAGGAAAGTATGTCATTTTATACATGGAGAAAAATAATACTTTGGAATTGAACGGGTTGGATTATATGTGAAAGAACAACGGTTGAATTAAGAGTTAAGGCAGAAGTAGAATAAAGTAGATAACAGCTCGAACGCCAATTGTGGAAAATTGGCTTAGAACAAATACACCGTTGAAGAGCATAGTATTTTAGAACGTAAGTTAGGCGACCGGAGAAGATGTAAATGTTGAAATTAATGTAAAAGGAACGCACTGGATGGAGAAGATGAAACGAACGTCAGATAAAATTAAAGCAAAATTGATACAAGAAGAAACCCTCCGAGATTGAATAACGAAAAGTCTTGTGGTTTACGTGAATTTTAGGCAAAATAACTGAAAGAGTGATGTACCTGGAGTGGAAATGGCTCGCAAGGCGAGATGATCACAAATGAGCAAAGAAATAGTCGGTTGAATCCAGAGTAATATGAAACAATAAAGACACTTATTATTTTAAAAAGTAGTAACCTTTTCTGGAAAATCATGAAAGATACGAAAGAGTATTAGGGTAAATATTGATATATTAACGAATCGACTACACAAGGAAAATTTTTCATGACAGCAATGAGGCTCCGTAACTATATGGAAAGGGGATGTAAAAATCGTAGACGCAAATATCACAAGTAAATTGTTTAATCGAAATTTCACAGAACAACTCGCACGAATATCAGTTTAAATTATAGCACGTTTTGCATTAAGAGATCTCGATTTTTGTCGTTTCTTCTCTCAATGTCGGCGTTTATCGTTCAAGGAGTCGGTTTGCAACTGGTGGTCGGCGAGTTTGGTGCACCGAGGCGAGGAAAACCCCGAGGGGCATACCCTCAAATCGCACCGGAAAAAGATTTTGGGTTCCCGACCCGAGGCCACCTGCTCCAACGGTCCCTTCAAAACTCTCGCGCCCACCCCCTCTCTTAACTGCCGTACCACATCCATCTCTTCCATCCCACCCTCCTCTCGCCTCCCGCTTTCTCCTCCACTCCATCTTCCTCCTTCGCTTCCCTCCTCCCTCCAGTTGCATCCGCCACCCTCTTCACTCCACCCACGCCGAGAAGCGAGAGAGGGAGGGAAGAGAGGTGGAAGTAGCGAGGAGATGCCATTCGTCTCTTCATCCGGCGAGGAAAGACCGTTATATGAGCGCAACTAGGGATGGTGGAGGACGTGGGAAAAGGGATGGATGGAGAGGAGGAGGAGGACCATTATCTTCATGTAGCCCTCCGGTTGCCATGCGGTGAGAGTACCAAGATCACTGAAGATGCCTGGAGGGATAAGGTGTGGGTGCTCTTGCTCCTCATCTCAGTGAGTCATATCCCATTGGCCTATTTCAGAGAACTCATTCGTCTCTTTCTCCCTCTTCATCATCTCTTGCCTCTTTCTCACTCGTACATCCTCCCCTCTCTGTTCATTTCTCCTTTCCCCACTATCTCCATAGTTTTCTGCCGCCATCCACATCGCTCCATTATTCTCACGGTATGTATCTATCACTATTTCGATGTCTTTATCCATTATTTATTCTTTCACTTACTATACAGAATCTCTCTCTTGACTCCATCTGTTTCCGTCATACCAGAAGATTAGCTTCAATCTCATATCGTTTCAATAAATTATCTACCTATATCTATCTAAATCTCTTTTTGTATTCCCCTCTCTTCTTTGTCTACATGTTTCTCTGTATATCGCATTCCCACCATTTTTATAAATCTCATTCCTCCCAACGTCATATATTACCTCATTAGGATAATTTTATTCATCTCTATTTCTGCTTATTTTTACCTTGATATGGCTTTCTATTGCTCTTCCCTCTCATCTCTTCCCCTTTCTCCTTTTGCATCGCTCCCATTTCCCCGCTCGCCCATAAAGCGTTCATTATGAGTTTCCGAGGGAACTTGTCGAAGTAGGGAGATCGCGAGTGACAAAAGAGTGGACCGCTCAGTTGCGCCCGATGGGGGCAAGGTCAAACAAAAGAGAAACGGAAATAACGGCTCCCATGGCGCTTAGCAACGACCTCTACGGTTTGCCTTTCCCATTCGCAGATACGCCGCCCGTTAAATGGTGAGATATAGCGCGGGTTTATTTCATGTCTCGCATGGCATCCAATAAACCTTACCATTGATGACGGTTGCCCGGTAGCCGAAATGCGCATATGATTTCTCTAAACTATTTTACGGCTATTGGAGATAATTAAGTGTTTATTTTTGCGATTCTTGATCTATAAAGCGAACAAAATTATTCTCTATTAGACTTTGTACCGTATTTATCCAAATACCACGCGCCCCCGAAGAAGACGCGCAACCCTTTTCTTTGAAACAAGTATTTAAAAAATTTAAGTCGAATTTATTCAACTGAAATTGTTACAACAGCAATATTGTCTACGTTAGTTGACAAATAATTGCATTGAAATACACTATTCTTCGTCCATGGCCACTGCACTTGGGCAGTTGTCTCCCGGTAATACAAGAAACAATGCTTTTTCGGTAAACGATAATACCAGTACGAAGTTTTGAAGTATGCCGAGGTTTGGCCTGCGTCCACACGAATGTTACATCCGCATACCAACAGCATACTTCTGCAAAGCCAAAAATTTTGCTTCATAGGCATCAGGAAGCATTGTGCGATCTATTGTTGAGGTGGCATCTATTATCTCGACGTGTAAAACTTTTTGCCACTCAAAAACAAAGCCTCGAATATGACGTGCACCAGGTTTTTCAATATGAAAATTTCTGAAAAAAGTGCGCATCGTATTTGGATAAACACGGCAGTTATATTTAAAAACGTTAAAAGCTATCTAGTCCGCATATATTTATTATTAAGTTTACATTGCATATTTAGGTACCAAAAATGAGCGACAAATTGTGAAACGACAATTTTAAGCGACCTACTCAGCCGATTTGCATGCAACTGAGCTCACGTCTTTCATTAAAATTGAAAACGGGATCAGCGCCTCATACTTTTATAGTTTCCAAATATGATTTTTTGCTCACATACACCAATGTGCTTTCCCGAAAAGCTCTTTCTACTTCCTAGGTGAAGATTTTTTCACCGGTTCCCTTGGAGTCGACCTTTGTGTCTGAAGGCCACGCTACCCTTGCCGCGAAGTAACGGTTGTATCTTTACACTTTGTGGTAGGGCAGGACGGTGCCGCGGAAGGTCGGGAAAAGACGTGATGTTATACGCAGAGCTGGAAATGCGATGCTTAGAAAAGACTCGAGAGATTGAGGGAGAGAGATAGTTATAGCCATATAGATCTTCCTCTCCAACTCCCACGCAAGTGCAATAAGGAAACGTAAACCCTCTCTAAAATCAACAACGTGTAATGCCAAATTTATGAATTTTTAGGACATTAATCCCTTGCAGAAATACCAAACGCAATCCTTGTCAATGAGCAAACTAATTCGACAGTAAAAAGGAAAATAAGTTATAATCAGTGGCGGATCCAAGGGAGGGGCGATCGCCCTCCCCTTGGAGGGCCCCATTGCCCTCCACTAGGTGCATTCTTAAATTCATTCCGTGCAACGTCCATTGTTTCTACACCGAAGATTAAGTCTGTATGACAAGGAAAGGAAAGGTTCTGATGGGGATAGGGATTTTCAAAATGTACGCTTGTCGGCAGAGGAGGAATCAAGACGGGGGAGGGGTAATTGGGGCGATCGCCTTGGGAAGGTTCTGGATCCGCCCCTGGTTATAATAAATCTTGAAAAGATATTCGTCGGCTATTTCAAATGCAGAAATATTTATTTATATGTAAAATTTTTATTTGTTAACTCGCAAAAATAAGTATCAAGTAGAATAGTAAACTTAAGAATAACAAAGCTTCATGCACCAATTCCTGTCCTAAACATGAGTTGTGAGGGATAACAATTGCTTTTGTGAATATGACGCAGTTAAAAAAGAACGACCATAGATTTTTGAAAATACATAGCATCCTATGGATCATTTGTCGAATTCACTTACCTCATTAAAACGACTCTTTAATTCTTTAGTGCGACGCTGTCATTATTCACCCTTATTAGGGAGAATCTTCGATGAAATTTTATTTACTTGTTCGTAGAAATAATTTAATTTTGATAACGCACTTGGTCGTCAAGTAAAGTCAAAAGAGACTATCTTGTTTTCATATTTCCTTCGGCGACTTGTCTCGCCTACAGAATTTTAACTATGACACAGCCAAAGTATTCTTGTTCTTTTTAGGTTGGCTTACAAAGGAAACAGAGCCTTATGAAATGGTCGTTTCTGTGTGTGTCCCACTAACAACATTTGTATCAATGGACTGATTTTCATGAAACTTGGTATGAGGCTCGTGCTGCCAGGACCCACCTCCGAGCTATATATTATTTGCCCAAGATTGAGGTCCCGGATTCGATTCCAGGAACGTTTTTTCCTTATTTGTTTTACACAGGAAGTCTCAAATCCATCGTGCAGAGATGTTTTCTTTAATACTTTAAAATATCTTAAAATTGTGATACCGGAGCGAGGTTTGTACCGTTCTAAGGGGAAAAGAATTTAAAATGTAATTCTTATCACATAATTTTGATAAGTGATCGCATTTTCTTGAATTTCTACTAAAACGGCGTTTTTGTGTTTTAAATCGTATTTTATCGGATTTGTGCCATGGAGACGATTATTACCGAACTCGGTTTGAGCATAGACGAGTGAACAGATGGGTTATTAGCCTACTTTCCAAAAAGTGGAATGTAGTCTTATGAGATTGCCCGGGTGTCCGTGTGTATGTGTGTGTGTCCCCCTAACATCTTCTTCATGAATGAACCGAGTTTAACTACATTTGATACATAGAATCTACACATAAATTAATGGCCAAAATGACATATTTGGAACGGATCGACTCAATAGGGATGCCTCAATTGTAAAGTTAAACCTTTCGGTAATTATGAATTTGGAAGGAATTGGCTTAACCGATTTCAACGAAATTTTATATGAAGTAGGCATATCATAACTGATGGAATTTCCCGCGCTAATTCCCTCATTTTTCCATTTGATTTTCGCGTGTCGAATAAACCAAAAATCAAACTTGTCGAACATCAATGGACCAGAAGCACGTGCGAGTTAACCGTTTGCGGGAGGCGGCCTTGCCTTCAGTCCGTTGGACATAAACATCTCAATGTAGGCGGCGGGAGGGGGATGGGGGAGCAGGTGAGTTAGAGGGACGTCAGCATCCCTTGCTCGGGAGCTGCGTGCCTCTGCGAACTGCAGCGGCCCAAGCAAAAGCAGCAGGTGGGGAGTCGGGAAATAAATACTAATATCATCGGGACACCCGCTACTGTTGCGGCCGGTCGGTGTTTGGGAGACTCGAGGAAGGGGCGGGTTCATGTGTGTACCGGCGAGTGCGGAAACGGCATGTGCCGAGGGATTGTTGTGGGCACACGAGTGAACAAACAAAGAGGAGAGGGAGGCAAGAACTCTCTCTCTCTCCCTTCCGTGTCTGCAATCCATGAGCGCGTGTTCACGGAAGATTCTATCTGAAATAGTCGTTTAAAAGGCTGAACATTCCGTTTGGATCTGCGCTTCCGAGTCCAGCTGTGCACCTTGTTTTGCAATTCGAGAAGACGGCGAATGGGGCAAAGGTGATGCGGCGTTTTCTTTCTTCTTTGGTCCCAAAGTTCAGTCCAAACGTTAGAAATGATTTATCGGTCTCCGAGGTGTCTATATTTAAGAGAAGACCAAAAACATGTGACGGACAAGATATTTATTTCACTTACTAAGAGCTGTCTTATGTGTTTAAAATCGTAAAATTAATGTCGATGAAGTTCTCCGTGGAAAATATTTGCTTGCTTAGTGATCGCAAGATATTTACACAGCAAACATTTTTTTAGCACTATAATGTATTTCTTCGTAACTTTGAGCTCTTTTATAATTGCTTCCCGATACATATGCAGTAATTAATCGATAATTACTCGCACATTATTAACAGCGATGACACATACTGCATTTCTTCCTTCCCTCTGTCTAACTGCAAATGCACGCGCTCCACTAAAATTTAGAGACTCACAAAGTTTAATAGTACCGTCATATTCTTCGCAAATAATGGTCAGCGTTTCCATATATTTACGCTTTCAAAAGACTAAAGTTTATATAACAAAAGTACTGTTAATTATTTACACGTCAATATTAGTCGTGATCCCTCATGGAGCATACATTTTCGTCTGGCTGTTGGTGTAGATAACAGGAAATCGGTCTTCGTAGGCAGAATAGTACGGAACAGTATGGATTAAGTGTAAGAAGCATGCTTTATATCATTGTTTAGACCAATGGTGGACAAACTTTTATGCATGGTGGGCCGCATTGGTGGCAGTGAAGCCTTCGATGGGCCGTATTGGAAATCGCCAATGCATCGGCGGACTGGATTAAAGCTAAATCGGATGTTACCTAGAGGTGTACTATATACGAGTGAAAAATCACCTTAAAATTAAGTTTTTAGAGTTAACATTTCGATATTAAAAATCATGATGCAGTTCAATTTTAGAAATACCTTTGCAAAAAGATCAAAAACAACATTAAAAAGAACTTATTAGGATTGAGAAATATTTACTAAGGAGTCCAAATTGAACGCTAGATATTTTAACGGGTTTTTCTAGATGAAAAAAATAACAATTGGTAGATAAACGGAAAGAAAAATGAATAAATTTTTGAAAACTATGAAACACTGGCGGTGGTCCGCATAAAATTGCTTAGTGGGCCGCAGGTTGGACACCCCTGGTTCAGACGACAGCTAGTTAGAGCACGCTCAAGTCTACGAGATCCTTATGAGAAGGGCCACATATTTGAGTTAGACTCGAACGCAGAGTATCTAGACTCTAGACTCATAAAACAAAAACATATTGCTTAGCCTAGCCCCACTATTGAGTATTGCTGCAAGATCACAGATTGACCGCAAAGTTAAGGCTTTTGGAGGAATATAGGTAGGACGATTTAGCAGAGAAGTGGCAATTTTGCGATTAAACAATCGAAAATTATTTAAAACATTTCACTTGAGTTAAGTATGTAGTTGTAATATTTACGCTTGCTTTATTTTCTCCGTCGTAGATAATCCATTTTCTTCCGCTTACAAAATGCTGCATGCATACCTAAGGAAAATAAACGTATTTTCTTAATTATAGCAGATCCTATTTACTTCAGTTAAAACGGAGATTATCCATGCATGAATTCTAAGCTCTAAGCGAATTACGACTTTCTTGTTTGATTTGCTTGATAACGGGTACTCCTACGATGAAAACTTATTCAACAAAAATATTTTATATGGCTAGTTCTACAAATTTAGTTCGCAAACTTTTTCGGCATGATTAATATTTTACGAGATATAAGGAAAAGTTCGTTTATTGTCTTCAGTAAAGTGGCACCTCTAATTGGGTTATGTAAACTATTTATGCAATTTTCTTATTGTCTCTAACCATGAATCATAAATATCAAATTTTATGAAAATCCGTTTGGTAGAAGCTGAGCACGAACATGCGTACGGACGGACCCACAGAACAAAGCTAATAGGCGCTTACGTTGGAAACGAAACGCACCTAAAAACGTAAGATCGTTTGTGGGATAGAGAGATATCTAGGCTTGTTTTTT
Organism: Tanypteryx hageni; assembly: GCA_028673005.1. NCBI lineage: Eukaryota > Metazoa > Arthropoda > Insecta > Odonata > Petaluridae > Tanypteryx > Tanypteryx hageni. The sequence goes on along the minus strand of CM054113.1, from coordinate 98,460,958 downwards.
TGAGGGTAATCAGGCATTCGGGCATCATAAAGGAGGGTCAAAACAGAAAGAAAATTATTTCGGTGTATTTCACTCCCTGCCACCAACCTTTTTGGTGAATTTTAGGGAAACACGTTTATGTACTATCAGATAATGCTCTTGATTGTTTACTGACTAAGGTGTTGCTTAGTAACCATCTTCCACTGTTTCCACAAAATGCTCAAGCTATAAGGACTTTCAAAAGTCATTATAACTTAAACGTTGTCTTGAATATCATTATCATCATACTGATTCAGGAGACATTTTTTTTATAAAGAAATAAACCTGAAAATTATGACGAAAAGAACTTAAAGTTTCAGCAGGTATTTTTCATTATTCAGACAAAAATACTTTGCAAACTATGTGTTGTGTTGCTACATTCGTTGAAAATTATCATGTTTTATGGAATTAGTTACAAAATATTTTGTGATGCTTTTCTCACGTTTGAGGTACTACAAAGTAAGGAATCTCCGATTTTAAGTGAACGATAAATTCCTGTTGACAGTTTTTTTACATGACTAATTGTATCCACTTTTCACTAAAGAGGAATTCTAAAAAACATGTCGCAGAAATAACTCGCGCCACTAGTTTCCAAGAGAATATTTTCTCCATCGTTGAATTTTAAAAGGAATACTACGACCATACAAAGAAAAAACCGAGCTCGTCTGGTGGACAATGAATCTCAGAAACAATTGAGGATGAGAGTAGCAAAGTGGCGAAGTAAGAAAGTACGAGGGCGAACAGCTGCTGTTGATTGGACGGGGGAGGAGAGGGAAAGGGTGGGTCGTGGGAAGGGGTGGAAAGGAGGAGAAGAGAGCGAAATGAGAGTCTCGCCACAGCCAACTTCAACTTGGCTGAGTTCCACTGGGGCGCCATCCCAGATTAAGGATGCTCAACAGAGGAAGAGAGAGAGAGAGAGAGAAAAGAGAGTGAAGCAGATAGGAGAGACTCCAAATGCACATTTCAAGTGTAAGCTGGGTGGTACGGGGAGAGGATCATAGAAGGGGGTCGGCTTGGCCGGGGAAGGGCGGTGCCAGGTTTTGGAAGAGGGAAGCCATCCCCTGCCCCAGGGGAAAGTTTTGGGAGTGGACCCTGCGACAACAAAGGTTCGAGTAGGAGAGCTCTCCGAGGGAAGGAGGGGTGGCGACGATGGTGGAGGAAGCAAATTTGGGTCAAGGACGGTGTGTTGACGAGAGGCTCCGGATTGGTCGGCAAACCTGTAGGACTATAATGGAGAATTCTTCTTTTTCTCTCCTTCTCCACCACCTGCTCCTTCTCTTTCCTTCTCTCCCCGCCTCTCCCACTCCTCTTGGGCATAGCCTAGTTCCCACAAAGAAAAGACAGCCTCCTCTTCCTTCATAAAACCCTTTGATTACCCGGAAGTTTGCGCGCGGTGTGATCCCTCGATCGAAAACCCGTTCGATGCCTTCCGATAAATTTCGACGTCTAAAAAAAATAATTGAAAATTGTAATGGATTTTAAAGCGACTCCGTCTCGATTGCGTGAGATCTTCTGGAAGCGGCTCATCCCCCGGGAAATATTGTTCCCCTCGGAAAAGCTTCCTCACTCCTCGGACCATTCTTTGGATTCGCCGCGTTTCCTCACATCTCTCTCCTGCCCCGGCTCACGAAAATGGAAGTTTAAAGTACCGTACTCGTGAAAAAGAATTACCACTGTGAACTGGTCCTTCAAACTATGAACGCATATTCGGTTTAGTCAATCGTTTTTAAGGGTTGAAGAGTTCTAAATACGTGATTTAATTGTAGAGTCAAAAAATATATCCAACAAATGTTTATGAAACTTGCCATCTACATCAATCTTTGGCGACACAAAACATTAAAAACCATCCGGAGGGAGGAATATAAGGGTTGTAAAACACCAAATTAATTAAAAATAACATCTTTCTACGGGTATTTGACATCTCACCGCTCGGCGACATTACTTTATAAGCTCTATGGCTATAAAAACATGCGCATTTCGTTTCACCGCTGCATTCTTGTTGCCAATGCTATCAAATTAAAGGATTATTCTACTTTTCAGCGTATCCATGTCCATCCTCTATTTTCCGTCTTCGTTTTCATTTCATCCTATCGCCTGCATTCTGTCCATTTCTTAATCTGTTAATATATTGCTATCTCAGTCTTCCTCTGACCTTTTTCCCTTCAATATTTCCTCCCATTATTCTCCTAACGTACCTTTGCCATCCATCAAAAAGGTGACTTGCAGGGTATCATGTAGATGTAGGTTAGGTGAACAAAATATCGTGAATTTGGCAGATATTTAAATAATTTGACTCGCAATGCATAAATCAAAGTTTGGAAATGTCGAATGAGTGATTGGTCTCTTACTATAGCTATGGCTTAATAATGACCCCCCCCCCTTTGTGTATTTAAAAGAAATCTGATGTGGCTACCACATGAATTTCTCCATACCTGTAATATTTCTAAAATTTCCAATTATGAATATTTTAAGGAAATGCGAGAACATTTTAAACTTTACAAAGAACAGAAATAGACTCATACCGTAGCCTTCTGATATTGGATATAGCCAGAAATCTCCAACAATTAAGAAAATAAAAAGGAGCGTTACTAAGATGTAGCTAAGCGTCAATTGTTAACAATAATCGCCGGTAGGTGAAGGCAGCTACAAAATTAGTTTTTAAAATATCTCTTAAACAATGCATTATATGGGAAAATGTTTCAAACAATGGTTGTAAAAAATTAAATTTCCTACAACATTTATTCCAATATTTTTTACATTAATCAAATATTAAAGCAAATATTTAAAAAACGGATGTGACAAGAGTAAACACCTACTTTTGGTTAACCAATCATTACCAAAAACTAATTAGTTCTTGTGATTGTTATAAAAATGTTAAATACAAAATTTCGCGTTGACCTGATTACTAGTTTTTGAGTTAGAGCACCCACAAAAAAACTCACACACACAGACATCACCGATAAAATGGTCAAAACGTGTTCAGGGGACCTCAAAACGTGTATTTCCGTTGAAATCTCAAAATCGATTTTTTCATGAAAACAATTTCCCCTATACTACAAATGGAAAATGTAATAATGAATAATCACTCCATTTATTGTATTTATCTGACAATTACCGAAAAATGGACAGGATCATACGATTTAAAACACACAATATAACGGAATAAATAGTTATCTCCTGTAGCCATAAAACGTTAAGAGATTATCAGATAGGCAAGTTAACTACTCAGTAGCCATCATCAGTCATGACTCACCCATCATACTGCTATTATGTTCCTGAAATCTTTATCCGTTTTACGTAAACATTTTATTGCTATTCGATATACTTGGATCATTCATTGAGAGTAAGCTCCTTTTTTAACTTAATGTAATGAGGAAAATATCATCCTGCTGGTAAGACTTAGGTTACTTGCATTCACTCTTCATAGAAACGTTATTAAAGCACTACCTCGTAAACGAACTGAGACATACGGTAGGAAATAAAGTGAAAAGAAAATGATAAAAATAAATACCGTATTGTTCCGAATATAACGCGGTTTTTTCCAAAATAGGAAATTTTAAAAGTACTAGTGATTTTTAAAAGATCGTAAAATCGTGTTTCGAAAAATCACCGTACATTCCGCACGTCTGTTTACGAGATACAAGATACTTGTTACAAAGGTATCCGAGGCGAGAACAGATCGAGTTCAATCGGCGGCTGAACCCCTCGATAGTCGTTGCATTGACGCTATAAGTGCGTCAGCGTATTCTTAGCGAGTTTTTACCCATCCATTATGTTAACAATGGGTGACAAAAAGGGCGTAGATTATGTTGAGAAAAAAACGTTCTTCCAAATCCCAGGTTGACAGAGGAATCCGGCGAAGTTATCACATGAATTTTAAAATAGTCGTAGCTAAATCGGCGTTGTTAAAATCCACCGGAAATGAGAAATCAACGATAACTGTTATGCTTGCAGTCACGGCCGACGGGCGAAAACTGACTGCCTACGTAATTTTAAATAGTAAAAGGATTCCAAAGGAAAAGTTACTCTCAGGTGTAATCTTTCATGTGCAGGAGAAGGGATGGATGAACAAGGACCTTGTGTTAGATTGGCTGAAGGTTGTTTGGGGTCGCGTTATATTCGAGATTTAATTTTTTCCTGAAAAACTTTCCAAACATCTTAGGGTCGCGCTATATTCGAGGTCGCTTTATATTCGGGACAATACGGTACATGATTTTTTTGTAATAGTGCACGAAGTTTCTATCGTTTCCCTTTCTCAAGCCATATCACTATCCTGAAATTTATGTGAAGGGAGGAACCGATGAATGCTGAAACACAAGGCAACGCAAAAAGTGGCGCCAGTCCTGCTTGAATATAAAATATTAAAATAATGCTACAAGTAAAATATTTTATCACCTTTTCTTATCCTCATTATTAGTAATCTCTACCATAAATATTTTGAAGAATTTGTTTGTTTTCGAATTTATAACGCAACAACTACATAACGTAGAAGCAAGATTAAGGTGCCGTTTTAACCGCAATAAAACGTTAAGCAAAATGGGAGGGTTTTTAAAGTGATTTGAACTACTTTTATCATTTAAAAAAATTTCTCTCATAATTTTTTCCATTTAAATAACACGGGAATGAGCGTATTGTTTGATTAAAATATCTACTTGACAACCCTTATAAACAATACCTAATATTAAATAAAAGAAATAATACATACGTAATATAAACTAAAGTAGGGAAGAAAGAATCACTAAGGTTATTCAAAGAAGGGCAATCACCAAAAAACTATAAATCTGGATAATTGTTTCGAAAGGTAGGTGGAAGATAGTTTTAATGTGCAATTTTAAGCGCTTTCGTTCTCTTAAACGTTTTATGTATTCTGCATATTCTCTATACTTTATAGACAGCGAAATTTGTTTTTCATTAACATTGAAAATTGATAACGTGAAAGATATCTCAGAAGGTACAATAAGAAAACTTCTGTAACTTCTTTAATTTCGACCAAAATTTATAATCGCTATCTCTTCCTCCCTTGAATATGTACATTTTGCTTTCCTTTCAACTGAACATCTGTATGCATGAATTAAGCCAATTGAACTTATTACATTAAAACAACACTTTCAATGTCGTTCAAACATACATTCTATATATAAATGGATTTCAAAGTTCGGGAACTCATTTTGTTTTGTAGTTTTGACTTTAATGTATTCACCTGACAAATTAGTACCACAAAATAAGCCTTTGCATGGCATAAACTCATACTGTAGTCTTCTGATATTGGATATATCCACAAAGGTCCAACAATTAAGCACAAAAAGGAGCGTTACTAAGACGTAACTAAGCGTCAATTGTTAACAATAGTCACCGGTAGGTGGAGGCAGCTAAAAAATTAGTTTTTTAAATATCTCTTAAACAATGCATTATATGGGAAAATGTTTCAAACAAAGGTTGTAGAAAATTAAATTTCATACAATATTTTTTATATTAATAAAATATTTCAAAGTGGCAAGAGTAAACACCTACTTTTGTTTGACAAATCTTTGCCAAACACTAAATAGTTCTTGTGACTGTCATAAAAATGTTAAATATATAATTTCGCGTTAACCTGATTAATAGTTTTTTAGTTAGAGCACCCACAAAAAAACTCTCACACAGACATCATCGAGAAAATGGTGAATACGTGTTCAGGGGACCTCAAAACTTGTATTTCCGTTGAAATCTCGAAATCGATTTTTTTCATGAAAACAATACTTTCTCCTATACTACGTATGGAGAAAGTAAAAATTCCATTATCATTATAAATAGCTGCTCCTTACATATATAGGATATATATCTCTACCATAATAAAGAATTTGTTTGTTTGGTTGTGCATTTATAATGCAACAACCACAGAACGTAGAAGCAAGATGAAGGTGCTATTTTAACAGCAATAAAAAGTTAGGCAAAATGAGAGGGGTTTAAAGCGATTTGAACTACTTTTATCATTAAAAAAATATTTTTCTCTTTTTATTTTTTCCCATTTAAATAGCACGGGAATGAGCGACCCTTATAAACAATACCTAATATTAATTAAAAGAAATAATATATACCTAATATAAACTAAAGTAGGGAAGAAAGATTGATTGATTGATTCGAGCCTTTATTAGGCGAGATTAGGCCCGGTTGGGCTTCTCTTCCACCTTACCTCAAGAAGCACTAAGGTTATTCAAAGAAGGGCAATCACCAAAAAACTATAAATCTGGATAATTATTTTAAAATATAAGTGGAAACAGTTTTAATGTGTAATTTTAAGTGCTTTCGTTCTCCAAAAGCTTTTTATGTATTCTGCATACTATTATCCATGCTTAGTAGACAGCGAAATATGTTTTTCAGTAACATTGAAAATGTATCAAGTGAAAGATATCTCAGAAGGTAAAATAAGAAAACTTCTATATAAATTCTTTAATTTAGACCAACATTTATAATCGTTAACTCTTCCTCCCTTGAATATATATATATACACACACACTTTTTGCTTTCCTTTCAACTGAACATTTGTATGCATAAATTAAGCCAATTATACATATTACATAATACATACAAATTAGACCCACAAAATCAGCTTTTGCATAGGATAACGTATGGGTAAACTAAATTTGAATATATCTTCGAATGTGTTTCCACCGGTTGCATCCATAGAGCTTACAATTCCTGCCCAAGTTTTCAATGTTTTTGAGATTCATGACCGCAAAATATCATGCAGTTCCTTCCACTGGGACTTAATTTGAGTGAAATAACTATATTTTAAAAGTGATTCCATCGATTGTTTATTATAATTATTTCATTAAAAATACAATCGCCATATTATCGATAAAGGATGCAGGAAAAATTTCTTTATTTGGGCAAAAGATGGGAAGACAGGAAAAATTGTATACCATAAGGACTACAATAAAATTTAATCTGGTTTCATTACTTGGTTTTATTCTCTAATCTTTCTCAAAATATTTTGTTTTGAATTAAAACCCGAGCAACGCCGGGTAATTTCAGCTAGGGTGTGTGTGTGTATATATATATATATCTATAATAAATAGCTGCTTTTTTATATGATGATATAAAACCTAAGGCACTTCTAGATATTCCACAGAGCTCAAATTTGGAGGGAACCTTGATGTTGGTCCAAAACCATCAGGAAAAACCGAAAATTCCAAAATTTCCCCTTACAACGTGGTCTTTTACACCCCAAAACGTTCATTTTCAAGCCCCATTAGAAAACCATTTAAATCCGTACAAGCCTTTGTATAATTGCAACATTTCTTGTTTTGCCTTAAAAACCCGAGAAACGCCGGGTAATTTCAGCTAGTTTGTAATAATCCTATGAACAATCGAGTGTAGGTGCAACAATAAAACCCTGTGTAGAGAAACTGTTTTGTTGAATTGGTTCTCTCAGAAAATTCGCAAATCATATTAATTTCACCACAAGTCTCATAGCTTTCCTGCTATACAAATGCATGCAAATATCTACATAGAGATTTATTAAGCAAGTTTAATGAGGTATAATGCAATAAATTCTAGCATATGGTTAAAATCCGACGAGTTGATGTAGTAACCCTTCGATCTGGGATTTGAATGGCAAGTTATAAACTGACGCGGATTCGTGAACAGGAAAAATTAAAACAAAAAAATTAAATAAACGTAACGGAATTAAAATATCCCATACAAGTTAACGCGAAAACTTAAAATAATTATAATACAACAAACGTCGATGATTCTTTTGCATACAAACATAAATCACAGTTAATCCTAAAGTTAAAACATTTTTTGACTTAATCAAACCATATCTTTGGCACATTGTTTGGCAACATCCTCAATTTTAAAGGTTTTTCTCTCATGCTCTTGAGGAATTTCGTGAGAGTTCATTTTCCTTCCTGAAACTTTCCATTCCGCAGAAGACCCGCTCTCGCGATCCCCAAATAAACACGGTAAAAAGAAAAGGTCAGTGTACCTTAAAATAAATTAAACCGTTGAATACGAAGTTCCAAAATTCACTATCTAGAGAAATCAGTGCTTCTGTAGATCGACGAATGACACCTTAAAAGAGAATTTTCCAAAACAGGTCAAAGCGGAGATTTCTCCCTTTCTATTTTCATGTTTCTCGAATGAAAACAAGCCTTCGAGTGTTATTAAACTCCCTCGGTGAAACACGCCCAAGGCAAATATTCGGTTAAACTGGCAGAGGAAAATGACCTTAATAGCGCTGTGGTAACCAAGCAACGTATTCCTTCATAGCCAACTTATGATTTCTGTAAATACCGTTTCATAATCTTATACCGCTCTTAAATATTTTATTTATAAACAAATTTTATCAGTTTCACTACAGAGAAAATTACGTCAAGAACACAAATACTATTATTTCTGGAATATGAGAGGATGTTTTTCTAAATTGGGACAGAAAAATCGGCCCTCGGTTTAAACTCGGGTCCTACTAAGAATGTTATTGCGGCTATTCACGAAATGACCAACGGTTGCGTAGAGATGACAATGCTTATGAACCGACTGACAACGAAGAAAATGAATGCATAGAAACTGAACTTAACGATTTTATAATTTTAGAATTTTTATAAATCCACGCAAGATTAATTTGTAGAATTTCTCTAAGTCATTTATAATTTGTCTTTTACTTGGGCGATATTTTTATTACTATAAAATTCAACAACCATAGTATTTATTTTCTTCGTTAAAATAAAATTAATTATACCTAAATATAATTTTTTAACTTATGTATAATACCTTCTAACTGTAATTTATCCTAAAATGAAGTCAAATTTAAGAAAGGTCGATTTTATTAAGAATCACTAACAATCTTTACTGCCATTAATAAAAAAACTGCACATTCGAAAACATTTGCTGGTAAATAGTTTAATTTTAGGTTAGCCACGCCCATTTCATTGAGTCAAAGCATTCCGAGCCAAGTGGCATTTATGCGCGCAATTCTGCATCGAGAAATCAGTTTGACCGACTTAAGAACACCGCTCGACCATCTGAACGTACGCGAAGTTCACAGAACATATTATTTTTACCGCCAATTCTCCTCCGCTCCTCATCACGTGACTTGACGGTGGACCAGTGATCCGATCCGAGACTTTTCTCGCAATCACGAGACTACCGGTGGAATTCCTCCTCTCTCTCTCTCCTCCTGGCCACGATCCAGCTTCCCCTACCTCCACCAGATTCGAGATAAATTCCTCAAACATTCCATCATTTCCTTAAAGTCGCGCCATGCACACACACACACAGGCGAGCAAGCGCAGGCGCGCCGGCGAGTCGTCACCTCCACGACGAGACGGGAATTTGAGAGAGCAAACGCCCCGATTAATTTTCCAGCTAAAACGTTTTGAAAGCCTTCCCATTATCGAGATCACATATTTGGGCGTGGAGGTGAAATTAAGATCAGAAGAAATCTGCCTCATTTTCCATTCTAGCCCTCCCCTCCCTCCTCTTTTCGCCGCAACGTGCCGTAGATATTGCGTACTTGTAGACAAAACGATTTATTTTCAAAGAATTACCTATTGTCGTTTTAGAAGGGAAATCCTGCCGGAAGTTTGCCGTGCAATTCGCAAAGAATAGCCAGGAAACACAATGGTTAAATAGCGCTCTTTCCTCGTATGCGTTGGCGTAGTGTTCGAAGGCGCAGTTATTCCTTTCCTACCGCTAAAACATCATGATGTCTAAGACGCGAGCATTTTCCCGCGAATTAACATAGCTGTCGAATCTTTTTATAAATGTAAATTAATTTTTATATACACGAGGATTATACCCATCATACTCGGAGGTAATACATTCTGTCTGAATTAAATTTAAAATAAAACGCAATGTCTCTTTGCAAATTAATGTGAGATTCAATGTTAGGCATTGCGATCATAATGAAAATATTATAAAAACACACAATTCACATGACAATACTTCAGTCTTTAAAATTATATTTTATGTGGAAAATAAAGAAAAAGGAAACCGTCAATGGCGGCGCAAAACACAGAAACTTAAAACACGTTATATAACTAGAGAATTATAGAACTTTTCTCATGGCTGAAAACAAATTCAAGAATAAGCACTTCAATACTAAATTTTGAAAAATTATTTATCTTAAGCATCTCCAATAGCCACATCAAGGTTATAAAAAACAGATACGAATTTCAACTATAAAGTAGCCGTCTTTAATGGTGATATACCTAAATTACATACTAATTTCAATTAAAATATTTCAATTTTTTTACATTAAAGGCCTTATTCTTGAATTATAAATAACTTTGTTGAATTATATTCATTGTGGAATCAAACCAAGATATTAAATGGTTATTAATATTTTTATATGTATATAAATTTGTATTTATGCAAATAAATGTATATATAATGGAGTTTCTGCAAGTATTGCCCTGTAATATCGATTATATTTAAACTAATGTATTGCCCGTCATATGACGGATAAATAATGATATTCCCTCCCTCTCGCCGTCCCTCAGTCTCTCTCCCTCTGTCTCCCTCCCTTCCTCTCTCCCTCCCTCCCTTCCTCCCTCCCTCCCTGCCTTCCTCTATCCCTCCCTTCCTCTCTCCCTCCCTTCCTCACTCCCTCCCTTCCTCTCTCCCTCCCTCAGTCTCCCTCCCTTCCTCTCTCTCCCTCCCTCTCTCTGCCTCTGTTTTCTCCCACCTCCCCCCTCTCTCATTCCCTCCTGTCAAAATCTATAGCTCTCCCTCTTTTTCTCCGTCTCCTTCTTTATCTCTTTCATCCCGTCCTTTTCTAATTCTTTACCTCCCTTACTCTCTATGTACCTTCCGTTCTACATTCCTTCCCTCCAATCTCCCTCCCCACAACCCCCTCTCTCTTACTCTACATCTATATAGTCGTTTAGGTAAACAAAAGAATCCAGACTAAATCCCAGTTCCATTAGGATTACCTATTTTCGCGAAAAATCCTACGATAATTTAAGGCAATCTATGCACTCGTATATATTACGCGTAATCGGGTTGAAACAACAACTGATTCTAGAAGTTTAACAATGACGTGGTCGGCAAGGCAACATCCCGTTTAAAAGCCGATATTTTCCAAAAAATATGTGATTTAAATGTGTAATACGAAAGATTTAGAGGGGTAGGCGAAAAAAGATGCGATTAGAATAAGAAACTTCATTAATTTTCCTAAAACATAATTCAAATTTAAAGATCGTACGTCCGTTCTTTCTAATTTTAATTTCCAAAGAATAAAAGCCTGCTCTTTAAAAAGTCGATTTTTACGTGTTATCTTACGGGAAACGAACGCGGGTCTTTTTTGTATTTTTTTCGTAATTTAATTTTTATATCTGAATCAAACATTCATGCGAAATTTCAACCTTAAACATAATCGGCAAGTTTGTTAAAAACTCGTTAAATGTGCCAATGATGAGGTCAGCGTTATACACAAACCCCACCACATAGGCTTTTATTATAACGAGTCGTCGGTGCTTGCATAGTGTAAGCGTTCAAAAAATCACCACACACCAAGATATAAACTCGTAAATAAACCAACGCGATAGCATTTGAACTACACAGAGCCTTTATATTTATATATTTATATTTATATTTCTGCGAAATTAAGGCAGCTATCCGCAATTTCTAAATTCTCTGGTAATCGGCTTCGCGTCCAAGTTTTCCAATTTAATGTTTCATGGCTCAGATCGCCCTTTTTAAGCAATAACTATAATCATCATTAAGACAATACCTTATATGTTATACTAAAAGTTATGTAAATATTAGAATATTTTGGGTACTAGAATTATGGTTGCATCATCCATGCCTTTTAGTACGTACCAGGATAAAAAAATTATTAAAAATTATCACGTCATCATATGTATACCTCGTTGGCTGAAATAAAATGGATTATAATGCAGTCTAATGTAAGCATCAAATCAATGCTATTGAAGTATGGAAAATCAATTCACATTGAAATGCATTGTAGTCGTTGCTATGGTAGTCAACATTTTTCATTGTTGAAGACCGAAAAAAATTCATAATTTTATAATTAAAATCAAATTTTTATGCAAATTCAGCACGGATTTGAATTCTGTCATCAAGAAAAATAAACTTTATTCATTTTCCGCAGTATGGTGCATGTTCCGACTTTGTATCTTAATTTTAAATAATAAAAAAAAGCAATTTATATAGCCCTGCACAGTTTTAAATGATTTTCTTATGGGTGTTTAAAATTGGACTTTGGGGTCAAATACACCTCTTAAATATAACCTTTTCGAATATTTCGGATTTTTTCCAGAGGTTTTTACCAATGACCTATATTCATGCAAAATGTCAGCTCTGTAGCACTTCTAGAAGTATCTTAGGTATATATATATATATATATATATATATATATATATATATATATATATTATATATATATATGTATACTAGTATAGCGCCTGCGAACCGAGGACACCTTCATAAGATGTCTCATATTATCCGAAGGCCTACTCATGACATCTACAAACCCTGAAAATTTCAGCGCAATATTCATCTTAGTATTGTCTGCGCACCCAAATATGATTTCCATTTGCTTTTTAATGTCACGGTCTGAGGGTGACCTCATGACACTAAGCTACTTTTCAGTTCGTGGCACTAAGCTCTCGTTCAGTTTTATTAACACGTAGAATAAATTCCCGTAGAAAAGCATTGTCTCGTAGTCATGACAGAAATATTGGGCCATTGTTATAAATTGTATAAAATCCCGTTTTTATGCAGTAAAAATCGAATTATTGGACTAATTCGGCACGGATTTCTGTTCTACTTTCAGGAAAAATAATTTTCTTTCTTTTTCCGTCTTTTAATTCAGGTCCGGGGTTTGTAACTTAATTAATAGTAATTTAAAAATGCAAATATAAAAAGGCTTGTACGGATTTAAATGGTTTTCTAATGTGACTTTAAAATCAACGTTTTGGGGTGTAAAAGACACAGTTGTAAGGTGAAATTTTGGAATTTTCGGTTTTTCCTGATGGTTTTGGACGAACATCAAGGTTCCCTCCAAATTTGAGCTCTGTGGAATATCTAGAAGTACCTTAGGTTTTATATCATCATATAAAAATATATATATATATATATATACACACACACCCTAGCTGAAATTACCCGGCGTTGCTCGGGTTTTAAGTCAAAACAAAATATTTTGAGAAAGATTAGAGAATAAAACCAAGTAATAAAACCAGATTAAATTTTATTGTAGTTCTTATGGTATGCAATTTTTCTTGTCTTCCCATCTTTAGCCCAAATAAATCAATATTTCCTGCATTCTTTATCGATAAATTTGGCTATTGTATTTTTATGAAATAATTATAATAAACAATCGATGGAATCACTTTTAAAATATAGTTATTTCACTCAAATTAAGTCCCAGTGGAAGGAACTGCATGATATTTTGCGGTCATGAATCTCAAAAACATTGAAAACTTGGGCAGGAATTGTAAGCCCTATGGATGCAACTGGTGGAAACACATTTGAAGATATATTCAAATTTAGCTTACCCATACGTTATCCTATGCAAAAGCTGATTTTGTGGGTCTAATTTGTATGTATTATGTAATATGTATAATTGGCTTAATTTATGCATACAAATGTTCAGTTGAAAGGAAAGTAAAAAGTATGTGTGTATATATATATATATATATATATATATATATATATATATATATATATATATATATATATATATATATATATATATATATTTATAATCACGGTCGTTTCTACCTATATACGTTGGTGCTTCAATTATTCCTTCAACCTCGTCTCTAAGCAAAATGAGATAGATTGTAGGGCGGAGTGTTATCTTGGCTCGTTCTTTCCGAGGACAATACGAGATCACAATAGAAAATTTCAACCTGCGATAGACAATCTTTAGGTAGGTTATGGTGCATTGCACCCCCTGCCACCCGCCAATTAGGTGAATTACAGGGTAACATGTAGATGTAGTATAGGAGAAAGTATTGTTTTCATGAAAAAAATCGATTTCGAGGTTTCAACGGAAATACACGTTTTGAGGTCCCCTGAACACGTATTCACCATTTTCTCGATGATGTCTGTGTGTGTGTTTTTTTGTGGTTGCTCTAACTCAAAAACTATTAATCAGGTTAACGCGAAATTTTATATTTAACATTTTTATGACAGTCACAAGAACTAATTAGTGTTTGGTAAAGATTGGTCAAACAAAAGTAGATGTTTACTCTTGCCACTTTGATATATTTGATTAATGTAAAAAAATATTGAAATAAATATTGTATGAAATTTAATTTTCTACAACCTTTGTTTGAAACATTTTCCCATATAATTCATTGTTTAAGAGATATTTTAAAAACTAATTTTTAGCTGCCTCCACCTACAGGCGACTATTGTTAACAATTGACGCTTAGTTACGTCTTAGTAACGCTTCTTTTTGTGCTTAATTGTTGGTCCTTCGTGGATATATCCGATATCAGAAGACTACAGTATGAGTTTATGCCTGTTCTGTGTAAGGTCTTTAAATTTTTCTCGCAGTTCCTTAATATATTTATTATCATTTAACCTATTCGGATTTTTTAGAAACATTACAGGAATGGAGAAAGTCATGTGGTGGCCACATCAGATTTTTTTTCTTTTACTACACTATTAATCACACGCATTTCACGTAAGTATAAATCTATCGGTTTACGGATGACAACATGGAATTATTACATTTAGTGTTTATGACTGCAGTGGAATCTTCAAATGTTTTAGATGACACTCTTCTTTTAAGGTTCCATGCACTACACAACAAGCTAAAACATTTTAAGCAACCAGCGAGTGTTAAGTTTATTGCGTAGAGGAAAGAGCTACTTAAAAACCTCCGCTCAGTCTAGAAATTTCTAAAAGATACTTCAAGTTTCCTGGTGCTCAGCAACTATAGATGTGAGCATTTTCCTAAAAAAATTACGGATATATTTATCTCTTTCTAGCTGGAATAAGAAGATTGTTTTACAGGAGGCTCTGAAAACTTCTTCGTAGTTTTTTAATCCAACGACCAGCGAAAGAATGTTTTTAACAAGAATTGTTGGTAATGATAAACATCAATACAAGGGCAACGTTCTTGGAAAAAATAATAACTACATGTTCAATTTAAATTATTTCCATCTTTACCATCTGATTAACGGAAATATTATTGGAAATATCCACTTTTCTCCCAAAATCGTCTTTGGTAGATGACCTGTTTAAGTCCCATAAAAATAAAAGAGTTCTTGATTTAGTTAGTCTTACAAAAACTATTCCTGAGGAAGTTATTTTGTGATTCTTGGCGAAAAAGTTTCCACTACAATTTTGTACGAATATTTAGCGACCTTTTAAAATTACATATCCAGCGAAATATCAACTTTAATTTCATAGCTCGTTAAAAGAAGACTAGTAGAACTTGGAGTCATAAAAATGCTATACAGTTGGAACAAACGTACCAATATATGCAAGTTATTTAATGTTGTTCTATTAGAATAAATAAAGACTGAGAATTCATTATCTTTCTTGCTTGCTCCAATTGGCATTATATTCTCAAGGAAATTAATAAATCAGACATCCATAAGTTATTTAATCCCATCCACACGGCCGTTTGAATTGACACAGTCTAGAGTTCTACTCCAATCCTCCTTTCTTAATTAACGCACTTGCTGACGCCTACGTTGTTGACGTCTTCCTCTAACGACTCGTCTACATTAACGGTGACTGTAATCTCTAAAGCGTACAGTCGGCTCACAAATCATCCTCCAAATACCCGTATTTCATTTAGTTATCTTGGAAAATAACACCTTCCAAAATGACTTGAGTAATTCAAAGAAGTTACTCGGGTCTGGCAGGCACACTGCGCAAGACTCTTCTATGGAGTTTCTCCTTCAGTTCGTGGAACGTTTCATTTCCTCGACAGGTGGTGTTTTAGCCGTTACTGGCTATGAGATTTATGTGATCGTGTTGTTCCCTAATATAGAAAAAGTGAAATGTCTTTTTTATATTATCATTAAAATAAAAGGTCGTAAATAATATCCAAGAAGATAATCATCGTTAAAGTACAGATTTATGACGCATTTAACGTATAATTATTAACATTATTAATTGGACTTGAATTTTTATGAATATATCATACTGCTTTAGCGATTTTATTTTGGAATTGATAGAAAGCGATGCAAAAAGACAACCAGATTTGACCAGAATTTTCATGTTAACATATTGCGCATTATAACTTTTGAATAAATTCTGTTGTAGATTCTAACGTTAAAGATGTTATTTACTATCACACTACCGCATTTTTGTTTCAATAAGGCCTCTATTTTCGATACGAGTGGGAATAGCCTATAAAATTAAAATCATAAAATGCCTGAAATGATACATTTGAATAGTAGTCCATTAATTACTTTTTAAACATCTATATATTAGGAGGCAACTGTGCACAGGACGATGATCAGAGCACACCTGTATGCCATTCATCAGATAACAGAATTGAATAAGATGAGGACAAACTTCTCTTTGTGTTTGCAAGGGCGACTGTGTTCCAAGCCAAAATCGGTGAAACTTTTGTTTTCCTCACCAAACTAGACAACAGACCCGACTTTTCCCACGATGAAGCTATTTGCTCTTTCTCATGCCCGAGTCTCAACTTAGCGGACGATAAACATCAAGAGTCTCCTTCGATATCTATAACCAAGCACTTCCTCAAAACATTTCCGAAATAAATTGGTTTATTTACATATTCTCAGTCACTAGGCAAAATTTGTCCGAGATTTTCCTCGGAAGACATTAAGCAAATTAATATCCAATAACGATCCAATAACTACGCCAACTTATATAGTGATCAACACATGATAAATGTGGACTAGAAGCCCGGCGTAAATTTTAGACCTAGCTATGTGACAGCATTTAAGTGGATCCACAACTTTTTAAACGGCTTAAAATATTTTATCAAATATATGTATTAAACATGTAAATAACTTGCTAAAACGATTAAAATACGTATAAAATAAAAGAACGACTTAAATCTATGACCGAATAACGGCAAACTGGACATTTCCCTTCGTCTCAAACGGAATTTCTCTCATCCCTTTTTGCTATAATCCACGTATCCTTGGACATTTCTTTTAAGTACCTTTGTCTCATTTACGAAGAGCGTTTTTTTTTAGACTCGCAGTTTTCCTGTTTCGTCTCACTCTCTCCCTCTCTTATTCTTCAATAGTTCGTAAATTACCATCTCAACTCACTTGCCAATGTTGTCCGGTAACGCTTTCGACCAAATTACTCTCAACTTTCGCTTCCCCGTGTTCTTTATTCTTCTCCGAGCGAAACAGCAGAAGACCTACCTTTACCAGGCCCACCGAGAGCGTCGGACGCACAAGGCACGAGAACGAGAGAGGAGGGAGAGATGGAGGTGCGACGGCGAAATGGTCAACGAGCTGATCTTGTGCGGGTGGACTACCCATTGTGTCCGCTTCTGAAGAGCACAAGGAGGAGAGGAGGTGGGTGAGGCAGGAAGGACAGGTGATGAGGCGGAAGGGGAAGGCAGATCTCGAGAGAGACGGAGGGAAGTAGAGGAAGAGGAGGAATGCAAAGCAAAACGAGATGGATAGGGGAGGAAAGAGGTGGGCTTAGAGAACAGAGAGAGAGAGAGAGAGGGAAGTTAGTTCCAGAAGCTCGCTCAAAAAGACATCTCAAAAAGAAAATTGACGGAGAATGAAAGGCAAATCCCTCCTCGTCGTCTTTTACGCCTGTCACCTCAACTTCACCTCTTTCTTTCTCTTTCTCTCGCTCCCCATCTCCCACTTCTCCTCCCACCTCTCACCACCCTCGCCTCCCACCTGCACACCTGAAAACGAACGCGAGCTCTTCTCCGCGAACCCCTCACTTTCACCCGAAATCCTCGACTGCCGCGTTCTCCCCTCCCCAGCCGCCTCCTCCCCCACATTCACTTTCAACTCCCCTCTCCCACTCTCCGAATTCGCTTCGCCCGCTCGTTTCCCCATCTATTCCAAAAGCCATACTCTTTTTCCAGGAAATGCGTGGAGCTGGTTTAAAAGAGGGGCACACCCGAAAAAGGAGAGAAAGGATGGAGGGAAGGAGGAGGCCGTACGATTCGAGGAGTCCGCTCGCACGCGCGCGACTGTGGGTTACCTTATGGGCTTGTTCCTCTCCTCCTTAGCCTTGGTCCTGACCTTGCATGGAAGTGCAACATCTCCCCCGAACCCAAACTCGCGCTTCACCTTGGCCCCATTCCCACGCACCTCTTAAGGAAAAATTCACTTAAATGCCAAACCTCTCCCTTTCCTGTTCGGCCGTTTTCAACTCTCCCTTCTCACTTTTATTCTTCTCCTATTCCTCCTCTTCTACTCATCCTCCTCCACACAGAAGCTTCCAGATTAAACTCGCCTTTACAAATTTTGTCACCGTATCTTCCGTTTGAAAAGTGAAATGCCGAACGTTAACTCAGAGAAAAGTTCCTCGTTTCTGAGTGTTACAAAAAGTAAATTTTCATTACTTTAAAATAATAAAGCCATTTAAAAAAGAAAATGTATGCGATAATGTTATTATCGTGATACACAAAAGGATAGGCACCCTCACGATACGATAGTGAAATATTGCCTCTATTATATAGCTAACCAACAGTGAATGTAGTTTTTTAATGCATCTGCCTAGATCAGCTGTTCTGAACTTTTCGCAACACGGACTCCTTGGTTAATATAATTGTCTCGATACCCTTTCTACAAATTTTCTGACAAAACCTTTTGGTTAGATGTATTTTAATTTATTAAAATTTATCAAATACTACATAATAATCATTAACTTAACGATGCTGAACAAATTATCGACTTAAATTAACGCAATTCATTGAAACAGGAAACGTTATCATGCGCATCATTAAATATTCTATCTAAAAATTAATTGTAATTAAAAGAAAGCATTTTTAATATATTTATTAAATCGAAAGAAGTTTTTATCTCATTTTCATTTCGTTGGCTTTTCTTAGGAACAGATTCCTTTTCTAATACTTTTAAATATTTCGTTTGCAGATGACACCGTCATGTATAAGGAGATATGTACTCAACCTAGATGACCATCCATAGCTGCAGGAAGATTTAAAAGCCATTTCCCCGTGGTGTAAGGAATGGAAAATTGAAATTAATTGCAGTAAATGTGCCGAAGCATCGTTCTGGAGAAGTAAGAATAGCGAAATCGGTTTCGAGTACGAAATCGATACAAGGAATATTCAAGCAGCTGAACATGTAAAACATATAGGAGTTACCATTTGTCGTAACCTTTCGTGGAACAAGCATATTCGTCGTGTTACAGGTGCAGCTAACAAGAAACTCGCGTTCATAGGCAAAATAGTGCGAATAGTACAGAGAAAGTACGCAAGGCGTGTTGTTTTTCACTAATTAGACTAATTATTAGGTGGAATATACCTTCAGAATATGGGATCCGTCTGAGAAGGGCCATATAATTAAGTAGGAAAAAGTACAGCGGAGAGCAGCAAGATTCGTTAAACAAAAGTACGAACATATGGAAAGGGTCACATCATTATTGAAGAACTTAAAATGGGGATCTCTCGAAGACCGTAGAAAGTGCTAAAGGCTAATGCTCCTAGAGAAATACAGGTCAAAATGTCTAGCAGAGGATGTAGTGGGAATAATTGAGGATCCAACGTACATAGGGAGAAAAGATCATGGCGATAAGATACGTGAGATCGATTGTTGGACGGAGCGTTACAGAGGCTCATTCTTTCCGAGAACAGTACGAAAACATAACAGGAAAAACAAATCTGCAAGTAATAACAGTTAGATAGGCCTCAGTGCATTTCACCCCCTACCACCAACCAGATTGGTGAATTGCAGGGTAACATGTAAACGTAGATATAGAGGCTCTCTACACCAGACCATTTCCAGACCTCATCGAAGGCGATCCAAATCGTGCTGCTGTATTCAACGATTTGATAAATTAGGAAATATTAGATTTTCCTCACTAACGAAAGGCACCTCCTCAAAGTTCTAATAATATGTATTTGAAAATTATTTGGCGATTCTGTGTTTTTATGCACTCGCTAAGTATACATTCCTAGAGATATTTACCACTTAATATTTATAATAACTAAAAATTCCAAGTCTAACGCAGAAATTTCGTACAAGATTCGGATTAGTTCTAAGAACGCTTGAAATTCTCAGCGGCAGGTTTATCCATATTACAAGCCAAGCTGTTAATTTTTCCATCACTTAAAAATTTTGTGAAAATCTGAAAGCAATACATTTTTATCGCTGACTGAAACTTAAGTATCATTCAGGAAAATCCGGACTACTACTTACAATATCCGAAAAATAATTTATTAAGGTAAAGAATAGCAAATCAAAACAAACACTTCCCTGCGGCGAAAGTGAATACTATTCAGTAACAGCGGATTCTTATTTTTTTGAGAATACAGCAAAAGAAGAAATCTTCTATTTCTTCAAGAATAATAAAATCCTCAATCAATGGAACAAAATATTTCCAAAATGAGTTGTGAAATAATAGCATCAGTTCAGATCGCTTTGAATTCCACGAAGCTATTACGTAATTAAATATTTATCACTGTAAAATTTAAATGTTTCAAAAATAATCTAGATAATTTTTCATTTATTTATACCGTGTAAAGCAGAAAATCTTCGATCAATGGAACAAGGTATACACTCGAAGAGTTGATTTTTTTGTGTTTCGTAACGAATTTACAACTTAGAGTAATATGCATACTTTTAAACATCATCAGTCGCCATCTATAAATGAAGGATGACTTCTCTTTCTTTTCGATTCCCGAGCAACGCAGCTTAAACTACACCTACCGACGAAAATATCCCCTTCTCAAGTTTGACGTTTATAGGTCAGCTCATAAAGTCCACAACATTCCACAAAAATACCATAGCCTTTTAAGCGAATCGGTTTTCCGAGAAAATAAACACTCCCCCTCGGTTTATGATCCCTTCGGAATGCTCCATTCCAGAAAGACTGGACGCTCCGCTCATTATAAGGAAAGACCAATAATATGCAATTGCAGGGAAGGACGGTGGGGCAATCTCGGAATAGAAGAGACACTAACGAGGAAGGGTGGACGAAGAGAAAGCACGCAAACTGCTTCGGGAGAACGAGGAAGAGTCTAGAAGAGTGCGTGCCATTACTGAGACAACAGCTTCTCCTCCCCTGCTACCCTCACTACGCGCTTCCCTCCATTCCATTCCGCCTCTCAATATGTCGCCCTCTCCACCTCAGCCGGTGCCTCGCGGGAAAAAGGAGAATCCAATCATAAACACTTCTTTCTCTTTCTTTTACTCGGCAGTAGAGCTCTCACTTTTACAACCGCCCCCTCCTCTCTCCAATTCTCCCATTCTAGCCAGCTACTGCTACTCTCTGCTACCGCCATCGCGCGCACTTGCCCGCCATGGGAAAGTCTTTCTTTCTCTATTTTTTTTTTACTTTCCAGCCCACTTCCGTCCTTCCATTCTCCTCTCCCTTTTCAACCTATATTTCACCACCATCCTCGCTCCTTCCCCCCCCCCCCTATTTCCTCTCGTGTCCCTTTTTCTCTCTCTTCATTTGTCACACTCTCCCTTCTCCCAATTCCCTCCTCCCCTTTCTCTCTCTCTCTCTCTCTCCAACTACCTCCCACCCATAAATGTTCTTCCGACCTTAGCACACTGGCCCACTAATTCTCTCATACGCCAATGCGTTTATTCAACAAATGTTTGTGAACTTAATGAATGGCCCTACCGTCACATAGCATTGACTAACTTTTACTCCAACTTCGAGTATCTCTCGAGTGATTTTTATCCGAGTAAATGTAACTGGTGGTGTGGTCTAATGTTATTTCACAAGTCCACGATGAACTTTCGCTTGAGAACCGCTGGTCGGATGCTCTGTTTTAGAGCAAGGATTTGATAACCTTTCAGTGACTAAGTAAGAAAGGTTTATGCGTGTCAAGCCTAAAGTTATAGCCAATTAGAATTTTTGTTATAGGCAACTCTGCATGAATTAAAAATTCTGAAAAGATTTGTCACATGCTTTATTACGAAATTAGAAACCTTAGGTGTTAATTCTAAAATTGTTAGTTGGATCCGTCAATTTTTAAATCATAGGAAGCAGAAGATTGTTAGATGTACATGGTAAATCTTCGAACTTACAATTAGTGGAGGTTGTCTCTGGCGTTCCGCAGGGTAGTGTAATTGGTCCGTTATTATTTCTAATTTACAAAAACGATATCAGCTCAGTAGTCAGAAGTAAAATTAGGATTTTCGCGAAAGACACAGTCATTTATAGAGAAATAAGCAATCCGGAAGACCACCAGTATCTCCAAAATGATCTAGAAGCTATTTCTGCATGGTGTAAGGAATGACAGTTAGAGATCAATCAAAAGAAAATCTGCGTCATCAATTTCTGGAGAACCAAGAATATTTCGTTGGATGTTAATTATTCGTTGGACGGAGTAGAGATTCCAGTTTCAGACTCGATTAAATATCTCGGAGTCACGATCCATCGTGATCTCTCGTGGGACACCCACATTCGCCGATTGATAGGTAGAATATTTCGAAATAGCTCCGAAAAAGTGAAAGAATTATGTTATTTATCCTTGGTTCGACCGCAGATCGAATATGCTTCAGTTGTGTGGAATCCCTACGAAAAGGGACTCACTAACGAGATAGAAAATGTTCAGCGCAGGGCAACTAGATTTGTAAAAAGGAATTACGATAGTAAACAAAGCGTAACATCATTAATAAAAAATCTGAAATGGAGATCGTTAGAGGAACGTAGACTGCAGGGTAGATTTAAACTGCTGGAAAAATATATGTCGGAGGGACTAGCGAATGTGCTAGTAGGTCTTATCAGAAGCCCAACCTATCTCGGAAGGCAGGACAGCGAGGATAAGATTCGAGAGATCGATTGTAGGATATAGAGGATCGTTTTTCCATAGGACGATAAGAGACGTAATAGGAAAAGATAACTCAGGCAAACTAAGGACCTTTGATGCACTGCACCTTCTGCCATCCACCAAAAAGGTGACTTGCAGGGTATCATGTAGATGTACCTAAATCACTCAAGCATGTTTTTCATTCACATACGATGCTATAACCCTAATGTTTAGAAACTGGAGTTTAATAAATACTTGTGTTATTATTTATATTCCAACAATTTTCAAGAATTTCTTGAAACTATACCACTCATTTCCATTCCTGTTCATTTATCTGTGCTTCATATTCTCAAGCAAAACATATAGATCAGCCAGCATTGAGAAAAATGATCAGCAAAAGAATAAAACACAAAAGTCAACGCTAAATTTCTATAATATTATATAATTCGTTTTGTTAATTTGATGTTGGTTATTAATTTGTTGTGATCGTGGTACCTAAACTTGTTATAAAAGAATGTATTGTTCTTTAAAAGTTAACAATTTTTTCCCAACTTTTAAGGTATTACTTATTTGCTCAATAAATTTAATATTATGAAATCATTTATAATTTTTTATTGTTCAAAAACTATGTTGTCTTTTTTGTTTTATTAAATAAGCTTGCATTTAAAATTCCCTTTCCTTTTTTTCTATTTCCTGTAATTTAAACGCACATAATTTTTTCTGAGTTTTAAAAATATGTTGACTACTTTCTTCAAATGAGATAGCATTTAGTTTAGTTATTAGTTTCACTCTACATATTTTTTCGAACAATTAATCAGTTTTATAAAATTTTCACTGCATTTTTCCATCAGTAAGAACTTCAAAAGTTGTTTTGTTGTCTTCTTCCTGGAGTGACAAGTTCATATAACTCGCCTGAGGAACTCATATTTCAGACGGTTACTTCTATGAACATGGCCAACAACTCCGCTGCCTTAGCTGTAACTTTAAAATTTTCTAAATAAATACGTTCCTAGATAGATTCTTTGAAATGTTCCAAGAAAAACAATTCAGGGAAGAAAAATCTCCATGTCTTTAAGGCATAATCGCACCCATTCCAAATATCATAATAGTAAATTCTGCTTCCTATTAAAAACAGCTCGTCGGTCCTTGGTACGCATCGGCCGAAATTCGGAAAATTAGTCGAATGGAAATCGCCACGTACTATATCAGCTTCAATAACCTCTGTTCAAGCGCGTCTCCTGTTTACGCTTCAGCTCTCTCAAGGACTTTTGAAATAATGAGAAAACGAAAAGCGGTCTGTTCCGGTGTTCAATCGTTAGAGCTGCCCCCAGCTCAAGGACACGCCGTCAAACTCCATACACCCACCCGCCCACCGCTCTTCCAATTCCCACGCCTCGGCATTTTTGCATGCGCTTAAAAGAGTGTGTGGTGTTGTGTAGTTTGACCAAACGACATGTCATTCCGCTCAGGGACTTCGAGGAAATTTGCTCCGTGACCTTCAAGTTTGCACGCGGAAGCAACGCTCTGGAATGCGAGCGAAAAGAAGCTTATTACTGGTAATATATCAATGTTAAAAACGAAGTGGGATTTTGCTTATTGCAAGAAATGCAATTCATTTTCTGCGATATTATTATAAAATCGTCGCTGAAAATGCCATCAGTGACAACATACGTACTAGGGTGAACATCTTCCCTTAAAATGTTCTGCTAGTATACTGATACCATTACAGCATATTAAATTATTAAAAATCGCGATTAAATTTTTCAAAAATGAAATTGGACAAGACATAAATAAACAATTACTGAACATAATCGTCCAAAAACATTAATTTCCTATGGTTCAATTTACGGAAGAAAACATCTATATGACAGCACGAATAATCAAGTGAACCAACTGAGAAATCGGCATTATAGAAAGTCTTTACAACCTATTACGAAATGTTATACTTTACTTTTGTTTTCAAGAAAAGAAAACACGCAAGAGTAAAGATCGTTACGACGACAAAAACAGTGGATTTCCTTTTATAGTGCCGCGAAACAAAGAGAGAAAATGAAAAAAGATCGAAGAAATACGGTGTCGATGGAGAGAAATTTCCCGCCAGTCACTTTCTATAATCACTCGCCTCCTCTCGTTCTGAAATCAGCTGCGACTTCGCGACCTTGGGTTCCATTGCATCCGGCCACGCGTTGCCCCAAAAGAACGAGCAAAGAGAATCTGTGCGCTCTCTTTTATTTGCCGCTCGCTTGAAAGCGGAGCGGCGAACCGGACACGGGTATTGGAGTAAAAAGACAGATGCGGGATAAACAATGGGTTCCGGACAAAAAGCGAATAATTTTATTCATACTAGGTTACAGCAACATTTTAATGTTACTCCTGAAAACAGGATAAATTATTCAATACGAGCCTTAAATAGAAGAACTATATAAATTAACCTAAAAGACCATGCAATCGATAAAAATTGAATAAATCGAGAGTTATGCATTTTTAGCTTACATTAGTGAAAACTGTCCCCCTGAGCATTTTATCATATCCTGTTGACTTGTCCATAGCAAAATTTAAGCAAATGCGCTTTCAAGTAAGGGTTTTACCTAAGTAATATGACTTGAAAGTTTAAATACTGAAATGGCAAACCATGTTTTAACAAAAAATAACTCCAAACCCATGCTGCAGGATGGAATTTTTGTGGCGAGTAATTTACTATCAAAAACTGATATTTGCGAACAATTTTACCTAAAAACTGTGACAATCGCAATTTTATTTAATATTTATTTATTAGTATTTCAGCAAAAGTAATATCACTTTCAATTGGACGAATAAGCAATAACGACTATGGATACAAACACGAGACTTTGGCGCTTGTAAATATGGCTGCGTCTGTCATAAAAGGTTAAAATAAATGGCCACGTACGCGACAAAATATTTCTGTGAACTATCAACTCCAGTAGAGAAGAATTCCAACAAATGGCTGAACCCATTAAAAACCGGCTCAGGTCAAGAAAATAAGAGAAGCGAGGAGCGCAAAAATAAACCACCGGCGAAAATAGTCGGCGGTGACGTCAGGTGGGCTTAAGACCCCTGCCAAAACAAAAGAGTTTCAGGCGCTTGACCCGAAGTCCTCTCTTATCGCCAGAGGATAGATTACTTTTGTACGTTCGCGCAGGGAGGTAAGGCACGTGAATGTTCCCGGTTCAACGATCTTCTCGAATGTGACTTGGGGACGAGAGAAATGAGAGAGGAGAGGAATTTTCTAGAGTGCCCTTGTTTTTCGAAAGAATCGGCCGTTTCTAATCCAAATGGTAATTTTGAAACGACGCTGCATAATACTCTTTCTGAATATTTTATATTCAACTCGTTATTTACGTCATTTGTGATTTTGGTCGAGATATCTTTCAGCGTTAATAACAGAAAGTAAAAGTATGACAGACAGGGCCGGCCCGAGGTAAGGGCGGCTGCCCGGGGCGTAAAAGTCCAGGGGACGCCATCCCGATCATCTATCTATGCATTACTTGCAGGTGAATAAATATTATTGGATACTAATTTATATTTGTTAAGACTCCTAGAGAAATACATGTCAGAATGTCTAGCAAATGATGTACTGGAAATAATTGAAGCTCCAACGTACATAGGTAGAAACGATTATGGCGATTAAATACGCGAGATCGATTGTAGGAAGGAACGTTATAGAGACCCATTCTTTCCGAGAACAATACGAGACCATAACAGGAAAGACAAATCTGTGAGATATAACTGTTAGGTAGGCCTCGGTGCATTGCATCCCCTGCCACCCACCAGTTTGGTGAATTGCAGGGTAACATGTACCTATATGTAAATATCGCGGGATAGGCTGAAATCTTGACGGCATTCCTTTTATCTTTTCATTATCAATATTTTTTTCAGAGCGATGAATAAATTAACACGCGCTTTGAAAATATCTCAACAAACATTTACGGAGTGAGGCGTTGGAGTGTTATCTCGCCCGGGGCGCTAAAATTCTTCGGGTCTCCCCTGATGACAGATTCAACTGCTCCGCGGGAATTCTGCCAAGGTAAGTAGTTTTCATTCTTTTTAGTTTCTCCATAGAAAATATTGTTACGGTGAAAAAATCGGATTCGAGATTTCGACGGAAATATGTTTCTCGATGATGTCTGTGGGTGGCAGCAATTTTGTGGGCGCTATAATTAAAAAACTAATAATCAGATCAGAACAAAACTTTATCTTAAAGATTTTTACAAAACAATGAAGGTGTAAATAGCTTTCAGCTAAAAGTGGTCAATCGGAAGTGGTTTTATTCTTATCATTTTTTCTGTTTTTTAACTCATTTATGGACTTAATTTATGTAAATATAGGCATCCCTCCTTATACAGGGTGTCTCGAAATTCGCGCCTAATGGCTACACAACGCGATTCTTGGATAAAAATTGAGACGAAAATACTCTTGGGTAAAATTTCCGCAGATGCATATTTTCCCAGAAAAATGCGTTTAAATTTGCACAATGAGGCAACACTGTACGGGGAATAGAGGCGTTTCTTTTTCATGAACGTCAGTTAAAATTGTGCGGACACGAAGTACAGTTGGAACGAGTACGCTGACATGTACTTCATTTTGGGGAGTGTCACAGCAGCACAAATGTATGCTGCACGTTACCCACAAAGGCGACATCCAGACTACAAGGTGTTTTTACGGCTGGACCGTCGTCTGCGCGAGGCGGGGCAGTTAGCACCACCCCATGCGTTAATGCGTATTTGACGTGTAGTTACTCAGGAGGTTGAGGATCGTGTGCTGGATGCAGTCCGCGTAACTCCGACGACGTCGGTATGCTGTATATCCCGTCAAATTGGACTGGCTCGCACGACTGTACACAGTATTCTTCGTCGGAAATATCTCCACCTTTTCCATTACACCAGGGTCCAACATTTGACACCAGAGGACCATCGCCACAGAATGGCCTTTTGTGATTGGATTCTAGAACAAAGCACGGAGAAGCCGAACTTCATTGCGAACGTGCTTTGGAGTGATGAGGCCACGTTTACGAGGGAAAGCCTATTAAACTATCACAACGAACATCACTGGGCTCTCGAAAATCCTCACGTCACACGCAACAGATCTTTTCAAGTGCGTTGGGTAGTGAACGTGTTGGCTGAATTTACCAACGACCAGGTCATTGGCCCTTATTTCCTTCCCGAACGATTGTGTTCACGGTCATATCATGTGTTTGTAAGGGAAGTCCTTCCACAATAGTTAGAAGATGTGCCATTAAACATACGCAGGATTATGAGGTATAGGCACGACGGAGCACCAGCTCATCGTGGGCAGAATGTGCAAACATACTTGAATGCCACATATCCAAACCGTTGGATTGGTCGCGGTGGCCCTATTCGATGGCTCGCTAGGTCTCCCGACCTCAACCCCCTGGATTTCTTTCTGTGGTCACCTAAAGTCGGTGATCTACAATGCGGAGCAGATGACGGACGCTCCTGATCTGGTAGCACGTCTCCATGCAGGCATTACGACAGTTACTTCCGACATGTTGGAGTGTATTCAGGGAGAAATGATTCGGCGTGCAGAAGCATGTCTTAATGGCAATGGGGGACATTTTGAACAATTATTGTAATTTATTGTAATACAAAATAAATAAATAAATTACATTTATGATTTGATGCACTTTTCTTATCACCTCTACCAGGATAAAAATAAATAAATCAAAAAATAAAAGCATGCAAAACTTTATCGATGGAAACTTAAACAAAAGACACGAACACATTTCTCGTACATTGTTGTCACATCGTTCAACTTTGAACGCATTTTTCTGGAAAAATATGCATCTGCGAAAATTTTACCCAAGGGTATTTTCGTGACGACTTCAGGTTGGCGAGGCCCCGGGGATGTCGAAGCGACACACGTAAAAGAACACTAAAACACAGAAACATAACAAACGTAGGAGCTTTCGGAATTATTCCTTTATCAGCTACAGAGAGAGAACGTTATATATATATATTTTTTTTTGAGAAAACAGTAATTTTACAGAGAGATATTTTATCATGTGAAATAGAAAAAACGAAAATCTTGAAAAAGTGCAACAATGCGGCCGCTAAAAATTCGCAATTGTTTAAACAAAATTTCAAGGTTTATGTATTTCCGAATGTGCTACGGAGCTGAAATTTTTTTTAGAGGTAGGATTTGTAAAAAAAACGAAATAAGGATTATATTAATTATGATATTTTAATTTTTGTTGCCGTTAAAAATTCTTAAAGTTTAAACAAATAGATAACCGTTTAGGTGCTATGAGATGAGCGAGGAAGCTGAAATTTTCAAGTTATTTACAGAGCAGTGCATTTGCACAAATAAACATTTGAATCTCTCCATAAATATATTGCGGCGGCCGTTATGTTTAAAATTTAAACAATTAGAAAAATATTATTTCACTTCTAGAACTTTAAAATTAGGCAGAAATGTGTAGCATTAGTACGCCATAATGGAGAAAGTATAAAATTCTTAAAATTGCAAAACATAAGGGAAAAACGAAAATCGCTGCGGAGGTGAAATCTTTAGAATTTAAAAAAATATTTGCAATGATGAAATATCTGTCTGAAAAATGAATGTTTTTTCAAGGTGAGATGATATGCTTGCAGAATGCAAGCACCTTCTACTAGTATATGCATATAATTATTGTTACACAAAATATTTCTTTAATAAATATTATTCTGAAGAAAACTTTATTGAAAATGAATAAAAATAGACAATTTTTGTAAGCGAAGTAATTAATACATTTAGGGCAATAACGCATAATGGCTACCAAGTATCCCTTTACATAAGCGGTTCAATTATTGAATTCTTTACCATCACCTCGTGATCATATCGTCCTATAAAACTTTTCTAATAGGTGAAATTCAACAAATCGTCACTTTTTAAAATTTCCAAGGGAAAACACCTCTCAGAAAACCCCAGAATAAACGAGTGATCACCGATGCCCTACATTGTACTTTTTGGTGCTCAAGTGCTATAAAACTACTAATTGTCTCGCACTTATTAAAGTTTATTACTACCATTAGCTCCATTAAGGGTCTTTTGGAAAGTTCCGAAACAAACCCAGGACGAACAGAAACCAAAACAACTTGCGCCGCCCAGGATTTTTTTCCCCACGCACGTACACCAAAACGAAAACATTTTATTAGCTTACACTCAAGCCTTCCGGAAGGAACATTGCTTCTTTACGGTGGCACATCATTTCTTCACGGGTAGAATAACCCGGGAGTCCGAAACTCGCCCGAGAGAAAGACAGGGAAAGCCATAACCGGCTACTTTTTACTGCTCGCGCAGGGCGCCCTGCTAAGTTCCCGAGCAACGAGCGATAATAACCGTCGCCTCGAGACGCTCTCTTTTTTCCCTTTTCGAGTGCACTACTCATCTCCCACAAAGAAGAAAGAAAATACCACCCTCCGCCCTCCCTGCACGCACACACACGCGGTCGCAACCCCTAAAGAGGGCCAACTTTCTTCGGAGGGAGAGAAAGAAATCGAGGGAAAGGGAAAGAAGGGACGAGCGCCTTTTTTTCGGGACCCTTTCATTTTTGTGTGCAAAAGGGATAGATTGTGTTTGAGTTCGGTTGGGTGAGAGAGGTGATCGCACTGCGTTATACTGCCCTCGAGTCGTGACCCACTCACGGTCGTCTCAGGACGGGGTTGTGGCACTTTTGGGGGAAGGAAGGCATTCGAGCCCAATACACCCCTCCTGACCTCCTTTTTTTTGACGAGGGTTATTTATGGGCCATCCTCTCCCTCTTATTCCTCGTCTAACCTGTCTCAATCACCCCCTTTAGGACTTTCTTTGGGGCTGTGGGTCGACAGGAGAAAAGAGAGAGAGAGAGAGCATGACGAAGCGGAAGCAGATGCTTGCTGCACCCGAATCGAGCGTTGTTTCCTTCCTTGCCTATCTAACATAATACAGCCGCAGCAGCAATTGCCGTGAAAGGTCTAGTTTTCCGCGAGGATATATTTTTAAGATTTATTGCAAGCTGCTATTCGTTTGGAGTGTTTTTGATGGCGATAAGACCTTGTAATACGACTTATATGATCTTCTGATTTAATTCAACGTTACTCATGTCAGTCTTGTGGTAATCAATGGATTCATAAACAGATGGACTCCAACTTACATCCGTAATGCGTACCTTGAAGTGTATTCGTAAGCTGAATGTTCGTAAGTTGAATCGATTTTTTTCATAAGCAATAATTTTAAATTCTTTAATGCGGGAAATAGTATGCATGTTCTAACAGGTCCAGATGTTCGCAAGTCCGGGCGCTGTGTTCGTTGGCTGAATAGGAAGTCACAGTTCATTAGTACGTAGAATGTTCCTAAGTAGGAATTGTTCGCAACTTGAATGTTCGTAAATTGAGGTCCACCTGTATTTGATACGAACATTATAACGCACGCAAAATGAAGTCACTGTCTATTATTGAACCATTTCAGGATCACATTGAAAATATAGGAGACAAACACGTTTTACGAACCGATGCACCTATTGGTTTGATAATCACTTGAACTTATATAGGAAGGAGAATAATCTAAAGTACTATAATTTGAATTTTTTGTCTTTCTGCGCATTTTGGCTCAGCCAAAACTCATAATTTCAGTGCACAACGGGCTGAAAATAAACGCTTTAATATGTATTTTTATCTTTAATATTATTGTCGATTGCACCATTAAAAATATCATGAACTGAAAATGCAGCTAGAAATAAAAATCGATTTCATCTCGTACGTTCAGATGATGGCAGCATTACAAATAAATGGAAAAAATGATCAGCGAGCATAAATAAAGAGTGTAATATAAAGTATTGACCTTCAATCTTTATGCCGAGGTGTTTCTTAAAGTGTTTTTAATAGTCGCACAACTCTCGTAAACTTTAAAGACAATGACGAATGAACAATAATTGTATCTAAATAAACAATTTTTATACATTTTAATTAGGTGAAAAAATTGGGATACCTTTATGCTTTGGTTATTTTCTCAATTGGACAAAAATGACAGTACGCAGCATGATAAAAGAACACGCGATCTCTTAGGGATTAAATTACATCTAAACACAATACTGAAAAGATATCAGATAATAAAATGAAAATTTTGATGTGGCCACCTGTAATATTTCTAACATTTCCAAATACTTTAAAAGATAATAAATATTTTAAGGAACTGCGATAAAAATTCAGACTTGACGAAGAAGAGAAATAAACTCATACCGTAGCCTTCTGATATTGGATATAGCCACGAAGCTCCAAGAATTAACTAAATAAAAAGGAGCGTTACTAATTGTAAGACGTAACTAAGCGTACATCTACATGTACATGATATTCTGCAAGTCATCTTTTTGGTGGATGGCAGGGGGTGCAGTGCACCAAAGATCCCTAGTTATCCTATTATGTTCTCCTATTGTCCTAGGAAAAACGATCCTCTATATCGCTCCGTCCTACAATCGATCTCGCGAATCTTATCCTCGCTGTCCTTCCGAGATAAGTCGGGCTTCTGATAAGACCTGCTACCTCATTCGTCAGTCCCTCCGAGATATTTTTCCAGCATAAAGTGTTTACAAAAGTTGCCTGTAGGTGGAATGGTGGTGGCAGCTAAAAAATATGGGTTTTAAAATATTACCTAAACAATGCATTATATAGAAAAATATTTCGAACAAAGGTTGTATAAAATTAACTTTCCAACGACTTTTATTCCAGTAATGTTTTACATTGATGAAGTATTGAAGCAAACATAAAAAACGAATAAGTGACAAGCGTAAGCATCCACTTCCGGTAGACCGATTTTAACCAAAAACTCATCAACTCTTGTTCCTTTAATAAAAATGTCAAATATAAAATTTCGCGTTGATTTGATTAATAGTTTTTGAGTTAGAGCGCCCACACACAGACATCGTCGAGAAAATGGTCAAAACGTGTTTAGGAGATCTCAAAACGTGCATTTCCGTTGAAATCTCGAAATCGATTTCTTTCATGAAAACAATAATTTCCTCTTTAATACGTGTGGAGAAAGTAAAAATATATTAAATTTAAAAAAAAACTACTGAAAAGATACCCGAAAATAAAATAAAAATATATTAAATTTAAGAATAGTTGGAGAGGAAAAAAATCTTCTATGCTTATTAAGGTTATTCGTAATTGTTACATAAAAACCTAGCATGAACTCTTCTGAAGAAAAACCCTATCTTTGATAACCTCTTCGCATTTCTCAATCTACCGTGCAGACAAGTTGAATACGATTTTACGGGACACGGCAATTAGGAAGGGAAATGAAAAGAATTCGGCGTAGTTAAAATAACTTTTAGAAATAATTACTCTAAGTTCTGAGTACGAAAAAGGGTTCTTATACTACGTGATGCTAAAATTAGAAACACGATCTAAGACAAAGACGTTCGAATATGTTTGTTAAAGAATAGACCAGAAGATGCAAAGGAAAAATACGGCATATCAAGTATATATTTCATCAATTTTACTTCGAATAAAACGACTTTTCTACTCACACCGTGATCCTAGCATTATGTATAAATATTTTCGTAAGAATAGCGAAATATCGCGTAAATTCACTTCGCTATGCCTCTAATAATACTGATCTATCTGCTTTCGCACGTGATCATCTACCTGCCCTTCGAACTACATAAATATGATCTCTCTTTTATTTACAACATTCTGAATTCCATCACTGACTGCCATGAATTACTTTCCACAACATTAAAGTTCCACCCAGAATTACTCGCTCCTGTTCCTTACTTCAAATTCCTAATCCCAGAATTACTGTTGCCAAATGTTCTCTTTTCTATCGTCTTCCCTCTCTTCTGAATAACTTACTTATTCATATACATAGATCCTCTCTCCATGCCAATAAAATCTATAATCAAACTGGTATTGACTAATCTTTCGCAAAAATAATCTCACTTAATCATCATCACTTCATCATCCATCTTCCTCATTATCTATTAATTATTTTGTTATTATCGTTTATCCACCTTTAAAATTGTTATTTATTATTACACAAATTTATTAAATTATTTTGTTAATATTTCACTGTAAATTGGCGAACTCGCTGTATGTGAAATTATGAATAGATAAATAAAATAAGCACTGGTGGTGTAGTGGTTATCGTGTCGGCTTCCAATTACAAAGTTCCGTGGTTCAAACCCCGCGAATGGAGGATTTATTAAAAAAATCTATCGTCGGTGCCTGGCAGTAGGCAGCAGTATTGTCTGTATGGTATAGAGCCGAAAACAAACGATGTTGGCTGGGTCTGCATACAGCTGTAGGCGTGATCGGGACGATTTAAACGGCTACAGTACTGCGATGTGGAAAGCAAGAGGGAAATTACCACATTACAATCCATAGTAATTATTATATGGTTAGACAATATGAGTTCTCTCGAGGTAAAACAATCCGGAGGTAAAATAGTCCCCCAATAGAATCTCTGGGCGGGGACTGCCTTGAGGAAAATATTTGTCGAAAGTAATTTACGAATAAGCATTTAAAACGTAAGAACTATGAGAAAGGCTAGAGAATTTGAAAGAAGAAATGAGAAGAAATAGAGGTGACATTATGGGCCTGAGCGAAACTAGATGGGAAGGAGAAGGACAGTTCGACTCGGAAGAGTTCACGGTAGATTACTCTGGAAGAAATAGTGGGGAAAGGGGAGTAGCTCTGGTCCTTAGGAAAGATATGATGAAAAGCGTGACAAAGATTATAGCAACGAACGATAAACTGATGGCAATAAAGCTAAAAGCCGTCCCAGTGAACATGCTAATAATTCAGGTATATATGCCAACGTCAGCTCATGAAGATGAAGAAATCGAGGAGATATATGAGCAAATTAATGACATTTACGAAAAAGACAGAAGAGGAAAGGTAAAATGCATAATAATGGCAGATTGGAACACCATAGTCGGAGGACAGGAAGAAAATGTTGTCGGGCAATACAGACTTGGTAGAATTCTGCATCAATAATGACCTTGTAGTGACTAATACATGGTTCAAAAACCATAAACGAAGGTTGTACACATGTAAAGGCCCAGGAGATAGAATGAGATGCCAAAAAGATTACATCCTACTAAAACAAAGATTCAGAAACAACATAAAGACCGCAAAGGTATTACCAGGAGCAGACACTGATGCAGATCACAGCCTTTTAATAGTTGGCGAAAGTACAAAGCTCAAACAAATAAAAAAAAACGAGAAGAGAAACACAAGACTTGGGACCTAGGAAAACTGAAAGAAAGGCAGGATGTAGTCAGCATGAAGTTGGAAGATCGCCTAAGAAATTTGGAAAACAAACCAAAGACCGTGCATATAGAATAGGAATAAATTAAAACCAGTATCAAGAATACCTTGGATAAAGAGATTGGAAAACAAGAGACGAAAATCGGAAAACCATGGATCGCTAAGGAAATGCTGGAGAAAATGAATGAGTGACGAAAATGGAAAAACGTTAACAGTGAAGAAGGTAGAGCCAACTATAGTCGTATAAACAATGAGTTGAGAAGGGTAACAGATAAAGCTAGAGAAACTTGGATAAAAGAATAATGTGATCAAATACAACAAATGCAGAAGTTAGAACGGTACGATATGATGTATGCTAGGGCACTGGAATTAGAAGATAATAATGGAATTCGTGGTAAAGGAATTATGAATGCGGATGGGAAGATAGTAGCACAGGTATGGAAAGAATACATTAAGGAACTATACAGCAAGCAGGCAGGATCGGCAACAATAGAACTGGAAGATAAGGAGAGGTACTTTAAGTCATGGGAGCAGGACTAAAAGTGATCACGAAATTAATTAATAAGATTTGCGACACGGGAAAGTGGCCTCGGGATAATCCTAGAAATAACAATGATCCCTCTAAAGAAGAAGCCAAAGGCAATGCAGTGTAAAGACTACAGAACGATAAGCCTTCTGTCACACACTTCCAAGATCATCACGAGGATTCTTAATAAAATGCTGGAGAAAAAGGCTGAAGAAATGCTAGGGGAAGATCAATTCGGTTTCAAAAAAGGACAAGGAACTAGAGATATGATAGAGGTAGTTAGAATCATATCAGAAAGGGCAATAGAGTACAGTGAAGATATCTGTGTATGTTTCGTAGACTGGCAGAAGGCCTTTGATAGAGTAAATCGGGTAATGCTGATGAAGATATTAAAGGATATAGGTGTAGGCTGGAAAGACAGGAGACTGACTGATCACGAATCTATATGTGAATCAAGTTGTAAATGTCAGGTTGGAGAATGCGGACATCTGAGGAGTAAATATCGGTAGAGAATTAAGACACGGCTGCTGCCTATCGCCGACCCTATTCAATATATATGGAGAAAGTATCATCCAAGATGCGATAGAAGGCATAGGAGATTTCAAAACTGGAGGAATGATTATAAGAACAGAAAAATACGCGGATCATCAAGTACTTCCAGCAAGAAAGGAAGAGTAACTCCAGAAAATGATAAATAGACTAGTAAAAACAGGTAGAAAATACGGTATGGAAATAAATACAGAAAAATCCGAGGTCATTCGAATATCGAGTAAAGAAGAGAATCTGAACATAAGTATTGGAGGAAAGCCTTCAGAACAAGTTTCAGAATATAAATACCTTCAAAGCAAGATAACAACGGAAGAAAACTGTGCGGATGAGATCAGGACTAGAATAGGAAAAGCAAAAGCGGCTTTCAGAAGAAAGAAAGACCTACTTACGGGGAATATAAGGGAAGATATCCGCAAGAAGTTCATAAAATGCTATGTATGGAGTATAGCTTTGTACGGGGCAGAAGCATGGGCGCTAAGGAAAAATGACATAAAATACTTGGAAAGCTTTGAAATGTGGACCTGGAGGAGAATGTTGAAGATAAAATGGACGGATAGGATGAACAACGATGAAGTGCTACGAAGAGTAGTAGAGAAGTGAATGATTATACAGACTATTAGAAAGAGGAAGGCAAACTGTGTTGGACATTACCTGAGGAGAGAGAATATGATTAAAGACGTGTTAGAGGACGAATCATATGGGTGGATTTATAGGTTGGCAATCGCAATGAATGGTGTTGTCGTTAAGTGATACCTAAGATGCTTTAACATTAGGACGCCCGTACTTTGCTCACCTCCTAGAACGCCCAACCTTGTCAATTTGACCCGTACCATGAAATATCAGCTTTTACAGCCTAAAATTGCAAAAGTAAAAGCGATACATTGTTTTTGTCATCTAAGCATGTATAAGTTATGTTGTTGTTTATAAAATTTTGCCAAACTGATACATTCATGGTCAAAAATAATGTTTGTAACATTTATTTTTCAAAATTGAAGTTGTTTTATAGTAATTTTTCAACGTGATAAATATTTTACTGCCCTCTTATGAGAATTTAGGTCTAAAAGATGACATATCCTTTTTCATAGAGTTATATGTTGGGATGTGGCACCTTAATAAACAGGAAATTTTAGTGATAAACGGTTAGTATGTATTTGGTAAGAACTTACTAAAATATAAATCAATTATTTCTACACGAGTATTTATTGCGTTTCTATTGAGTCTAACTATTGTTTATAGATAGAATGAGCCGATACACTCTCTGCCCGAAACTTAAACAAGTAGTTCTGGAAAGAACTAATCTGCCTACTTTCCTTTCAATACAATTTTAATACATAACAAGTAGAGGTGTGCACAGGTTTCCCATGATACAGAAGTGCTTTTCGTCAAATTCGTCGCAGTATAATCGTATAGTAATGGATTCGCTTTGAGTCAGAAAATTATTTTTCCTTATATTGTGGTAGCTCTGCTTTTTTGATCCGTTCTAAACGTATTCATCTCATTTTCCCATTCTATATTCGCCCTATACGAAATTCCTTTGAAATCTGTTCAGCCAATACCTTCGAAATTCATATTTACAGAAACATTCTAACCTTAATATTGTGGTAGCCCTGTTTAGTCGACCCCGTTAAAATATAATATAATGGTTATTTATTTATATGAAGATTACATATATTAAATTTGGTTAAAAGCCATTAGTTAAGTTCTCCAGAATTGTGTGTAAAAGAAATATTATTTTACTTTTTATTGTGGTAGCCCTGCTCCTTAGCTCCGCTTTAAACATTTTGATTTCATTATGATATGTTGTACAAATCTTATATAGAAAATTTAGTTGAAATCCATTGCCAGTCAGTTCCATCCAAATCCTTAATTACTGAAAGAGTTTAATTTGTAATTTTGGCACCCATGTTTGACTGATTCAATCTAAATATGCTGTAGTTTTGTATATATGTGTACATACATAATAAGTATTAAATTTGGTTCAAATTGATGCTGACAGTTCACCACAAATACGTGTAAAATATTTTTTAAATCCTTTTATTGTGGCAGCCCCGCTTTCTATATCTATACTAAACATCCAGATTTTGTCATTTTATGTTGCATGCCTACGTCATACAAAATTTCGTTGAAATCGGTTTGGCCAATTCCTTCCAAATTCATAATTACCGAAAAGTTTAACTTAGAAATTGTGGCACCCCTGCTGTATCGATTCGGTCCAAATATGTCAATTTGATCATTAATTTATGTGCATATTTTATGTACTAAATTCAGTTGAAGCCGGTTTATTCACGAAGAAGAATTTAGGGGACACACACGCACACACATGGACACCCGGGCGATCTCATAAGACCACTTTCTATTTTTTGGAAGATAGACTAAAAAATAAGTACTTATGTGCATCTTCAAAATATCAATTTTGAAAAAATATTTAAAATGGGGGGCAGACAGACAAAATGAAGAAACTATAAGCCTATAAAGTAGGCTAAATATGTGGCATCACAGTATTCATCGCAGTCTGTGTATTAATTATTGCTATGTTTAAATGATAATTTTGCTGATGGCTGCATTAAAAGTTTCTGGTGGCCGCATGTGGACACACTTGAGAGCCACTGATGCAGACCACCAATTATGATTCTATCGCATAAAGTAAAATTTAGCTGTTCAAAAATGTATCCATTTGAACCGTAAATTAAATATTGGTCAGAAGATCAAAGAATCGTTGAACATCATTTATAAGGCGTTCTCGAATTAAAGTGCTCCAATAGTGTATATAATTGCGACATTAAAAAAAGTAATGGCAGTAAATATATACCAAATTTACCATTTAAACGTAGCAATGACTCTAGAATATCTATATTTTGTATCGCATTTATAAAAACAACGCAAATAAATATGAAAAATTTCTTGATAAAAAACCTTATATTTCAACTAATATAAATTATTATCTATAGGCAATTTATTATAATGCTATAAAATTTTATTTTTAATTTACAAGCTGTTCTTCAAGTTATTAATGTAACGTATACACACACACACACACACACACACACACACATATATATATATACATATATACATATATATATATATACATATATATATATATATATATATATACATATATATATATATATATATATATATATATATCTCCATTATCTCTAACATTTTGAATTTCTAAATATAAATGGTGAAATTTGAAATTCAAAATTGCAGTCTTCCCAAGAAAAGATAAGCCTTGGACAATTCATAGATGAATAACTTTTCCTTCCGTTTCAAGTACTTAATGTCAAGGTTTATTGCATCAGGCTGATGTAATAAACATTATTTCCACAAAACTTTATCCACTCAATGCTACGAGAACATTTTTTCTTGAATTGATTCCAAAGACTTATCTTAAATATAAGCACAGTATATATTATGATTTATTTCTATTAAGTAAAAGTCTCATTTCTCATAGTAAACAAGTATCTCCTGACTCATACGTCGTAATTCGAAGTAACCTACTAACTTCTTTACTTATATCATACAAATATTTTTCTTATTTAAGATATTTCCATTAATGCAGCCATTTTAAAATTTCATGATACCCTCCTATTTGAAAACATTCACATTTTTACTTGTGACAAATATGAACAATCATATTATATCGAATGCACATATTTCTCTGTATCCTTGGATCTATGCAACCCATACGACCTCAATGATACGCGTGTTGCTCGCACTCAATATCAGTTTTACAATTAGCAATAGATCTCGTAAACAAACAGAAATAGTAATATTCAACGCATTTATAAGTTATCAACGAATTTACGACAAAAAGAACTGAAAAAGGATACCCCGAGGAAGATTCGACCCCAAAAACGTTTACATTTGCCATTTTACAACTTCCACAGGGCTCACATCAAGACGCATGGCACGACGTGGATGTATGAAATATATTTTTATTCTGTTAGCACACGTCCTTAGATCAAATTTAAGTAGTGAATAATTGTTTTGAATTGTGAAACGGCCGATGCCTTAGCAGCCCCAAATAGTAGGGAGAGGGCTCACGTGCACTACCACAATTTAGCCGTCTAATGATCAATTTAATAATTAATTTAGTAGAAAGAATTATGAATTAAATTCTGGGCTGCTTTATCAAAAACTTGTATATATTTCTACCGAGTAGTATAGACTTTATGCTAGGAGTTATTAGGAGCAGTCTCTCTTCAATTTTAATCGGACGTATACTACGTGCAATAATTCAATGGTATGATTTACGCATATTTATTAAGTTACCTAATGATCAATACAATGATTCAGCTATTACGAAACGGGGTAACAGTTACTACAACAGACAATATTTCCACGCAAAATACTAAAAATATGCCTAAAAGCAGTGATGGACTCAATAGAGCCTTCCTTTGGATGTCTCAATTGCCTTACATGAGCTTTCAAAAGCCATTCCGTAAAAAATCCTTAATTTGGTGTCACAGAGTTCGTGCTTCGGACGTCAAGAACTACTGCGATTCAGATATTCAGAATAAATCCAATGGGGGAGGCAATGATGCACCTATATTCCTATCGTGAAGGTATTGAATCGGCCTCTGCCTAAAATATACTTGATGCTTTATAAATATGCATAAAAGGGGATCATTTAAAAAAGTATTTATTTGCATGGAAAATACGGAGAAATCAAAAAGTAAAGGCAATTTGCATGTAAGAATAATACACAATGCCAGAAGGCGCTCTCAATCGTCATACTTACTATGTAGTCAAACAAGTCTAAACGTGTCTTCCCAGTTGCCAATTCTCATTGTCTCGTACAGATGAGGGGTAAACATGTCAACTCCGCTATCCGATTGCACCGTTAGTGAACAACGTGCTGTCGCCCGATTTTTTTTTGTCAGAAAAGGTCAAGCCTCTGAGATTTACAGGAGAATGTTAGCACATCATGGTAAAAAGTGTTTAAGTCAAAGAAAAGTGTACGATTGGGTGGAAAGGTTCAAAAGTGACAGAACAAGTTTACTTGACAAAGACTGTTCAGACCATCCGACAAATTCAAGAACAGAAAACAATGTTGATCGAGCAAATGCTCTCATACAATAATACAGACGAATTACTGTTACTGCTGTTACCGAAATGTTAGTCATCAGCTATGGACCTGTGTATTCGATCATACACGACGACCTAAAATATCGAGAAGTTTGTGCTATTCGCAGTAAACGCAGAGGATTGCTGTCAAAAGGTGTTCCTTTGCATTATGATAATGCCTGACCTCATTCAGCTGTTGCAACCAATGAATCAATTCAAGAACTTAAATTTGAAATTCATCCTCACCCACCCTATAGTCTAGACCTCGCCCCAAGTGAGTATCATCTTTTTGGTCCTCTGAATAAAGCATTGCCTGGACGTCGATTTCCACATGATGACAAAGTCAAAGAAGTGGTGCATACTTTGTTGCAGGAACAATCGAAAATGTTCTTCTCGGACGGCATTAAGAAGCTTGTGGGCCAATTTAACAAGTGTTTGGAAAAGAAAGGGGACTAAGTTGAAAAATATTACTAAAAGTTTGTGCATTTGACCTTTCTAAATTTAATAAAAATAAATTGCCTTAACTTTTTGATTGACCGTACGTCCACTTCTAATTGGAATTTATATTATATCGAGAAATTCATAAAAACAGCTTGAGGAATAGAAACGTCTCCACTGATGACTTTTTATTGATAAAATGTTGATTCATTAATTTTAAATATTGATCAAATAATTTCATTTTTTGAGTTAAAACCAATTAAAACCTACCGAAGCAGTTGAAGTAGCATGAAAATGTTATATTATGCAAGTGCTATAAAAAATTGATGTAGAACAGAAATCCGCCGGAAGTGTCCTAGAGAAAATGGATTTCAGTGGGTCTAACTAACAAAAAACAACGAAAAAAGGCTTATACTTAACGAATATTAAGCGATTCTCGATTTTTGAACTTTCAACGAAAAAAGATTTTTTTTAGTTTCAATAGGAGAATAAGAATGTAAATCACTGAGAAAAATCCACAATAAGAATAGGAACAGGTACATTATACGGATAAATACGGGCTTTAATATACGTAATCGTATTCCCAGAATTAGAAGAATTTTAAATACATTTCTTGTTTTAATGATCACTTTATAAGCAAGTTTCAGCAGTTTAAAATGCGTGTTTTGGATGCTAAAAATTATTTAAGAATAACACCTTCAATTCTTATTTAACGGCACGAGAAAATCAAACGAGAATCAAATAATGGATGTGATTGACCATTACGAATCGAAATATCTTTCAAACTAAATCAAATGAATCTGTATCCTCAAATATTTTCCCAAACTGCTTTTAACTCTTTTTGGTGTAGATCAGGGCCGTCGCGTGGGGCGAGTTTGAGAGGCGAACGCCTCAGGCGATACTTTTCTAGGAGCCTGATTGCAATAGTATTACCGCATATTTCCATCCATGTATCATGAAATGGAGCGACTTTTTTATTTTTGC
The DNA here is from genome assembly GCA_028673005.1 of Tanypteryx hageni. NCBI lineage: Eukaryota > Metazoa > Arthropoda > Insecta > Odonata > Petaluridae > Tanypteryx > Tanypteryx hageni. Next base: position 98,418,225 of record CM054113.1, on the reverse strand, counting down.
CTCAGGTGGCAGATTTCCATGTAAGGGCCTTGGTATATATAATAACAATTATATATTAATTAGTCCATTTAAATAAATGTATGATTTCATTTTAATGTTAAAAATTTAAACTAGGAAGAAAACAATAATAATAATATTGCCATCAATTCGAAATCGCTCAAATTTATCTTTCAAATCACATATTTTGGGAAATATTTGCCTTGGCAATCATTTTGTTCTCAAAACTCGAGCTTCTATTGTCGTCTCAATTCTAATATACGTACGAAAGAGCAAATTATGATTTAACTCGAGATCATTTAAATTTATAAATAGTTAATATACAAAAGTTTGCGTAAGGAAAGGGTGCTTTGAATGTTTTTCTATATGAGAGAGAAGGAGAGAGAGGAAGAAAGAAAGGAGAGAGACAGGGGAGAGAGAGACAGGGGGAGAGAGAGGGAGTGGGAGAGGAGAGATAGGGAGGGAGAGTAAAAGGGAGAGGGAGAGATAGATAAGTTCTTCGGTAGGGTGAAATTGAGACTGGGGAGTAAATTTTCCAGAGAAGGAGAGAGGGGGAGGGCGAGAGAAAGGTAGTAAGGAAGAGAGAGATAAATGGTGAGAAAGGGAGGGAAACAGAGGAGGAAGAGGGGGAGAGATAGATAGATAATTATCTTTATTAGAGTGAGATTAAGACTAGGAAGTCTATTTTTCCAGAGAAGGAGAGAGGGGGAGAGGGGGGGGGGGAGAATGGGAGGGAGGAGGATGGGAGAGAGGAAGTGAGAAGAGGAAGAATGATAAGTGCCTTAAATTTAATACTAAAGCCATGCATATCCGTCACATTTGACGGGCAATTACGCTACTTATGATTTAACTCGCGAACATTTAAATTAATGTCCAGTAATTTTTGACAGGCACTTACTATAGTTGAATTTATAAATAGTTAATTGCCTGTAATCTTCAATACTGATAAAAATATTAATTTTTTTGCAAACAATTATGATCTTGATCTAACTTAATTTACCACACTATATACAAATTAATTGATAATATTCTATTTCTTCAAAATTATGAATATTATTTAGTTTAATGGTACAAGAAAATATCTCCTCGACTTTAATATTCATTAAAACCCTATCTTTAGATGGTTGCTGACATATTTTATACGAGTTTTATCGATAATTTTTTATATCACTGCAACTAGTGCAATGAAAATTTTATTTAACTAGTCCATTTATTTATTTATGTAAAATTTACTAGTAAAAAGATACATTTATCATTTCCTTATAATTTAAGTTTCGCTTGCTTTCAGTAAAGTAATAACAAAGAAACACCGCTACATATGTTAAATGTATTACATCAGCAAAGGAATGAGTTGATAATTAGCTTAAATTTGTCTAAGGTAACAATCTCATATTTAAGGGACAATTTTTTCCGGAAGAATAATCCTTTCACTGTGGCGTTCAATTAAACGAAAAAGCGTCGTTTTACACTCTTACAATCTTTATATCAAACCAAAAAAATCTCTGCACAAAGTACTTTTACTTTTTTTTTCGAAAATTCCTATATTTTCCAGGATTTCTTTAACCCTTTAGAGGTGGCGCGCGGTCTTTTAGATCTCACACTTTTCTTTTCTTGATTTTACAACCTTATATTTAATTATCGTCCCAGGCCCTTTCAGTACCTTTTCTCGAGTTCACCATCTATTTACTTATAGAACTGGGAGACTCTGTGTCAGCGTTTGTGGTTTTTATACTACCTACCTACCTATACTACCTACTCTATATTGCGCTCTGTCGGCCGGTCGCGCACGATATAAAACATCCAATGCTTTCGTTTACCCTTCGTTATAATGCCAGCTGTTATTCTTAATAAAAAATTTGTGGATAAATGTTTACTTACCACACCCTCACTAAAAACTTGAACATCCCGCAAAGAAACTTTCGACTGTCATTTTTGTCCGAGTGACTGTCGGCATGTGCGCCTGGTTGAGAACTAGTCTTTGCTACAACGCTATTCTATTCAAGTGCATTTTTCACACAAATTACATATGACTACTCGTCATGAGTTCGTTTGATGCGAGAAAAGAGGAAAGGATCAGATTACTTTTGGAAAAGTGTAATAGAGGAGGAAGAAAGAATAACTTAATTACATGATACCGATGGAGAGGAAGACTTTATCTGTTTTTACTCTTCAATTCTTATAGTTCATGTTTAATTTTTATGTAAAGCTTATTTTCATTTAACATACGACGCAGTATTCTATTCTTTGTAAAGTTTTTTCCCACTTATCCACAGTAGCTTTATTATTAAAAAATTATGGTATGAACGATATTTGTTTTAAAATCAAAGATAAAATTAAATAACTATTGGTAATTTGGATATATTGCCTGATTTTCCAACTCGGCCACAATGGCCACGGATTACCTCTTACCTTACGAAATACCATGTGGCCTCTTTAGGGTTAAAAGAGAAAAATCAATTTGGTTGCGGTATTTTAAAAATTTCTTTTAGTATAGTTATTCAATTTAACATACAAGTTTTCGCGCACTTACAATGGATTTAGTTTTTACGGAAGATTATTTCAAATTTCCAGGCTCTGAAAATAAATAAAACCAATGCTTTTAATTTCCACTAGATTGACAACTTTCCTATCCTAAACAAAATATTAAATTATACGTTATATAACTGGGCTAAATGAGTGTGCTTTGACATTCTTACATTTAGCGTAATTTACTGCTAAAATTGAAATTTTTAATGACACTGTATAATCACACGACACGTGATTGCAAGACTACTTAGCGTACGATCGTTAAATTTAGCGTGCCTTGTTTAGCCGACTGATTTTAAAATTTTGGTCATTAGATGAATCGGTTCTTGATGATGACTTATTTAATCATTTGTCAATGAAAATATACTTTATAAACTTATAAAAATATGAAATAAGTTTCTCACTGAAATAGAAACAAACTATGAGAAAAGGTGGATAAAGTCATGGTTTTTTCATTAAAATTATAAAGTGAATTTAATATAATTTTAGGCATATAAACTTTGTATATATGCTCCTTACAACGGAATTACTTGATATAAACTTTCAGTAATCAATTAATTAGACATTCCATATAATTAAATAAAATGTGTTGGCCTAAATTTAAAACTTTATGAATCGAGATTTAAAAAAGGTATCGTTCTGGTATCCGCGAAAACTCCATTTCTTAGAAATAGCAATAATCAATAACGTTAAATAATTTCTCGATAAGCCACTGCAGAACTAACGCTTATAATAATATTTTTACTTATTAATTACTAATTAATTCTCCGAATTGTATTTTGATACACTTTTTGAGTTGGGTTACCTCAATATTTCAGTTAGACATGTTTTGAAGATAATTATACTACCCAAAACACAGTAGTGGACTTATGATTGCTCTGCAAGGGTTTAAGATCATTATCGATTAAATTCCATCCATAATTTGAGCCCCATAGGTAATTATCAGAATAAAAAATGTAGTTTAAATGGATAAGTCGAGCGTTTCTCCGACTCTCCTCGATCAAATTATTTGTAAATAATTATATCGTGCCATTAATGGTCCACTGTAATTTATACCTAATAAATAAATTCTCCAACTCAGCATTCCTGCTTCGTTCAAGTCACGCAGCCAACACGAAGTAAAAACATGAATAACTAAATTAGTGGTTATTAACAACCTGTCGTTAAAAATCACCTAACTTCTAATTCCAGATGGCGATTCAATTAAAATAAGTTGATTACTTGAGTAACCTAATTAACGATATTATTCGTGCCATCGTTCAGGGTCTTATGCAAAAATGCGGTGCCTCTAAAACGAGGAAATTCGCCGTCACCATCTAATTAAAATTGAAAATAAATCTTAATCGAACGCGGGCCAAAACATTGTCTTAACGAAGATTTTGCCAAGGAGGTAGTTACGGAGTTTAACTTCACAGCCCTACTAGAAGTGACATTCTACTAATTGGAATGCTTCCTAGATGCCGAAAGAGTCGAAAAGTTGCTGTCAGTTTTCTAAAATCTACCCTACACCTTACCTTTTCAAACCTTTCAGCCTCAATAGGAAGGCATCTACGCCTCCTTTTCCCTCCCTCCATTGCTCTCTCCCCATCATTCCCTTTAAGTTCGTCTTCTTTCTCTCTCTCCTTCACCTCCCCTTTACATTTTTTCCACCCTAAGCTCGTGATGAACTGTTCCAACCTCCCCTCAGCCTCCCCGTCTCTTTCTGCCTCATCCTCCGCACCATTCATCCAACCCTTCCCCGGTCAGAAGAGGGAGAGGGACATTCCGCCGAAGGTAAGGATGTTTCGGGGTGGGCATAGTCCAGACCAAAGAGGAAAGAGGAGATAAAGGGAGGGAAGGAGAAGAGGGAAGATTAGGGGAGGCCGCCGCCGGGAGGTGGGCACTCTTCAGTCTGGTCTACTGCCCTCCCCTCTCGTCAACCCTTTCTGGCACCCGCCGACACTCTCCCTCTCCGTTCGATTCCCTGCCTTTTCCCCTCTCTCCCTCCCCGCCCTTCTCCATCCTCCCATCCGCCTCTCATTCCGACCCTCCAGCGCGTGTCCCCGCCCCTCCGAAAACTTCTCCCTCTTCATTCCCAGCAACTACTCACTTCTTCCAATCCCGGCCCCCATCCCTCCGGCCCGGACCGCCCCTCTGCACAAAACCCCCTCGGTTCAACGAACCCGAGACGGCCGCCGCCGAAGGACGATCCGGAGGGAGGCGTGCAGGGGTTTGAGGTGCCACCGGTGAGGTCTCCGAATTGCTGGAAAGGTGGGCAGGTGTGGGAGGGATGGAAGAAAACCTCACCTGCCCCCAAAGGCCGCGTCAGGGAGGGTATGGAGAGGAGGGGAGGGAGGGGGGAGGGAGGGGGAGGGAGGGATGGCGGGAGGCTGGTCGGCGCACGGACGCAGACTCGAAAAAAAAATGTGTCTGCGAGGCAATGGGACTTGAAAAGGGAAGGTTAGCTGGCTCATGAATACTCTTCCCGCTTCGATTAATCCGAAAACGCCATTAACAGCGCGAGATTAAAATCTGTCTTTAATTCCCTTCCTTGCTTTTTCTTTGTTATATTCGTAAGTAATATCCTTAATTTCTTTAAATTGCTAATCTGCTATTTCTACAACCACTAGACTGAAAAAACATGTGGTGAGCGGGTTATCACTTCGCGTTCTTGAAAACTCTTCTGCCACTTATGCATTATCTTTGCGTTCTTTAGTCATAAATATCATACAATTTCAGAATTTGCTATCAAATATTGCTGTAATAAATCTAAGGTTTTTATTTAGACCTTTAAAATTTATTTTTGGATTTAATCGCTCATATATTTTCAAAATCAGATTTGTTTTTCAGCGCATGGGGAAAAAGTGCCCTTAGATCCTGCGACTTGTTTCCTACCTAGACCAATGCATATCAATGTTATTAGCGTCATCAATATGAGATTAAAAAAATTATAGGTCAACGCATTTTTTACGTTTTTAATACTGATAATAGAACAAAGATCCGCCATTGGCATTCTCTTCATTTGCGGTTTCAACTATTTGCGGATAACCGACTGTCTAAACATGTCTTCACTTAAACAGCCAGCGATCCGCCGATCACGCAGGGTCGAATCTTTCTCTAAGCATGATGAAAGAAAATAAATTAGAGTCCATGCGTTGCTTTATTAGATAAAATAAATATCCTTCAATATGTCATTGAAGTGCAAGTTATTTCAGTATGTCATTCCTCAAGGAAATAGATCTAAATGTTTCTGAAAGTGATATGTTTTTAAAAATATCTTAGAGAACGATAATGCATTTTGCGTAATTCATTGCTAAAACTGCGGGTAAAGCTGGTAGGGGGAAATTATAATCACTTGCTGAATGCACATGGTGCAAAATAAAACCACAAGTTTGATGGAAATAAAAACAAATGAGGAATCACTGAATATATTCGTAGAAGAGGAAACTTGAATCAATTCTAGTTAAGGTAGACAGAGGAAATGGATTAAGCAGATCACAAGAGGAAAAGAAGAATAAAAAGACTGTCGAATGTAGGATGATAAGAAAGAGGTACAGGGGAAGAGAGAGAACAGGAACAGATAGAGGAAAATGATAGTATGAAGATATTATTGATGCATTTTAATTTACCAATTAAATTATATCAAAGCGGATTGTCGTTTCTGCTATAAACCTATAAGACAATGACATATTGTGGCTATTAAAGCCTTAGAAATTACATTTTTGGCCGAAAATCAAGACATCTCTTTCAGTAATTAAACTTTTAAGAATTTAAAACAACAAATTATACTAAAAGGAGCCGCACTCAATGGTAATTTTGCAACATTTGATAAGAAAAGTTCATCTGGTTTTCTCGGCCATTTTTCTGGATTTAGGAATTATGTTTGTCGTCACTTAAGCTGCAGAGATAAGCTAAGAGCGATAACTCATAGTTAGAAAATTAAATTACTTATTCGTTAAATAATTAGTTTAGTATGGTTGAATTTAGTTTTGTGACCGAAAAAAGTAAGAATAATTTTGCAAAATACGGTTTTTATATTTTTATATTTTTTAAATATGAGATTAAATGCAAAAAAGCCGTTTATATTATTATATTTATGTATTAAAACTTATCTTTGGCGTCAGATTGAGTAAAAATATGTAAACATTTTTATACGAGGACATACAGGAAACATAAAAGTTGTTCCTTATTACATTCATTAGTGAATGCTTAAATTTAGTTAAATTTGCTCTTTTAAGTTTTACATAAAATAAATAATTTTCGGCAAATATATATTTGCCTAACCTATGAGTTGAAGCTTATTCTGCGATCATCTCCGTTTTTATTATATTCTTTTGCATTTTATTTGCGCAAACGAAGAATAAATAGATAAATATAGTACTGGATGTTTATACTATTTAGCCAGATAATATGAATATCAAACTTTTGAAATGTTGAATCTAATCCATTTTTCTGACAATTATGAGCGTCATTAGAATTAAAACATTATACAAAATATTTTATAAATTACTATGATAATTTAGCTACCTTGAAACTTTTATTGTCGCGTCGACAGTGTTTAGTTAACAAATAAATCTTTTGAAATTATTTTAATAGAGACTTAATAAGATCTTTTAAAATCCTAATTGGCGAAAATAGAAGATCGACGGACGAAATTCCTCAACAATAAAAAGAACCGACCCAATAAAAAACAAATGATTTTGAAAGTCACCTCCTACTGACGATGAGATGCAACTTACATCGGCGAAATTTTGTCACGGGAATGGAATAACAAAACAGTTTTTTAGGGAACCGACAAAAGCCAACGCTGGCAGAGCCGGAAGAAGGCCGATAGCTCTTTGTGGAGCAAGAGAGAGGAAGTGAGCGCTTGGACAATCAACGAACGAGCCACGTCTGGCCGAGTTGGACAACCCGTACACACATAAAGAGGCAGTTTAATGGAGTTACTCAATGAAAATTGTTCTAAGTCGCCTTTAAAAGGGTGCTTATCTGCATTGTGATGCAGGCGAGAGGGTTCAATTGCGTAGGAGGATGGCGGGACGACGGAGCAGGGGTGGGAATAAGGGAAGGGACCGGAGAACCAAGGCGGCGGTTGGAACCGAGGGGAGGGGGGCGGGGGGTTGTTCGTCTATAAGAGGGACGGAAGGTGAGGTAATACGGTGAGGAAGGTATCCGGGAGAAAGCGAAATGGGGGGCGAGAAGGGAGGCAAATGGATCGAGATGAGGGAGGGAGGTGTGTGGGGAAAAAAGGGATTGGAGAGGCATGAGAGGTGCAGGGGGGAAGAAAGGATGTGAGAGAGTCTAAGGGAACGGATAGAGCGATGAGAACGGGGGTGAGGGATCGTGGAAGGAGCGAGGGAAGTCGAAATAGATTGCTGGGAATGGAGTGGGGATAGAAGGAGGTGGTGGGGGTAAGATGGGGGAGGAGATGAGTGAGAATGTTGAGGGAAGCAGAGGGAAGGTAGTTGAGAGAGGGATGCAGGACGAAAAAAGAGGTGCGTCTCTAGCAGGGGTGCGGGAGAAAGGATAGAAATGGAGGGAATGGAAGGGATGAGAGAGAGAGAGAGAGAGGGCGAGAGAGTCTGATGGGGAGATTGGTTAGGCCGGATATGTATGTGTGAGGGTTGTTGGTTGGGTGGGAGGAAGATTGAGTGTCTTCGAGGGTGGAATTCGAGTTGGGGCGAAGGACTCCGAGAAATCTTAGTCGGAATGTGAGAAGAACGCTGTGATGGGGTTGCAAGCAGGGGGATGGAGGGGGAAGGGGGTGAGTTAGGGCATAAGAGGCAGGTGATGACCGGGATGGTTTTTGGGTTGGGATGGGTTGAAGGTCTTAGGGGTGCATAAAGAATGATGGAATATGCGTGGGATTGGAGGAATGAAAAGGTCGAGAATAAACCCACAGACTTAGGAGAGGGCGTTGGAAAGGGTTTCTGAAATACAACGAAGAAGCTTTATTTTTGCCCAATAAAAGAGCTTTTAAATATTTCAAACTAATAATAATTTACTGCACAATAAAAATAATTTATATATATATATATATATATAAATTATTTTTATTGTGCAGTAAATTATTATTAAGCATATATATATATATATATATATATATATATATATATATATACATATATATATATATATATATATATATATATATATGCTTAATATAATAGCCGTTGTCCGAAACGTAACGCTGACGTCATCAATGGCACGTTTTAACGCGTTTTAAACAAACTTTCCGATTAGGTGGAAGGTTGAAATTTCGCATGAATCTTTGATTCAGATATAAAAATTAAACGACAAAAAAAACACGAAAAAAGACCCGGGTTCGACTTCGGGCTATTTCCATTTCCCGTAAGATAACACGTAAAAGGAGGCTTTTTAAATGGCATGTTTTTATTCTTTTGAAATTAAAATCAGAAAGAATTGGCGTACGATCTTCGAATATAAACTGTTTTAGGAGAATTAATGAAGTTTCTTATTCTATTCATCTTTTTCCGCCTACCGTTCGAAATCTCTCATATTAAACATTTAAATCACATATTTTGGGAAAATATCGGCTTTTAAACTGGATGTTGTCTTGCAAACCACGTCATTGTTAAACTTCGAGAATCTTGTTGTCTCAACCCGCATATGCGTAATATATACGAATGCATAGATAGCCTTAAATTATCGTAGGAGTTTTAGCGATATTACGTCATTCTAATGGGACTGGGATTTAGTTTGGATTCTTTTGCTTATCTAAACGACTATATAGATGTAGAATAAGAGAGAGGGGGATATGGGGAGGGAGACAGGAGGTAAGGGATATAGAATGGAATGTACAGAGAAAGTAAGGGTGGTATAGAATTAGAATATTTTTCCAGAGAAGGAGAGAGAAAGGAAAGGGAGGGAGGGAGGGAAGATGGGAGGGAGGGAAGATGGGAGGGGGGGAGGATGGGAGGGAGGGAGGATGGGAGGGATGGAGGATGGGAGGGATGGAGGATGGGAGGGAGGGAGGATGGGAGGGAGAGAGGATGAGAGGGAGAGAGGATGAGAGGGAGGGAGGATGGGAGGGAGAGAGGATGAGAGGGAGAGAGGATGAGAGGGAGAGAGGGTGGGAGGGAGGGAGAGAAGAAGAGAGAAAAGGAGGAAGAATGGGAATGTCCTTAAATTTTATACTTAATCCACGCGCACCCGTCATATTTGACGGGCAATTACGCTAGTATATATATATATATATATATATATATATATATATATATATATATAGTGCATTTAATAATTACATGAAGAAGATCTTACACGACAATTCGATTGAGAACCCAAAAGCATTGTGGTCGTTTGTCAGGGAAACCCAAGGTAGAGGTCCCACTATTTCGTCACTAAGAACCGAAACAGGAATCAAAGTTCATGAGAGTGAGGAGAAAGCAAACCTCGCAGATGACACTCTCATATATAGGGAGATACTCAACCGAGATGATCATCAGTCGCTGCAGAAAGATTTAAAAGCCATTTCTGCGTGGTGTAAAGAATGGAAAATTGAAATTAATTACAGTAAATGGGTGAGAAGGTACGCAATACACCATTATATCCAAAAAATATTTGCTTGAATAGGCTTAAACATATTCTTGTGGTCTTCGACTGTTCTAGGAAAATAAAACGAAACTAATTATTGTAATATCTAATATCTTATTATTAAGATTATCTAACCGGATACAATACACGAGAAGGGCCATATGTTACTTATAATCAAACAATTCCGGAGCGTGCCTGTTCGATATAGGATTCTACCGCCATGGATATACGAAAACATTCAGAAGTGGGTAGCGGAGGACGGTTTTCTTTGAAACTGCCACTTAAGATCACTGATATTATTACGGCGCCATTGAATGTGATTGGATAGGAATTGCTGAAAAGTTTTACAAGAAAAAACTACTTCTTGATTTGGATTTCAGATATCAATTGAAGGTTATGAAAGTCAAATCCATATTAAAATAATTTTCTAATCTCCAGAAACATTTAAGGAAACGCTAACTTATGATAAAAATCTATTTAGCATGATCCTTTTCAACGGAGCCCGAAAAACTATCCGAAAAGTTTGGTAGACCCGAATTCATTTAGGACATATGCGGCATAGTTGTACCCACCAATGCTAGTGAGCGCAGGGCTAGATCAGATCGTACCCAAAAATACGTCGAAATAGCCACTAGAACAAAGAGACACTACAGATCATTTTCCCCTGACGCGATAAGACACCAATAGAAGTTTTAACTAGTTGATGCTTGATGAAGTGGAATCCTCTGCCAAACACTATTGGCGGCTTGTAGGTTAGTAATGTAATGCAAAAGTAAATAATGCAGATATGGCAGTGGCGGATACAAAGGGGGGAGGCGATGGGGGCTATCGCCCTCCCGTTGGACGACCCCATTGCCCTCCACTGGGTGCATTCCTTGTTTCTACACCGGAGATTAAAGTCTGTATGACAAGGGAAAGAAAGATTCTGATGGGAATAGGGATTTTCAAAAGGTATGGCCGTTGGCAGATGCGGAATCAAGAGGGGGGAGAGGCAATTGATGCGATCGCCTCCCCCCCCCCCCTACATCCTTGCGACAACACGCCCCTTCCCTCGCTCCTATCCCTCCACGCTTCTTTCCCTCGCACTCTCTTCTGATACCACCCGCACTCGCCGCCCAATCCGACTCCACTTTCTAAATCCAGAACAGGAAAGAGGAAACGACCTTGAAATGCCTACAACCTCTCTCTTTTTTGGGAGAAGGGAAGAAAAAGATTCCCTTTTAGGAAGGTCTTTTTTCAAAGCGATTACTCAAAAAAAATATTGATAACCGAAAAAGACGAACAACCTAGCAAAAAAGGTTTGCTGAAAAAAAGATTTCCACCTCAGAATTGATAGCCTCCATTGCAGGGGTCGAACAAACTTTTCCTCAGGTCTCCTTTCCCGAGGGTTTCTGAAATAAAACTTGGAACATGGAACTTCCAGGCAATGGAAAACGCGGAGGGAAAAACCATACTTCGGGCGTATGCTACGCCAATAATATACCTTAATGACAACGCTAAACCACAAGTCGCACAATTCTCAATTCTCAAAATGAACCATTAAAATAATACATTCTGTTAATTTTAGCAGAGGTGTATGGTCCTGAAAAACAACTTACGAGAAATCATAAAGGTACCGTCATAACTCTAAGGAGGCCAACTCAGATTCCGTGAAAAAATGGTCGATGCAAGTGGTGACCGCCTAGTAGAGGTAGGTTGGATTTGATAAGTTAACACCTAATCCTTTGATGAAATACAATCTCCTCCGTCATTTCTAACTACACAGCACATAATTTTCTACATCAAATCCAACTTAATGCAAGGTTTAATTAATAAAGAAAATAATTCCTTAACACTCTTATTGAACAAATTCACGTGATTTTTTAAACCTGAAGGTTTACAGTTGGGTACAGAGTAAACATAACCAGAAAAACTTTTTCGAAAGCTTAAATTCTCATTTTGTAGTTGAAAGACTTATTGTCAGTAATAATTCTGAAAATGGACTGAATTTTACTTTCACCACCTCCACTCTGTAAAGAGGAAAAGCCAATGAAGCTCGTCTTTGAATGGCCGAAAATCGAATAAGGAAATCCTCTAAAGTATGCCTAATGTATGCACATATGAGCTTTCTCTTCTATAAAGTTTGTGATGACATAATGAGGGATAGAAGTGCACAAGTTCCCTTTCAACAATTCTTAAAATTTATGCGCCTCTCGTAGACATCTTCACAGAATTTTCCCTTGCCCTCCTGGGATAACCCCGTTTCCGATGTTCCGTCTCTCTTACCTGGAGCCATCGACCTTAAATTACAGGGAAAGGGGTGCCAATGGACAGTAAATAAGCACCGAAATAAGCAGGTCCCAGCGGTGGCACTAAAAAGAATTATTTTATGTTCTTTGATAACTACTTACAGTGAATGACGAAAATAATAAATTTCAAAGCAGAATTATCGGGCTTGCCTTGCGGCAGAAATCTAACCGACAATTAAGGTAGCCATAAAACGTTTTTTATGTCTATTGGGGCTACATATTTTACCTTGTAGTAAATCACTTCAATTCATGCGGACTCCTACCCACGTGTGCAAAGAAAAGAATCAGTTCTGTGGGGACAATATTTAAGAACATTTCGATTCACCTGAATTCTTATTAACTCATATCTAGGCTTAGTAGGATTCAATTAAAATCGATAAATAACGATAAACATCGACTTAAAAAAAATTAAATTCGACGAAAATGAATTGTCGTCGATAAGTGTCGATTTTCACCACTACATTGTCTACGAAATTTATGCGTCACGATTTTAAAACTTCGTTATCCGCTCTAAAACTTAACACATACCAATCATCCAAAACGGTAGAGACAGTCTGTATTTGTCACACCAAACGGCCTGACAACATTCGGAATTTGCTTTCTGATGTCGCTTATGTCACTGTCTTAAGGGCACATACTAAGCAGCCGTTGGATCCAAAGGTAAAGGACAAAATATAATGATCGGTTTATTGTGCTCTTTCTTTACCCTCGGCCAGATCCGATAATTCATACGCACTTTGGACTTCTTTTACCGAAAAGTCGGGGGACGTCTATTGCGCCCTCTGCGCGACACTATCTGCCGACCTCCTCCAAGAGGCGAAATGAAAGGCTTCCCTGGACTGATAAATGAGTACCGATCGTCAGATGGCCTTATGGCATTTGCAAAAGCACCCCGTCATAAAATTTATATAATCCATCTGAGAGTGCTCTCCGTGCTTAGTTACTTTTGCATTTCTGTCGAAGGAGCATCGTTTCATATACGCACTCGGGGCTTTTTTCCGCATTCATGGTCGTTTATTACTCAACAAGATGATATATTTTTCATCAAAATATTCATTCATACATTAGGTTGTGCATTATTTATTATTATTATTTACTATACTCACGTAACGTTAATTTCTCACTAATGATCAAGATTTCGTGAATATGGGGCGCGAATTAACTAGTAGAATATACTTTCTGATTTATTGCGAAAAAATAACAGTTCCAAGTTGGTGGCCGAAGTCACCAACAACACATTCGTCAAAATATAGGTAACAACAAACAAAGCAGCATTCTTTTTATTTACACACTTTTAGTTAAACTTAATTAGAAGGAGTTTAATTTATAACACTTTTCCAGATAAAAATTGATGAAATATGTTGAAAAAAACATCGATATTAGATATCGCTTTTTAAGATATATAAACATCGATGTTTGTGTGCATTTCTGGAAAATCAGTCTTTTGGATTATTATAGCCAAAATATAAACGCCGAAAAATAAAATGCCCAATAAAATGTATAAAAATAAACGTTGGTGCACGTCGTTGATCTTTAGGAAAACAAAACAATGGCAGCGGTCGCTTTTTAAGAAATATTAACGTCGAAAATTACCAAGCCAAGTAAAATGTATTAAAGTAAACGTCGATATTGGTCAACGATTTTTAGGAAAAATAAACGTCGATTTTTAAGAAAAATATAAGTCGAAAAATATCAAGCCTATAGTAGTAATAACTTTAAACGTCGATACTCGTCGAAAATCTCTCGGGAAAATAAACGTCGATTTAAATCTTCGATTTTCAAAAAACATAAACGTCAAATTCTAACAAGCCTACTCATATCTAACAGTGTGAAAGCGGAAGTAGGAATGTTTAGAAAATTTTGTTAGCAAGACGATCTCTGATCAAAGCGAAATTATCCTTATGCTGTAACATATGAGCGGACTAAAATAGTCTTGCCGTTCTCCAAAGTGATGTATGAGCGCTCTAAGGAGTTCATATAGTATTGATGTTAGTGCCAATTAATATCTTTCCAAAAATGGCCGTTAAGAGAAGTTACCATATCATTTAGGGAGGCTTCATTGTATATTGTGTCGTAGTTGCTTTGATCCATTTCAATCGTTTTATCATGCGAGGCTGACGTCCTCTCCGACAAATTCCATTCTCATTTTTATACATACGAGATATAAATCGTAGTAGGAACTGCTATTCTATTGACTGTGGCATGTTCTGGAATGGAAGTGAATCGGGGGTGTCTAAATACCAGAAATAGCGAAGTTCTTCATCTTTTATGATATTACGTATATCCGAAAAAGTGACGAAATTATGTTATTTATTATTGGTTCGACCCCAGGTCGAATATGCGTCAGCTGTGTGGGATCCCAACGAACAGGGACTCTAACGAGATAGAAAAGGTTCAGCGCAGGGTAGTTAGATTTGTAAAGAAAAATTACGATAGTAAGCAAAGCGTGACGTCATTAATAGAAAATCTGAAATGGGCATCGTTAGAGGAACGTAGGCTGCAGGCTAGATTTAAACTGCTGGAAAAATATATGTCGGAGGGACTAGCGAATGAGCTAGTAGGTCTTATCAGAAGCCCAACCTATCTCGGAAGGCAGGACAGCGAGGATAAGATTCGAGAGATCGATTGTAGGATATAGAGGATCGTTTTTCCATAGGACGATAAGAGAACATAATAGGAAAATACAATGTAGTAAAACTAGGGACCTTTGGTGCACTGCACCTCCTGTCATCCACAAAAAAGGTGGCTTGCAGGGTATTATATAGATGTAGATATCTTAAGAATTTCACCCCAGAAAATTTCCATCCTTACACGTTAATCTATACTGGTACTAGTACACTGCTACGGTTGTGCACGTTTTTCAAAAATATAGTTGGCTGTTCACGGTTTTTTTTAATACGTAACAGAAATATTGTCTGATTACCTTGTTTCTTTAATAAAAGTACATCATCTTATGAATAAAATCTTAGGATGTTGTGGTGATGTTTGCAACACGAATTTCGGAGGTGTGAAAAGAAAGGGTGAAAACAATATATTTAATCGACTGAAGAGCAAAATTGGTAGAAATAACATTGGAATTGGCTGTTCACACACATAGTACACAATTGCATCCAAAATGCGGTTGATATTTTACCGATTGATATAGAAGTCCTTGCAGTAAAGATTTATATATATTTCCACATATACACTTCGTGTAACTTAACTAAAGGAATTTTGCGAATTCGCAGAAATTGCGTACAAATGGTCTTAAAACATGGCAACGAGATTTCTTTCCATTTTATCGGCTTTGAAAAGGCTTCTTCATATGTTTGAAGCTCTAAAAACTATTTTGTTTAACAAGAACAGTGCCTACTATAAATAAAAAAATTCGAAGACCAATGTGGAGAAGTGTATTTGCGATTTGTTCGCAGACAACTCAGTTTATTTAATAAAACAATAGTGAACATAGAAAAAACTAACGCTAGTGTAACAAACGTAGCTTGTGAACAACAAAATTTAAAAATTAATTCACAAGAATGCAAGGATAACTCTTTCATCCCAAAAGAGGCTAAAATTTCAATAAGGAAATTCGACGAATCTTGGAATGCGATTTCTAAAACGTTAATCGAAGAATTTGACGCTTTATGTTAGGTGCTAATCATACATATCGTTGTGGGAAAACAGTTTCGAAAAATCAGAATCATTTAATTGGGTAAATAGTAGATTTAGTTTGTACGATGTTGAAAAAACAGCGCAAATTATTAATCAAAGATATGGAAAGCTTTTAATTGATGTCGGCAATCTTTTCGATGAAGTAAGTTTAGCAAAGCAATTTGTTTCATTATGACAGAAAGAGAAGTTGGGATGAGAAAGGGACGAAATTTGAAGATAGATGGATTGAACTTTTAAGACATTTTCTCGAACAGAATATTTCAATTTTCAATCTAACGAAAGCTATTGAATACGTATTGTTTGCCCGGAACATCAGCTCCAGTAGAGCGACTTTTTTCGATTATGAATAACGTGATGCATGAATTAAAGTACTATACGAGCGATATTACTCCGTAAAATCGATATTGATTTGACTTGGAAGAATTTTACGCTAAAATCAAAAATGATAAAAAGTTTTTGGATAAATTTGTTAAGCGGCAAATATAACTAGTTTAATAAACAGTAAGATTTTTGTATGTTGTATTGATTTGGTATTGTATTGGTTTATTTAATACTTAAATATTAAAAATATTTCTTGTTTTCTCTTTTAGGTATTTTTTGACAAACCTCTTCCTGTCTCCTCATCCCCACAATATTCTTTTTTAGTTGTTTAAAATTATATAAAATGGAAAAGAATAGAAATAATGTATATTTAAACAATAAAAAATAAAAGACTAGCCGTCCCGGATTTTGTCCCGGTTTCTCACCTCAGAAATCGTTTTGTCCCGGTTTTGATTCTTGAACATTTGGTAACCCTAGGTAAAGCAAACCTGATATTTGCGGAGTTATTGACTCTAGAGGCAGATACATAAAGTTGCCCATGCGTAAACACAAGTTCCTACACTTTATATAGGGAATATTCCCATGTAATATATAGGTCTCGTTTTCCATGTAATCCAGTTTAATATACGTAATTTCGCTAATTCTGCAATAATGTGGTAGTCGTTAACAACAGAAAATTTTCACGCGTAATATTTTCAAGTTAAAATCTGTGGACTGATTCGACCCGTAAAGGGAAATCGACGATAAGAATAAGAAACTTTATTAATTTCCCTTTAAAACAGTCCGGGTCCGAAGATTGAAAGTCAATTTTTTTCTAATTATAATTTGCGAAAGAAATAAAGCCTGCACGTCGACAAATGGATTTTTACATGTTATTCTATGGGAAATAGAAATTATCTCCCCGAGTCGAACCCAGATCTTGTTCGAGACTTTATTTCGTCATTGACTTGTAATGCACGATTGAAGCATTCCTAAGAAATCTCAATCTTCCACCTAGTCGGGAAATTTGTTAAAACACGCTATAAAGTTACGTATTCTGTCTTGTGACACACGGCGAAACACACTTAATATATTGGAAGATGGTAATATGCATTTATAAGTATAAAATACTAGAAAATTTTGTGTAGTCAACTCGGACTTTTTAGTAGAATATCCACAATAATAAAGTATAATTTGTAGTTAAATTTAAGCATTTACCGCTATACCTTGAAAACGCACGTGACACTTACTTGTGTTTTCCACTTTATGTATCATAAAGTGCATTGGACTCTGAAAACCGTCCAACAGAAAAGAGCCCAGTGTAAAAGAGACGCAAGTCGCAAGACGTCATTGAGATACAGATATTAATGTCATGACCCATATGGATGACCTTGGCTGGGGATCCTCAGTAGAAAAGACGTCAACAACTTGTTACGTAAACTCTCAATTTCAAGAAAAAATGAGTAAATTCATTTGAAAATTTTCGGGCTTATTAAGTATAGATTATTACCCATATCTATTCCTCCTGAAGATTAGATTTATAAAATGAAGCGAAGAGTTTATTTTCATAAATATTCTTCTCAAAAAGAACCCACGACCATAAAATCAGCATGATAGTACTCATAGGTGCAGGTGAATCTAAGTCTTATGTATACGAGTAGTCGGTGCTTGTATTCTGCAAGCGTTTCATAGACATCAACCATATACCAAGATCTCCAAATGCAAATAAACAAGCGCGACTTCTAATGAACGAGTATTTGAGCCACGTGGAGCCCGTATAAATAAGATAAAAAATTGCAAGAGTTCTCGCAGAATATTTCTCATTCTCCGCGAAATTAAGGCACCTTTCCAGAATTTCCAAATTCTCTGGCAATCGGCTCGCGCCCAAGTTTGTGTGTATCGAGTTTTGGGACTCAGATCATCGCCCTGTATCAGCAATAACAATAACCGTAATTATGAAAGTAGCATATATGCTACACTAAAATTTATGGAATAATTAGAATATTTTGTGTGTTAGGATTATGACGTCTCCACACATGTCTTTTACATACATATCCAGTATTAAAAAAATCGAGAAATGCGTATGATTACATATTTTTTCGTTGTTCGTAGTAATAGAAGCTTGTGGCATTACTGTTTCGACAATTTAGTCTAACCATATTTCATTTCTCTCGTTCGTTTCATTGAATAACTGAACATTTAACATTTATCGAAAAAAATTACGAAACAATTTTTTTTCTTCACATTTTACTTAAATTTCGTCATAATTTTACGTCGTAGTTTAAAATCAATGGCTTTATAGTAATATAGTTCACTAATTCCCATTAAAAGCATTAAATCTATGCCACTAACATAAAGATGATTAATTCCCATTTAAAAGCACTGTACTCTTTGCCATGATAGTTGACATTTTCAGCAATGAAAAATATCCCTTTCTTCCCTTTTTTTTTTGCTTTTCGTCTATGCTGAAAAGCATTATTATCTTCGTGATGTCCGTCCGTCCGTGATCCGTATGCGTATAACAGGGAGGAATTGGCTGAACCGATTTCAACAAAATTTTGCATGAAGAAGGCGTACAGTAAAAAATAACAAAATCAAGATGTTTATAATAGATATGCAAATCAGGGCTGCCACAATACAAGTAATAAAATGTTCTTCTTACAAGTATTTTTGTTGAACTTTCCCATCAATTTTAACTAAACATAATATTTATAATGTACACACATATACAAAACCATAATCGCATATTTGGACTAGATCAACCAAACAGGGGTGCAACACATACAAATTAAACCTTTTTCTGTAATTATGGATTTGGAAGGAATTGGCTGAACGAATTTCAGCTAAATTTTGTATTAAAGATTTGTACAACACACCATAATGAAATCACGATGTTTAAAGCGGAGTTAAAAAGCAGGGCTACCACAGTAAAAAGTAAAATAATATTTCTTTTACACGTATTTATAGAGAAATGACCGCAAGGATAATCCAATATGGTATACTTTTATAATCTTCATATAATTTAATAACCAAAATAGCATATTTCAACCGAGTCGACTAAACAGAGTTACCACAATATGAAGGTTAGCATTTTTCTGTAACTATGAATTTCGAAGGTATTAGCTGAACCGATTTCAAAAATAAATTTCTTTTGTAGGGTGAGTATAGAATTGCAAAACAAAATGAACATGTGTAGAACGAATCTAAAAAGCAGGGCTACCACAATATAAAGAAAAATAATTTTTCATTATACATATATTTTCATAGAACTTTCTGAACCGATATTTAGACGAAAAGCGCTTATGTACCACGGAATACCCGAGTACATCCCTATTTGTTATGATTAAAAACACTTTTACGTCAATTCGGCATGAATTTAAATTTACTCTTCTAAAATAATAAATCTCTTTCTTTTAGTTATATAGCTGCTTTGTTCCGAGCTTCTATATCAATTTTAACAAATTTAAAAATGCAATTTGATAATGCCCTGCAGCGATTTTCATGCCTTTTTGGGGATGAAATGAAAAAATGGAGTGGAAAAAAATTCCCTAAAAATATAAAAGATTTTGGGATTTCGGATTTTTTCCATCGGTTGCATCCAATAACCTTTCATTGTGTCAAATTTCAGGTCCTGAGATTTCTTAGTCTTTTGAAATTACAGATACAAATCCTTATTTATATTTATTACCAAGTAATTTATAGCATTCTTTCTTCTTTTTTTGGAAATCTAGACAAGAAATAAACTCTTAATACTTAACAAGAGTGGTTCTGGAATCCCTTTTCGTAAAAATAATATAAAACAATTCGACCTATCTCCGGTTTAACAGCTATGTACATTAAAACCTCCCTATAACTTGATTCAAAATACCTTACCTTTCCGATTGACGCCTATCGAATAAGTAACGTAAAAATTTCAAAAATAGGTACTAAAATGCTTCGTAGTTTTCAATATTACCTAGAACTTCAATCGGTACTTAAATTATATTTTAATTATAATATATTTAATAGTTAAACAATAACATTAAGCATAGAATATTTAAAGTGTTATCCTCATGCAACAATTTGAGGAATTTATTTAAATGCTGTAATAAAACACAGGATTGAAGTTTCCAATTTTATAGCA
Organism: Tanypteryx hageni; assembly: GCA_028673005.1. Lineage (NCBI taxonomy): Eukaryota > Metazoa > Arthropoda > Insecta > Odonata > Petaluridae > Tanypteryx > Tanypteryx hageni. The sequence goes on along the minus strand of CM054113.1, from coordinate 98,397,807 downwards.
AATTGAATTTTTAAAACAATACTCGAATTTCGCTATATTCAAAGCATATTCAGATAGAACGTATTTTAAATTTAAATTTGCAATAAAATTATAAATTGACGTCAATACTGCCTTATACAATGACATTGCATATTCATGCGCCTATGTCTACATAATATCCTGCAAATCACCAGAAAGTTGACTAGAAGAGAGTGCAGCATGGCTGGTGTTATATCTTCGGGGGCCGCATGCAAATAAATTTTTGTGGACCTCGAATTATTGCTCTAAGAGAGTGTTCGAACTTTTGATATTATGAGATATGATTTTGCTGAATGCGTTTTTAAATTTTCCATTATTTTACTGACCATAAAATAAAAAGGACCTAGTTACATACATTAAATATGTTTTAAAATAATATAAACAATTACAATTAAGAAAAATGCTGAAACATTCATTTGAGATATAAGAGCCTAAATTTTAGTAATGCCCTTTACTTATAAGTTCACGGAAATCATACGTCTTGACTTCATCACTTTCAATAGACATTATTTATTATTTATTTCTTTGAACATAATTTATTGTCAGCTTTAATTTCCTCGAAGAACGTTCAGCAGAGCTTTTTATAACTGTAATAGCTATAAATTGGAACAAAGCAATCATTATTTGAGCGAAACGTTTCTATCTCTCTTTCTAAAGAGAAAATACAGTAACTGCAAAGAATTCATTTCTTTAAAACTGTAAATCTTTTTCAGTAATAGTATTTTTACTTGTAGCCAATTTAAAATATCTCCCTTAAAGTCATATATTATAATCTAACATTCCAATTTCAGTTCACTATAAGGTTCTAACGCCTTGTTTACATTCATAAATCTGCTACTCGCCTGTTTTGGGTACAGAAAATTGCTTTGATAGCTGACCGAGCATCGTATCAAGGACTAAAACAGTCATTTTGAAGTTGTACTCATCATTAGAAGGAATTTCATCGGAATAGAGTTATTCAAAATGTATCTTATGTCGATCATTTCAGGTTTACGAAAATTAAGAACTGACTCCAACTCCAAAATAAGATATTTTTTGTCTTACTCGTAGTAGGATGTACTGAATACTTTGTTTGACCGTCGAAGATCGACCGCGTGGAATTTTGTAGCAGTTAATTGAGAAAGAAATAAATTTCGTTGCAAGTTGACGATCCAGTATCTCTATACGAAAATGATGTTTGTTTATTTGAACTTCACTCCACCGAGAAATATCGCCGGCCAGGCGATTTGACGCAGACGAAAAATATATTACGGAGGATAACTATAGTTTGTCCAATAGAATAGATCGAAAGAGCGACCTTGGAAAAAATCCTACTTGCGCAGGATTCGTGCCCCCACTGCCTTTTCAAGCAGTAGGCGAGTAGCAGCCAGCGTCCTAACTACTACACCACCGGCACCACCCCCATATATATATATATATATATATATATATATATATATATATATATATATATATATATATATATATATATATGGCAACAAGATGTTGGGATGAGGAAGCCCAGTGAACACTCACTAATCGGACGACTTCAGGTTGGCGAGGCCCTGGGGATGTCGAATCGACACACGTAAAAGAACACTAAAACACAGAAACATCACAAACGTGTAGCTGATGAAGGAATAACTGGAAAGCTTCTACGTTTGTGATGTCCCCTTCTATAGTTGCTAAAACGTAAGGGTTATTCTCGCCTTACCCAATGACACTCCTGCCCCCCTTCTCCGACACTGGGAACTTCATCTACATTATACCCTGCAATTCACCTTTATGGTGGATGGCAGGGGGTGCAGAGCACCAAGGGTCCATAATTATCCTACGTTATCTTTTTCTATTATGGTCTCTTATCGTCCTAGGGAAAAACGATCCTCTATATCGCTCCGTTCTACAGTCGATCTCGCGAATCTTATCCTCACTGTCCTGCCTTCCGATATATGTCGGGCTTCTGATAAGTCCTACTACCTCATTCGCTAGTCCATCCGACATAAATTTTTCCAGTAGTTTAATTCTAGCCTGCAGCCTACGTTCCTCTAACGATGTCCATTTCAGATTTTCTATTAATGATGTTACGCTTTGCTTACTATCGTAATTCTTCTTTACAAATCTTGCTGCCCTGCGCTGAACCTTTTCTATCTCGTTAGTGAGTCCCTTTTCATAGGGATCCCACACAGCTGAAGCATATTCGACCTGCGGTCGAACCAAGGATGAATAACATAATTCTTTCACTTTTTCGAACTATTCTCCCTATAAAGGCCAGCTTTCTGTTAGCGGCACCTATCAATCGGCGAATGTGGGTGTCCCACGAAAGATCACGATGCATCGTGACTCCGAGATATTTAATCGAGTTGTCGTCCGCGAAAAGCCTAATTTTACTTCTGACTACTTAGCTGATATCGTTTATATAAATTAGAAATAATAACAGACCAATTACACTACCCTGTGGACCGCTAGAGACAACCTCCACTAAGTTCGAAGATTTCCCATCTATAACAACCTTCTGCTTCCTATGATTTAAAAATTCACGGATCCAACTAACGATTTTAGAATTAACGTCTAAGGTTTTTAATTTCGTTATTAACTTCCTGTGAGGTACCTTATCAAAGGCTTTCCTAAAATCTAAGAAGATGGCATCGACCTGCGTATTCTTTTCTCCGCTTCTCAGTATACAATTCACAAAAAGACCGAGCTGAGTATCACATGACCTACCTTTCCTGAAGCCGTGTTGATAATCATCTAACAATAAATTACTATCAAGAAATCGCATTATGTTGCTAACGAGTATATGCTCGAGAATCTTACACGATATCGAAGTTAGGGAAATCGGCCTGTAATTTTCTGGGTTCTCTTTGTCGCCGCCCCTATGAATTGGGGTAACACTATTCTGCCTATGAGAGAAAGTTTCTTGTTAGCTGCGCCTATAACACGACGAATGTGCATGTCCCACCAAAGGTCACGACGATTGTTAGCTCCTAAACACTTTACGTGTTCAGCTGCTTGAATATTCCTTGTATCGATTTCGTGCTCGAAACATATTTATTTGTTCATACTTCTCCAGAACGATACTGCGGCACCATTACTGTAATTAATTTCAATTTTCCATTCCTTACACCAGGCGGAAATGGCTTTTAAATCTTTTTGTGACGACTAATAGTCATCCCGGTTGAGTATCATCGTATATATATATACATCTACATCTGATCTAATATTAATGGCAATCTCGGTTGAGAACCTCTCTATATATGACGGTGGCATCTGCGAAAAGTCTGATTTTACTATCTACCACCGAGAATATCATTTACATAAATTAGGAATAGGAGAGGGCCTAATGCACTTATTTGCGGAACAATGGGCACTATCTGTTCCCTATTCCGGAGAAAGTCTCTCAACCAAATCACAATTTTCGGACGTGCGCTAACCTCCAGTCGGTAGGGATCTCTGCGCGAGAAATGGATTTCTCGAAGATTATCCGAAGAAAAGGTGCTATTTCTTCAGCTAATTCTTTTAAAACGCGAGCAGGAATTTCTTCGGGGCCAGTGGCTTTGTTATGCCTGATGGAACTTAATTGCTTTGCTATTCCCACCTCAGAAAATACTATATAGTCCAACAGGCCCCCCCCTTATTGCGGGTGCATAATGTACGCAATGGTCGCTGACGGCTGTGAATGCTTTTACAAAATGACCGTTTAACAGGTTGGCTTTCTCTACGCTATCATGAATAACGGCACCAGAGTCATTACGCAGGGAAGGTATTGTAGGGCCTCTACCTTGGACCTCTCTCACATAGGACCAAAACGCTTTAGGGTCCTCCTTCAAATAATTATTTAATACCTTATTCCGGAAGTTAGTAAAAGCCTCGCGCAGAGTATTTCTCGCTTTAGCGCGGTATTCCTTATACGTCTTAACTTTAGTTGCTCTATATTCATCGAATGATGTAGACGGCATATTTTTTATTTTCGCGGGGCTTATTCTCTGACGCCTAAGCGCACTCCTAACTTGCTTATTGTACCAACGTGGCTCTTTATTGTCGACCTTCATTTTAATTGGAATGTACTTATCGATACCCTCTAGCATTATATCCTTGAATAGTGTCCATGACGACTCAGCACCTGATCGTTCGGTCATATCGCGGAAGCCAGGTAGTATTTCTCGTAGGCGCGACCTGAAGCTTGAAAAGTTTGCCCTAGCAAATATATAAAACTTACTTTGAGGCTTAGGGTGCCTATCGATTTTCAACTTACACTCTGCATATACGGCCTGATGATCACATATCCCATCTTCAATGGTGACTTTGTTTATTCTTTCTGGGACGTTAGTTGCTAATAAATCTAATATGTTTCCCGATCGCGTTGGCTTTCTGACTAAATGAAGGAGAGACTGCTCGCAGAATGTTTCGATTAATGCCTCACAGGATTCGCGTTCTTTACCTCTAGATTCGAAACAGATTTTCCCAATCAATTGAGTGTAAGTTAGAGTCACCACCGACTATAACGATACCATCTTGATTTATCAGTCTAAGCTTTGATAATTGTTTCTCGAGACTTAAAATACAATCTACACCAGCGTTAGGTGTCATGTAAAACGAGCATATGAACACCTTTTTGGAGCCATCTTTACCTATGCGGCACCAAACACTTTCGATTAATGCCTCACAGGATTCGCGTTCTTTACCTCTAGATTCGAAACATAGGTTTTCCCAATCAATTGAGTGTAAGTTAATGTCACCACCGACTACAACGATTCCATCTTGATTTATCAGTCTAAGCTTTGATAGTTGCACATATACATCTTCTTGACTCTTTCTTCCCGCCTGGCCTCAACCTCCGCTAACCCTATTAGCCCCCTTACAATGTCTCCTCTGTTACATTGTAGCTATTCGCGCTTTACCTTACCACACTCCCTCCTTATTAGCTATCCACCCTTCCTACTCCCCGCCTCCTCCAATCATCAACCTCCCCACATCACCCTGTCATTCCCCGCCCAGAGTGTCACTCTTAGTTACTCTATCGCTGAAGAAGGGCATAGGCCCGATAAGCTTGCGTATTTTGTTGTGTTTTTTGTGTTCGTGTGTTTAACGTGTCTCTTCGACGCCCCCAGCAGCCTGCCAACTTGGTCCCCGACTTGGTAAGTGTCTGCTGGGCTTCCTTCAACACCGTGTTCATTTCCTTAAGTTAATATCATCATAGGTAGTCTGTCCGTAGACAGGTCCGTGATTATTCTTGGTTAAACCTGGTTCTCCATATACTCCTATTTTCCGCTGTCCTCTTTATATCTTGATAACTCTTTTTCCCTTTCAAATCGTCTATCAGCTGAAACCTTTTCCTACCTCTTTCCCTTTTCCCATCTAGTTTTCCTTCTAACACGTCTTTAATCATACTCTCTCTCCTCAGGTAATGTCCAACCCAGTTAGCCTTCCTCTTTCTGATAGTCTGTATAATCATTCGCTTCTCTCCTATTCTTCGTAGCACTTCATCGTTTTTCATCCTATCTGTCCATTTTATCTTCAACATTCTCCTCCAAGTCCACATTTCAAAGCTTTCCAAGTATTTGATGTCATTTTTCCTTAGCGTCCATGTTTCTGCCCCATACAATGCTATACTCCATACGTAGCATTTTATCAACTTCTTGAGGATATCTTCCCTTATATTCCCTGTAAGTAGTTGTTTCTTTCTCCTGAAAGCCGCTTTTGCTTTTCCTATTCTAGTTTTGATCTCATCCGTACATTTTGCCTCTCGTGTTATGATACTTCCAAGGTATTTATATTCTGAAACTTGTTCTAATGGCTTTCCCCCAATAGTTATGTTCAGATTCTCTTCTTTACCCGATATTCGAATGACCTTGGATTTTTCTGTATTTATTTCCATACCGTATTTTCTACCTGTTATCACTAGTCTATTTATCATTTTTTGTAGCTCCTCTTCCTTTCTTGCTAGAAGTACTTGATCATCTGCGTATTTCACTGTTCTTATAATCCTTCCTCCAATTTTGAAATCCCCTGTGCCTTCTAAAGCTTCTTGCATTAGACTTTCTCCATATATATTGAATAGGGTTGGCGATAGGCAGCAGCCTTGTCTTACTCCTCTACCGATATTTATTCCGCAGGTGTTCACATTCTCAAACCTGACCTTAATATTAATATATATATATATATATATATATATATATATATATATATATATATTAACTTAAGGAAATGAACACGGTATATATATATATATATATATATATATATATATATATATATATATATATATATATATGTAAGAAGCATCTACTTATAATGAAATTTGAGAAGGAGAAAAGTATCCTGTACTTGACCGGGAACGAAGCCGGGTCTCCCACTTGCCGGATAGGTGCTTTAACCAAACAAGCTCTCAAGCCAGTATGATTCTCCATTCTCAATTTTTTTCTCTTTCTGAAATATTTCATTCTTTCCGAGAACAACACCAGACCATAAGAGGAAAAACAAAGCTGCGAGTAATAACTGTGAAGTAGGCCTCGGTGCATTGCATCCCCGACCACCCACTAGTTTGGTGAATTGCAGGGTGACATGTAGATGTATAAGTACATATCAAATTTCAGTTTATGCTTTACGCGCAATTGCACAAGAAATCATTTTCTGAATTTTCCACCCTGTGAATGCATAAAATGTTCCAAATATTTTAAGCACATTTTGTGCGTTCTTTAATAGGGTCCTATTTTTCTAGATCAATGCTAAATTTAGCTTTTTATTGTAAGATATATGGCATATTATATATTTCCTTTATCGAAGATGAAGAGGAAACATGGCAAATCCCATTTTTGGGATCCTTCTTTTGGGGGTCTCTATGCACAGCATACTCTGCATATCCCATCACGCCTGATTCTCTAAAAACTTAAATATCTTATTGTGATTTCAGACCTTCCTTGGAAAATGAGCTTCAATATCGCTATAATATTCCATAAATCGATAAGCATAGACTTGAAGAATTTGACTAACTTTAAATAAAAATGTTGCGTGACTAGCTGTTTCCAGTTAATACATCTATTCATATACAATAAAAAATCAAAAGAAATATAATAGGAATAGATCACCACAAAAAGTTTGAAGCTATATATTTCGTTTATTAGGCATCTGTACTTTGAAAATGTTTACATATATAAATTAATTTTCAATAAACACACAGGAAAAATCTCACTCCCCTTTAAAATAATATGTTAAAGGCGACTCATTTCTACTATAGGAGTACCGAAAACCGGACATTTTTAATGCGATAGCATTCGGTAAGCTAGCTCTTCTCTGGAGTTAACTTAGCGGATGGAACATTCATTTTAATCGCTGTCATACCATTAAAACCATCTGAACGTGGAAGGATTTCTTACGTATGAGCTCGACACGGAGACAAATGAGTCGCACGCCGAGAGATCCATTTATCGCCGCTCAAGAATTTCTCCCTTTTAGACTAGCATTTCTTGCACGCGAAACTCTCACCCCCCCCCCCCTCAACTCTGGCCCTCTTTCCATTTCTCGTTTTTCTTCCGCTCTCCGTCACTTTCCTACTTTCTTCGCTTTTCCTAACTCCAACCATTACTAGCAGATTTTTCTGCATGCTATCCAATACGGCTCGAATCCTGTCGTGGGCATGTTTGCGATTGTATGTTTTACTGTTTACAAGAAATCTGTAATTGGCCAAGGTAGCGTGCTTAGGAGATAATAATGAATATAAATAAAGATATCAATAACAAAACAGGCTAATCGGCTTACCTCTTAGATAGCGAGTTTGCGATGATACTTCCTACCATACACGTTTTGCGAATTGCAGAATTGCAATTTAGGATGTAAACATACATTACCATAAAAGCAATTCGTATTGCATGACGAAGTGATAAAGGTAAAAAAGAGACTTCGTTGTGTATGTATATCTATCATCTCTTTCTCTATTCCACTTTCTGCATTCGATTATCATTCCCTCTCCTTTCCGTTTTCTTTTTCATCTTTTTTCCTCCTCCCTCTTCTTTCCTCTCTCTCTCGCTCTCTTTCTCGCCCTCTGTCGCCACTTCTCCCGTTTAATCTCCCACTCCCATACAGTCTCTCCCTTTCTCTTCATCTGCTTCTCCCTCTATGCGCAGTCCCACTGCACCGAGGTCATCGACCAGATGGCCAAACTCCGACCATTTAGCTACGTGCAGTTCGCTTCTCCGCGGGAAGTCAGATGTCCGGTGCGTGGGAAGGAGGAAAGGGAGGGAGGGGGAGGTTGAGGGTGCAGAAGAATCGTACGGAGGGTCGAGTGAAGGGCGGGAAAAGAGTGTATGAGAGAGAGGTTGATGCGGGAGGAATGATTATTTTTCTCTCCTTCGTCTAGTTAATCTCGGCCTCGGGGTTGTGGAATAGGAGGGGTATAAGAGAGAGGGGGAGGAGACGGAGAGAGCGGTCCTCGGCCCGCATTCCGCCGACGGTATAGTGAGTGTGTAAGAGAGAGAGAGAGAAAGGGGGAACCGCGTGTCGTCCAAGGGGTCGATGTACTCCAAGTGCTCTCTCTCTCTCCGTTTTATTTTTCTCCTACATCCCACTCTCGCACCGAATACTCTAAGCTTCGAATCCTCCCTCCTGCTCCAAGCACACGAGACGAATAAAAGGGATCTTGAACTTCTTTGTGTCCACGTCCAAAATATTTTCGAGCGGGAATGACTTAAGGGGCGCGGATAAAATCTGGGAGCGAGCAAAAAACCGTCACCAAAAATATTAATGCGTATTACTCATCGCCCGATTTTTGAGTTTGCAGTTTGGGACCAACTCGAAGAGGGCGGTATCAAAGGGCCGTTATGGGTTCGAAGGCTCTTTCACCCTAATGAGGCCTGCGGGGATGATTGGAAACAAAGTTTTTGGCAGGATGAATTGAAGTACGTGTAAAACTTTACGGTGAGTGGAGAGAGGATCGAGTTCCATAGAAGAGAAACAATGGGCCACAGCGTTGAAGAAGTTGTTTTGTTAAGACATGTAAAGAGTCTACATCTATGTACCCTGTGTCCCGAAAGTCACAGATGGGTAACGGGTTGCACTGCATCAAACTACCTGAAAAATCTCACTTTCAGTTTTGAACATTCTATTGTGATCTCTAATCTTTCTAAGAAAAATAACTCGATATCGCTCCCGTGTTACAATCTATCTCGCGCATTTTATCGTGGTGGTCGTGCCTTCCTATATAAATGCGCGTTTCAGTTATTCCTAACATTTCCTCAGCTAAGCTTTCTAATCTATATTCCTCCTGAAGTTTTCACCTATCGATAAGTCGGCGCTCCTCTAGCGATACACAACTCAAATTCCTTAATAATGAGGTAACGCTAAGGATGTCGTAAATTTCTTTTACAGATCTGGCTGCCCTGCGTTGCACTTTTTTCAACTCAAGTATGCAGCCTTTCTCACGTGGAACGCATATACCATAAATGTACTCAATCCGAGGCCTAACCAACGACAGAAATGGTTCTAGAAATGTTTCGGTACTGTTTCAGACCACTTTTCATATGCAAACTAATTTCTTATTAGCTGCACCGAGCACTCGACGAACGCGGGTATCCCGCGACAAGTCGCGATAGGGGATAATTTACAGAGTTGACGATAGGTAGCCCTATTCCGTCTATTTTATATGTGATATCTATGAGTTGATTCCTACCTTTCCAGAAATTCATAACTGTACTTTTTGAAGTTGGTTTCTAAACTAACATTTCTTACGGCGTTCGGAGATCGCGTCAAGATACTTCTGCAGAGATTTCTGATCGTCCTGAGCAGTTATTTTCCCATGTATGACCGTATCGTCTGCGAAGAGTCTAACTTTGCTACGTACCGGTGAGCATATATCAACGATATAAATCAGGAATAACAACGGACCTAGGACACTACCCTGCGGAATACCAGACGTGACTCTAACAGGATCAAAGCCGAATTCGTCGATAACTACTTTCCGTTCTCTATTCAAGGGAAAATTCCTAACATAACTCAAAACTTCTATATTAACACCGATATTTACTAGCTTAAAGATTAATTTGCTGTGAGATACCTTGTCGAAAGTTTTCTTGAAATCTATAAATATTATGTCAACATGGGTATTTTTCTTTCCAAAGATTCTCTGTAAAAAGGCCCAACTGGATTTTGCGCAGCCGCATTTTTATTCTTTCTTACTTTTCTTTCTAAATTGAATGTATTTGACAATATATCACAGGAAATAAAATATTATTATAATTTGTAATTTCAAATTTATAGAATTGGTAATTTGCTTTCAGGTATTCACTGTAATTAAATATTATTTTCTTTCGTCTTGCATAGATTTTAATGGTAAAAAACAATGTCGTAACCCACAGATTTTTTTCAAAAAGAATGCTGTTTATACATACATACATTATATATATATTATATATATATATATTAAAAACATTTCCTCACGTAGAGAATTATTATAACTGCACTTTGAGTCAAAATAAGGATTTATGAGGATCTTAATTTATCCACAACTTGAAGCTTACTTCGAATGATTTCATTTCCAAACTATACCGAGAAGGATTTCCTTCGCCTTTCATGCCTTATACGGAACCGATAATAGTCACGCCGCTCATTCACTAACGACCCATTCAGTGCCTTTTACAAACAGCACGCATCCTAACAAAGACCTTTTCTACCCATAATGAGAAAGAAAGAGATAAGAGATTAAACAGCGGTGAGGGGGATAATGGGAGGGTTTTAAACGTCGACTATCCGGCTCCTCTCAGCTCTTTCAAATCCATTCAAATAGCCAAAGGAGACGCAGGGGAAAGAGAGTGTGTGAGGAGAAGAGGGAGCAGGAAAGGAAGAGAGTCTCCGGGGAATCCCGGACGAGCAGTCTAAGGGAAAAAGGAGTGGCTTTAGGGAGAGGGTAGAAAACAAGTGCTTTCCTCATTGGCAGTCGATGGATGGGCGGTGGCGAGAGATATGCAAAATGAACGGCTGTCCCAACCATTCCGTATTCAAAAGAGAAAAAAGACGTTTCAGGGCATATACCCCCGATGGTAGCTGGAGATAAGGAAATGGGTTTTTCCATTCAAGGGCAGAAAACGATCTGTAAACTTGTATCTCCTACTGGTGCTACAAATTCCATTCCAAAAACGACAGGTTGAGGCACAAGAAACTCACCGTAGTAAGCGCGTTAATGTATTTTCCAATTTCTACGATTCTTCTAGAGCAAATATTATAATATTGTACTCCCATGCATAATTAAATGCCATATGCTTCTTTATTCTTCCATTGAAGGAAGTTTCAAATTTAACTTGCATAATTCCTAAATTTGAATAGATACCTAAAAATAACATTAATTTTGCTGTACTGTAAAGGAAAAAAGAAATTTAGCATTATGTCACCATTTTTTTAGAATAAAATTTATCGCACTTAAATGACTTGATAAAAAGACGTTTTAAATCGATTATGATTTAACTAAATTTATGATATTTACTCAACTACAAATGTCGTCTAAATTTAAATTTACATTTACAGTAATACCCTGCAAGCTGAAAATGGCGTTAGGCAGGAGGTTCCACAACACTAAGCATAAACTCTAGTTAAATATTGGCCTGTCTTATTTGGTCTGGGAAATATGATCAATAGTATCTCTCGGTTCTAGTGACTATTACGACGTATTTTATGGTACGTTCAGATCCAGTCCTATGCTCCCATCTCGGCCTTTTCGTGAATGATTTGTTGCGATGCAGAGAGAAAAATATTCAGGCGGTTGCTATTTTCATTGATTTCAGGAAGGAGTTTGATAAGGTCCTGCATCGGAAATTAATAACGAAGCTCGTAAATTACAGCACCAATCCGAAAATTGTGATTTGGTTGAGAGACTTCCTCCGGAATAGTGAACAGATAGTGCCCATTGTTCCGCAAATAAGTGCATTAGGCCCTCTCCTATTCCTAATTTATGTAAATGATATTCTCGGTGGTAGATAGTAAAATCAGACTTTTCGCAGATGCCACCGTCATATATAGAGAGGTTCTCAACCGAGATTGCCATTAATATTAGATCAGATGTAGATGTATATATATATACGATGATACTCAACCGGGATGACTATTAGTCGTCACAAAAAGATTTAAAAGCCATTTCCGCCTGGTGTAAGGAATGGAAAATTGAAATTAATTACAGTAATGGTGCCGCAGTATCGTTCTGGAGAAGTATGAACAAATAAATATGTTTCGAGCACGAAATCGATACAAGGAATATTCAAGCAGCTGAACACGTAAAGTGTTTAGGAGCTAACAATCGTCGTGACCTTTGGTGGGACATGCACATTCGTCGTGTTATAGGCGCAGCTAACAAGAAACTTTCTCTCATAGGCAGAATAGTGTTACCCCAATTCATAGGGGCGGCGACAAAGAGAACCCAGAAAATTACAGGCCGATTTCCCTAACTTCGATATCGTGTAAGATTCTCGAGCATATACTCGTTAGCAACATAATGCGATTTCTTGATAGTAATTTATTGTTAGATGATTATCAACACGGCTTCAGGAAAGGTAGGTCATGTGATACTCAGCTCGGTCTTTTTGTGAATTGTATACTGAGAAGCGGCCAAATAATAGGCATGTCGATGCCATCTTCTTAGATTTTAGGAAATCCTTCGATAAGGTACCTCATAGGAAGGTAATAACGAATTTAGAAACCTTAGACGTTAATTCCAAAATTGTTAGTTGGATCCGTGAATTTTAAAATCATAGGAAACAGAAGGTTGTTATAGATGGGAAGTCCTCGACCTTAGTCTTTGGCATTCCACAGGAAAGTGTAATTGGTCTATTATTATTTCTAATTTATATAAAGGATATCAGGTCAATAGTCAGAAGTAAAATTAGGCTATTCGCGGATGGCACCATCATTTATAGAGAAATAAGCAATCCGGAAGACCATCATTATCCCCAAAATGATCTAGAAGCTATTTCTGCGTAGTGTAAGGAATAGCAGTTAGAGATCAACCAAAAGAAAAGCTGCATCATCAACTTCTAGAGATCCAAAAATAGTTCGCTTGATGTTAGATAGACCTAGGTGCATTGCACCCCCTGCCGCCAACCAGTTTGGTGAATTGCAGGGTAACATGCAGGGATCATGGAATTAAAATCGCGTAAATATGAATAATATCTAGTCATTTCTACAGTTTATAGGTCTAGTATATTTATTTGTTTAATTTATTAAAAATGAATATATTTGATAATAGTATAAGATTGTTATAGATGGAAAGTCCTCGAGCTTAGTGGAGATTGTCTTTGGCGCTCCACAGGGTAGTGTACTTGGTCCGTTATTATTCCTAATTTATGTAAACAAGTATTTAGAAGTGAAAATATGATTTTCGCGAGCGACACCGTTATTTATAAAGAAATAAACAATCCGGAAGACCGTCAGTATCTCCAAAATGATCTATAAACCATTTCATCTACATCCACATATAATACCCTGCAAGTCACCTTGACGGTGGATGGCAGGGGGTGCTGCGCACCAAGTTCCTAACTAATTATTATTCACTTATCTATTGTGGTCTCGTATTGTCCTAGGGAAAAATGACTCCTTATATCTCTCCGTCCTACTATCTATTTCGCGAATCTTGTCCTCATTATCCCTCCGTCCGATATACGTTGGTTGTCGAATAATATCCTTCATTTCACTTACGAATATCTCCGACCTATATTTATCTAGAAGTTTAAGTCTCGCTTCTAATCTACGATCTTTCAACGATGGCCAACTCAACTCTTCAATGAGTAACGTAACGCTCTGTTTTTTATCGTAATTCTTTTTCACGAATCTAGCTGCTCGCCGCTGTATTTTTTCTAAATCCTTTATGAGTCCCCTCTGATATGGATCCCAAACCGCTGCTGCGTATTCCATTTGAGGTCTAACCAAGGATAAATAACAGGATTCTCTCACCTTTTCCGTGCTTTTCCTGACTATTCTACGCACAAAGGCCAACTTCAAGACAGGTCACGATTCAAGGTTACTCCGAGGTATTTCACGGATTCCGAAACAGGAATGCTCTCACCATCTATCGAGTAGGTAAACACGGACGATGGGCTTCTAGATTTCTAAAAGTTTAGAACGTTACTCTTTTTCTGATTGATTTCTAGCTGCCATTTCTTGCACCAAACAGATAACGCATCCAGATCACCCTGAAGCTGACGATGGTCGCTAGGACCACTAATTTCTCTATAGACTACGGTGTCATCCGCAAAAAGCCTGATATTACTTTTCACAACTGAGCTGATGTCGTTTATATAAAGCAAGAAAAGCATAGGTCCAATCACACTACCCTGCGGCACTCCAGAGACTACATCTGCCACACTCGAGGACTTATCATCGATGACTACTTTTTGTTTTCTATTCCAAAGGAAAGCGCGAACCCAGTTAATGACTTTAACATTAACGCCAAGATTTCCCAATTTTAATAACAACTTACGGTGGGGAACCTTGTCAAAAGCTTTTCTAAAATCAAGGAACACTGCATCGACCTGTTAATTATTTTTGCCGCATGATAAAACATCATTCACAAACAGACCGAGCTGGGTGTCACAAGATCTACCTTTTCTAAAGCCATGTAGACAGCTCACTAAGGAGAAAGAAAAGGTGCAACGCAGGGCTGAAGAATTTGTAAAGAGAAATTACAATAGTAAACAAAGCGTAACGTCATTAAAAGAAAATCTGAAATAGCCTTTGCTTGAGGCAACTGAGCAGGGAAGTTGAAGACATGGCGTTTAAGGACTTAAACAAAACAGGAATCATTGTTCTTCATGTGGGAATCAATACTGTACGGAAAGGCAGCTGTCCAGAGGAAGTGATGAATCTATGAATTGATAGGAACAACAAAAGTTAAGTTCCCTAAAGCAGGTATTACCGTAAATTCAGTTATGTCCATAAGAGATGTTCAGAATTCTTTCTTTCTTTCTAGTTCTCCATATACTCCTATTCTCCGCTGTCCTCTTCATATCTTGATAACTCTCATTCTCTTTCAAATCATCTATGAGCTGAAACCTTTTCCTACCTCTTTCCCTTTTTCCATCTAGTTTTCCTTCTAACACGTCTTTAATCATATTCTCTCTCCTCAGATAATGTCCAACCCAGTTTGCCTTCCTCTTTCTAATGGTCTGTATAATAATTCGCTTCTCTCCTACTCTTCGTAGCACTTCATCGTTTTTCATCTTATCCGTCCATTATATCTACAGCATTCTCCTCTAAGTCCACATTTCGAGGCTGTCCAAGTATTTGATGTCATTTTTCCTTAGCGTCCATGTTTCTGACCCGTACAAAGCTATACTCCATACAGCATTTTATGAATTTATTGCCGATGTCTTCCCTTATATTCCACGAAAGTAGGCGTTTCTTTCTTCTGAAAGCCGCTTTTGCTTTACCTATTATAGTTCTGATCTCATCCGTACAGCTTCTCTTGTTATGATGCTTCGAAGGTATTCAGAGTCTGAAACTTCTTCTAAAGAATTTCCTCCAATACTTATTTTCAGATTCTCTTCTTTGCTCGATATTCGAATGACCTTGGATTTTTCTGTATTTATTTCCATACCGTATTGTCTACCTGTTTTTAATAGTCTATTTATCATTTTCTGGATTTCCTCTTGCTTTCTTGTAACAAGTACTTGATCATCCAGGTATTTTACCGTTCTTATAATCCTTCCTCCAATTTTGAAATCTCCTGTGCCTTCTAACGCTTCTTGGATTAGACTTTCTCCATATAATATATTGAATAGGGTCGGCGATAGGCAGCAGCCCTGTCTAAATTCTCTACCGATATTTACTCTTCAGATGTCCGCATTCTTCAACCTAACCTTTACAACTTGATTCACATATATATTCGTGATCAGTGTCCTTTCTTTCCAGTCTACACCTATATCCTTTAATATCTTCATCATCATTACACGATTTACTCTATCAAAGGCCTTCTTCCAGTCTACGAAACATACGCAGATATCTTGACTGTAATATATTGCCCTTTCTGATATGATTCTAATTACCCCAATCGCATAGTTCCTAGTCCTTTTCTGAAACCGCATTGATCTAACTAAGCGTCAATTGTTAACAATAGTCGTCGGTAGGTGGCGTGGTGATGGCAGCTGTAAATATACGATATCTCCTAAACAATGCATTATATAGAAAAATGATTCAAACAATGGTTGTAGGACATTAATTTCCTACAACTTTTATTCCAAAACATTTTTATATTTATCAAATATTAAAGCAAATATTTCAAAATAACAGATGTGACAAGAGTAAACACCCACTTCCGGTTGACCGATTTTTACCAAAAACTAATCAGTTCTTCTGACTTTTATAAAAATGTTAAATATAAAATTTCGCAATGACCTGACCTGTTTAATAGTTTTTGAGTTAGAGCACTCGAAAAAGCTATCACACACACATCATCGATAAAATTGTCAAATCCTGTTCAGGGGACCTCAGAACGTGTATTTCCGTTAATAAGTCGATTTTTTCATGAATACAATACTTTCCCCTATACTACGTATATGAAGAAAGTAAAAATGACGATGAAACATTTAGTGCAGATCTTCCATATCAGTCTTAAGTGTGCTGGTTGTCACAAGGTCAAGTACTACAAAACAAGTCGCGAGCTTTTTCACAGAACAGAATGAACCTTATGAAATTTTGAAGAAAGATTTCTGCAGAAAGGTTGCATTTTTGTGTCATTTAATATCAAAGCAAAATCATTTAAATACTTCTCTACAAGGTAAAACTAAATTCATATATGAAATGTGGCAGCAAATTCAGTTATTTCGGAAGAAGTTGATTTTTTTAAATTGTTCTTACCAGATCAGTTGTTTCAGCCGAGCATGTTCCCGAACTGGGAAAGGTAATTGATAAACAAGAAATTAATAAAAACTTGCAAAATTGGAATATGAATGAATATATAGGTGTCTTAGACTCCTTGATTGAAGAATAGAATGACAGATTTAAAGATTTTGAGAAACATGATGCCACACTGAGGTTAGTTTTTCAGCCACATCTGGTTTTTTTCTCGAATGCACCCGAGGATTTGCAGATGGAGTTGATTGAGGTCTCAGAAGATAAAATTCTGAAGCCTCTATTCGACAGTAAAAAGGATCCCATTGAAATACGAAAGAATGCTGTTCAATACCCACGACTGCGTCAATATGCTCGTCGTTTACTCTCTTGTTTTGTCACAACCTATTGTTGTGTATCAACATGTTCATATATGGCTCAAATCAAGGCGTGCCTGAGACCACAGAGAACAAAATCTCACCTGGAAGACCAATTGAAGCTAAAGACAACAAATATGAAGTTCTTAGCTCACAACAAACATTCACAAAAAGTCATTAAATTGTGTTTGCCTTCTTAATTTGATGAATGTGATTGAATGCAACATTTTATTTATAAGTCCTCAATTTGTTTTAAATTCTTTAAAGTTTATTAATATATTAGTAAATATGAGGAATTGAAAATTTTCCATTATATTAAAAAGTCATTATATTGTGTTAAAGCCTTCAAAGTTTTTAAAAACATTAGTAAATATGAAGAATTGAAATCTGTATTTGTTAGATTAAAAAGCCATTAAATTGTGTTAGCCTCTTTATTATTTCAATTTTGATAAATGTGAATGTATGCAACGTACATCGCAATGTGCGGCCTAATGAGGTCTCCGTTAAGTAACATTTGGCCTTCTAATGAAAAAAGGTTCCCCACCCCTGGGTTAGTTCCTCAATCACCAAAGCCATGACTGAAGTTAATTCCATAGTAATAAATCCTTCAAAATCAAGTCCTTTCATTCTAAGTCCAGTAACTAACGCTGAAGTAAAGAAATTCATATGTTTAAAAAATAAAAAATCTAATGGTTGGGATGAAGTGCCAGTATTTATAAGCAAAGAAGTGGAGTACATTACTGACCCACTCTGCAAAATAATAAATTAATCATTTCATACAGCAATGTTTCCGGAAAGGCTGAAGTATACAATAGTTAGACCACTACTTAAAGAAGGAACTCCTGAATTGTTAAACAACTACCGTCCAATGTCTCTTGTCAAATTTTTCTGAAATATTTAAAATGGCTGCACAAACCCATCTTTCTAATCACTTAGAATATAATCACCTGTTACCAAATAGCATGGCTTGAGAAAGAAATACTCAACAACTACAGCATTAATAAACTTTGTAAATAATGTTTCTGAATCCATTGATCAATCACAGTCTACAGCAAGATTGATGTGACTTATCCAAAGCATTTGATTGTGTTACACAAGAAATATTAATAATAAAATTAAAGTACTATGGTGTTCATAACAATTCTCTCAAACGGGTTGAATCTTATATTTCAGAACGCAAACAAAAAACAATTATTAGCAATAAGAATCTGTCTTTTTGTTCAGAGTGGAGTGATGTGGAAATAGGGATGCCACAGCGATCTGTCCTTGGTCCACTACTTTTTATTGTATATATGAGTGATCTGCCCTATAGCGTGAAAGCAGACATTATCTTATATGCGGATGATACTTCAGCAATTTTAAAAGAAAAAACAATAGCAGAGCTAGGTAAAAATTTGCTTCAAACGTAGAGGAATTGTTTACTGCAAATGGCCTTAAGTTAAACATAACGAAAACTAATGTTATCAATTTTAGAGCTGCCAAAAATAAAAAAGCTGTTTTGGAACCGATTAATGAAAATTCTAATGTAAATATCAAGCACTCAACCAAGTTATTGGGAGTATATGTTGATGAGAATATGAAATGGAAAGATCAAATTAATAATTTAGCAGTAAGATTAAATAATGTATGCTTCAATATGTCAATACTTGCACCAATAACTAGCATGCCAATCAGATTAGCAGTGTACTATGGCTATTTCTTTTCAATATTTAAATTTGGCATAATTTTGTGGGGAAATGCTACTGGCTTGGAAACTATTTTTAAAATAAAAAAGTGCTACGAATAATGACCAGCTTAGGCTTCAGAGATTCCTGTAAGCCAATATTTAAACAAGAAGGCCAAACCAGGACTAATGCAGGCTTGTTTCCCCAAGTTGACGTCCCGAATTGATTACTTGTATTGACAGGAAATGTTTCAGCATGTGATAGTTATTCCAAGGACTTCTCATACCATAAATACCACTTGTAGTTCATATTATATCAATGATAGACAAAAATTGGAAAACAAATTAACAGAGCATTATCAGGTTCAAAATACTAAAAACAATGGCAAAATCTCTTACATTATATTTTGCATGTGTAATTTTTTAAATAAATGAATTTAATAAATGCTACTGTTTATACACTAATATGTCTGGATCAACTGTCCATTGCTGCAGAGTAGTCGAGCGGAAAAGAAAATAACACATTTGTTCACTCGTCTATGCTCAAGCCGAATTCGGCAATAATCGTCTCCATGGCAACAATCCGATAAAATGCAATTTAAAACGCTAAAACGCAATGTTTTAGTAGAAATTCAAGAAAATACGACCAATTATCAAAATTCGGTAAAAATAATTAGAATTTACATTCTTTTCCCCCTAGAACAGTACAAACCTCGCTCCGATATCACAATTTTAAGATATTTTAATATATTAAAGAAAACATCTCTGCACGGTGGATTTGAGATTTCCTATACAAAACAAATAGAGAAAAAAAGTTCCTGGAATCGAATCCAGGACTTCAATCTTCGCCAAATAAAATATAGCCCGGAGGTGGGTCCTGGCAGCACGGGCCTCATACCAAGTTTCATGAAAATTGGCCCATTGATGAAAAAGTTGTTAGTAGTGGACACACACACACAGACAGGACCATTTCATAATGCTATGTTTCCTTCGGAAACCAGCCTAAAAATATAATATTTTAACTCTTCCATCACTATCTTTATGAGCTAATAAGCTATGTCAATAAGAATCAAGATTACTTTCAAAATCTTCAGTCTGAGCACCAATATGATACGAGAGGCAAAGATAACTTTAATCTACCAAATCACAAATTAAAACTTATGGAAAATACTACATATTATATTGGTATCAAAGTTTATAATAAATTGTCCATAAAATTTAGAGAAAAACATAATGTAAAATATTTCCAGGAGAAAGTGAAAGATTTTTTTGTTAAAAAAGTGTTATTATTCAGTAACGGAATATATGGAAGACAATTAAATGATGTGGCTTTGATAGATTGATATAATTTTAAGTATATTGTGAATGATTATTCAATGTAAGATTTGTATTGTAATGTATGTGTGACGTGTAACAGTTAATGTATGTATGTTATTGACGAGACACCTATTTACTGGCAGACTTGTGCTGAAACTATGTAAATGTAATGTGTCAATAAGTTCAATTCAATTCTTTCGTGCACTAAACCCCGTGCCATCCACCAAAAGGGAGACTTGCAGGGTATCATTTAGATGTAATATTATTTAACAAATTACATAAGTGAAATGTATATTTGATTTAATGGCACCCCCTACGAAACGCTGTTGATAACTTGCACCGTAGTAATGTAAATTTAAATAAACGATATATGTATAATGAAACACTTCTTTCGCGGAAATACAATATCCTTGAGTTACAGTCCTATCTCATGTATCCTTCCTTATGTCGAGCAATATACTCAGGTTGCATCACTTACTCTCTCTTTCTGCTTCGTCATTATTTGTATTAGCCAACATGTACAATATGTACATAGATGCGTAAGCACGCGCCCTCGCGAGTATACATTTATGCACACAAAAAAGTGATATACAGAACATCTAATGATTATGTCAGTTTTTAATATTTTAAAAGAAAAAGAAAAATATAATAAATTATACCATATTTGAAATGCTTATATAGCTTACTGATAATTGCACCTACAACTATTATATTTTTAAAGATAATCTTTCGATGCAAGGAAAATTTCGTACTAACATAGCGATCCATACCCTTCCTGCCTTTGTATAAATTTGTTGTGTGCTGTCTCCCAATGCTAGGGTCTCGGCTTCAAATTCCGCCACGAACATATCATATGGGATTTCCTCTGTTACGGTGATTTAGCGCATGATAAACGGCCACGATGTGATTTCTATGGGCCTCTTTAGAATAAAAATATTAAGGCTTTGGAAGCGGAACTGAGCAAGGTCAAGGTTAAAAGAACGAAATCTGAGAAATGCGCGAAGGCTAAGATTCGAAGAAACGTTATGTCACACTTGTATGGAATGAAACAACACACCGAATACGCAGAAATCGTCAGAGCGAGTCACGATGATTAATGGTCGAAGATGAGTGAGCAACAACATAAGCATACTCGGAAGAATACATTCATCCACTCGAGGAACAAAGGTGCTGGCACTATGTTTTTTATAACCTTTAATAAGTGACTGTTAAATTTATCCTTTTGTTATGAATGATTATCGGCATACTTGCGTTCGCATACTGGCGCCCTGGTACGCAGGTACGTAAGTTAGTACGTAACTAGCATATATTGCAAAAGGCAACTCCTCACATGTAGCCAATTTCTTGAAATATTTTAAGGTAATACTAATTTTTGAATGGAGCAAAGGATCATCCCTTTCACATTTGTAGGTATGACTATTAAACCTAATATTTAAATAAGGGAAAGGTGTGAGACGATATTGAAACTATTACATCTGTCGAATAAAATTCTTCGAATGACCATCGCACTTACATGGTTATTTACAGACCACTTTCCCCGTCCAGTTTTCCTTGAATTCACTTTTAACCTTTCCGTGGTTATTTTTTGCGTGAAGGAAAAAATAACCCTACGATAGAGATTGAGATGAGAAATAGGATGAGCGAGGAGGAAAAAGAACATGCAATGGCGTCAGAGCGAAGGAAGTTGAAGGTTAAGGCCTGCGGAAAGAGAGTGAGAGTAAGTGGGTGGGGAGAGGTGAGATGAGATGCAGATGGCATGAAAAAGGGGTATGAGTGAGTGAGTGAGTGGGCGGGACGAATGCAACGGGAGGGCGGACAACGCGAGAGGATGAGAGGGAGAGAGTTCGAGGAACTGGGCAATATGAAAAGGGAGAGAGGGTGAATAAGGATTGCGAAGAAAGAGAGAGAGAGAGAGATGGAGGAAGAGAAAATGCCCAAGGCATGAATGGGATATCCGGATTGCTTCCTAGAGAAGGAGTGATGGAGAGCAGCGAGTGTGGAGAAGAAAGGAGCGAAGGAAGCAGGAGAGGGAGGGAAGATGGAGGAGTGAGGGAAAGGGTGACGGAAATCTGCAAAGCGCGTGTGAGGGCGTGAACAATGAGAGAGAGAGAGAGAGAGGGGGGCAAGCAGATGAGGAGAGGTGGGAGGTATCGGGATTTCCGGAGGAAAAGACCAACGGTCTTAAGTTTTTAAATATTCTTTGAAAGAATGCTAAAATAATGATCTTCTATATCAGCATTCCAGTGATGGACATCGCTCTAAATAGATGTTTTCTTCATTAAAACATGATACAATAATTTCTACGCGAGAGAAAATTACCATTCAATGTTGCTGTATTTTAAATATAATTAGGAAACGTCAACTTTAAATTAGTTAGTGCCAATAGGTTATACGAGAGTCAGTGAAAAGAAAACAAAGATATAAGATTATAATTATACCGTATTAATCAACATTTACGGCGCTATTAATTAGCTTAAATTCAAAATGGCCATGATCATATGTAATTTAAAAGCACGGCCGCAACTTATATAACCTCTTTATCTTGTCTACATACTATTCAAACATTGAAATTTACCCGATGCCCTAAGATCTACAGATTGTATTTACCATGACTTAATCACCGATCTAATGATAACTCTTCTCGGGATTTTGGTAACTACTTTTATACTTATGATAGTTTATAATGATTCTCCCTGCGAAAGTGATCTACAATGGCCTGTATTTTTAGCGCGTTTTATTTTATAAACGCGCTTGTTTTTCGTTGTCTGTCCATCGGTACAATCAATTAAATTAAAATAGCCGGTAAACGGTAAGACTGAAATTTGCAGAGTGTACGTGATCTATAGTGCCATTTATAACACTGCCAAAGAATTTTTTGGAGAAATCGGTGGAGGGATGCCTTCAAACACTTCACATTTAGATTCTTTCTTTAGCCATGGATAGAAAGTTGAAAATGTTCACTGCCTTTGCGCCCTTAAAAGCCATTGCACAATTGTCCCGTTTAACTGATTGCTGTGTCGCGATCATTCAAATTATAATAGGTACGTGGATGAAGAGGTGGTTGTATATTCACATTCATTTAGCCCAAAGGAGGTAGGTTGGTAATATTTAGATAACATTTCTTACAATAAATATTCAGTATCATTTAAAATATAGTATTAAGTGTATGTAGACATAAATATTCAATTATTTACGACCAATCGCAGCGACAAAACTGTAATAGCAAAGCTATAAATGAGATGAGATTTCTGAAGTACACCAGGGTAACGCTCTTGGGCCTTATTTTCTTTAACTACATTTAAAAATTTGACTAATCGCACAACCATAAAAGAGAGTAATGGCTCACAACATGATAGCTCACTTTAGATACTCATTCTTCAAGAATATACAGCAACATAAATTTAATAAGAACGACATTTCATTGTGGAAAATATTGGCGGCACAAAAAAGGTAAACAAATTATCTTCGTTTTAGCGATCTAATGAAAGTAGGCAAAAATTCCCATAACAATCGGCCGCAACGGATTGTTCATATTCGGTCATCACGCCCGATGTACTTAGGATTACCAGACGTCCGGTTTTTCCCGGACATGTCCACCTTATTAGGGTGTCCGGGGACGTCCGGGCGGGATTTTAACACCTGTCCGGAATTTGAATATTTCCTTCTATTGTACGTTTTAAAAGTAATTTACGATAATTTTTGGGAAATATGAAACCTGTCTTCGGACAGCAGTATGATGATGATGATTGCAGCTTGTGATTTTAACGTTTTATCTCTAATTATATCGTGAGATGTTAAATATCATTTTTGACGCTTTACTCGATCATTTTGCTTTAAATTTGTAAATAAGTCGTTCCGCAAACCGCGGTAATAATATAATGTGTCATATTATTATTCCTTAATAATCAGTTTAACTTTTATTGCCAAGTTAATTAATAAACTTAGGTTTAGAGTTTATATTTTTGTATATATTATTCAAGACATGTATAAACAGTTGTATATTCCTATATATTATTTACATATTTAGTCTGCATCGTCAGAATTGTTGTTTCGAAAAGCGAGACATAATAACGCATGGAATTATAAATATTGTTGCATTTTGTTTTTATGCGTAAAAGTTTAAGTAACAAAAACATTTACGTTCGAAAATTAACTTTAATAATATTTAATTATATTTCCTTTATTGATATAACACCACAGTACAATTTTTTGTGCTTAAAAAGATAAATTTTAAAAGTCCGGGTTTTGTCCGGATTTTTGGGTTCTTGTTGTCCGGGAAGTAAGATTAAAAATATGGTAACCCTAGATGTACTTAATAAACAATACCTAAGAAACGTTATTGACCAAGGAAACACTGATTAGAGGTACTTTAAATAAACGCCAAATAGTAAGCTGAGATTGTAAATCAAATTCGGTGAATAAATGTTTTTCTCCAAAAAAATAGTACACTCAAGCAAAGATTAAATAGCGCCATTTCTTCTGTACGAGTAACCAGAAATAAAATTACACCGGTTAAAAAATATGCTGGGAATATTCGAGGAATAGGGCGAGAAGGAAAGAAAGGCGAGAATGAGGTAAGATGGGTTTGGCTCGTTCCGGGAACCATTATGCATTAAGGAAGATGATAAAATTCGAACGCCAGAAAAAAAACACTGGAGTGCATGTGAAATTGAGTTTTTGGAATGCGCCCCCCTCCATCACACGCACATTTTACATCTGCATTCCCACTCTATCGTTCCCTCACTGCCGCCGTCTGCCCCTCACCCTTAAGTGAGACCCGCGCCCTCGTCTCCTCACTCCTCCCGCACCCTCCCTCCGATAAACATTCCGCTCCTCCGAACATTCCATCCTCCTTCCCCTCCTCTCCTCTCCCCTTCCCTCTCACTCCGCTCCCTTCACCCACGTCGCTTAGTATCTCGTCTGCCACGGGGAAAGACGAGACGGCGAGGGCGAGCGAGATGTGACGTAGTCGCGTGGATCCCAGTGACGTCATTCCGAGTCCACCGCTTGCGTCACGTAGTAGAGGGGAAAAGTGAGTGGACGAGAGTGAAAGGGAGGCGCAAGAGAGTGGGTTCGGAGGGAGGGAGAGAGAGAGAGAGAGAGAGGTCGGAGGAGGAGGAGGAAGGGGTTGTCCGAGAAGGGGCAGGAGCACTCCCAAGGTCGCGAGTGCGTCGACCGAGGTCGGCCGCAGGTGGGGGAGGCGGAGGGGTGGAGAAGAGGAATCGGAGGAGATAGATGCGGGGGGGGAGGGGGGAAGAGGGGGAGGAGGCTGCGGCGGTCACGAAGGGGAAAGCGGGGAAGCATCGCCCGTCAGCTGCTGCCTACCGGCCGATGCCACAGCCGGTAATGGCGAAACAGTCGAAGATCGCGACAATTAACCAGTAATAATCCGCTCGGTGCTTAACGACGTACTAGGAATCGTTTAACGATAGGGAAGTGCATGGGCCGATAGCGGAGGCGTAGCGCTCAACGACGGAGCCCGAAAACGGGAGCGAGAGAGAAATAAAGAGTCGCGCACGTTGGACTTTCGAACGGTAGTGGCTCAAAAGGAAACCACCGTTAATATGTTCGGCATCAAAATAGTGCATTCTATTTGAAGAAAATTAACGCGGTGCTATCGAGGAGACGTTGACTTTAAACCCCGCCGACGTGTAATACGCCGGAAAAAATAATGACATGGAGTCGTGAAATCTCAATTGGGACACAAACGCGAAAATGAAAAATCGTAATTAAATACTTTAAATTAAAGTTCGTAATTTAATAAAGTGACTGCTTAAAAATACCTTCAAGAGATTCTGTAATTACCGGATTAAAAAAATAGATATAGAGTAAATATTACAACCAATTTTGAGAATGACAAACTGTTGCGGATAGCCAATGATTCGAGGCTTAAATATCAAATTTCGACCCTAATAATCTCAGTAGTTATTGAACCTCTGTACCGCACCGTACTGAAATCGTTGTAAAAGTATTTTGTGTCCGTGATCCTGGTTCCCAAAATAGGTAGCCTCCATCTTTTTCGGAAATCAGAATCATCTAGGGGAAAATTCAAAAACACATAAAAACCACCTGAGCTAATCCCTCCGACCTATTATTTCTCTAAAAATATCAATAGGATAGCATTCAACCGGAGTTCAACTCTAATGATTACGTAACGCTTTGATTGACAAATCTGTCTGTAAGCCTTTTCTAAATATTTTCCAATATGAGGCCTTTCATGCGAATCCTATGCATGCGACACACATTCGACCTGCGACGTATCTAGAGAATAGTATTATAAATAACGCCTTATCTATATTTGCGATTTTAGATGAAATATTTTACATCGTCGTTGCTGTGGCGAAGAAACATCGCAAAAGCGTGCGTAAGAAATATGAAATGAATTCATCCAGCATAACAGGAGAATAACATGATAGGTGGGTAATATTCTCCCCTGCCACAAACCAATTGCGATGGCTTGCAGGACATTTATTCAGATTCAGATCACCGCATACCTACATCCCTAAATTGTTGAACACTTGTAAATACAAATGAACTGCCAATATATAATTATATCAATTTCATATGAAGTTTTATCGATTTTATTATCCTGCTTTGAGCAAATATTGCAACTCTGTTTAGTTTAAAAATCTTCCGATTTTGAATTTTTATGAAACCGAAAAATATAATGATAAAAATCCACAATGTCTCACACTGAAGCGAGCCTTGGGAATTATTTACCACTGTATAATGCCTTACACCCTCCCTAAGGACTGCATAACCTTACAGAGGTGGGAGGGTTTGTGTACTCTTACGAACCAAAGAGCTATGCCGGCGGGAGATAATTCTCCGGAAAGGTCTGAGGGGAAGAGTCAGACTAAGAAGCAGTCTTGGGGGTTTTACATCCCCCTGTGCAAGGGCAGCAGCTTGCACAGTACCTCTGTAGGTGGTGATCATGTGGATCTGAACAGCTACAGATGGGTAAATCACTCTGTGACACTGCGATGAGGAAAGCAAGGGGAAACTACCTCATTATATTTCCCATGATAGGCTGAAAAGCTGAAAATACCTCTATGGATCTTTCTGGGGTAAAATATTCCGGAGGTAAAATAGTCCCCCAATCGGATCTCCGGGTGGGGACTACCCTAGGGGATGCACAGAGGAAATGTAAGATTAATAAGAAAGCAAGTAGTGAGAAATTAAAAATAGGCACATGGAATGTTAGGACTATGAATTCAGGGGGTAAACTAGAGAACTTAAAACGGGAAATGAGAAGGAATAATGTAGGTATAGTAGGTCTTAGTGAAGTTCGGTGGGAAGGAGAAGGGGAGATAAATTCAGACGAATTTAAGATTATTTACTCGGGAGGGGAGAAAAAGGAAAGGGGAGTGGGGATTATAATGAGAAAAGAGATAGCTGAAAGAATTAGCAAGGTAGTGACAGTTAATGATAGATTAATAGCCGTAAAACTTCAGATGGAGCCAGTGGAAATGCTAATAATTCAAGTGTATATGCCAACAACTAATGCTGGCGACGACGAAGTAGATGAAATGTATGAACAGATTATGGAGATATTGGAGGAGGAGGGAAAAGGAAGGATCACCACCATAGTAATGGGAGATTGGAACAGTGTAGTCGGAGAGGGACAGGAAGATAACATAGTGGGAAAATATGGACTAGGGAAGAGAAATGAAAGAGGGGATAAACTTGTGGAATTCTGCCATAGAAATAGATTGATTGTAACTAATACATGGTTTAAGCATCACCAGCGGAGACTTTACACATTGAGAAGCCCAGGAGACCAGAGACGATACCAGATAGATTACATACTAGTCAATGAAAGATTTAGAAATAGCATTAAAAATGTGAAAACACTACCAGGGGCAGATATCGATTCTGACCACAACCTTTTGGTGGCAAATATACAACGTAGACTGAAGAGCGTTAAGAGAAACATAAGAGTGAAATGGAACTTAGAGGAACTCCTTAAAAACAAGGAGGCTATCATGACTGAGCTGGAGGAAAGGTTGGGGGAGAGAGCTGAAGAAAATAGGAAGAATGTAGATGAGGAGTGGAGGTACATCCATAGCAACATTAAAGATGTAATGGAAAAGAAGGTAGGAAAGATAACGGGTGAAAGAAACAAAAAACCCTGGATCACAGCAGCCATGCTGTAAAAAATGGAAGAGCGGAGAAAGTGGAACATAAACACTGAAGAAGGCCAAAGAAAGTACAAGGAGTTAAATAATGCTTTAAGAAGGGAAACAGATAAAGCCAGAGAACAGTGGATAAATGAGAAATGCGAGGAGATTGTCGAATGTGAAAGAATTTGTAGAACAGACCTCATGTATAGCAAAGCAAGGGAACTATTCAAGAAAAAAGCAAGAAAGATAGGACGTAAAGGAATCATGAACAAAAGGGGCAAAATAGTATCGGAGCCAGACAATGTAAAGAATGTCTGGAAAGAATACATTGAGGTTCTGTATGACAAAGAAGGAAAGCCAAGAAATATTGAGTTAAATGAAAAAGAGGATGTGGAAGAAGATCAGCTAGGACCAAGTATTCTCGAGTCTGAAGTTAAAAGAGCAATTGATGACATGAAAAGAAGGAAAGCTGTTGGGAGTGATGATATACCCGTGGACGTTCTTAAGGTTTTGGGGTCTAAAGCAGTTAAGCAACTCACAAAATTTTTTAACCAAGTATATAATACTGGCATATGGCCTGAAGATTTCTTAGATGTTGTGATGGTACCACTGGAGAAAAAGAACAATGCAAAAAGTTGTAAGGATTACCGAACTATTAGTTTAATTTCTCATACAGCTAAAGTTCTAACCAGAATAATAACCAAAAGAATTGAATGTAAAATAGAAAAGGAGCTGCAAGATAATCAGTTTGGTTTTAGAAGAGGAAGGGGGACTAGAGATGCTATAGGATGTATGAGGATGATGATAGAAAGAGCGCTAGAGTCAATAAAGATATGTATTTTTGTTTTGTAGATTGGGAGAAAGCTTTTGACCGAGTGAAATGGGATAAAATGCTGGGTATTTTAAACAAAATAGGAATAGATTGGAAAGATAAAAGACTGCTTAAAAACCTTTACTTTGATCAAAAGATTAAGAGTCAGGATTGAAGGAGAAGAAACAGAAAGTACTTCAATAGGGAGGGGAGTGAGGCAGGGTTGTCCTATTTCACCAGCGATATTTAATATTTATGCAGAAACAATAACAGAAGAAGCGTTGATGGAAGAGAAAGGATTTAAGATAGGAGGTGAAAGTATTACCACCATTAAATACGCAGATGATCAGGGCTTAATAGCAGAAGGCGAGAAAGAGCTTCAGAGGATGACAGACAGACTAGTTGAGGTTGGCCAACAATATGGAATGAAGATCAATACAGAAAAAACGAAAGTCATGGTGGTTTCAAAGGTACAAAAAAAAATTAAATATAATGGTAAATGGCCAAAAATTGGAACAAGTAAGTAGTTTCAAATATCTCGGCAGTATTTTAGCACAGGATGGAAGTAGTACACAGGACATCAGAAGTAGGATTGCAATGGCAAAAGCAGCATTTAACGAGAAGAAGGAGCTTCTCACAAGCAAGAAAATAAATTTAGAAACAAGGAAGAAATTAGCAAAATGCTACATATGGAGCATAGCTCTTTATGGTGCAGAGACGTGGACGGTAAGGAGAAAGGAGGAAAATATTTAGAAAGTTTTGAGATGTGGGTATGGAGAAGAATGATGAAAGTGAAATGGACAGAGAGGAAGAGAAACGAAGAAGTATTAGAAATGGTGGGAGAAGAAAGGACGCTAATAAAAACAATCAGGAAAAGAAAAGCAAATTGGATAGGGCACATATTGAGAAGACAGTGTTTACAAAGGACGATCTTAGAAGGAAAAATTAGTGGAAGAAGAGGAAGAGGGAGAAAAAGAATAGGAATATTAGATAATATAAAGCAGGGATATAATACTTATAGAGGTATAAAAGAGGCTTCTAGGGAGAGAGAGAAATGGAGGCAGCGATTCAGTTAAAACCTGTCTTCGGACAGAAGCATGATGATGATGAATGCCTTACAAGCCACAAATATTAGCTTTTGGCAAAAGGAGTACTTGACGCAATGTTTACCGTAACACTGTATTTACTGTACATTATTAGATAATTAAAAAGTTTTCAAAGGATTATCGTACAATATCTTCATGCTTTTCCTGATGAGAAATAAAGTAATTTGTAAATATGCATGATAGAGTGAATGAAAAAATAAATCAATTCACAATAAAATATGTACAATAAATTATTTTTATATTATGCATTTAGAAATTACAGGTTTGGATTATTGGGCAAAAATTGCACTCTTACTTCTTGAAATTTGATCAAAGTATTTTTTTACACAACTAATAAAATTAAAATCAAGCGATTATATGAAATCGGTCTAAAAGAGTATTTGGCCATCTTGTGCATCATCACACTTGATGAATTTTTTCGAGTAAAATCGTTCAACCCTATGGAAGAGTCAAGAAAAGTTATTTATAAATTTCATGACGTTGAAAAATTAGTTTGCGATGAGGGAATGTCTCAGCGACAAGTAGATAAACCCGAGCGGCTTCCTACAATTAATCGCATTTGAAGGTGTGGTGTACGCGTCTCAAGAAAATGTTCAATTAATCGAACTATAACTAATTTAAAATATGATCAACTATACTGAAAATTTTTTATGAGTTGAAATAAACAATAGTGCGAAGAAACGCCCCAAAATCGACTAGAATAGTTAGACGCGTGTCAATAAGGCCTTAGAATAGCGATTAGAGCAAGTTTCTACGCGCTACAGATTATGGATCATAGATCAGGTCACTATGACGCACTCCATAGCCTGACAGCTACGCATAATCTAAAATTCCGTCATCGGCAGGTTCAAGGCACGCAAAAGTCGCGTTGACGTACGTATTTTGATGAGCCAATTGACGACATTAAACGCTACGGAACATTTGTGTTTGGAGGCTGATGGCCTGTTTTTTGTGAATTGCTGAAATGCGCACGATCATATTAATAAAGGCATAATTGCTTAATGGGGTTGGAGTGCTGCGAAGGTGTCCTAGACAGAATTTTGGGTGACCAACTGTTTAAATATGACGAAAAGTCTATTATCAAGTGGCATTGGATAAAATGTACGCATTAAGGGAAAAAGTAAATCCGAGTTCATACATTTTTCCGAACCACGACAATATCATTCATTTTCCCTAATGCGAGTTAATCCAGGTATCACATACTGCCGAAAAACGGGCAAATAGATGGGTAAAAATGCATAAATGGTAACCAAGAGAGTCGGCCTCTTAAAATAATGGCATCCCCTAAATATTGGTGGAAATTGTATAACCTCCGTATTTTCGTTACATAAAGTTACAAACAAAATATTCCATATACGCTTTGGGGCTATTTTGTATTCACCAGAAAGCCGCGTGACTAGAGGCAAGGATAAGAGAGTCGCCATTTTCCCGACCTAATTCCATGAGTTATTTCCTTAACTCGCGACCCGTGGCCGAATCCAGCCTCGGATTATCATTGGCAATTGCCAGAACAGCTTTTTGACAGCCTACTTGACTATTAAAAAGAATCTCCCACGAAGCGGATACTAATCCGACAAAATTTATCCCTAATGAATTATTTTAATCAAAACCTTTATTCGATTCCGTTAATACTATTACAAAGTTATGCCATTACAGCGAAGCGAATGTTACGCAGTTTTATATCAGCCATTTTCGAGACATTATTGATCGGCATTGTTAACGACTCACTTTGTAATTCGGATATAATTTACGGCTGTAAAACGAACAATACACAATTCTGCAATTGTCAGCGAATATTATAAATTAAGAATCGCGTATTACTGCAAAAATTACACTTCAGAACACAAGTCATTATATTACTTCAGTATTTTGCATTAAAGAAAACTGCCTAAGTAGTAATTACTCTAAGTTTACTTTCTTTCGGCACTGAATAGCATGCAAGATTTTGGAGCCCTGATTCGCCGTCGCCTAAAAACTGATAACTTTCGATACTTGGAATTTAACCTCTTTAGAATGGCTTTAGCGTGGATTTCTCAAGCCTAAGTCAGCAAAGAATCATGTTCAAGTCAACTGAATAATGTACACTCCATTTTAAGCCACTAATCAGCCATTGTGATCTCGGTAAAAAGATCGGTCAAAGTAAATATATTCGCGATGAAATCAAAAGTGATGATTTTTTGTCGTTTTTAATTCGCAAGTAGAAGATATCCCATAAGTTTTTTCCCCCTCGTTGTTAATATTAGCCATGGTAACATCTTCACCATCAAAAGGCAAAAATTAAAAAAATAACCCAACAAATAGCAATTGCAGCTCACCACACCCTGTGATAAAGGGAATTTATAGACCAATATACTGTAGCTCTTGATTTTAAATAATTGTGACTAAATAAACCATAATTATCGTATTAATACTTACGCATTGTTGAATTTTGCCCACATACGATGAAGTCGCATGCAATCATATTCCAAATAACGTCGAATAAGTTGAGAACGGTTGCATCAATTTTTAAAAAATTTTCAGTACTTACTGATTAGATTGACACAACCTGACGTTTTTTATCATTCGCCAGGTAAAAGTAAGGTCCCAGTTCGATTCCACGGACTTTTCTTTTTTCCATTTGATTAATATGTAATCAGCGGGAATCTGATGTGCAGAACTATGCTTTTGAACATTTAAAATTTATAATTTAGACTTCGTTGAAAGATTTGCACTACTTCGCTGGGAAAAGAACGGGAATTCTAATTCTTATAGTCGGTTCTGTTATTTTATTCATATTTTTTCACATTTTGTTTGTTTTCGAGTTTTTCCGAATTGTTAACATTTCAAAAAAGAGTTACTAGGGTTACTCACATTGTTGGCCTCTGGTTTCCAATGCAATTGCACTTAATTTACAATCAAACAGACGTTCGAAGGATAAAAACCGACTGAAAATTTCCGTGAAAACTTTCGTCTAAATGTAAAAAAATTAACTCCCGCGTTATGATATTTCTAATCAAAGTCAGCAACGATTGCAGAAACATAGATAATATCTATTGCCGATAAAATTTATATTTATTGTGTCTCAAGCGATATAACATCTAACGACATTAAACGTGTAATAATCTCATAGATAATAATATTCCGATGTCATGAGTTTGCCCTTAAACAATTTTAAATAGGGGTGACACAGGAAGAGATTCTATCGTTTTATTTCTATATTGCTGTATACTGTCGTAAAAATTTACACAACAAGTGCTTCTCATTTTTGACGAATGAGTTTATCAAGCAATACGAGACAAAATGCGAGGCGCGTGGGGGCAGAGCCCCTATTAACAATACATATCAAAGCTATTTGAAAATAAATATAGTGATAAATAGAATGTACTTACCTGTTTTATTTTTAAATATTTTTAAAACTTGGGGATAAAGAGAGTTTTGGAACACTCTGAACATACCTATCTTGAAAAATTCCAAATAAAGACATTTTACATACTAGTATTAACACTCGGAACATTTATGTTATTTCTGAACAACGAATAATTTACAATCAGACGATAATATTATAGAAACATCTCAAAAGATGTCACGCTCGTGTTAAACTCGTTACGATCAACACTAAAATAAAATATGAACTACGAAATGAATTTAAATATATTATTCCTTCACTAGATCGGATTCATTTTTCAGTGTGTTATTATTTTCTTAATCGTATCATAAAAATGACGGCATTGGAAATTATTAACATTAGTATAAAAAAGAAAGAAAAACCTGTTATTTGGATACACGGATTAGTTTAAAAAGCAGCTAAGTCGAAACTTGGAAGCAATTCCCAAGGAGGGACATAGCCGGATGAAGAGCTGTGGCCACCACAGAAAGTCGTTACGACAGTAAATGTGGTTCCCGGCCTTCTATTGAGAAGGGATAATACACCTCTTTCTCTTTCGTAGATTACTCGCCGAGAGTAGGAGAAGCCGCTATCGTGTTCGGAAGCAATGCTACTAAATTAAATCCTTGGATCGTAAAAGATTTATTTTTTTATAAACTTGGCTTTCTACAGTTAACTATATGAGATTTTTTAACCTTTCCTAAAAAGGATTCAGCCATTCTTTGTGCGCATAGCTGCTGAGATGAAATACATATTTGAAATTTCTTTTTGATATTTTTATGCTTAAAATACTCTTTAAGAATTGTTTTTTGGATTATTTACCAATCGAGACGGTGTATTCTTTGGATTGTACAGTTATTATATACATCTACATGATACCCTGTAAGTCACCTTTTTAGTGGATATATAATTAAGAATCATATGATATAGAGGCCTTTCATTTATCTATTAGCAAAAATATATTTACCATTGAGGCGTACGAACCACGAGAGCGTTAAAGTTCTGAAAAGCTTTCGAATATTCTTCCTTCTTGAGAGAATGGAGAGAGAAGTCCGCTCTTTCCTTTAAAAGAAGAGCGAAAGCCTGAATTCATCATCCGTCCATTTCTCCTTTCTCCAAAACTGTTCAAGTTGCTTGTGATTACATTTTCTCTCTACCACATACTATGATTAAATAAGCATTCCGAACCATACTTTTATCATACAATATTCAGCGGTGGATTGTCAGTCTATTCTGCTCATGGAACACATTTTACTTATATACTTTAAAATCGGCCGAAATAGAGCTTTCCGGTTTGTAAGCGTGAAAGAGTATAGTTTATTTTCGATGAATAATGAATCCAAATTCCAGTCTAATTTGCGCAAAATATGTTTAGAATCGGAAAATGCTGTTTTTTATTCCTCTAGCATTGCGAAATGATACTTAGCATGATAAATCGTGGCATTATCTGAACCTTTAAAGTGAATATTTATTTGTCGATTTTTATACTAAAAAATAAATATAATGAAAAATTGATGCCTTTGTTTCTCAAGTGAAGAAAAATTCAAACAATTACTGTTAAATTTTAATCGATTAAATTAAAGTGCAATTATTGCCACTATTATTTAGCATTGACTGACATTGAAATGTTGTTAAAATGTTAACTCACCGTACATTAACAGAATATCAACATTGTAAAACTATAAAATTTCTGGATCTTTCCCCTCAGCATCACAGCAGGTCTGTACTAGTATTCTGTAAAAAAATTAATCCTATGTAAACTTTCTGACAAGAACAATAATGTAAACCTACAAAAGCGTTTGGTAAGAACTCGTGAGGAAACGATGGAAATTAATTTCCTCCGAATAATTATCTGTGTTATCTATCATTGTAATATTTAAAAAATTGTTGTGGCCAACACATGACTTTCTCCATATCTGTAATTTTTCTAAAAATTCCAAATAGGTTACATAATAATAAATATTTAAAGAAACTGCGAGAAAATTTTAGACTTTACAAAGAACAGAAATAAACTCAAACCATAACCTTCTGATGTTGGATATAGCCACAAAGCTCCGACGATTAAGAAAATAAAAAGGAGCGTTACTACGACGTAACTAAGAGTCAATTGTTAACAATAATCATCGGTAGGTGGTGGTGACAGCTAAAAATATAATATATCTCTTAAATAGTGCATTATATGGAAAACTATTTCAAACAAAGGTTATAAAAAATTAAATTTCCTATAACTTTTATTGAAATACATTTTTACATATCATCATCATAGGTAGAATGTCCGTAGACAGGTCCGTGATTATTCGTGGTTAAATCTGGTTCTCCATATACATCTATTTTCCGCTGTCCTCTTCATATCTTTCAACGAAGTCTAAATTATAAATTTTAAATGTTCAAATCCTCGTTATCCTCGTTATGACCTTCGAAGTGTGTGACAGAAGGCTTATCGTTCTGTAGTCTTTACACTGCATTGCCTTTGGCTTCTTCTTTAGAGGGATCATTGTTACTTCTAGGAAATCCCGAGACCTCTCTCCCGTGTCGTAAATCTTATTAATTAATTTCGTGATCGCTTTTAGACCTTCTGATCCCATGACTTGAAGTACCTCAGCCGTTATTTTATCGCTGCCTGTGGCTATCCCTTTCTTTATTTCCACTATCGATTTTTATACTTCAATCTCCATAATACTTGGTCCTGAGTTGTCTTCTTCAATGTTTTTCTCATCTTCCAGTTATATTTTTTCCCATCCTTCCTGCTTGCTGTATAGTTCCTTAATGTATTCTTTGTTTCTGATACTATCTTCCCATCCGTATTCATAATTCCTTTACCACGAATTCCATTAGACTTTTTATCTTCTAATTCCAGTGCCCTAGCATACATCATATCGTACCGTTCTAACTTCTCCATTTGTTGTATTTCATCACATTTTTCTTTTATACAAGTTTCTCTAGCTTTATCTGTTACCCTTCTCAACTCATTGTTTATACGTCTATAGTTGCCTCTACCTTCTTCACTGTTAACGTTTTTCCGTTTTCGTCTCTCATTCATTTTCTCCAGCATTTCCTTAGTGATCCATGGTTTTCTGATTTTCTTCTCTTATTTTCCAATCTCTTTATCCAAGGTATTCTTGATACTGGTTGTAATTTATTCCCATTCTATATCCACGGTCTTTGGTTTGTTTTCCGAATTTCTTAGGCGATCTTCCTACTTCATGCTGACTACATCCTGCCTTTCTTTCAGTTTTCCTAGTTCCCAAGTCTTGTGTTTCTCTTCTCGTTTTTCCTATTTGTTTGAGCTTTATACTTTCGCCAACTATTAGAAGGCTGTGATCTGAATCAATGTCTGCTACTGGTAATGCCTTTGCGGTCTTTATGTTGTTTCTGAATCATCGTTTTACTAGGATGTAATGTAGGTTGTATTTACATATATAAAATATTTCGAAATTACGGGTAAGTGACAAGAGGAAACACCCACTTCTGGTTGACCGATTTTTACTAAAAACTAATCAGCTCTTGTGACGTTCATAAAAATGTTAAATATAAAATTTCGCATTGACCTGATTAATAGTTTTTGAGGTAGGGCACCAACAAAAAAGCTGTCACACACACACAGACATAATCGAGAAAATAGTCAACACGTGTTCAGGGAGCCTCAAAACGTGTTTTTCCGTTGAAATCTCGAAATCGATTTTTTTCATGAAAACAATACTTTCCCCTACATCTACATGATATCTTGCAGGTCACCTTTTTGGTGGATGGCAGTGGATGCAGTGCACCAAAGTTCTCTAGTTTTCTTATGTTTTCTTTTATTATTATGTTCCTTTATCGTCCCAAGAAAAAACGATTGTCTATATCGCTCCGTTCTACAATCGATCTCGCGAATCTTATCCTTATTGTCCTGCCTTCTGAGATACATAGGGCTTTTGATAAGTCCTACTACCTCATTCGCTAGTCCCTCCGACATAACTATGTTTAATAATAAGGAAATGTATGATAATTTGTTCTCAATTAATATATATATTGACCAGTGTCCTTAAAATTTTCAAAAGGCTCATTATCCTTCCAGTCATACACTTCAAAATTATCTGTGGCCCCTGTGAAGATGAGACCCCCGAATAAAATCATTATAAGAACGAAATGAAGAGGGGAAAAAGAGACAACCAACGAAAATGAAACAAATTTTACGATGATAAATATAGTTCAGACGAAATCCACATAACTTTATTATTTTTATTTCTCAATTAGCAGGTGAATTATTCTTTGCGTACCTAACCAGACAAAGCGATGTGAATTCATACAATCATATACGCCAGCCAATTCTCATAGGACCGGAAAAGGAAGGACTGTTTAGGATGACAAACACGGGCCAAAGACGTAGCTAAGGATGAGAAAGTAAAAAATATTTTACGAATAGACAATGAGCGCTGGGAATCGGACGGAATACAAGATTCGAGGAAACTTCAAAGAAATTCAATGGATCAAAATGGTTATAGGATGACACGACTGCCAAGAACGTGAAACTTTTTGGACAGACGAGGCTAGAATTTTGATCAAAATATTTATTATAAAATATTAAATGCCCACTATGAGCAACATGTAATCATTTTAAATTTCCATTTTTAATTATTTTTTAATTTTTTTTTAAATTGTTAAGAGTACGGAAGATCGTCTTATTTACAGCACCTTTACGATTTTGAAGCATTTATAATCTACTTTCCACAAATAAAATCTATCCAACTTATATAAATTATAAATAAAGAAATAAAATTAAATCTTCCCAAAATACTCCTAAAATTATAGGTTCTAAAAATATAACGCAGAAGGCTTTCAACGAGATAAATTCCTAAGGACGGAAATAAAAGAAATATATAATGCATACGCTTATCTAACAGCGAATGGTCACAGGTGACAGGGTGTTGGAAAAAATTCCAAAAACTTTTGGAATTCAGCTTTCTCCAACAGAAGGAGAGAGAGAACAAACCCTCTCCATTCCCTCAGGGTTAAAGTCCTTAGGTTCTGGAATTTTTCTCGTCCTTCCTTCATATAATCATTAGCTACATTTAGGTGTTTGCCCCATCTACTATATCCACTAGACAGCTTGCTCTCATTCTGGAAAACCTATACTTGTCATTAGGATGAGGTAAAAGAGAGACTGCAAAATAGTGAGACTGCAAAATAGTAAAAATATACGATACATAACAATGCTTGTAAACTTTATTTACGGAAGAGGAAAGGTAAATGGGATAAATGGATGGCAACAAGTTGTTGGGATAAGGAAGCCCAGTGAGCACTCACCAATTAGATGACTTCAGGTTGGCGAGCTGCTGGGGGTGTCGAAGTGACACACGTAAAATAAACACAAAACAAAAAACAGAAAAACTTTCGGGGGTGATCTCTTTGTCAGCATAGGAGAGAGACAACTGATGGCAGTGACACTGGGGGGAGGCATGGAGGTGGAAGGGTAGTGCGGATAAGTCGGGGTTTGAAGAATACGGAGGGGGTTGAGGAATGGCAGAAAAGGAGTGAAATGCTAGCGAAGGTTGAGGCCAGGGGGAGTGAAGGAGTTTAGAAGATGGATACGTGCAAGCTCCTACTGACGGAGTTGGCGAACATAAGGTTCGGATCGTGAGATCTCACATCTCGAAAAAAATAAACTCCGAAGAAGACGTTACCCCTTTAGGAACTACGCAGTCTCATAAAAGCAAATGCGTCACACTCTCGCTCTCTGGAATCTTTTTAAGACAAACTCATCTTCTGAGAACTAATATAAAAACCAAACTAAGAGCCGCATTCCGAAAAGGGAGATGATGTGACCAAGAACATTCTGGAAACGTGATTCATCCCCGTGGAAGCTTTGACGTCACACTACCTGTGAAATGGCCATGGAGCCGGTTGAAGGCCATCTGTGTCTTGGAACAACCGCTTCTTACAACAATCAGATAGAGTAAACAAATTATTTGTCTGTAGATTTGAATTTAATGCCTTAAAACTTAAATGTTTACCTAATGAAGTAATAAAAGCGTTCTTCATTGCTTTATATATGAAAACTTAGGAGTTAAAAAATTGGAAATGGCATATAAAATGAAGCATTCTGAAACGCGTGTTGTGTATTGCTTCATCAAACGGTGATGCGATCATGCAATCTTTATAGATTAAAACTTGGACCTTGAGCTATAACTAACCAATTTTTTATATTGACAAAGTAAAAGTTTAAACAATACAATAATTATAGCTGAATAGAAATAAGCAGAAGAGGTTCCGATCCTGCACACATCGTGGACTAACTTCGTACCGCGATAAGCATAGCAAATCTATCCACTTTTCGGTTTCTCCCCCGGAGCGAAATTTGAAAGATTGAACCGGTCGTTTATTACTTATTCATTATACTGATAGCATTCACAACTACTCAGATTTAACGATGTTTAGCAGTAACAGACCTTCTTTTAATGTACACAATTTTTATTAATACATTCGTCGATATGTCTGAAAATAGCGTTAAATTGGTTACTTTATATACGGAATAATGTTTGAATTGAAATTTTCATCGCTAAAGAAATAAAAAGTTTTATTTCTGGCCTAATACGGAATAGAATCAGATATACTTCGAAATAAAAGAAATCCATACGTTTTTGTCCGCCCGTACGTTTAAGAGTCGAGTTCATACTGAGATTATAACCCGATTTAAACTGAATATAAAATTATCCCGTGAAAATCAAATCGAGAAAAAAGATTTTGGAACTTAAATAGTTCTGTGCCACCGAAAATATGAAGGTGCAAGCTAAATAACTAAAAGGTGATCGAGATTGTATATGCCGTTCTGGAGTTGTCCAAAATATTTACTAGGTGGTTTGAGGAATGTCATTTTTGCCAATATATTTACATACGATAATAAGATAGGTATCATATACAGGGTTATCCATTTATCACGCAACTCATTGGGCAATGGTGCATTTTTTTCAATGAGAAAGTTAATGCTGAGGTATTCCAGAACATTATTCACCAGTTTATCGCTATGCTTAACGAATATGAACGGTACTGCATTTTCCAGCATTATCTAATGATTCAAATAAATTTAGTGTTATATAATTAATAAATTTGTAGCGTTTCACTAAATCGGTTGCATTTTAATTGGATAACCCTGTACTATGCAGTATAGTCAATCTTATAAAGAGTCATTAGCGTGACTGCAATTTGAAACTTGGCCTTAGTTGCTATGGAAGCATAAGCTATTGCTAAATTAACTATAAGTAGATATACTCCGAATGTTACAGAAAAACCTTATTATGAGGAGCGTGCGCCAAAAAATCTGGGAGGAAATTAAGATTTAAGGTTTATACTATAAATATTAAAATTCAGTTCTATTGCAGAATAACAAATATTTTGAATTTTGGAATTCATATTAAAGGATTATTCAAGTAACTTCTTAACATAATTTTATTTATTAGCACAAACTCTCGCAATATGGCGGAGTAGGAAAATTTTACCCTTGTAACAATAACGGTAAGCGTTAACGGGAGATGGAGGAGGAGAGAGAGAAGAGTTAGAACGAGTCTAAGGTAGAGCAGCTAGTTTCGTTAATCAAATGTATGGCCATAAGCAAAGTTTATCCTTACTAGTAAATATTTCATAGGGAAAACATTGTTTATTTGTTCTAATAAATTTGTATTTGAACAAACGTGTATTTTCTTCGGAAATGAGCATTCAATATTCGCCAGCGGCGATTGGAGTGTTACGTAACAATTTTTAGAATTATGAAAATATTATTGTTTCTAGTGTTTCTATTTACTGAACAAATTTCTTTTGCTGAAACTACACAATAAAAATTAGAAAAAATTTAAATGTATCGTTACAATTATTTTTATCTGTTTTAAGTTGATGAAATATCTTCGAGGATATTTTAAAAGGATTAATTTAAGTAACGAGTTTCTTCGGCAATATAGAGAAAGTTATAATGATAGGATCAATGCACAAAACAGAGAAATTCCTCTTACGCTGCTCAATTACAAGAGTATTATAATACAGAAAAATTAAGAGTTTCGATTGAAGGTGAAACAATGAGACAAATTAAACTGACCTTTAATAGAAATAGCAATGACGATAGACATGGTTATGATTCTTCAACGATTCTGAGGATATAGGAGAAGTGTTAGTGATGGATCGTGACGGATAGATTAGTTTTCCTTCGTATTATAACAACGAACAACGAATTTTTTTTTATTCGGTTTACTGAACTTATTACGCTGTTGCTATTGACTTTAAAGATTTGTGTTATAATAATGACTTTAAAATTTGAAAAATTTGTACATATGATCGTCTGGTAAGTACAAATTTTGCTTATCATTGATTAACAGATATCTAATCTAGATAAAGATAAAAGTTGTTCTGATAATTTTTTGGTATCAGGTAACTTAATTTAAAAGTCGTTATAAAAAGGTGTCAATTTACAAATGAAAAATAATTCTCAAACATGAGCCAAGATACAATAAGTAAAATCTACATTAAAATGAGCGAAAAACTCTCCTTTTTGCAAGTGCTAAAACCGATTAATTGCGCGGTCTCGCGAGAGAAAGAGTGAAGGAGGAGAGAGCACGGAGAACTAAATAAGAGCTCTTATAATCAGATGTCCTCAATTAATGTTATAGAATAATGTAAAAAAAGGTCCACAGATAGGCGAACAGAAAAATAAGAACAAAAATACTTAGAGACGAACAAATATTTTATACAAAGAACGCTGTTTCCAAGGATAGGATTACGTCCTTATAGGTACTGCACAATGCATACTATATATATATATATATATATATTCACGGAAGGGAATCCTGTACTTCAATTACTTCAAGGCGACGTCTCATAAATACGTTTAAAACGTTGACTCTTGAAAGTCTGTTGAAAATTCTAATGGGCTGATTATTGCAGTCTGCCGTGTGGCCTTCTATACAATAATATACGCAGGTGTCGCACATGTGTCAACGATTCAGTACGAATGGCGCGTTATGAGTATAGGGTTGGGGACAGTTTGCTCAATCAACCTCGATTCCGTAATGGCTGTATCTGCATCGCATATTAGTCGTCCGATCCAGCGCCGGGTCACGTGTCACAGATGGTTCGGTAAATCCACGCTGCTAAGCGACTAATTTTAAGTGCTTTGGGTATGCAATCAGAACGAAAGAACATGCAGTAGAGTCGATTGTCCGGATGTCTAATTATCCGGATCAAATCCTTAATTGCTGCATTTTTCTTAATTTTTATGATGAATTTTTCCCTCATCAAAAGCTGACATCTTGCCCTTCTGCTGTCTCTTTGAAGACTGTGTGAATCTTCTCTTCTCTTCGATGTTACCTTCCACGTCTAAATACCTAAACCCCAACTCCACAACGTCAGTTTTATTTATCTGGATTCTCAAATAAAGCACGCGTATTTTCATCCAAATCATTCGTTATCAATTTAACATAATATCTAATACTAGGCTGTGAAAGTCTTTTACTCCAACAATTCCTGCATAAGCCCATCCAGATGGTAGGTACATGAAGCTATTCCAGTTTTCTTGCCTATTTGTCACGATTCGCATCTCAATGTATGCAAACTTTCTCTAAGGTTTGATATGGAAGAACTTTTTTGTGAAAAATTTATCGCCACTATTTAACCTTTATCCTCCGGATTTAAATGCCCACACACAGGGTTCCACTGCTGATTTTTTTTAAGTTTTGAGGAAAAATTGCGTTTTTTGTTAATTATTGGTAATAAAATGTTCAAATAAACAGCAGCTTACA
This sequence comes from Tanypteryx hageni, assembly GCA_028673005.1. Classification (NCBI taxonomy): domain Eukaryota; kingdom Metazoa; phylum Arthropoda; class Insecta; order Odonata; family Petaluridae; genus Tanypteryx; species Tanypteryx hageni. The sequence continues at coordinate 98,354,491 of CM054113.1, read as the reverse complement.
GTAAAAATATTGAATAATTCCAAGATTTATTTTTTTAAGGAAAGATATTGGTCAAAAAACGTGTTTGCATGCAAAGTTGTTACACAAAAAAGCAAATTCAACAATATTTAATTTTTGGTGGCACGGTTCCTACTCACTACCACAGCTGACGCAGCTTTGGTGTACAGAGCTTTCCCAAGCGGTTAGGTTTACTTCTTGAGAATATGAGAGTGGGTTCCTAATACTTGAGTGAGATTTTTGAAGTGTCAGTTTACATCTTAGGTCTCCCCTCCCTTGAGCCTTTACTTTCGGCTGTCTTACTCCGGCCTGATGTGGTGTCATGCTTCTGGAGCGCTTTCTTCCCAAGCACCCGATTCTAGGACAAATACAACGATCTTGGTACTAAACAGAACATAATGGTACGTTAAGCAACAAGCGAATACATTTGATGGAACATGTTCCGCACGGCGTTTAAAGGCTAAGTAAAACTTCGAAAGTATGAATTTTCTGTATTTAACAATTAAAATTATCTTCAAAAGGTATTTAGATTTCTCTGTAGATATATCGAACGCCATCCTTTAAAACTGAGCCACTAGGCATTTTTCTTGTTCGAAAATTTCAACCCATTGGTCAAGAAATATTTTGAAATAAGGTACTATTTAAATTATTGAAATTTATTATAATTCATAAATTTACTTACATGCCAACATTTATTGAAATTTTAATATTTTTTGAATAACTGGATTGAAAGTTATTCAGAAAATATAATGCAGTAGTAAATGGCGCGGCAGGAGGGTATGGAGGAATATATACGTCTATCATGAGTGTAACGAGGGGGAAAATCGCCTACATCCCGCCACGATTTCGGATCATGTATAATACTTCCATTTCTTAAAGATACTCTCGTAGATTTTCCATAGTAATTCTGAAGATATAGGGCAAAAATGAGTTTAAAAAATAGAAACGACGACGTAGAGACAAATACGAGTCATCGAAATCCTAATGTTCGCTTGATATCATCCAAATAGAGTAAAGCTCATCTGGTGAAAGGGCCGGAATTTCACGATTCTCGAAAGTTCAATACGAGTTTAGCGAAGTCTGGTCAGCGAAGTCTGGAAATGTTTAAATTTCAAAGATATAACATCTGCGAGTAAAGGAAATATATCTATAACGAGCATATAGCCCGAATTTGACAAGTGCCACGTTACAAATAAATAAAATATGCATTAAGCTAACATGAGTTGTACTGAAATTTTTGCTCCAAAATATACATTCATATAAAACATACATGCGTATTTTTATTAATGGAAATTATGTAAATATTATATATTATACTTTTAACTCTTTACCAAACTATTCAATCTGATTGAAACTGAAAATTATCTTTAGATATTATGAAAACATTGTTAATAACATCGTACCCATTTAATTAGTCCTACATTACCCTTAATCCTATGACAAGAAGAATTTTTCCAAAAAAACGCTATTCGAGACGAAATAAATAGTTGAAATTTTATTGAATCATGTGTTCCAAATCTAGGAACTATGTTATATGATACTCCTCGTAGATAAGGTAGCATTTTTAAAGGATTACTTACGAATATGCATGTAATGTATTTTAAAATTGAGACCAAACTGAGCTAGACAGACTAAAAAATAATTCGTAATATTGTAATTTCCTCTCGAGCTGTGGCAAAACAGTTACAATCCGTCAAATCAAACAAGAGCCTGGGCCAAAAACATTTTTGCTAGAGTACTTAAGCAGTTAGCGAAAAATGTTACCACGCACCTCGAGTTTCTTCGACCGGTGACTAAATGACGAAGTTTCACTTGAAATTTTAAGAAATAGGTTACACCTCTCCCACAAAACAAAAATGTCATTTACCTCTAAACATTTACGAATTTAATGCAATTATACAAAAATGAAAAAGATACATTAATCAAAAAAGTACGATTCGGAAAGTTATGTTAAGAAAGAGTTTAAAAACTTAAAAGAATATACTAAAATAATTGAATGTTAGCTGCAGCAAATAAAAGAGATAATTTCGTCCGGGGCAAAAGAGTCGGCGGAACCCAAACGAGCAAGTCTCAAAAGTGCAAGTTAAATGAGAGCAAGCAAAAAGGACGAGTCCCAAAGAAGCAAGTGGGTCAAATGAATAAGTAAGAAAGGGAGAGGAGGCGTAAATGAGTCAAAAGAGCAAACATATCATGAAGTGGAATAAACTTATCTATTGTTATTTTTTCAAAACACCTTTTGAACAATGGTCATTTCATTCCAAATATTCTCTACAGCTATATAGACAAAGCGTAAAGCTTACTGGAGGCGAGGCTATGTGTTTGGTGACAGCATGGTATGAGACTTTGAACAGGGGAGCGGTGGTGGAGTGGTTAGAGAGCACACTTGCCACGCAGCCAAGTTCGAATCCTGGCGGTGGCTGGTTTTTCAACCCGAGTTTGCACTGCTCCCTACTTTTGTTTTGTGAGTCATCACTCCGTCCGTCTTTGGTGCTTCTCGCAAAGAGTAGGCTAATGTCAGCACCTGGCTTTCCTCTTCCCTCGCGTCTGTGTGTGTGCATCGAATGAAAATCCCGAGGGATGAGCAGTTGCAATGTCCTCAGGCTTTGAACAATGACATTAAAAGGTCGATTTCACGTTACTATAACGGAGCCATGACACAAGCTGAGATCATTAGCTTAATTGGAAATCAAATTTATTTTTATACCGATTGAAGATTATTGCGTATTTAAATAATGTTATGCGTTTGCAAAAAGATTGATTTTTCCATTACGGACTCTTTTGGAAAACTAGTCCATTTGTCCCACTTGAATATTTAGGAATTGCCCACATTAAATTTTCTCATGGATCTCGTTATTTTATCATTTATGCGAAGGAGAATATGCATTTTACTTTTCTTCGATCTCGTACTTGAATTAAATTTATTATTTTTGCAATAACTGTAAATTTTTTTGTTACCACAATTATATAGTTATTTAGCGCTTTTCAGAAGTATACCTATTTTTAATAGATTAGAGCAGTGTTTTTCAACCGGTGTTCCTCTGGCATTGCCTAAGTGTTCCGCGAAATATTCCACCGAAAATTATTTTTCTATAAATTGAGATTTCTTAATGAATTTAAAAATAAAAAGTTTTTTTATTTTGCTCTAACACCCTATGTCCATCCATGTCCATGTCTATCGGGGAGGTATAAGGTAGCAGGTTACAACTACTAACCTGCTGCAGTACGCATGCGCGTTCCCACAACCACTGTATGTGTGTATATATATATGTATATATATATATATATATATATATATATATATATATATATATACATACACACACACAAGTGTGTGTGTATATGTATATACGTAGGTGTTCTGCCAATTTTTTCTCCATTTCAGTATTCCGCTACTCAAAAAAGGTCGAAAAACACTGGATAAGAGGTTCCAAAAATTATAATATCATATATACACACGTATGGATACAGGAGCGGCGATAGACGAACACGCAAAATTCAAACACAAAATAGAGCATAGGGCGCGCTAACATGAAGAGGCAATGGTTTAGAGTTCTCCCTTCAGAGGCGAGAAAGTGATTAAAGCTGACGGATTCGATTTTTATGCAGTGAAAAAACATCAATTAGAGTACAACCGTGGATATTTTCGAGCTGAATACAGCAATGCTCAATGAAGTTATAATTATTTTGTTAATCAATGTACAATTTCAGAAGTTTGTAAACTATCTAGATGATAGAAAAATTACATAAAAACCAAGACAGCATTTTCAACGGACTTTAAAGTTATTCAAGAAAAGAAAAAGGAGCTATTCATTCAATATCTATCTGACAAGAATGATCGGTAATAGTAGGTTCTAGTCAATGAGGAAATTCAGAGTAAAAGGACGCAATTAGAGAAAATTCAGTAAGAATGAGATATTAATGTGGCTGACCTAATTTTTTGGTGATATGTGTTGCGCTCAGAGAGGTAAGGAAAAAACCGATAATTAAAAACAAACAAATTCCATTACAAGTTTTAAAGAACTATTCATTACGGCACAGGTTATTGGCATGGCGAGAATGAGAACATAAATTGATAGTTAAACCGAACTTTCCTAAGCATACCTTCTCTAACGACATAGGAAATAAATATCCTGGTGACAAACGACCTTTGTTATATACGAATCTTGTCGACTCTGAAGAGACACCTATGTGTTACTAGTTTATTCGAGGAATCATCAATTCTTTTATGACGTAAAAAGGGGAAACTACTGAAAACTGGGAAAAGAGTGCGTTCTAATTAACTGACATCAACACTTCGAGTGATTCCTATAATTCGTTAAAGAAGCAATAATCAAGTATTAAAATATACAGTTAGCAACATAATAGTCGGTAATCATTTGTATGGATATATGCACCATAAAAAGAAGCAAAAATTATTCCTTGTTTTGAGGTCTACATCTACATGTTACCCTGCAATTCACCTAATGGGTGGGTGGCAGGGGGTGCAATGCGCCAAAACCAACCTAAAGATTGTCTATCGCAGGTTGAAATTTTCTATTGTGATCACGTATTGTCCTCGGAAAGAACGAGCCTAGATAACGCTCCGTCCTACAATCGATCTCACGTATCTTATCGTCACGGTCGTTCCTAACTATATACTTTTGTGCCTCAATTATTCCTACGCGGCCAATAGCGAAAAACGACAGAAATCGTTTCACTTACAAGTAAATCGACGGCAACTCAAATAAAATGAATGAATCTTCGCTATGGAATAATACTGGAATCTTTGTAGGGCATGTTAAAATTGTCCACAAAAACATTTTGTTTATTTGGTTATCCTTAAAAACGGTTTGGTTTTTGAACGCTTATGTCAGAGTTTTCATCAACGAGTATCATTTCAACTTTCCTTTCAACTATCAGGTATAGAGGGGAGTGATACACCAAACACGGATACTGTTTGTACATATTATTGTTATTCTGATGGCGATCAGAAAAGTGAGCGGCTATACAACGTGGCCATGTATCTCGCGGAATTCCTTTGCGTACAGATGGATATTTTTTGTTTTTCACCTACGGGCAATCTCTATAATAGTATGTTGACCGTAATTTCAACTGATTTAAAACCACCGTCGACGTCGTGTTGACACGAATCCAATCTCGTCAGATAAACAAATAACAGAAATCAAGGGTTTCGCAAGAAGTCAGTGACCTACGGTTCATAAAACTGGAACATGAATTCCAAGTATGAAAGCGGTGGAAATTCAGTGGTTAAAAAGAAGAGCAACGATATCAAGGCCAGACAATATCAGGAATAAGGAAAGGAAAAATAAGTAGCGAATGGGATTAACCACCTATGAAATAACTTAGAGGAAAGAGGGGATGGGAATAATATTCAATCACATTAAAGGCATCGATTGGGTCTTGTTTCTAAGAGTATTTTTTTGCTGCGACAACCTTGACTTCATTTCCTCAGCAATTTAATCTTCTGAAACGACCCTCTCCTTAACACTGTCATGCGGAAGCAGTTACCGATATCTTCCCGACGAGGGCACCCATTACCTCATTCCGAGGTAGGAGACTTAGGGAAAGGAATGAGGGAGGTGAGGAGAGAGGAGAGGGAAGGAGGAGAAATAGGGAAGGGAGGGAGGAAGAGGAAAGCGAGGATGGAGAAAAGGAGATGACGCATTAATGAGAGAATTTGCGCTCACAAATGTAAGTAAGGGATGGGGTCAGGAGAGGGAGGGAGGAGATGTGAGGAGAGAGAGAGAGAAAAGTTAAAAAAAAAAACAAATTCGCAGCCCGTTTAGGTGGCCTAGAATAACGTCCGCCGCCCGCTGGAACTTTGGATAGCGGGCTCCGATCCCACTATGGTAACGTGGAATGGAGTCACTTTACGAGCGTACTCTCCCGGGTTGGTGAAATAAAAATATATCAATGTTAAGCCACCGTAAACATGATAACGATACGGTATATCAATATGTTGCACTGAAAGTCACTGGCGCGTGGCAGAGGATTTTATATACCGAACCAACCAGCGAGCTTTCTTTTGCATTGGAATAATCTCGTTGATTAAACGACTGGGTCTGCAATAGGATCCTTTAATACGCCTAATATTTGTCTCGCATATTCCTTTAATAAAATGTACTATGCGATAGATGTCATAAATGTGAGGAATAACGAAGGATTTAATGTCCGCATTATGGCGGTTAGATAATGAGAATGGAATTCGCGCGATGTAGGTAGCTACATTGATACCACAGTACAGCATACGACCGAGTTCTAATTGGAATATAATTATATTTCTATTAGTATTCATTTTAATGAATAATTATTAGAAAAACGGTTTAAAGAAATTAACCTTGCGTAGGTATTGCAATTTGCCAAAACTCTACACAAAGTAATAATATTTAAAAAATCTATCTAGGACTGTTTAGTTAAAAAATACCGGAAATAAGGTTGCGTTGATTGGATCTTAAGTCAGAAGGCACGCACGATAAATGTTACTGAGGTGAAGTGCAATCGAGGGATTCTCACTGTAGCCAACGCACAGCCGAAAATATGAAACAATATACATAGTATACGATCACACAGTAGGCGTTTTAATACAGTAAGAACAGAATTAATTTGTACTAATGTGAACAGTGGTAGAAAACTCCTTCAGCCAAAAATTATGATTTCATAATTTTTGGCTTAAGGAGTTTTCTACCACTGTTCAACTTGGAGCCAAAGTGTTCATGAGCTACCACCTACTGTTGTACTAATGTAGTAACCGAAGCAATATCAATGGAAAACAGCCTAAATTACTGGTGGAAGTGGGAACAGCTAACAAGGACAAATGCGGGAGAATGTATTATATTCCTAGGAAACGAAATATACGAAGAGAGATAGGTTGAGGAAGAGATATTTGAATGTTATTATGTTCATGAACAACCGTCAGACGCGGGCCATTTTTATCTACTAAATTTCTACCGGCGTTATGGATTTTTAACGACTTTAAAATTTAGGCTGTACGTAATCATACCACAGTTCCGCGTCACAAAATTACATGTGGACCGCAGCTAACAGTTCTTCTTTAGCGGTGGATGAAAACGTCCCATTAGCTTAAATAGTGATGCATTTTCTCTTCCTCTGCCGAAGATACCTATCATATAATCCCACTCGCATATTTAGCTGTATTTGTGATGCTTTAAGTCAATGTTCCATCGCGATTACGTATAGTGACATTCCTTGGTTATAGACAGTTGAACTCACATTTTAAATTTATTAAAATCTAATTACAAATATTTCATATTCTGGCTTATCAATACAATTTTATCGGTGATTTTAAATTTAAAAATAATATATAGATGAATTTCTAGAGCGATCTTTTCGTTTCTTTATATAATATGCAATGCTCCAAAAAAATTGGAATGCTGTCCTCAGATTTTATTTTCCTCTCGTTATCCCATTGTGTCAACTCTGAGGAAAAACGAACCAAAATTTTGTAATTTAATACATAACCTAGATAATTTTCAGTCATTTCTTAAGCGTAACACGAACTTATAGTTTTTATCACGAGAAATGGAATCCAAATCTCATATTCAAGCAGAATATATACATATATTACATACATTATATATATACATATATTATGTTTTGCATGTAACTTCCCATAATGAAAGCGACTTCAGCTAATTCACACAGCCTTATCTCCACTGAAAAAATACCGCTGTAAAATATCAGAAAAAATCATTCAATCGCCTTCAACGAAATTTGAAGAACAAGCAATTTAAAAAATACTTGCAACAATTTCAAAAACATGCGCATTTCGGCTACAAAGTAGACCTCTTCAGTGGTAATTCGCCGAAAATATATCCTAAAAGAAAGACACCTGAGGCAAGTATTTTTAAAATTGATTTTTCTTTAACTTATTTTCAGCCATAAGACGAGCTCGATAGTTCCCTGTTGAATTCAAAGAACATATTTACTTTGACCAGCGGAAGTATCGCAGATGCATACGCAGGGCAATTATTCGACCATTACAGTATCCAACCCCACCATATTTTTAGGTCTTCCGTCTCTCACATTCCCATCCACCCCTCCCCTCACGCATTCTCCTCTCCATCCCAAACCATCATAAAGCGCTTCACGACACTTAAAAGGATCCTTCATCCCTTGTCGGCGGAACAAACCCTTGCCCTAACTCCCTCGCACCCTTCCGCCTCTTCCCTGAAAAAGGGTAACTTCAACCCTCGTTAGAGCCTTAAAACCATACCCGACGGAGAGATAGAGTAAGAAGTGGAAGTAGAGAGAGAAAGGGAGAGAGAAAGAGAGGGAGGTAGAGAGAGTTCTCGGTGCAAGCAGGTGGGCTTGGCGCTCTTTTTAAGGTTCGTTGACCCCCTGGCGGCAACTGCTCTCCACCACCCCTCCTTGCGTGGGAGAAGGAGGAGGTCTTACATGGAGTGGTGCCGGCGGGAGGGAGGAGGAGGAAGGTAGAGGGAGAGAGAGAGAGAGAGAGCGGCTCAAGGATAAATGCACCGCGCGGCTGCCCGGGCAACGGCTGCGGCGGAACCGCCGCTGAAGAGCGGGTTGCCGCGATCTTTTTAACGACTCCGCCACCGTTGTCGCGCGGATTTCGTAGGAAAAAAGCTACAGGCGAACGGGAGAACTTTGAGAAACGGAAAGCCGAGGGAGAGAGGGATAGAGATAGATAGATAGTGAGAGATAGATAGAGAGAGATAGATAGAGAGAGATGGACAGAAAAATAGAGAGAGAGTTTCCGCAGACCGCAAACTCACGAGAAGAAATTACGGGTTTGATTCGACGGCAAAGTTTTAAACGGTGGGAATAGCTTATCATTCGCGTGACAAGAGACAATCGAATCGGTTGATTGATCAAGGCTTCGTTGTGCAGTCGAGAAAGGTTTCCAAGAGTGAACATTTCGTCCAAAATATAACACAGGATGAATAAACTTAAAATAGGTAGGCCTCTAATAGAGCGAATACGTCGATCACAACCCATAACAGATGAATGGCCGCATCAGAAATGGAACCTGAATATTAACGCAATCTTAAGTAAAGAGGGTCGCCTATAAATTAATGCACCACTTTTTTTAATTCCCACGGGGAAACGATGCCACTTTCGGTAGGTATTGTAAGATTCAATTTTCCTGAATGTGGTTGCAAGATATCACAATATTCCTATGGATAGTACCTACGGCGACAATTAGTAATCAAAATGGCAGCTAACAATTATGTGCGTCTCAAACAAAGAGTTGTAATTTAGTTTCTGGGAGTGGATTACGAGTCAGAGGATAACATTCGCAAAAGGCTAAAAGTTGTCTACGGAGATGATACTGTCGACAGAAGCAGTGCTAGTAGGTGGGCAAGGCGAGTAAAAACATCAGATGCATAAGGAAAATCTGATGTTTTCCATGAGCTCTGGTCGCTCTGCCACTGCCGGCTTTGTGCAACGCGATGATGACATGATTCGTTAGGAACGATGCGTCACGACCAGGGAATTGGAACTTCGGCTTAAAATCATCAAAGGAAGTGTAAACACAGTTTCGATCGCCTGGGTTATTCAAAGGTGTATGCGAGGTGGGTTCCACGAAAACTGACAGTATAACACTAAACCCAGCGAAAAGAAATTTGCAAAGAGTTGTTGACACGACATAAAGCAGAAGGGAAGACCAATTTGTCACGAGCTGTATCTATCACTTTGAGCTGAAGACAAAGCGATAATCCATGGAGTGGCGTCACCCTGAATCTCCGCGGAAGAAGTTTAAAACGTCCCTCCGCGGGAAAAATCATTCTTTTGGACAATGAAGGGGACATTTTAGTGAATTTTATACCAAAAGGGCAGATAATATACTCCGAGGCTTACATCTCCCGCCGATAAAGCGTTTGCAGCGATTTCGGCAACAACGACAAATCTACATGATATCCTGCAAGTCACCTTTTTGATGGATGGCAGGGGGTGCAGTGCACCAAAGGTCCGTAGTTTTCCTACGTTATCTTTTCCTATTATGTTCTCTTATCGTCCTAGGGAAAAACGATCCTCTATATCGCTCCGTACTACAGTCGATCTCGCGAATCTTATCCTCACTGTCTTGCCTTCCGATATATGTCGGGCTTCTGATAAGTCCTACTACCTCATTCGCTAGTCCCTCCGACATAAATTTTACCAGTACTTTAAATCTAGCCTGTAGCCTACGTTCCTCTAACGATGCCCATTTCAGATTTTTTATTAATGATGTTACGCTTTGTTTACTATCGTAATTCCTTTTTACAAATCTAGTTGCCCTGCGCTGAACATTTTCTATCTCGTTAGTGAGTCCCTTTTCGTAGGGATCCCAAACAGCTGATGCATATTCGACCTGCGGTCGAACCAAGGATAAATTTCATAATTCTTTCACTTTTTCGGAGCTATTTCGAAATATTCTACCTATCAATAGGCGAATGTGGGTGTTCCACGAGAGATCACGATGGATCGTGACTCCGAGATATTTAATCGAGTCTGAAACTGGAATCTCTACTCCGCCCAACGAATAATTAACATCCAACGAGATACTCTTGGTTCTCCAGAAATTGATGGCGCAGATTTTCTTTTGGTTGATCTCTAACTGTCATTCCTTACACCATGCAGAAATAGCTTCTAGATCATTTTGGAGATACTGGTGGTCTTCCGGATTGGTTATTTCTCTATAAATGATGGTGTCATCCGCGAAAAGCCTAATTTTATTTATTACGGGCGACGACAGTGTCGACGACAGAGGGGCAGGACAGGAATTATACCGGCGAAGAATACATGCTCTTGTTTCTCGATGGCAAATGCCATTGAGGTAAAAGGGGTTAATGTGGAAAAATAATGAGCATGCAAAAAATACATGGATATTACGGTCAAGTTTCACTTTTCCATAATATATTTTGCCTAGAAAAATATGGTGCATTACTTTCTGATATCCTGGACATAAATGACAAATGACGGCCCACGGTTTTAAAAGTAATGTATAGTTTAACGCAGGAATAATATGTAGAGAAGATGGTAGAAAAATGTTGTGGTAGTGCATTTTAACTGAACCTAGATATTTTTGGGCATAGCAGTGAGATACAGGTAAAGATGTTAGTATTATGAAAAATTCTTCATATATATTTTTTCAACCGCAATCATGATAAATGTATAGTGTTAAGTAAAAATGTAAAAGAGAGAGAACCAAAATCTTCACTAAAAGGCCACGTGAAGCATAACAATGCGCGGAGCGGACCATAAGCGATATCTCGAATTACTGAGAATTTTAAGGGCTGGATTTGAGGATTTTTTTCTAGGTGCATACGGTGCCATATATCAATAAAATAAAGTAAATTATATCAATATACTCAAAAAAATATCTACAGGAAATTATATAAATATGCAAGGATAGACGAATGAAAACATTTTGCAGGTCGGATATCACCCGCGAGTATCGTGGTCCTTGTTTTAAACACCTATCACTATAAGTAGTAAAGCCACGAGTTAAATTCCAGTGCAAGATTGCATTCGCCCCAAGTGGAGGTAGAAACTGAGTGGCCGATCATGCCATTAATTCCACTCCAGGTATTTTTTTCAGCGATTTCACATTTTCCCTCCCAAAGCATTCCCACGATTTTCTATTTTTTTGCCCATCACCTCAACGCTCGAGTAGAAAGCATCCATCACAGATTCACTGCAGAGTAGGGAAGCACGACAACTCTATGTTTAGAACAAACATCACGCACGCCGAGCACAAACACGGCACACTCGTCCACGGAGTCCGCCAAAGCTCTCAGCTTTCTTACCGAGGAAATACATTTCTGCGAATTCAGGTCGAACACTCAATCTTCGAAAGGAGAGAGAGGAGAAGAGAGAGAGAGAGGAGAAGAGAGAGAGAGAGGAGAAGAGAGAGAGAGAGGAGAAGAGAGAGAGAGAGGAGAAGAGAGAGAGAGAGAGGAGAAGAGAGAGAGGCGTAACCATTGACATTGGATTGTTTCACAACCGCCTGCGAAGCGGATGAATGGGAGCGCGCAGAAGTCATTGCCCTCTTCCGTGAGACTCCGCGAGATGATCGCGCCTCTCTCTCGCGTCAGGGGTGGAAGGAAGGCGAGGGATGGAGGGAGAAAGGGAGGGAGAGAAAGACAGAGAGTGGGGAGGCGGGGGTACGGAGTCCGGAAACGGGGTAAGTGATTGCGGGACGCGCAATCTGCATGGCAACTGGCCGCGACTCGCCGAGAGATGCGATCGTAGATTTTAACGCGAAGGGTCTGGGAAATAAGGTACTAGTCGCTTTAGCGTCCCGAGCCTCAAGGGTGAAAGTTTAAAGCTAATCCTACAAGATGCGCTTCACGCCCTACGATCTTCCCGGCTGTATGAAGTGGGTGCTCGATCTCGCAATAATTGGTTTCTTCGGGGAAAGAATGGAGGATAATATCGTTTGTCTGTTGAATCGCCCGATCTTTGAAAAAGGGCGTTTAAATTTAAAAGCAATCGACTATATGACGCGAGCCCCCCGCCGCGGTGGACGAGAAGGGAGCATCCCTATTCCCTCGGGCCATTACTTGCGACGAATATTGAAAGATATTTGCGGCCGAAGTCGCTATTTATGATTCGCGAGTCGCGGAGCGCATCGGAGAGAAGTTAGGTAAAAGTGAAAAATGCAATATGCAGAGCTGACGTCACGTTACTCACCGCTTAATACCTAGCGGAAGAATCGTCGAAAGTTAAACTTACGAGCGCACCCCATTTGAGTGCATAGCCATTCTCGCTAGTCAATATGCATGCGGTTTTTTATAAGGATAAAGTTACTGGAGAAATTAGCAAGGATCTACCCTTGGTAATATAATACTGATGCTATATTGTTACCTAAAATATAACAAGAATTTTTTTATTCAATGATAAAACATGTCGATCGATTTCGAAATATATGCACTTCGATGGGAGTAGAGAATTGGTTTCTGTAAGGTTGTCCCTTAAATAGCCCAGGTTATAGAAAAGTAATAACGCTCAGAAACGTTCAATTTCCATACAGCCAGTATCGTGTTTCGATATTTGGACATACAAACTCTAACTACATAAATCAAGTCACAAAACAAATTTTAAAATGACCAATGAAAGCTGAGAATGAATGATTATTACATAATTTTAATTACAACGGTTCTCTTCAGAAATGTGTGCGACAGCGTAATAATTAGTTTCATAAAAATGCGATGCAATAGATATATATATCACATAGAATATTATACAAATATAATACTGCAAAAGTAAGCTATTCATAAACCTTAGATATGGGCGGTTAATCGGCTTCTAAAGAATTATCAATTTCATTCTTCTTGTGCGTGTGTGGAAACCTGGATTAACAGGTATGGTATTACTATTATTAGATATTATTATATCATTAGATATGTCATTGGCAGCTTCTATAACACACTTCCTAATAATGTAAATTATATTTTTTTATAGCTCAGCTGTAAGCTGCCGGAGATCCTCGAAGAGACACGCTTCATCCTACTAAAAGCAAAGTTGCAATAACGAGCTGAACTTTGATTAAATAAATGACACCTTTAAGTCCAAAGATCTTTTACAGTGCTGAATATGTAACATGAATCAAGTAATTAACATCCAAAATTATATTTTGTTTTACTGAATTAATTTCATGTAACATCGTTTAACAAAATTTTAGTTACGGTTTCATATAAACATATTTTTACTATTGGTTCTACTAGTTTTTGTTCGATAAAAGCCATTGCTGCGAGTAAATGCGATCAAGATTTAAAATTATGAGCAAGAAATTTAAAAAAATCAAATGCTGAAAAGCCACTACCAACATGACTGCATTCTTTGTCATTTATTTAAAATTGTACCGACATCAAAATAGCGAAGACACAATTACACGACTGACAAGACGCATCAAATGTGACCAAATAACAGTCACCATTTACGTATTCACCGAGCATCTTTCAGACAGCGCTTTATCATACGCGAAAATATTAAACGGAGTCAGCACGGTCCGGCTGCAGTTAAAAAACCATTCCAACCTGCGTTCCTACGGTGGATTCGCATAAATGGGAGCGCTTATGCGAGGCTGTCACAGAAAGTAAATAAACAAGAGAGCGTCACGCCATTCCCGCCGTTTCGCCCCTTCCTCCAACATAACACTCACGCCACCACCACCACCTTCATTCGCGCCCCACCCCTCATCCCCGGCTTCCTCCCCCGCCGCATCCCGTTCCAAGCACGAAACCCGCTCCTCTATGCTTCCCTCTCCACCTCCCCCGCGAGCGCGCCTCCGTCCTTGGGCCAGTTCCGCATGCATTCTCCGGTCCCCTCCTCCACACGCCCTCCCGACCCCTCCCCTCTCCCATTCTACTAATCGCCCTTTTTTTCCTCTCTTCCCTTCGTACCCACGGAGAAGGCTTGGAAGTACGCATTCCGCCGCGGGAGGAAAACACGACACAGAAATAGTCTGCGGAGGGGAAGGGAGAAAGAGAGGAAGGGGAAAAGTGGGAGGTCTGGCGATGTTGCGCAATGGGGCGTTGGAAAGGGTTCCATGTGTCTAATCTAGGCGCGGAGAGGTTGACGCCACCGGTTAACTCGCTGAATATTATAGAGAACGAACTATTTTTTTTACAACGGAAGATATTTCAGCCGGTCCGCGGATTGACGAAAGAGGCCGATCAGAATCGTATAAGGTAATTTTTAAAATTTTCAACTAAACGTCCTACAAACATATTTTTATCAAAAAAAGACCGGTACGAATCCAAAAGTTTCTTTTAGCCTATTTGACTGTTATGGAAATTGTGCTAGCGTTCTCCTAATTAGACCACATCCAAATTTTGGGAATTTAAAAAAGTTTCAATAGTTTATCTCTGCCTATCTCAAAGAGCGAAATTAATATTTAAAAAGTGCTGGATCACATAGACTGCACATTTAATAACTTTAAAAAGTCTGGCGAGCCCAACACACGACTTTCCCAGAGTAATGAATATGATTGCAATATTACTTACAAGTGGCTCTCGACAACAGCGTCCTCAAGAATATAGGCAATTGCGCTCGTGAATATTTTTTAAGTACTTGACTAATGTTAATAATGGAAAATACTTGGAACCAATTTTCACATTGAAAAACAAGAAGTGAAGAAAATTGTTTTGTTTCACCATGAATAACAAAATATTTATTAACATTGGCAGCGTTGAGAAGATATTTGGCCAAAACGAAAAAATGACTGGAATAAACCTTCACTTCCGGTTGACCAATATCGGCCAAAACCTTTTCTGACCTTGAATGTCTAGTATAAATATTAAATGTGAAGTTTTGTGCTGATATAATTATTAGTTTTTAAGTTAGAGCGTACACAAAATCTCTATCTCACACAAACATCATCGAGAAAAGTAGAGAAAACGTGCTCAGGGGACCTTAAAACGTGTATTCCCGTTAAAATCTCGAATTTTATTTTTCACGATAACCAATACCTTCTCTACACTACGTAATATTTCTGTAATTTTTAATAAAAGTTAAGAAATTAACTATTGTATGGCCAAAAATGTAATTTACAAAATTATATTTTAAATGATTAGTTTTTACTGCTGAAATCGCTCTTTTAAATAAAACCACCTCTTACTAAAGGAGAGATACGTTATTGTAAGTATCAAAAACCAAGATATTTTGAAATACTAAGTGTTTTAAAGTCTACTACCAAAAGGTGAAACACTTTTGTCTTTCCCTTTAACTCACAATAAAAACTAGTATTCCAAAGTAAGAGTAATAATAACATGAATTAAAATGTATTTATGCCTTTATGGGAACTTCTACGACCTGATTAATATCTTCAACTTGAATAACAACATGTTTTTTCATTTGTTAATATTTCTTTAGAGATAAAATAGGTATATTAGGATTGATAGAAAGTGATAGAAATAACAGCTCTTTGCGCGAATACAGATGCTGTAGGAGAAAAGGGCCTTCATCCAATTGATTAATTGCGACTGTCAGTGAAAAGTTTCTTTATAAATCTCAATTTATCTCAAGTTTGTTAACTTATTTTTATTCCTGTTCACTATTTTTCGTACTGTATTTCAAACTACTCTAGTATTTATTTCAAACAAAATAAGCTCTCGACCTGTTAATTTCTGCCTTAAGATTTTTCCAGAAAATTTCGACAAAAATCACAGGATAATATTAAATATCCTCATAAAAGTGAAAAAAATAAAAGTTTTAGTAATCCCTTAAAATGTACCATTATGAATAATTGAGAGGCTGAGCTTTTCTAAATTCAGCTCCACATGTAAAGAAAATGAAGAGAGGAACGTGAGAAGGAGTGTTTTCCGCTTTGGCGGGCGAAAGCCTTATATTCTGCATTTTTTATAATCGCGAAAAAATGTTTTTGCTACTTGCTTTTTGAGCGTAGCCATGAGCGTCAATAAACCCGAAGGTGGACTACATTTTAGGGCAGAGAGAAAGTTCTCTAATTTGATCAGAGATGTCGTTGTTGCCGTTCAGTAGGATGAGATTCGATGTCTTTTGGGCAAAGGCAAATGAAATTCTTTTGACACTGCTCCGAATAAAAATTGAAATTTTATATATCTCTACTTTCTATATTTTTCATGCACTGCTGTTAGTTTTGGCATCGTCACGTCTGAAAATTTTAACCACTCACAAAAGTATTCGTTTAAAAATATTTCATTTGCTTTTATTTAAATTGAGATAATAACACAGCATGTTTGCGGGAAATGCGATCCTCCGACTGCTGAGGCAGTCGGATACGAAGAAGAACTAAATTTGTATTGTCCACTTATTGCATGTTTTCGCTGTGCAACAAACCTAGATTAATAGTCTTTTTACTCTCGTGTGTCATTGGTATACTCTTCTTTTTATAGTGGTCAAGTGGGACCAAATGGTGAAATAGGATGAGTCAATCATATCCGGTTGGTTGAAAGAAATGTTAGTGTTGACTGACGAGCTAAATCTGAGGAGGTATTCATTACATATTAATCCTAATAACCAAGCAAGATATTGTTATAGGTAAATTTATACGCCCGATTCCCTAAATTAAATAAATGATACCAAATTGGTATTATTAATATATTGGTTAAAGATATTACTGGATATTAAATTAGAAAGAGATTATACGGTAACCCCTAACTGAATAGTTAAGGATGTGCGGGAAAATCTAAAAAACCTGCAATCATTGTAAGACTGGAAACTAATGGAGGTCGAAGTATTAACAGTGGATACATTGATCGAATATCAGGCATAAGCTGAAATATAGGAAATTTGAAAACGGGAGAAAAAATCTGTGGAAGATTCGGGTTCGATTCCCAGTCATGGCAGACTATCTCCCGTCTTCAAATTTCCCATTAACAGCAAAGTTAGACTGGCTGTCCCTTAGCGGTAGTAGGTATACGTTATTAAACAAAATTCTTTACGAGATGTAGTTCCTTCTATATAGCATTAGGTAATCATATTTAGAGTATCCGAAGAAGATGCGAGAAAAATACATTAAAAAATAAGCTTGTATTCGCTTAACATTTTTACAAAATGATTTAGCGGATATCTGAATGTAGCAGATGAATTTTGAAATACATGTTCATACTATACAACACATTGTTAAAAAATTCAAATGAAATAGATTGAATGGTTCCGCGGTTCTAACTGCTTTCAAATGACATTTTTCTATGGCAAAATGTTATGCTCGCATCAAGTGCAAAGAAGTGCTTTGGGATGGTTATTTAGCTGGTACCACTAGGTGCCAATCTGTGCAGTGAACATACTGAAGAAAATTCATAAGAATTTCTGTATAGGTAAAAAAAGCTGAAAATTGGAATAAATTTCGCTATATGATTTGTCTGTGTCGATCAGAAAGTCATGGTAACGAGATCGGATCCCTCGCACACAACTGCCTATGGAAGAAGGCAGATTTTGGAGGATTATATCATAAAAAACGATGCCTCCTTACCTTGCCTGAAAATTCTGAAGCGGCGGAAGACGTCCTCGCCATAAGTTTCTCTTGAGACACTTCATCAATGAATTAATATGAAAATATATCTAGAGCGATGAATCTGAAGGTGGGAGGAGTCACAATGGGAGGCAGTAAAAAGGCTGCAACTTTTTAAATACGGAGTAAAGGTTTGATTTTGGCAAATTGTTGCTTTCCTGCTTCACCTGAAACGAAAAAAGTCTGTTATAGTGCACTGACAAAATATAAGGAAGGGCAAAAAATGGATTTTTCATAAGCACAAGTTATAATTACTTTTAAAATGCACCATTAAATCACGATTGTTCGGTGAAATTATTAACATGAACGGCATCTGATTAAAACTCGAAATCAGAAAATACAATGATTAGTTCCTTTCTAATAGTGCAGAAGGATACTTCTTCACACGACCAAGCGTCAACTAAGCTAAAACACTCAAAAGGTCACATACTAATGTATGTTTCCAGCTGATTCACCTCTTGCCTACGCGCGATGGGTATCCAAGAGGTAGTGCAATGGCTAGCTGGATAGCAAGGGAGAAGAGAAAACCCGGTGCCGGTATTAGCCTACTCTTAACGAAGAACACCAAGGGGGCCAACGGCTAACGTCCCTTCCGAAGGGCGGAACGCCGAATTTGCGCGGTCTCCCCAAACCACACAAACGGGGTCTGGCCAGGGCCGCGCCTAGGGAGTCTGGCGCCCGGGTGCAAGATATCACTGTGGCGCCCCCCTGCTAGCGAATTGAACAAATACGACTTTTTTCATCGATAGAGAGCGCAGACAAGCTGATGGATTTCTGTCGATGTATCCCAGAACGAACTGATTGAAATAATTCGTTGCATAAATATAAAGATAAACATATAATATAATATCTGCTTGAACGAAACTTATAAAACTCGCTGCACATTTGATTAAAAGTCAATACTCTGTCCCGTTCCTTTAATGAACTATGAAGAATTCCAATATTTTTGGGTTATTTTGTCAATTTACAAACTTAATTAGTTGCGATATTTATTTCGACTATAAGAAAACAAAAGTTCAATTATTTATGCATTCCTACGTCAAAGTACCAACTTCGTATTTTCATTTTAAGATATTTACAAATCCAATGAAGAATTAGATGCCAATAATTCGATTATTATTTGGAGAAATTGTTATGGAATTTGAATTCGGTACATCTACATACGATCACAGAAACACGGCATATGGCAGAATTCACGCAATACCATGTTATATTAATTTTGTGTTTCGGTATTTGCCATCATTAAACTCTAGTTTAATAATAAAATAAAATGATTACTTCAATAGAGAATAGTATAGATACATGTACATACAAATAAATTAATATAAATGCTAACTATAAAATAAAAAAATGGTAAGACTAAGATGGTTAAGAAGACAAAAAATAAAACTAATGATTAGCATTATATCTGAAAAATTCCATTTACTAGATTTTATAGATTTTTCGATCGTATTTCAAATATATTCATTCATGGCAATTGTACTTTATTTTGTTTTTTATCATAAAAGATCTTGATTAATTTTCTAGTTATTGAATAGAACTTAAACATTCATTGCATTTAATTTTATTTATTGAATTTTATCAAAGTGTGTATTTTTAAAAACTGTTTAGATCAATCCTCAAACTCGCGCTCCTGCCAAAACATTTTACTCTTTCCCCACCTTTTAATAATACATACCAGAACATATATCAAATCTTATTTATCAATCATCCCTTAAAGATATTTTCGACCTACCTCTCGAACTTTTATAACTTTCCGAGTACATATTAGCAAACTATCGCGGATCTGTATGATGTACAAATAAGTGCGAAACTAAACGTAACCCTATATAAACACACTTATTTGGAAAGTTGTTGATAAGAATAATTTCCACTAGTAAAACTAGTTTACATTATTTTCTATAAGGAAATAATTAACAAATAAATAATCGTGCAAATACAAAATCACTGGCGCCGGGCTTACGACAAAATGATCGGCCTGCCATTCCGCTGATCCTCGTTTTTCGAAATAACGGAATTCTTTCGTATTCAAAAGTTACCTTGTGTATATAAATCGATGAATTTATGTGAACTCGATATAAGGACTGAATACAGGAGTACTTTACTGTAAACTCACTCTTTAAAAATGAGGGAGCATTCAATAGGGTTAATAGATAAAATTGTTAAGATGTTATAATTATGACATTTAGCTGCGTATTCAAGCTGTCTTTTATAACTACTTAACTACAATTTTATCAGAAACTCAAAACAATTTAGGACTTATGAGCGGAAAGCAATAAAAGAATTTTCGAGTAGAAACTGAAACACGTTATATGAAATACCTCCTCGATTAAATAAAGAAAATAAACACTACGTATGTGCAGTTTTTCTCTGCATGAACGATGATCCCCTCAGCTTCAAAAAGAATTTTTTTTTCGCTGAACGAAGTATACTATCTTCCTATCTTCAGGTATCACACTCTCCTGTTCACACACCGTTGAGGAAAAGCGATCATTCTCCAACGAAAGCACAAGAGATTTAAGAGCTTTGTACTATTTCGAAATGAATATGAACGTTAACGTAGGAGGGGGATCGTGAAGGAGTAAGGAAAGCTACTTTTCGGAAAAATTTAAAACATTTGGGATTTTCAAGACTCGGTAAGAGGGAGAATTTAAAAAAATGGTAGACACCTGGTATTCTTCCAGCGAAATGATTTATGATAAAGGTCGATGGTATTCAGGGGCGGACCAAGGTATTTTGACGCCCCGGGTGAGAAAGTGCTCCAGCGCTCCCGTCCGTAAAATTTTGGATAAATATTTTTAGAAGAACTTGCTCATTTATCCATTGCTCTGTAAAATAATTGATAATGGCAGGAAATAGAAATTCCATGTAGATTTTCGCCTATCCCGTGATGTAAATTAGTTTCCAAAATGTATTCACCTGCAAGTAAGATATACATAGATGATTGATTTAGTGCCCCCAATACTTTGGGGCCCCGAACAGCCGCCCGGCTCGCCGGTCCTTATGGTACTTTACGAAAGGATTGCCGCCTTAGCTGGAGTTCCTCGCTAGGTTCGGGATAGCAATTAACAGAGTAGCGCCCCCACCTTCTGGCAACTCCTACGGTGAACCCATTTTCGGTCGCCACTGATGTGTTCTAGCGCCCTTGAGTCATGCAACCGCGTATCGCAAGGGATCGGAAAAATTTTGCGTGGAAAACTTTGTCATTTTAGTATATCCCACTTTCATTTTTCACTCTGACCAAGGAGGAAACATTCCCAAACAATGCACAACTCGAATTGCAACAATATATGGATAAAAATACCTTAATGGGAAGGTGCCCCGACAAGCCGGCGCCCGGGTGCGTTGCACCCACTGCGCCCCGGGCAGGCGCGCCCCTGGGTCTGGCGACCTTGGAAAAAATCCTACTTGTGCCGGATTCGTGCCCATAGCCTTTTCAAGCAGCGGGAAAGTAGCAGCCAGCGTCCTAACCCCTAGACCACCGGCGCCCCAACTAAGCTAAAACCGAGAAAATCTTTCTCTTTTATACAATTTCTGGCAGTCAAATGTAACCTCCTAGGTGGTTAGTGAGTCAAGATTGCTTTAACAAATCGTCTAAAAATACTCACTTTTTTGTCTAGACATGCAATAAAATATTAGGTAACAAACGATTCACAGGACGTAAATTAGCGGTTAATTATTAAACGTTTTCAAGCAAACAATAGAGAAATACAGAAGTGAATCAATCTTTTAACTTTCCCGACTGAAATAAAATGGAGATGATATATTTGAGCTTCAGTCACATTTTTCCCATTTCACTTAAGACAAATTATTCACGATTGATTATTTTATCATAATAGTATATCCCAAACTAGTGTAAAAGCACAGTTTTCCACAGATCTTTATTGTCATTATCGGTAAATACTTTCGCCTTCTCCGAAGTCACAGATCATGTAAAAGGAAAAAATGGCCCATATATAGAAGCTGCAATGGAAGTATTCTTGAAATGGGAAGAGAATATGCACTGACATACCGGTGACCTGGAAGCGCGTTCGGGGCTAACCATGGGCGGAGTAGGATATGGTGTGACCGAGCTATCCGCGCCCGCATCACTACGCCTGAACTCACTTTTTAGCGAGATCGTAACACACGATACGCCTGATGCCTTTTGGCAAAGCAGGCCCCAGAGGTAATGAAGTAGGGTAAAGTGGACCCACACTGTCACAAAATACCCAAGAACAGGTTTTGAATCTTTTTTACTGCAGTTCAGGAAATGGGTCAATGCGGCCCGTCAGAATTTTATCTTATAAACCATACATTTTCTAGTTATTGAATTCTAATAAATATTTGTCAATAAGTCAGACATCTACATGATACCCTGCAAGTCACCTTTTTGGTGGGTGGTAGGTGGTGCAAAAGGTCCCTTGTTTTCCTACGTTATCTTTTCCTATTATGTTCTCTTATCGTCCTAGGGAAAAACGATCCTCTATATCGCTCCGTCATACAATCGATCTCGCGAATCTTATCCTCGCTGTCCTGCCTTTCGAGATACGAGGGGTGATCAAAAAGTACGGTTCCCAACCTTATACACACTTTACTAGATATCAAACAAACAAAATCACAGTGTTGTTATACATTATTAGTGCTACTTTTCGACATAGTCTCCTAGAGCGTTTATGCATTTGTCCCATCTTGACACGAGTTTGAAAATCCCTGCATGATAAAAGTCTGCCTCTTAATTTTTCAGCCACTCACGAACGGCATTCTGCACTGCTTCGTCATCTGGAAACCGTCGTCTTCCCAGGTGATTCTTAAGCGGCCCAAACAAATGGAATTTTGATGGCGCTAGGTCAGGGCTGTAGGGGGGATGTTCCAGAATGTCCCATTCAAATGATTGCAGGAGGTCCTGGGTCTGACGTGCGGTGTGTGTTTGGCATTGCCATGTTGAAAAATCACACCTCGGGAGAGGAGTCCAGGCCTCTTTCTCCGAATGGCCTCTCTTACTCGTCGTAATGTGGCGCAATAGCTGTTAGCGTTTATTGTTGTTCCACGCGGCATGAATTCGAGGATAATAACCCCTTTTACGACACAGAACACAGTGGCCATAACTTTTCCAGCCAATGGGCACGCTTTGAATTTTTTTATGTCGGAGACGTTGTGTGTTTCCACCGAATTGATGATTGTTTCCTTCGGGCATGAAGTGGTGTACCCACGTCTCATCTCCGGTAATGGCTTCCAAAAACGCATTCCCTTCTTCATTACGCGTAAACAGTTGAAGATGTGACGGAAACTGAGAAACAACGACCTTTGTGTCAATCGGTCAAACATTTTGGCACCCACCGAGCACACACCTGTACGAAATCCCTTCATGAAAAATCTGATGTGGCCACCACATGACTTTCTTCATACCTGTAATTTTTCTAAAATTTCCAAATAGGTTACATAATAATAAATATTTTAAGAAACCGAGAAAATTTTAGACTTTACAAAGAACAGAAATAAACTTAAACCATAGCCTTCTGATGTTGGATATAGCCACAAAGCTCCAACAATTAAGAAAAGAAAAAGGAGTGTTACTAAGATGTAAATAAACGTCAATTGTTAACAATAGTCGTTGGTAGGTGGCGTGGTGGTGGCAGCTAAAAATATAAGATATCTCTTAAACAATGCATTATATGGAAAAATGTTTCAAACAAAGGTTGTAGAAAATTAAATTTCCTACAACTTTTATTCCGATATATTTTTACATTTATCAAATATTAAAGCAAATTTTTTTTAAATAACGGATGTGACAAGAGTAAACACAGACTTTCGGTTGATCGATTTTTACCAAAAACTAAATCAGTTCTTGTAACTTTTATAAAAATGTTAAATGTAAAATTTCGCGTTGACCTGATTAATAGTTTTTGAGTTAGAGCACCCACAAAAACGCTATCACACACACCCAGACATCATTGAGAAAATGATCAAAACGTGTTCAGGGGACCACAAAAGGTGTATTTCCGTTGAAATCTCGAAGTCGATTTTTTCATGAATACAATACTTTCCCCTAGACTACGTATATGGAGAAAGTAATAATGTTATGCACCGTTTCGAACGAAATGTTCAATTCAGAGGCAATGTCTCTTACCGTTCGTCGTCGGTATTCCAGAATCATTTCCTCAATCCTCGCTTTGTTCACGTGAGTTGTTGCAGTGCTTGGTCTACCGCTGCGATGCTCATCACAGATGTCTATTCTTCCTCCGGAGAATTTTCTGCGCCATTCTCTTACGTGTTGAACGCTCATTGCGTTATCACCATACACCTCTATCAACGGTCTATGAATTTCAATGGGAGCAACATGTTTCGCCCATAAAAAACGAATAACACTGCGCAATTCAACACGGGACAACTTTTCAAGTTTCGTCGCCATTTTAGATGGAACTAGTCATGCAACCGCTCACGTCAATAGCTCCGAACACACTGCCAGTTTACATTGCCTCATAACCAGTGCTGCCACAAAGGGAAATTAAATTTCCCTAAATACATACAACGTTATATCATAGGGAACCTTACTTTTTGATCACCCTCGTACGTCGGGCTTTTGATAAGACCTACTACCTCATTCGCTATATCCTCCGACATATATTTCTACAGCAGTTTAAATTTAGCCTGCAGCCTACGTTCCTCTAACGATGTCCATTTCAGATTTTCTATTAATGACACGCTTTCTTTACTATCTTAATTTCCCTTTACGAAACTAGCTGCACTGATTGTGAGCTGCACCTTTTCTATCTCGTTAGTGATTGCCTTTTCGTAAGGATCACACAAATCTGACGTATATTCGACCTGCGGTTGAACCAAGAATAAATAACATAAATAACAAAATGATTATAAGCATAAAATTACTCAAATTTTAAATTATTAATTTTGTTGTGAAATAATATTTTAACACTTATAACTGATCATTAATTGCCAGAGAATACCCTTTTCAATCAATGCGTCTAAAATAAATTTTAAAATATTTGTAATGTCTCATTAAGTCCCGTATTTGGTGGAAGCCCAGCATGTCCTAAAATTTCACGCATCTAAAAATTTTACATTCTCTAGTTTAGTTTTTCAAAAGTAATAAATTGTAATCAAATATAAAATAATAAGACAAAGTCTTGTAATCAATATAACGGAAACAACAGCTAAACAGAGCCTTCATTAACCACGGAGTTTCCGGGTTTCGGAATTAAGGATTTTCTAAGTTTGAATGGAAAATGGTAATAATATAACATTACCTTTAATAATAGTAATATTAAATAGGAAATGAAAATTTTGTATAAGGTGATAAGTCATAGTCATATAAAATGGAAATGTTCAGAAAAACATTATATTAGGTCTGCATTAGTTTTAAAAGATTAAATATGCTCAGAAAAATCAGCAATAAGTAGTCATTAGGTAAATACAGCAATAAATGGAAGATTTATTCGTAACAGAGCGTTTCTCTACAGCTATATAGAAACGATTCACTTTACAGATCAACATATACTGACAGGTAATACCAAAGGGTACTAGTGAACAATGGCCCACAGGCGAAATCACACGAGTTTTAATACGTATTGGCGTACTATGCACGCCAACGTGTTCGGTTAAGGGTCAAATGGACAGCGTTCGCCAACGAAATAGGTAAACTGAACGACCGTTAAAGTGAAATGGGCCATGTTTCACGCTAAAACGGATTCAGTGAAACTTCGACATCATGGCAGTCTAGTTGGTGCGTCCGAAGCCTCGGTTGCAAATTTCTTTTCCTTTAGGAATGGACTGAATTTGGATGGTTCTCGTTTATAGTATTCTCCCTTTCAAAAGTGAACAGGGAAACGTGTGGTGTTTTTCCGTCACCCTAAAATGGGTCGCAACATAGTGGCAGAAAATCGTTCTTCAAAGTTGTGTAATCATAACAATTTTTAAGCATAATGGTGCAATAAAAAGGTAGTTATGGCTTATGTATCCTACAACATGTCTAATTTCTACTCAACATAAACATTCTGAATAGTTTATTCAGTATCCAATGAAGAATATTTTTAAATATTTACATTGATACCTATTTGATTGCATATGCGAATGCTCTTCAATTGAAATCTGAGGTATTGTTATGAATGACGAAAGCAATTTCTGCACCCATAATGCGTTATAATAAACCTCATGCGCATTTCGAATCGAGGCAGTCGTCCTAAGAGTTAATTTAACTAAAGGCTGTTGTTTCGCATAAGAAGGATAATTTTTAATAAAACAAGAAATCGATTACTCGATATTTCTTGTGGCTGAATAAATTGCCTGCGTTATTTAATCGTTGCTGAGCATAAGAAAATTTAGAGTCGAATAAAATTCTGCTAGTTATTTTGCCCATGATATTTCCTGTGCACCAACATCTCTCTTGTAACAGGACATGTTTAATCGATATCTACACACGAATATATTAAAATTGATTTGTTCTCCTCCTTTACGTTATTAATCAGCGGATCCAATGCTTAAATAATTCTGCAATAGTGTGCATTGTTTTTCTTTCTTGGATTGTGTGTTTTGATCAAAAAAGAGAGGATATAATAGCGACTGCGATCGCCCTTCCGCAGTTTTTAAGGATGAGAACGGAACTCCTCGTGGCATTGATAGCCGGAGGCATTCATTATAACACGGTATTGTAAGAAAAAGAATCCTGAATTACTGGAAGAGCGAAGCGAATCCGGAGCCCACGACTGCCGTGGATAACCTCCGAAGGACGATTCACGAGTGACCCAGAAATGCTGGAAGAGCAGCAGGGTCGGGTTTATATTGGGCGTAGGCGTCGTGGTACGGGAAACACAGGTCGCCCGAGGGAACGGAAGGGAGGTTGGGTTAAGC
The DNA here is from genome assembly GCA_028673005.1 of Tanypteryx hageni. Lineage (NCBI taxonomy): Eukaryota > Metazoa > Arthropoda > Insecta > Odonata > Petaluridae > Tanypteryx > Tanypteryx hageni. The sequence continues at coordinate 98,327,688 of CM054113.1, read as the reverse complement.
GGGGCAGGGGAGAGGTTAGTGAAGGGAAGGAGAATGGCGGGGAGAGAGTAGTGGGGAGAGGATGGTGGGGAGAGGGTAGTGGGGAGAGGGTAGTGGGGAGAGGGTAGTGGGGAGAGGGTAGTGGGGAGAGGTTAGTGGGGAGAGGGTGGTGGGAAGAGGGTAGTGGGAAGAGGGTGGTGGGGAGAGGGTAGTGGGGAGAGGGTAGTGGGGAGAGGGTAGTGGGGAGAGGTTAGTGGGGAGAGGGTAGTGGGGAGAGGATAGTGGGGAGAGGGTAGTGGGGAGAGTGTAGTGGGGAGATTGTAGTGGGGAGAGGGTAGTGGGGAGAGGATAGTGGGGAGAGGGTAGTGGGGAGATTGTAGTGGGGAGAGGGTAGTGGTGAGAGGGTGGTGGGGAGAGTGTAGTGGGGAGAGGGTGGTGGTGAGAGGGTAGTGGGGAGAGGGTAGTGGGGAGAGGGTAGTGGGGAGAGGGTAGTGGGGAGAGGGTAGTGGGGAGAGGGTAGTGGGGAGAGGGCGGTGGAGGAAGAACCCCACGGCGCCCCGCCCCCGCGACCCAGTCCTCCGAGGGCCTTAAAGAGGTCGGGGGCTTCTTCCGGCCACGTAGCCGCCCCCACCGACCTCTCTCTCGAACCGTCCCCCCTGCCCCCTAGTCTAAGCCCCCAACACTCTCCTCTTGCCTGTTTTTTTAGAGGGTGGGTGAGGGAGGAGAGCTGGGAGTTTGCCCCACCAATTGAGACCCGTTAAGCGCGGCCGCATCCCGGTTTATTGTATTGCCGCAGTATTAAGGAAAGAGATGGAGGGAGCCATACTCCTCCCTATCCCTCGGATGGACGGTCCAAATAGCCTTCCCCGTCATCCTCAAGACCGGTCGCATGTCGAAATCGAAAAATACGCCGCGACGGATGTCAGACCTATCAATTGGTGGCTGAAAAGGCCTAAAGGGATGAGGCAATTGCAAATGCATATCCTCATCCTATCTCTTTTTCTGGAGCATGAGAAAGGAGAGAAAAAGAGGTGAGCTCAAACGCACGAGCACGGAAGAGTTGACGACGTGACTATGGGAGCATACTAAGGAAATGCAATCCATGAAATTTCCACGAATTAACCGTCGGTGAAACTTATTTCTTAGAAATTTCCCTGCTGGGTATAGTATGATTTCCACAGACAGGTTTTAATGCAGCTGTACTACGGTAAATTCTTTTATTTGGTAGTAAGAATTTGTGGATCAGGATTGATGATCGTCAACGTAATATTACGAACCTGATCCATTCTGTTTTCATTACAAGTAAATTATAAAAAACTATCTCAATACACAATTTAAGTAGACACAATATCGTATTCACATACAATTATTCTACCTATACGGCATGTTTGGTACTGAATTACTTCATTTTCATTACACAAGCATAAAGAAAGCAATTTCAGCAATAATATATAAAGCGTCAAATACTTATATCAATATCAACTGTATAAGTCTATTCCGGAGAAATATTTTTGACCCAATTTTATATTAAAAGGTGAGGTGTGGCTAGGCTACGTTGTGGCATCACTCCAATTATGGACTGCGTATTAACAGAATGCAATTGGTTGCGCGGAGCACATATAATGAGGAAAAATAGACTATGGTGGTTAATATTTAAAATTTTTATGTGATTTAGGAGCTCCAAAATTAATTAATAAAAATTTAATCTAATTTTGAATTCGATTTTTATTCTAAGTCACGTATTAATTGGTGTGATGAAGTAAGTGAATCTTTAGAAAATGTACGAAAACTTCAAATAAATATTTTTGGACGCGAGTAAAAAATTATTAGTTCTACTTCCTCCCATAGGAAGTTAACATCGATTCTCAGCTTTCACATATGCAGATTGATATTTATAGAATATTTCTACGTGTATGTAAAAAAGTGGAAATTATTAAAATCGAGTAAGCATTCTTTATTAGGCGTTCTTTAACAGCGAAGCGGTAATACCGAACGCCTTATGGGCACGTCTGGTCCGTCCGTCCGTCGTAACTTTCATCTCCTAAACCGCTTGACGGATTTTAATTTAATTAAATATGAGTGATCGTTATTAAAATTTATCGCCCATTTGTGATTTTCAACTGAATCCGTCAAATAGAACTTCCACTTAACATAAATACTTTAATTAATTATACTCGTATCTCGTTAAATGACATCCATCAAGCAACAATGAAATACCAAACTTTTCTCTCCCTAGCTCTTATATGGTCTGTAAAGTATAAATTAAAACATTTATTCGGATAGAGAACAACATTTACTACAAATGAGTCCACGAGATCACACACGAGTTATAGTTTCAGAGATATATTGTAGAAAATTCCTCGCAAAATATCGCATGTTATGTTTATATCGATCTCTAAGGCGGCTCTCTCGGAAAACAACAATGAAAATCCATGTTTTTCTATCCAACGCCCTTATATGATCTGTGAGGTATAGTTTAAAAAATTTATTCGGATAGAGGACAACATTTACTATAAGATAGTCTCCGAGACCACATAATTATGAGTTATGGCTTCAGAGATTAAAATTCAAGAATATCCCGAGCAAAACATCATATATTTTGTTTACATCGATCGCGAAGACGGTTCTCTCAGCAAACAACAATTAAAAATCCATATAATTCTCTCCCGTGCTCTTATATGATCTGTGATATATATAGATTTAAAAAATTATTCGGATAGAGAACGTTCTGGAAAAGTAAGTACAAAGAAGTAGGTTTCGAGTATAAAATAGATGGAATGAATATTCAACCAGCTATGTAAAATATTTAGGAGTAACCATTTGTCAAGATCTTTCGTGGGACGTGCACATTCGTCGAGTTATAGGCGCGGCCAACAATTGGCCAAGAAACTAGCTTTCATAGACAGAATAGTACGGAACACTAAAGAAAAAGTACGTGAAACATGTTACTTATCAATGGTTAGACCACAAATGGAATACGCCTCAAGTATATGGGATCCGTATGAGAAGGGACATATAATTCAATTAGAAAGAGTACAGCGCAGAGCAGCTAGATTCGTAAAACAAAAGTACGAAAATAAGGAAAGCGTCACCTCTTTATTGAGCGATTTGAACTGGGTATCACTGGAGGACCGTAGATTGAATTCAAGGTTGAGGCTTCTGGAGAAATATAGGTCGGAATGTCTAAAAGAGGAGGTTGTAGGAATAATTGAAGCACGCCACCCACCAATTTGGAGAATCGCAGGGTAAAATGTAGATGTAGGAACAACATTTACTACAAGATAGTCTCAGAGACCATATAATTATGACTTCTGTATGTATTTACAAATCTACTAAAAGCGTAAATTTTGATGCGAGTAATCACGATGAAAATGAAAACATCAGTAGGAATTAATGTTAATTGTTTCGGCATTTATTTATACATTTAAAAAACTTTAACGTCTTGCATAACATTCTAGCATATCAAAATATGGGATGTGATTCAATAAATTATCTTATAAAACAACTCAATAACACTCGACGAGGTCATTAGGCAGACGTGCAAGTGAATGATATGAATAACATTTTAGTGGAGAGGGGGTTTTGGCGAAGGGGTTGAGAGGGAGAGATGTAGCTTGTTTGGTGCGTTGAGTCTGTTAACTAGGTGAGAGAGAGGGGCGACGTGCAAATATAGAACGGGTTTGAGGATATGGGGGTGTTGTGTTGGGAGACAAGACTAGGCGACGGAAAAACACAAGGCACAGATTAAGAGCTGTGCAACAAACAGACCGTGGTAATGGCGATTGAGTCGATATATCCAGGAGAAAATAATTTTAAGAAATATTATAACGGCTGCAAAGATTTTGTAATTTTCCATCCAAAAATAAACTTCGAAGGAAAATTACGAGCCAAAACTTTCTAACGGAACATTTGAATAATATAAAAATACGTGTAACAATCCGCTCAAATGTTGGGAAAGAAGGGCGTTATTATTATTATTGTGAATCTCAAATTCATTTTCAATAAATGTTTTAATCATTTGTATTTTAATGGTTGCCTCTTTGAGAGGGCCTGCCAGTGCTACGGGCGAGCCGAGCGGCTGCCCAGGGTGTCAAAGATTTGGAGGCGCTATCCCGATCATTTATCAATACCTTACCTGCAATTGAATAAATATTGGATACCAATCTATATCGAGGAACAAGCTAGAATCTTGACTGGATTCCTTTTAATTTTCATTATCGATAATTTTTACAGAGCGATGGATAAATTAACATGTACTTTATCTCAACAAACATTTTCGGGGGTCGGGAGTGCTATCTCGCGCGGCAGCCATCTTAGCACCTTATTTTGATAAAGGAAAATAAAATAATGGAGCATAACATTTAATATATTTCTAAAAATTCCTAGCATTTCGTTCGCATATTCCGCTCGCTTTAGATATGAACTCGATAATAAATGAACTATACATCTACATGTTACCCTGCAATTCACCAAACTGTTGGGTGGTAGTTTAATGTTCGCCAAAGGTAAGATAGTAAGCAACATTTAAAAACTTTATTTCCTACATTCTCTATTAAAAATACATTTATCCTTTCCTTTTTCCTACCAAACACTTGGCTGCTACGTGTATCGTATGAGTAAATTAAAAGATATTTAAAAGATGACTGTTCTCCCGAGTTCGCTGTTTAAGAGTTCCTGGATTATTTTGTAATAGGAAATGAGGCTATTCATTCGAGTCATAAGGCCTGACCACAATAAGTATGCACGCAATATTCGAAGCTAACGTGAGAAATTTCACGTACGTTATTGCTCTCTGGTCATTCACACAAGGACGCGTACGCGTAGTCCACATCACAAGTACAAAAGCCATTAAACCAAGTGTATTGGCAGGAAAGGAACACATGGCCAGACGGCTGCCAAGATAATCAAGAATGACCGTACGAGTGAAAGGTTGAGGGAAACATGCGTGACTGCGAAGATAATGGGGTTCCACCGTCAACTAAATTTATCTTATTGTTAGGAAAAATGCTATTGGTTTCACTTATTCTAGACTGAAAGAGAAAATTTTTTAAATTCTCTTATGTTGAAATTTCACCTGAGAATATCTAGAAAGAGAAAGTCTGATACCTAACACAAAAATATGATTTTTTTACGTTCCGGTTGTATATTATCTAAGGCCCCACAAACATAACCAATATGTGATCATTTAAGATATTACGCTATTAAATATCAGGTCACGTGAAAAATGAGAAATGAAGCACTTATAATTATAATTATTATTTAACAGGTATAAGTGACAGAATAAAAATGAAACAAGATTAGGAGTAATCAATAAATGTTATTTGGATAAAGTTGAAGAAATTTCAGACAGCTTGCAATTTAATACCATCGTGCAGGATTTAATTCGCCGATTTAGGTGCAAATAATCGCTTACGTTTTTTTATAAATAACCATTACTTATTAATAATTTATTTTTACTGTATACCTTGATGAAATATAACCTTTATAGTCCGGAATTTGTAGGCGTCCGCGGAAGGATGTAGTTCGAGGAATTTAAGTATACCTTTGAATTTGCTCTTATGATAAAGTCTATGCTAACCAACTTTACCGTCAGAGAATTTGAAATAATTGGTGGTACCTCTGCACAAAAATTAATGCTCGCAGAATCCCTGCCAGTAATTTAATATACAGATAAATGTAAGACAAAGGTAAAATAAAGAATTGATATTAACTTTTTACCTTCCTAGTAAATCAATTAATTTGACAAATATTATAAATAACCTTGTTTAATCAATCAGCCATTTAAAATTTCACTAGTTAATAATTCCAGTTGGGTTTCTACTAATATGTCGAGGACTATAGCTCAGTGGCGGATCCAAGGAAGGGGCGATGGGGGCGATCGCCCTCCCCTTGGAGGACCCCATTGCCCTCCTCTATGTGCATTCTTAAATTCATTCCGCGCAACATCCATTGTTTCTACACCTAAGATTAAGTCTGTATGACAAGGGAAAGAAAGATACTGATGGGGGTAGGGATTTTTAAAATGTATGGTTGTCGGCAGAGAAGGAATCAAGACGGGGAGGGATAATTGGGGCGATCGCCCCCTCCTTGGGAAGGTTCTGGATCCGCCCCTGCTATAGCTGTTATACATTTGGATATGTACTTAATGTGGTTTTTAACGCAAGGTTCGTATTCATACTGCCAGTCTGCTTCTCATTTCCAATTTTTGATAATTTAAAATTTTAAAAGCCATTTAAGCGATAAAATTTCGTTCAGCGCTTGCGTTTGGCTTATCATCCAAATAGGGTCCACCTATTCGCCTAGCGTAGCTCCTGCCCGGCTGCTTTAAGCTTTATTAACAGTACACGACTGAAATTTTCGATTGATGGAATGCAGTTTTCATACACTTCTTGTTATGAATATTTTTTGACGCCTAGTATTTAATTTTCCAATCTTTTTCTTTTAGAATATAACTAAATACAACTCACCTACCAACCCGTTACTCCAGTGAATAGTACCTGATCGTATTATTAACTAAATTGGCTTTCATGGAAGCAGTTCCAGTGCATACATATATTCTTTTGTTTGCGTGTTATATTATAATATCAAGAAGATGGAACTCGACCACTGAACTCACTCCGTCGCTCTAATGCTAGAGGGATGGAGGGTGGGTAAGGAGCGTATGATGGAAGTGGGGAGCGAGAGATGAGAGGGCGAAAGAGAGGAAGGTAGGAGAGGGCGACGCGAAAGAAGCGACGGCGGCGCCTCTACGTGACGAAACGCCACAGTGACGCATTCAGTCTCACACTTACAGCATCGCTAGTTCATTTTCCTATCGTCATATTTTCGTCGTTCGTCTGTTAAGTTCCTACCGATGTGATAATATTGACGTCAAATATTCGGAATACTTCTTCAAGGTAAAGATCGTCTTCTTTATGTGCATTTATTTGGCTGAGAATCTCGCTGCCATAGCGGAGATGCGACTGACCTCTTTTTGCCTGCCGCATATTTCTTTCTTTAGACATTGTGGTGTCTATCATATCTCCATGTTCACCCACTAACTGACTGCTAAAGTATTTAGTCTTGAATTAGAGATTTTTCGTTTCATGCGAACGATAACGTTTTCACTTTTTTATTACTTTGGATTTTGTGTGTTATATTGCATGGAATCGATATTGATTATAGTAGTAACTTTAGTATAAAATATTGAGGTTTATTCACGGTGAACTTTTAGGCCCTGTTTCTCATTAAGAGCTTTATAAATATGAAGATATAAATATACCTTACCACGTAAACATTTAGAGAATTCGATTCTGTGAGAACTATTTTAAGTGCCAAAAATACCCATCGATTATAAACACAGGTTCTTTGTAGTATTACAAATAATTGACATAGTTCCATGATTTACTTTTAAAATAATTACTATCTTACATCTCTAAGGTTGGTTAAGTAAATAAAAACACGAAGAATATAAAGATTTTATCAAATCCTGGTATCTAAGAATGACCAGCTTTAACCAACGTATATTCCACGGTAATTCACTACACAATATTTCATAAACGTCGTGGGAGCAATACTCCCGTGGCACGGCAATGTTTCTAGATCACCGAAGCCGCCTCAAAATTCATTTCGCCGGCGTTATAACATTTTTTGTCATCGGAACAAGAGAGAAAAAATGAACTCTATAAATGCTCACAAGGAGCGTAATTTAGGTATTTTTTCCATCCGAACAACTTTCCCTCGGAGCAACGAGCCGCTTCCTTAGTCACCGTGTTAATGCCCTTATGTTAACAAAAAAGTTCTCTCTCTCTCTCCTTGGAAACAAACTTTCGACTCCGTTAGTTTGACCAGAGACCCGATCGCGTTATCCCCGAAGAATGCACTGGGAGCGTTTTTATTCTTTCCCCTTATTTACGGTTTTTACCCCATGAACCGAGAAATCGCACGCACATGACCATCGTATTGTTAGGAAGAGATAGAGAGAGGGAAAGAGAGAGAGACGAAAGAGAGAGAGAGACAAAAGAGCAGCGACAGGCGCACGTCGGACACATCGTGCGACACACGTCCGGAGTAGGGAGGCCAAAGTACGCGCGGATGGTGTACGGGCGCGGGAGGGGCGGGGCAGTGTTCGAGAGAGTGAAGAGGGGTGAGGATGGGATTGGGGAAGGGGGATGGGGGATAGAGAAAAGAGGAGAGAGGAAGGTCGGGTGTGGGAAAGGTGAATGACCGCCAGTGTTGGGTTCAGCCGAGTGGACTGTCTGCTACACTCCCTGGCCTCGGGGTGAGAGGAGAGAGAGAGAGATGGAGGGAGAGAGGAGGGATAGGAGTACTCGTAAGGAGAGGGTGGGGTTAACTTAAAGTGAAGAGGGATAATCATAAGTACGAGGGTATGAGGTGGTGACGGCCGCGGAATCGGGAAGAGGGATGGGGAGGAGCTAGGAGGCGGGGACGGGAGGTGGTAGGTGGGAGGAGAGGGAGGGGAACTCCGTGGGGTGGGGCACAGAGAAAAGGAGGGGAGAGGGAGTAGGAACTAATGCTCTCGGCCCAAATTTCTCTTTCGGGTCGGGAGTGGGAGGGGGAGGAACGAGGGGAGGCACATCGGAAGGAGGCGAACCTCAAAGACACCACGGGACCGGGAGAGAGAGGGGAATGACTCGGATAGAGTCGAGGGACAAAAGAGAAAATTCTCTCCGGTTATCAGTTTGAAACACGCTTACCGAGCGCTTCCAACGTCGCGAACTTATTGAAAAAAAATGACACTATCGGGATTCCTCCGGCGATGAATTCGTAACGAACGAGAGAGCCTTGGCGCTTGACTCCACGCCTTCCTCGTCTGTTTATTCGTGATAAAGTCGCACATCGGAAGGGAGGAGACGGGGGTAAGGAAGAGGGGGGCAGTGGGGCGTTGTGCTATACGCTTCTTCCTGCAACCATGTCTAACCACGCCGCCCGTGTGGCCATACCCATTTCCTCCTCCCCACCCTCCGTCCTTTCATATACCCTCCCTTACTCGATTCCTCTCTCTCTATCTGTCTATCTCTCTCTCTCTTACTCGTTTCCCCCACTACCCCACTTCACGTCATATTAGCCCCGTTAAAGGCAGCTGGGCTACGTGCTTGCCCGCGCGAGTGACGTCAGAACACGGTCGCGTGGTTCGGATAGAGGGGAAGGAGCGGGAGGAAGGATGGAGGGAGGAAAGGGAGAGGGGAGGAGGAGTGGGTCCATGGAGGGGTAGAGGGTGGAGATAGATGGCAAGGGTGCAAAGAAAAGAGGAACGGGAAGGTGATGAGGTGCGGATATCACGGCGAAATAATTCCATGTGGAGTTGGAACGAGTACAAGAGAGTGCGGACAACAAAGGACGCTCATTGTTTACCATTGTTTCTTGAACTACTTGAATGCAAGTGAAGACGAAAGCGTAATTGGGTCACGTAAATAAGTCTTTCACGCAAAGGAAAATGGGCGTCCAATATGATGAATAATTACGGCTGAACTTCAGCGAATGAAGTTTAAATCGGCTCTAATGTTACAAGTCTAGAATGAGCACTTCTGTTAGTGTATATATTAAAGATGACAGGATATTTTTGAAAACTTTTACGGCAATAGAATTCAAGAGTTTCAACCAAAACTGAGATTAGATTGTAGTTTACTTGGGATAGCTCGAAAAAATTCTTTTTAAAAAATTGGCATTTATTTTTTTATTTTAACTTCCTCATAAACAGCACTACAGCCCTTTACGACAAGCGCAACGACAACAAAGGCGATCTACTATGCCCTCGGCAAGATTCGTACCCACGGCCCTAGAATTGATCACCCCTGTACTGTTATCTCTAATATCACTCAGTAATAATATAACAAATAACGGAAAATGAGAAAAATTTATACTAAAAACACGTCATTTAGTTATACTACCCTCTGTTTAACAATTATCTGATGAATCTTCATTTTCGTATTGGACGAGTTTCGTTTTCATAATTTTCGTTATTTGCTAGTTTTACTCTAATTAATAATAATTCAACAAATTGACCAATAATGCATGTAACTCGATAATCGCAGCAGGAAAACGTATATTTTATCCACTATTTATAGTTGCTTCAAGTTACTGTTTGGGGATGAATTTCCAGTTGCTCAGCCAAGGTGTGAAAAATAATGCTAAACTAAACAAAATTAAGCTTCTAAATTTCAGAAATAATTAAGCATTAATGTAAAAATATTAAACTAGTTCCTATAACCGTTAAAGTGGATGTAGCCGATATTGAAGTAGTAATGCAAATATAATATAATACAAGAAGTATGTTTGTTTGATCCTCCATGACTTAAAGTTTGAAGAAAGTAAACCATAAAACAAATATTTCTTTATCGCAACCATTTGAGCCTCTAAATAATAAAAAAATCAATTCAAAGAGTTTAACCGTCGCAAAAAGAGAACAGTTTATTAGATGTCTATGAGGCAGTGGTGGAATTAAGGGAGGAAGGAATCGCACTTGGCGCACGCCAGAGGCTTCGAAAACATTTTCGTATATATAATATCAGAAATATTAAATATTTCCATTTCAAAATCAGTGGAACCTCTATAATAATCCATAGAAAAACAATCGTTAAGAGGGGTCACATAAAAGGTTAGTCGTTAGGAGAGGTTTCACAATATTTATATTTAGATTGCAGGGTCCACAAGTGTTTAGCGCCAAGGGCCCCAAAAGTGGTAAATCCGCCACTGCTCTGTGTTATGCCGCCACCATTAAAGTGACCTTCATAGGAAAAGTGGTTCGAAATAGTCGGAGAAACATATAAAGAGAAAGAGAAATCTTTAATTGCTCGGAATCCCTCCCTCGAAATTTTCTCGTCCTCCCCCAGTTTTCGTGCCAAAATAACGAAGACCCAATTCTTACTCCCCGCATTTCCCTCTCGCCTATACCAGGGATGGCAAAAAGATGGACCGGGTTCCAAACATGGCATGCTATGAAGTATTATTGGCACAATAAAACTTTGAGATCACGCAGTAAATTTTTGAAATGTCATATTATTTTCTCGGGTATTGTATTCCAGGCATTAGACAACTGAAATAAAATTTGAATACGGGCGCAGAAACAGGCTGACAGGCGAAGTTTCAGCAGATTGTGTTGCTGTTCAATCAACAAATTATACACCAAACTTCAAAGAAATTTCTTCAAAAATTATTCAAAAAATTTCAAACGAATAAATAAATACATAATTTTATTTTGCGTATTTTTTCAATTTTATACTTGAGTAATGTTTTTATACGTTCTTTGCACGAAGGGAACGCATATAGGAGGGGTCTTTTCCGTCCGTCAGCATGTTAAAACTCGGGAACCGCTGGACGTATATTGATGAAATTTGTATTGGGAAGTTTAGCTAAAATTGGTCGACCGATTCCAATTTTGGTTAAAATCAGATAATAATGACGACTACTTTACATGAAGGCCTACAATATCCCTTTGTTTCAACTAGGGAACCGCTGGACGAATTTTGATGAAATCTGATATTGGGGAGATTTGATAAAATTTGTCTACCGATCCCAATTTTGGTTAAAATCGGACAACAGTTACGACCACTTTACATGAAGACCTATATGTAGTTGACAATGTTCCTTTGTTTCCACTCGAGAACCGCTCGATGTATTTTGATGAAATTTGGTATTAGAGAGTTTTAGTAAAATTTGTCGACCGATTCCAATTTTAGGTAAAATTGGACAAAAATTATGACCACTTTACATGGAGACCTACATGTAGTTCACAATGTTTTTGTTTCAACTCGGAAACCGCTGTAGGTATTTTGATGAAATTTCGTATTGGGGAGTTTTGCTAAAATTGGCCGAGCGATTCCAATTCTGGTTAAAATCGGACAACAATTACGACCACTTTACATGAAGATCTACATGTATTTAAAAATGTTTGTTTCAACTCGGAAACCGCTGGACGTATATTGATGAAATTTTGTATTGGGAAGTTTTACTAAAATTGGTAAACCAATTCCAATTTTGGTTAAAATCGAACAAAAATTACGACCATTTTACATAAAGACCTACATGTAGTTTACGAAGTTCCTCTGTTTCAACTCGGGAACCGCTGGACCTATTTTGATGATATTTTGTATTGGGGAGTTTTGCTAAAATTGATTGATTGATTCCAATTTTGGTTAAAATCGGAAAATAATTACGACCACTTTACATGAAGATCTACATGTATTTACAATGTACCTCGCTAGCTTCTCGTTAAATACTCATATGAGCGAAAAATATTGAAAACGTTATGAAATCTTAAAGAACGTTTGGAAACTCTGTGTACTCCGACATGGAGTACACCTTCCCAATCTTGTTACTTTTGGCCGTAAGTCAGAATAAAGATTATCAATATGCAAACTCATACACTAAAATTTATATCGAATAAATCCATATTAATATTACATCAAGTGAAGAGATAAATTTATTAATGATTGTGTATGGCACGCATGAAACTCTACGTAACGACAATAATTACTTTTTTGAAACGCGAATGAAAATCTACTTACCATCCCTGACATATACCTTCTCTGTATCTATTATAATTAGCATCAAGCATTATTATTCAATATAGAAATTTATATTGTAGCTAATATTGAACCATATTGCCAAATCTGCAATCGTATTTTATAATTTGTATAAAAGGAATTACACGGGAAATAAAGATATAAAGCGTTATTCTATGGCTGACAAACTTAATAGTTCATAAGATATTATTCCAGGATCCATATTGTTCCAGTAATCTCTTGAAGGGTATCCTTTTGGATTAATTTGGTAAAATGTTTTACACCGGTTACATAACAAAAGTTCGTCTGGCTCTATAAGCTCAAGTGGCAATACGTTAGGCATATCAACTCTGTTATTGTTCCTTAGAACCGATAATGAGAAGTAGCTACTCAAGAACTGATAACACTGTTTCTTACAAACACAACAAATATGATCGGCGAATTTGTGCATGTCAGTCGTAAACTACTATATTTGTCAATAAGAATTTAATTGTTAAGATGTAGAGATCGATTTAAACTTAACTTATTTAGACGTTTACCTCACGCCCCTTCGGTTTCGTTTGCCAAACGTCGTAATTAATTTTCCCTCAGCTTAACGAAATGTGCTTCTCGTTGTTCTTTTGTTTCTTTATTTATACGAAATTCATAACTTACTTTGAACTTTTCTAACTGTTCCAAACGCTTTTTTATTTTAAGCTCGCGACATGAACTGTTCTGTATTTGAAAGGCAGGTTTATATTTTTTGATAACAGAATTCAAATCCGTATTAGTGGTAATTGATTTTTTTAAGTGCGTCGACTGCTATGGTCATTTTGCACTGTCATCAACTGGACATACACACAGAAGGGAGGAGCGAAATCCGGTGCCGGCATTAGTCTACTCTTTACGAAAAGCACCAAGGGGGCCAACTGCTTAAAGGACGGAAGGCTGACTTTGCGCGATCTCCTCTAACCACATAAACGGGGCCGGGCGACCTCGAAAAAAAAATCTACTTGCGCATAATTCGTGCCCGCTGCCCCTTCTATCAGCAGGCAGGTAGCAGTCAGCGTCCTAACCACTACACCGCCGTCGATTTTCCTTTAAAGGCGAATCGGTCTGAAGATTTTAACTTGGAAATATTGCATTTTTTTGATGAAAATGTTTGGCTGTTAACGACGAGCGCATGGTTGCAGAATTAGCGAAATTACCTATATTAATCTGGATTATAAGGAAAACGAGACCTATATATTTAGTGGGGCTACTAGTGCTTCTAAAGGAAATTAATAGACTATAGACCGTCGATCTCAACCAAAGATATAATCTTATAATGATGTCATAATCTCAAACAAGAAAAAAGCGCCTTATGTAATTTGCTCTGCAATTCTTCCCTCCCATGTTGCTTTTTCCTCTCACTACGTTTGTAATTTAACTTTATTTCTTTCATTGCTCTAATTTACGTTTGTAATCACACAATTAACTTAATTCCGTCAACTAATACATAACAATAGGTCTAATGACGGGAGCTTTTGGATTATATTAACATAAATAAATTTAATAAAGGTGAAATACTCCTTTAGCCAAACAATTAGAGGGTTACAAAACCCAATGCATTTCGCCCACAAGGTGGGCATCGTCAGGGGAAAAACTTGTTTCAACAGTGACTGGGAGCCAACTGCAAGGTTTGAAACGGAAAGTATTAAGAAGACGACCGAGAAACAAGTGAAGCGCGGAAAGATTTTTCGGCGTGTGTGTCGTTTAAATCTGTCAGTTTGTATAGGGTCTTGTTGAATTGTTTGGCTAAAGGAGTATTTCACCTTTATTAATCTCAGCCAAAGTTATTGAGCTACTATCAATTATAAATAAATTTATGTAAATAATAAATGAAATACATTCCTCCTTTGTTTGGCAGCAAGTCGAATACACGCCAGGCAAGTGGATCCAGCGCAGGTTAGCTACATTCGTGAAATATATACAGAAAGCAAAATGTTTCGTCCCTATTAGAGAATTTACATTGAGGAACTCCAGGATGTGCTTCTACAGAAGTGTAAGCCGGAGAAACTATCTGAAGATACTTTAGAAGTAATCGAATCCCTCACTTATTTCGGTTGCCATTGTCACGAAAATAAAATACTAGTGACCGATTTTAGAGCTGAGCATTGCATAGGTTCGTTTTTTCTAGGGATCTCAGGAATCACAATAAGAGAAAAAGTCTGCTATTAAGAGTTGACAGGAATTGCATCTCCTAGCAGTCACCAATACCATGACTCGTACAATAATATGTAGAATCCGAGAGAACGAATGAAAAGCTGCGAATTTCACATTATAAGTATTTGTTCGCGGGGCAAAAGATTTCTTTCCAGTAAACATATTGATTAAAGAAAAACTAAATTTGAAAATTATAAAGTAAGAAAATTCCACGATGCGTCTATCTTAAAATATTTTCTTTCTGTTCATCCTCATTTCATAGCCTCAAATTTTTTTATCGAATCTGATTTTTTTAAATCTGATATTAGAGTCCCGTAAAATGTTTTGCATTCGCCCAACGTGTTCCGCTTGCCCTGCATTTTCATCGAATCGCTTAAGTGCTCGTAGATTTATCGCTCATTGTTAACTGTCATGAGTCACTTGAAAGTACAACGTATACTATTGACTGAATACATTGTCGCGGACGATAAATTTAATTATAACATAAATGCGCACTAACGTGCGCAACAACGACGTGTGGGCAAGAACCTTATGCATTGTTACAAGATACTACTTTGTAAGAGAAATGCGGTGCGATCGCTGATGCTATGCTAGCAGTCAGTCGCAATCGATAACAGCGTTGCTACCTTTTTCTCGCGGTGGGAGATATGAAATTAACCAGGAACGGCGGATTTGACAATAAATAACTCGAAGAGAAGGTTCCTGGACCTGAACAGGAAGAGATGGTGTCTGGACACTACGAAGAATCTTCACGTGCACTGATTGAACAATAAACAAATACGTAAGTACCTCTTCTTTACCCATTATTCTAAATCTTCATCGATAAATCAGTATACCTCACATGGGCCCATAAATTTTGTAATACATTTTTTAATCAAATTTTTTATATGGACAGGGACCCCGCAAAAAATATTTGCCCGGGGACCCGCACACCCTAGAGGCGGCCCTGCACACACACTTATACATATACTAAACTTACAATTAGGTTTCTTATTTTTCTAGAAAAAAACATGACTTTTCAAGTTATGTAACCTACAAGACGAGCTCAAGTACCGTGAAAATTTTTATTCAAAGTGCCGTGGGACTGTAAAAAATGCATAAAATATCGTGCTAGGAAAAAAGATTCGATTCGCCGATTGCTAATATATATTTCGAAATATAAAATGCCCGAGAATAGTGGCCTTCGTATTTGTCACACCTGTAAGCGCTGGAGCAGTGGAAAGGGGATTTAAAAGTTCGTTCAACCCGTATCTATCGCAATGAGTCAGCGATTCGTATGTTTGGCTAAGAATGCACCAGTGCTCCCCCGCAATTCCATACTTGGGTGACAACACTTGACGAACCATAACACGTATTGAAAAGTATAGCCGCCGTGTTGCTCCACAGCGACGCTTAATATGTTCGGCGAGCCAGGTCATATTATGACAAACATGTGGGCATCTGTGTCGAAACTTTAAATACTAACAGTGCTTCAGATGCACAACACAATGAGTTAATTGCGGTCGCGTATATTTAACATTTCTTCGGTGCCTTGAGGCATTTTGGAGACCTGAATTTTATGATAAATAATTATGCAATATATACGATTTGGTTTCCTCAAAATACATCGATCGTTCAGCTTGATTTTGAAATACTCTCTTTGTAAAACATGTACGTGCAAATTTTTTTCTGAAATGTAACATGGATAACAAAATAATGGTCGCAACTCCAACTATTTTATCAAATTGTGAGAATTATTTGCAATTATAATGTGAGGGATGAGTTTAGTAAAGTCGCCTTATAATGACGGAACGAGCGGATCTTTGAATTTCTTCTTAACTGCTTAAAATCATCAAATTTGCTATAGAATCCCGAGGATTCTATCCGCTTCCTTCTTCAATATTTCATTCTCTTAATAAAAATTTAGACCAATTTATTCAAAAAGACAAACACTCAATATCTGCTTTAATCGCAGATATTCCTCTATTGCTAAACTATGACTAAATTATGACTTATTCCACATAACCTTCGACTTTCACGTTTTGCTACTCGTCTGTGGTGATTGCTTTCTCTATTATCTGAAGCATGTACTCAGCGTAGCTAAAATATTCGTCATACAGATTTTCAATAACAACATGATATAAAGCAGGATTTAGCAAATGACTCTTTTAAATGAATATGAACTCTTTCGTTGCACCATCTACGTTCGTATTAATGCTCATCCGATAACACTATCGCAAGAGATGGAGTACACAAATTAATTAAACTTTATGAAAAAGAATCTTGGTTAATATTTATGTAATTTTTTAGTGTTTTACTGGAATTTTGGGCATTAAAGCTACCAGTTAAAAACTGTAATAAGCAGAACGAAAAAATGCGAAAATGGCAGAAATTCTAAAATTTGGAGACTGTGGCTTGTTATCTCGTTCTCGTTGAAATTACTTCTTGCTAATGTCCAAAGTATTAGATAATTTGAGGAAAATTAAAATCTTGCCGAAGAAAATCCTCAAGTTTTAAGTGACTGATTTAATGAATTGCGTCAATTTGTCTAGCGAAAATTATATTTAATTCTATTTTATGAAACATTCGTGTCGTAATAAAAAACGATAACAAACATTAAAAATTACGCCTAAAAATATTACATTTGATATCTATTATTGAAATTAATATAGAAAAAGTACATTGGCAATGCAGATGGCCGACTATTCAATGAAAGAAATACCTAAAAAATATATTGAAATGTAACGAGTCTTCTTGTAGGTTGCAATAGACGCTGATCTTTTCGATAGTCAAATAAAAAGGTTTATCGGTTATATTTGGAAAAATCCTTCTCCTATGCTTTTCAAATTATTAAATGATATCATTCGACCCGGTTATGTTGTTATTTGATTTTTAATTACAATATTAGATTTTAGAAACTACTTGAAACATCCTGCATTCTTTAAAATTGCTACTAAATAATTAATGGCATGATTTTGAAATCGAACTTCTGCTGTTATTTGGGACGATAAGCTATCTAAAATCTGTAAGAGATTATGGCTAAGTAAATGCCTTAAAAACTATCAAAATCCTATCATCAGCTTTTGATTTCACCATATTTGGTGTCATATTTGCGTAAAACCTGATAAGGCGTGAAAAATATCTTACGAAGAAGAAATAAAATAAAAACTAGCTTCCTTTCCCGCCAAAACTTCAATTTATGGCCAGAAAATTTTATTATAACAATTCTTCATAAATATTGGCATTATCCTAAAAGAGAGTTCTTGCTCGGCAACCTTTCATCTTTTATCAATTTCGCTGAATCTATTCCTTTCACTCTCTTCTTGTTCCAGGTGATTAACAACCAAACCTTGTTTAATACCAATGCCGACTACAGATCACTTGCAGATTGCTTGTTGTTTGGTAACAGCTAGTGCCGTGGATATTATAATAAACATTTCAATATTTTACTTTAAGTAAAGAGTGAGGTTGTGATTTAAAAAATCTCAATATATGCACTTCAGTGGGATTTAGACATCATCAAGTGAAGGATAGAATACATAATCTGTTTCTATGAGTTCATTCTAAACTATTTAGCTACTGAGTGTTTTCTTGAACAGGTTGTCACATTGTATGGTACAACCATGTTTTAAGATCGGTTACGCCACGCACACGGAGACATGGAAAAGGAAAGCCCAGTGCCGATTTTAGCACACTTTTTGCGAAAAGCCATGCAAATTAAATTTTTCATTGTGGTAGGTGTTAAAAATAATAGTTATTCCGGATTAAACAATTTTTTATAATAACATCTTCTAAGCATTAAAGGGAACTGTGTTTTTAGCTGTGTTTAAAAAAATCAGCTTTTGTCCGTCTGACGCGCTAACTCCTAAACGAAAGAAGATAGAGATTTTGTTTTTTCGCCAATCGATTCAGTATCATATCTCGTTGTGCACGTTTTCTCGATTTGTCCGTCACAGGCCTAAAGTTTTTTTTTGGAAAAACCACCATCTACTGCCTGCTTCAGGAGCTCACTCCTCAATTATTTAATTGTACAGATGTATAAGTGCAGAATTCTTATCTAGATTTTCACTATTATAATCACTTTCCTCTCGTTACTGCGTTAATTAACCGTAAAAAAACGTATCTGGAACCAAGACAGAGTTTCTCCTGATTTATGATTCATATTTGGGGTCATAACCTCCGATTATCAACCTTTGCTTTTAATTTTATGAGTAAATAGTATGAAAAGGAACCGTAGCGAACACTACGAAATTTTGTAACCAATACATCGATGGATAGTATTTTCTGTCCACCAAACGTCTGAAAATGAGACGAATAAACGAATGCAAACTATTTCTTAGTATACGGTCTATATTCGCATAGAATGACTAATTTTTAGATTCGTCCCGCAAATTTTGCTCCGGTCTGTTGGATAATTTGCGAAACTGCCTCAAAATTTTATCTTCCAAAAAAAATTCTGTCGCCTCTTGCAAATTTTCTTGGTTTTGGAATAGATACAATGAATATATAATTTATTTTATGTGTACATTTTTATGGGTTGATTTCATAAACTTCTAACCATAATATCACAATGTCTGGTTAAAATGATTTTTCTCATTCAAGACTTTGGCTTGGGATTTGTTAATAGTTAATCCACAACTCTTGTAATATTTTCATTAAAAAGTAATCAATATTTAGATAGTGTTACAGCTATATTTTCAATTACCTCAATCATATCCTCCATGTATCGCTAGTTCAAGGATATATTTTATGAAATAACATCGTGCAATTACAATATCCTTTACACAGCATCTCTCAAACTTTATACATCTTAAGGCAGCCGACCTTATCGTAACTCTATTAAGTATATCCATCAATCAATAAATCTAATGTTTATTATTTATTTCAAAATACTATAAAAATCTCCTTTATTTGCGTGAAAATTCATTTTATTCTAAACATATCCATACATAAAACTAAACGATGAAACAAGAACATTCCACCATCGCGGCTCCCAGAAAACCTTTCCCGACCCACCAGTTTGAGAGCCAATGCTTTAATAGTTTTCTATTTCCATTAAACCTTAACTATGCACCTTTTTCGATCGAAGCTCTAATATGCCAAAAATTATTTAATATCCTATAAATAAAAGAGAATGTTTGTATGTCTGTCTGTCTGTGGCAGCCATAACTCTTCATAAAATAAACGTAGGAGCTTCAAAATTTGGCATCAGCTTTAGGTTGATTCTGAAAGTTGCAGTGCCAAAAATAATTCAAATCGACCCTAGGGGGCCCGAGGGTCCCCATTGTTGGTCCAAATGCCGGTTTTTGAAGATATCTCAGCAACCAATTTTGATGAATTCTCTAATAATATCAGTTTTGATGAGATACATTTTCGAGCCTAAAATGGATGAAATCGGTCTAAGGGGTCAAGGATCGTGATGCACGGTCGATCCAAATTTCACAATTTCGAGGGGTCCCCATGGAACGGTCGGTCCAAATTTCGGCAATGTCCGTCTTCGTGTACGTATATATCAAGGAAGATCTGGCTGAACCGATTTCAACCAAATTAGGTAGGTACATAGAATCTTCACCTAAATACATGACCAAAATGACATCTTTAAACCGGATAGACCAAGCAGGGGTGCCATAATCGCAAAATAAATTTTTTTGTAGTTATGCTTTTGGAAGGAAATGGCCGAACCGAATTCAACTAAATTTGGTAAATAGAATTTTCATAGAAATTTATGGCCAAAATTTTATACTTCGACCCGATTAACTAAGTAGGAGTGCCACAATTGCAAAGTTAATCTTTTCGGTAATTATGCTTTTGGAAGGAATTGGCATGCCCGAATTCAAACAAATTTGGTATATAGAATTTTCACATAAATTCATGGCCAAAATGTCATACTTCGATCCGATTAACTACGCAGGGGTGCCACAATTGCAAAGATAAACTTTTCGGTAATTATGAATTTGGAAGGAATTGGCCGAACCGATTTCAACGAAATTTTATATTAAGGAGTTGTGCAAGATAAAAAAACGAAAATAAGATTTTTAGGATAGATATAAAAAAAGGGCTGCAAAAATAAAAATAATAAAAATTTTCTTTTTATAAGTGTTTGTGTTGAACTGTCCGCATCGATTTTAACCATATTATAATATTTATTATGTACACATATATATATATATAAAGCCATTATAGCATATTTGGACCGGATCAACTAAACAGGGGTGCCACAATTACAAATTAAACTCTTTCAGTAACTATGGATTTGGAAGGAATTGGCTCAACAGATGTCAACTAAATTTTATATATATGGTTTTTACAAAATACCATAATGAAATCAAGATTTTTAAAGCGGAGCTTAAGAGCAAATCTACCGCAATTAATAAATAATAAAAATCGTTTGCAACTTAAAAGAAAACTCTTTCCCGAGCGTAGCCGGGCGTTTCTGCTAGTGCTATAATAAAATGCTGTTTTATTGTAGCAATAATGTAATAAATTAACACTTAAATTATCATAGTGCTTTCGATATTTTAAGAGTATGCTTTCCTTTACAAATTTTATGAACTCTGTAAAGCGACATAATTATTAGGTAGGTAAATAATTTTTAAAAACATCTGAGTCAATCGTTCAAAATTTAGCTAATATTAGCTAATGTTTCATCCGCATCAAAGTTACGCGGGCAAGTACTTTTTTATATTTAATGAACGTTAGAAATGCCATTGAATTTTCTTTGATTCAAATTACAGAATCTCTTTTTTACCAGTGGATTAGCCTACCAAAGAAAGGGATTGGATATCATTTTCAAGAGTACCGTTTTTGCAATCTAATGAACATCAGGAAAGTCTTCATTTGACTAAAAAGTAAGTCTTTCTCCCGAAAAATATTTATCAAGAAAAATATTTTAGTCAAGATTCATCTTTGAACGAACGCAGACCTTCATGGGACATTTTTGAACCTTTTTACGTCTCACGCAAAACCACTTGAGTCAGGAGGCGGACCGACCGAGGAAAGGGTTTTCGGAGGGAGTTGGTCGCTGGGATGGGGATGGAAAGAAACACAAAATAAAGGAGAAGAGTTGGTGAAGGAACGAGTGGGAGGAAGGAGGGAGAACGAGAGAGTAGGGAGAGTGAGGAAAGAAGGTGGTAGGAGGTCGAGTGGAAGAGTGAGAGAGCGAGGGAGAGGGCTGTGTAGAGAAGCCAAGAAATCGTAACGAAGGAACGGCGTTTCACTTCTCCCTCAACCGAGCAAAACCATCCAGACCGCAACAGACTGCCGTCGAGGGGGGGAAGACAAAAAATGGCCCGCTGTCGAAAAACTTTTGCTTCCAAAAAAAGAGGGAAAAAGTCAGTGGGCTAGCCACTTAAAACCCTCCCCGCTCATTTAACTACTCGTTCGCCAACCAAGTTGCGAGAAATCCAATTCGGACGCAAGACTTTTGTTCTCTTTCGCCTTCTCACAATCCCCTGCAACGACTTTCCGCTCTCTTTCTCCGCTTCGCCCTTGCTTCGACCAACGCCTCCGCCGTACATATATTCTCTTTATTACATCCTCCCACAAATAAGGCCCACCCCGCAGAGATTTTTCAAAGCGTCTTTCCTGACACATTTTTGCACCTAGGGCGGGTTAAAAGATACGCACCTCTTTAAGGAGGATAGGGAGGGATGAGGAGGGATCGGAAGGGAGAGAGAATGGTGGTCTCATCCCGATTCCCATCACCTAGTCCTATCTCTACCTCTTGACCGAGTGAATACCTCGCCTTTTTTTTAACGAACTATTTCCTTTTTTTTATTTTCGACCCAGGAGTTGATTTATTTTCCCCGAAGAAAAGGGTGCAAGTAGGGAAGATAGCTCGCAGCAAACCAATTTTCTTCGTGAAGATGCTATCTATCTCCCTGGAATACCCTCTCTGCACCTGAGAATTTTTGGGGATAATCTCGGCATTATTGCGCTGCTACAATTCTACGTCGACGCGAGAATTCGTTGGGTATGGAAGATATACGACCGAAGGGAGTCAGAGAGAAGAAAAGAGAGAAAAAAGGGAAGGATGAAGGGGACGATGCGCAATAAATGTTACGGCTGCAGCGAATTCCGCAGATGCGATTGGATCGCTGCGGTGAACTTGGAGATCTAGATTCACAACTGAGATTATGCGCGCAAAAATGACTATGGGTTTTGTTTGATACGTAATAAATATTTCAAAATACGATCCAGAACGAACGGAATATATGACCGATGGAGGCAGAAAGTTTCATAAAGATGTTCCTTTCATTCTTCAAACGTCAGTTTCTTTTTCGGAAAAGTGTTTGCAGCGATAAATTGAACGCTAAAAACATAGAAAAATAACTAGTAGCGTCAAAGATGCATAAAGGCCTGCAAATCTTTCTAAAAGAGTTGAGATTTTAATCAAGTTATCAGGAAACCTTCGAATTACAAAACATAAAATAGGGCGAAAACTACACCTCAACGCTAAATAACGGAAAAATAAGTACAGCATCCAAGGCGGTTTAAAAAGATTCGAAGCAATTTACTCGTTTCTCCCTTCAAAGCGGTAGAAGACAATTGTTAGCGATACCATAAAACTATGCTAACATCACGATAAAATATGTTATTAGTTGGTCTAAAATCAGTGATTCCCAATGTGGGTGCCGAGGCACACTGGGGCGCAGCAGCTGATTTTTAGGGGTGCCGCGATAAAATTAGTTTTGTAAATATATCAACGAAATGGATGTGTTTACAGCTAACTAGGGCATTTTCTCTAATAAATTAATTATAGTCTGGTACCAACAAATGGATATGTCCAAACGTTGTAATACTCGTTTGTGAAAATATAAAAACCTTGTTTGAAGACTGGGGTGCCGCGAAATTCTGTTTATCTTTAACCCTTTAACTGCTAAATTTATGAAATGGGAGAATTTGGGATATTCCGAGTTTTTAAAATAGAAAATCAATATTTAACAATATTAAATTATAACAATGCATGTAACTTTATTTCATACAAAATGATACATTTTTCTTTGTCGGTCATTTTAAAGATGTTTTTGTTGTGATATAGCACGTGAGAGGTAATGACTGCACAAAAACATAAAAACGCGTAAACGCATTCACAGCAGTTAAGAGGTTGGAAAACACTGGTCTAAACTATCATCAAGTGAAATGACATTAGTTAGTACAAGATCATCTTCAGTCTTTGTAAAATATTCTCGAGGGATATACCATTCGCAAATATGTTCTATCAACTATTTTGGTGTCATATTCCCTATTATTTTCGTTCTTCCGGCAATTCTTCAGATTAACACTACTTGTTAGCCCAAATAATGAAGTATGATCTTCGAATAAAACGATATGTTTAAAAGATTTCTGAATTGATCCTACTGAAACGATATGTGTACTTAGATATTATTTGTCCACAGCAAGGATTTGTAGACTATACGTATAGTTTCCTCCAGAATTCATGAAGAATACCTCGAGCAACTTATGCGAAAGAGTAAGAAAAATCTAACGGAGACGATATGAATCCTGTTTCTCCTTTTAATGGTTTAAGGAGGAGCTGATTCACGTCCTAGATTGCCTTAGGTCTTACCTGCAGCGTCGTTAAGATGAACGCCTCTTGCGCGCAACCCAATCTCTAAAAGGGAGGCCATAGAGCATTTTACGAGTTTCTGCCCCCTTTGGTCTCTCGAAGGGATGAGGGGAGAGGTCATTCTGGGCGAGAAGAAGAAACGCCACTCACAGACAACTTCCTCTTCACCAGAGACGATGGAGAGGAGGTCCTTAGACTTGCGAAGAAAAGTGCAAGGTGATCAAACATGTTAGATTTTGATAAGTAGTTTTGATACAAAATACCACACATATTTTGAGGGCGAGTATGTGATAAGCAAAGATATAATGGTAATATTCCAAGAAAAATAGTATCAACATCCTGGCAAAGACAATAAAATGAAAGGAGTATTGATTTGCTTGAACATTTTTTAAAAGGGTAATGAAAGAATTGAACGATTGAGAGAGTCTAAGAAAGCAAGGAATGCGCGCAGAACTAATAAACTGTGTATCGGAGGCAGTGGCGGATCAAATGGGGAGGGAGGGGGGGCGATGGGGGCCATCGCTCTCTCCTTGGACGACCCCATTGCCCTCCACTGGGTGCATTCTAAAATTCATTCCGCGCAACATTTCTTGTTTCTACACACAAGATTAAGTCTGTATGACAAGAGAATGAAAGATTCTGATTGGGATAGGGATTTTAAAAATGTATGGTCGTCGACAGAGGCGGAATCAAAAGGGGGGAGAGGCAAATGGGGCGATCGTCCCCTCCCCCTCCCGCCTTGGGAAGTTTCGGATCCGCCCCTGATCGGAGGAGATTTAATACTTAAAATCAATTAATGGTGCTGGCTTTCACAGCTAAAGGAAAGTTAAATTTACAGTAGAGGCTACCCTACAGATAAAAATTTGGAGGAAGGCGTCATATATACAGTAAGAATTAAATAGCAAAATATAGTTTTAAACTTAGATAAGATAGCATGGAAAGGGCAAAGAATGACGGCGAGTATCTTGCAGCGAATGATAACTGGGAAATAATTAAAACATTAAATGGAATAATTAAAGAGACCTCACTCCATTTCGGAAGGACGGGATAAAAGAGGGACCCGAAAGAATCAAATTAAACTTTGGGACATTGAAAAAATAAAAAATTTGTTTTCCTAGAGATAAATTTCTTAAAGGTAGATTTAAAGATGATTTCAAAAGGAGCTGATATTCTCTTAAGCATTTCCTCCCAACTCTTGCTTATGAAGCTTTATTTTAGTAAAAGATCGATCATCTAGAGACCCTAAACAAGGCAATGGAGGCAAATATGAAGCCTGTGAAAAACAAACAAAAAATTTGGAATTTACAATGCCGATTACTAAAATCTTATATAGTAATATACTTATTTCTCTTACTCCATCTACAACAACTTCCACCACGCGACAACAGACCGCGCACTGACTGGCTGTAATGTTATTTTTAATTAACTTACCGAGTAGGTAGAAGGTTGAAATGCGGTAGGAATGTTTGATTCTTATAGTAAAAACCATTTACAAAACAAAATCCCAAAAAAGACCCGAGTTCGACTCCAGTATATAATTTCTATTCCCCATAAGATAACACAAAATCGATTTTTGAACTTACAGGCTATTACTCTTTTGCAAATTAAAATGAGAAAGAATTGACATACGATCTTCGGACCTAAACCGTTCTAAAGAAAAATAAACAACGTTTCTTATTCTTATCGTCGCATTTTGCCTACGATACAAAATCGCTCATGTTCTACGCTTAAATCATATTTATTTGAAAAATTTAAGCTTTTTAACGTTATGTTGCCTTGCCGACCATGTCATTGTTAAACATCGAGACTGTATTTTCGCCTTAATCTTTATAGGTACTATATACGTAAGGAATGCGTGCATTGAATGCTTTAATACGAGAGTGAGAGGAGAGAGAGAGACAAAATTAAATGTTACATAGAT
This sequence comes from Tanypteryx hageni, assembly GCA_028673005.1. Taxonomy (NCBI): domain Eukaryota; kingdom Metazoa; phylum Arthropoda; class Insecta; order Odonata; family Petaluridae; genus Tanypteryx; species Tanypteryx hageni. Next base: position 98,301,554 of record CM054113.1, on the reverse strand, counting down.
TAAAAATAATCTTGGGCGTATAAGAATTGCATAGCGTAAGGTATTTCCTTGTCAAACAATTTCTATTCGCCCAAAACAATTTTTACTCTCTGTAACACTCAATTATGTGAATTTTATATTTATTGCTTACTTTTAAGTGCATATAAAAGTTGGTTTCATTAATTTTTATTTCAATTTTAACTTAATACTTAATTCACGCATACCCGTCATATTTGACAGGCAATTACGCTAGTGCAAAATAATTTACTAAAGCAGATAGATTTTAATGTGAAGTACCTAATTACGTGACTGGAAGAAATTTATTTTTATTACTCATCGGAGTTATTCGAAATAAATACATTCTAATTTCTTAAAACTAGAGTAGTTTTCACATTGAGGTCTGTTTAACAGACGAGGTAGAAAACACATGGAGTTTGAGATCGTGTGGTTTAAAAAACCAACCCAAAATGTGGCAAAACTGAGTGCCAAGAAGTCGTTTACTTGCATAAATAAAGGATAAAGAGTTAATAGTCCAAGGAAAAGGCCAAGTAGCAAAATTTTTCAATCTATTCATAGGAAATAATAATAACTTTTATGCTTGAAGGATGGCAAGAAGTAAAGGAGACACAGTAAAGCCTTACTGACAGCTCTTGCTAGAGAGAGAGAGAGGAAGATGGCATTCAAGGGGTGATCGGAAAAATGGAATTAAAGAGGACAAGATGGGTGATGCGCTGAGAGAGAGGCATGGAAACCTAAGATAGAAATCTGACGGATGTCGGAGTCGACCCGAAGAAAGAAGAACAAGTGAGATATTTATTCCGGTTGATCTACAAACAAACACCAACTTCCCTTCCATGATTCCTTCAATTCAAACCACTTTCCGGCCTGTTCCATGAGGTATGCAAAACTGACATTAAAGTGATCTGCCCTAGTGAACTCATGTCGTGCAGCAGGGATAACTGAGAAGAAAACCGAGACAGTTGCCTATCTTCTCGCTTGCGTGCGAAGGAATAGCAGTCGTCTACTCCACCAATGGAAGCGAGCTAACGTCGAGATTGAGTTTCGTGATTGGCTCGCCCGTGCTTCAAGAACGGGAACGCCTGTCCAGAAACGGGAGCGAGCAAAATGCTAGTTTCATGTATGAAGTCAAATTAATCCGTCGCAGTCATCGATACCTATTGTAGGCAATGTGTATTGTGTTAAATTTTCATTCGTCTATTATCACATAGGGCCTAACGAAAAACCAGGCATTATTATCTGCTGCTTATTACATTTTAAAATTGAACATGCTATTTTAACGTTTAAATTTTTAAATTAATATATTTTTACAGAAATATTAGCAAACGTATGTGATCAACCATGATTACAAACATCAAATTAAAGCAAACAGATTTTAATCCAGTATTATCACGTTTAATAACGCTTTATGATGGAGTGACTAGAATCGGTGATATTTTACGCATTAATATAAAATGATGCTCATTAAATTATTATTTTAAATTAAAAACACTGAAAAAATCCTTACATTACATTCCGATAAAACTTGAAAAGCACGCCATGTAATATAATAGTCTACGTTATAAAGGAATCTACTAGAGAAGAAAATACGTTTTAATTAAAAAAGCTTGCTCGAAAATGTGACTGGATAGATTTCATCAAAGTAAAAGAAGGTTGTCATATTAAAGTAAATACATAAAATCTCTGTCATTAATTGAAATTAAAATTATCAAGCTCGCCTCGCGGCTGGAATCCAGCTGATAAATTTTGGATAATGGAATGGAAAGTGACGCCAAAAACACTCAAATTTCTTCTTTTTCATCATTGCGATAAAGAGAGATTTTTATTTAGAGTTAAAACTACTACAAATGAAATAATTGTAGGTAATACTAAAGTTAAAAACTATCAAGACTTATAAGGAGCTGTATTAGATATTGATGCGTCGAACTTAACGTATTAAGAATTCAGACATTTCAAATTAACAAGGAAATCTGAATAATTCCAATGGACATTCTTACTGGAAGTTGCTTCCAATGGTCCGATTCAAACATTTTTAGTAAATTAGGCAATGAACTATCTGATAAAGTTCGAAGTAGGATCGCTTTTTTTGGCTTATTTTTACGGAAATTATCGCACATCAACAATAACAACAAATAGGAAGAGTCACAATGCTCGCAAACTGTGTGCCGGGAGGAAATAAATGAAAAAGTTACAGTTAAATTTATCGGAAAGGTATAACATTTGAACTGCTATCTTAGTCCCGAAGGAAAATTAGTCTATTGCGAATAGTGAATTCCACATTCTTAAGGAAAACTATATCGGTGAAATTATGAGATATTTTGATGGAAATTCGGATTGCATGAATGTTATAAAAACCAATTGATTGCAATTGAATATTTTCTCACACAAACAATGCTCAATGCAATAACCACGAGAAATTTAAAATTCATCATCACTTAATGCATTAAGAGATTAAAAATGGAATCAAATTGCATTGCATTTTAAATAATACTATCTATTGCATAACTTTCTAATATTAACAGACAGACAGACAGACAGACAGACAAACGACTTTATTAGGGCGAAATTGAGACTATGTAGTCCCTTCTTACATTTAACCCCCATTTAACGTATGTAAGGGTATAAAATCATGATACATAACGTGAGAAAATCATTTTCACATTTAATAATATTAACTACTGCATTTTTAATTCACTCTTGGGTTCATCTTTTCTTGACCAAGGTATCATGTTTCATTTTTTACATACACTCCTTGGAGTTCGTCCATCGTGGTTGTGACGACCTAAATTTAGAGTCACTGTGAAGTGATCCGCTAATTTAATGTGACAACTTTCGTAGGTATTTTCAACTTAAAACATTTTCAGCTAATGAATGGTGGTTTCATTTCAAGCTGCGGAAAAGTTCGTTTTTATTCATGAGTATATTATAAAACAATCTATTTTGAAGACTTTCCTTTATTTCGCATTTTAAAACGAATTACAAATCTTCTTAAATAAAAATAACAGCCTGAACTTTAAAATAGAAACACTCGCTTTCTTCGTATTCCTCCTTTTGCGCTTAATTATAATAATTCTACGGATCTAGGCCTACCTAGAAATAATTTTAGCTGCTTTATAAATAAGATCTTTTCACTTGAATTTTTCTATTGTCCGTTTTATTGGTAGCCGGAGACAAAATTACCGGTAAAATGTACGCTAAACAGACCTAGAAACTCGCAAGCTATTCATTTGGATTCAAAGTATTGATTGTTTTAAGGAATATTGTGATTTAAGTGCCGGCGAAACATGCCAGAAAGCCCTACGCCCAACACAGCCATTTCTCGGCACCTCTCTACCCACCTCTCTCTTCCTTCCCACTCCCTCTCTCCCTCCTCCCGCACCTCACTCCTCACCTCACCACACACATACACTTCCACTCCTACATCATCGCCTATTCCAAGTCGGTCATTGACCCCTTGAACGGAAGCTGAGAGAGAGGGATTGATCTGAATTCAGGTGGGTTGATGCAGAATCCGCCTCCTTCGTTTTGCATCGGTTTAGAGGATGTCTAATTTCTTCCACTCATTGGTTTAGACGTCATGATCTCCCCCTTTTCTCCCCTACATCTCCTCTCCCATTCCCTCTTTCGCATCCTACTATCCCCACCAACAAACCCACTGCTAACCCACTAACCCACCTCAACCAAAGGGGTTCCATTTTTTTCGCTACCGCCTCGTGAGTGACCAGAAGGTAATCCATACCTCCTTAACTCCTCTAACCTCGACTCCTTGAGTTTGTGTGTGTGTATGAGAGTCACCGTTAAAAAAAATAAAGCCGTGCACTTCATGCTCTTCGGGTTCGATCCCCGTCGTGATGGCCCGGAACGGATCGGTGCTACAAAGTGGAAGAATGGGATCGGAGCGGGATAGAGAGAGTGGAGGAATATGGAGGTAGAAGAACGCAAGAGAGGAAGTACAGAAGGGGCGGAGGAGGTAGAAAGGAAGGGGGATGTAGAAGACGGAGAAAGGGAAGACGAGGGAGGGGGGGGGAAATATAGGATGAAAGAGAAGAGAGGAAAAAGATGAGGGGGCGAGAGGAAAAGGCGGTGAGGGAAGTAGGTATGAGAAACAGTGGAAGAAGCATAAGCATAGGGAGGGAGAGTGTAAAATTGAAGGGAAAGAGCGAGAGAGAGAGAGAGAAACGGGATTGGGAGGGAGGAATGAGAGAGGAAAGAGTGGAAAGAAGGGGAGGGGAGGAGAGGAGCCAAGGCGTCACTGGGGCACCCGGCCAGAGAGAGATAGCTGCCGCTCAGCCGACGGCGCAACACGCTTCTCGTGGTCGGTGATTCCACCGCTAACAAGGAGATTCCTCCTCACAAGGTAAAATATTTACCTCGGTGGGTAGCGGTGAAACGTGGCCGTATGTGAAGCGCAAAGCCGCAGATATTCCTTCGCTAGCATAGAAATAAAACGCCTGGTGAGGCGGGTCATGTATTCAGAATGAACAAGAGAATCCACAGTAGTCCCCCATAAAATGTAAAAAGCGAGGGAAGAACTGCAGAGCAAATTACTTTAGGCACTTGTTTTCTTGTTTTAGGATTATGGCATAATCAGGGGACGACAAATTATGCCAAGTCCTACTCGTCAGATGACTAATGTATTCGCCACCTCCAAAAAATCTGATTTTTAAATGACATTAACTGGTCGTATCTGGTCGCCAGTTGGTAATATCAACTCGCCACTGGCGAGCAGGCGACCGTATTTGTCGAGCCCTGGACATAATCATAAGATTGCATGTTTGGTCGAGATCGACGGTCTCATAATATAGTCTGCAAATTCCCTTTAAAAGTACTATGTCAATGCGAGGCAATTATGCGTTTCCCTTTTAAAATCAGTGGGCTCGTTTCCATGGCAGTTTTATTTCCCATTATTAAAAATCGGAAAAATTTTCCTCTTTGTTGGATTAAAAACAACTGTTCAATCTTATTTGACACGGATTTTTATTTTCTTTTTTAAAAAATATAAACCTGTCTTTCAGCTATTTTTTCGTGTCCCGAGAACCTATATTAATTTTAACTAATATAAAAATGAAATTTTATAATGCCCTGCACCGATATCATTCTTTTCTTATGGGGGTAGAATTGAAACAAAGGGGTTGGGAAAAAACCACTGATTACTCTCCAGCAGCTAATCATAGATCAAGCAAATTTTTACCATGTTTAGTCCTCATTCGGCTTCTTCAAGTTAAAGGAATCTAGATAAATTGCCTGGACAGACGGACGGACGAAAAAACCGAATACATAAGTGATTTTTTAGATAAGAAGCACTAAAAATATATTACCTGTGTAATTAATATAACAATCGAAAAAAAATCAATTGTTAATATAAATAACCAGGAATTTTTTTACTCCCATGCTTTAAAATGAAAATAATCTATTTGTGTCAGTCGATCTAAGAAGTTTCTTGCATTGACATTATCTAGTCCAAAGACACAAAAGACATTCAATGCAGGAGTTTATGCGAAGAATGAAATAAATCGCGACCATTGTTCGAGATTCGCACCACAAGCAAATCGTCAAAGTAAGCGGTCTCGTAAGAGGCAATATAGACAATCGGAAAGTAGCATCACATCCGATTTACTCATGCCCGCGAGGTAAACACTCTTGAATGTAAAGGGATACTTTTGGGTTTTACACTTAATACGTGACGCCTGCAATAACAACGTACCTGCATTGATTTTCATTTGACACACATTCTGCTCCAGCTGATAAGCGCATACCGGACACGCAACTGCATTCGGAGATAATAACACCAAGGCGACCAGAACAATTCCCGCTACGGGATGTTGACAATAACGCGACTCGTGAACAATGGGTGGCGGAATTTGATGATTCGACTCAAACCGTTTCATGGCTACGTAACACCGAATGCAGTAATCACTGAGAATGCTGATTGACCAAGTCACGTGGAAACGGTTGTGTGTATTTCGACCGTGTCATGGACTCACACGAAGCAATCGCGGAGTTTAAGAGCATTTACAGAATGAATAAGAAGGAGCTATGCGGGTTGAAAATTAATCGACTGTATCGAAGCGCAAAAAAAGAACGAGATTTCGCGAAGTGGGAATCGCGCCCTTTCATTCATTGAAGGGTCGATATTGCCTCCCACTCCCTTGTTTCTACAGAGGGATCAATAACACCGTTAAGCATTTTGAATCGCGCAACGATGCCTACCCGCCTTCCGACATCTCAGAACGGTTTTTCCCTTCCCGCCGACGCGCTCTCCGTAAAGCGCGTTTTCTTACGCGGCTCGAGAGAGAGAGAAAGAAAAAAGAAAAATGCCTCCCGTCATACGACACCATATACCGAATTAAACACTCGAGATCGGCGCGTTGGGACTCGTCCCCCTTCCTTCCCCTTTAATTGGAACGGATGCTCTCATCTTTTACTCGGACACCTTCCCTTCTTCTCCCCCCTGCACCTATATCTCCCACACTCCCTCCCATCTCCCCCCTCCACGAGAACGCCTCCACAAAACGTGATCCAATGAGTCCGGTGCTCGTTTTCACACATTTTTCCTCTGAGGGACCCAAGGCGGAGGAAGGAGCGATGGTGTAAGAAGAGGCAGGGGGACTGAGAAAACTCACGCTTACACGCACACACACACACACCTTTCCGAGGAGAGAGAAAGAGAGTTCAACGACCTCGCGGGAAAAGAGAGAGACAGACTGAAAATCGCCGGCCTTTCCTCCTCGGCAACTGCTCTCCCCCTCTCGCAGCGTTTTCTCTCGATTCCTCCCCTCCGCACCTTCCAAGACCTCTCCCTCCTCCCCTCTCAAACCCTCCTCACACCTTAAAAACCATCCATCCTCCCCTCTCATCCCTTCTCCTCCCTCCCACCCTCCGTTCCTCCTCCACACCCCCGGCACCACCTTCGGCAGCCTTCGACCGTCCTTTCCTTCCCTCCCCCGCTTTCCTGCAACGGCCCCCTTACCCCTCCCCCTCCCCTTCGGCACCCATGTTCTCTCTCCCCCCCTCTCTCTAACCCACCTCACTCACTCACACCCGCACCACGCATTTCATCCGCCGCCCTCCCTCCCTTCCATCACCTCCGCCCTTTTTGAGAGTTCGATAACCCTTACTCGCATATAAACAACGCTTATCTCCGGTAACCGCCTTCCATACCTCTGCATGGCCGCACCGTATTCTTTCGCTCGCGTCGGGAAACACCTCCTTCCCTCTCTCTCTCTTCTTCGCTCCCTCCGACATCCTCCTTTTTTCCAAAGACGCCAGACCATTACACCGCACTCGAAACGCGAAACACACGCATCCGCACGTCGTCCCACCTGTATCGCTCTCCCTGTTTCGGGATCGCCTCTCCCCCATCTGCTTCGCCAAGTCCCCCTCCTCCAACACCACCACCTCTTCCTCCCATAACTCCCTCCGAGTTTCACACCTCGGCGCGATCTCCCAAAAAACACACGGCCGACCCAAACTCCTCTTGCCATCCCAATTTTGAAAGCCCACTTCCCATCCCGCCTCCCTGCTTTCTCTCTCTCTCTCTCTTCTCCTCCTATTCCCTGACAACCAATTGGCCGCATCGCTTCGAGGCTTGGAACTAACCTCGGATAACGCATTCCAAAGACTTCGAGATGTACACAACATCCAGCGCGCCTCATTATCCCTCCCGACGAGAAAAGTGCAACGTTTGCTGTGGAGGAGCTTTTCGGCATTCCGGAAACGGAACTGCAGGTATCTGATGGCGTTTGCACGGATGCATGTGAGAGTCGAGCGAGCATAATAAAAAAAGCCCTTTCACTTAACCGAATAAAAAGACGCATCAGATGCGCTTGCTCCATGAAAATGTACATATCAATTACAGGGGATAAGGATCAGCAATTCAATCAACATCAATGATTACGATACCTATCTCCCTCAAATTCAACTCACCGTAGATAATGGAACGAATGTAAAATTAAGCGCATAAAAATAAGGCTTCGCTACTATCAAATTTTGCAAGCAAATATTTCAAACCTCGTCGTGCTAATATGTATTCAACTACTTATCATTAATGTTTTATCTTATGTATCAGCACAGGTTATGAATAAAAAGGCGCTTCCGAGGTACTGTATATGAAATATCGCTATAAAAACTTAAAGCAAAACCTATGATGGTTCAGCATAAAATGGGGAAGACAAAATATATTCTTCAATAATTAGCCTATAAATAAAATCCGAACTTGAAGTTTCTTAGAACCAAAAATTATCGTATATATCTACTACAAGAACTTTACTAGTATCAAATGAAGTTTCTTATAAATCGTGTCCGTTGCAAACATTGTGAATCGTCTTTTTTGCATAATAACTTTCATGCCTGTGATTCTTTGTTTGGAAAATGGATGACAGGTTAACTTCTGGATAATTACATCAAAAATCACATTTAAAACGCGTAGAACATACAATAAATTTCTTCAGGAATATATATATATATATATATATATATATATATAATGGAGATTTAGGAATCTCAAAAATGCTCGGCATTTGCAAACCGATCTGGGTGCACGGGCACTGAGGAAGTTCGTTGAAGCTCTCGGCCGACAGATGGAGATGCGGTCGATCTAGCGGCGGCGTCGGCGTACAATTTAGCTAAATATATTACGGCGACTCATCGCCGTTTTTTTACAATACCAAATATTCGGGTCGCTGCGGGAGCCTTATTATCGCATCCAGGCTTTTTTAGATGAGCTGGTTCGGTTGAGAACGGAGCGAGTGACATCAACAGGCTAGGCACCTATTTCAGTAAAAATTTTGAAACGGAATTCAGTTACGACACGTCAGATTCGATCGTGAATTCATAGTGACACATGTCGACGCGGAGGCGAGGATTGAATGTCGAGCATCTCAAGGAATCCTCTTTCCCAACGAGAGCAGATTACCGCGTTAGGAATAGACGGGGTCGTCATTCAGCGGAACAAGACAATCTCGGTGAGTTGCAGCGTTTCAACGCGAAGCAATATTTCAAAGCAGCCCTTCGATATGTACGTGAAGCTATTGACTTAGCATTCTTATCTACGGCATCGACCCCTAAAGAGACGTTTTTCTCTCATCATCTCTATGCGAAAAAGGAATGTCGTATGCATCGAGGAATATACTAGCGTCTATTAAAGGAAATCGATAGCATAGAGTCTGTGACAGATAATATGTTTTGACGATTTTACGGAATCCGTGTTTGTAAATTTGCTAATTCAAAAGTGGAAGGACATACATACGTCTAATTTTACCAGGGAAAAGGTTTCGAAACATTTGCGATCGTTGTATGAACTCGAGAATCTTTTACTTAAAGATATCAGAAAATGAATACCTATGTCTTTAAAGAATTCTAATTTTGTTCCTCCTCAAATATTCAAGATTTGCTTTTTTTTAACGCTTAAGAGTTTGCGTGTGATGGCAATGTAAAATGGAAAACTACGAATGTAGTGAAAAAGGACGTGAAGGAAAGAGAAAGTGGTCATTCCGGTTTCCCGAATATGTCCAATAAAAGGCAGACTGCTTTACACCCACGAAGTAAGAGAAATAAATGAAGCTCAAGGCAACAATATGTGGACGGAAATCAACGCGTTTTAATGAATTACTATCTGGGAAAGAGCATCGAAGCCAAACTCTACAAAAAGTCGTCCTTATCGCTTGAGTATTAAAAATCAAAATTTGTGATATTCGCCTTGTCAACTCCCCATCTAAAAATTTTACACCTTTTCGAATTAAACTAGTGCAGAGGTTCTCAACCTGCTGCTTGCGAGCACCTGTGTGCTCTTTTGATAGCCTGATTGTGGTATGTGATAGCTATTTCACCGTGCTTAACGTCGAGTTTTTGCACCAATAATTTAATTTATACGGCGCCTTTCATTTAAGGTAATTTAAGGTAATTAAGAATACTTTGATGTCGATTTGATTTTTATTTATAATCATTCGTATTATTGCAAAAGTATAGTGCTGCTGGCTTGATATTTTAGGATACAAATTGGTGGTCGCTACAATTAAATTTTTAACAATACAAGACCATAACAGGAAAGACAAACCTCCGAGTAGTAACTGTATTGCACCCCCTGCCACCCGCCAGATTGATGAATTGCAGGGTAACATGTAGATGTAGATTGAAAGGTTCGGGATCCCTGAAGTAGAGAAACGGCCAAACAATTCAAATGAAATTTCATATGCTGAAGAAACGCAAAATCATACAGATTTAAAATAATAAGCAGCATATTCTAGGCGCTGATAGTGATTTATCATGCAAAACGATGACCGTACCACCATTATTGCCTATTAAATTTTAAAAGATGAGCTTTATAAGAAGGCGTAATGGCATTCACATGAAGAAGGAATCGCGCAGAACAAACGAAGAAAGTGGGCTAGAAAGAGACGCAAAAGAAGAAGGGAAGGAAATAGGCCGCAGATCGACCTCTAAAAAACATTGAGAGAACAACAGAGGAAGGCGAAAAAGAAGGCATTGTGCAAACAAAATAATTATTCCCGAAGAAGAAAATATTCAAGCAAGTTTATAGTATAATTTATAAAACACCACACATATAAAGCGAAGACATTTTATAAATAAAAATATTTGTACGTATATATCATTTCTATTTTCAAAAGGATTTCATCTAGTCCTTTTAGCTACCATGTTTGTTTTCACCTATGCATACATCTACGAGACGCCCAAAATAAAAGGCTTTGACGTAAAGTGAACATATTTTGTAAAGCCGAGCACTTTTTTGTCGACTGAGTCCGCCTTGGCACGGATATGTGACAAAAAAGAGATCAAACCCAATACATCATACGGCAGATAGTTGTTTTCCACGAGCACGACGCCGATTTTGCAATACAATTCCTACAAAAAGGCTCCATGGAAGATTACTTGTGATAAAGTTCTAAAAAGATTTTGGCATTCTGAGGCTCTTGGCGCTAAACTATTGGAACCCCTGGCGCTAAACAATTGGGGGCCCTACAATCTGAACATATAGCGAAACCTCATCTATCGACTACCCCTTTATTTTACCCTTATTAACGATCGTTTTAATAAATCAAATATCGCAATGCAAAAAAATTATTTTTCTTCGTGATATTTAAAATGATATATGTAATATTTCTGAGTTCATTTATAAAAATATTTTTCGACGCCCCTTACTTCAAGGGGCCCCCGGCGAGCGACAAGTGAGACCCTTCTTAAATCCGTCACTGTTAGCAACCCAATAAGTTACAAACCAATGGTAGAATTAGGAATTGAAAGCAGTAGTAAATACTAAAACACTCGAAACCCAGCCACGCAGTACCTCATATATCTTCATGCCTTCCTATGTTTAGATTATGTATCTACGTGTTACCCTGAAGTTCACAAAATTGCTGGGTGGAAGGAGTTGCAATTCAACAAAATATTCCTCGCCATTTCCGCTTGCTGGTTTTACACTCATATTATGATCCCTGATCATTAATATCAGCTCCGCGATCGGTAAAAAGTAACGATTGAAAAGGCATACCATTTTTTGCATCGTAATCAAATAACGGAGAGAAATTCCAGTATGAATATTCGTTGCCAGAATCCAAGTCTTTTTAATTCACGATGCACCACATGGCATTGATGAACACGTGTCCAGGCATTCTGACCGGTCACACATTCGAAGGAGAGAGAGAGTTGGAAAATCCCCAGAGATCGTCCTCCCCGTGGAATCTGCAGGATAAGAAACTTGGGCACGTGGAGCGATGAGAAAAGAAAAAATAAAGACCACGGGATGCTGAGGGGTGCGGAGAATGAATCCGTCATGTAGGATGAGTGTTCCGAGGTGAGTGAACCCTAACCAACGGCTCTCCTGTTTTTCTCGTAGATGTCCGAAAGAGATACAGCGTAGAGGAAGAATTTTCGAGAGGAAGAGAGGGGTTTCGAAGGGAGTCGTCGAAGAGGAGCGCCCCCACCCAGTCGCCCACGGTAGCCGACCCAGAGAGGGAGGGGGGATGCGTTCCATCTATGAGGGCTTCATGCACTCCGGTTCAATGAACCTCATTCGCTCGGTAGTTTATCGGTGCATACGCCCGCAAACGTAACTCGCGGCGGTGTGTGCGATGTGGGAGTGTTCTCTACGGCAGGAGAGGGTGAGAGGAAAGAGAGCATGCCTGTCTCTCTCCCCTCTCTTTCTCTCCCCTCCCCTCTCTCTTTTATCTTGGGCCGCCCCTGTTTTATGCCATCCGCATTGATTATTACGCACGCGTTATCGCTTACGACATTAGAATATTTATTCTATTACCCATTACGCCGTAAATACTTTTTATTCACTTCGCATTTCTCCTGGCATTGCATGATAAGCCATTCGACGCGTAACGTTAATTTTCCACGGAATCAACCTTATCTGAGCTCGTTTATTCAACTTTGAATTCATCGAACTGTGATGAGTAATGATTTCCCAAGACTTATAATCTCTCTGTTTACCGCAAGTAGATGATGTCTCTACAAACATTTCATTTTTACGGAAACGTTGTGCCGATCGTTTCTTTTTGCAAATTCTCACAGGAATGTGTCGCTGTTGCAATGATATTTCTATTATATCTATATTTAAGATGTGTAAATAAAATGTCCCATTACAAAGGAGCGCACGTACAAAAATGTTTTGTACGATTCTTTCGGTTAGGTGCGCCTATGAATTTTTTCCCATTAGAGAAGGATTCCTTTTGGATGAAGATTTTCATTTTCATCAATCTCTATCATTGACTCATTTGCCTATTGAAAACAGGATAATCCAAACAGAACTTATGATGCCTACTTTCCACTTAATTATCTATTTAATACTTATATTGACTTTAAGAGCTTTAAAATCACCGCGGATGAATCGCTCTTTGTGTTCCCAAATTTCGTAATTTACCGTTATAAAATGTTACAAATACATTAAAACGGAAATCTAAATGCATCACGTGTATTTTTGTGGCAAATATAACGCATCTATGTATTAGAATATACCGAATCTGAATCCAACAATAGTCGTTGAATGGCAACACTCTCGTAATGAATGATAACAAGATGGAAAGGTAAACTCCATAAATGTAAAACACAGAAATTTCAAAGGCGTTCTTAATGGAAAATACGTATGAAACGGTATCGAAAGATTAGGCGATTCTCTAATTTTTATTCCTGAAACTACAAGTCGTAATTACACGGTCTCGGGGACTATCTTGTAGTAAATGTTGTTCTCTATCCAAATAATTTTTAAAATATATATATCACAGATCATATAAGAACATGGGAGAGAAATACATGGATTTTTGTTGTTTGCTGAGAGAACCGTCTTCGCGATCGTTGTAAACAAAATATGCGCTGTTTAGTTCGGGATTTTCTCGAATTTATCTCCGAAACTATAAGTCCTAATTATGTGGTCTTTGGGGCCATCTTGTAGTAAATGTTGTTCTCTATCTGAATAAAGTTTTTAATCTATACCTCACAGATCATATTAGAGAATGGGAGAGAAATATATGGATTTTTAATTGTTGTTTGCTGAGAGAACCGTCTTAGCGATCGATGTAAACAAAATATGCGATGTTTTCCTGGGGATTCTCTCGAATTTTTATCTCCGAAACCATAACTCGCAATGATGTGGTCTTGCGGACTTTCTTGTAGTAAATGTTGTTGTCTATCCGAATAAATTTTTTAATCTGTACCTTAGAGATCACGTAAGAGTTAGGGAGAGAAAGGTTTGCTATTTCATTGTTGCTTGACGGATGCCATTTAACGAGATACGAATACGTATAAGTATATTAAAGTAATTATGTAAAGTGGAAGTTGTAAGTGATGGACTCAGTTGAAAATCACAGTTGGGCGATAAAATTTTTATAACGATCAGTCATACATAATTAAATTAATATCAGTTCAGCGGTTTAGGAAATGAAAGTTACGACGGACGAACGGACCAGACGTGCCCATAAGGCGTTCCGCTATTACCGCTTCGCTGGTAAAGAACACCTAAAAACTCCATAAACGCCAGTATTTACGCGAAATCCGAAGAAATACGATCGATAAGAAACATTCTACGATAAAAATGCGAATCTCCATTCCTTTCTTCAGAGAACAGTACAAATTTCGATCAAATATTACAATTCTAAGATATTTTAATGTGTAAGAAAAAATTACCTTGCACGGTGGAATTCAGATTTCCTATGTAAATTGCACTTGTCGTGTAGTGGTTAGCGTGTCGGCTTCCCATTACAAAATTCCGGGGTTCAAACACCGCGAATGCAGGTTTTATAAAAAATACTATAATCGGTGCCTGGCAGTAGGCAGCAGTACTGTCAGCATGGTATGAACCAAAAACAAATTATGTTGGCTGGGTCTATATCCAATACAGCTGTAGGCGTGATCGGGACGATTTGAACGGCTACAGTACTGCGATGTGGAAAGCAAGAGGGATACTACCACATTACAATCCCTAGTAATGATTATATGGTTGGACAATATGAGCTCTCTCGAGGTCAAACAATCCGGAGGTAAAATAATCCCCCAATCTGATCTCTGGGCGGGGAATGCCTTGAGGAAAACATTTGTCGAAAGTAATTTACGAATAGGCACTTGGAACGTAAGAACTATGAGAAGGGCTAGAAAACTTGAAAGAAGAAATGAGAAGAAATAGAGGTGACATTATATGACTGAACGAAACTAGATGGGAAGGAGAAGGACAGTTCGACTCGGAAATAGTAGGGAAAGGGGAGTAGCTCTGGTACTTAGGAAAGATAAGATGAAAAGCGTGACAAAGATAATAGCAACGAACGATGGACTGATGACAAAAAAGCTAAAAGCAGTCCCGGTGGACATGCTGATAATCCAGGTATATATGCCAACGTCAGCTCATGAAGATGATGAAATCGAGGAAATTTATGAGCAAATTAATGACATTTACGAAGATGACGGAAGAGAAAAGGTAAACTGCATGATAACGGGAGATTGGAACAGCATAGTCGGAGAAAGAAAATGTTGTCGGGCAATACGGACTTGGAAAGAGAAACCGAGGAGGGGAAAACTGGTAGAATTATGTATCAATAGTAACCTTGTATTGACTAATACATGGTTCAAAAACCATAAACGAAGGTTATACACATGGAAAAGCCCAGGAGATAGAATGAGATGCCAAATAGATTACACCCTAGTAAACCAAAGATTCAGGAACAGCATAAAGACCGCCAAGGTATTACCAGGAGCAGATATTGATTCAGATCACAGCCTTTTAATAGTTGACGAAAGTACAAAGCTCAAACAAATAAGAAAAACGAGAAAAAAAGACAAGACTTGGGACCTAGGAAAACTGAAAGAAAGACAGGATGTAGTCAGCATGAAGTTGGAAGATCGCCTAAGAAATTTGGAAAACAAACCAAAGACCGTGGATATAGAATGCGAATAAATTAAAACCAGTATCAAGAATACCTTGGATAAAGAGATTGGAAAATAAGAGAAGAAAATCAGAAAACCATGGATCACTAAGGAAATGTGGAGAAAATGAATGAGAGACGAAAATGGAAAAACGTTAACAGTGAAGAAGGTAGAGGCAACTATAGACGTATAAACAATGAGTTGAGAAGGGTAACAGATAAAGCTAGAGAAACTTGGATAAAAGAAAAATGTGATGAAATACAACAAATGGAGAAGTTAGGACGGTACGATATGACGTACGCTAGGGCACTGGAATTAGAAGATAAAAAGTTTAAAGTAAAGGAATTATGAATACGGATGGGAAGATAGTATCAAAAACAAAGAATGTAGCACAGGTATGGAAAGAGTACATTAAGGAACTATACAGCAAGCAGGCAGGATCGGCAAAAATAGAACTGGAAGATGAGGAGAGGTACTTTAAGTCATGGGAGCAGGACTAAAAGTGATCACAAAATTAATTAATAAGACTTACGACACGGGAAAGTGGCCTCGGGATTTCCTAGAAGTAACAATGATCCCTCTAAAGAAGAAGCCAAAGGCAATGCAGTGTAAAGACTACAGAACGATAAGCCTTCTGTCACACACTTCCAAGATCATCACGAGGATTTTTAATAAAATGCCGGAGAAAAAGGCAGAAGAAATGCTAGGGGAAGATCAATGCGGTTTCAGAAAAGGACGAGGAACTAGAGATGCTATAGGGGTAGTTAGAATATTATCAGAAAGGGCAATAGAGTAGTCAAGATATCTGCGTATGTTTTGTAGACTGGGAGAAGGCCTTTGATAAAGTAAATTGGGTAATGCTGATGAAGATGTTAAAGGATATAGATGTGTAGAATGGAAAGACAGAATACTGATTCGGAATCTATATGTGAATCAAGTTGTAAATGTCAGGTTGGAGAATGCGGACATCTGAGGAGTAAATATCGGTAGAGAATTAAGACAGGGCTGCTGCCTATCGCCGACCCTATTCCATATATATGGAGAAAGTCTAATGCAAGGAACGTTAGAAGGCACAGGTGATTTAAAAATTGGAGGAAGGATTATAAGAACAGTAAAATACGCGGATGATCAAGTACTTCTAACAAGAAAGGAAGAGGAACTCAAGAAAATGATAAATAGACTAGTAATAACAGGTGGAAAATAAGGTATGGAAATAAATACAGAAAAATCCAAGGTCATTCGAATATCGGGAAAAGAAGAGAATCTGAACATAAGTATTGAAGGAAAGCCTTGAGAACAAGTTTCAGACCATAAATACCTTGGAAGCATTATAACAAGGTAAGCAAAATGTACGGATGAGATCAGGACTATAATTGGTAAAGCAAAAGCGGCTTTCAGAAGAAAGAAACGCCTACTTTCGGGGAATATAAGGGAAGATATCCGCAAGAAGTTGATAAAATGCTACGTATGGAGTATAGCATTGTATGGGGCAGAAACATGGACGCTAAGGAAAAATGACATCAAATACTTGGAAAGCTTTGAAATGTGGACTTGGAGGAGAATGCTGAAGATAAAATGGACAGATAGGATGAAAAACGATGAAGTACTACGAAGACTAGGAGAGAAGCGAATGATTATACAGACTATTAGAAAGAGGAAGGCTAACTGGGTTGGACATTACCTGAGGAGAGAGAGTATGAATAAAGACGTGTTAGAAGGAAAACTAGATGGGAAAAGGGAAAGAGGTAGGAAAAGGTTTCAGCTGATAGACGATTTGAAAGGGAAAGAGAGTTATCAAGATATGAAGAGGACAGCGGAAAATAGGCGTATATGGAGAAGCAGGTTTAACCATGAATAATCACGAACCTGTCTACGGACAGACTACCAATGATGATGATGATGTAAATCAAATGGGAAGGATAGCTCCTGGAATCAAACCAAGGGTTTTAAATCCGCGCAACAAAAACTATCACCTGGGGCTCGGGTGTCATGAAAATCGGTCAATTTGTTCATAAGTTAATAGGTGGAACAGACAGACACAACGAAGAAACTATAAGCCTATTTCCATTCTGAAAAGTAGGCTAAAAATGATTACCGCTTGTTTATTTTATTACAAAGTTAGATTCTATCTACGATTACAGAAAGTGCTTCCAAATTATGTGGAATTTTAATAGTAGTGATGAAGAATTTCATTTCGAGAACTACAAATTAGATAGAGAAAATAATAATGCCTCGGTAAATGATGACAAGGATTATAATAGCATGAAAACTGAATTTTTAGAGGCTCCAGTCTACCTGAATTTGTTGTCAGCATAATATATCTTCATTTAGAATGATAACTGTATTGGGCCCTCTACTTTTCTTAATCTATGTGAATGATATCTGCTCGGTAGTTCGTAGTAAAATTAGACTTTTTGCCGATGATACCGTCTATATAAAGAAATAAAAAACCAGGAGGACCATCAGTCGCTGCGTGAAGACTTAAGAGCCATTTCAGCGTGGTGCAAAGAATGACAAATTGAAATTAATTACACTAAATGTGCCGCAGTTACGTTCTGAAAAAGTAAGAACATAGAAGTAGGTTTCGAGTATAAAATAGATGGAATAAATATTCAAGCAGCCGAGTATGTTAAATATTTAGGAGTAACCATCTGTCGAGATCTTTCATGGGGCATGCACATTCGTCGAGTTATAGGTGCGGCCAACAAGAAACTGGCTTTCATAGGTAGAATAGTACGGAACACTACAGAAAAAGTACGCGAAACATGTTACTTATCACTGGTTAGACCACAAGTGGAATTCGCCTCATGCATATGGGATCCGTACGAGAAGGGACATATAATTCAATTAGAAAGAGTTCAGCGCAGAGCAGCCAGATTCGTAAAACAAAAGTACGAACACAAGGGAAGCTTCATTTCACTAATGTGTGATTTGAACTGGGTACCACTGGAGGATCGTAGATTGAACTCAAGGTTGCAGCTTCTGGAGAAAAAAAGACGAGGTTGTAGGAATAATTGAAGCACCAACGATATAGGTAGAAACGACGTGATGATAAGATACGTGAGATCGATTGTAGGACGAAGCGTTATCTAGACTCGTTCTTTCCGAGGACAATAAAAGATCACAATAGAAAATTTCAACCTGGGATAGACAATCTTTAGGTAGGTTATGGTGCATTGCACCCCCTGCCTCCCACCAATTAGGTGTATTGCAGGGTAACATGTAGATGTAGAATTGGAGAAATAAAATTGATGTAAGTACAGAATTACTATAAAATATATTAATTAAAACTTAATAAATATTTAACAGATTTGCATGGAATTCAAAATTTCATACCTTCTTCAAAGAAACATTTACTTTATTAAAACTAAAGAGTAGTAGAATAACGATATTATGAAAATAAATTCAGAGAGGAAAGAGTTAAGTTCTCTTATTTAAGAGAGTTAGTACTTTTAGTCACAATAACCCAATTCCTGTACGAATTTTTGTAGATACAACAATAACAATATATATTTACTTTAATGGGAGGAAAATAAAAAACAGATATTGTTTAATCATGATTCCTTTGCTGCTTCATCTATATAATATTTTATGTTTTCAACATATTTTGGCCGTCCTAGAATTTTGCAGGCTGGTTCTTAAAGTGCTAGCTCAGGAGAAAGAGCCAGTAAGACCTACTTTCCTTCCATTCCCAGTACAACGGATAGTTATTTTTTGTTTGCAGCTGATTAGCTAATAAATCGAGTACGCAATCACCAAAGTGTTAGTATTTTTATTGACTCTCCAAACAAGGTATGTAAGGTATAGAAAAACATTTGTTTGCAAAAAAAAATAATTTTACGCAAAAACAAAAAATACCTGGTTTAAAACGAATGTAATAACGCGAAAGCGGTAAATTATCACAGAACAGCATGTTTCCCATGTTAGTACCTCTTCGGAGTCGATCGTTACAGCCTACGTTATAGTCTAAACTTTTCTTGGGGCAGATTTGAAGTTGGGATGTGGACGGATAGGTCAAGTCTGATATAAATGTGAATCCAGATCGCGCCATTCTCTCATAGAGCGTTTTTATGTAATCACTCACAACCAATAAAAACAAATTTCTATGCATTTGCAAAATTATTTATTAATATCATCTGATATTAATATTTTACTATATCTACATCTAAATTATACCCGGCAAGTCACCTTTTTGGTGGATGGCAGGGGGTGCAGTGCACCAAGGGTCCATAGTTTTCCTACGTTATCTTTTCCTATTATGGTCTCTTATCGTCCTAGTATATGCGTATATACTCAGCCGTTCGGCCCTTTCGCGTTTTTCAGAAATAAAATTCTTTACTAAACAATTTGACAACGAAAAAAACAAACATTCCACCATTGGAAATTTAGTTAAAACTATGAACAAATCTTTTTGTATTTCTGATTGAGCAAAATAATGAGTTTATTGATGATCAGTTCGATATCAATCGCTGTACGTTGTTCTTATGGAGACTTATAACATAACATTGTCTCCAAAATAGCGTGTTTACTAACAAGAGGAATAAAACAAACAAACTATTCTACTCTCGACTACTAGTAAAGGTAAAACGTTTCGTAACCGAATTGGCGAGGTCTTCTCGTTTGTTTTGTTCCGATCATCTAAATATATTTGCGGAAAAATAAAGGTAAATATGTACATTTCATTTTTCCGCAATAGCAAAGTTCGACTGGCCTACTTCTTACTCCCAGAATATTATAATTATGAAGACATAAATATTGATTTTATAAAATGGGGATGGACAGAAAATAAACAATAAATATCAATGCCCATTCTGAATCCCTATTATATTAGTAACGAATACGGTGAATAGATAACCTGCTTGTGAAATTAGGGAGTACGGAGAAAGTTAACGAAAGTGATTTATGAGGAACTTAAATTAACCCTCAGGTAAGTTTAGGTTGGAGATGATGAATACTAACGTTGGTTATCTTGAAGGAGATAAGAAATTAAAAGTAAATATTTATTTGGAAGGAAAAAATCTGTCATATTTATTACGCATGCATGAATTTATTATAACTGAATTTCAGTTACTACATTACTGCATTCCTCAAGGAAGTGCCGAAAAAGCCCATTTTCAGATCCCTATGAACGTCGATAAATACAGACAAGATGATTTACCGAAACTTGAGTTGCAGACATTAAAATTAACGGGGTTCAACTGTAATTATTTTCACTCGATTATAGTGAATCTTAACGAAAGTTTTTCTTAAAGTTATTATGAATATTTTATGTAATGTTTTCAATTCACGAAAACCACTGAAAACTGGAATATGTTTATCTTTATGCAATTCTTTACTTAATGCTGGCCTTCAGAGAAAAACGCTTACCACGAGTAAAAAAAATCAATCATATAAGATTAATATTTCTGATGCAGAGAAAGCATGCCACCAAAAACTACGAAATCATCAATTATTGCTTTCCTTTTCAGCTTGCCTTTCGCAGCATTTCTGCGGTTGAGTATAGGCGAAAATTAACGGCGACAGCAAAGGATAAATTTGTAATCCAGTGAAAAGGTAAGGCGGCGAAATTCGTTATAACCTTTATTGAAAGAGTTTATCGCCATCATCCATATAAATCCAAAATAGGATACAGAAGACGAGGGGGAGGTTGGTGGAGGGGCGGGAGAGGTAATGAGGTTCTCTACGAGTAGGTAGGCGGCACGGAATTCCCCTTTGACCTCTTCGGGGAACACAAGCACACCTCCTCCTTCCTGCCCCACAGACCTCATCCCGACCACCCCCACTCCTCCAATTCCACCAATATCCGCTTTTTCGCTCACTCCCCCGCAAAAACTCAGCTTCCAACTACAACACTCGACTCTTCCTATCTTTCCCGCCCCATTCCATCGAGATCCTTCAGCAGCCGCCTCCGCAGCTCTCCTTCAACTTCCCCCATCCCCCTCCCTGCAATAACAATCACCAGAAGACCGGGGGCCTCACCCTAAGGAAGGAACAGCGGCCTCCTTCCCCTTCTCGCACACGCACCTAAACCCCTTTCCACCCCTTCCTATCCTTTAAGACGCCCCTCGTCATCTGCTCAGCACTAAACCCCTGTGCCCCCTCCCCCCCTCGCCCCTTGACCGAACACTTTTCAGCCACCGTGAGACTCGACCCGCCCCAGCCCTTTGGCCGATGACTCACGATATAAAAGGTGGCCTCTCTTCGGCGAGCCTCCAGAATCCTACAAGCACGCACCGAGAGCACGCCTCCGTCTCTTCTTCATTCATAGGACGGCACGCACTCATGCGCGCTCTCTTCGCCCCGACCGGGAAACCCGTTGCTTCCCCCTGACGGGAGTTCCGCGAGAGAATCCACGGTCCGAAGGGTCGACGAGTTTAGCAGCAGCCGCGCGCCGCAATTCTCGCCTCGAGAGATTTTCTTTTTTTCCGTGAGCTCCGAAGAAAAGTCTGCGTGATTTGGGATACGCGGGGACGCAGTGTGCGAGGTGGAGCCAAACGTAGCCAGACCTCCAGTCATTGGCCATAGTGCTCTCTCTATCTCCCTCTTCGCATCGGTTTCCCTCCTCCTCTTCCTCCCCTCCTCCGGGTCTCTTCTCCCTCCCCGCCGTCCTCCCTCCTCCTCCGTCGCTCCTCCCTCTTTCCCCCGCCGACCCCGTGCCACTCGTGCTCCACGCCTCGACGCAGCAGACACGCACTCGAGCCCTCTCTCTCTCTCTCCCCGTCGACCGTCACCCTTCTCCCTCCACCCCTCTCCCTCGGACACTCTGGCCGACACTCCCGCCCTCTCCTCGGCCACCGCCACACGCGTTCACTCACTCACACACAAATAGCCGCGACGGACGGACGGCTCGTATATCCCTTCGCTCGGCGGACACTTCTCTTGTCTTTCTCTCTCGCTCGCCGCGCCACCCCCTCCCTCTATCCGGCCTTCGCCACACTATCCTCCCGTCGCCGCGGAATACCCGCGTCGCAGCCGCCGGCCTTATAACCACACCGCGCGCCCAGGAGGTCGCGACGACGAACCGGAATCGTTATAGTGTGCTTCGCCCGCATATCCCACGATGATCGTGCGGGGACTACACTGGCTTTGGCGGGGCCTCAGCGACCCGGAGGCGAGTGGACCCTGGTCCCGTACCCTCCTCGTGTTCGTGGTGGTCTTACTGGCCGTTCGGCTGGCGTGCAGGAAGCTCCGAGAGCTCAGGCATCTACCGCCCGGCCCTTGGGGACTCCCGATCCTCGGCTACTTGCCCTTCTTGAAGGGTGACGCCCACCTGCACTTTGAGGAGCTCGCCCGAAAATACGGACCCATGTTCAGCACCCGGCTCGGCAACCAGTTGATCGTGGTGCTCAGCGACCACAGGACGATCCGGGAGGCGTTTCGGAGGGAGGAGTTTACCGCGAGACCCAACACTGAGTTCAACCACATCCTAGAAGGATACGGTGAGTGACAAAGAGCGTGGTCGACCGGATCCCCGGTCCCTTTTCCCTGCTCCCGGTTTGATCTCTTCCCGCGCGTTTCGGACTCATAGATCCCTTCGCTCTTTTTTTCGTTTAGAAAAAAAATCAACGCGATCATAAACTTTCGATTCTCACGTCCGATCGAAAAAAACCGTTAAGGTTTTTGTTTTAAATCGCGCAATTCGCTTTGTGCGGGAACATGCGTGATGAGGGGCGATCTTGGAGGAGTTTTTTTTTGGATGGCGTTTAAGCGTGGGGTTGGGAGATTTCAGTGGGCAGGTGGCCGCGACCTTACGTTCTTGGGCGAGGAAAGACGAGAGGAAGGTGTCCAGATTGCAGATTTCACGTCGGTGCGAAAGATGTAATGCATCAAATCTTATTCGTGAAATATACCGGAATGAATAACTTTTACTTCGCCGAGACACCGCGTGAATTATCTCATTTTTGGGAATCCCGACTGCAATTGATAGGATTACGAATATCTTTCAAGCGACAAGTTAAAATACACTGCTTTGAAATCCCTACCTATTTGTTTTGGGACGGGTATTAACCTGTTCTTATGGATTTTGCCTCAGGATTCGGAAATCCCAGACTTTTTGTCTTCATAAACATATAATGCCCTTCACGGCGGGGGGATGGAGAAGAAGAGAGAGTAACGCTGACAATGGTATTGTGAGTGGCCCACTGGGGCTTCGCGGGGCGAAAGACCTATTCCCCTCATTCATTCACCATTGGGGCAGGTAGGCAACTCGGAGGAAGGTCATTATTCCTTGCGAATACTCAATGATGTCACCGGGGCTAGTTGGGACAGGTCGTAGGCGAGCGAATAGAGATGGTTCATTAGACAAGGAGTGTAGGAGGTCCTATTCTCAAAATGAAAAAGATCGAGTAAATTTTGACAAATTCAGATGCACAGTGCACTTAACGACATCCGCCGAATAAGGACATGGGTATTTACTTTTTCTTTTTTGAACATAATATCTAAAAAAATAAATTCTCATAATTCCTGCAAGTCCCAACTGTTCACACCTTTTTCTCATTATTAAACGGCGAAATGATAATTTTGCCGATTTTATTCGTCTTTATTCTAAAAAAGCCATCCACTGACCAAAGGAATATGTGAATTTGCGAGTTGAAAAGACATGATTGCAAAAATGTGTATTTTCAATCTCAGTGTCCTCCTACTAATGGGAGCATCCTTTTACGAAGACATAGTAGGTTGAGCTCCCATATCGCGTTGTTTTTTACGAGTATAAATCAAATAATAATGGAGAGTGGAAGGTCACCCTGAAAAACAATGAATTGTGTATTACCTCCTCAAAAATACTTAAATCATTCCGTAGTTTAGGGAAAAATTTAATTGCCTCATGTTTGTGTGGATGACATGGGAAGTGGGAGGTAAAGAGGGCGAGGGGAGGGAAGGAAGGTGGAGTGAGTGACATGTGGGAGCGCTTGAAGTACAAAAGTAATCCTGTGAGGCGGCAGAGTGGGGAAAATGTGATACCCATCCGAAACCATCTCATCAAGTACATACTTTCTGGTCCCAAAGTACGTGTCCCACATAGAGCTTGGATACTTCAAGTGACACTCGCCTGTCACCTTAAAAAATCCAGATGGCACGAAACACTTATTTTCCATCCAGATGCCGTATTACCTCTAGAAGTCTCGTCCCAATAGTCTGTATATGGATAAAATTTTCAAAATGTATTTGCTGTGGGACGCTTGGACAGTGTCTTGTCAAGTGCAAAGAGAAAGATTCTTCAAAATATAGTCAAGAGACGGGAGAAAATATGACATTCTTGGAAACGAATAGGACACCGAACCATATGTTTGGGTTTTGAGTGCTTAAAACTGCTTTCGTCTTTTGCCTTTTAGTGTAACTCGGGAAAGGAAACTGCATTTTCCTTAATTTTATAATTCAAAGACATAGCAAAATCATTTTACGCAAAAAAAATATTTTCTACTTGTCTAGTTTAATTAAGCGCGAGATTAATATTATCTTTGAATTCGCTTTCGGGATTGGTATCCGGTAATTTTAAAGACTTGAGTATTACAAATCATAGAAATAAATATAAATTAAAACTTGTTCGCCATAAATACCTATGCGATTTAAAATTGATTTAGTGGTTATTTTACTACAAGAAATAAATATCACCTCATGCCACTATTCCTGTCTTGCTGCTATTCAGTGACTAATAATATTTTTTTCCGACAGGTATCATTAATAGTGACGGCAGATTATGGAAGGACCAGCGCAGGTTTCTTCATGAAAGGTTGAGGCAGTTTGGGATGAAATGCGTTGGAGCAGGCAAGGAGCAGATGGAATCACGCATAATGGTTAGTTTTACCTCCGTACATCAATAATATTCAAAGGGAATTATCGCCATCACGATTTCAACGCTCCTCCTTTTACTACCTTGAAATGATATTTATACTACACTTTGTCTTAAGAACATAGTATCTATATTTTCCTCATTAAAAAGGGTCATTTAATTCTGTGGTACTTGATATAATCTAACTGAGACGAGTGCCTCTTTCGCCTATCTTAATACATCAAATAACTAAGTATAAACATTTAAAATCATTAACTCGAGTCTTATTTATTTAATTTTGATCCAATTGGCATTATTTTTCGAAACATTTATTCAGTCTTCTATTCATAGTATTTCGAATTCTTATCTGACAGACATCCGAAAAAAAACCATTAAGACAGTTTTGCGAATCTATTACCAATTTATAAATAGTTGTAAGCATCTTTGATACTTCAAACACATTCAACTCTCGATTGGATATTATAATTCTATTGAATTTCTCTTCTCTCAAGGGCGAGGTCGAGACCCTGCTTACAACTCTGGCGAGGCGGAAGGGCGCCGCCACGGATCTCAACGCACCCCTTGCCACCTCCGTCTCCAATGTCATCTGCTCTCTGATGATGAGCGTGCGCTTCCAACACGAAGAGGCGGAGGAGGGGGAGGCGGTAGCGGAAGACCAGGGCGGCCGAATAGTATCCAAGGAATCGGTTGAGTCAAGCGGACCACGTTTCCGCCGTTTCATGGACCTCATAGAGGAAGGATTCCGACTTTTCGCCACCGTTGCATCCGTCAACTTCATCCCCATTCTCAGATACTTGCCAGGACTCAAGAACGCTTACAGGAAACTCGAAAAGGTAAGCCAAACCAAATCGCATTCCTCATCAAAATTCCAAGTTAGTTTTTACGTCCATGTTGCAGCTGTTAATTTTTCCTTTTGCTAAAATCTATCTTTTTTGACAGAATCGCGTGGAAATGGCAGAATTTTTTCAAGAAACCGTAGACGTCCACCGCAAGACATTCGACCCCGACAACATAAGGGATATAGTCGACACGTATCTTTTGGAAATACAGAAAGCGAAAGAGGAAGGACGTGGAGAGCTGCTTTTTGACGGGAAAAATCACGGTGAGTGAGAGAACCCCCCGTTTACAGAGGTCGCGCCAAATAAAAAGAATCTTACTTTTTAAAATTCCTTATCGAAGGAGGGTGGTCTCGGACGAACGACGACTTTTATGTTTTTCTCTCTCTCTTGGAAGATCGCCAAATGCAGCAAATCATCGGGGACCTGTTCTCTGCCGGGATGGAGACCATCAAGACGACGCTGCAATGGGCAGTCGTGTTCATGCTCCACCATCCCGAGGCTCAGCGCGCCGTGCAGGACGAGATGGATGGCGTGGTGGGTCGCAGAAGGTTGCCTACTCTGGAAGACCTTCCTTATCTTCCATACACCGAAGCCACTCTCCTTGAAGTCCTCAGGAGATCCTCGATCGTGCCGCTCGGGACGACTCACGCAGCCACAAAGTGAGTCAAAATTGTCTCCCCGTCCGACTTTTAATGTATTTGCCGTCCGAGTTAAAAATAGAAAACGGAAGGTTGTTCCGAACTCGGAGAGACTCGACCCGTGCAATCTTTACGGGAACAGTCGTAACGTTTTTATGGGGGAGGAGATTGCGAAGCGTCACGGGGATTGCTGATACCGCTTCAGACGGTTTTATTTCTCTCCGATTTATTTGCATCTTTCGTCTCGTGCAGCTCAGCGGCGGGGTGAACTTTTTTCACCCACTTATTAAGTAAAACTTGTTCTTACATCATTTTTGGAGCAAGTGGACCTTTGTTATTCGTCTTACTCGCAATCTCATACTTGTCGGTAAATCCTTTCAAACGTGTTTGTTCCACTTTTTATGCGAGGCATTCATGCGAGAGCCATAACACGGAAATTTTATTTTCAGCGTGTGGTAATCTTTACCGATAGCTGAGGAAGATTAAAACTTCTATGGGTTTTATTATTCTCAGTAAAAGCTGGTTTTTCGTCATTCCTCTTTTTGTTTCGATGAAATCCGCAATCGTAGATTAAAGAAAACAAAGAAAACATAAGTGTAAACATTCACCACGGTAATGGCTTAACTTTATTTGCACCGGCTCATTTTTTTCTAGGATCTTAATCAAGGTCTTGCAATGCGAGAAGGTAGATAAGTCTAAAGACGAGGTCGCGTGTAAAGCAATGCATTTCCTCGAAACGATGTTTTGTAATTTTTAAAATGCCAAGGACACCGATATGGGCGTTGCCCCTAAGGGAATAAAGGGATTCTCGATACCAGCCAACGCCTAGTTTTTCGTCTCCAAGAGGCGTCTATCGTGTGACCCACCATCTAACCATTCTTCCTTCTATTCTTAACAGGGATGTGTGCCTCAACGGATACCACATACCCAAGGACACGCAAGTTGTCCCCCTCCTCCACGCCGTGCACATGGACCCGGCTCTCTGGGACGAGCCCGAGCGCTTCCGCCCCACGAGGTTCCTCAGCGCTGAAGGAAAGGTCACCAAGCCCGAGTTCTTCTTGCCCTTCGGCGTAGGTGAGTCTCATGCGACCTTGGTCCAACTGCACTATCACTTACCCTTAAGAAAATTTATCAACGTCCGAAAAGAGGGGAAAGGAGAGGGCGGCGATTCGATGGTAGTTTATTTTTTGTGGAGGAGCGAGAGGGCGTAAATTGAGAGAGGGAGGAGGAGTGTGTGTATGCAAGAGGGAGAGGAACAGAGGGCGGGGCCGTCAGTGCAGTTGCACCGCTTTCAGTCTTGACGCAGAGCAGTGCAGCGTGACTGACTCCTACACGCGGCTGGGATTTAAAAAACGTTCTGGTGGACCGGAATTCGCAAAACCTTCCTCAACTCGATGCAGTAAAGGTTTTAATCGAGGCCACGACGGATCTGTTCATGAAACGTCACTGTTGGCGGCACAAAAATAACCTCTCTTCGCATCACTGCCATCCTAACTTTTGGCGCCGCTCCCCGTAAATCGTATTTTGGGCCAAAATAATGGAAATAGCTTCTAATATTTCAAATAAATTACAAAAGATAATAATAATTAAGATAATAATTAAGGAATAGGTCCTCTTAATGCTAAATTACGAGGTGGTTGTGCAGTTTACAGAATATACTGGCATTGGTCACAATTTCGAAGATATATCATTTAAATCTTATGCTGTAACTTGATGCATAAAATAAAAAACGTCTAACCTTCAACCACATTTATCCGATAAGCATGCAGGTTTTTAGTATTATTATTACCGTGATATTTTTATTTCATTTACACAAAAGTTCTCGTAACATATATTAACAGCGTCATTTATCTCCTTAACAGGTCGAAGAATGTGTTTGGGCGATGTTTTAGCGCGTATGGAGCTGTTCCTCTTTTTCGCATCTTTACTCCATGTCTTCCGAGTGGAATCCCCAGCGGGAGCATCATTGCCAAGTCTAAAAGGCAATGCCGGAGTCACAGTAACACCAGACCCATTCAAGGTGAGAGAATGAAAAAATAAATGTGTATCCCCGATCGTTGTTGCACAACAAATGCACAATTTTTTGGACGATTTCTCAAAAAGTAATAAAAAAATCCTAAAAAATAATAATTTTAGTGGTTCAAATGCGTTTAATTGCCTCATTATATTGACAACGAAAGAAAATTATGTAATCTCCCACTTTTCCTGATTTCGCAACATCATAAATTTCCTATGTAGCGAAAACTATGATGTTTTCAATGAAACAACCTTAACGCGGAATCAGAGAATAATACATATTACACACATTTGCCTTTTCGCAAATCCAGCTAATTCAGAACTGGTTTGTCCTTTCAGTCTTAGCGAAAGATTTGTAAATTAATCTGTTTCCCATTACATCGAAAAGAAAACTTTCGCATAGTTACATATACTTCTTGGCTATTACTACAAAACAATTAAATTTTTTCAATCACCCACGGCGCTTTTGCATAACGTAACTGAGGCGGATTCCTCTTGCCTCCTCCCGACTCACCTCGGGCCATGCCCGTCGACGCCTCGCTCTACATCCAATCAAACCGCCGCTGACTGAACCAGCAGGAGGCGGAGAGAGAGAGAGCGTACGAAAATCAACGACTGACTTTCTCTTTTGCCTCTCATTTCTCAGGTGTGTTTGGTCCAGAGGCCCGCAGACGTCGAGTTTCTTTCGATGGGAGGCGATGGTGACGGCGGAGGCAGCGACGCCGGTAGCACAAGCAGCGACGGTTCGGCGCTCAGAAACGTTGGCGGCCATTGAAACCCGCGGCCGCATCCGATGGATCTCGTTCCCGAGGCCCGGCAGCCCGATAAGACGCCAGTGAGAAATATCGCGGCGCCCCGCTTCGACCGCCCACGCGAGCGGCTCGCCCGTCCTGCGGACGGCGCCTTCACTAGCCTACTCGCGCCCGTTCCCGGCGGGCAGATCATCCCGCGAACGGCGCACTCGGACACGTGACCTCTCGACCAAGGAGTGTCTCCGAGAACAAAGGGAGGGTGGAAGTGCGAGTGCGGGAGGACTGCTGAACCCGCCCGCCACGCCCCCTACTCCCAACAGAAGCAGAGGTCATCCAGTGGTATTTTTATATTTACCTGCACTCCTAAGATGCCAAAACAATTACCTGATGTGCCATAATAGTGCGTCTGATGTTACTTTTGTATTTTATTTTTATAAGCTGAGGAAAGGACCTTGATTTATCTTTACAAGATTTTTGCCCAGTCGATAACAGGCCTAAAGATGGATAATGCTCAATGAGTTGAATCTTTGAGTTTTGTAAAAGTGATGGGACCACTATCCTGATAAGTGATAACTTATATGTTGAAGTGTTTTTTATGAAATGATTAGGTTAAGAGACATTCCTCTGATCCCTAATTTGCGATAGGGTATGTGCTTTTTTTACCATTTCTTCTTCTGCGTCACCGAACCAATCTACTTGGCGCTAGGCTGTGTTCCTTAATATAAAAGGTCTTTTCTTAGACACCAAAAGACCCCGGCACTCTTCGAAGGCCGTTAGATATTTTGTCTTCGTTTAAGACAACGCTCTGCTAGGCATCCTGACGGGTAGGATAGGCTGAAAAGCAAAGCAACTAGTCATGTAATCCCCTGACCCCTCGCTCTTCCCTCGAAAAGAGCAATCAACCACCACGAACTGACGTTCGGTTCACTCCAAAAATATCCGATCTTCGGATTCTGGAGTTCCTTATCGCTTTAAATACGGGTCCGACTTGCGCGCTGGATTGAAGCATCCGCCGCAAGCATTTGTCCTCATTCAATGACAAAATGAAATAAACAGGAAAATCTGTCGAAAACCTTAATTTGATTTTGGCATTACACCCATTTCTCATCGCCTTATATACTGTTTCTTCTAATAATGAAAAAATACTCTTTCATTTAATCTTAATGCAATATCGAGCGTGGGCGAGGTGGTTGGCATGGAATTGGGTTAAAAAAGGTAGAGGACGAGTAGAAGACGATTCCAACGTTCCACGTTGGAATTGTTTTCACATCATCTACCCTAGTCGGGATCACGCCATTTCGGAATGGCTATTTTTTCTATAGAATCGTAGCGCAGATTAACGCAGCTGGCGTGGTCCCGGTCGATGCGTCCTCGGCGGCCTTTACGCCGCTAGCCTCGGGGGATTATGGAGAAAGCGGGGCGCGGGAGATTGACCAGTTCGACCCAAAGAGGTGAAGTAATTTGACTACATCGCCGAGAATACTCGCGTGCTTTCCGCACGGGAGTAAAAATAAATAAAATCATCTCTCTCGGATTCGCGCCTATGCGCATATCCTTACCGACCGCCCCTCCACATCAGTATTATTGTCCCCTTCCCCATACTGGAGGAGCGGTGCCATTGGAGTTAATTATCTCCGCTCTAAGTTTTGTAATTCATTTGAAATTTTTAGATTGGTTCAACTTTTGTTTTTTCCATATTCTGTCGTTTCGTAAAAGATAAAGGCGAGCCAACATTTAGAAATGTAGATATTTAGTAATTTTGGCTTAACTTTACGTTTCCACCTCCCAGTATATATAGAGCCTTCGTCGAGATTTTTTCCACTCTCGAAAATTTTCAAGTGTAGTCAACAAACACTTTTGATGAGCTCAGATATGTTAACCATACAAACAGTACAAAAGGATGCCCTTTGGTGAAGAGCATCACCGATTGTTTGACATGAACTCCATTCCAAACAAAAGTGATTTGTCTGACATTATTTCATGGATGCTCTTTGAATGTACGTCAGCAGTAATCTTTAAATTAAACGCCGTTTGCGAAAATAAGTACAAAACACACATGTATCGATTATTGATTTAGAATGAAAGGAAAACATTATTTTGAGAATTTTGAAATTTTGCCTTTTGAAGGAAAATTGTCATCGTACGACATTTAGCGATTCTATTTTTGTATTAAATTGTCTGTGCAGTGTATGGTTCTCTCATCTTGGAGAATTTCGTGTTTTACGAGGTTAACAGCAAGACGATGGTGAAGCATAAATGGCCTTGTATACTAGAAGTTTTTAAAAAGTCACGTCGGTCAGATTCCTAAAAGAGAAAGTGAGAGGAAGCATTTAATCGGCATACCATCCCTCTCTCTGCCTCTCTTGAAATGGGCATGATGATGATGTTTACTCGTTATTTTCCTCGGGTGTATAGTTGACCAACAACTCTGCACCGCTTGGTTTATGCGCGTGTATGCTTATGTGAGAAGGTACATTGATGTGCTAGTGTGTCTGAAATGTGTATGTAAATATGTTTGTCTTTTTATGCTAATATTATTTTGTACCATGCGATGGGTGAAAGATAAAAACCTATCAACCATTATCCAACTCAACAGTGTTCCTGTCTTCCGACCCCCATAATGGGGGAAGGAAAAAGCTCATTAAATTAGACCGGAAATATTTTTATGCCATAACAAATGCAATGACTGAAAATAAAACAAAATAATGATAATTTGTTTGTTATTTAATACTTCGCATTGCCACATAAAACCATAAGGTAATACCAGCTATGATGAGATAAGTATAAAATATTTTGCCTTAGATCCATTAAATTCTGATATATAATGCAGTAAATTAGTTAATCTGCCGAGAGTGACATGATTCAGTACGTCGGCGCAAATAATTTGTAAAAAAGAAATATTTAATCACAATAATAGATTGTTCGATTAAAATAAAAAGTTATCTTTGCTAAATACTGCATATAAATTGACCTAATTCTAACAATACCCTCAAACATATTCAAATTACTACTTCAACTTTACCATTTTAAATTTCACAGCAATACCTGTTTAAGACGACTTACATTAGAATATACATTTCAGCTTCTATTCAGCAGGTATCAACTTTGAGACTGATACCATGGTCGCAGATTTAGTCATTCTCCGATTTATCCCATAGCAATTCAGCAGTTTCATGTAGTTAACGCTCTCACACTAAGATTTCCGACATTTTCAAACTCAAAGCTTCATCACCATTGTATACTTACTTCAAAATCCTTTCAACTAAAGCTCTCCGTCTACTAACCTTCCTATCATATTAATTTGCCCCTAATAACTTGTGCCCATTTTTAGTTAAAATATTCCCTGCCGATATCTATATCACTCAGCAAACTATTAGAATATTTTCAGAACTTCCTCAAATTCGTATTTTATTCACACTTCTTGTTCCAATTACCATTACTATGACTTTCTTTCTAAAGCATCATTTTTCGGTAAGAATGTCTCGCATCACCATTAGGTAACGGTTAGTACAAGAGTTTTAGACCTTTAGGAATGTCATGACATTCGTAATCATTTGAAGTCCGCTACCTCATGTGGCAGTTGCCGCTTTTCAGCTAAAAATTTGGTTATATGGATCCAGGAATAAGATAAACTTCCCAGAAAACGAGACGAGTACAAGACCAGAGAGATTAGGACAGACTACAATAGTTTGTTTTAGAACCCATCACCTAGTAAGCATAGTGTTTGATTGGATAAGTTCGATAGTGTACACTCTCTCCCAATGACAAATGAAATGCTGTCTTACGTAGATATAAAGGCGTAAAACAGTCGAGATGACTAAACTCCACATCTATCCCCGAGTTTCAAGCTGCGATTGAAACTCCAACTACTATGAATTGCTAGGAAAGATCGTCCAAAAAGATAAGAACAATACGTCATATTAAATTAATATGAACATAAGAATATTACAGACGCAGAAAGACCCGATTCGGAGCTCTTTTAAGGCAAGTCATTCGGCGACCGCCCGAACCGCATCAATCCCATCGCAGACATTTTGAGAAAACAAGCGTAAGAAAATCTCGGCGAAGGCTAACGACCTCCCGTGGTCTATTTGCTAGTGTCGACGCCCGCCCGGTGCGATTCTCGAGACTGCGAGCAATACCGTCCGAAGCGGCCCCCGAATAGAGGCGCCTCTCCCTCTACCACGAGGCTTCTCCTCTTTCTTTCTCTCCGCCTCTCACCCACTGCCCCCCTCGTATTTGGCATTTCAATCCGAGATTTGCCGACAGATGTCGGGCTTTCACCGGGAGTGAGTCTACAAAGAAGAAAAATTCCCACCCGCCCTCCTTACCCTCCTCTCTCCCTCCACCCCCTCCCCACCTCCGCTCCCACGATCCCCTCCTCCCTCTACTCCAAGCGGCTCTGCTGCTCTTATCGGAGCCAGTTTCGTGGGAACACATTCACCTCACATGACCACCAACCACGGTGTCTGGACCACGGTCGTTTTTGGAGTTAATTTTATTTGACTAAATGACGAATTACGTTTCGCCTGGAGAGATCTTCTAGTACTTGTTAACTGATAAGAAAGCCTTCAAACGCGGCGTAAAGTCTATACGTTGGATTCGAAAATCGTACGCCACACGGATATAAGATCACCTGCATTAGATTATTTTTATTGATGGTTTATAATATAGTCAATCCACATATCTCTTGTCCTTGTTTTAGATATTTATTGATGGATATATTATGCTTGGATGTATATGCTACACCTGACAAAATATTTAAATCCATCACGATAACAACTTAGCTCGAATTAACAGTGAAAAGGCCAATCATGAATTTGATTTGAAACAAAACAATGACAATGTAATACTAACAAGTACGTTTAATGAGTTCACTATATCTAACTACTTGAAATGCTTGAAATATTAAATTTCAAACATTTATGCGACGTTTTTGTTTAAAATTAAACATTACAGTAGTTGTGAATCAAAATACTAATTAATGTTACTGGCAAACTACACAAAATATTAGGCGTACAGCAAATACAAATGTATAATAACATAATAAATCTACTCTAAATTAAACGAACTATTTGCATGATAAATTTGTTACATCTCTAGGAAATAGCTTCGAAAACAAAGTTCTTAGAACAAGGTGGAATGATTTTGTGATTAGTGAAGCGAAATAGAATATGCTACAAAAAGCGATGCGAGCTTCGAAGGGGGGCAGAATACGAATGCGGTCATTCACCATTGGTAAAGCGCGGCTGGAATACGAGTCTATGATGCTTAGGCGTCAAAGTTATCCCGCACTCTCCCTCGAGAATGTCATCTGCGTCGAATCCGTCGGCCAGGGATAGACGAAACTCGTGCACGATTGAAGCGCCGAAGAGAAGTAGGAACATGTGGGCAAGATCTTCCCCAACGCACACTCGACGTCCTGAAATAAGATCAAGAATTGGCGAGGAAATTGCATTATTCCAAGGTAAAATAGAATTTGAGGCCGAAAAATTGTCGCTCGGACCTCAGAAAAGGTAAAAATAAACTTGGTATAATCGAGAGACAAAGTTGTGAAAATTCGATTTTTGAAATAAAGCAATCAGATTAAACAAATGTTGCAAAGGAAATATTACACCTTCATTGCAACGACGATTAACATTTGGCCGTAAATGAATTTATTTAAGATAAAATGAATGCTGCTATTGAAAAACGGAGGTGTGTTCATCGATGCATAGTGTAACTTAACAGTTAAATGTATTAAGTTGTCTTTTTATACATAAATTAGTGAGTTTGTAACAAAATGGGCCTAAAAATGTTCTCTAATGATTGAGTCTGTATATATTCATGACGTAGTAATACCTGAAAGTCTATTGAGAAGACAGCATGAACTAAAACATATTCGCACACTAGCTGCATCCTAGGTATAAAAAATAACGAGAAGTCTATAATGTCATAGACTTTTAAATGTAGACCCGATAGAATTAGGAAAATTGTCTCAAAATAATTTATGAAAACTCTTGGATTCTGCAAATTACGTCACACTTACTGAAGTAACGACATTCCAGAAGTTGCAGATGAAATGAATAAAAATAACGCTATGTTTATCATGCAACCCTTTCCGATTGATAACTTTTTGCATTAATTGAATAACGCTGTCGACAGAATTCAACTTCCTCACACTCTTGCACGAGAAAAAAACGATAATTACCTAAATTTAATTTTCGCGTTAAAAACCAATGAAACTGGATGTAAGTAGTAGTAGAAAATAGTGTAAAATTACACATCAAGTTCCAATTAAAAGGTTAGAAAATAACATCGACTCACCACTTTGAAAAGGCATGAAGTGATCCATTCGGCGGGTGGAGAATCTTCCGTCATTCTCTAGGAAACGCGTTGGATCGAAGCGTTTCTCAGCGTCACTTCCCCAGGCGCCCTCTCCATTATGCAGAATCCACTGCAGAGGAATGATCATGGTTCCTCGAGGGATGCGGAACTTACCGAGCGTCGTATCCTGAGAGCGTAAAGGCAGATTAAGAAGTTAAAGAAAAAATCAATAGATATTTCCCTTTTATTCGCAAGAAAATTAATGATATAATCTGAGTTAAGAAAGCGCAGAAAACAGAAAGAAGAAAACACTTTGCAATAATTTCATTTAAAAAATGTCAATGGGATCTTGGTTTCGTTGCGTTGCAGCGCCAGATACCAAAAGGACGCCACACGGACACTGATTGATAGCTTCAGGTAAAATTTGGCCTTATTTGCTATACTGGCATTATTAATGAAATTATAACATTCGGCTCAAATTTGTTAAATTTATTCAGTTTTAATACTACCTAGGTTTCGTTGCACTGCATCGCCATCAGGGAACAATACTATTTTCATTAAGAAAGCGCAGTTGTAGAATTTCAAGGTATTTCTTCTTGGAAAAGCTAATCCATGATGAATGAAGTGTGCAGACATTTAGGAAAGCCACACACACCTACATTACGCAAAAATTCTAAGATATGATAAAACATTAACGAATTTGAAAGAATAAATTACGATAGATTTAAAAATGCTATAATAATAGGTACGGTTTGCCACTAATAGGCGTGGAAAGACTGAACAGAGAAAACGTCTGTTCCTCCTTTAGTAATGAAGGAAAATATACCTAATTCACCGGTTTAAAAAATTCAATTACACACTTTAAGAGCTCCGTGCGGAATTCCGAGGGGTACTACAGGCCGTATTCGCTGCGTTTCTGCAATAGTTGCTTCCGTGTAGGGTAGACTTGCCGAATCTTCGATGGTTACTCGACGTCGTTTCGAATCTGGACCACCCAACAGGCTGTCCAATTCTTCTTGAACGAAGTCCTTTCCAGGATAAGACGAAAATTTTTAATTATAGTTAAACAGAGGAAATTCAATTTGGAATAATTATGAACATTTTATTATAATGTATTATTTTAAATCAACATATGTTCATTACTAAAATTAATTTTAAAGCTTATTTTTTGATAAAATAATTAATGCACACATTTTACCATGTGTGATTTTGTTTATGTGATTAAATCAACGTTTAATGAGTAAATTAAACGTCATTAAAATACATTTCGCCGTGAAAAAATTCATTTCATAAGTATTCGCCAGTTAACTGAGATCTATTTTAACGAAGAATATACAATATTCACACCTGCACGTGGGGATGCACCGCTACTAAAAGTAGGAACCATCTAAGGGTCGCCATTGTGGTATCGAGGCCGGCACCAAAGAGGTCTGCCAGAAGGTGGTGCAGCTGAGTGTCGTTTGCCAAGTTGTCATCGGCTATTTTCTCCCTCCGGCTAGTATCCGCGAGGAAGGCTTCAATGGCGTCGTGCGGCTTCTGTTCCTTCCTCTGCGCCACCCTTTCTTCCGCTCCTCCTTCTAAGCTTCCTCCCTTAACGTCGTCTCCCGAATTTTGCGTTGCATCCGTGACTTGCTCCTCGAGAGATCGTCGTCGTCTGCTTTCGATATGCTCCAATATGAACCGCCGATACAAATCGTGGGTTTTATTTTTTCCCTCCATTAAAAATCGAATCGTTTTCTTGTAGTAAGGAATAAACCTAATAAAAAAGACGAAATTAGTTGCATTAAATATGATGAACTGTAAACAATTGGTCCTGGTGACTAGTGCTCCAGAGAAACATTCAGTTTCATGTGAATGGATTAAGAAAATATATTTGTTACAGAGGAAGAAAGATTTCAAGTCATTGTAAAATATTCCCAAGATTGGAAGCTGCGACCATGACCATGTCCAGTATTTCGTCTCCCAACCGCTATGCCGTGACTAGATTGGAGAACTGTAAGCACATTTATCATAAATGATTTGTTTTCATTGAAAAGAATGAAATATATTGCAATATTTATGAAAAACTGAGCATCTAGTATCTTTAAATAGGACTTAAAAGCATTCAAGAACTGCAGAGTAAAAATATGGCAAGATAAAATCGTAGCACATACCTATAGATTTTTTATTCATTTAACATCCAATTTGACGAAAGGCATATTAAAGTAATAACATTGGAAAAGGTACTGAGAATTTAAGACCAATTAATATAAAAGTGTCAGGATTTCTTAATTCATTTCTAATTACTAAAGAGCAGCAGCATTCAAGTAAGTAGCACTAATGAACATGAGAATTCGAGATGGTCTACTGTATCCTGAAAAGTCGGCAATTTTGTTGGCATCCCCGCATGTGGTACACCACACCATTCCAGGCGTTATGTTACCCCATAACATTGCAAAATTTCTTGCGGACATCAAAGCCAAATCGCTTCATTAAGGCGAGGCAGGAATCCATGACACGAATTACTTCAAGAATTTTCTGAATTTTTATGCACATCTTGCAGCAATAATCAGTTTCCTTTTTATTTCGTTGGCAAACATCTATGTTTTATTTTCTAATAGAAAATAAAAATGAACCTCTTAACGTTTTCATTATTTTTTGGCTACAACACTAGATCAGGCATATCAAACTCGAAGAGGCGTGCCGGGCCGCATTAAAGCGTTCGGTGTTATAGAAGAGCCGCATTAAAGCGATGGGTGTTGCAGAAGGACCGCAGTTGTTTTATGAGGGTTAAAGGTGGAACGATAGACTTTAGATAGAAGATTGGACGCCTGTTTTTCAACTAAAAGCAATACTTTAGATAATGCGTTCTATTGTAATTCGGTATTTATGAAAAAAATATCGTCTTCTTTTCGCTAAAATATAAAGCATTTATGTGAAATCACAAAAGATTCACTTGGGACAAAAATTACCTATCGGGCCGCAGTAAGACTAAAAAAGGGCCGCCAATTTGACATGCCTGCTGTAGGTTCTGCAATAATTAGCAACTTTTCCCCTTTCGCGACCAATAATGTTTATAACGCCAAAAATAAATTATTATCAGGCCTACAAAAATAAAAATATGATTTAAACAGGAAAAGTTACATCTTAATTTTTTTAAATAATATATATCAATTTGAATAACTTACGATATTACTTAATCGTTTTTGTGGGTGTGGTAATTTTTAAAGCAAGACGCAGCCCAGAGTCCCACAACACAGGCTACACACTTAGAGAATTCGATTAGTAAAGAGAATTCGATTGTGAACGGAATATTGCGTTATTGGCAGTTAAGACAAGTTTCGAGAAGGTAATATTACGTCGATACCCGCTCAAATGTCACGTGAGCTTAACGAAATATTCCATTATATACCGCTAAGGTGTTCAAGTACCTAGAATGATAATATTTCTTTGCAAATTTTACTTTATTCAAATGAGGTAAAAGGTAAATTAAATTAAATTTCCAAAGATGAAAAAATCAAGAAGAAGAATATTAAAACATTATTGATACTATAGTTATCCGGAATAATTAGCATATATATATATATATATATATATATATATATATATATATATATATATATATATATATATATATACGGCTCACAAATAATAATTTCCTAGTTCAAATTTGATTCATAACATTATTTATAAAACCTTTAGATGTGTATCTATGTTATTACACCAATGAATGTATGAGTAAATCTCTTATCAATTTAAAATAAGTTTATAGGTGGCACAGAGGTTCAAATGGTATGTACTTTTGTGAGGTTAGAGATGTGAAAAAGTAAATAGAATTCAACACATTCGATTATATCGCAGAATATCGTAACTTTAATAACTCGATGGTGAATATTAAAATCTAATCCTTACTAACAGTTCGTTAGGCCTGTTTCATTTCAGTGATCGAGAAAAATATTCGCCGTCGATAGGCTTCAGAGTCCCCGAGAAATAAAGCTCTCCACTGCGTGTAAAATTAGCTCAACTGTTTTGAATTCTTATGGAATAAGTTTAGTTAGGCCTATGCCTACTCTTCTGCCAGAAAAAATGTCACTTACTCAATCGTGTAATAGGGAGGAGTGAAATCCTGCTCTTGCAAAACTCGCCACGTGACTGAACAATTAATTCCAAAGGACGCAGTGCCGTACATGAGGAGCAGGCCCTCATACAAATTTTCATCGCTAGAAAGATTCGAACTCGAAACTCTTGCTTGGAAAGACAGTAGTAATTAATTATGTCTCCTCTGCATGTGCTACAACTACGCTATATCTATCGCCATAGATCTCATGCGAGTTATTAAGTGAAATGCTGAAAGTTACACATTCAAGGTATGAGAACAAATAATAACATTTAAAAGGAAAATCTAATATTATATTTTCTTATCAACAACGCTTAAGGTTACTATGAACGATATTTATCATTACGCCAAAATACTATTCGCTAAATAATGTAGGTGAAATATTTTATTAGAAAAAGTTATTTAGGAGTTTTAGACTAATATTGTAGTTTTCGTGAAAACTAATATGCCGATCTCGTCTTATGGTTGGACTCCTTTCAATAATGAAGTTAAATGAGATAACCACGAAAGAGACGGATTAGATGAAATTTCAGATAAAAGGCAATGACCCAATCCAACAAAGAACACTTATGTCAAAATGTGAATGTTTTTTTCAAGTGTCACCATCGAATATATCTTCACAAAAAATATCATTTTTAATGGAGAGACTCATTTTTGTGATTCCATTTCCCTTGTGACTAAATGAATCACACAACCCAACTTCATTTATGGAAACTTAAATTAATTCAGAAATATATTACATTTATCAACAATTGTGCCTACTGTTAATATTGTTTTAACAAAACATTAGCTTTTGTCGACAACATATTACATACATGCGATTAGGTTAACAGATCTTATATAATTAAATTCTCATTTCTTTTTTTTAATGGCTTCGAATTTTGTGATTGATCGATGGCAAGCTAACACCTACGATATACCTTCTAATCATAAAGTTACAAAGTGCTACACTAGAGGTCACTGTGGCGCTCTACTGACGATTAAAATTGAGCGCACGTCCGCCATATTTGAGTATGGCAAATATTGGAGCAAGAACTTGGCATAGGTGAGTTTTAGCTAAGATGCCGAAATTATAAATAGCTTTTAATACTTAAAAGTTTGATTTCTTATGATGTAAATCAAATTTTAGAAGAAATATGTGACAGATCGTTTGAGTGCATGAGGCCATTGAACCATTTGGTTCAAGTTAAAAAAAAAACTATATTAGTGAACGAAAGGGAACCCACGGTAATATATTGCTAATACAACGAAATTTCATAGCTTAAAAAGTATAA
Source organism: Tanypteryx hageni (assembly GCA_028673005.1). Lineage (NCBI taxonomy): Eukaryota > Metazoa > Arthropoda > Insecta > Odonata > Petaluridae > Tanypteryx > Tanypteryx hageni. Next base: position 98,260,477 of record CM054113.1, on the reverse strand, counting down.
GAATCTTTCGGATTTATAATGATTCATTTTTATTAAAAGTCGATTCATGAAGACGTGAACTGTATCCAAAATTGACTGACAACACATTTTTATGATTTATACTCTCCCGTAATAGGAAATGGGTGACATACATATCTTTTTTTCACTAAATTAATCATCGAAGCTTTCTTGCGTCTTTATTCACATGTCTTTATCCACATTAGTCCAACTTAAGCCTGCTCGATGTCGTCCTTTCATTTATTATATTGACATTTTCATTCGCAGCATAGTGTGATTATCGCGTCTTTTGCGAACATAGCAATTGCCATAGGTTGCCCTTGATTGCGAACCAGACAGGTGAATAAACTCGCATGATGTATTGAGTGAGCAGCTGCAAGTATTCTGATGGCTTTTCTGTGCTGACGTACAATCGAAAAATGCGATTGGCTCTCGTCAGCCACCTTGAATGAGAGAGTGCTCCCGGTGACCTCCTTGACAGATCTAGGGAGCAGTAATCACAGGAAATAGCATTACACATGTCTAGTAGGTATTGTTGGTTCGTTCTCAAATCATTTATGTCAATATGCGGTGCTTCAAAATTGACTGTCTGCTACTGTGCAACTGGTAGCTGCTCAGAAGTTTCGAGTGCCTGTCAGCTTTTTTGGCCCTTGAGTGCCTCCGTCAATATGGAGGAGTAGGTGACGTAGTGGGAATTCGTTGGCATGGAGTAAACAAATCAGACACTGAAGGGGCCTTCCAAGATCTACTTCCATGCGAGCAATAACTCCTGAATCTGGTATGTATTAACAGCAGTTCCGTCACTTCCGATCACACACAATTCAGTGGTGTCAATTTTATTCTCCTCCAAGTGTCCCTTAAGGCTCGAATGGATATTTGCACCACTGGCGGACGACGGTGTCAGATGACCGAGATAGGAAAAGCCCTGTTCCTACACAAGCAATATATGTTCCTCTTGTTGCGCCTTCTGGTACCTGTTGCCATCAATATTGACCTGCACTAGGGTGTTATCTTTTTTACCATCAAAGTAAAGACCTCGCAGTGGTTTTTTGTTTGCAGCATCTTCCCCCTGCAAATCAAGGCGTAGTTTCTCCCATGCTCTTCTTACTCTGTTTCGATCCACGTTATCACCACTTCCTGCTGCCTGCAGAGCTTCTGTGACAAGTCGTGTGGTATTTCTGTCTGAGACACCTGTCCTGTCGGCTTCTAGAACGACGGCTTTTAGATCAGTTTTACTCGTACTAGGCTTAAGTCTATTATCGGTTTTGAAATCACAATCAGAGGTGTCAGTCCCATTCTCAGACTGACTGTGAGATGACCTTCTATCTGTGGTTAGCACTGAACGCTCTCTAACACAGTTCACTCTCAAAACTCGCCAATGCGACTGATCGTGGGCGCACTTGCAGCGTAAACATCTCTGATAAAGTGAAGTATTCCCCATCTGACAGAGTGAGAACCGCTGGCCGCCGCCGCCGGTGGCGCTATACAGTTTCTAAAGTAGCTGCAGTGTGTACCTTGCATACCGACACCTCACCGTTGTGAATTATGGGTAGTTTAGGACTGAAAAACGCTCCAAACAAGCAGAGAGCTGTACAACACGGTCAAAAACAGCCAAAAATGGACGAAACGCTATCTGTAATCTTTGGTCGCGGTGGGGCACCTCTAAAAATTGTCATACCGAAAAAGATTTTTTGTCCCATATTTAGTGCCACGAAAGGCACCCCATGCCGAGTAAGGCATTTTCAATTTCGAAAAAAATGAAAAACGATCCATCCTAATGCTCGTATCTGACACGAAAATACAAGCTAAAGAAATGGACGAATTTCCATTATCATTTTTCGATTTTCTTGGTGGACTTCTAACCTAAGAAGACCAACCTTTCAGTAGTCTAAGGAAGGGCATTTTCAAATATGTACCGACTCTAAGGAGGGACATATTGCAGTGGATGCATTTAGCGATGGCTCAGTTTAAGTTTGGTTGATGTGACAGATATCAGATAACTTAGTGTGATCAGTGAGTGTTACGGGGAATTTTAAGTGACAGTTTGGGATATCAATAATGATTTTTCAAAAAAGCGGGATAAAAGTTGGGACATTTAACGAAGCGAGACGAGTGATGAAAAGGAGGAACTGTCTCTCCAAATTTGGGACGGTTGGTCACCCTAATCTACGCTGATAATCTGGCCATAATTTTGAAACCCCTGAAGATTGTCCTGACCGATTCCTACCTTCAGAGTGCAACCGAAAAAACCCTAGAATGATGTACAGGTTTATTATAAAGTAGCTTTACAACTGCAAAATGTATTCTTCCTGTATACTTATAAAAATGAAGTATTGCAATACACCCCATTAAAGTAACACCTCAAGTATTCGATGGGCTACAAATTTTCAATATGAGCACCAGAGGTTATTCGACAAACATCCCAGCAAAACTCCAGCTCCCCCATACCTTCTGCAGTGTTTCAGGGGTGATTTATAGTAGGCAGCATTGATCCTGGTCTTCAGTTCATCCACGAACTTGTTCAAGTAACTCATGAGACTTTTCTGTGCCCCAAACACTAAGATTGTGTTTACATACCCACTAACATGAAACGTGGCTTCATCAGAGAAAATGATATGCTCAAGCAGGTCGTCATCATCTTCCTGCCTTGCCAGCATGTCCACACAATGTTTTACATTTCAGTTTGTTGTCATTTGTGATTTCTTGCAGCACATGATATCGGTAAGGTTACAGCTGCAAATGTTTCTGTAACACTTTCTACACGGTTGATTGTGGCACACCCAATTCACGGCTTGCATGTGTTGTTGATTTTCTCGGGCGCTCACATTCTCCGCTGTTTCGTCGCTCGCACTCGGCCTGTCTGTTTTCTTTGCATGACGCACACAGCAACCTGCATTCACGAAATTGCTGTGTCATTCATACAAAGAGGGTCTACCCAGAGACTGTCTGTTGTAATGAGTGTGAAATCTTTTCTGCATTTGTGTTGCAGACTTTGTCTCCTTAAATAAAAAGACACACTGCTAGGAAAAACATGACAATCATGGCTCTCATTCAGTGACAATACTACTCCCACTCCCGTTATCAGCAAGCTTCTACCAGCATACAAAGTTATAATAATCCTGTGTGATGTGGAGAATAGCGGTTAACCCACAGAAGACCAGAACTGTCATATTTTGCCCTTATTCTCTCCGAATCTCGGAGTTACACTCGTTGCAGTGCTCAGCTTCCGGTTGCACATCAGAAAGACTACAGTACGAGGATTGCACTCGCATCGACACTCAATAATGCATGCGCTAGCGACGAGCTAAAAATACGCTATTGTCGGTTCATAACTCCTCAACCATCGCGAACAGTTTACTAGCCTGGTCGAGCAAAATGCTCACCAGTTACCAATATCGGCTCGAAGTTTAGCAAAAGAAGATCCTCAGAAGCATCCTTCGCCCCGGTTGTAAAAAAATATCCCTACCCTACGTGGTGTCGTTCTTATGCAAGAGGTACGACAACTCAGAGCGAAGAAATTCTACAATGACCTGAAGAAAAAAAGGGAGAAGGACCTGAGGGGAAATCACAGAAACCAAGGTCTATGGAATCATCACAAGAGGCCAAGAGTCTCAACTGGGTAGGGCGGAGACCAACCTCCCACGAAGAAAACGAGGAGCTGAAGGGAACGAGGGACTTTCCTAATAAATATGTAGAGGTTAACACCTTAGAGACACTGCAGCTACTCTTGCAGGTGAAGAATGAAGATCACCTCTCTCACACTAATATGAGGAGAAGTGGATAGATACAAAGATCCTGGGTAAATTATAGAGAACTGGTTAGTTGTCAATGAAGACAATGAATAAATCAAGAACTGTCCGTTTAAACTCAATCTGTTTTTCAATGTATACTCATTGGAAAATACCACTTTCACACAGTGATCAACAGGGATGCTGCGAAAAGCGCTCTGAGATAGTTAAATATTTCAATATTTCTCTTAGCTGCATATCGAAAATAATTACCAAAGCAGATATTTCCAAACTGTACGTTGCGACTAATTATTGAGGATGTCGTGAATGTAAATGTAATTGTCTTTTCCATCTATATGCCAGCGTAGGTTTAGCGCAAATCTAAGCACGTGCGTGCGTTAAAAAGTTTCAGAACGACTACTTTAAGATATCAAATGCTTGGCCGCGGGAGAACGAACCTAATCATACTTGACAGCTTTCTTTGGAAGTTGCAATCGTACTCATTAAACTATTATCAACAGAATTAAGAACTTCTTTCATATGAAGTTCAGCAATGGTAAGTATTTTCATCGTTTGTTTGTATGATGATTGACTGCGAGCGTCATACAGTGGCTACACACTATTTAAATCTTTCTTTCGTCAAATTAGTATGGTGATGAAGTTACAAAATTCATTTATAAATAAACTGAACCATAACAAAAGTAATATTAATAAATAAATAATAAAGGTTGAAATTTCGCAGGAATGTTTGATTCAGATATAAAAATTAAATGACGAAAACAAAATACAAGAAAGACCCGGGTTCGACTCCAGGGGGTCGATTTCCATTTCCCGTAAGATAACACGTAAAAATCCGATATGGCCACCACATGACTTTCTCCATATCTGTAATATTTCTAAAAACTCCAAATAGGTTACATGATAATAAATATTTTAAGAAATTGCGAGAAAATTTTAGTACCCACAAAAAAGCTATCACATACACACACAGGCATTTCGAGAAAATGGTCAAAGCGTGTTCAGGAGACCTCAAAACGTGTATTTCCGTTGAAATCTCGAAGTCGATTTTTTCATGAAAACAATACTTTTCCCTATACTACGTATTGAGAAAGTAAAAAGCGACTTTTTAAAGCGCAGGCTTGTATTCATTTGGAAATTAATATTAGAAATAATTGACGTACGATCTTCAAATTTAAACTATGTTTTAGGAAAATTAATGACGTTTCTTATTCTAATCATCTTTCTCCGCCTACCGTTCGAAATATCTCATATTAAATCACATATTTTGGGAAAATATCGTCTTCTAAACGGGATGTTGCTATGCCGACCACATCATTGTTAAATTTCGAGAATCAGTTATTGTCTCAACCCGCATACGGTTAATATGTACGAGTGCATAAACCAAGTAAATCTCCTGGGCCGGAGGAAATACACGCGCGAGTACTGAAAGAGTTAGCTTATGAAATCGCGCCGTATTTAAAAATTATATTCGAGAAATCCATTGCGGAAGGTGTAGTTCCTAAAGATTGGAAGATGGCACACGTTAGGCCCATCCATAAGGGCGACGACGAAGAGAACCCCGAAAATTATAGTCCAATTTCCCTAACTTCACTATCGTGCAAGATACTTGAGCACATAATATTTAGTTCTGTAATGCGCTATTTAGATAGTCACTCATTGCTTAGCGGATGCCAGCACGGATTCAGGAGAGGTCGATCATGCGAAATGCAGCTCGGCTTGTTCGTGGATGATTTGTTGCGATGCGGAGAGAAAAATACTCAGGTCGATGCCATATTCATTGACTTCGAAAGGCGTTTGATCAAGTATATCATAAGAAATTAATTGCAAAGTTAGGATAATATGGTATCAATCCGAAAGTTGTCAGTTGGGTGAGAGATTTCCTCTCGAATAGAGAACAAATAGTTGTCATCGATGGGAAATACTCGTCCCCCGTTAAAGTTGCGTCGGGTGCTCCTCAGGGAAGTGTATTGGGCCCTCTATTTTTCTTATTCTATGTGAATGATATCTGCTCGGTAGTTCGTAGTAAAATTAGACTTTTTGCCGATGATACCGTTCTATATAAAGAAATAAAAAACCAGGAGGACCATCAGTCGCTGCGTGAAGACTTAAGAGCCATTTCAGCGTGGTGCAAAGAATGACAAATTGAAATTAATTACACTAAATGTGCCGCAGTTACGTTCTGAAAAAGTAAGAACATAGAAGTAGGTTTCGAGTATAAAATAGATGGAATAAATATTCAAGCAGCCGAGTATGTTAAATATTTAGGAGTAACCATCTGTCGAGATCTTTCATGGGGCATGCACATTCGTCGAGTTATAGGCGCGGCCAACAAGAAACTGGCTTTCATAGGTAGAATAGTACGGAACACTACAGAAAAAGTACGCGAAACATGTTACTTATCACTGGTTAGACCACAAGTGGAATTCGCCTCATGCATATGGGATCCGTACGAGAAGGGACATATAGAAAGAGTTCAGCGAAGAGCAGCCAGATTCGTAAAACAAAAGTACGAACACAAGGGAAGCTTCATTTCACTAATGTGTTATTTGAACTGGGTACCACTGAAGAATCGTAGATTGAACTCAAGGTTGCGGCTTCTGGAGAAATATAGATCGGAATGTCTAAAAGACGAGGCTGTAGGAATAACTGAAGCACCAACGTATATAGGTAGAAACGACCGTGATGATAAGATACGTGAGATCGATTGTAGGACGGAGCGTTATCTAGGCTTGCAGCCCACGTTCCTCTAACGATGTCCATTTCAGATTTTCTATTAATGATGTTACGCTTTGTTTACTATCGTAATTCCTCTTTACAAATCTAGCTGCCCTGCGCTTAACCTTTTCTATCTCCCTTTTCGTAGGGATCCCACACAGTTGACGCATATTCGACCTACGGTCGAACCAATGATAAATAACATAATTCTTTCACTTTTCGGAGCTATTTCTAACTATTCTCCCTATAAAGGCCAGCCTTTTGTTAGCAGCACCTATCAATCGGCTAATGTGGGTGTCCCAGGAGAGATCACGATTGATCGTGACTCCAAGATATTTAATCGAGTCTGAAACTAGAATCTCTACTCCGTCCAACGAATAATTAACATCCAACGAGATAGTCTTGGTTCTCCAGAAATTCATGACGCAGATTTTCTTTTGATTGATCTCTAACTGCCATTCCTTACACTATGCATAAATAGCTTCTAGATCATTTTGGAGATACTGGTGGGCTTCCGGATTGCTTATATCTCTATAAATGACTGTGTCGTCCGCGAAAAGCCTAATTTTACTTCTGACTACTGAGCTGATATCGTTTACATAAATTAGAAATAACAACGGACCAATTACACTACCCTGCCGAACGCCAAAGACAACTTCCACTAAGTTCGAGGGTTTCCCATCTGCTTCCTATGATTTAAAGATTCACGGATCCAACTAACAATTTGGAAATTGATCCGCCCCATACCTTCCCAAACGTGAAATCTTCACTCCTGTGGTTTTAGTAGTTAGTCTACAATACCACTTCAAAATTTTGAATTTTTCAAAATTGAAGCTATCTAGCGGAAGATCTATGAACCACCGTGAAAATTCAATCAGTGGGAACTTAATGGGTTGATAACAGCTATGTAATTCAAAAGGAAAGTATTGTTTTTATGAAGAAATAGATTTCGAGATTTCAACGGAAATACACGTTTTGAGGTCCCCTAAAGACATTTTGACTATTTTCTCGATTATATCTGTGTATGTGATAGTAATTTTGTTAGTGCTTTAACTCAAAAACTAGTAATCAAATCATCGCCACACTTTTTATTTGACACTTGTATTAAAGGGACAATAGTTGATTAGTTTTTGGTTAAAATCAGTAAACCAGAAGTATGTTTACTCATGTCACATCCGCTTTTTTTCAAGTATTTGCTTTAATACTTGATCATTGTAAAAAGCTACTAGAATAAAAGTTCTAGGTAATTAAATTTCCTAAAACCTTTGTTCAAAACATTTTCCCATTTTAAGATATATTTTATAAATTGCTTTAGCTGCTACCAACACACCGCCTGGAGGTAACTTTTGTGAACACTTTACGCTTAGTTACGTCTTAGTGACGCTCCATTTTATGCTTAATTGCTGGAGATTCGTGACTATATCCAATATAAGAAGGCTACAGTATGAGTTTATCTTTTTTGGAAGATCTTTGAATTTTTCTCGCAGTTCCTTAAAATATTTATAATCATTTAGCCCAGTGTTTCTCAAACTGTGGACCCCAGGGTGCCGCAAGATTATTTTAGATGCAAAGTGAAATGTTTAAAACATAAAGAATTCACGAATAATAAAATTTTATCAGGGAATTCTTGGAAAACGATGGTATGAAAATCATTAATAGTTACATAAAATGAAGAAATTTGCAATAAAATTTCTTATTTTTAATTTTTTCAATTCGAAGGGGGCCGCATGATATTAAAGGTGACTGCGACAATTGAAAGTTTGAGAACCAATGATTTAAGCCTATTTGGAATTTTTAGAAATATTACAGATAGGTATGGGGAAAGTCATGCGGTGGCCACATCAGATTTTTCTTTTGAGAAACGTGCTAAAAATTAAATTTTCAACTCCGTAACTACTCATTGTGAGTGGATTTTTATGAAATACTAAGGACAACTTGGGCAAAGGACTATAAGTGGTTCATATAACCAAGCCTTCCAATGAGCAAAAAATGAAATTTCCGTCATATTTCGTAAAAAAAATATCAGCCATCTATATATATCAAGCGCTACGGCAATGCGTGGCACGATGGAGGTGCCGAGCTATGAGAAGAACTTTGTACTGCTAAACACATCCGATAAAGCTGGTATTGAAACATAATAAATGTTTGTATCATAATGATAGTATTGTATTGTAAAATCTGAAGATAAATCTGAGTTAAAGAATAAGAAAAGGACGGGAGGAAAGAGATAAAGAAGAGCTATGGATTGTGACAGGAGGAAATGAGAGAGGTGGGAGAATAGAGAGAGAGAGAGAGAGGGAGGGAGGGAGGGAGAGACAGACAGACAAACGACTTTATTAGGGCGAAATTGAGACTACGTAGTCCCTTCTTACATTTAACCATTTCGTCATATAAGTAATTACAATATTTACAAAATAAGATAAATTAATTACATACAGATTTCAACAAAATACATATTAATTACAAGTTAATATATTTGTTAGTAGATAACAGAGCATTACCAAAGAATGTTAGTTTTGTGGGTCATAAAAAACTGTGTATAAGTTATGTTTTAACACAGAAAAAATTCCCACTGCGGAAAACACCTACAAAGAGAAGAGAGGTGTAAAAAACCGCGAAAATTTCTAAAATAGTTCAGGGGAAGGAAAAAAAATACAATAATATGAGAAACAGAGAAAAGAAACATTCATAAATACAAACATATGTAAATACATTTATATCCATATAAGGGAGGGAGGGGTGAGAGGGGAATAGGGATTGTAGGGTAAGATATGCCTGGGAGATTACATCGTAATTATGATACAGGAAAATAAAGTAAAATAAAATTATGAATTTATGCCTAATAAGCACATCCTTGTGACAACCTGAAAGAAAAGATAGAGCGTGGTTCAATGCATGGGGAGTGAGAGGAGATACTTGTGATGCAAGCGTGCTTAGAGATAGAGAGTTTTTTATTAACGTTGGAAGGCCATTCCAGAGTTTACAAGCAGTGACAGTAAAGGATTTGTTGTAAATTTCTGTTCTATGAAGTGCAGTTAGTAGTTCATCACATCCTCTGGTATTGCAATGGTGAACTTTATTAATGGTGACAAAATTAGATGAAAGATAAAAAGGGATGTTGTTATTTAGAATTTGATACAATAGAGAGAGAAGGTGAAGGTTTCTTCGGGAATCAAGTTTTAGCCAGGAGAGTCGACGGAAGTATTCTGAGCCATGGTCAGATTTTTTAAGATTAAAGATGAATCTGATGCAGGCGTTATGAGAACGTTGTAGCTTAATGGCGAGTTCCTTTGATAAGTCCTGGTATACAACATCACAATAATCGAAGTGAGGAAGAATTAGGGAGGTCACTAGCTGTATTTTTAGTGACGAGGGAAGAATGTTAATGAGAGGCCTTAGAATGTGTAAGGAGGAGTTTACCGTCTTGCAGATTTTTATTATATGATTATTCCAGGTGAGCGTTTCATTAATTAGAATCCCGAGATTTTTTACGATTTTGCAATAGGGTATAACTGAGCCGTTCAAATACAGAGGAACTGAATCCGCAAGGTTTATAGATGCCAGTAGTTTCGGATAACCGATTAAAATGGCTTGAGATTTCAAGGGGTTTATGGTGAGAAAATTATCGTAGCTCCATTCTTGAAATTGGGACAAGTCATGATTTATGTTGGCTATGGAAAGAGATAAGTTATTGGGTTTTGTGTCTAAGTAGATTTGGAGATCATCGGCGTACAAATGAATTAACATTAAGCCGAGAGGACGAGGAATCGTTGGAGATGACTTGTTGGGAACGGTTGCTAAGGTACGAAGAAAACCAATCTATTGAAGGTGAAGAGAATCTCATGCAGCGGTGTTTTGCTAGGAGTATGTCTTTATCTACTGAGTCAAACGCTTTACTAAAATCAAGCAATATTAGAACAGTGAGTTTTCTGTCATCCATGTGTCTGCGTATATCATCAGTGATTTTAATTAGCGCGGTGGTGGTGCTATGTGACTTCCGAAAGCCAGATTGATGGGGGTCAAGTAGATGATTAACGTTGAGAAAATCTGCTAGAGGGAGGGAGAGAGGGAAAGAGGGAGGGAGAGAAGAAGTGAGGGAGAGAGGGAGGGAGAGAGGAAGGGAGGGAGAGAGGGAGGAAGAGAGGGAGGGAGAGAGGGAGGGAGAGAGGGAGGGAGAGAGGAAGGAAGGGAGAGACGAAGGGTGGAAGAGAGGGAGGGAGGGAGAGAGGGAGGGAGGGAGAGAGGGATGGCGAGATCATTTGACTCTCTAACTATTGTATCAGCAAATCAAGAGATCGAAAAAAGTGTGTATAAAGAAATTTATGATACTGATCAATAAAGTACTAGCGCGCAGATACTCTGTGCGGGTAAAGCTAGTATCAAATAAGGTTTCTAAGAAAAGATGTAGAATTAGCTATTTAACACGATTACATAATTCTTAAAGAACGCCTCTGCCTTGTATGCACGCACGCATGAAGTGTGAATATTTCCTCTTGTTTGGCTGCGAGACGAGAGAAATCATGGATCGGATCATTGTGTGTTATGAAGTCATAAAATTAATTTCCAACCATTTTTGTGAAATCTATTCCAAATACGCTTTAAATGCCATAGGTTGTCCTCGATAGCAATCTCTAGACATAATGTTGAGTCAATGAAATTCATTTGGACAAAATATTGTAGTTGAAGTATGGTCTTTGTACACATATAAACGAAACGAATTGTCCTTGAAATAAGTTGAATGGACAAATTTTAGTTGTTGACGAAAATCTTTGCAAGAGTTTTGCTGTAATATTTGTAGATAACTTCCATTTAAAAGTCTAAAACTCACTTAAGAGAGTTATCTTTCTTTCTCCTCTAATTTTAAAGAATTAAATTAGTCTACAACTTTTGATAAACCGAGAGAATTGAGGAATCTTCTTATTTAAAAGAAAATTTTTTTATTAATGGCGAAAATCGCGAAAAAACAACCTAACCTAAGAAAAAGTTGAAAAGCAACAAGATGGACGGTTTTCTCATTCTTTCGACTTCTTTATCTACAGGTTATGAGATATTTGAGACAACATAGAATGAATTCATAACGCCTTAAAATTTCGAGAATTGTTTTCCATTTCTTATAAATAACGCATTAAGCAAATAAATGCGCTATTCACGCTTCCAGACATGGAGATATACACTTGAAAATTCAAGGTTATTTGTATAATTCTTCCATAATAATAAAAAATCCTCTTAAGCAGTACAAAAAACAAACCATAAAAGTTTTAAATGCTCGTTTTTAGAGGAAATTTTATGCCCCAGGTTTTTCAGAGAATGAAGGTATAGTAGTTGAAAATCTGGCGAGATCGAAACTTTGGAGGTCAGCAGAGGTCAACCAGGTTTGACCTTGATGTTTCTTTATTCCCATAAATGAACTTATTTATGATATTTTCCTTCGCATTAAGTTGCAATGTGTTATCATAAGTTTTTCATGTTATGGGATCTTTCAGAAAGCATTCGTTGTGAATTGATCCACTTGAAAAGTTAATAAAACCAATAATTAATTTGGTTTCGCACCATAAAATAAAGTAGAAAGGGATTTATATATTTAGACCATTTACATATAAAGTTCTAGCAATAATAACGTTTTGGAAAAGGTAAAACAATCTCGATTCAATTGCGCTGATTCGGCGAATATTTTTGGAGGCTTTGGTATATTTCCTTTTTCAAAAGAGCCACATTATTGGGGAATGTTGTGTTGATTCACGTAATTATGGCCAATTTACTACTTATTGATAGTTAAGACGACGAGTTGGTGATAATGAAAGTCGATGGCGAATGTACTCATGTTCCGCACAAATATGCGACTGCTGTCCAATGCGAATCTCAGGGCCGCAGAGATGTTTTCATCCTTCCTACAAACGTCGTGCAGTCATTAGTTATGGCCGTACAAATACTCACTCCAAGGTCACGAAAGCATTTTTGCAGCTTAAGCCTCGTAAGTGATATTTCAAGGCTACGCGATTCGATTTTCGTCGATCGACCGTACGTGTACAAATACCGATGGAGCTTAACAATCACTCACGTTACTTGACAGATGGTGGTTTCAATTTTAATTACTATTTTGCCATGATAAGGTGCTCTATAACCAATGTATTTTCATCGCGTCCCATTTTTTATTTGTAATAAACTCAAATGTTCATATTCAACTGATATTGCATAAATGAAAATTTCATTTTCAACATTATACACACTAAATATTTTTTATTTGTTTTCATTAAGTATTTAAATTCCGCAAATCATTTGTCCAGCTAAAATTAACGGTGGATTAGCTAGAGGGTGAAAATTTTACTCATTATTGAACGACTTAAATAGCTTGATCAACCATTTCTTCCAAACATACATCTTTCTTATAGCCGACAAAATGCTACTTTTTCGTTCCTTCGAAAAAGCATTTATTTTACGTTATAAATACGCAAAGTTAGAGTTTCTTTTACCTGAGGAATGGCAGGAAGTTCAAGGGTCCAGCGACCCCTATTAATTTGGTGCCTTCCTCCTGAAGGGACTGCAGCCAACGCCAAGTGGGATCGTCCCGCTTCCACGTCTTTCCGAACACCAAGTCGCTCATGAGGTTTCCTATCCCGTGACAGAGTTCTGGCAATGGGTTTAACTCCACGCCGAGGTTCCCAGAAGACACTCCAATCTTCTCCGTATTCCCACGAAAACCCTTTTATGAAATGTACGTAAGAAACGTTAAGGATTCCTTTTTCATTTTAAATGAAAGTAAAATCAATAGTGCCAAGAATTTTTTCCATTATTATCGCACATTTTATCTTCCCTCGGTAAAGCCTTGTTTAAAAAAATTAGGTTAAACAAAGCGTCGTAATTGGCGTTTAAACTTAGAATCACATATTCATACGAGGGTAAATACCGGCTAGAAACTCTATTAAATGTTATAATGAAAAATTATATATATATATATATATATATATATATATATATATATATATATATATATATATATATAAACTCATGTTATTTAACATGATATATGAAAAACATTTACATGATTATACATGCTAAATTTACACTTATAAATAAAGTTATTTACAAATCGAAATTTAAAAGTGATTGTTTGGAATGAATTACTTAATTAATGAGAAATGATTAATGAAATTGAAAATAAAGTAAAATATCAGGAAATGCCTTATAGATATAAATGCACACAATTTTATGGCATAACGCCAAAAAATTATTATAATAATAGCGTTATTCCTTCCTTCGTTCCGCTTCGTCGCCCCGGCAACCGATAAATATTAATGCAATATAGTGAAATCTTGATATGGAAATCACGAAAAGTTGGAAGTGGAAGTATATAAATAATAGTAAGTATTGTACAACTCTAATATTTTTATAGCATTTTATTTTAGCGAATGACATTACATCAAATTATTAGGCTGGTTTCCAAAAGAAACATAGCATTATGAAATGGTCGTGTCTGTGTTTGTGTGTGTCCCCCACTAACAACTTTTGCATCAATGGACCGATTTTCATGAAACTTGGTATGAGGCTCGTACTGCCAGGGCCCACATCCGGACTATTTTTATTTCGCGAAGATTTAAGTCCCAGGTTCGATTCCAGGAACGTTTTTCTCTATTTGTTTTACATAGGAAGTCTCAAATTCATCCTGCAGAGATGTTTTCTTTAATACTTTAAAATATCTTAAAATTATGATATGGGAGCGAGGTTTGTTCTGTTATAAGGGAAAAATAATGTGGATTGTAGTTATTATCACTGAATTTTAATAATTGATGGTATAATTTCTACTAAAACAGCATTTTTGCGTTTTAAATCGCATTTTATCGTATTGTTGCCATAGAGACGATTATTACCGAACTAGGCTTCAGCATAGACGATTGAACAAATGGGTTGTAATTATTTTCCACTCGACTACCCTTCAGCAATACATATTAGCGTATAAACAGTAACATTTTTTAAATTCGTTTATTTAAAAAAAATACATGCAAAATATAATTTCAGAAAGAGATTTTGACATTGTTTTTAGTATTTTAAACCTGATAATGCTCGATTAATTTGTTTAAAATTTTTCTCTATCATTGACAAACTATGAATTACAAATGGTATTTAGGGTATGAGAATTCCTTGGAATGGCTAACACATACTGAAACATATCCTGTCAATATAAGTAAACAATTCGGGACGTCTACTTAGGGAAACCATCCTGCATCAGTCCTGGTTTGAACTTCTTGTTTATGTACCTAAATTTCAATCATAAGCATTGGTAATTTCTTTTTTTTAATTTGTTTACATAGCAACGGAAGCTTTGGATTGAAGACACTATCAGTTAACACAAGAGTTTTAACGATATTACGAAATTCTAAGAAAACGGCAAATGGGAAGAGTTTTAATTTAATTCTTTAGTCATGCCTATCCGTCATTTGACGGGCAGTTTCACTAGTTGTGTAATAAAATGGCTGCCATAGCTGGTCTGACTTCGCATAAAATTCTTCCCTATTAACTCTGAAATACTTGTAATAATTCAATGACTCTATCATAACGCAAATAAAACTTATTTTTAACAAAAATAGATTAAGCTAATAAATTTTCCCACGTGAGATGAGATTAGCAGTCCACCTACTTCCTTAGGCGCTTTTGATTGACTAACATTGAGCTCAAGTGAAAGCGACTTCTCGCCTCTGAAAAACCGTGCCAAAAAAAGGCTCCCTCGCCGCTTAATCCGAGATCCTCACCGTGGAAACAACACGCCTATTATATAAAGATATAGAGTCACGCTCGAGCACGTTCTCTCGCTCGTTCCGTTCTCCCTCCTCCCTCACCAAAAAAAATGCGGGACGAGCGGTCTGGATGTAATACGTCGAGCGATTTTCAATTGCGACACCTCGAAATAAAAAAAATCTCGGTGTCCGACATGGGTCCAATAATACCAAAATGCTCACTCGTCCCTATAAATAGGAAAGGTGATGAAAGCACAAAGAATTAAAGCGTATCGGGGGGAAGGGGGCTCAATTCATTCAAGTTACGTCTTGACTCGTTCGGCTCCAAGCACGAACGGCGGAGACGAGAGGAATATTAGTCGTGAATGGCCAGCAGGCGCGGTGGCGGAGACTCGAGCGATCCGCGCTACCCTACCTCGAGGCATTCTTCCACGGAGGCCATTATTCGGCGCTCCAACGCATCCCTTCTGGGCCCTGGAAACCGGACCATTCCCAACGTCTTGAGGAAGCTGGCAGCGAAGCGACGCGATGTCTTCCATCTCTCGCCCTCTGCGCAGATGATTCCTGAAGGTGAGAGAGAGAGTGGCGCATACGTCAATCAGCTGGCTATATGCGTCTTCAAGGACGAGGAAGTCATGCACCGAGGGAGTAAGAGGGGCCTCCAAGGGCATCGCCACAAAATCTCATTGCGACGAAGCCCTCTCGTATCGATTCAGAACAACGAAGCCCGTATT
This sequence comes from Tanypteryx hageni, assembly GCA_028673005.1. Taxonomy (NCBI): domain Eukaryota; kingdom Metazoa; phylum Arthropoda; class Insecta; order Odonata; family Petaluridae; genus Tanypteryx; species Tanypteryx hageni. The sequence goes on along the minus strand of CM054113.1, from coordinate 98,244,553 downwards.
TTATCGAGACACGAGGCGTTGAAACTATTTTTTTCAAGGTCTTTCCGCTCTCTGTGTCAGATTTGAGTTAATCAGGACGTTGAATCGGTGAAAGTAAGCGATTATGAAGGAAGGCATGCAACAACGCCCACATCCTTAGACCTCATCGAGCCAAAGTTTCTTTCTCCAGGAAATCGGTGAACTCATGGATAACAGTGGTCTTGAAAGACGACGGATCGGTAACGCTGCGATAAACCTCTTCTCGACGTCGTTCGGGAATTCGAAATTTTAAAAGCGATGAATACTTTCATTCTTCATCTACATCTACATGATACAGATGTAGATGATGAATGGATATATTCATCGCTTTTAACATGACCATGCTGAGGATGGCGATACATAGTTGAAATAGTTGAAACTGTTGTATATATTGGAAAGACCTTTATAGAATGCTTGTTTTTTCATACTAATAAATTCATATTTTAATTCTTTTAGTGCCCTCTCTGGAAGAGACCGTGAATAAATGCTGACCATTTAAAATCACATGATTGTGTCGATTGGACATAGTACTTGGTAAATGCCGATTATTCGGAAGTTTTATTAAACAAAAATTGTCTTATGCGATAGAAGCAAATTCGATTAACCTTAAAAAACGCCATTTAAAAATTATTATATTCCAATTTTGCATTCCTTGTCTTCTTTAGAAGAGGAAGCTAAAATAATTACTTTTCAGGCATTTCGCTGAAAATTTCAGAGATTTATCAACGTTTTCGAGTCATTCTTTATATACTTCGAAAGATATTTTTGACCGCAGAAAAACTGAAATAAATGTTCGGATAAAGTGTAATGCGCAAATCTTGATGCTATGTGTATTTTGTTTAACTTTACCTCCTAACAGTAGGCCTTAAATGTAGGTTTTAATCAAATCGTCTATATAAGCTTCAATGCACACGATCACAAATTTGAATAAACTTTAAATACGACCTTTTTATTGGTGTGAAAAAATTCATCGCTTAAATTTAGGATTGAATCAGTCAGGACAATTACATTGAAATTAAAAAGCGCAAGTTAAACAAATAAGAAATCCAAAGGTAGAAATATTTAGAGCCCAATTAAGTATTCATTCGCTTAAAAATTAAATTTATTGATTTTGGTAGCAAAATGATCAAAATGTGTTGTTTAGATCTTTAAAAGCTTACCTCATATTACGCAAGATATCTTAAATATGTGATTTATTTAAGAGTTATGAATCATTCACCGTAGAGACAAATAGGTATTTCTTAATGCTGGAAATGGTACATTTTAAAATCATCGTTTCTCATGCTTATCTTAAGAAATAGAGGTAAATATAAATTAGTTGGACAGAAAAATTATTAAACGGTGTATCAAGGACATTTCGGTGAGTGGTGATTCATTGAAGGCAGTCATTCATTTACTTAACGTCTTCCTTTTAAAGAGCAAAGCCTCAAATGGCCATCAATTGCTCTCAAGGTGAAATCTAAGAGCATTCGCTATATCACCATGGAAGGAGACTTTCTTTGAGATTGGTGCGAACATTAATTATTAATTACATCAGCATGAACGCAAACAGTCACAACGGTACTAAAAGAACACCGCGAGCAATAAAACTCATAACGTGATCCACTTTAGCAAACCGGTTGCGTAAATTTGGATGCATTTCACATTTGGATATCTTTTATAGAAACCTCTCTAATGAATACTTTTGCACCGCGCCATTTTGATGTAAGAAAAATCATTAATTTTTCTAAATCAGCATCTACATGTAGCATATCGGCATACAGGTAAACAAAGGACTGATCTTACGTTAGCGTAGTGGTATTTAACAAATGGAAAGTAACGCAAGTGCCTTATTTAGACCACCGTAAAATTCACTCATCTGTGAAAACTACTCTCGGACTTTGGACACATCTAATATTAATATCCGATGGCCCTCGCGGCGAAGGGGTGGAATGGACGAAGCCGAGAGAGAGAGAGAGATGTGCGTAGGATGAGAGGGCAAGAGGGCCAACGATGACGGAGGGGAAAAGACGGGAGAGAGGCGCTGACGCGAAGCGGAGAGAAGGGGAGGGAGTGGAAGGGGAGGGAGTGGAAGGGGAGAGGGCTCAAGGTGAGCGACTGCCTGAGATGCGAGTGAGCCAGTGTGCGAGAACGGCCTCAACGGGGTGTGAGAGGCCGAGATGGATGGAGAGAAAGAGAGAGAGAGAGACTCGCGCCTCGGACATAAATCGTCGGCTATTTCTGCTCCCCATGCGTGTACATACACTCTCCCACTCGCGATCCTGCGTTCGTTTTTTATTTGGAGGAAACAAAGCGCGAGACGGAGAGGGGGAAGGCGTGACGAATCAACGCCGTTTGATCCGAGGGAGCAAATTGGCAACCGCCGTCGTCGGCATCCTCTCCCAAAGCGGTCGAACGCGAGTGAGGTCATAGTCGATGCTCGGAAATGGGAAGAAGTTGAAGCAGATGTGAAGCGTCTCGGAAAAAAATGAAGGAAATCCCTCCTGACGTCACATTGCCGCTTCTTCCTTCAGTGGAACGGATGGTCGAAAAAAGACCGAGTATAGATTAAACGGAATATTAAAATGTAGTGTTCGCATTCCAGTTTCGAACTAATTTAGATGTTTCACTGTAAATCGAGGATGATGCCTTCTTATACGAAAGTAAAACCTTCCAGTCTCGAACCTGTTCCTGCGCGACAGACAAATGGACTCATTTAGCCAAAGAATTGACATCTCCTAATTTCCGTAAATTTTATGATTGTACGTCGAGAGGAGCTCCACCCAACGATATATGAGATGTTACTCCAGGCCAGTTACACTCTCTGTTTACGGGATTCTTTCACGCCAGCGACCACAAGTGCACGCGAACTCATGCTTTACCGTTTTTTTTAATATTCGTGCTAGAGACTCCAGTCAGACACTCACATATACACACGGCTATTTGTCACGAGACTTTAAAACACTACAGAAATAGTGTTTTGCCTACAGAGAGATAATGTCTATCAGAAACTAAAAGCAACAGCGTGCGTGTTTTATCAATGGCGTTGAGAAATCTCATTAAACGGCTGACTGTACCTCTGGCGTAGATTCAAATTCCCTCAAACCGGCGAATGAGGATGTGATGACCACAGCCTAATAAATTTTATGGCATACGGAAAGCTCTAATTCTATTAAATGCTGCCGCAAGGCAACTCAATCTTTTCCTCATACTAAAGGGCAGCTTGTGTAAAACGCTTTAGGATGCATCGGGTTTTTGCTAATATAGTTTATGAATTTTTTGTCCTCAAATCAGTGCATATTACATATTAGGCTCAATTCAAACGAATTATAATAGCATCAAAAGTAGTGAACGAAAAAGATCCAAAGGCAAAACGAGGTTATTAATTTATATTGTGATACTAAAAAAATCGTTTTAGTTTTGAAAGGATTTCCAGAAAAGCTTCACCTAATACCACTAACCAAGAGGAGGATTTCGAAGAGGTTACTGACCCAAGGCGAATATGCGAGTAATTCGGGTAGAGGGAGGACACATCCGGTAATTTTAACATTCTTTGAGGAGAAGTTCTCGGAATAGCTATGTCCGAGAGAAATAGCAACTAACACCTCCCAATCCTCAACCCCACCCACGCACCCTATTCTTCCTCCGCCAATCTCCCCAGGCCACATCCCACCGTCTCCGCCCACTTTCGAACGCTAATAATAGCCTGCTGTCTTCCTTTAATACCTGCTTCCCAGGCAATAACTTTTATGTTCTGACGGATGCGAAATTCTGATATAAAATACTCCCATAAAATATCTACTTAAGTGAGTTATTACATTTGCATCACTTTATTCCATTTCAAGTATAAGCATTCAACATGCATACATTGAGACTATTACTCTCCTCATCACTACACTATGATATTTAGTGTCGAATAATCTTGCAGTGCGATGCATTAATAGTTGAAATAACAATACACGCAAATTATATGCGAAAATACATTTTATGTCGAAATTAATTTCAAATTAAAAACTAATTCTGAAATCAACACAACGATCATAACTTAAGCGCATTATAAGGTTTATTTTTCCACGCAGAGTTATACAATATTAATGAATTTAGATTAATATATTTGTGGCTAAGAGACTCTCATTAGTTTTAAAAATATAACAAATAAATCGAATGTTCAGTAAGTAGTTTCATTTTAAAAATATATTTATCTGAAATTTAAGAATGAATTATTGCTACAAAAATGATTAAATTGAAAGAATCACTGAAATACGCAAATACTCTATTTATGAGTATCTAATGATAAAAGGATTAATATGAATCAACGATAGAAACTACTTGCCCTGGATAGTTATGTATTTATGTTTGCATGTACATAACGATGTATGAGACGTGATATCAATAGTTATGTAATGCTCTAAAAAAACAGCTGTAAGAGTTACATAAAATGATAATTCCTTGAATCAAAGCTTGAAGATTGAGATAAAGAAACTCCTAAAGAGGAAACAGTTCTGTGAAACCGAAAGCCGATGTTCGCCGAATCGAATGAGGAAAGATGGAATGAATATGTATTAATTTTAGAAGAAGCTAGGCAAGATTAAAACATAAATGTTTTAGAAAAATGATCCATGATTGGTAACCTTTTAAATGCATGCAGTTCACCACAAAAAGAAAAGTAGGTATTAAAAGAGTTATAAACCTCTTAAAATTAGATGTAAAGGTCACGAAAAATATGGGATTTTTAGGAAAGATATAAGAGGAAAAGGATGATTTTCTAAAATAAGCAAAACTTATAAACAGAATACATGTCGATAGTAAGTGAAGAATAATTTCGATAATAAAGCCAACGAAGCATGACGCGAAAGAAATAAAGAGACCGTAGTGAGGATAGTGAGTGAGTGAGAGCAAAAGCAGCCACTGCGATCGGAGACTTTAACAGTAGAATAAGAAAGGAGGAAAGCAGGGAAATGATTTGTCGATATTAAGTGCAAGTAGCAAATAAAAACTCTCAAGAAGCAAAGTAAAATAAACAATGTGTTGATTGCAAAATCGATTTTTGAGTGTGTGTACAATGAGGTTCACTCCACAGCATCTAAAATTAGGTTTAAAATTCATGCAAGAAACGAGAGAATGCGGAAAGAGAAAATAAGCCTGAAAAATACGCGACAATGGCAAACAAATGCTTAAAATAAATACAGTAGCTATGAAAAAAATTTGTTATAGATTTAACATGGAAATTAATTCTATTGAAAAATAAGTCAAAATAAAAACTTAATTAACATTTAAAACAGACAAATGTAAGCCAGGGATACGTGATTCGATAAAATATCGATAACAAGACAAAATAATAATATAATTCACTAAAGAGGCCGATATTCGGTGGGGCTCCGTAATAGAAGAATGGATAAAATTTGGGCTAAAAATTAAACAAACTGCAAACTCTGTTATAAACATTATACTATTTCCACATAAATAAGATATACGACCGGTTTCAACAAGTGTTCATCATCATCAGGTGTCGAATTATCTGGCCGCAAGGAATATAAGCAAGAGACTCAAAGGGAGGTGGAGGAGTGAAAGGTTTTAGCGGGGAATGAGAGGGGAGTGATCGGCCTCACGTGTATCGAGCAGGGTTAATGTTAGGTTGGAATGAGTGCGAGGGAAATACCCGAGGAGAGATGAGGTTTGGAAGGAGAGGCGAGGTTTGGGATGGGAGGAGGGGAAAAGAAAACTTGAGGAGCAGGAAATGGGCGGTGGCGCTAGATAAAAGAAGGAAGGGCACAAAGTAGTAGCGGGGAGTGGGGAGGAAAGAGATGGTCGTTAACAAGAGCGCATCTTTGGGATTGGAAGTGGTGTAAAATTCCAAGATGAACTAGAATAATAAGCCTTTGTACTTTATTTAATGTATGGAGGATTTAGAGGATAAAGTTAAAATAGGTATTTTGCGAATGGGGAAATTGTTTTCATAACAGCTTTTGTGTTCTTTTGATCTGCTGGTGAAATTTCTTCCGGACTGTCCGATGTAGACCGCATTGACATTATTACACTCAAGTTTATAAACACAAGTTATGCAAAATTTGTTCACTTTAACTTTTCCGATGCATAGTTTTGAAGAGCCAATGTTCAATACAGGTTTAAAATCATCTTTCGGGAGCTGGTTGCCAATTTTACAGGATACTTACTCGATAAAACATTATTTAAACCATCGGAGAGTTTTAACGATTACTGTGCCAGGTGAGAAAAATTTTATTCATGGCCAAATTTCTTTGCTTATGGAATAGTATTCTGTCCATCAAATCGTGAGGATTACTGTTCTTGGAAGCTATCTGTTTTATAACATGATCGTCAATTCTTTCGCGAAATCTTTATTAATCTAGAGATTAGGGAATAGAAATCTGCGCCTTTGTGTGTGGCGTTGATTAGAGCAGCGTTTCTCAACCTGTTTGAGGATACGGCTCACCTAAGTTACAGGAGTTTATCCGAGGCCCACCTAGACTACAAAAATTTTTCCGCGGCCCACCTACATAACAATACGTGCATATATAGGCAAGAGAACATTCTATATACTTGGATAAAAGTAGCGGGTTATTAAAAAATGATTCAATTTACTAAAATTTCCATCAGTTGATACTGCATAGCGGGTGTTGCCTTTGTTTGAAACATTTTCCCATATAATGTATTGTTTAAGAGATTTCTTAAAAACTAACTTATTTAACTGCCACCACCACGCCACCTACCGACGACTATTTTTAACAATTGACGCATAGTTACATCTTATTGTTAGTAACGTTGCTTTTTATTTTCTTAATTGTTTGAGTTTATTTCTGTTTTGTCAAGTATAATTTTCTCGCAGTTTCTTAAAATATTTATTATTATGTAACCTATTTGGAATTTTTAGAAATATTACAGGCATGGAGAAAGTCATGTGGTGTCCACATCAGATTTTTTCATAAAAATGATATTGCACGAAAATAAAGGGTGATTTATTCTTGGCATTTCTGGAAAAATTTTATTTACTCAAAAATGGCTGCAGAGAATTTGATGAAAATCAATCCAATTGCAGAGCCTGATGTCACAAATAATAGTATGTAAGCCATATGTCTCAAAAAATCACTATATGGCTTCCAGTGACATTAGAAGGTACGCTAAGCTACCTTACCTAAGCCCTATGCCGTCACTCCGCCGCGATCCTCTCAAAATCCTACTACAGCCTAGACGGTTCAACTAAATCGACTGATACCTCATATATGTGGATAATTAATTCATAATAGAATCTGAAGAGATGAACGATATTGCGCAACAATTAAGGGCACTTTATTCTTGGATATTTTGAAACAAAATTCGTTTTACTAAAAAATGGCTAAAAGGATTTAGATTAAAATCCATCCAATCATACAGCCTAATGTCAAAAATAATACTAACCAAAAGTTACTATATATTGTCCAGTGGCATTAAAATATACGATAAACTACGGTAAACTTTGATTTATAAGCATACGCAGTCGGCCAAACATATATATATATATATATATATACGTATATGAGAATGTTTGTGCAATGTATATTGCGCCGTTTATTTTATGTTGGTATCGTGCTTTAGTGGCATGACCAAAGTGTGAATATCTCGCCCCGTATTTTAATATGAGTGAATATTGCAGTTCTAACAGGACAAATGATCAAGACAAGCCATTTTACCTCGATTTTCTCGCTTAGGTGCCCTATAAAAAAAATACAGGAAAAAAAAATTTTTTTTTGCCCTAAAATTATTAAGAGATATTCTTAATAGATTACGACAGTGGAGTCCAACCTTTTTAGATGGCGGGCCGCATTCGTAGTTGTAAATGCTTCGGAGGGCCGCATTAGAAGTCACGAGAGCTTCGGCGAGCCGGATGAGTGTTTACATTAGACGTTACCAAGGAATTCTGTGGTCTCATATTAGCGAAAATCAAGTATAAATAAATTACTAGTGTTAAAGCTCCACCAGAAAAGGTTTTGAGAAGATAATTATACTGAAAACTATGAAATTGTCGATATCAAATTTTACCGATCAACTTTTGATCATAGATTCGCGGGTCACATTTGGCCCGCGGGCCACGGGTTGTGGACCTTTGCATTACGAGATAGAGATAAAAATCTCATTTTCTGCAACGGTAAAGTAGAAGCTCTAATTGGAATACTTCACCTGCGTATGTCATTTCCATCTTTTATTTTAATGAAAATCCTAAATATTAACTTTCACCGAAATGAATTAATCGGTATAACACCTGATATATGCATGCTTATAGAGAGACTGTCGATATGAATGCAATAGGCCCCTTTTCCACCAAAAAGCACCCTTAAAAAGTGTGCAATCAAGTATTAGTAATTTTCTCATAGAATGTTATGGTAATAAATCAAAAATTATGCCCAGGAATACAGATGTTATCCACATACCACAATTGACTGTACCAAAGAGTATATTTAAGCTTATAATTCAAATCCACCCGAAAGTTTTCGGCTATATAAAAGTAGTTCGAAGATAATCGTACGCTATCAAAATGAAATGAATTCAATCGGATATTTTTTAATGTCCATTCATGTTGAAATTATTCTCCAAGTTGTTATTTCTACATAACATAACAAGTAGGGATGTACACGGGTTTCCCATGGTACAGAAGTACCTTTCGTCAAATTCGCTGTAGTATAATCATATACCTTCCAAATTCACAGTTACAGAAGTATTCAAACCTTTATAATCTTGTAGCCCTGTTTAGTCGACCCGGTTGAAGTATGATATTTTGGTTATTTATTTATATGAATATTAAATATACCACATTTGGTTAAAATCCATGCAGTCAGTTCTCTAGAAATACGTGTAAAATAAATATTATTTTACTTTTTACTGTGGTAGCCATGCTCTTTAGCCCCACTTTAAACATCTTGATTTCATTATGATATGTTGTACAAAGCTTATATACAAAATTTAATTGAAATCCGTCCAGCCAATTCCTTCCAAATTCATTATTACTGAAAGAGTTTAATTTGTAATTGTGGCACCCCTGTTTGGCTGATTCGGTCCAAATATGCTATTATGATTTTGTATTTATGAGTACATTATGAATATTAAATTTGGTTAAAATTGATGAGAAAAGTTCAACATAAATACGTGTAAAAAAGAAAATGTATTATTCCTTGTATTGTGGCAGCTCTGCTTTCGATATATACACTAAATATCATGATTTTGTTATTTTATGTTGCACACCTTCAGGCAAAATTTCGTCGAAATCGGTAAGGCCAATTCCTTCCAAATTCATAATTACCGAAATTTAACTTTGCAATTGTGGCACCCCTGATAAGTCGATCCAGTCTAAATATGTTATTTTGGTCATGCATATATGTGATATATAATCACGGACCTGTCTACGGACAGACTACCTATGATGATGATGATATGTGAAGATTCTATGTACCAAATTTGGTTGAAATCGGTTCAACCAATACTTCCCTGATATATGCGGAAGGACGGGCGGACATTACGGAGATAATAGTGCTTTTCAGCAATGACGAAAAGCATTAAAAACGTAATGGTCCCCATCAACAATTATCATCATGCTCATGATCATCATTTGTAACGCTATCTTTGACCCTACACCGCACTCACATTTTTAAATTACTTAGGATCGTCGTACGAATGTGGGATTCGTAGCAAACAACGCCTAAAAGGATGAAAATTCAGGTTCCTACCGCCGATTTTTAAATACTCGTCGAATCGGTCCATAGATTCGTTTTGAGCATGAAAACTCCGCTTTTTTTCTGTTTAATCTTTCGTCGTCAAGGGCAATCGCATTGTTGCTTAAAGGTTTTTCTCCTCTCCACCCCCCCCCCCCCGGCGCTGTCAGTCTTCCTACCGCGTAATTTTCGAACTATTACTATTTCTTAATTAAATCGACGTTGTTATAGTTGATATAAAGAAATTATTAAAGAGAGCATTGCGCTAAGAAGTTGAACGTTAAAACTTCGACCTCGGTTTGGACAGATGCTGCGATAACTGCTGTGATTAAAAGAAAAGAAGGAAAAGTATACTCCATAAATGGAATACACAGAGATTTCAAAGGCGTTCTTAATGGGAAATGCGTATAAAACGATCTTATTATATAACAAGCTACGTTTGTCCCTCACGCTCAACTGTGGCGCCGCTCTATAAAGGCTTTATAAAAGACGACTGACTGTAATGCTATTTTAACAAACTTTCTGAGTAGGCAGAAAATTGTAAATTGGTATGTTTGATTCTTATAGTGAAAGTCATTTAAGAAAAAAAATCCGGGTTCGACTCCAGTAGATAATGTCTGTTACCCATAAGATAACACGTAAAAATCGATTTTTTGACTTACAGACTTTTACTCTTTTGCAATTTAAAATTAGAAAGAATTGACCTACGATCTTTGGACCTTGGCCGTTTTAAAGAAAAATAAATAACGTTTCTTATTCTTATCGTCACATTTTGTCTACAATTCAAAATCGCTCAGGTTTTACATTTAAATCATATTTATTGGAAAAAATGTTAGCTTTTTAACGATACGTTGCCTTTCCAACCGTTTCATTGTTAAATCTCGAGATTGTATTGTCGTTTCAGCCCTTATACTATATGCATAAGGAAAGCGTGCTTTGAATGTTTTGTGAGAGAGAAGGAGAGAGGAAGAGGGGGGAGAGAGGAAGGAAGACAGAGGAGGGAGAGGGAGGGAGACAGAAAAAGGGAGAGAGAGAGAGAGATACATAGATAATGTTCTTTATTAGGGCGAGATTGAGACTAGGAAGGCCATTTTTCCAGAGAAGGGCAGAGAGGGAGGGAGACAGAGATAGTAAGGAAGAGAGAGACAAAGGGGGAGAGAGAGGGAGGGAGGGAGACAGAGAAGGAGGGAGAGGAGGAGAGAGATAGAGATGGATAATGGTCTTTATTAGGGCGAGATTGAGACTAGGAAGTCTATTTTTCCAGAGAAGGAGAGAGAGAGGGAGCATGGGAGGGAGGAGGATGGGAGAGAGTAAGAGAGAAAAGGAGGAAGAATGGGAAGTGTCTTAAATTGAATACTCAATCCACGCATGCCCGTCATATTTGACGGGCAATTACACTAGTTGCGAAATATTCTGCTGTTCTTGAATGTTTATCTTCGAAACTAAATCGTAATTATATGGTCCCAAGGCCTTTTTGTGCTAAATGCCCTATATCTGAATAAACTTTTAAATCTATATCAATCATATTATATTAGACCTGGGAGAGAAAATAAGGTTTTATAATTGTTGTTTGCCGATAGAATTGTCGTAGCAATCGATTTAAACAAAATATGTGATATTATTTACTTGAGATATTCTCGAATTTTTATCTCCAAAACTATAAGTCATAATTAAGTGATCTTGCAGACTTTTTTGTGGTAAATGTTGCGTCTAAATGTCTTAATTTATACCTCACAGTTTATATAAGAGAAAGAAAGACAAATATGTGGTTTTTAATTGTTTTTTACTGTAAAATTGTCGTAGCGATCGACGTAAATAAAATATGTGATAATTTGCTTAGGATTTTCTCGAATTCTTATCTTCGAAACCTTAATTCGTATTTTTATGTGGTCTCGCGAGCTTTATTGTGGTAAATGTTGTCCTCTATCCGAATATAATTTTTAATCTATACCTTAGAAATCATATAAGAGCTTGGGAGACAAAATAATATGGCATTTAATTGTTGTTTGACGGATACCATTTAACGAGCTACGAGTATATGTTTATTTAAGTGCTTATATAATCGAAATCACAATTGGGCGATACATTTTAATAAAGAACAGTAATACTTCATTTAATTAAAATCCGAATAAAAACAAAACTATCACATACCGACAAAGTACTGAATACAAATTGAGACGGGCAATCGAAATATTATATCTAAAAATGCGTTATATGGAGCATGTTTCAAACAAAAGTTATAGAAAATTATATTTTGAGAATGACAAATATTTGCATCAATGAAAGTCTATATGAGATATTTGGCAAAAACGGATAAACGACTACAGTAAACCTCCACTTCCGGTAGATCAATTTTAGCCAAAATCTAATCAGATCTTGATTTTTCAAAAATAATCGTTTCATGTTGATTTTATTAGTAGTTTTTATGTTAAAGCGCGCACAAAATTCCTATTACACATATATCATCAATAAAATAGTGGAAACGTACTCAAGGGTTCTTAAAACTTGTATTTTCGTTTAAATCTACAATTAGATTTTTTCACGAAATCAGTACTTTCTCTATACTGCCTATGGAGAAAATAAAATACATTGTAATTATGAGTAATTTTCGATTTGGTGGATTGGCAAGTCTTTGATGCTTAACATCGCATTTTTCTCACGCCTCTTTTTCGAGACGATAACAAGCCTATCAGGTGTTAAGACACTTCCCTAAAAGCAATAGTAGGTGTCAATAATAGAAACCTATCTTTAAAACTTTAATTTACAAAGTGTAAATTTTTCAATCTCATTATAAAAAGTATTTGAGTTATGTGGAAATTTTGAAAAAATTTAATATTATACTGTTATTATACTATATTTTACAAAAGATACCTGTTTTGCAAGTATAGTCATATTATTATTATTTGAAGTAAAATGAATCCGCAACCGATTAAAATATGCCACACAACAGAATCCGAAAGAAATAATTTTAGTGTATATTTTTATACTCTTGTAAAGTAACGGGAAAATATTTTATGCCACTTTTTACATACTTTAAGCGTAATTTCATTAAGAAAGGTCAGGAATATCATTCATTATTCTTTCTTCCAAATCTTCAATGTATTTTTTTGTCCATCGTCACGTTATTTCAACTTATTCAATTTATTACTTCCTTTTATCATTAAACAAAAAAAGAAAATGTCCCACGTATGTGTTGCGCTGTCAAGTATTCGTTAAAAATAGCGAACTTTCTCTAAGGTGTCCCAACGAGTAACACCTTAAAGATAACATATATTTGCACAAAGGTTGCAATATAAGAACTGTTGGGGAGGAACACCACAATGGTAACCGCGAAGACGTCTCGACTTTACATCTGGAAAGCGAGAAAGGAGAAGACAAAAAGAGACGACGGAACCCGTGTGCACACGGAGAGGAAAGGAGTGAGAAAATAAGAGACCCTTACGTAGAACCGCCTGCCAAGTCGCCGAACTAGCTGACCTCGCGAGTGATGGCTATATAGTTGCCCAAGATGTAATATGAAGAAAATGGGGAGGGGGAGAGCAGAAGGGAAATGGGAGGAAAAATAGAGATTGAAATACACGGAGAAGATACATGTTAAATAAATTGCCTACCTCAAGCTGAGCAGCGAGAAGTAGGCGCTTTTTACTGAAGGGTACTGAAGGTGAACATGGGGTGGGACGGACTTTCGAATCACTGAGGTTATTCGGATTTTCCTCTGCCCGCAAGGACATTGTTTCGATCCAACTTCATACTCCCCACCATGCCATGCGAAAAACGCTAGGAATATCTCAGAAGGGAATTTTAGTTTCATTTATCCTCCCATAACTGTTTTTCCAAGGACAGGCGGCCGAGACCTTACTCCGGAAGGAAGATAATTGAGCGTTCGATTTCTCGTATGAGAACCGACCCACTTCAATGACACTTGTTATTCAAGTAACCGTGAGAGTGTGAAAGGGACACCCTTCTCATTAGAATCCTGAATTACTGCCAAATATTTTTGTTTCTTGATAGCAGGAAAAAATAGTAGTCTTCTATTAACCGTCAAATTGTATGAAAGGTTGACTTGTATGTAATTGAAACCATTCAATATCTCCAGATATGCCAATCTGATAAAAACTGTTTTAACGAAATGGTTTCCGTAATGCTACCTTGAGTGTGAAATACTTATAAAATCTGAAGAGCTATTGATAAAAACCCACAATTATATAATATATAAATATTTACTGGTATGGATTCTTCCATACAATAGAATTCTGGCGAAAATAATACAATGGGAAAATTACAACAAAATTTGGAATCTTTAGTTCATTTAAATTTTAAGTATAATTTAGTTAAATCCATTTTCATAACTTTCATTCACAACGGAAATAGCGATCAAGTTATAATGATCTAGATTTCATTTTTATGAATATTCTATTGTTATTTTTCCGTTTATATTTTTCGTAGTAATAGATTTCATAGGCATTGAATATTTATTCACATTTTATATCAAACACGCTTAAATTATTTAGACCATATTCCTGTCATGTTTTCTTATTTTTACAATATTACTTTGAATCTACTTAAAGCGTGATACCTTTTTTAGTGATAACCATCATAATAAGTTCGGAATAAATTTCGGTTACTATGTTAACCTATCTAGGTTAACATCGTAACCGAAAATAAGACTAAAAAATCGTAAGGTAAAATTTGCAATAAAATGGAATTCGAATTAATACCTAGAACCCCATAAATTATATTCCTCCATTTATCACTAACTTTAGTTGATAACATAAACGGCCGCCTTTCACCAGAATTTTTTTCTAATTCCTTTAGCTAATTTTTTAATGTTACGTAAAGAGATAGAAGGGGAGAACACAATTCTATTTTTAAATTTCGAATTTTTTGACGATCTCAAAAAAAAAATTAAAACGCACGTCACATGAAGACAACTGCGGTTACCCCTGCGGTAAGACCGAAGAGTCCGTCAGCCGCAGCTAACATAGCAGATGGTGGTGGTTCGGAAGAAGAAGCGAGTGAAGTGGGAGGGGATTTGAAAGGAAGACGCCATGAAATAAAAATTGAGAGGCAGAGACAGAAAGAATAGAAAGAGATGGATGATAGACAGCGCATTTTGCAGGTTCGAGAATTATTAACATGGGCGAATCTGAAAGATAAATATTTCTGAATATTATAACATCTGACTGACTAATAGTAAGAACTCATTTAAATTAAACCGTGTCTGTGCAAGAAATATTGGAAAATACATTGATAACGATCATTAAAAATTAATCTATCTTTTCGTTATATAGCTCCTGCAGCCTATCTGGCCACCTCCCAGTTCATCTTCACTGTACACATGTCTTCGCGCATCCCATTTTCTATGAAAAATGTAGTGCTTTTGCCAAAACCTCGTTTGGATGGGTATTACTAAAATTTTCCAATGCGGTCTCTGATCAGTTGTGCGCAACTTAAGAAATTTCGCCAAACTGCGACACCCCACTTACTTAAATTTAAAACATTATCTAATCTTTCTAATTTTCAATATGAAAACTTGCTGGATTTAGTATTATTTCATAAACGTTCTCGTCTTGTATTTCTGTAAATGCCCTCAGTAACTTAAGCGATAATTTTTCCGAATTACTTCTCAGAATCTAACCATAAATAACTCTGAAAGAATCGACGATATTCTCATAAAACCTTTAGCTTATCTTTCTACAATCCAAATAATTTCAGCAAAAAATTATGTTGATGGCCATTTGGTCATTACGAAAACTATTTGTTAACTCAATGACAATCCCTTCCACCTAAAGCCACGACTCGTGTCCTCCGCAGATTCTTATCCAGAGAACGCTCCCATAAAACTAAAGAATTTTTATTTCTTCTCTTCCCGCCATTCCCATTCTCCTTTTCTAAGAACTGTCTCAAATTCCACATGCCATTCGGTTCCCGCTGTCTTCTTAATCTTACCTTGGTTGACGCTATCGAATTTTCGCCAGTATTTCGCTTGATACCGTACACACATGGTTTCAAAAACCAATTCCGATTGATACATGCGCGATTTAGAAAATGTTATTCCATCGAGCAGACTGTAATTCTCATAATTATTACCGCCAAAATGTCCCATTGGTCAGGAAACTAATAAAGGCGTCATTAAAAACTAAATTTCGTTCCTTAAATGTATAAATTATGTTTCCAACTCTCATTTTGAACTCCATATAATTTTGAAATCGATATACATCTGAAATATTCATCCTGTGAAGTCATTTTTTGTCGCTTCTAAACTTAAGTATCATGAACAACCTATAAATTATGCCAATCAAAAAAGCACTGGAACAATTTGTTACGAGACACCCTCTTGGAAAATATTCTATGAAATATTTGGTGTAATCGCTCAAGGTATTCTTCTAAATGTTGGTATTATCACTGACAAACAAATCTACAGAAATGTAAAATTCGACATATATAGCCTAAATACGTTTAAAACGTTTTAAAATGCCATTTGGAGCATTACTGAGTCCGTTCGATTAAAATAATTTTTTAAATAAGTTTACTCTGCATACAATGTCAAAGCAACTTTATCTCGAGTGCATAAACTGCTCAATAACGATGGATGTTTTAGAAAAAAAAATAATAATTCCGTTAAAATTCTTATCTTTCGACCGGTATCCATTCGTTCTTGAAAATGTTTTCACCGCTGAATATAAAAGAATAAAGTAATTCAAAATTTCAAGGACGTATGTTTCCAAGAAACTTTTGTTACTCCATTTATACGCATTATAATTCAAGTGAAGTAACCTCTCTACACACTCGAAAGTGCAATAGTTCAGATTTGAAAGTAAGCAGTTGGACCTTGCTTTGAGATTATGGATATCGTTCCATAAATAAATTCTATGAAATCTCAAGACAGGTTTGAACAAGAAAATAGAAGGAAAGGGTTCTGCAGAAAGGCGAAAACAATTCGCGCATCGCAAAAAAATAAGGACCATCCGGTTTTGGCATAAAAAAAGGGAAGGAATTCCTGGAGCCAGTCCTCAGCCCTCTGCACTGATAAAACCCGGACCGGTGTCTCTGCTCTCCTCGTTTGGGCGGTAGCTCGAAAAAGGGACAATGGGGGAGGAGAGAAAGGAAGGGAAGAAAGGAAGGGGAGAAACGAAGAAGGGGCGCGGTGGGAGGGTGGGAGACAGAAGGCTACGAGGCTTTAAAGAGTATGGAAGAAGACGTACTCGTTTTATTTCGCCGGGTTAAATTCGGAAAGCGTTGATGCGAAGGGAGAAACTATATGGAAGGAAAGGACTGGAAAGAAAGTTGAAAATGGGTAAATGAGTTTTGGATGAGAACATGATTACGGGATCGAGTTTTCGGAAAACCCGATGGAAAACGTGGAAGAGGATAGGGAAATGTAAATGAGAGGAGGAGAGAGAGAGAGGGGGAGGGATAGGGGCTAAAGCAGTACAGAGAAAATGAAGGAATGGGAAGAGAGGGCGTGGGTGTAGGGGGTGGGGTTTCGCAGACTCCTGGCGCCGAGTTTAAATTTAAGTCATCCGTCTTCGGAGATGCCGAGAGTAGGAGAGGGGAAGGGGAATAGGTGTTCGGGACGGGAGCGGGAGTGTGAGGAGGAGAAGGAGGGGTGGAGGGAGAGACGAACGAGAGGTGATCCGGAGGGAGGAGAGGAGGCGATGGGGGAGGGAGGCGACAGAGGCGTAGTGCTTGTCTAAACTTTGGCATTTGCTCAAGGTCGTCCAATGTCCTCTCTCTCTTCGTTTTGCGCCACTTCACCCTTTCCTCCTTCTCTCCCTCGTCCCTCCCTCCCGCCCCCATCCCGTCCCACTGCCCTCCCTTCCTATCCCATTTCCCTCCCTTCACCCTCCCTACACCCCTTTCTCTCTCTCTCTCCCGCTCGCGAGACCATGAGGCACGAGCGCCTCGAGTTGAATGGGCCCCAGGGTTGCTTTTCGGCAGAGATGTTTGGAATGTGTGCGAAAATCTCCCCCCTCCCCCCACTCCCTGTATCAACCTACCCTCCCCTCCCCCTCCGCGCCTACATGCCGAAGATCGTTATACGTAGGCCCTTTGTGTATGTGCGAGGTGTTTTGGCCCGCCGAGAATACTCTCTCCCAATATGTGCACCGAGTCTGGGATGTACCCTACGTCCCCTCTCCCATACGCCCAAGGACTGCTAAATGGGGTGACGCACTACTCGCCCCATCCCTCCGATATAATAGACGAGCGTGGTATTTCGCCTCGACGGCCGCACGACCGCTCGGGGGAATTTTAACGCCCCTCTTGGTGATTCCGGAAATTAAAAGCTATTTTTATAAATTCCTTCTTTTCGCTGGCAATTTATGACGACTTTTTTTGGCGTAGCCTGCATATCTTAAGAGGGAATTATTTCTCGAGGAGTTCTCGGAAGTTGGCGCTTTATATGAAATCTATATTTTTGGGCAGCTAAATTCACGGCAATCGAAAGAAACGTTCGGGATACTGATCCTGGAACGTTCTCGAATCTGTTTCGTAAAAATAAAATCGTTTCTTCCTTGTTTCCGACTTCAGAATGTCCTTGACGATTCTAATGATTGAATTTTACGATAGTGATCACTTTATTGGCGGTGAGGTTTACAGCGGGAGCATTATATTCAAACGTTATGGCTCTGAAAGCGAAATGGTATATATTTAGATAATTAATTGACGAGCAAAGAAGCTGTCTTTTTTGTACATGTTAAAACTATTTCAATGAAGTAATTCATTCAGAAATGAATGATTGTAAAGTTTTATTTCACCTGCCAATATTTCAGTCATCTTAACATGCAGAAAAGATGCTTGAGAGGCGATGTGATTCGAACATCACGAAATGATCGTATTTTCCAACGATTTTCAAACATAGACGCAAAGATATAGGACTAGATAAGTTTTTAGGTGTGTACAAATTTAAGTCATGCACTTATGCTCGACATCAATTTCAAAAATTAAATTATTGAGTCATACGAAAATTAATTCACATGTAGCTCGTCAGTTTTTATATAATCGGATTTATCCGCAGTCAACCAGCATTAATCTTTATTCATTATTTTAGTATAAATTTAAATAAATTACAAACAGATCGTTATTAAAATTAGCTATTGATTCTATATTCGCATGAAGATTAAATCGTTAAATTTAAAAACTAAAAGCATAGGTTAGCGTACCATAATTCTAATAAAATCAAAAAACTCTCAATGGATTGTGTTCCGCTTAGAAAAAGGGTATAATAAGAGCCTAAAGAAGTTGAAATATACTCTGACCAAAAACAGCACTTCATATATACTCTGTCGCTTTAGCTATTTAAAAATCTGATGTGTCCAGCACACGACTTTCTCCAGAGTTATGAATATTATTGCAATAATACTTCCAAGTTGCTCTCGATATCAGCTTCCTCAAGAATAATTATCGACAATTACATTAGTGAATAATTTTTTAACTCTTTGAATAGTTTTCACTGTGAAAAACACTTTGAATCACTTTCCACATCGAAAAAAAAAGAAAAAAACTGTTATCCGTTGCTATGGATAACATAAAATCGATGTCCGATTAAAATTACCGTTCGCGGTGATGGGATCGCAGTCAATATTTAAAAGAAAATTTGTTTACAAAATATGACGCTATATGGTATTGGGATTACTTTGATCGCAATTAAAATTACCCTTGGCAGCGTAGGAATTAGGCAATTAAAAAATGTCATCATGGCAACGGAAACTTAGGTAACAGCGACGCACTAAACAAATTCAGACAAATAATAAAGTAGAAAATGATATTGCTTACAACTTTAATGTTAACAAATATTTATATAAATTAAGTCCTGAATGATATATCTGAAAAACAACGGAAAATTACATGAGTAAACCTACACTTCCGGTTGACCAATTTCAGTCAAAACCTTGGATTACGAATACAAATCTAAAGTATAAAGTTTCGTGTTTATTAAGTTAGTAGCATTTGAGTCAAAGCGCGCACAAAATTCTTATCACATATAGAGACCAAGAAAATAGTGAAAACGTACTCAAGGGATCTTAAAAAGTGTATTTCCCTCGAAATCTCGAATTCGAGTTTTTCACGAAAACAATATTGCATGTGGAGAAAGTAAAACTGAAATAATCTTATTAACTGTATCATTGTAATTATTCTTTAATGCATGTTTGCCATAGCTCATCTCGAGAAGTCATTATAATACATATTCGATGGCTTTTGGGATTCGAAATCACGACCTCACCTTCAAGGAGTAGTCCGACGACTTTCTCAGATGCCGAGGTCGTATATAAATAGACATCCCGTTAAAGTGAGACGCGACCGATTTTACTAAATGCACTGATTCTATTTCGTTAATACAAAATCTATCCGAAATTCAGCAGAGGTGGATACCTGTTAATAATAGAAAATGTAAAAATTGTATTTCTTCTAAATTAAATTGGGCATTTTTATGAATATTTTTACTCGTGTGTTAATACCCTATGTTAAAATATATTATTGTTTCATTGAATATATGTATTTAGGAGCTCTGAATGATAAACACAAAATTAAAAAAAAAGATTTGTGAATCTTTCAATTAGGATATAATTGAGAGTTAAAATACAATTATAGTTTCTGCTATTATAACACTGAACATTGCTTGTTGAGTCAAAGTATATCCTTGTTAATGGTATGTATACAGCATGTCTTCACAGTAAACTAGCAAAAAGCTGAGTTTTACATGCATGCAATTCGTACAGAGGTCTGACGGTATTTATCAGTACATTTTAATTTTAGAGTACAACTGGAAAATATTATGACCATTTGATATTTTTCGTTTACAGCTGTCTTGACGAATATATCGAATCTAGGTTAAAGCTCAAGTGCAATGAATTGATGAACATTTGGCAGAAATTCGGTCGTAAAACTAAAGGACTTTGAATGGTATGCCATGAAGAATTAATATAAGCCTAATGAATTATTCATGCTATCAGTTCGCAAAGAAGGAAAAACCAACACGATGAAAAAACTATAAAATGTGACTGGGGTAAATTACATTGCATCTGCTTTCCTTTAACCATGAATACGAATTTTTCATTACGAGTCAGATTTATCATTTATAAACAACTCGTCAATTCTCAACTCCAGTTTTGGATCTAAATATGCAGTTTTTAGACCAAATAAAATTTCATATTCTACTTAATGAGTATGAAATTTTCATGCGTAACTTTCACAATCAATGGTTTAGTCTATGTATCGCATTAACTCGATAAAGGATTTTTTCCATCCATCCTGTTTCATATTTTAAAAACTAGCACCACTTACAATAATAAAAACTCGAGGCATTGAAAGACTTGATTATATAGATCTACTACACCGACATGGATTTAAAAACGATATTAATCATTACAACGGTAGAAGTGAATTACTATTATTTGTATTTTTATCGGTATCTCTCAAGCTACTAAAATAGTTTTTCCTTCCCTAACGCTACGTCTCAGGGGATGGAGGGGAGGTTAAATACGCGCGCATCCTGTTAGGAAGATAAGAGGGAATGGAAGGGTGAGAAGTCCATTAGTTAGGAGGGGGTGGTGAATGCGTGCTCATACCGATAACTAAGTGGGGGTTGCTGTTATAATTGACTTCGTCAAATAATTGTCGGGAAAGGGGGGCCTGAGGTCGAAGTCACCAGATGTGCCCGCGGGGTGAATTCGCAGTGCGAAGGCACTGGGTTGGCGCAGATGGCGTCAGGGGCGGAGCCCCTAGTGAAGAAAAATTGATTTTTATGAAGGAACCAATTCAGAGTTTTCAGCTTGACTTTTCACTGACCATCGACGCTGAATTAATGATACGCCACTCATAATTAAGAAGACAACGGATAAAAATAACAGCCATGACTTTTCAGAGGAATCTTTCCTTCAAAGATCTGACCTCCGAACTGCTGCGAAACGAAACAAAGAAAAAGAGGATCGGCTGATGCGCGTGGTGAAACAGCATGAAAAATAGAAAGAGTCCAGCTAAGAACAAGTCACCGCATCATGCTTAGTTACAATGACGGGGGCTACGTGCCTGCAGCGGGTGTTGAACCATGATAGCCTTGGTGAATGGCTAGTGGGCCTCCCTCAAGGCTAAGAGGCAGAAGAGAGGAGAGTAAGGTGAGTGGAAAGAAAGAGAGAGAGAATGTGAGGGGGTAGAAGGTGAGAGAGAATATATTAAAGTGAGGAGGGTGAAGGACGCCATATAAGAAGAGGGTATGTATATAGAGAGATAGAGATTGGGAAGAGAGGTGGGGAAGAAGGGTTTAGGGGAGGGGAGTGAGGGGAGAGAAAGGAGAGGGCGCGTGCTGAAGGAGGTAGCGGGGGGGTGTGGACGAAATGGCGAGAAACGGTAGGATGGGTGGAGGTTAAAGGACATAACGGCTGAGTAGCCTTGAGACAAAGAAATGAGAGAGAAGAGAATGAAGATGAAATGACTTTGGTTGAGGTGAGGAATAGTTTGGCTCAACGGATATTCGACCACATCGGCGGATTAGCATGCGGGAGGATCAATTTCATTTCCACGAGTATATGCGCAAAAAAATCTGAAAATGGAATTTTACCTTAATCTCGGTTATATTAGAAGTAAATTTTAAAATAGATGGAAAAGCTAATCACATCGTAAATAAAACCTCATAATTGGTAGATTAGAATAGGAAGAGACTCTTGATGAAAAAGTTTAAAAATTAATCATGCAATCAGACTCTTTAAACTCAATTTCACTTTAAAATATTTTCAGAGCACTGATATTTACGAAAAAGCTACTTGCATCGTAAACGTGGCACACCCAACAACCACGTTTTAAATCAAAATCACGGAAGTAGCAGAATATTTTTAGTTTTACTTGATAAAGAGAAATTTTAAAACCAAAGTGGGTAGAGCTGTTAGAGGAAGACGGAATATACGTGAGAGCTTAGCGTCAAAAACTCACTTGATACAAAAATGTTTTATAAAAAATACATGCCGCCAGGTTTTGTTTGAAACCGCTAAATCGAACTTGAAATGAAACTTGGTACGTAAAAATCTCCAAGTGATTGCCAACAAACATGACACAACAAAAGCGGTTAACCTTGGAGTTGCTTGATTTCGATGCAGAATACCAATTACGTTTAAAGATAGCTTCATTAATAGATATGGATCACGATATGGAAAATGCCAGCAGAGATAAAAATCTATTTAAAAAACTTCTAAAGCCAACCTTGAGATTTTTTTGAGCGATATCAGATTGCACAATTCCATAGAGAATATACAAGGACGAGGCAAATTACAGATGCGGATTATTATGAAATAAGTTTATGATGAAAGTGATTATCGGTTTTAATAAAATTTTGAATTTAGGAACATTTAAACGCTCTCATAATACGATTAAGGTTTGATTAAGCTTTTTTATAGATTTTTTGAAAGCGATATAATAGTCAAAACTAAAATACACGGTCTAAATATGTAGAGTGATATAAAAATAGATTCTTTGGCAGCATAAGTATATTTTCAGGTTATATTATGCTCATAAATTTATACTCGAAGGCAAAAATTTTCGAGTCATTGGAAATTCGCTTTAACGGAATTTAATTTATCTTATATGAATACAGATGGAAAAATTCCTCGATTAAGTTAGGGAAATTTCAATTTACAGACGTTCTAGTTGTCGGAGTTAAATTAATCATTTTTTATATGCTGAAGGTAATACAAGTTAAAATATAACGAAATGTCGAAAAAATTATCATTTCCTACATTTACTCTCTAAGAATTAATTCATTTATTCAAAATGTAATGCCATTTACACCCAATAACTTCAATCGGATACATATAGGATTATGCTTCAATGAAAATATACTGTTTTAAATCAATCAAACCCACAATCGTACAATCTTTTAATATGTAGACCTAAACCACTAACCCCGAGGACCCTGTTTTGATACACTAAATGAAAATTTTAGCATAACTTACTTGAAAATTTCATTATACTCGTCTAGCTATTAATCGCATTAGTATTCTTTCCGCGTTGGTATTTCTATACGTTGAAATGAAACACAATTGTCCCACGACTCAAACTCTTTAGCACTCCCTTGAGATACGAGATATTGGGGTTCGGCTATACATCTGAGAAAACAATATGGCATCGCCCTAAGTACGAGTGATTTCAATGCCAAAGCGGCCGTTGGAATTAAGGAGTGGGAATGAGGATGCGAGGTTTGGGGCCAGGGGCAGTACATGGAAGGACATAGTAGTAGAGGGTTGTAACGAGGAATGAAGAAGTTCGGAGTGAGGAAATCCTTGACCACCCGATCTCACAATTCCTCACATTCCCATGCCGCCCGCCCGCAGTTCCGGCGCCCATGTCAACGAACGCGGCATCATAAGGCGGGATCGTGACAGAGGGAGGAGTGTCGGAGGGGTTATGGGAGAAAGTGTTGGAGAGAAGGGAGGACACAGGAGCCTGAGGAGTGGAGGACAGGAACGAGGAAAAGTCGATTGCTGACTGAAAAGGCATGCCGATTTTTATTTCAATAATCGGTTGAATTGAATGATTTATTCGGCGCTCGGTCCTTTTGTGATTGTAGCGGAGGATCAGAAGGAAAAATATTACAGAATACAGACAGAACTCAACGTCTTGTTATCTGTGGAGTTTAGATAGGTAACGAAGCACTGAGGAATTCTACATGCTATCTCAAAAGATATGGCCCCGTTCCAATATCGTGCCTGGAAACAAATGTATTAAACGTAAATACTATTTCGATAGAAAGAAATTGAAGATCACCCATGGTTAAAATGTGTTTTTGTTCGGTATAAACATCAGGAGAGCGAGTTTTATGGACGTCTTATGGGCCATTAAACTACTAAAAATTAGAAAATTTCATCGTACTATTTCCTTGGTAATATAGGCCACTGACAGTGACAACCAAGTTGTTGAATTAGCGCTTAGCGTATTAAGCGAAATTTAGGGAGAATGCGTGTTTTTGACTTAGTATAGTCCCTTTTTCTTTCAATATGCTGTATTGCTGTATGCGCGCTTAGTAGGTATCTAGTAGCCGGAGACACGGATACCTCGAGGCACGCTCTGCGTTCGGAATACTATGTTCCTAGCGCGGATTTTGCTGTAAAACTTAGTGCTCTTTGTTTCTTTCTTTTTCATAAATCTGCCGTTTCGTAATTTGTATTTTTCGAGTGTTTTGCTTACGGCAAAAAAGGATCCTTAATACAAAAACCACGCCGTAATCGCTACTTTAAACTTTTAAAAGATTTCTCAATCCAATATGGGAGCATGAGCAGGTAAAAATATAGGTAAATCTTCTTTGACTTCGGATGGACTTCGAGAAAAAATAAAATATTGAAAAAAAAATATTTTTCAGTATACACACTTTTATGTGCACTAAAAAGAAGAAAATAAATTCTTCTGCCCTCAACCTGAATTAAATTTAGTGTGCAGAATAAAAGTGGGTGGTAAAAATTGCCACCCACTTTTATTCTGCACACCAAATTTAATTCAGGTTGAGGGCAGAGAAATTTATTTTCTTCTTTTTAGTGCACATAAAAGTGTGTATACTGAAAAATATTTTTTTTCTCCTTTTTAGTCTTCTTATATTTTAAAGTTGAGTTTTTAGAATATGAAAATTTGCAAAGATTATAAATTGAATTTTCAAAGTTTATTTCAATATAGGAAAATTCTTAAAATATTTGAAGTTCCACTATAATTCATTATAAAGACATTAATTTCCCTTAAAATCATTAAAACGTCTTATCTCCATTAAGAGCATTAAAGGTTCCCTTAAAAGCAATAATGTCGTTGCCATGGTTTCCATACATTTCTATTGTTGAAGAGAGGAAAAATTTACATTTTTTTTCGATTTAAAGCAGATATTTACGCTAATTCGGTATGTATTTGACTTCTTCCTTAAAAAATTACGTACTCCGTTCTTTCAGCTCAACAACTGTTCTTTTTTCGAATTCCTATCCAAATTCTAAGTAATTTTAAAATGCATTTTTAGAAAGCCTTGCACTGAATCCCATGCTTTTCTTATGGGGTATTGAAATGGAACATTGGGGTTAAAAAGACCCCTTAAATATGAACTTTTTTGTGATTTTCGATTTTTCTCGTCGATTTTCATCTGAAATAAAAATATAACCAAAATTTCAGCCCTGTAGCATTTATACGGGCAAAGATAAAAAGCGAGAAAGATTTGAAAGAAACAAATATACATATATATATAACAAAGTTAAATAAAAGTGTGTAATAAATAAATACTGGTTGCATAAGCCGTACCCATCAGACCCTTGCAAACACAAATTTGCCTAAGCTCAAAAATAAGCACTTCGGTATCAAAAATTGAAAAAACTAAGCACAGTGCTCCCCGGTTATACCGCGAGTTTTGGGGGATGCACGATGACCCGCGAGATAAGATCTCCGCGATATAACCGAAAACAAGCTTTCATTGGCCCAATGCAGTACGCTCATACCATTTAATGTATTTTTTAATTTTATTGCTAAAAATAACAAATACTAAAAAATACTTCAATATTTACCAAACATGGATTTTTTATAGTTCAACAGAGAATGATGAGAGAGGAAGGAAGACCAGCGTAATACCCAAATTCACGGTATAAATGACGGTGTCATAGCCGGGAAGCACTGTACTCATCTTATTAGGTATCTCCGATAGCCATAATAAAGATATGAAAAAACAAGATGCGCATTTTGCCTACAGTTCAGCCGTCTTCAGTGGCGATTCACCAAAGGTTGATTCTAAAAAACATAACCAATAACAAATTACCCTTACTTAAAGAATTTATTGTTGAGATATAACATTAACATAAATTCTTCGCAAAAAATATTACGGGACATTGGATACTTGAAATATTTTGCATCCAAAAACTTTTTCATTTTTCTTCTCATCAAAATTCGAAATAAATATTGTGCAGATGATTTTACAGAGGCAGCAAAAATTATGAGAAGGTAGAAGTTTAAAATATGAGCGTTGCTATAAATTCGTTTACATTCGTCACTCAAAAGCTCAAAAATGTCAGCATAAAAATTTGTATCAAGTTTTTAAAGCT
Source organism: Tanypteryx hageni (assembly GCA_028673005.1). Taxonomy (NCBI): domain Eukaryota; kingdom Metazoa; phylum Arthropoda; class Insecta; order Odonata; family Petaluridae; genus Tanypteryx; species Tanypteryx hageni. The sequence continues at coordinate 98,217,810 of CM054113.1, read as the reverse complement.
GGAAACGTCTCGATATCCACAAATCTATTTTGCATTGCTAACTGAAGTTAAGAAATAATATTTATCTAAATAATGTCTAATAAAATCTAAAAAGAACGCTATTTAAATTTATTCGATTTTTTAGAAAAAATATATAAAAAGCAAGTAGAAGAGTCAAACAGGCAGGACTAAACCTGCAATTCCCGAGACTTCGTGAAATTTTAAATGAAAAGGAAAGGATCATCACAAAGCGTGTTACTTTCGGCAAATGAAAAATTCTTTAGATAAAATAAAGTTGGAAACAATAAATTTATCTCGATATAAAATGCAATAAAATTCTCATACCTTCAATTACAAAATTTCATACACACAAGAAGTTGTTTCATGAAAATTATCGAGGAAAATAAAAATGAAATTTTTGGATGGTACTATCAAAATATCAATAGACCATTATAAATAACTTCGAGGAATTTTACTATTTTAGTAAAGTTTTGCAGCTCTTCATGGCCATTTAATTACAATAACAAACTGGGACATTGCTGCCTTATATGCGTAAAAGGTCATTCCTCCCATCTACCGACGAAAGGACAACATGAATTTTCGCGCTACAATCAGAAATTCATCTGCATGTAATGTTAGCTCCATAAAATTTAATCATTGTTAAAAGATTTTAAATATTTAAAACACCTTATACTAAAAATTTAAAAGAACCAAAATTAAAAATCGCCTTATATTTTCAAATTCTTTTAATATGAGAATTGTTTCTCTTAATGTTTAGCGCTGCCACCCGGAGATAAAAACAAGAAGTCCAAACCAGGACTAATGCAGGCTTGTTTCCCAAAGTTGACGTCCCGAATTGGTAACTTACATTGACAGGAAATGTTTCAGTATCTGTTAGTCATTGCGAGGAATTCTCATGCCATAAATATCACTTGTAATTCATAGTTTATCAATGATAGAGAAAACAAATTAATAGAGCATTATCAGGTTTAAAATACTATAAACAATGTCAAATTCTCTTTCTGACATATTTTTCATGTATTTCTTTAATACATGAATTTAATAAATGTTACTGTTTATACGCTAATACGTGCGATATATATGTACGCTAAACCGTCCATTGCTGAAGAGCAGTAGAGCAGACAAATAACCCATTTGTTCACTCGTTTATGCTCAAGCCGAGTTCGTTAATAATGGTCTCCATGGTAATAATCCGATAAAATGCAATTTAAAACTCAAAAATGATATGTTTTAGTAGAAATTCAAGAAAATACGATCAATTAACAAAATTCGGTGATAAGAATTACAATATACATTATTTTCCCCTTATAACAGTATAAGTCTGGCTCCGATATCACAATTTTAAGATATTTTAAAGTATTAAAGAAAACATCTTTGCACGATGGATTTGAGATTTCCTATGTAAAACAAATAGGGTAAAAACGTTCCTGGAATCGAACCCGGAACTTCAACTTTCGCCAAATAAAATATAGCCCGGAGGTGGGCCCTGGCAACACGAGTCTCATACCAAGTTTCATGAAAATTGGTCCATTGGTGCAAAAGTTCTTAGGAAACCAGTATGATTTTATTGGTTACTCCGCAACATGAAGATGGGAGAATCCCAGGGATTAATCATCTTCGGAATCTCTTCCACATCCTTTACTAATCTTTTAAATGCTGCTCCCAATCAAGCGAAATCAATTTCAAAAACTGTAAAATAATTGCAAGCAAAAATGTGGGTCACTATACTCCTACTATACGGAAACATTGGAGAAATTCGTTAGACTACGTTGTATCTCGTTTAGGGTAACAATTATCCTAGAGGAACGGGAAAAGTGGAACACGACACCAACAAATGTTTTATTATAGCAAAAAATTTTAATTTTTACAGATTTGACGAAAAGTACTTTCTTTCGGTAATTAAATTTTACAGGCCAAATGCCGGTTATTAGGAAGAAGAAACGAATAAATTGGAAAAGTAAATGACAAATGAAGCAGTCACCTTAAATTATCCCAAATAAATATGCATTCAACGGTGAAGAGAGAAAGCAGTTGGAAATTTTGCTTTGGGGAGAGAAACGAGAATTTAAAGCATAACTTGAATAAAAAAATAAAAAACAGCCGAATGCTCAAACCTCGATTAACTCAAAGAGACTCCACCATTGAGTGGTTAAAGAATGCATTTGAAATAAACCCTTGAAAGCAGAATGTTTGGTCGTGATTTGTAATGATAAGAGTTAAAACAATAAGAAAACTTTTACCATATACTATTTGCCTCTTACTTTTTTAATTTTTGGAGTTCATTTGGCTAAATTCTATTCTTTCTGCATTCTCATTTGTCCTAAAAGCACCTCACGCTGCTATGATTTTTTTTTTGGCTTCACGAAGTGCGTTCTGTTTTCATTCGTCTTAAAATCTCCTCCCGTTTTTCAAAACATTCGAAAAATAGTTGCATTCGTGCATATAGAAAGACAACGAAAGAAATTTCTATAAAATTCGTATATTGAAGAAAAAAAGGTTACGCAAACCGCGGATCGGTTACGTAAAGTGGCGAGGGATTACTCAAAAGCTATAAATAAATCCTGGAGAGCGCTCCTTGGAATGCGAATAAAACATCTTTTCCTCCTCCGTACCTTCGAATTACCCATATCTTCACGCAACAGTGCCTATACCATAAGCGGGCGATACAGTTATAGAACAATCGAGACGAGCGGAAGGTCTGGAGCCGAAGACCGATTAAAAGAAGTATGGGATGGCGCATGGGGACAGGGCTGCATACCAACTCAACTGTACCTTTGGTAGTTTTCTTGCTTCCTAATACAAGTGCTGAAGTGTATGTAGAGGATTTTCAATATTTAGTCTCCGAGTGCTTTAAACTCGTTAAATTTTTCACCACTATAGTGTACGTGGATTTCTAGAAAGCTACATTTAGTACAGACAGTCCTAAGTCTGTGAAAAATGGAAGGAAAATTTTATTTCGTGGTGGGACTGAGTATGTTCTTCCGAAAACCCCGGGACTGAGTTAGTGTTTTTTTGAACGCCGGACTGAATTAGTGTGCACCGGGGGACAGCGAGCTAAAGAGACGGAAAACTGCCATGAACCCGGGATGACCCGAATCCTTGAGAATTCGCGAAAAGTTTGAAATGCCTCGGAGATAGCTGGATGGTACGAGATGAAGAGAGAGAGAGGGGGGGGGGGGAATGGAGGAAGGGAAAGAGTGGAAGCCAAGAGGAGGGGAGGAGTTCCTCGTGGCATTGCAAGGACGACGTCCCGAATACCTCGAAGAAAATAAAAGAAAACCCACCGGTGAACAGTTTTTTCCAACATGGCAGCTGCTGTAACCTCAAAATCTCTTCCTGCATGAATTTAAGCGAACATTTTTGAAGGCATTCGTGATGCCAGTAAAATTTGGTGATATTCATCACTTAACTGCAAGTTTAGAAAAGCTTAGAAAAATCATATAGAATGGATTTTTTACTGAAAAATTCTACTAGAAAACTCGTTGGTTAAAAATAGAATCGATGAAAGACAAAAGAAATTCTTCCGCTACCTCACTCACGAAGTGACATTTTTGAGGCAGTTAGGCTTACCTTCAGCTTTAATTCCTAAGCCTTACAGTTATAAAATACGGAGAAGAGTGGCAAGTGGGTAGACGGCTGGCATCTCACACAGTGGGACTAGGTTCATCCCTTAGCGATAGCGGACTTTCAACTCGGGATTGTCCTTCGCTCGTGTAACGTGAGGAAGATATACAAATGCAGTACTGCGGCCTTCAGAAGGGTAGTAAAAGTTGTGCAGCATCTCCTTATCTTTTGTAAGAGTGGGTTAATAGCACTGATATGTGGATACGTGCACGTGAATCGCAAAGCCGTCTTAGAACTCATCTGTACAAGGCCCGATAATGTGGGAATAGGAAGAGATTTGTAGAAAAATTCTGCCTCGATCAATTACCGAACCAGAGTCTTCCGCTTACTGGGCAGATATTCCGCCACTCAACTATCGTGGCAGACAAATTCTCTTGAATCAGAATAGTGTTTCTTGATTACGGTCGCGCTAGCATTGCTAGTATTAACCTTCTCCAGTAGATGTCAACCGTGAGGAACGCCAAAGAGACCCCAATACTCTCGCAAAGGAGGATTTGCCTGTAGAACATAACACGAGATAGATAATTCTCTCTCTTGAATGCCATTTGAACATGACGGAAAGTGAAGATCATTGATCGCTATATTCCAGCATATACTTTACTTTCCAACATGTTATAAAGACAATCTCACCTTTTGAGAGTGTAGTGAGATCTTTTTGGCGTTCCTCTTGGAAGACATATGTTAGGGAAGGTTGATACTAACACTGCTAGCCCAACCTCAACCAAGAAATATCTATTTTGAAACTGGAGGATTAGCCTACATTGGTAGTCCAGTGGTAGATTATCCGTCCGAAAACTGGAAGACACGGGTACGATTCCCGATTATGACGGAATTTTTCTCCTGGTTTATAGCTACTCCCATGGAATCATTATAGTCAGTGGCAGTGGCGGATCCAAGGGAGGGGCGATCGCCCTCCCCTTGGACGACCCCATTGCCCTCCACTGGGTACATTCTTAAATTCATTCCGCGGAACAATTATTCCTACAACCTCCTCTTTTAGATATTCCGACCTATATTTCTCCAGAAGCCTCAACCTTGAGTTCAATCTACGGTCCTCCAGTAATATCCAGTTCTAATCGCACATTAGTGAAATGAAGCTTTCCTTATGTTCGTACATTTGTTTTACGAATTTGGCTGCTCTACGCAGTACTTATTCTAATTGAATTATATGTCCCTTCTCGTACGGATCCCATATGCTTGAGGCGTATTTTACTTGTAGTCTAACGAGTGATAAGTAAATTGTTTCACGTACTTTTTCTATAGTGTTCCGTACTATTCTACCTATGAAAGCCAGTTTCTTGTTGGCGGCGCCTATAGCTCGACGAATGTGCATGTCCCACGAAAGAACTCGACAAATGGTTACTCCTAAATATTTTATATACTCAGCTGCTTGAATATTTCATCTATTTTATACTCGAAACCTACTTCTTTGTTCTTACTTTTCCAGAACGTAACTGCGGCACAATTAGTGTAATTAATTTCAATTTGCCATTCTTTGCACCACGCTGAAATGGCTCTTAAGTCTTCACACAGCGACTGATGGTCCTCCTAGTCCTCGGCGAAAAGTCTAATTTTACTACGAACTACCGAGCAGATATCATTTACATAGATTAGGAACAGTAGAGGGCCCAAACACTTCCCCGAGGGACACCCGATGCAACTTTAACGGGCGACGAATATTTCTCATCGATCTGTTCTCTATTCGAGAGGAAGTCTCTCACCCAACTGACAACTTTCGGATTAATATCATATTGTCCTAACCTCGCAATTAATTCCTTATGAGATACTTGATCAAACGCCTTTCTGAAGTCAATGAATAATGGCATCGACCTGGGTATTTTTCTCTCCGCATCGCAACAAATCGTTCACGAACAGGCCGAGCGGCGTTTCGCAGCATCTACCTCTCCGGAATCAGTGCTGGCATCCGCTAAGCAATGAGCCACGTTGGTACAATAAGCAAGTTAGGAATGCGCTTAGGCGTCAGAGAGTAAACCAAGCGAAAATAAGAAATATGCCGTCTACAGCATCCCACGAGTATAGAGCAGCTAAAGTTCAGACGTATAAGGAATCCCGCGCCAAAGCGAGAAATACTAAGCGCGAGGCTGTTACTAACTTCAGGAATAAGGTATTAAATAATTATTTGAAGGTCCTATGTGAGAAAGTCCAAGGTAGATGCCCTGCCATACCTTCCCTGCATAATGATTCTGGTGTCGTTATTAAAGATAGCATAGAGAAAGCCAACCTGTTAAACGGTCATTTTGTAAAAGCATTTAGAGCCGTCAACAATCAATGCGTACATTATGCACCCGCTACGAGGAACGACATGATGGACGATACAGTATTTTCTGAGGTGGGAATAGGAAGGCGTCATTTATAGAGAAATAAGCTATCCAGAAGACCATCAGTATCTCCAAAATGATCTAGAATCTATTTCTGCATGGTGTAAGAAATGGCAGTTAGAAATCAATCTAAAGAAAAGCTGCGTCCTCAATTTCTGGAGAACCAAGAAATTCTCGCTAGTTGTTAATTATTCGTTCGACGGAGTAGGGATTCCAGTTTCAGATTCGGTTAAATATCTAGGAGTCACGATCAATCGTGATTTATCGTGGGACACCCAGATTCGCCGATTGATAGGTGCCGCTAACAAAATGTTGGCCTTTATAGGGAGAATAGTTCGAAATAGCTCCGAAAAAGTGAAAGAATTATGTTATTTATCTTTGGTTCGACCGCAGGTCGGATATGCTTCAGCTGTGTGGGATCCATACGAAAAGGGACTCACTAACGAGATAGAAAAGATGCAGTGCAGGGCAGCTAGATTCGTAAAGGGAAATTAAGATAGTAAACAAAGCGTAACGTCATTAATAGAAAATCTCAAATGGACATCGTTAGAGGAACGTAGGCTGCAGGCTAGATTTAAACTGCTGAAAAATATATATCGGAGGGACTAGCGAATGAGGTAGTAGGTCTTATCATAAGCCCGATCTATCTCGGAAGGCAGAACAGCGAGGATAATATTCATGAGATCGATTGTAGGACGGAGCGATATAGAGGATCGTTTTCCCTAGGACGATAAGAGAACATAATAGGAAAAGATAACGTAGGAAAACTAGAGACCTTTGGTGCACTGTACCCCCTGCCATCCACAAAAAAGATAACTTGCAGGGTATCATGTAGATGTAGATGTCTTTTGCATGGTGATCGATGATCTACACTTTCTATCAGGTCCACTTCAGTGTGGTAAATCCAGCATTACCCCGCAAATCACTGGATTGGCGGGTGACAGGGGTATACAAGTTACTTAACCGGCCTTGACGATTTTCACATGCGATTTAATCTCAGTTGTCAGCTAATTCCTCCGCTATGACTCGTGGTTTCGTAGGCTCTATATATTCATTTTCGCCCAATATTCGCAAAATATTCTTTCGACAGATTTCTGTCCGAACCCTGTCTCGCTCTTTAAAGAAGGCTCTGGCACATGTGAGAAGCTTGTTTCCAAAAGGTACCATATCCAAAAATTCGAAATTGAGATAACAGGTTGCAGCACCTCTATAAACCTAGCTCTGCATGTTACAAAAAACATTTCTTGCCAAAAAGTAACACTTCCTTCTTCAAACTATGGTTAAATGTATGGTTCCATGGCAAAAAGTACTAAATCCTCTTACAGTTTGCTGCCAAACCATACCAAATCCAACCATTCAATGAGAGCTGTTGCTTTGTGACAACTGACGTAGGAAAATGGCCGCTGTTTGCATGAGTGTTTTAAGTGTTTTTGTTACTGTGTGGTAATATTTAGCCATTTATTAAATTAGTGTTCATTTTGTGTGTAAAATGGAATCAGATATTTCCGATGAGTTTTGTGACGATCCTCAAGAAAGTGAAAGGCCTAGAAGAAGGAAGTTAGATAGAGAGGAATGGAAGAAAAACGTGAGCAAACGCAAGAAATATGATGAGAAAGCCAGCATAAAGCCCAAAGTAAGTTGCCGTCATGAGAACAATTTCTGCAATGCTGTAAACTTGTCTGAAGCTGAGATAGTAAAGTTCCATGCAACATTTTGGAAAAACAAAGATGCTGTTTCCCAAAAAAAAACTTCATAGCATGTTTTGTGGATGTAACGCCACCAGAAAGGCGTAGGCCTAACCAAGGCAAGAAGCAAGGGGATACTTTTTCGTAGAAGATGACTTTGAAATACAAAGTGCAAAGTGAAAGTGGCACTTTTAGTGTTTGTCGAGGCTCTTTTTTAAGTATTTTAAATGTTGGTAGACGAAAAGTTGAAAATGCTACAAAAGAAAAAAGAGAAAGAGGTGTAGCTGCTTCAGAGACCATAGAAGGTGCTAGAGTATCTGACCAGATGAAAAAACTACAAGAGGAAATTTCTGCCCATATACAGTTTTTCAAGTGTAGGGAAAAATACTGGGGTCGGAATGGAGCTCCAGGAAGGAGATATCTTCCCAGTGATCTCACTGTCAGGAAGATGTGGATGATGTTCTGTGAAGAGCATGGAGCCTCAGGAACATATCCATAATGCACATATTCCCTGTACTACAAGTTAAGACAGTGCTGTGCCTATTTTGACAAGCCTATGACAACTTAAGCATATTCCAGTTAATGTAATACGTTTTTTTGGTGGATTATAGTTTTTATTTTTTTCAGATATTTGTTGCCAAATTTAACCTTGGATTCGCGAGTCTCAAACCGGACACCTGCAGTGAATGCTTTGCATACAGTGTAAAATTTAAGGTTGCTATAGACAGAGAGTTGAAGAGGTATTTGACACAAACATCGAGCCAAAGCATTCTTTCAGAGCCTGAATGAACTTTCAGCTAATACCATTACAGTAAATTTTGATTTGATGCAGAACCAGCCTCTGCCTAAAACTAACATTAACCAGGTATATTATTCTCGACAGTTGTGGTATTACATACTTGGAATTGTTATTCATAAAGAAAGTAAAGGAATTTATCCGGAAACCACTCATTTCTATAGATGGTTAGAGAGTGATGGTGGTAGGGAGTCAAATGAAATAAGTTCGTGTACGTGAGATTTTTTCACAAAAGTTTTGAAACCCCTCCGTGATGAAAACAACATTGAAATAATTAGTGTTTTCAGTGACAGATGTGCATCCCAAAATATAAATTATTGCAGTTTTTTCATGTCCCGTGTAATAGCTCATCAGTATGGGTTAAAGGTAGAGTGGTTTATTCCTATAAGAGCTAACTCTTACTAGTCTGCAGATAGGTCCTTTGAGTTGGTTGAGAAAAAAACTAAGGAAGAAGGTTACCGTGTTGCTACCAGAGGAGTATGATGTTCTCCTTCGGGAAGTTGGCTCATTTCATGTAGTAAACGTTGATTTCCATTGGATGAATTGGCAGGACTTAAGGAAAATTTCAGTTGAAGCAACAAAGAGATTCAAAATTAGTGAGGTTAAAAGGCTAACAGTACAGCCTAAAACTGCTTTGGTTGGTATGCATTCTTTTTATGCTGCAATACCTTTGTGTGAGCACAGGCTTTTAAAGAAAGGGGTGAAATATGAAAATATCCTAAACAGTCTAAATGAAGCCCCTGTCCAAGTCATGTACAGGATGCTAATAGGAATGATGTTATCCAGTTCCTAGCAGCAATGGGGTACAGTGTAGTTGATTTGCCATTATACAGAGATGTACTGAATATCCTGAATGTTGTATTCAGGAAAAATGACTTAAGTGGCACTGGTGAGGATGTAGAGTAAGAATATGTTGCAATGACATTCTTTTATAATTTCTATTCATAAAAGACTGATTAAAATATTACAGTATAGCTGCACTGTAAATATTTTTATGTTATCTAATAGATTATAATCGCTGTCTCAGTCTGCTTCTCTGCGTGTGTCCCTGCGTGCCTGCATCTGAAGCCTCGAGTGACGTCATCTTCCGGCATGAACGCAAATAAACCGAGAACGGTCGGTTCGATTTCGACGAATCTTTCGCCTAAATACTCGGCGCGAACTCTTATAGATTTCAAGTGGGCAGTCGTCCCCCGGAAAGGCATGGGTTCGATACCAGGATAGTTTTCGTTTTTGCATTTGATTAACACGTAATCGGCTAGAATACGATGTGTAGACCTTTATTCTTTAACATTTTAAAATATCTTACGATCGAGACTTTGACTCGAGATTACACCATTTCACGCAGAAGGAAATGACAATTTTTATTCTTACCGCCGATTCCGTTGTTTAATTCATGTTTGCTCATATTTAAAATTTGTATTCAATTTTCTCCGGTTTTTCTACATTTCAAAAAGGAGGTTGCTAGGGTAGCCGGCATTGTTCATCTAGGATTTTTGCATTGTTAGACTCGGGCATCAAGTGCATTTGCACTAAACTTACAATAAAACGCATGAAGGACAAAAACAGTTTGTCTCGAGTGACGTCACCTCCCAGTATAAATGCAAATAAATCAAGAACGGTCGGCTCGATTTCGACAAATCTTTCGCCTGAATACTCGGCGCGAACTCTTGTAGTTTTTAAGCGGGTAGTCGTCTCCCGAAAAAGCATGGTTATGATACCAGGAAAATTTTCGTTTTTGCATTTGATTAGCAAATAATCGGCTGGAATACGATGTGTAGATGTAGTCTTTAACATTATAAAATACGTCGTCATAATCGTAATTTACGATCGACTTTCACTCGAGATTTACACTATTTCATGTAGAAATAAATGAAGATACTTATTCTTACTTTCTATTTTGTTGTTTAATTTGTGTTTGCTCATATTTTAAGTTTATATTCCTTGTTTTCCGATTTTTCAACATTTTAATTGTTGATCTCGGATTTTTGGATTGTTAGACTCGCACTTTCAAGTGCATTTGCACTAAGCTTACAATGAAAGAAAAGTATTAAGGGCAATAACCGATTGAAAATTTATGTGAAAAGTTTCGTGTAAATATAAAAGAAATGAAACACGTAGCGAAGAAAAGAAACGATTCCAATGCATTGTAATAATGGATAACTTAACATTTAAAATAGCAAGATATTTCACGCGTACATTGAAAATATCGTTTCGTTTGCAATTTTTATTGTGCAGTTTAAGAAAATTACTATAATGATAATGTTTGTGATTAATTTCTTTCGATATCGACGCGTGGCCGTGCATTGATTACTTAATATTAAACAAACCACAGAACATACGATATGCTGTACCATCAGAAATAGTGAACAAAACAAAATATATTGTGTACTGGTAATCTAAATCAGTGGTATCCAGAGTGGGGTGCGCGAGTCGATCCATTGGGGTGCGTGAGGCGATCCGCGATCAATTGATATTTATTTTTTAATCATATTATTTTCCCTGTGCACTTGACGAATGCCATGCTTCTCAATATTGTTGATATAATGTAAATATGTATACCAGATGCTTGAAGTGTACAGCAAGGACGCTAAACCATACCGCTGTACGTTCAAAAATTACGTGGGCATCGCTGACGAGAAGTTGTTGATAAAAAGTGACGATGGTAATGCGTTATACGTATGAAACTGCAGAATTTCACTCAGAGCTAGCTCTGAGCTGCACCACGAACGTAGCCACATTTGTCCACTGGCTGTCATTACTTGCGTAACTGCATTGTAAGAATCTTCGATAATAAAACAGACGAAGGTAAAAATCTTGTGTTCACAGTTAATTCACAAATTAAATCTAATTCTCACTAGACTTACCCTCACAAAATGGACAAGTGGCTTAAAAAGACCCTTTCAAAGAAACCTCGGATTAAAGATGTTCCTGTTAATGCTACTACCACAACCGACCAACAAGAAAAAAGTGAGGCTGACATTTCTCCTAGTAAGAGCACTTCGTCAACCACATTACGAGGCAAAAAAGATGTCGATAAGAATAAGAATAAGAAGCTGTCTACAAAAATTCGAAATTATCAAGAAAACTATTTGAAATTTCGATTTACATCCATTATCGTTAACGATGAACCACGTCCTAAATGTGTATTGTGTCTTGAGATATTAGCTAATGATAGTATGAAGCCATCACGATTAGCAAGACATTTAAAAACTAAGCTTCCAGAACATACACAAAAACCTGTACAATTTTTTCACCGATGTTTAAATTCATGCAATACTCAATCCAGTACTTTACAAAATTTCACCAAAGTTAATGATAAATGTTTAAAAGCTTCTCTTGAGGTTTCTTACTTAATAGCGAAAGACAAAAAGGCCACACCATTGGGGAAACAATTTTTCTTCCTGCCGCAGTAAAAATAGTTGAAATAATATATGGAAAACAATATGCCGACTAAATAAAATTCATTCCTTTGTCAGCAAACACTGTTGGAAGATGTATAGAAAGCATTGCTGAAGATTTAAAGAAACAAGTAATAGAACAAATTACGCTGTGTGGGAAATATACTATAGAGTTGGATGAAAGTACAGATGTTTCTAACATGTCTCAGCTTTTGGTATTTGCTAGATACTGTTTTAATAATGAAATACACGAAGAACTACTTTTTTGTGAGTCACTAAAAGAAAGGTGTACTGGAGAAGATATATTCTCAACAGTAAATGACTTCTTCAATAAAAACAATATGGAAAAACTGTTTGAGTATAACTAGTGATGGAGTGTCTGCTTTGACTGGAATAAAAAAAGGATTCAAGGGCAAGGTTATTGAGATAGCACCACACGTGAAATTCATTCACTGCATCATCCATAGGCAAGCTATTGCAACAAAGAAGTTGGAGCGGCTGCTTTGACTGGAATAAAAAAAGGATTCAAGGGCAAGGTTATTGAGATAGATAGCACCACACGTGAAATTCATTCACTGCATCATCCATAGGCAAGCTATTGCAACAAAGAAGTTGGAGCGGCTGCTTTGACTGGAATAAAAAAAGGATTCAAGGGCAAGGTTATTGAGATAGATAGCACCACACGTGAAATTCATTCACTGCATCATCCATAGGCAAGCTATTGCAACAAAGAAGTTGGAGCGGCTGCTTTGACTGGAATAAAAAAAGGATTCAAGGGCAAGGTTATTGAGATAGATAGCACCACACGTGAAATTCATTCACTGCATCATCCATAGGCAAGCTATTGCAACAAAGAAGTTGGAGCGGCTGCTTTGACTGGAATAAAAAAAGGATTCAAGGGCAAGGTTATTGAGATAGATAGCACCACACGTGAAATTCATTCACTGCATCATCCATAGGCAAGCTATTGCAACAAAGAAGTTGGAGCCAGAAATACATAAAGTGCTCCAAGATGTGATCAACGTGGTTAATTTTATAAAAACAATATCTTTAAATAGTAGAATCTTTAAAATACTTTGTAATGAGATGGGCAGTAACCATGAAAATATTTTGTACCTCACAGAGGTTCGGTGGTTATCTCGCGGCCAAGTACTTAAAAGAGTTGTCGAACTTAAAGATGAGTTACGAATTTTACTCTTAGAAAAAGAGAAGTGTTCCAAATTTGTCGAGTTTTTCTGCGACGAGAAGTGGCAGTCAGTAGTATGCTACCTAGCAGACATTTTCAAGGTAAATGTGCCGTTGTAACAATGTGTGAGAAAGTAACTGCTTTTCAAAAGAAACTCGTGCCGTGGAGAGAGCATTTTGAAAAAGGATGTTTGGAAATGTTTCCATCGTTATGTGATTTTGTTGTTGAAAACTTACAAAAATTGAAAACAGAATTTTCTGATCTGTTTGGAAATCTTTCAAACGAAGAATATCAATGGGTTTTGAATCCATTTTTCGAAAACGTAAAAATTCAACACCTTTTGATCACTGCCCAAGAACAGCTGATTGACATCAGGGAAGATGGATATTTACGAGCTGAATTTCAACAAAAACCTTTACACCTTTACATTTCAATTTATATTTTGCATTGAATTCTATCGGTGATTCTATACCTATATATGATTCTATATAAATATGTATACATGTATATAATTTATAAATAAATAAATATTACATATATCAGGGAGTGCGTGCTATTTATTTTTACCAACATAGGGGTGCGCGATCAAAAAAGTTTGGAGACCACTGGTCTAAATCATGTAGGTATATGTTTTTGGTTATGAAAATGGTGTGAGCTATATACTGTATATACTCGTGTATAAGTCAATCTCGTGTACTATAGGTCGACCCCCAACTTTGCTTTTTCGTATTCCTCGTGTATAAGTCGACTCCAGATTTTCAGGTGTAGTAGGACAATTTTTTTGTATTCAATACGTGTTGATCCATTAAGTTCCCTTTAGTTCGATATAACTACGTTGTGTCAATGTGGCAGAGAAGCCGTCTGATGTCTCCTCCAGCGCCACTGCATGACATCAAAGTCGTAACATATACGCTTTTTTAATAGATCGAATGACTATGGATAGACTTCGTATTTCGTCCCGGCGTTCATTCAGAAGCTATCTTTGCAAAGGAGAACAGGTAACAAAACTGACGTTGGACCGCGGAGGATAGGTGACGCCGAAATTGACGCTAAATCGTCGGAAAGATGACCTACGTGGTCCTAGGAAATCCGTGTTTCGCACATTTTTGAACGAGGAACGAAGGAACCTACACCTCGGAGAACGCAAGTTTCGTACATGGAACAGTTTAGCAGCTTACTTTTAAGAAAGAGAAACGTAACGAATACGCTAATTATTGTTTACGAAGGTAATTATAGTTGACGAAATTCTAGTTTACATAAATATCAACCTACAAAATTAATCACTCTATTACTTTTTAATATTTGATTGGAAGTAGTTTACATGAAATGAACGTAATGTAATTTTGTAGACTGTAATTATTATTATTATTATTATATTATTCTCTGTTCTTTCCTTTCATGAGGTTGTTTAGAAGTGCTATTATTGAACTCAAAGTTTAATTGGTATGGATGCCAAAAGATCTAATTACACGGCGAAGTTCAAACTCAAAGTTATTGAATTCGCACAGAAAACTAACAACTGTGTGGCAGCAAGAGAGTTTAATATATCAGAAAAGAACGTTAGGGATTGGAAGAAACTTACTGCACAGTTGAAACAGAGTGCTAAAAGTAAATGTGCAAATAGAGGAAAGCAGAGTAAATGGCCGGAACTATAAAAAGAAGTGAAAAAATATGTTCTTGAAAATCGCCAAGATGGAACTGCTGTTTCCCGGGGAAAAATTCGAATACGAGTATGTGCGTCGAAAATTGTAAAGAGCTTAGGTAATACAGACTTCAAAGCAAGTTCTGGTTGGTGCACGAGGTTCATGAAAAGACACGATTTCGTACCGCGACAGAAGACAAAAATATCTCAGCGTCTACCTGCAGAACTTGACGACAAATTGTTGGAATTTCACAGATTTATTATTAGGTATAGGCAAAAGAACACTGGCCACAAAAAAACTAGATTCACTGTGGTACTAGCTTGTATGGCTGATGGCACCAAACTGAATCCAATGATTATATTCAAGAGAAAAACTGCTCCTAAACAAAAATTCCCAAGTGGCTTAATAATTCACTTTCACGATAAAGGATGGATGGACGAAAATGGTTTAAAGTTGTGGTTGGAGAGAATTTGGAATTTTCGACCCGGAGGGTAAAGATAGGAAAAAGTTTTCTCATCTGGGACATGTTCAAATCACATCTGGTGAATAATGTTGTTAAAGAAGTTAGGCTGAAAAATACAGATATATGATTGGATGGCAAGAGGAGAGAAAACATTCACCAAAGGAGGAAGCATACAGGCTCCGACGCTGACAACATTGTGTGAATGGGTTTCAGCGGCTTGGGATGAAATAAAAACAGAAACTATAGTTAAATCGTTTAAGAAGAATCAACTAGACTGTAGAGAAGATGATGTTTTGTGGAATGATGTATCTGATGAAGAGATTGCTGCTGTTTCTTCCGTACGATGAAAATATTACTGAAAAAGACTGGGGCGAGTTATTTGGATTGGGTAGCTCTGATGATGAAGATTTTCTTGGATTTTAGGATCGATTTTAATGAGAATAAATTTTTTATTTTAAAAATTAAAATACTTTTGGTTCTGTTAACAATAAATAATATTACAAGTCTCCCCTTACTTATGTTGTATCATTACAAACTTCGAAATCTTATATTTACGTTTGTCTTCCGTTTTTCCATCTTTCCTCCTGGTAGTTCCATTACTTGTCGCTTTCCCGGCGTCGCCAGCGCTAGCGGCGCCTTGTTTACCTTCGCTCTGGTTATGCGCACAGTACTAACATTTTTATACTACAAATACTTTGGCAGATACTAATTTAATCTGCGACGCTAGGAGGTAGGCGTTGCCTTTCCGCGAATCATGGATTAGGTGTTTCTTTGTTTACATGTTACAGAGTTACCATATTGCGCATCTGTTTGCCGCCAGTTTTCTGTCTTACTGTCGTCATGTTACCGAACGTTAGGTTTACCAAAATTGCTTAATTATTTGCAAAGCATCAGAGATCAACTTAGGATAACCAAATTATATAGTAAGTTATTCTTTCATATACATCGTTATTTAAATATTCGGTAGTTATCGATACAGTTAAAGTACAAGTGTAAATTACATCAAATTTCAATAATCGCAGAGCAAATAAAGTCATGTGTTTAAACTAGGGATTGCAATCCCGGGATCCCGAAATCCCTAATCCCGGAATCCCGTCCAAAATTTCAATCCCGAAATCCCGGGATTAGGTAGACGCAAATCCCGGGATTTCGGGATTGACATTTTTGCTTTTGCTAACAGGTGGCGCTAACAATTAAATTGTATTTGATGTATCATAAAATATATAATTCGTTAGAATTCACTGAGTAATACTGCTATCTGAGTTTATAATATGTCATCATTCTTGGAAAATAAGAACGAAAAAAATGAAAAATATCCTTTGGGGTGTGGCAAACCTAAAGAAGAATGAATATTATCAAGAAGAAATGTAATCCGCAGAATCGGAAGGACATGAATCAAGTGATGAGGCCTTTTCCTCGAGTGATGAAACAGACGAAGATGATTCGTTTGAAGGCGGAGGTGCGTACAAACTATCAGAAGCAAACATTAAGTTATTGATTCAAAAAAATAAGGAAAACTGTTCTTCTCTTCAGAAAATCACCCTCAAAAACGAGAGATTCCTTTAGAAATATGTAATCGAACAATATGGTGAGGAAAATCACAAGCTATGGATATAAAAACTCACTGGAACAGTTTAGTTGAAATAATCGAACGTTTTATATTGCTTAAAACCTACATAATGAAGGCCTTGATTCCGATATATCATTCAGTGAGAGTGAACATGAACTTGCTTCTTCTATTTTTGCAACACTGCAGCCAGTGAAAATTATTATGGAAGCTCTTTGCCGAAGAGATGCAAATCTTTTGGAGTGTGAGGCAGTGTTGGAATTCATGATGAAGAATCTGAATGATATGAATACAGAGTTAGGACATAATATGAGAAATGCCTTGCAGAATCAAATAATGAAGAGACGAACTGAGTTATCAGGGGTATTGAGGTACCTTCAGTACGGGTCACAGGCTCGTGATAATGATTTGGGGAATATATTTTCTGTGACATCACTAGCGAACAAAAAAATGTTTGTTACAGAAAACCTGAGTGCATTTTATTGTAATAGTAGTAAACATTTGAAGCACTGGACAAGGAAGAAGAGCAAGCTTCATCAGCATCTAGAAGCCGATCTATAAATGATGACTTACACACTGAGCGAACGGCAGCATCTGAATGTTTTGAGACTGGTACATCATAGTCAGAGAAGTTAAAGAAAGAACTCGATTCGGTCATTACTCAATGTTTAGTTCCTCCCAAGAAATATTCCTCCTGCTGTATGTAATTCAAATGACCTAGCATTATCAATAGCACGAGAGCTAAAGGATTTCCGTGAAAGTGGTCGTAAAGGAGAAAAGCTGCAGTTTCTTTACGAGCAGTTGCTAGCTATTCCTCCTACTAGTGTAGAATCAGAAAGGGCTTTTTCATCAGCAGGGATGCTGTGCAATAAATACAGATCAAGAATGAGTGACGCGACATGCACTTTGTTTTTTAAGGCCATATTTCAGAAATTTGTGAATAGCTTTTAAGTGAGGAGAACCTTAATCTAAAAGTACAGTTTATTTTCATAAATGCAACCAATTTAATTTAATTTAAGATACTGCAACAATTGCCACTTTAGTTATTAAAATTTTCTTTACATTTTCTCCAAAAATACGTGCTTTATTTTAGTTTTACCTGCTGATAAAAAGTTATTTTCATTGACGCTACTTAAATTTTGTGTAAACTTGATATTACTTCCATAACTGCATATGATGATTTCATGTCTGTGTATGATACAAAATACATATATTGAATGTTTTTTATTTCCTACCACTTTTCCTCTATCCCGGGATTGAAAAAAAATCACAATCCCGTAATCCCGGGATTAGAAAATCCCTCAGGGATTGCAATCCCTAGTTTAAACCTATCGAAAATATTTCTCGTGTATAAATCCTCCGAGTTTTTAGCGAAAAATTTGTCTAAAAATCTCGACCTATACACGAGTATATACGGTAATTATTTTAATAGGGGCAATAGAAGTGGTTCAACTAATAACACTCTTTGTAACAATTTTTTGTCATAGGAACTATAGCAATGGGCCACTTCACGCAAGGGTTTCTAGATGTTTGCAGGGAATACTACAACGGGCCCCTAGTAATAGATTTAATACCAATAATTTTGATACCTTGAGCATCAGAGATTACTTCAGAAAATTATAATGCAAGGATATTTTCTTCTTATTTAGTATTCACAAAACTGTTCTGGAAATATTATCACATGGTTGTTTTGTTCATATTTTCTTATTATTATGGATTTCATATCATTTCTGAAACATTGGGCATTATGAATTATTTCTGAAAATAAGTTGCGGTAGCATTTTTTTCTTATTTTGTGTACACAAAACAATCCGGAATATATTATAACATGCCTAAATCATATTTTCTATTATTACACATTTAATACCAATAAATGAAAAGTTGCAATATTTACATGCCAAAAAGTACCAAATCCTTTTTTAGGCAGGTTTCCGAAAGAAACTTAGCCTTATGAAATGGTCCTGTCTGTGTGTGTGTCCCCTACTAACACATTTTGCACCAATGGACCGATTTTCATGAAACTTGGTATGAGGGCCCACCTCCGGGCTATATTTTATTTGGCGAAGGTTGAAGTTCCGGGTTTGATTCCAGGAACGTATTTTCCCTATTTGTTTTACATAGGAAATCTCAAATCCATCGTCCAGAAATGTTTTCTTTAATACTTTAAAATACAAAGGGTGTTTAAATTTGACCTGGACTTTATTTTTTCTGATCATAATTGAAGAGCGACATTGGCAGCCGTGTAAGGTTTTTAGCATGTGTATGTTGGCTACCTGCACCAGCAATCTTCACTTGCTTGCAGCAATAAATGACAAGCGTATTCAACATGGATTAACTTAATATATATTGAATAGGGTCGGCGATAGGCAGAAGCCCTGTCTTACTCCTCTATCGATATTTACTCCGCAGGTTTCCGCATTCTCCAACCTGACCTTTACAACTTGATTCACATATAGATTCATGATCAGTCTCCTGCCTTTCCAGCCTACACATATATCCTTTAATATCTTCATCAACATTACCCGATTTACTCTATCCAAGGCCTCGGTGGCCCGGGCAGCCGCCGGCTCGCCCGCACCTCGAGCCGGCCCTGTTCATCGGAATCGCTTTCAATACATAATTCCTCTATTTACATATTAACATTTTATGCCAAATTAAATAAATTACGTAAATTAAAATTTAGAAATTTTTAAAACGAAAATTTGAATTTTTATAGCTGAACCGCACGAACGGGTCCCCTAAGAAAATTGCACCGAGTAGTTTTAAGTCTTAAAAACGCCCCTGGGAATTAAACGATCCTGAAACAGAACTCGGGCCTTTATTTTACACGATGATTATCCAAAAGTCTCTTTAGGTGTCGGTCTTCATAAATCTGAAAAATGATTAAATAGATTTGGCAGTTATCGATTTATTCAACATTCATTGGGAGTTGAAGATTTGTTCGCAATATCAGTATAGTGAAGTTAAATTAAAAGTTGTTTATTAATGACGTAACGCTCTTTTGATCCTTAAATTTGTCTCTAAACTCTAAGCCGAACTTCTCAAGCCTAACGATGCGGACTCTCTCGTGTGCATTCTACGTATATAATTGACGTGCATTTGATCATCTACGGGCTTTTTAAAGCTAAGTAATACGTTTTTAGCACTTTTTCGGTTGAAAGCGAAGTTAAGTCGTCCGCCCTAAAGATACCAGCATCTAACAAGAGATTGCAACAAATGATAACGCCTACATTTTTAACAGACTTGGCTAAACGAGATATTTACACCAGAGACTTAATGCATAGCAATAAATGAGGATACATCTACATATACATGATACCTTGCAAGTCACCTTTTTGATGGATGGCAGGGGGTGCAGTGCACCAAAGATCCATAGTTCCTAGGATAAAGTGTAAGCTCATTTTAATAGTGACATTTGCAATTGAAAAATTGAGTGAATAAATGGAAATAGTAGTACACCTACATCAATGCACTACAAACCACCGAAAGGGTTCCTACATCCCAATTAGTCCCAGATCATGTAGCAATATGTAGGTACCACACAACTGGACGAATGAGCGAAAAATGTACGATTTCCTTCACATTCGAAGGATTCCGTAGCGTGACTTTGAATTTAATACGCTTTTGATATATTATGATATGTCCTTACAGGATTTATATCTGTTAAAATTTACACTTAAATGTTTTAACATATAAAATTTTTTAATTGTAACCCAATATTTTGATAGGATGACGGATGAATTTCAAATACAGAGCGTTGGGAATATTTTTGAGACGAGAAAAAATTCTGCTATGACCGGGAATCGAACCAGGGTCCCGCAATTGCCGAGCGGATATTCTACCACTGAAGAATCGTAGCAGATTAATTCTCCCGTTTCTGAACGAGGGTGTTTCCTTTTTACACACAGCATTATTTAAGTCTAGCCACCAATCCTCATTCCACTGCGCAATTTAAGGCCCCATGAGTATTGCATAAAAGGTCGGCCAAGAAAGTAAGAATCATGAATGTGTATTACTCACGCGATAACAATTAGATGTTCATATGGATCCCTTAACCACAACTAAGGCTTTACAGATGTCTGTAGCAATCGGCTGAAGCAATGGTAAATTTATATCCACAAAAAAAGCATTTGTACCAACGTCATTATTTAGAAGTACTACAAAAATAGTTCCTTTCATTTTCTTAAAAAATCGCATAATTGTAAAAAGAAAAACTTTTATTTAGGACGCAGATATTAGAAGTGGTAGGTTGCAAATAGGATGCTGAAATGAAGAATGCAATAACAAGATTTCTGCCCTGAAGAAAGCGGGAGAGGAGAGGAAAATTGCATAATGCTCTGCGACCAGGTCAACTTAAAACGAATGAGCTCCCCATTTTGAAAAACAGGTGGCCAATATTCCTAATTCCTTACTTTGAGTGTGATGAACTCTGGCAAAAAAATTTACGTCCACCGTGGATAGAGAAGGCCCTCCATAAAAAAAGAAGAGCACCGATGAGATAAGGCGGGAAATGTAGTGAACCGGTCGTGCGTGTCGAAATATTTAGAATGCTAAGAGAGGGAGAGAGGTAGAGATTGCGTGATAGTGAGTCGAGGGAGAGAGAGAGAAGGAGGGAGGAGAATCGGGAGGTTGAAGGGGCGAGTAGAAAAGGCCGAGGAACGAGGGAGCGGAGAGAAAGGTTCGCTGGGATAGAGGAAAAGCACAGCGAGAGCTGGAGCAGATGGGTTCCATCGATATGGAAGCATCCCATCCTTCCAGTCCTTTGCGTTCTTAGACCCCTGTTCGATTCGAGCCGCAGGTGCGAGGGGGTAAGGTTGGAAGCTACACCATCCGGTACTGGCTGGCCGAAAGTTAAGGGTGAGTATGGGAAGCGGGGAAGGTTGAAGGGGTGAGAGAAGAGAGGGAGGGAATAAGGTTAGGTGGGCCACAAGAACGAGTGAGTGGGCGCAGGAAGAAAGGGGTGGCGGCGAGGAGGAAGGATGGGAAGGAACACGCAGATTCCACAAAAGCAAGGTCGGGTCGAAATATATCGAAGCCCCTCTCTCCCCTAACCCTCTCCTCTTAACCCCTCCCGCTGTACGCCATGCCTGAATTCTTCCTCCGACACCACCGCCACGAAGCAGACACGATAACCTCCTCCTCTCCCTCCCCATCTCAAACAGTCCAACATTTAATCTCTCCACCTCCACGCCCTACCCCCTACCATCCTACCACCTACGACTCAACCTCTCCCCCGTCGTCTCAAGGACGCTTGGATGGGGCCAACGGTCGGTGAGCTGCTGCCAACATCAATAATGTCACTCTCTTCCCCGCCCCAACCGCACTGCCATCTCCCTTCCCCTCCTCGCTCTCACGGCATCCCCCACTCCTTTTCCGATCAACCCTCCAACCCACCTTCCTAGACCATTACACCTACAACCACCTCCTCTCAAACTACAGTATGCCATACGTTCCCACTAACTTCCATTCGCGGTCGTGTAAATTAACAATGATTTACGATCCCAACGAATGCATTCGGCTGCGCGAATCGAGAGCCAACGAGTCCAGTCCGGATAATATGCTCCTACACTTTCCGAGAGACTTCATCTCGTCAACGGCGAACTCACCATCGCGGAGGCTGCAGTATATCACCAGGGATAGGAGTTCTCTGCCAAGGAAATGCAAAACCGAAGATATTTCTGAATGAAAACGACTGAAGGCAATGCAAACTATTTACTATGAATAGCCGTTTCGCATTTAAAACTCTAAATACAAAAACGAGCACGGACAAAATGAATATATTTACGCAATACCGTAACTGTATTGAGGAATAACAATCCTTTGGAGGTCATAACCTGTATTCTCTCATTTTACAAAGAACCATTTTCAAGTAAAAGCATAAAAAAACTGACCAAATCTCCGTTTAAAAGAAGTACGAAAGTAGGACACACCGTGAATCTGAAAAAAACAAATCGTTTCACATTTGAGACCGATTTCACGGCAGAATAATCTCACATCGGCTTATAATTTAAGAATAATCGGAAATAAACAGTAAAGTTAAGCTAAAATTGATAATATACATAAATTTTACTTGCTGTTAAAATAAGATTAGCCAGGCGCAGACGCGCACCCAGGAGAGCGGCTAACGGGCTTTATCCCCCCCAATGTTCTTCCTTAAGAACCGTGTTCGCATGGGAACGCCGTTCCACTTGATACAAAATAAAGCTCTTTGCGTTCCCATTGTTAAAATATTTCAGAAAGTCGTCATCGCGCGTAAGAATTTGAAATGTTACGTTTACGATTTCATATTGGACACAGAGCTGACTTTAGCTGCGGGCGTAACGGGCGGTCGCCCAGGGCGCCGAAGGAGTTCCGTACGAACATAAATGTTTTCGAGCGAAAAGTGATGTAGTGCGGAAGTCCTAAAAGGAATCGTGGATGTCCAAGGCGTAGGCAAAAGCCACAGGCGGCCTTCTTGCTATACCAGGGAATCGTATGTCTGGTGGCACATCCAATTGACAATGTCCGGGAAGAAGACACCAACGACGGAAAATGCAGCTCCTTTTCCGGAAACGGGAGAGTTTGTCAACAGAGAGGAGAAAGGGTGATGTCAATGGGTGATTTATGAAGTAAGCTACCTTTTCAGAAAAAAGGTCCATAAGTATGCTGGAGAGCGGGATAACATGAAAAGGGCGTGATAATGGCTGAAATCTGAAAAACAAAAATGTTACAACATACTGGTGCAACTTAGAATAGAGTCGCCCGCTAGATATTCTAAACGCCACACCATATGGTTATCTGATGTTTGACCGCTAGTATTGTCTCGACCAGGACTCTACCATTCTCTTTCAAGTGTTCGAGCTGTCCTAAGCTCAATTTAAGTCTCTGTTGTGAAGTAGACAGTGTGAAAGGGCTCCTAGTAGTTGTGTATTTATTTTATTTTGTGTATAATTCGTTGTACCAATTGCATAACTATCAACTAATCGTTGATCGTGGCAATTATTTACTTCCTCTGATTAATTCTGCGATCAGTAATCTATATCATCCATCTCTCCGAAGTTACATCGGCCATAATAGAATAAGGCATCGTCTCAGAGCCTGAAAGCGTGGGTGAGTGTCTCAAATTTTATAAGTTTAGCTCTGTTTGATGGTTCGTTCACCGTCTTAGAAAAAACTATTGATTGCATAGCCATGATTCGAATTGAAAATATCAATTTAAATTACACTGTCATTGTAGCTGTCTTATCTTTTAATAAAAAACTTTGAAAATTTTATCTTCTAATTTTCTTTGCAAATGATTTTGCCCGAAGGTATGTAGTTACCTTATGCTAATATTTTTGTATAATAAAAATGAAAATTTCAACTCATGGTTCGCTATTTAATTAGTCCTCAAGGTATTTTAAATGAATTACAGAAAAGGAAAAGGAAAATTGACATTTTCATTTAAAACTTTCAACATTGTATAATAAAATATTAGTGCGGTTTGGTGTAATTTAATGTTGTTTGATAAACGTTTAGTGGAATTTTTTTCTAGAGTTGAGCCCCCCCAAGAAAAAATCCTGGGTGCGCGCCTGGCCAGGCGAATTTATCTATCCACTTGAGCCAAGGGCCCCTTGTCTTTAGGGTGGCCAGATTTACATTTTACATTCTTATCCTGCAAGACACCAATAGCGGTTTGCAGGGGTTGCCATTAAAACAAACACATTCTAGTTACGTCTATTGGCCTGTCTTATCACGTTTGGGAAAAAAGTGGTTTGCACTATATCTCGGTTCCAGCGACTATTTTTACATATTTTCTGTTACATTCTGATCTAGCTCTACGCTCATTGTACCAGTAGGTACAATTACGCCGCGCACATCCTCGATGAATTTGGAGCTATTAAACTTTTCGAATAGTTTCCGCTTGTACTTCGTTCTCCTACACTTCATGTCCTCAAAAGCTCTGACACGATGGCATCGCATCAACACTCGCTCTTGACAAATTGAACCGTTCTATGTTGGGATATTTTGGGGCCCCTACATAGGCCCTCTTCGAAGGGGTCCCAGATCGCGTAGCAGTATTCAACGATAGGACGGATTAGCGTAAAATGTCCGATTTTCTTAACACTAGAGGGGCATCCCCGAAGGACTCTGTAGGTAAGCCCTTGAACCATGTTCTCCCAATTACGGACTCCTATTCTGGTTGATCGAATGACGAACTTTATATGGAGCTGCTCCTAGATAGGGTGACCATACGTCACGGTTTAGCCGGGACAGTCCCGGGTTTTAGATGTTTTCCCGGCGTCCCGTCCGGTTTTGTATTTGTCCCGGTTAAAAATTCCTTTTGTTTTTTATTTCATAAATTTGGAACAAATAAATCACATTCCACCAGTTATGCATGCAATCCATTTATTAGGAATTAAAATATCATTCTTCAATTAAGTTTAAATAATTATAATCCTTAAGGGGCGCCTATAGGTGAGAGGTGTGCGGCGCACAGCCGAGTGCATGCAGGGCACATTTAGCTATACGAGTTTCGAAACAATTATTTATGTTTTAGATCATGCTTATTTACTTTCACGAATTAAGTTTATGTAAAACGTTATATTTAACTGTTATCACGCCATAATATTTTCTTGAATGTTGCCAGATACGGATTTAACCACGGCTAGAAATGATACGCGACGTGGCCTCTCCTAAATGCTTTGGCGAACCAAAATACCTACCTTTTTTCTGGAAAATTTTCTAAAAACTTGGAGTGCGTTTTATAGCCCGAAAAATACGGTAAATATTTGTTCCCATCAATTTTCTAACCAATTCTATAAAAATTTTGTGCAGATAATGTTAGAATTTGAAAGAATATGGGTTGCTTTGTCAAGAAAATTATGGCCAAGCTACGCAGAATTTATCTATTTGGCATGTAGGCGACAAAAAAACTAAATATCTTATATTGTCCTGGTTATGTCCCGATTTCTTCTCCCCAGAACACGTTGTGAGCCGGTTTTACTTCCTCAGAATCTGGCAACCCTACTCCTAGAGCAGGAGTCCACAACCTGGTGCTCGCGAGCACGGCGGTGCTCTTTGGTAGTCTTACCGTGCACCTATACGATGCTAAAAATCGTCTTTCCTAGTACCATCAATTCGATTTGTTCGCCTGTTTCCTTTCTAAACGTACGAAAGGACATTTTCAATCATTTTGATGTTAATTTGATTTTATTTACGATAATTCCTACTTTTACAAAAGTATAGTGGTGCTCGTTGGGTGCTCAAGAATGTAACTTGGTGCTCACCGCATTGAAAAGGTTTCGGACACCTGTCCTTGAGGATATTAGTCCAGAGGCCCTAAAATTCACGATTAGCCACCAAATGCTCTCCCATGACCAAAAATAAATTTTATTCTTTGGAATCTGCACCAAATATCGGCAAAGAAAATAATTACTTCACTTTCCATTAGATTTAAAGCTTTTGTATCCATTCTTTGATATAATTTTGCAAAATTATTTATCGAAACCATTGATTGCGTTTATTTAGTTAAATATCTCTATCAAATACAAGGCGTAAGTTTTCAATCGAATAGCTTAAGTACGTTCACCTTTCAACTGTAGAACTCCTACATACGAACAACTACATAAAAGATCTAACTAAATTATAAAGGGGTTAAAGACCCGGCATCAGTCCTTAACATCGCTCGAATCGGTTCATACAACTTCGCAGAGAAATAAACGGGTCTTTTTCCGTCTTACTCGAAAAGGAAATGATTCCAATTAGATTTTTTCCATCGCACGATCTACTGTTTCATGTACCTTTTATGATAGACAAGAATTCTCATCATATATTTTACGTAAATTATTTTATTAAAAAAAGTTTTTATTGGTAAAACATTTAGTCTTTTGGGTCATGATGGTCGGAAAACTTGAATAAAGGCATGAAATATCACTTGAATGCAAAAATATCCCATCTATTTTCTTCTGATTCAGGATAAACTTTACTTAAAGATGCAGAATGAACATAAATAGAAAGGATAACAAGAATGTTTTGCTGTCCTCTTTCATTCCAAAGTTTACTACTTAGATGGATGCAAGAAACCAATGAATTATACGCTTTATCGTACAGCGAAAATAGTAAAGTGAGCGTTACCTGAACTTAATGCACACGAAGATATAGATAAAACTGCAAATATTACGACGGAAAATATTTAAAAACGTTTTTGCCAAATACTTTTCAAAATCTTCAGTTTTGACAACAGTAAATTTGACATATTTGTTTAAAATATTCAACATGCTAACAAACACTGCTATTTTATGAAATCGATAAAAATATAAGAAAATGTTAAATTCATGCACAATATTGAATTGAAAATTTCCATCGATATGAATTGTGAGGGTCACGAGTATTCCATTGCGTATGTTGTCAGTCACCACATAATTAAAATTTCAACGAGAAATGGATGTGTGCATGTATTTCGAATTGATAATTGGATAAAAGAAACTTATGACGACATGATTTATTTATGTAATTTTATTACTTCAAAAGTCGCATTTAACATCTATAAATCAAAGGCCATAATAACATTAAACTTGCGAATAAATTAAATGCGCTTAAAGAGTGCCACAACGGCACGCTGGCTTAGGGGGTAAAGGTGAACCCAGGAATGTAAAATAGAGGAAAAACTAATACTTAGCACATTTTTAGCCGTCTAAGAATATTGTATGACATCGAATTTTTCCATCGCAACTAAAAATTTTCTATTAATGCAACAGTAAAAAGTGAAAACCTATTTTGTCAATCAAAAGGTCACTTACGAATAGTTTAATTGAATCGTAAATGAGTAACGGCTGAACCTCGGAAACATTATAATAAAGCTGATAAAATAGGCTAAAATTACTATTAAATACCTGTTCTTCGTTTAAAATTTTATATAGGTAACCTTTAAACTGCCTAAAATTTACGACATCCTGCATTTATTGATTTTAAGTTTGATAATGTCAAGGGCAAGGGAGAGATGGAAAACTTCGACACAGAAATAAATTCTGTCCAAAGAATTGCTACATGACATTACGCGATGACGACCACAACAAAGTCTGCGATTGGCAGCAAGGAGGAAAAGTGGGAAAGGTCGACAAATGGCCCTTTCCTCGGCGCACGCGCGCTTCTTGTTGCCAATCCCGTGAATACAGGCCGGGGCCTCTCCTCCAGAGGACCACTCAAATCCTCCTTCCACCCCTCGATCCCACCACGACACGCACCCACAGTCCCTCTTCCTCCCTATCCCTCACCGCCTCCCCTCTTTCTCCCCCGGCACACCTTTTCCCCTCCTACTCTCTACACCTCTTGACCAAACCCCTTCCTCCAAACCGCCTTTTTTCCCGCCGGTTTTTGTGTGAGGCTGACACTTTCTAGAGCCCAACACTGTCTCTCTCTCTCTCAGACACAAAAAGAAAAGCGAAGAGAGAGAGAGAGAGATATAGAGGAGTAAAAAAGCGCACCTTTTCCAACCAGCCAAAGTCCGCTGCCGACCTCTCCTCCGCCGCCTTCGACGGCAAGGGGTGGGCGGACCGGAAAGGGATACCACCGACTATAACTAACACCATCTCTCTCTCTCTCTTTCCCTCGTACCACCCCCGCCTCTCTCTCCTGCCTCTCTCACTCACCGTGTCCCTTCATGATCCCGTGCGTGAGGTAGAGCGGCGCGCGTCCAGCGAACTCCTCCCGCGACAGTGCGTCGCGCACCAGCGCCGGATCGCTCACCACCACGGAGTACACCGATCCCAGCCACACCCCCACCACGCCTCCGCCCACCTTCCTCGCCACCTCCGCGAGGGAGCGATGCGGCGCCTTCGGATCCAGGAAAGGAAGGTAGCCCAGGACGGGAATGCCGCGGGGTCCGGGGGGGAGAGGAAATCCCCTCCTTCCCCCGCGTCTCTTCCGGGCCACCCACAGAGCGGAAAGCGCTAAGATGAACAGAACCAGAAGGAGTGGCTCCGAAAGAAACTTCGTCCACCAGTGCATCATTTCGAGTCGCGCAGCTCGCCTCTTGCAGCTACTCACTAGAACGCGCGCTAGGGATCTAATTCTCTCGCCACTCGTGGCAAAGACTCGATCCCTGGCGGACTTTTAGCGAGCCTCTCGTATCTACTCCCTGTTCGATGGGGACGAACACCAGTGCGAGGATTGGGCTATTACCGAGCGCACTTCCCAATCGGTAAAGCGTACGAGGGTGGTCTTCCTGGACACCCCTACGAAGGCTCTCTGAAAGCTAGAAAGAGAGAGAGAGACGGTGGATCTACCGGAAAAACGGAGAAGGGCGGCGGACGGTTTCCCGGAGGGGTGGCCTTGAGGGTGACAGGGAGCAATGTCCGGGGAAGAAGGCTCGGAGTACGGGCGTGGAGGAAGAGGCAGGAGGCCCTGGAAGAGGGTGGGTGAGTCGGGGGAAGAGATCGGATTGGAAGAAACGCTTCCTAGCGACTCTTCGCTGCGAATGCCGATGATGACTGAAGAGGGTTTGACCTGTGGCTATATGTTGCGCGAGGGATTTTCGAGCGAAAGGATGGCTCATTTAACAGTGCCGGCTGAATTTCAATGGAGGTTCCTTCGAAATGCATGAATAATCTCACTCCGCATATGCACGACTCTGACATGAGGTTCACGGAGTAGAAAACAGGAAAAAGATGGCGCAAAATATGGGAACTTTAGGTTTAGGCGGGAAGATTAAGAACGCCTTCGCTGATGTTAAAACCTTAAAAAAAACTTCGCTTTAATATGAAAAGGTCTTGGCTAATTCTTTAAAATTTTGTATAACATATCAATGTATTGATTTTACCTTGTTATAATTCTACTAAATGACTCTAATTCTTTCCAAGAAATGGACTAACTACTAACTTATCAACAGCATTCTAGAAAAAGCATAAATAAATGTATATAAATTGTTCTATTCCAAAAAACATCGTAAATTTGTATATTTCCTCCATTAGCCCAAAAATAAACCTGCACATACTGCTCTACAATTAAAATTCTAATTCCAATAACCAGACTGAAAACCATCCAACCGAGAACAAAACCTCTTTCATGTGTTTAAGTGAAACAGGTACAGCTTATTTCATAACCGGGATGTATGCATCTTCTGGGCCATGAAAAACAATTCTTATTCCCCGCAATCTTTGAATAACACGTGTGCGGACGGAGTGGATTTGAATTGCGTAGAAGTGTTATTTATCTCCATCCGGCGAATGAGATCGCCATATCCTCGCTTCCATTTGCTTTTGGAGCGAGATCTTGGGAGAAGAGAATGGACTTTGGCTACGACCCCGATCCATATGCGATATCCGCTCCCTCCTTTGTCTTTATTAAGTCCATCCGACGGCCTCGGGCTACCCGAGTTCTCCATTCCCGGACAAGAGAAGACGATGTCGAAATTTTGCCTACTAGAAACAACTGGAAATCCCGTCAAAGGAACCGGTTAAAACAGGAAATCCACCATATACTCCACCCAACATTCATTTAACTCACATTGTCCAAATATTTCGCGCTATTTGTACCACACCAGCTAGTGGTGAATCGAGGTTGAAATGATTATTTTTTTTGCCTATAAATTGTTTGCAAACCAACTAACTACTTCCCGAGTAGTGAGCAAATACTACAATGAGAAATTCACAGAATATTAAAGATATGTGAAATAAAAATGTATTTAAGAAATATCTTTCGCTGCGATAAATTATTATAGACATTTTAATTTGCCCATGTTCCTCATCAGCTTGTTCCATATTTTGTGCAATGTTAGAACGATATTAATACGCACGTAACTGCTTCGTAATATTATATAATTCTAACATCAGTATCAATTTTAAAGAATATATTTGACTAATACATATTCGCGGATAGTTGTCTGCGATTCGATGCAGACAAATTTGAAGTCACTGAAAAACTAGCTAATTTCACGCCTGTACATTAATTCAAAAAGTACAGTTCAAGTGTAGTTCTGTTTAATAAATACGCTAGTGAAATTTGCATTTTTAATCTTAATTTATAGTGTCACTAATTCGCTACGTCTTCGCTTAAGCTTGCTTTTAATTCTTGTATCGAGGATACAAAATGTCATTCTCGTCGTTGGCCCCCTTGGTGCTCTTCGTAAAGAGTAGGCTAATGCCGGCACTGAGTTTCCCTCCTCCCTTGTGTATATGTTCGGTGCGGAAGGAGTAATGGCTATAATAATCCAAGAGGTTGATTAGCCAGAAATTCCATACAAACAAAAACATTCTCTTCCTGGTAAATCAGCCCATTTAACCTTACGCTCCAATTGAGTAATTTACAGACTTATTCAAGCCAGTTAGGCGCATGTAGTTCCAAAATATTTCGCTAGATGTCAATTCACTCTAAAAATAAAGCTGTACCTCTAAATAACTCACGCGATTTGATAAATGAGGAGTGCTTGGAGATATAAAGAATAAGAATAACATTTATCTCTTTCGTTAAATAAAATACAAATATTAAATTACTATAATTTCATAAATAAATTTAAGTGCTGTCTAAATGTTGGACCAAAAGAAACATTGCAAAAAGATGCAAGCATGTATATATTTATGATTCTAGAATTTTTTCGAATATGTAAAAAACTAAATTATATCCTCAGGCCATTATAAATAATTATTCTAGGTAAATATATTAAAGTATTACATTTATAGAAAAAGGTACGATAACTCGCTGGAATTCCCCTAAATGGATGAATTACTGGATTATAATTTATTTCCCACTGCAACCTAAGCATAACATTATTGCCATGGAATGTGTTATTTCCTGTCAATATCTCTAATTATTTCTTTACGCAACGAGTAGTAAACACTTTTGTGCATATATTTAAAATTATACTAAAGACGCTTCATATGCGACCTCCAAGCAAGAAGCGACTCTCATTTGACGAGAAAGCTAATCCCATTTCGCTTCCCGTAACAATTTTTGCTTCGGTTTGCATCGAGTTTTCCACCCTAAGTGGTACACTATCATAACCGTGGGTAGAGGGGCTTCTGCTATCGTAAGCTAACCTCTGCGGCATTTCCTCCGTCGGCAGGGACGCTCACGAAGGCTGCGTGGTCAATGAATCCTACGGCGATTGTTCCCACGCTCACGGCTGCGACCGAGGTGGCGGACCCCTCGCTGCCAATCCGCTTATCCATCCAGCTGTGAAAGGAGGGAAGAAATTCAATGCTCAGCAAACCAAGGGAAATAAAATTTCAAAGATTACTATATGAGCAGAAAGTGTTTTTCAATTTACTCATGTTCCAAAAATGCTTTGTCGACACAACTGAGAGTTTTACACAATAAGAAGTTTCCCACACATCTATATAAGGTTCAACGCTCCTCCACAATATAATATAGCAGAATTACGCATGTCTAGTGCAGATTTTTCAGGGCAAGGAAATGCGTCCAAACTATCATGATATTCTTTTATAATATTTGTTCATCTCTACTTGGCCCATAATGGGCAGCATAGAAGTCCGTCTAAATTGTTGAGATGCATGAGGAAATAACACGGCCTTGTCGACAGTATTTACATTTAACAGCCACGCATAAAAAACATGCTAAAAATTTATACCAAATAAAGTCGAGAATGCCTCATCGCAGTAGTTTTTCGCCATTTATAGTTACTGATATATTTTATAATAAAATTTATAGTATAATTGAACAAATTGCATTAATGTTGAATTTGTTTTAGTTCAAGAGATAATTCGACAGTATATATCACCGAACTTTTCCAAGAAACCAATCTGCTGTGCAACTGGGTATCTTCAGTTTTTCTCTGTCATGGTTTTATGCCAATACAGATATTACGAACATGTTCATCTTCTGTTAAGCACATTGATTTTCACTATCTTTATAGGTAGTATAGGGGAAAGTATTATTTTGACGAAAAATTTTATTTCGAGATTTCAACGAAAATACACGCTTTGAGGTCCCTAGAACACGTCTTCACTATTTTCTCAATGATGTCTGTGTATGTGATAGGAATTTTGTGGGTGTTCTAACTCAAAAACTATTAATCAGATCCACGTAAAATTTTATATTTGACATTTTTATTGAAGGAACAAGCGTTGATTAGTATTTGGTTAAAATCAGTCAACAAAAAGCGGATGTTTCTCTTATCACTTACCCGTTTTTACTTTCTCCATACGTAGTATAGGGGAAAGCATTGTTTTCACGAAAAATTTTATTTCGAGATTTCAATGGAAATATACGTTTTGAGGTACCCTGAACACGTTTTGACCATTTTCTCGATGATGTATGTGTGTGTATGTGACAGCTCAAAAACCGTTAATCAGGTCAATGCAAAATTTAATATTTAACATTTTTATGAAAGTCTCAAGAACTGATTAATTTTTAATAAAAATCGGTCATAAAGAAGTACGTATTTACTCTTGTCACTTATCCGTTATTTTGAGATATTTGCTTTAATATTTATATATTTAAAAACATACTGGAATAAAAGTTGTAGGAAATTTAATTTTCTACAACCTTTGTGCAAAGCATTTTTCCATATAATGCATTATTTAAGAGATATCTTAAAAATTAAATTATTTAGCTGCCACCACCACGCCACCTACCGACGACTATCGTTAACAATTGACGCTTAGTTACATCTTATTGTTAGTAACGCTCCTTTTTATTTTCTTAATTGTTGGAGATTTGTGGCTATATCTAATATCAGAAGGCTATGGTTTGAATTTATTTCTGTTCTTTGTTAAGTCTAAAATTATCTCGGTTTCTTAAAATATTTTTTATTAAGTAACCTATTTGTAATTTTTAGAAATATTACAGGTATGGAGAAAGTCATGTGGTGGCCACATCAGATTTTTTATATTTGCTTTAATAATTGATCAATGTAAAATCAAAGTTGTAGAAAATTGAATTTACTACCACTTTTGTTCGAAAGATTATCCCATATAATGCATTGTATGAGAGATGTTTAAAAGCTATATTTTTTAGCTGCCTTCACCACACCACCTGGAGGCGACTTTTGTAAACAATTGACGCTTAGTTACGTCTTAGTATCACTCCATTATATTCTTAATTGTTGAAGCTCCGTGGCTATATCCAATATTGTCTATAGTATAGTTTATGTCTGCCCTTTTTTGGGTCTTTGAATTTTTCTTGCAGTTTCCTAAACTATTTTTCATCATTTAACATATTTGGAATTTTTAGAAATATTACAGATAGGGAGAAAGTCATGTGGTGGCCAAATCAGACTTTCGAAAGAGAGGTATGCAATGAAATTGCAGTGAAAACACCAAAGAATGTTGGTAGAAAAAACGTATGGAATTCTTACTTCTAAACTCCATCACCGCGAATAGAAATATATAATAAAAAACAAAACAAAAACAATATTTCTTCATCGTGTATACGCTTCAACCTTCCACATTCGTAGGTCTGAAACCCATAATAAGAAAAGTGTAGTATTGAATAGAAAAGAAAACTAGGACAAGGGATATTATGTGGTCGTGGCATAAAAAATTGAAATGCAAAATTACGAAGCATTTTTTCGTCGAAATAAAAAAAATACTTTTTAAAGAATGCGAATGACGATTGCTGGAGCGTCCGACAGCCAAGTCGCCTTCACGGTTGATGAACTTTGTTATAGGGCACTTAAGTCTCTTTCGTTGGTATCATTTTTTGAAAGAGTTAAACTTTTTCTGGTCTGGAAAAGTAAACTTGGTTAGCCAAAAAAAATAAATCCGAATCTCAAGGTGAAAATTAAAATATTTTACGCTAGAGAGATATAAAAGTAATTTATATTTCTCTTCATTAACTTAACTAAAAATTAACGAAGATTATCTCCACTTAGAAATAACAAATAAATAAAAGATATATAATTTATAATATTTTCAAATTCAGTCATGCGATATAAGGGATAGTATATATTGTTGAATGATGGATTTATTGTGAATTGAAAAAATAATTTGGCAATAATTGGCGATCATATGTTAAACAATATCTCATTATAAAATGCGTTATTCTAAATTGCATAATATTTTTCTGATACTGGTTTTCCTAAATTCTACTAAACCGTAATGAAAATGTTCAACTCTCGTTTTATGATTCAAGTACCTAGTTAAAAGAAAATTTTACTATCTTAAGAACAACATTATACACTTTAAACTGTAAGTGGAGCCAAGAATTTGAAATGGAGCATTCTACGTCTTTCATTCCATATTTAAACATTACAAAACCTTAAGAAATTTATTGCAAAATATTTTTGTGGCCAATTCATGTCCGTCCATATGTCTGTCTGTCTATAATCAGTCAAAATATAAACATTAGATGTTTTCTTACAATGTTTTGTTTGTTTATCAATAAATTTTCACGGATAATTCGTATATTTTCTTCTGTAGACACTTTTTCGCAAATTCTAAACTGTAAAATAATATTTTGGACTGTAGTAAACTTAGATTTTTCAACCATTTCTGTAAAATACTTTATCCAAAAGTTTTTGCTTGTTAAAAGTTTACACATTTTATTTTATCGATAACATTTATATTCGTTATTAAAAAGCGAAACATTTATGTATAAAAACATTAAAGAAAATGCTTTATTCGTATTAAATTCGTGCGACTATACATTATTTACGCTTTTCGTTTTGGAAAGGAATCGAGATATTTTTGCATTTCTCAAAATCTTTTCTCGCATCAAAAGTTTGCGTATTATTTTAGCTTCAGGAAACAAATATTTTATCAATCCTTTACAATAAGCTTTTGACTTTCTACAAATTACATCTGTGAAAAATTACCCAAGAGAATAATAAATCGTGAAAGACATCCTATGAAAAATTGCTTTATTCAATTAGATGTATTGTATACGGTTTCAAATATTATTTTTAAGAATTTTTTAATTTATTCTCTCTAACATACTAAATGCTGAGTACACCATGTGTTGCTTACATTTCCTTTGACTTGACACTTGAAAAAATGTATTATATCTTTAAAAAGTTGTGATATAAAAAGTTTTGTGTTGTGGAATTCCCAAAGTTGTATCAGCAGAGTAAGATAAGTGACTCTACTAATTTTCCTTTTGTAGTATAGTAAGACACCATTTCCCGACAACATCTATCATCAGTGCTCCCTCGAAGCAGCACAGGCGCGCAGCAGTTTTTGAAGTGCCGCGCCTCAAATTTTTAAAGTCGTTCACACGCGCATGACATGTCTCCGATATTTTTATTAACATTTGATTATACGTTGAATAAACGTGGAAGAATAATTCTATCCCTTGTTTTAATGTATATTTTGTACTGCAAATATAAAAAAAGTAACATTGCATTTATTATATAGCGCATCATCTTCATATTGGCGCGTACAACGAAGTTCATTCCGGCCATTGGTGAAAGCAATTGGAGGAAACATTGCCAACCATTCAAAATAAGTTTGCAATAAGACGATACTTTTGTTTCGAAAAAACGTCCTCTCAACCAACATCTCCCCTTTCTACAAGTTTTCCTCTGTGGTTGGTTTCGGAATGGTCCAAAAGCGCTCTCTCTCTCTCTCTCTCGCTTGTTCTTAATGGAATCATTGCCAATGCACTTGACCTCAACAGTGCTTGGTAACATAAAGAACACTGGAATGCCTATTATAATAATCTCTATTATAATAATCCTATTATAATAAAAGCCGATCTCATTCTGCCATTCTGTGTGTAATAATTTATGAATAAAAGCGAATTACTTAAGAAAGGTACGTTTGATTTCAATAAATCGTTCGTCAGACACTTGGCGCGTTAACTTGCAGAAGATAAGAGTACGGGTTTGATTCCGGAAGAGTTTACTTTTCTCTATTTTATTAACAATAAAAGAAGTGTAGGATAGTTTTAGTTTGTATTCTAAAATAGTTAGAATTCAGATACAAGCTCGGGACTTGAAGGTGTTGACGTTAGAATAAGCAAGATTTGTTTCCAGTTAAAAAGGTTTGAATAACTTCCGAATTAGTTAAGAAATTGAATTCAAATCCGAAAAAAATCGAAATATTTTCAAGGAGTTAACTATGAAAAATCATAACTGCTTCACGATTTATAGCCACGTTTGGGGTCGCTAGATAATTGCTCTTTCCCATCTATGGACCAACAGAGAAACTATAATTGTAAATGGACAAGATAAATTTGTATATAGGAAACAAAAATTCAATTTTCAGAGAAAGGAGTTAAATCTGTCCAATTATGACGGTTAGTAATGGAAATAAATCAGCACCAGTCTGACCGATGTCAATAAATTTTAGCAGCACGGATTTTAATAAAATATGTATTATTCTGATGATTTAGCATTTTTTAATTGTAAGAAATGGTTTATTTCTACCCGTCATTCCTGGCGAGAAATTACACCAGTTCTTTCATAAAAAATAAAAGCGAAATCAGCAAACGGCGAAACATTTAACGTTCTGTTCAATCAGACTCCATATTTATCCTAAATTTAACCGAAACAATCCCAACCTTATTTTCAATAATTTCATTAGGTAAGATGGCCAGTATTGTGGGGCTAAAGAATAATCAATCACAGATATATATCAGCGCCTATACGGGCACCTTCAGGTTTTTATTCACCATTCTTCGCCTCCGCAACTCAAATGGCCAGACAAACTCCATTAATCGGAGCACACGTCCCCCGCACCTTTTGGACCGCTAAGCACCGACTACGGTAAGGACTCCGGCGAAGAAGACGAGAAAACGAGTGGGCAGCAGCATGTGCCGGGGAAAACGTACGCAAGGACTTAGAAGAAGACCATAGCCACCACACACACACACACGCTCAGCCACATCACTTCACTCCACCTTCTCTCTCCCCAACGCCCGGTGTCTCCCAGACACCCGCGGTTAGTGACCCACAAAGAATAGAGAGCCGAAGGGGAGTAGAAGGAGTGGAAGAAGGCGAGAAGAGACGGCGGGGGAGGGAGCGTGCGCGAAGCGGGAGGGAGGAGGACGTATGGGTGGCGGGGAAGGGAAACCACTTTCTCCGCGCTGCAGCACGCCTTCTCCTCCTCTCTCTCTCTATCCTCGGACTAAAGGCGATGGGTCGCCCGGATCGGTGACGTATTCTCTCTCTCCCTAGGCGCCCGCCTCTCGCACCCGAACGCCCCATCGCACGCACCCTGCGGCACCCACGCGCCCTCCGCCCCGGCGGTGGACCGGAAAACACCCTGCATTCCTCGCAGTCCCTGCGTCTCTCTCTCTCTCTCTTCCTCCTCCACCATCGGCCCTTCTCTCGGCGATGGCTGGATCACCGACCTGCCGGCGGCGCCGAGGAGGAGGCGAAGGGCGATGGCCGCGGATAGAGGTGCACCGAGGTGTGGAGGTCGACGCCCCTCCCTACGTACTTCGGGAGCACTTTGACACACGATGGAATAAGCATACGACGGATGGAGTGTCACTGCTCTCTCGCAAACTCCCACCGACGGTTCTCATTGATATTCTCTCTCCTCGCACCAAATGGTCAATTTGAGTGAAACATTACGGAAAATGTCGCGAAATAAGTTAATAAAGCCGCATGTTACCGAAGAATACGGAAGATACCGGAAATACGTGCTTTTTCAGTACGGTCATTATTTTCCGCAAATCTGCAAAGGACCAAAGTAAAATCCCGATCGAATTATATGTATTTCAGACACAATAAAATATTTTTGTCCAATTTTTTGCATTATTCTAACGCAATTTACACGCTGATCTGAATTTTTATGATAACATACTGTATTCAAATTAAACTGTTAATGGTAATCGGTATAATAAATCCTTTATAGAAAATCATTTATTTTGATATCTATAAAACGCTTGCACAAAATCAAAGACTGACGTAGATATTAATCGCCGTTGACATAAATACTACAAATGTAGAAAATTAATCACAAATCTAAAATAAAATTGATATATTTTTCTAGGAACTAGTATATACAACAGTATATTTTAATTAGGTATTTCGGATACTGTACCTACTGCGTTCGAAGGTCTCCGAAGCAGTTATTCAACGATTATAAAGAAACCAAACAGAGTAGGTGATAGACGTTCACA
Organism: Tanypteryx hageni; assembly: GCA_028673005.1. NCBI lineage: Eukaryota > Metazoa > Arthropoda > Insecta > Odonata > Petaluridae > Tanypteryx > Tanypteryx hageni. Next base: position 98,179,122 of record CM054113.1, on the reverse strand, counting down.
TCGACAATTATGCATCACATTCCAAGTTCATTGATAAATATCACTTGTTAAGTACAGTTTTCTTAGACTGTCAAAGTGGAACTCTGAGGTCGCCGTAAAAATTAAAATTAAATTAAATTAAAACTAAACAACAAAACATAGGTATTTACAGAGAAAATTAAACACATATTCCTAAGTTTGTTGATGTGTGTATATATATATATATATATATATATATATATATATATATATATATAATATATATATACACATATGTGTGTGTGTGTGTGTGTGTAAATATATATAACGATGAGTTACCGATTATATACATAAATTTTAATTGGCGATTTAGAATATATTACCGACTGCGCTCGAAGATCGCCAACGCAAACAGCGATTATGATAAAACTAAATGTAGAGAAAATAAATTTTTATATGCTTCGTCTGTCCTTCATCTTCCCCCTGCCTCACTCGATAGGCATAAAGTGTTAAGCAACTCAATTAGTATACAATAAAAACTAAATTCTATTAATAAAACTCAATGAATTGGTTGAAAGTTGTTTATATATTACGACATCGGCATTCTACCATTTTTAAATTTTGGCACAAATGATAAAATATTTTTTACGTGGACATGTCAATCATGACCAATATAGTTGATTTATGATAGCAGCAGTTTGAAATGGTAATGAATTATCACTGGAAGTATTTAGCTAGTTTAAAAAAATAACATGCAATTTATTTAACGATCTGTAGATAACGAAGAAGGGAGATTGTATTGCGTAGTCATAAACAATATTTTCCAAATAAAATATATTTTCAATGATATAATATCATTTATTGATAAAAAACATTAGAAATATTTAATTTACGACCGTCTGCAATTGCTATCATTCAAGATTTTTTTAAATTTCGATATTAAACCCCTTCACTATTATAACAATGGTTCCAATTGGTTCAAGTTTCAAGGAAAACTCAATGTAAAAAATAATTATTAATTTTTGCGAAACTGTATTGAGAATTGAAATTACCAATTTCTTAGCCCTACATCACATAGAATGTAGCAGGAAGCAGGGGCATTCGGGCAGGCCCCGATGAGCCGTTCACATTTACGCTAAAAGTTGCCAAATTTAAAATGCATAAAAAATTTGTTGAAATATTTACGCAGCTACATGGAGGAAACAACAAACGTGATAATATCCGAGATAACCCTTTTCTGAAAATAACTGTTTCCATCATTTTCTCAAATAAACAAACAAACATAGGAATTAAGTACGGGATGAGGATATACTTGGAACAATTAAATAACTTTTCATTTTCTCAATTGTTCATAAAAAAACTGTTACATTCTTCAAAGAAAGAGATTCATTTAGCGGCTAAAAATGTTATTAAAAATACGAAAGAGATTTATCTCCGCAACTGGGAAGTCACCTGATTCTCATTATTCTTTTTCAAAAAGAAAATTACCGAGAAGAGGAAGTTGGCGAAAATATCGACAGTCGAAAAGACAAAATTACATTTACTTTTCCCGTTGTATACTCGATGCTAACACCTTTATTAACGTTGCTATTTACCACTAATGTAGCCGAAAGTCGTTTCTCGAAATAACAAAATGATTGAAGATTATTTACGAAGCACACTGGGCTAAGGGAGATTGGGTAGTCTTAAATCGCTGTCAGTCGAGTACATAGACATCAACATCAACAGCAATATAGATATGTTTGCTCCACAAAAAGAAAATATTATTGGTGTGAAAGTAATAAAACTACATGAAAGGCATCCGCACAAATATTTTTAGGTGCCAGTGAGAATTTTTAAAATCGTCATAACCTATAAAACTGAGGTTTTTAAGAGGACTACAAAATAATTTCTTTAAAAAATTTTGCCAATTGTTCATCATGCATATGCATAACATACATAACTTTATTCTTGTATCCTCACCTCTTCTTTTAATAACACATTTAAAAATAATATGCTACCACTTAGCATAAAAAACTTCTCTAAGAAGGAGAGGTTAGCAAACTCCGCTCTAATTAAATAAAACCGATCGGGGAAGCCGTGGCTTTAATTTTCCAAAATGTAGTGTAATTTAGTGAAAAAATTCCAACAAATACGGACAAAACCACACGACCATAGTTTCGACTCTTCGCTTCTCTTCACCTAATCACTCAACTCTTAAGAGTTGAAACCTGTGATTTTGTTTGTGCATTTGGTGGAATTTTTTACATTGTTATATTGTATTTTTGAAATTCAAAGCTTATCTATCTAAATACCTATTAATTTTTAATTAATTAATTTAAATTAACCCTGATAAATTATATAGACTAGTGGTTTCCAAATTGTGGTACTCGCACGACGAGTGGTACGCGAAGCTTTTTAAATGTTACGCCAGAAGTATAAACCTGGTGGGGAAACCCTAGTTGTTTGTTATTTGAGGGCATAAATTTATTTCACTCCTTTATTTATATTTTATAATTTTATTTAGGACATTTTTACATTAAAGTGAAAAGGTAAATAATTAATTTCCTCGGCACATTTTCGAGATAGGTGGTATAGAAATTCCCATAAAATTTTGCAAGTAAAGCATGAAAAAAGTTTTGAAATCACTGGCAAAGGCATGTAAGGAAATATAAAGTGGAGAATTGAAAATAATGCTTAGTAGAGTATATGTTTATCCATAAACACCTTAATTTTAAATAAAAATAGGCGACATTAAGGTTAGGCAACGTCAATTAAACTAGCGGAAACACTCCGTTGAAAATAAAAAAGCAAACGATTTAAAAAGAACTCCGACTTTCATAAAATGGAATGTCAACAACTTAAACGTGGATGTAAAAATGTCACAAAGCCTCAGCAAGGACAGATTGAAAATTTCTTTTTAGTTGATGGCAAATAATTCACCCATTTGTAACATGAAGGTTATGTACAAGAGTCAGACATAAATTATGGAAACACTTGTAGGAAATGAACATAATGATCATAAAAATTATGGATTTGATATTTGCAAGCCAGATTAACTTGCACTATGGGCGATGGGCCATTTGCACGTTACTTTAATTTGATTTATCATTTATAACCAAAAGATATGAAATAAACATTTTAAATATTTCCTATAACTTTTTATGATACATTAATTCTCACAATAAAAATCCAGCATGCCCGTATTTCTTTTCCTTTGGATGTTTGATGACGTAGTTAGTCATTTTTGCCCATACAAATCAATTTTACTTTTCTAAAGAAATCATAACTTACTTAGAAAACACTATACTTTCTCGACGAAATTATACAGCTTCGATTAATAAACTCATGCCATATATCGGTCAAAAAATAAATCTCAAGAGATAGATCATGCATATTTCATGGAATTAAGATAAGCATTTTAATGTTATAAAACGAATGGGTGTATTTGTATTCATTGAGTATTTATTAATATACATTTTATCGTTTGAACAATAATTATAAATTTTTCTACCCTTCAGCTCCCATCCCTACTGTTTCCTTCATCCGTCTCTCCATTATTTTCCTCAACGATTTATTCTCTCAAAAATCTGTACAAGTTGATTTCTCTGTTCTATTTTGATCGTGCTGATTGTCTTTATTCGTCGCTGCATTCTATGTTTTTCTCATTTGCTTTGTTATCCGCCACTCTTATTTTTGATCATCAATGTCTCGTAACTTTTCAAACTATACCCATCCTCTTTACCTTGTCTTATAATCCTTATGGCCATCTATGTATATTCTCACCAAACTTGAGTAAATATCTTAATTTAAATTCACCATCACTCTCGTAGGCGAACTTCCCATTTCCTTCATTTATTTTCAATCAGATCTCTTCAGTACATCTTCAATTCGGAATCTTCATTATAGTAACCTTTCTACAACTTATTATTACAGCAATATTTTTTTATTATTCTCTGAAAGCTTTGATTTCACTCATCAAAAATAGTATCAGTAAGACAAAAAGTAAGATATATTTGAGTTCAGGATCTTCTTTTAATATTTTTATCGTTACCATGTTGGTCTTGAATACATAACAAAATGCAACTGTCCGATTTTTTAAATGATTCCAATTTTCTTTGAAGTTTCATTATAATTATACATAACAGTCCTAGGACCGTTAAACGGAAAAAAATAAATTAGCAGTCATTATCAAAAGCCCGAAATTTTGATCTGGAAACGGACATCACACCTGAATGCCCCCTTACCGAATAACCTGAATGAAATGCATTGCCGAATGTGCGCATGATTTCGGCGCCTTCTTCGACCACGTTTGAAACAACGTTCTCTTCCGAAATGTCATTTTTCCGTCGGATGCTCGCGATACACGCTAGAAGATCGTAAATAAATGATGCAACGCAGCGCATTGAGACCGGATGTAACCGAAGAAGTCGAGGTCACGGGTGCGCCCAGCGAGGAGAGAATGGAGGAGAGGAGAGGGAGAGCGTTGTAACTCGATATGTTTGTTACACTGCGCCACTCAGGCCGCCGCCGCCGCCCCCACTCGCCCCGTCCCAAACTCTCATCCCAATAGTTTTAATTTAACGGCCCTTCCCGTCCTGCTTAAGACGTCGCCGAAGATCGTGACTTGGCGATGGTGTTCGAGGAACGTGCTCCACGACATCCGTCGCTGAATTGAGTCTGCGGATTTTTTATTCCGCAAATCCAAAAGGAGGTTTATTACAAACTGCCTACATTTTATACATTATTGATGAGCCGCGCTATTTAATGTATTCATTTGCAAATATTTAAAATTCCAGGCCCTCTTCAAAATCTGTAGGTGTAGGTTCATACGATACAAAATTCCCATAGTACAATATTACCAACACATCAATTGATCCATATGCAATCGTGAAGAATAGAAAAGAAGGAATCCATTAAACCTTTGATTGCACTTATATACGTACTTTATGCAGATATTATCGCAAATACAAAAATGAAAATTCATAGTTCTTTTTAAAGGATTTTAATGAAGGATAAGCGCTAAATGACCGAATAAAATTGCGTTATGTAGATGAATTTAATCCATTTAATTATAAATTTTAACATTATTTTGAAATGCATGCTTCAGGAAATCCCGGGTGCCTCTTTCTTTATTTACTCTTATAAATTCTAAAATTATTTCAGTATATCCGCATTTTGCTATCTCATCTCTCTTAATCCATTAAAAACACGGAAGTAAGGCTTGCAGACCCATCGAATGTTACCATTCACTCTGTTATTTTAAATAGACCTTAAACAATTCCATTTATCTCATTAATTACTGCCGAGTGTTGGAGTTTTTTTCTGTTGAACTATCAATCAAGAGGTAACAGATAACAAGATACATTGAATAATGGTTCTGAGTTTGATTCACTTCTCTGATACATACATTACCACGCCGGCAAAATGAGTTGTGATGAAATCTTCCTTTAAGGCAACTTCCGCATTACTTCCTTATACAGCTTGCATGTTAACTAAAAATTAGAGATAATTTCATAAAATACGGTTATGCAGCACGTTGATTAATTTTCAAATAGTGCAATTATCCGCGCACCATTAAGTTTTCTACACCATGGCATGTCGATAGTTCAACACCCTCAACTTTCTCCGTTCGAAACCTTTTCTACCTACCTATGATAACCATTCTCTTCTCTCGAAATAAGCAAAATTACCATTTTTACCTTTCTCTTTGCGTCATTCTCGCCATAATTCGACAACTTCCCTCAGTACTCCCTTCTCTCTCAAACATTTTCTGACCATTTTTTCTGTCAACTATCAATCACGATGATTAGCATTCTTTCAACTATATCAGCGTTTCCAGATGTTTGCTTGTCTATTTGTCATCATACACCGAGTTTTCCAATTCGTCTAAACTATGCAACCACTCGTTTCTGAAAGTCCGATTACTTTTAGATTTATTTATAAATGAAATTTATTAAGTCTCATCTAGGCATCGAGGACTTTTAGCCTAGACCTGAACTCGATACTACCACCCTGAGTCCAAATTTAGCAGATGTTCCATACATTCTTTCTTATAATACATTGAGATTCGCTTTAGTTGCCTTTGAGTTTTTGAAAGATTTGTTCTTGTTTTTAATAATTTCCGTACACAGATTTTTCGTTTTTATTTTTAATGAATAAATAATTTCTAAAATATTTATCCTTGGATTATTCAATAACGCAATCTTCGATTGCAGGTTTTCGCTGCAATCAGTGATTATTGATGGTGCTTTCGAGAAAAAATGCGTAGAGAGCATATGTATTTAAAAACTTTTCTACGCAGCTTTACCCGAAAGAGCCATCTATCGTCAATAACGCTCCATAGTCCGCGAATCTGACTGCCAAAATTAAATTGTCTGTTTTTACACAATTTGTATAATCTTCTATGCTTATTTATAATTATTTATTTTCTAACGCCTTCACATATTTTATGTAAATATGAATACTGCTTAGCCTCTAAAATTACACGATCAAATGAGCACAAAGGTGCATTTTTTACTTTCTCCATAGGTAGTATTGGAGAAAGTATTGCGAAAAAAATCGAATTCGAGATTTCAACGGACATACACGTCCCCTGAGTAAATTTACATTATTTTTCGATGATGTCCGTGTGATTGGAATTGGAACTCAAACTCTAATAATCGGATCAGTACAAAAGTTTATATTTAAGACTTTTATTATTAATCCAAGGTCTGAAAAGGTTTTGGTTGATCAACCGGAAGTGGAGGTTCACTCTTCCGTTTTTTGAAATATCTCCTTTAGAACGTAATTAATGTAAAGATTTCTTAATATTAATGTTGTAGAAAATACCATTTTCTAAAAGCTTTGTTTGAAACTTTTGTTTATAAAACGGATTGTTTATGAGGTTTTGATTATTTGTCTGAATTTATTAAGTACGTGATGCCATAATTTCCGTCACTCTGATGAAATTATCTAATTGCTGGTAGCGATGCCTAAGCTGCCTAAGATAATTTTAATTGCAATCAAAATTATCCCAATTCCACTTCGAGTCATATTTTGTAAACGGATTTTCTTGTAAATATTGACAGCAATCCCAAGGCAGCCAACGGTAATTTTAATTGCAGGTCGATATTTTTTATCCATAGCAATAGATAAAACTTTTGTTTAGTTATTGTTTTTTCAAAGGGAAAAGTGATTTAAAATATTTTTCACTGTGAATATTATTCAAAATTTAAAAAAATGATTCACTAATGTAATTACTGATAATTAACCTTGAGAACGCTGATATTGAGAGAAAATTGCAAGTAATACTGCAATCATATTCATTACTCTGCATGGAGTAAGTCATGTGTTGCACACATCAGATTTTTACCAGATCCCCATGAAAAAGTTGGGTGTGTGTGTATGTTTATATATATATATATATATATATATATATATATATATATATATATATATATATATATATATATTTATTTATTTATTTATTTCAGCAAATGAAAGAACAACTAATGCAGACTTTCCAATGTATTACTATTAGGAAAGAAGACAGGAAATTTGTTCTTTGTTAGGGATTTAACAAAGAACTCCATAGAAATATTCAAGCAAACGAACTTATTATGCGAAGATATAAATTAAAAAATTAGATTCTCGTTTAAAGACGATATTAAAATAAGAAAAAATGAGTTGGGTGATTAAATCAAGGTTCAGATATCAAAAATAACAAAAGCAATTCCTATTTTACATTAAAAAGAAAAAGTGGAAGCGGAAATTGTGGCGAAAACAGCTACCTTCGTTCAAAAAGAATTAGCGAACTTGCCTTGTAGCTGCAGTAGTAGTAGTTAATCGCCTCTGACGACGGCTACTATGTACCAAGAATGCTCACCTGTTTTTTCTATCATTCTAATAGCCCTTAGAGATACCTAAGTTAATAGTTACATCATATTATGTATGCTATCTGTATATGGACAAGAGAAACTCAATATTCGTTCAAAAATGCAAGATTCTATTAAAGCTGTGACATAAGCGCCATTTGATTTAAAGTATTAAATATAATTTCCTTAGATTTAAAGTATTAAATATAATTTCCTTAGACTAAATCTTTTCAAATAACAGATGTTTACTAAATAAATATATGTGCGCACAAAATACTCATATACAAATAGAAATATGAGCAAAATCACACGAGACAAATTTGTATCTCCGATCAAAAATACAAAGCAATGACCTAGTTTTCCAAGCAAATAACACTCGCTCTTCGGTAAATCCTTAAGCAGGCATACTATAATATATCAACAATATTTTCAACGAGAACCTTTCTTCCCCTGTTATCTAACAGTCCTGAAATCATATGTTAGACTGCGAACGTGATCCTTTTTCATCTTCAGAATAAAATCAACAACAAATGTATCTTCGTAGTCATGGCTGAAACAGCCTCATAAAGAGCGAACATTTCTCCCCCGTGACATTTTCATCCCGCAGGCACCTTTCTTCCTATCCCAATCTGCTTACCACCCCTCCCTCGCCATTCATTAACGAAGGCTATTCATGTACACACTCACCCCCTCCCTCCATCCGTCCACTAATTCGTTGAGCACTTTCTGAGTTCATATTCTCAGTTGTTAGCACTCGATGCACCGTTTGATTAGCACACGTATGCGGGACGCGGTAAAAAAGAAATGCCGAGCTAAGATGTTTTCAATTTCTCACCCATTGAATATAAACGTCAAACAATTAGAAATGCATCAAATTAAATATTTTTAAATTTTTGCAGTGGTATTGCTCAAATTGATATGCAAGTAAATTACCAAAGGCTTCAATATTATATTAAAATTATGTGCATGGATTCCTCCCATATAAATCAAGAAAATATTTACTCTTACTTATTAGATATTGATGATGACGATATTTTATGTACCAAAATACGCACTCGAAAATTAACTTCGATGTGCATTTTTTAGAGATTCAGTATTTTTTACGAATAACGCGTCAGCAAGTTTAAATCATTCCATCCAATCCCAATCCTTCTTAGCGCTCACTTCAAGTACATAAATGAGGCCAGAGAGACGCGGCTATTTCCAACCGTGAGCCCACGCCGATCCGCACCGACGTCCTCGGCCTGACCAATCGGAGTGTGCCTTTAAATACTGCGCCATTTCCTCCACGATGTTTTCCTCATGCGACAAGCATTCAGCTCACCCGCCATTTTACTTTGTCATCCTTCATAAAGCACTGGCGTCATCTGACTGTTGATCCAACAGAGGAGTTCAAAGCATCACAAGAAGGGAGTACTGCACTCGTCGCCGATACCACATCTACGTCCACTTTATTATAATACATTCTCGTCGATAGAGCAAAAAGATTAAATAGTAAAAACTCTCCCATGAGCTAACTATAGGTACTATATCACAAAATGTTTGCTCCCAAGGAATTTAAGTTGTTTTAAAAACATACCAAAATTAACGATTAGCCATCATGGATGAGTTGAAAAACATAATAAAGTAACTTTTGGATCGTGCGTTTTTCATATTATAAATAACAATTTGAAACTTACTGGGATATAATACGATATTATTTTTAACTTTGAATATAAATCTGTATAACGGCTTACTTAATATTATGGCTTACAGGTTTAAGATTTGTTTCTTTCCAAAAAGATAACTCATAACTGAAACATCCTCGTAAGGTTCAATGCTCTACTTTCACTCGTTAGTGTTCTTGAAATATCACCATGTTGATAATTTTAACTGTCACCCAACACACTTCCCAGTGGAAGAAAGCAAAAGAAATTTGCAGCGCTTTCTTTTTTCAGAAGTTCATTTAGACAAAGTCTCCTTACATATACTAGGACAAATAAATATACACACACTATCATAATATTTAATTTGGGTTTGAGAAAACAAAGAATTACGCAGAAATAGCCAGTCTTTACCCTTAATTTCTTCTAATTAAAAACTTTTCAAAATGGGTCAGAAATCTTCGATTAGGTATAGTTCGCTGCTGGTCTAACAAAACTACAATTCGTTACAATAAATGGAATTGCCAGTCTCATATTTTATCTGACAAGTAAATATAGCATTACAAAAAATTTCATAACATACTTTGCCCCTGTTGGTTATTATTTAGAACAATAACAAATATATAGTTCGGCAATCAATATGAATTCAACTAAAATGTATTGACATTTCGAGGTAATAGAATATTTCTTATAACTCTAACTAAAGTATACACAATCAACTATAAATATTAACCTTTCATAGAAATATTATATTAAATATATGTAGGACACTAAAAATGTAGCAAAGAAATGCTACGGTAATATTTATGAGACAGGATTGAAATCTTGTCATAAAAACATTCTTTATTTGGAATGGTAGAAAATTAATAAACCATTTCTTACATAGTAACATTTGATGGACCCGGTATATAAATAGAAGAACTCCGGTCACCGCTAGAGGCATTCACATGAATTGAAAGTGGGTGCTCGGAACGTCCTCCTGGTTGAAGCATATCCCATGCTTTGAGGCAACGGACGCAAAGGAGTGGGAAGGTGTACATAGAGGTGGGGTTAAGGACTAACAAAAGAACATCCACATGAGTCCACATGCTCGCGCGCACACACAAGCACAAATGGCCACAGGGTGCATGCCTTCGCGCCGGAGAAGTAAACAGAAGCTTTTGTATGCAGAAGCAAAACCTCAGGCGCAGCTTTTCGCGTCGCAAAACATAAGAGAGGAGAGAGTGACGCAACAAGGAGTGGGGGAGAAGGGAGAATACTTTTTCCGCTGACACATTCCCAACGACTCTCCACTCTCCTTTTTCCTCTCCGTTCTCTCACATTTCCCTTCCCCTACCTTCTTTTTTCTCTCTCTCTCCTCTCTTTCTCCCTCTCTCACTCTCTTCCCTTCTCACCCTTTAGACACCCATTCCCCTCCCCATCGTTCCTCCCCCCCACCTTCGTCTCTTCCTCCAGAGACACAGTTTCGCAACACGGCCGTACTCGGTGCCTCTCTCCCCTCCTCGCTATCTCCCTCTCCCGTGTCTATCTCCCCTCTCCACTGCCTCCCTCATTTCCTCTCACTCTCGGTCGTACCATCATTCGTGACGGGAAGGAAGGCTTAGGAGATTGGAGTTTTAAACTGATTATTGATTGTCCACTTAATGACAGCCGTAAATTGTTTGTGAGGAGAATAAATACTTTGATGGATCATCCGTGATGTGTACTTTATTTTATGTTAGCCTAATAATAATTATATTTCAAATATGTTCTGTGAATAAAAAGCTTTCTCTTTAGTATTTTGCGATACAAAGCCAAAGCATCCTGCGTATCCTTAATTAAGTTAATAAGACAAAAATAATATATAATATTATGGTTGTTTTCTGAAATAAAATGTATCTTCTATCACGTATAGCTAAAGTGAAATTTCATCGATTATATTTTGGATTGAATAATTACGTATTTTCAGAATGATTCACATAGGAAAGAAATTCTGGAATTCTGCATGGAAAAGAAGAGAGAGACATCAGCCAGCGTTTAAATGTTTTGGGACATCCTCCAACACATTATGCGAGAAAACACCTTAGGAATCCAGAGAAAGGAGTAAATTTTAATAGCAAAATAATTCATTTTAAATAATGATTTATTTCTTGCACAATAAACTATTCTAAGAATTTGAAATTATTCTGTAGTCGTCTTATGAAACTAGTCCGTTTTTAACCTACTTTTCAGAATGGAAATAGGCTTATAGTTTCTTCGTTGTCTGTCTGTTTGTCTGTCTGTCTGTCCCCCCTATTAACTTTTGAACCAATAGACCGATTTTCATGACACTTGGTGGAAATCTCTTGCTGCTGGAGCCGAGCTCCCGAGGGTAGTTTTTGTTGCGAAGATTTAAAGTTTCGGGTTCGATTCCAGGAACTATCCTTCCCATTTGATTTACATGGAAAATATGAAATCCATAGTTCAAAGTAATGTTATCTTCCACATTAAAATATCTTAGAATTGTAGTATCGGAGCGGAATTTGTAGTATTCTCGGAGGAAATGAATGAATATTTTACTTTCTATCGTAGAATTTTGCTTATCGATCGTATTTCTTCGAATTTTGCGTAAATACTGGCGTTTTGGAGTTTTTATCACTCATTACGAGAGTGTTGCCAAAGCAATAACTATTGATGGACTCGGATTTGGTATAATCTAGTACATACACGCGTTATTTTTCCCACACAAATACGCGTGATCAGTTTAGTTTTCCGTTCGAATGTATTTGTAATATCTTATAACGCTAAATTATGAAATTTGGGAACACAAAGAGCTACAAATCCGCGGCGATTTTAAAGCTAATAAAGTCAATATAAATATTAAATAAATGATTAAATGGAAAGTAGACTACATAAGTTCCGTTTGGATCATCTTGTTAATTCTTAAAACCGTCCCATCGCAATGCAGTACACAGTAATGGAATGAATGATAGATGAATAAACTGGAGAGCTTCAACTATTTCTTTAGTTACTACAGTAATTTTTTGGAATAATACAATTTTTATTGCAATATGTACGTATATAGACATTAATATGATGCTTTTCATTACAGTACTTAACAACTCTATAGTAAAATTTATTTAATTAAATAAATAAAATAAATTTGTCGGCCTGTTACAGAAATGCAAAACTTTTAATATCCCTTAGTTCACCCTCATCACTTGGCATTTAACATACCTTTTAAATACTCAATTCTCTCATTAACCGCATGCTTGTCTGACATTTTCCTCTAACATTCCATTCTCTGCACAACTCGATCCTACGTAATGTTCCATAACACATCCAATATATATTTCCGAGGTCACCCATTCTTGCGGGTGAATGTACTCACGAAATCGGGGACATTATCCAAGAGTTATTTATAGCTTCAAGAAAAACGCCGTCCCTATTCTCAATAAGGACGCATGCGTGAAACTTAATAGCGGGCATGTGCGGTGTTGAAATCACAATATACCCTTCCATAGAGATGAATGAACTTCAGATTTTTTGTTTACTCACAAATAATAATTAAAGCGTTTAGTCAATAAAAACAAGAAGTTCTGATAGAAAAATGTAAAGAGTAAAAGTTTAATATCGTTGGATATTTTTTGTAATATCGGCCTCAAACTTTTAACTTTTAAATCGAACTCACAAATTCAAAAGCTAGTTGAAAATATTTTCTTAATTCTTTTTGTCTTTCAATTCTTATTGTGAAGAAATATTGACGAAAACCATTCACAAAATCGTCTTCCGAATGTTACTTAAAGGTGTATTTTCTTGATTTGTTTCAAGATTGTATGATTTAAAAATATAATTATGATAAATAACGTTTTCGATTTTAAAATCATGGAATTTAAATATCACGAGTCTTCAATTGTCTGTTATAAAATATAAAAATATAAATAGCAAATTTTCGATAATTAATACTAATTCAATGAAAAAATTGTCAAAATAATATTTTTATTTTGCACTATACTATTAACACGTGAAAATGAAATTATTTTATATAAAATCGAACAATCTATCAAAGAGATCATTCTTCAACTATATGAGTAAGTAGAAGTAATTCAGGCATGAAGCCAAATGAGGCGAGTATAGCTACAAGAATTTTCAACGTAAATCTTGTCATATTAACCTCAATACCATCGGGAAAATAATCACATCCAGGTGGAAATGCACTCATCAAAACATCACAACTTCAACGGGCGTCGAAGTCTCTCCCTCGAATATCGATTTCTCTTAGGATAGCGGCCCGAACAATAACACTTTCCTTTGTATGGTATCCAGTATGACCGATAACAGAAATGCGCCATCAAAACATTTCCTCCATGTTGATAAATTACGAACCCCCGACTCGGTGAACGTGAGGAGTCGAATCAACGTGTTATTCAATGCCTTCACGACACTTCTCCTCTTTGGATGCAGCTCCCTTCTCGGTCACATCCCCTTCCTTATTCCACCAACCCTTCCCTCCCCCTTCTATCTCCCTCTCGACCGCTTCCCTCGCCTCCCACATCGCTTCTCCTTCCCCGATCTCAGCTTTCCGAACTTTCTCCCTTCGAGGCGTGACGACCCGCTCCCATGACTCCCCTCTCCTCCCCACGCACCCCCTCCCGAACCAACACGACACGCGTCCCCGCGATTTGAGATCGCTGCGCCAGTGGAATTTTAGAGCCTAGTATCTCGTTAGTGACGCAAGGTTTTTAGTGGCTCGTGGACTTAGATGGAATCACGGAATTCCGCCCTGGACCAGAATTTTAGAAATCGTAAGCAACGGTCGAAATACCCGTCGACGTCGCAGCGTTTGTTAGTTCTATCTATCTCAATGCCTATCTTCCTTCCTCTCTCTTTCTCTCTCTCTCCCCTCTCGATTCCGAGCGCCCAACCTTGACTGCCTGACACACCGGTGTCATTGACTCCTGGAGGTGGAATGGGGAGGTACCCCAGGATGAGAGAAAAAGGGGTGGAGATTATAGAAAGCAGTGGCGATGTGACTGGGATAAACGTAGGAAGAATGGGAATTTTCAAATGCGACGCAACGGTTTTAAAGCTAATGGCCGCAAGTATTAAATCGATTCTCTAAGGTTTTAACAAATTTTGTGGAAGTTTTATTTGAATCTAATAAAGATATAATAGATAATTCGTTTATGACGGATTATATATAGGTAAATGAGTAATATTGCTCTTCTGAATTTCCGTAGGAAGTACCACGAAAAATTAAACCTTTTAATTTTCATACTACTAAACTAATCCGTTAAGTGAAGATGAATAATTATAGCAAGTTATCTTTAATTTTAATTTTATCACCTTTTCTGCGTTCATTCACCTCTAATACTTTTATTTTTAAATGTATTTTGTGACAGATAGATCTTAAAAATGACTGAAAATTCCCAGTTGACTTTTCCACTATAGGCACAGAATGTTGCTATATTTCAAACTTTTAAATAGTAATTTGACCAAAGCATTAATGCTAGACGTCTAGGTGACAATAATATCGAGTTGTCTTGGTCAAATTTTAACATCGGCCTTAATTCTCAAATTAATCTTGAATAGTTTAATGATTTTTCTCCTCATCGTCAATGCTAAACACAGTGAATCAGTACCAACACGTAATGTTCTTTCCAGAACTTGACGATCCGTATATAGAGTTTAACCATCCTCGACACTTAATGGCAATCATGATCCTCATCATAGGTCGCCTATATTGGAATATATTGGCATTTATTTACGAATTTTCATAGTTACTTTAATTTGAATGAAAGAAAGAACATAGTCATGGAGATAGACGTGAAGTTATAATAAGGCAATTCCTGTTATGATGAAAACATGATGGATAGAAAGAATTATAGACCCCTATGCGCTAGGCATGTTGGAATTTGGAAGAAACTTGAAATCAGAACAAAAATTATGCCATGACCGGGAATTGAACCCGGGTCTTCAACTTGTCGGGCTGATATTCTACCACTAAAATGCCGTGGCAGACTAATTTTTCTATTTCCGAATCTGGATTCCTTTCTTGGTTTGGAACGGGTTGGCTATTATCTACCTTCCCAACGGATGACTGTTTCCCAACCGGGGGTCCCCAGACTTATAGGGGTCCACGCGTTATTTCTCGGAGGTCCGAGTAGTAAATGATGCTTATTAGCCTACTTTTCAGAATGGAAATAGGCTTATAGTTTGTCGTTGTTTCTGTCCTTCTGTCCGTCCCCCCTATTAACTTTTGAACCAATAGACCGATTTTCATGACACTTAGTGAAAATCTCTTGCTATAGGAACCGAGCTCTCGAGGATAGTTCTTGTTGCGAAGATTGAAAGTCCCGGGTTCGATTCCAGGAACTATCCTTCCCATTTGATTAAATGGAAAATCTGAAAATCATCGTGCAGGGTAATTTTCTCTTTCACATTAAAATATCTTAGAATTGTAATATCTGAGAGGGATTTGTAGTATTCTCCGAGTAAAGAAATGAATATTTTACTTTCTATCGTAGAATTTTGCTTATCGATCGTATTTATTCGAATTTTGCGTAAATACTAGCGTTTTTGCAGTTTTTATCACTCATTACGAGAGTGTTGCCATAGCAATAACTATATCTGGACTCGGTTTCGGTATACTCTAAAACATACGCGCGTTATTTTTGCCGCACAAATTACGCGTTATCAATATAATATTCTGTTCTAATGTGTTTGTAATATTTGATAACGTTAAATTATGAAATTTGGAACACAAAGATCAACTCATCCGCGGTGGTTTAAAAGCTATTAAAGCCAATAAAAATATTAAATAAATTATTAAATATGAAAGTAGGCATCATAAGTCCCGTTTGGATCATCTTGTTTTTGTCTATAATTCTTTGATCCCGCGCATAGCTCTGATAAATATTTACAAAAGAAACAAGAAGTCCAAACCAGGACTAATGCAGGCTGTTTTCCCGAAGTTGACGGCCCCAATTGATTACTTACCTATATTAACAGGTAATGTTTCAGTATGTGTTAGTCATTCCAAGGAATTCTCATACCATAAATACCATTTGTAATTAATAGTTTATCAATTATAGAGAAAAATTGGGAAACAAATTAATAGAGCATTATCAGGATTAAAATACAGAAATCAATGTCAAAACCACTTTCTGACATATTTTGCATGTATTTTTTTAAATAAACGAATTTAATAAATGTTACTGTTTACACGCTAATATGTATGAATCAACTGTCCATTGCTGAAGGATAGTCAAGAGGAAAAGAAAATAACCCATTTTTCTCTCGCCTATGCTCAAGCCGTGTTCGGTAATAATCGTCTCCATGGCAACAATCCGATAAAATGCGAGTTAAAACATAAAAACGATGTTTTAGTAAAAATTCAAGAAAATAGATCAATTATCAAAATTCTGTGATAAGAATTGGAATCTAAATGTTTTCCCTTAGAACAGTAGAAACCTCTCTCTGATATCAGAATTTTAAGATATTTTAAAGTATTAAAGAAAACATCTCTGCACGATGGATTTGAGACTTTCTATGTAAAACAAATACGAAAAAACGTTCCTGGAATCGAACTCGGGACTTCAATCTTCGCCAAATAAAATATAGACCAAGCAGCACGAGCCTCATACCAAGTTTCATTCATGCAAAAGTTGTCAACACACACAGTCAGGACCATTTCATAAAGCTATGTTTCATTTGGAAACCAGCCTAAAAACGAGACAATGACTGAAAAATTTATGGTTTTTTTTTAGAAATTGTGGTACACCGCAAGGGGTCCGCGTAGGAGCGGCCAGAGGTATTTTGGCGTCCCGGGTGAGAAACCGCTCCAACGTCTCCTTCCCTAAGTTTTTGTTAAGATATGTTTAAAATAACTTGTTCAGCTATCAATTGCAGTGCAAAATAATTCATAATGAAAAGTAAAAGGAATTTCATCAATATTCCCGCCTGTTCCGCGATATAAATTGGTATCCAACTTTTATTCAGTTGCAAGTATTGTGGTGAGAGATGATCGGGATAGCGACCCCAATACTCTTGCGTCCCGGCCACCCGCCCAGCTCGGCGATACCTCGTGCCGGGCTTGGGTCCGCAGCTCCAAAAAGGTTAAGAAACACACCTCTATAAGGCACGCCAAATAAAAGCCACTACCCTCTCACTTTTCTAAAGGAAATCTCACCAGTGAGAGGTTTAATACGCATATCTAAAAATTGTATTGGCACGTTATGCATAAATAAAGCGAACGAAGAAATTGGAACAGAGACATTAGAGAACAATGGCATAATTGCTTTCTCTTATTCTTGTAGAATTCAAACATTGATTACCTCGCGGACTATCTCCTAAACTAGGTATTTATCATAAACTTCGCAAAAAATAAAAGGAAACATTATGTAAGGTATAATTAATGAGATCAGGCTCAACTTTGTGGAATTTACTTATAATGAAACGAATACTTTGTGGTTTCCACAACTTTAAAGTTGTGGAAACCACAAAGTATTCGCTTCATTATTATGTAAGGTATTTTTTCGGAATTTTCGTAGATAATTTCAACATATTATTTCCAAAAGTCTCTTGCGACTTATTTCAAAAGCTTATCAAATTAAAACACATTTCCGAACCCAAATTTACTAGGTTTAAAATTACGCTGAAGAAAAATTTTTAACACGACATATAATAAAATTTTTAAATATTAGAAACATAATTATCTCAAATGAAATTATTATTATTATACTACAATTTCAACGTGACACAAAGGAAAGAGCTTTATATGGAAGGTTTAGTAATACGAAGTTTTAGGCAAGTGCGGAGCTAGAAGTTCCTCAAAGGGAGAGGGGGTGGTTGCCTCAATCGCCCTTTCCCGTTCTTGGATCCGCCTCTATAGACCCTTTATTCTGAATATCCTCAACCCTGTTAAAATATTTCTTTCCTTCGCCCTATGGTCCTAATCTGCAGCGCAGGATCAAGGAATTTCGGGCGGAATGTGTTTATGAAAACATCCGGTGAAGGGCAATGGGCACATCCGAGGGGTAACGATAGCCTCCATTGCCCTTACCTTGGATTCGTCACTGACTTTAGGCCTACTATTCACTTAAAATTACGATTAGAATGACATCGATTGCCATATATTACGCAAATGCTATAATATATACTATAGTACGCTAAACTGCAAGAAGGCTAATTTATGACACCTAAATATGTGCTAGAATTTTATTTCACTCGCAAAATGTTTACCTATAACTCGTTTAACTCATCAAAAACTATGAGTTCCTACGTTTAAAAGCAAATTCCTAGTGAAAATACAGAAAACATCACAAAACTCATTGATATATAATCGTTGCTTTGGCATTATGTGTTTAAGGAGAGAAATTGAAAAATATGGGATACTATTTCCATTGGTATTTTCATACCGCGAGAACAAAAAACAATCCATACAGCATTCTGGCTTGATAGATGCCAAAATATCACCTATTTTTTTAGGTAAAATACTTTATCAGTAGAATTTTTTAAAATTACTTTAAAATCAACCATTAGGTAACAATCCGACGTAAATCATCAAACAAGATACGTGCGGCTCGCTGGCAGCCATTTTGACATCTCCGAACTAGGAAGTTACTCCTCTGCTAACTTTCCAACGTAAAACACTGGACTGGTGATGGATAACATTTTTTTTCTTCAAAATCGTAATCAAATCAACGGAAACGACGACGAAAGCCGCGGATATTCGTTCGCCGAGTGCGGAGAGTCACTCGCGTGCCGCCCGTCGGGCGTCGGTGCGGAGCGGGTGGCAGCCGTGCACGGGGTCCTCGGTGAGCCGCGGGGTTTAGAGAGCGAACGCGAGGTAAGATGGATGGATGGACGGAGGGACGGAGCGGTGGCCCCAATTCGAAGGGGGTGAACGGCGCCAGCGCGAGCAGGAAAGAAAAGCCCGACTGAAGAGGCATCGGTGAACGAGGCGGGGACAAAGAATCACCGTCCACGGCCCATGGCAACAAGGGGAAATCAACCGTAGAGTTGCGTGTTAGCCGGCTGGCAATGATGAGAAGAGCGAGTGTGACGGATGCTATGGATTCGTTGCTCCGTGCACTCGAAAATGCTCTAAAATCACGCCTTTAAAATTTCTATTTGCTTTAGCACTATCATAAATTAGTGACGAGATTAATTAAAATACCACTGTAGGCGCAAGTGTGTCAGGTGAAAACTGACATTTCTTATACGGTGGTTAAACGCCAACTTCAAGCTCTTAGCCTTTTTATTGTACGTCAGAGTACATCAATTACATCAAATTATGCAGATACTTCTATAGTAAAGACCGATAAATTCAATGATTTGATACTTAGATAATGGATGATTAATGAAACATCGTTTCGAGGATTGCGAAGGTCATATTTTTGTTTTAGTATTAACTTTATGCATTTAACTTCTAGAGAGAAAATATGTCACTTTTTAAGGACGAATAACATTCTATAAAAAAATAAAATAGTCGAAACTTCCTCACTACGGAAAACAAAACAAACTAGAACCTCCTTTGGAATCAAATTATACAATAACTTCTGGTGGCCTATCACGTAAAAATTGGAATGTTTAGAACTTAACATGCATGTATGTATCTTACATATGTCTCTGGAATTTTGTTCCCTGCATCAAAATGTGAATTTTTTCCAATTTTAGGTCGTCTGAGTTGCTACGCTTTAGTTAACTAACATAAATTTAAAGAATTATGAATAAGACTGCGAACCCTCCTCGTGCAGTAAATAAAATTAATCTTAATCTCTTTTGTCAAGGTGTTATTTACTTAGTGTACAAAAATATTTTACCTAATTTTGCGAGAGGTTTAACAAAAATAACCTCTTAAATGATTAAAAGAAGTTTCACTTAATATCACGAGAATGGGTGTGGCTTCGTATATGTGGCTGCTGAAAAGTCAAAAAAATAAAATAACATGAAAAATGAGAGAGCAAATCTAAAATATGACACATATTGTCTTGAAGGTGGGTGTTTGCAATCGTTTAATTTTTCAAATATGAGGTTTCATTTGAAAGGTTGAAGAAGGAACATTGAGCATTAAACGATTTATTCACTAGAGAATTATCGAGTCCGTCTTATGGCTGAAAACATATTCACGAATACGTATCCCAATATAAAAAATTGAAAAAGTAAGTACTTATCTTAGGTATCTCCAATAGCCATAACATAATAGTCTTATGACTATTATAAGTATTTAAATTTTCCATTTTAGATATTCTTAAATTGAACGATTTATTTCGAATTGACAAACAAAGCAAAACTTGCTGGAACAAAAGTTGCATAGGTATGGCATCACACAGGATTAAAGTTGCCAACACATTAAGAAAGCCAATATTTACATTCGACAAAAAAGAAATAGATCTACATATAAGGATCTCAAGAAATATAGTAGAATATTTATTCTGATTGAATCAAATTAACACCCATCTCCAACAGCCATAAAAAACACTCATCCCTTAGAGTAAATATCATATAAATAATATTAAAAGGACATTATAATTGACAGTCGTTCCTAGTAAAGAAGAAGCTATAGAAACTCGCCATTTCGAAGAAAACTACAAGAATGCCTCCACATTAGATCCATCCCGTATCCAAATCATGGTTACTTGCTGTGGAGTTGTTAAGACTATTACTTTGCCTGCAGCAGTCTCATTTTCAGCAGCTATAAACGGCATTTCTAAAGGTAATAAATTCGATATCCCTCAACGAAATTTCAAATTAAACCTTAGTATCTGCATTGAACCACTTGGACGCGAGGTTTGGTTATTAGTCTCTTTATTGCTTTGCTTGATTTTTTAAAAGTAATTTAATTTCTGCGAAATCGATCTTTGAAGAGAAGTTTTCTTTATTTATGGTGACGCAACCTGTCAGAGAATAGACAATTATACTAAGTCTGACGCGTTAAGATGCAAAAGAAAAAGCACCTCAAAATTTCATTATATATTACGTGATAAACGACGAAAAACTAATCGAACCATCATTTATCATGGGTATTATATATAATATTTTTGGAGTAAGCACCGACAAATAAAGCAGTGAAATATCCTAAACGAGTTTCTATAACTGCAAGCACGGAGAGTATAAAAGATATGCTTTCCTCATTAATGCAATATTTTTCTACCAGATGATCAGGTTAAAGCAAATAGAAAATGATAGAAAGAATGTATCAGTTTCACTAAGCAACTTAAATTGAATCATTGGGTTTTAAAGCTAAGAAAGGTTGGTTTTGAGATATCAAACACACAGTAAGCTATCAAAACCATGCGACAAGAAATTTTAGAAACAAATCCAGATTTTTATTTGATTTTCATTTTATGATTTATCGAGCTGAAAACTTTTTCGTTAAAATAAATAATGACTGAAAATATGTTAGTGTGAATGAATATTCATCTTACTAAACTAATTAATGAGGCCCGCAACATGAGATCGTCTTTTTAGTAATTGAATATTTCCCTCTACTTGAATTGAAATTGAATGATATTATTAATGTCACAACAGAAAGTTAATTTTGTTGACAAATGAAGATGGAAAAATTAATAATGGTCGTAGTTTTAAAGAGCTCTGAAGTCAGCTCTTCGAGATGACAGTTTTTTAAGGTATTAGCCAGTTATTTTATATTTTGTGTAGTAAGGAAGATAAAATATTATAGCGAATTTTTTATCGGAGTCAAAGTGAAACAGTATACACCTTAATTGCATTTCACTAACACCAATTTTAAACGATTCCTGATTTTGGTGCGAAAGTGGGTATGAGTAAATGTCATTTCAGCTCTGATAATATTGCCGGGAGGAAGAGCATAAGGCCAGAAACCTATGTGGTTGTAATTTATAAGGTTAATTACCCAGCATGTAGTATGGGAGAAAGCAAACAGTTGAAAACTGGAGAAAGCTTTTAGTGGAATAGATACAAATCAACTCCTAGAAGATAAGTATCGTTAAGTAAACAACGATGATTCTCTGCAAACATATGTTTGAAAAGGAGAGAACGATTGATTAGCACTCAAATTAAAATGATTTTTTAAAGGCATTCGTTGAGGTAACATTCTCAAAAATGACGATT
This sequence comes from Tanypteryx hageni, assembly GCA_028673005.1. Taxonomy (NCBI): domain Eukaryota; kingdom Metazoa; phylum Arthropoda; class Insecta; order Odonata; family Petaluridae; genus Tanypteryx; species Tanypteryx hageni. Next base: position 98,156,633 of record CM054113.1, on the reverse strand, counting down.
ATATATATTTCGGATGAAATGGTTGGATGGCGTAAATAATTTTAATAAAAGGTGTCCATATTCGATAGCATTTTTAAAACCGTTTAAATATTGTTCGTAAATTCAATACTGTTGAGCCTCTCTCATTTGGAGTACTGTGCTCCGGAAACGTCCCTGGTTCATAATGGTTACAGAATTTTGACTAATCAGAAAAAAACATCTCTAGTCTGAATATATGGATGGTATGTAGATATCCCAGTTCTCCGTGTTCCCACAGCTTAGGAAATATTTTTAAATGTTTAAAACGTCTGTAAAGCGTAAAAACTCCCCGTTTCATCTATTATCCCATCCAGATCGGGTAAACCAAAATGTTTGTATGAGAAACCTCATACAAAGACATCTATTTTTAATATTATTTTATCATCTCATTCTTTATTTACTCATATCTTTGTGTTAAACACATAATTATGGCTTGAATAGTTTGTACAGTAACAGTACAGCCGTTATATACTATCCAATTGCGGTTCGGAAAAATCTAATCCGGAACGCCTTCGGCCTCGAGCTTTACGGACTAGAGAAGTTCAACTGTATGTATCATTTTTTAAATTGGTAATTTAATCTTTTTGAGATTGACTCATGAATAGACAAAATAACAGAAATACACAATTTTAACAAACATTTTTGTTTTTCAATAATATTTTTCAAATTATCATGAATTTGATGAGTTGAAATAATTAATAGCATTAGATAGCATCTGAAATATTTGTGTAACAAATATAATCAAAAACTTATTAGAAATATGTAATATAAGTAGGAATGGCCCGAAGAATTTTGGCGCCCAGGGCGAGATAGCATTACAGCGCCCCCACCGTAAATGTTTGAGATATTTTTACAGCACATGTTAATTTATTCATCGGTCTGTAAAAATTATTGACAATGAAAAAATAAAACGAATGCTATCATGTTTCCAGCCTGTTCTGCGATATAAATTGGTATAAGATATTTATTCACTTGCAAGTAATGCATAGATAGATGATCGGGATAGCGCCCCCAAAACTTAGGCGCCCGGTTCGCCCCTATCTCGGGGCGCCCCTGAATATACCCAAGTATACAAAACAACAAATTAATCCTCTCCAATGAAACTGAGTATCTGTTTCTAGAATATATAGAATCTTGGTGACATTACTTCATCTATTATCATTTCCGGGAGAATAAATTTCCAAAGATATATTATTCAGCGATTATTGAAAATTCTCGTTACACTAGCTACATTCGTATTTGAGTAGCCGCTTATGCTGTAAAAAGAACCGCGAACAGGCGCAAGTAGTAGATGAGATATTTTTCAATTTATTTATACCTCGCTTATGAAAAAACCGTTCTATATGCCGCAAGTACTGAGGCGAAGCAATCCGAGAATTTCTTACTTTCCCTGAGCACAGCTCGAGCAAAAGTCACTTGACGTAACAGTTCGTGTTTACAATTCCACTAGAAGTAATGTTAACTGTATCATCAGGATCCACGTTGGGATATGATAGTCAATCGAGGAGTCAGTGAGTCAGTCGGTCATCCTGTGAGTCGGTCAGTGAGTCAGGAAACCAAAAGAACAGGTGAGACAAGGAGAAGTGGGAAAAAGAGGGGTGGAGAAGAAAATGGTGAGGGAAGATGGGAAGCAGGAAGAAGACGAATAAATCGGAGTACACTTCAGCCGAGAGGAAGGCATCAGTAACGCCTACTTCGTGGTCTTTCGAATCGAGAACCACGGACGCCTCACCCACCATTTTTCGAACGGGAAGCCTTGGGGAGTGCGGGAGAGAGGAGGCGGGAATAGAATCGGGGGAGGGGGGACAGTAGTGTAGGGGAGGGGAAAAGTTGAACGAGGGGTAGAGAAGAGGGGGGGAGGGGAAAGGTGAGCCAGCTGAAGGATGAGGGGTCAACGACCTGGCGCGAGCACGTGGTCCCACCACACACGGAAATAGTCCATCTACCTGCCGGTACGATGAAGCTCTCGGTATAGGGGAAGGATGAGAGGGAGAAAGGGAGGGGCGGAAGAGAGCCGGGATAGGGAGGCGGGGGTAGGTCGTGGGGGTAGGAGGACGCAGGTGCGGGGTTCGGGAGGGAGAGCGGTGGGTCTCTCTTTCTATGCGCAGAGAGGGAAGAGGTTGCGGGGGAGAGAGGGTGTGTGGGGTGGGGGGGGGGGGAGGAAGAGTAGGAAGGCCTTCGAGCCGGGACGAGAAGGACCGGTAACGGGGGCGCCGCTACGCACAAGCGCCCAGTTTTATCTATTTTTTTGGCACCTCCGCCACCCCCAATCGAAGGATGGCGCCGCCCGGACTCCGAGATTACCTGTTTCGTGAACTACCTCCTTAACCTGAAAATTATGAATATCTGACGCGGGGGGGGGGGGGGGAGTTTGGGACGAAAGGCAGTATAATGCAGCTAGTTCCCAAACTAAAGATGAGCAATGCGATCAGTTGTGTTTTTTAAGTTGTTTGGGTGGTGATTTCAACGCCAGACGCCACGTTTCTCCTCTTTAAAAAAGAAAATTTTTAATGTATACTGGTGAAGGACACGTTAAGACAATTTGGTGTGCTACGCTGCCTATATGGACGGCATTGTCATGTTCGGCATTCAGAAGTGACTATGAACTATTCTAAAGCGTTTCTGAAATTTGACTCAAATCTATGCAAATTTGAAGGCTACACTTCATGCATTAAAATCTCTCTTTTAACTAAAATGAAAGCCTTGTTGATGACCTTGTGTGTATGAATGTACATATGTGTGTGTGTGTACACACACTGTGGGTATAAAAACTAAGGTACTTCTAAGCGAACTACAGATGTGAAATTCGGCATCATGATAGGTTATTGGGACGGAGAAATTCCGAAATTCTAAAAATTTTCATTTTTAAGAAAGTTTTCCTGACCACTCTGATTCATTTCTAACCCTTTCTAGAAAATCTTCATAAAATTGCATTGTTAAATTACATAAAATTGTGATACGAACTCGGAACATGAAACAGTTCTATAGCTGAAAGGATAAGTTCATTTTTCTATGACAAAGTTCAAATCCATGTCGAATTAGCGTAAAAATTTATTTTTAAACAGAAAAAAGAGCGATTGAAAAATATTAACTGCGATAGCAATGAGACCAATGCTTTAAAATGGGAATTAATAACCTATATTATAATGCCATTGATTTAATAGGGATTAGTAGATATATTATAATACCGATGATTTCAACCAAAGACGTAATCACATGATGACGTCATTAACCCAACACACGAAATATCTTACTTATTTAAAAAACACGTTACTTGCTTTGTTTATCGGCATTAACCAGGTAATGGAAACGAATTTTATATTTAAAATATTTATTAAATTCATGTAAAATTTCTTTGGAAATAATAGGCGGGCGAAGCGAGCCCTCAGATGGGGTTGGGCCCCGCAAGGACCAGGGACAGAGCCCCTAGCATAGATAACAAGCAAATGTTCGCTGACTAAAAATCTTTGTATGTATATGAGTTGAATCTTGATGTTGAACATTTATCTCTTATTAAAATGGGGTTGGCTTGACTTTGGCATCTTAATTTATTGAATTAAAAATGAGGCTATGGTAATTTTAATTTGTAATGTACTCGATGTAAGTAGCAAATTTTCTACTACTTTTACTTCTGTTTAGTATAAATTTCGTGAAAATGAATGCTACAGTAACAATAATGGAATAAAGCGATCTAAAGATCCTATGCAGACAGGCATAAGCTGTAATGTAGGGAATAATTTTGAAACGATAAAAAAGTCTGCTATGACCGGGAATCGAACCCGAGTCTTCCACTTGCCGGGCGGATATTCTATCTTTAGATCGCTTTATTCCATCAATTTCTTGCTTGGCAATCTCACCATTTGAGAGGGAGGAGTTTTCTTTGGTGTATCTCTTTGAGGACATCCGTTGGGGCAGTTTGATACTAGCTTGGCTAGTTCCGTCCCAACCAAGAAAACATCCGCGTTAAGAAACGAGAAAACTGATCTGCTAAGATAGTTTAGTGGTAGAACATCCGCCCGGCAAGTGGAAGACCCGGGTTCGATTCCCGGTCATATTAAACTTTTTTTCTCGTTTCAAAATTATTCCCAACAGTAACAATAATATTCAAATTATGCTAGATCTGCTTGAAACCCTACCTGACATTAAAATCTGTAAAGGCTTTACGAAGACTTGCTCCTCTTATGACAATGGCACCAATATAACGGTATGTGTGTTGGTGAGACCACCTCAATATACGAGTTGTAGACTTATGAAAATACACACACATATTTATGTTTATATGTATTTATATATGTATATTTCAAAGAGAATACATAAATGATAATACATCTACACATCTACATCTACATATTACCCTGCAAGTCACCTTGACGGTGGATGGCAGGGGGTGCCGCGCACCAAGTTCCTAACTAATTATTATTCACTGTTATCTATTGTGGTCACGTATTGTCCTAGGGAAAAAGGACTCCTTATACCTCTCCGTCCTACTATCTATTTCGCGAATCTTGTCCTCATTATCCCTCCGTCCGATATACGTTGGTTGTCGAATGATATCCTTCATTTCATTTAAGAATATCTCCGACCTATATTTATCTAGAAGTTTAAGTCTCGCCTGTAATCTACGATCTTTCAACGATGGCCAACTCAACTCATCAATGAGTAACGTAACGCTCTGTTTTTTATCGTAATTCTTTTTCACGAATCTAGCTGCTCGCCGCTGTATTTTTTCTAAATCCTTTATGAGTCCCCTCTGATATGGATCCCAAACCGCTGCTGCGTATTCCATTTGAGGTCTAACCAACGATAAATAACAGGATTCTCTCACCTTTTCCGTGCTTTTCCTGACTATCCTACGCACAAAAGCCAACTTCTTATTTGCCGCACCTATCACTCGTCTTATGTGGGTGTCCCAAGACAGGTCACGATTCAAGGTTACCCCGAGGTATTTCACGGATTCCGAAACAGGAATGATCTCACCATCTATCGAGTAGGTAAACACGGACGATGGGCTTCTAGATTTCCAAAAGTTTAGAACGTTACTCTTTTTCTGATTGATTTCTAGCTGCCATTCCTTGCACCAAACAGATAACGCATCCAGATCATCCTGAAGCTGACGATGGTCGCTAGGACCACTAATTTCTCTATAGACTACGGTGTCATCCGCAAAAAGCCTGATATTACTTTTTACAACTGAGCTGATGTCGTTTATATAAAGCAAGAAAAGCATAGGTCCGATCACACTACCCTGCGGCACTCCAGAGACTACATCTGCCACACTCGAGGACTTACCATCGATGACTACTTTTTGTTTTCTATTCCAAAGGAAAGCGCGAACCCAGTTAATGACTTTAACATTAACGCCAAGATTTCCCAATTTTAATAACAACTTACGGTGGGGAACCTTGTCAAAAGCTTTTCTAAAATCAAGGAACACTGCATCGACCTGCTTATTATTTTCGCCGCATGATAAAACATCATTCACAAACAGACCGAGTTGGGTGTCACAGGATCTACCTTTTCTGAAGCCATGTTGACAGCTGACTAAGAGCGATCTACTCTCAAGATAACGCATTGTGTTGCTAACAATAATGTGCTCCAAAATCTTACATGATAATGATGTTAGAGAAATCGGCCTATAATTTTCGGGGTTTTCTTTGTCACCTCCCTTATGAATGGGTGTGACGTGTGCTAGTTTCCAATCATCAGGAACCTCACAGAGGGTAAGAGATTTCTCGAAAACTATCCGAAGGAAGGGAGCTATTTCTTCTGCTAGTTCTTTTAATACACGCGCGGGAATTCCTTCTGGTCCAGGATTTTTGTTGGGCTTTATCGCACTCAGTTGCTTCGCTATTCCTGCCTCAGAGATTTTAATATTATCCATCCGAGTACATCCATCGGGAATAAGATTATCTTTAAGTATATTTCCACCTGCCGTGAACGCCTTCGCGAAGTAAACGTTTAGTAGATTAGCTTTATCCTCCCCATCGTGAAGGATGTCTCCGGAATCACATCGCAGGGAGGGTATTGAAGGACCCACTCCCTTGACTTCTCTTACGTAGGACCAGAACGCTTTTGGATCCTCCTTCAATTTTGTATTTAATACCTCATTCCGGAAGGTGTTAAATGCGTTACGCATGGTTTTTCTCGCTAGTACGCGGGCACTGTTATACTCATGGACTATAGCTGTGCGATACTCATCGGAAGCGGTGGTAGGTATGTTTTTCAATTTTGCGTGGCTACGCCTCTGTCGTCTTAAGGCAATCCTGACTTCCTTATTAAACCAACGAGGTTCTTTCTTATCAGATTTTAACTTACTGGGGATAAATCTATTGATACCTCTTCCTAGTATATTCTTAAATAATAACCATGATGGCTCCATACCTAATCGTTCTGTCTTTTCACGATAACTGACAAAGGTACTTTTGAGATGTAAGCTGAAACTTTTAAAGTCGGCCTTGGCGAAAGCGTATACATTCCGAAGAGGCTTAGGATGTCTTTTGAGCTTTAATTCGCACTCCGCATACACAGCTCGATGGTCGCTAAGTCCCTCCTCTGTGGATACCTTAGTTATCCTATGCGGGATGTTAGAAGCAAGCAAGTCGAGAACATTGCCCGAACGCGTGGCTTTTTGTACCATCTGGATTAAGGAATATTCATGAAACGTGTCAATTAAGGCTTCACACGATTCGCGTTCTTTACCTCCCGTAACGAAACATAGGTTTTCCCAATCGATTGACGGTAAGTTAAAATCGCCTCCAATTATCACGTAACCGTCGTTCATAATAGATCTAAGCTCGGCTAATTGCCTCTCTAAACTTAAAATATAATCAACTTTGGCATTAGGTGGTCTGTAAAATGAGCATAAATATATCTTTTTCGAATTATCCTTACCTAGGCGGCACCACACGCTCTCGGTCGTTTCATCGATAATAGGGATCTGACAACTATCGTACTTTTCACTTATTGCCAAAAATACTCCGCCACCTATTCTATTGGCGCGGTCTTTTCTGTATACTCTATAGCTTTTCGGAAAAATTTCTTGGCTAGCGATATCTTCAGTGAGCCAACTTTCCGTACCTATAACTACATCCGCATGCAACGTGCGAATTACGTGTTCGAGTTCGGCAGACTTCCTACGAATGCTGCGGCAGTTTAAGACTATAATATTTAATTTCTCGTTATCGCCCGAAGCATTAACTGCTCTATTACGGCTTTCGCAGGTGGACTCTCTCACTTTGCGACCAGAAACTGTATTACACTCGATGCCCCTATGAAATCTCCTAATACGCCTACACCCTACCCTACTCTCTAATCTAAAAAAGACCTACCATGGTCGAAGATCCTACACGCTACACTCTGTGAAGCCTCGGTCGTGTAATGAACTCCAGAGCCGTTTAGGGGTACCCTACACGATCCGAGAACCGGCCGGAGATCAACAAAGTCGACTCCCATGCCCACACAGAAATTCCATAGCCTTTGGTTTAGCCCCGCCACGCGGCTCCAAACCTCCGAACCACAGTCAATCCGCGGGACAATACTACAAATGGTGAGCCGCACATCAGAACCCGACTCCTCTCGGACACGAGTGACCTCGGCGACCAAGTCCTCAAAAGAACTTAGAATCTCCTCGGACCCGCGCTTCGAGGCGTCGTTAGTCCCAACATGGACCACCATCCGCAGCCTAGAGCAACCCGTTGACTCCACCGACTCCCGTACCGCCCTCGTCACTTGGGGGACCGTTCCTCCTGGTATACACCTGGAGAACACCCGCTCAGCCACTCCCTCCCGGCGGGCCCGAGTTAGCAAGGGAGCCATAACACGCCGGACATTAGAACTACCTATTACTAGGAGCCCTCCCTAATACAATACAAATAAAGTTAATAATAATGAACACAAGTATGGCGATGAAAGTTTTGAGCGATGCAAAAACTATTCATCTATTCATTAAACATTTTGATCATCCGTAGGTATTGTACGATAAAATCAAGATATAGGTATATAGCCATTTGTTTCCAAATATTTTGTAATGCTTTTATAAAACAACCTAATCAACACTAGTCACCTTAACTGTCCGTCAAACTCGAATACAGCCTAGTTAAGCGAGAGTGAGATAAGAGAATCGAACGTTTTAGATCTTCGAACAATTAACAGATTAACTTTTAGGAACAGTAAGAAATATCGGATAATGACATCATGATTTGCCCTTATGAAAGCCCAGAATAATTTCTCAGGTTGCTGCTTTAATTACCTACCAAAAATATTTTCGTTTATTGGTATCGTGGCCTACCGAATGCCTTTATAACATCAAAGCTACCTCAAATCACACCTCGTTTTCAGACTTCTTTCGAATGCAAATAAAACTGTTGTTAATTTGCAAAGGATGCATCTACGTCTCCGTTTCAAGACCGTGGCAAGCGTTTACTGTACGTCATAACACGTTCTACTGCCCGACATTTTTTATTCGTGAACCAAGTTCGTAATGGGGGATCTCAATTAGGCAGGAAAGACATTTTTCGTTGGAGAAATGGTAACAGGACGAAAGGAGCGAGACGCCGACCCGGCTTCTTCGGCTGGACCAGTTATTCTTCTCCACCTACGCACAGAGCAATGGACTCTCGCGAATGGCATTGGGGTGTCGTCGATAGAGAGAGAGTGGGGGCCGAAGGAAGGAGGGGAACGTTTATAGCAGCGTAGGTGTGGGTGGCGAGGTTGGTTATTCTGGTGATGGCCCGCGAGGAGACTGGTCCTCGGCAGGACGGGCGGAGGGATGAGGACGCGAAAAAAAGCGAAGGGAAGTGGGGAGGGAGGAGGGAAAGGTCGGGGGAGGGGACGGGAGGTGGGGACGAAGCCCCGTGGCTGGTGGGTGGCCCCTCATTTGGGCCGCAGAACATTCCGACGGCAAGAGAGAGTGAAAGTGTTTGCGCGGATATATTTGCAAGGGGGAGTGGGTGTGTAAGGGGACATGGTATGGGGACGGTCCGTGCGCGTGAGCGGGTGGACCCCGTTCGGTGCCCGAATCGTGACCCAAATCGTGATGGGCTCGTAGCCGGACTGGAACGGAGGGTGAGAGGGGCGGGAGGGAGGAGGTGGGAGGGAGGAGGTGGGAGAGAGGAGGTGGGAGGGAGGAGATGGGAGGGAGGAGGCGAGAGGAGAAGTATCAAGGAGGAGGCGGCGGCGGTGGATCCTATGGCCGCCTATCACCATGCGGAAATCACTTCCTCTCCCACAGGAACCCCCCACTGCTGTGATTCCCATAATCAGAACTTGGCCTCGGGTGCCGAATCTCCTTCCCTCTCCTCACGAGCCGCAGGGCATTTTGGCTGTCGAGTTCTATCAATGAATCGCTTTCAGATAAGAACGGTGCGACTAAAATGGCGCGGTTTTTGCTAGGAAGGGATTTGCCTGTGGAATTATATGCGTAAAATAAAAATCTCATTTTAACGAACTTCTGGGGATGTGTAAATAATTTCATTCCACCGAAAATTCGTATTTGAATATTGTCGAAAATTGCATCAAATGACATCATTCGTTTAAATAAACCTTTATAACATTTTTCAGCAATAGATTTTCAATTTAACGATCTTATGCTGTTGTATATTAATATAAACAATATTCCTAAAACAATGTATAAAATTTCAAAATATGTAGCTAAAATAGTCGATATTTGTAAATTAACGTTAACATAGGAAGTCGATGGGGCATGGGTTGGGTTACGTACGATATCATTCAGAAACTATGAGATGTACCTGATGTGTTGTATTACTAATGGAAGTGTACTGAAGAGCTGTTCAAATCTAAAGATTAAATACAAAAATGAGTGGAATACACAAAACTACTTTAATGGGATTTGAATGAACCCCATCCAAATCTACACGGTTAATTCATGAGGTGAGTTTTAGGAGGGCTTCAAACCTTACTTTCTGTTTTAGAATTGAGTCAAAATATTAAGTTTTCTTTTGGTTTTAGATTACGAAAAACTTAAGAACAATTGCTTTTATAGGGTAGAATTTAACCTCTATATGCTCCACGATTTTCATTGCAAAATAATTTACTTGCTTCGTAATTTTAAGTGCAATCCTCACAATTTGCGACCTCGAAGTTTAGACGATGCATTTAAATTTTCATTGAATCTTCGACAGTAAAACAGAGCGATTTAAGAAGAAACCGATCGAAGAAAAGGAGAAATGTCAGTCACTTCTTGTTCAGTATTTATCTAGGCGATGTTGACACTCGTAGCGGCTGGCAACAAACCTTCACGGGGTAGAAAGTACCACGTGAAACTGCGTGAAAGTTCTGATCTCGCGTTTGTACGATACCATTCACAAATGACGAGCGGCGTGATTCAATGATAATCATGTAAGCACACGGCCATAAATAAAGATGAAGTGAATCAGACCATGCTCCTTCAAAACACTTCCTATATTTTTCGCGAATGGATATTCCCATGTTGGTCAGGATTTATATAAAAATTTTATATTCATAAGGATGACGGATATAACCCTGTAAATTTTAATCCGTAAAACAAAGTGAAAGAGACGTTATATTTTAGAAATAAAATTGGTAAAACTCCAGCATTTCTTAAAAATATCTTAAAACGTGTAATCAAAGTTTTGCGTTGACAAAGGTATTGTAAATTCCAATCACTTCATCTCACAAAACAATGCCTGTAAAGCTATACTCGTATAATATGAGTGTCACCTCCATCCTAATTTTGATTTATGCATTGCAATATATAGCAATTTCCGCAATAATATTCATATGAAAGAAATATGACATCTAGGATATAATCAAACATATAATATTATTAAAAATCGAAGGGAATATCAGCGAATCCCACGAAGTCAAAGAAACGTCTTTATTCTCAATATACATATCTACGACCGACCATAGCGACATTCCAACCGTATCTGACTTTCTTTACAATTCGGAACATGTCCTTCATGGTATCTTGCAGGATATCAGTCGTTGGCCTTTGCTTATTATTTTATGTTTTATAATTTCATGTAACTCCTGAAAATTCTTAGAAAGATAGGTGTAGACTAAAGAGATATGCCATCGATTAAAAAATCTGTACACGACTCAGATGGTAGAGATAAGCGCAGCTTAAGATGAATTGTGAATGTCTATATTGAGGAGAGAGGTAAGGATATCCACTCTCTAGAGAATTACAAAAAGTACATGATGAAAGAGGAATAGGAAAATACTCTAACAAATTAAGAGTTATGCATACCTAATCAGTTTGAGTAGCTTACCATATGTTCATAATTTTTATTCAGTGAAACGTTTGCATAATGATAAAATTAAGGAATTTCATGTAAAAATTATAATCGGCTCTGATAAAGCATAAAATCAAAGATAAGAACAGAAGAGGATATAGAAGAGTAGAATTAGAGAATTACTAGGATTATATTGGCAGTGTTCCGAATAAGAAATACAAAAGTACTATGATAGATAGCGATCGACAAGTAGCTAGAATGGCCTTTTAAATAGATATATAACAATATTTTAAAATTAATTATAATAAATGTTAAAATATAAAAATCGTTAAGTATATACATGTGCGCACCATAAAGTCTCTTGAAAGATGAAGCTTCATAGTGTGAAAATGACGATCCCCCCTCAGTGGCCAGAATCCCAGGTATTGCCTCCGCGGCTTAGTTCCTGCAATGGCTGTCGAGAGTGATCGGTTATATATGAATATTTAAGTTTTCGATTTGGTTTGACTTGGACATCACGTGTGAAGCAATATATCCGAATTTTCGAAATGTAAAACAGTTGTTCAAAAGGCCAAAAGTAACTGAAATACCGCTGAATAAGGACAACCTATCGCCACTAATATTAAAATCAGTAGTTATTTAACGAATAAACTTTGTCTTATATTGCAGAGTACAGGAGTCATGATTATTGTCAATGACAGTACGTATAAAAGAGACCTCTATAGAAATCGGTAAAACTTTTTGTAGAAACAATAATATGACAATAACTTGAGGCTGGATTTTGAGGAAAGAAAATGCACACAGATAAAAAATTTTGAAATCTAAGCGCAGAAAAATTCATCGAATATTGGCATCTGTAAATGAAAATCACACCTGTGCAGCTCCCAACAAGTTTCATTCAACCTTTTTATAAGTTTTCTAGTAAATTCTTTTCGCTGATAAATATAACGCAGGTATTGGAAGGAAAACATGGGCGACAAACGGAGAAATAAGTATGAAGCATTGAAATTAAAGATAAATTAGTGTCATTGAGGGAATTCAGTAGCAAATAAATTTGCTATTCATTGTATTCTTCTCAAAGAACACAATGCTCGATATCACGGAGATCGGTCTATAGTGGGGTAAAATGTTCACATATCATCATCATAGGTAGTCTGTCCGTGGACAGATCCGTGATTATTCATGGTTCTCCATATACTCCTATTTTCCGCTGTCCTCTTCATATCTTGATAGCTCTCTTTCCCTTTCGCATATATAACGCATTAATTGCCTATCGTGTTCATAATTTGAATTGGTAATTTATAACACGACAAGACGAGAAAACATAAATACATTGTACCAAATTCAACTGATACGTCAGTTTTGTATTTTAAACTAGCGTTAACGTTAAAAAATTATAAATATCATTTAACTAGCTCGTCTCATGGCTCGCATCTAGCTATAAATATCGGTAACTTCTGCAGCCAAAACACGGCTCAGTAAATCAAATGTGTTTTTCAAATTCCAATTACCTGCTCTCTGGGGTAATTTTTATTTGAATCAGTGATCGAAGAATTACATTCGAGAACAGCTACTTTTTGGTTGAAATGTGTATTTGGTATGCTCTACCGTTTACGATTGTATGAGCTACAAGTATCTTAAAGAGTCAATGCCTTAATATACTGTAAATATGATTAATATAATTCAGTGTAAAATACATTCACAGGTATTTGTTGCTGAATGGCAGAAAAAAGTTAGAATTTCTGATGTAATGCAATATTAAGAAATTGTATTACTGGTTCGAATCAAGTTGTTTGTTGCTGCAGATCAGCCAATTTAATCACATGATATAAATAAAAAATAGTTTATTTTTTAATTAATATTAAGAAAATTTTCACTCATTACTGCATGATCGCGTGCTCTCAGCTATTTGAACATATACGTTGTATATGTGAAGGATTGCATAATCAGCTACCTACTGTATTACTTTAAGGCAACACATTAACATTATTGTTCTCTAAACATTACTTTTTGATACCTAATCAGATTATGGAAAATAAATTAAGATAACGAAATAAAAAATGTTAATATAATTTTCAAATATGAACTTAATGACCATCTTAGTGTTCAGTATATTATCGTAGGGATACCACATTCTAAGGGAGAAAAACAGAGAGATGTTATGAGGAAGCAAATTTATATGAGGAATTTTACTTCTTTGTTTATTCATATACATTTAACGATATAAACGATTTTTATGGATAATTAAACAAATTTTAAGTTGCTGCTATGCTGACCAAACGGCCAAGAGACATCCAAACAAACCCAAGACTGTCCCGACCCGGTGTGGCAACCTTACACCATCGGTTGTTAATGCGAAGCGACGGTATCACCTAAACTTTTTTCATCTTCCAGTCAAACGAATTCAAAATGAACGAAAGGTTGGCATAAGATGCAAGTGATACTTATATTCCGCAGAGTCATTTATCCCCGAAGATGGGAACAAGTCCTAAATTCCGAAACAATAACACAAACACTCATTGGACGCAAGGCAGCTTCCCCGCGCGGCGTTTTGCACCCAAATGATCGAGCGATGTCAAAAGAGGCGCCAGCGAGGTTTCGAGGCGAAGGACTTCGGACGGACCGCTACGAGTAAGGTCGAAATTTACTCCCACGCATTCTCCTGCGACGGATGTCGGAGTTCCTTTTACCAGAGTGTGAAAAGGGTCCCCGTCCCCCGTGATCCCCTATTGTGAGGGAAGAATTTACCGGTGCACCGCAGTAGACGGGGCCATCTGCAGCCCTGGGGAGATACCGGTGGAGAGAGAGGCTGCGGAATGGGGGAGAGGAGAGACAACGGCGGCACGGACACCGTTTCTTCTCCCTTCCACCCCATTCCACGATCCCCAACCCCTTCTGGCATCACCCCCTTTCTTCTTCCTCCTCCCACTCACCACCTCTCCCCTTCGTCACCCCCACCTCCTCCCTCCTTCCGTCGCATCCTCATCGCCTTCTCTCTCTCTCTCCCCCTGTCCCATTCCCCTCTCCCCCCCCACCTTCCGACCACTCCTCCCCCCATTAACTCTCCCATATTTTCCACACTTCGTCCTCCTTTTCGGCTGCCGTGCGTACGTTAGGGTCAACGTCCTCTCCCGACAGTGTTGCCAAGATGGCGTACAACATAAACATCCATAAGTTCTGCCAATTTATGCCTCGAGCCCTTTTCCTTCCCTCTCTCCTTTTCACTCCGTCTCTCCTCTCCCTCTCTCTCCCTTTATCCTCTCCCCTCCTCTCTTCCCAGGCGCCCGCCTTTCCCTTCTCGTCGCCTTCCTTCGAAGGCCTCGCCCTCCGGCGCACTCGCTCCACTTCTTAATAACGCTTTAGTATCGGAGAAAGGAATAGACTAGGAGAAAGGTTGAGTGGAAGGGAGGTCGAGGTGAGAAAGAGAGACAGGCGCACGGCGCTAAGACGCTTCCGACACGCGCTCTCTCGATGCCACGGAGCTCAAATAAAACCGGCACGATTCCGTTGGCGTTTGGTAATAAAAGAAACAGCTCTCTCGGGCCGACGAATTTTCCAATCGTGCCTTTCCTCCCATTGTCATCCTAGGAGCCTGTCTTTTATAATTTCCCCTCCGCCCATTGTTTTGCCGCGCGCTCGCCAGTTGCTTCGCCGGGGAGAAAGCTGAAGAGGAGACGTGATGAGAAGGGCATTAAGAGGCGGGTCTGAAGGATCGAACGCGTAAACCACTGCCTCCCGGATCTCATGAGCGAGGAAAGTAGTCGCCGTAGGGGTGCGAGCATGTAAGAACGAGGAACGGCGCAAAGGATGATGGGAAGGAGAGAGGGATAAAGATGACGAGAGAGTTCATCAACACTGTTCCTTCCGTTGGGGTTACACATAGAAAGGCAGGCCAACGACGCATCTCAAAAACGACAGTCAAGGACTGTTTTTACTTCATCGCCAACAAACGTCCATCGAATGAATGCTGATATGGTCATTGACTTCCACCGATTGTTGGCTCATTCGGAGCTAGGGAATCGGAGAATGGCCATGACGACCAAAGAGTTCAACGAGAAACTCAAAAGGACGCGATTGCGTTCCATGGGTTGCAAAAAATAAGAGGATAGAATTTGTACCCCAAGTTGCGAAAGTGTCGCGATAACCTTCTATAGATGACAGGTGAAAAGGTAGAGGAAAGTCTCTTACTGAAGAGTTGCAGTCTCAATGACGAAATGACCGCAAAAAATGTTTAGTTGAAGGTTCAGTATAAAAAATGCAACTGATTGAAAAGCTATACAGAAAAACCAATATTTTATTTCTCTCTGTGGAGATGCATTGGAGCATCTCCGATTTGCCTTGCGTTCAAATTAACAAACAACATTTTTTAGAAAATAGCAATTAAAGATAAATACAAAAGTCACAGTCACTCACAAGATCTAGTCTTTCATAAATGATCAGTAACAAAAAAACTCACAAAACATCCTCTTTTGGCATACATATAAATTCCTCGTCGTCCCATTAAGTTTTCTCTCGTTATAAATTATGTAATTCGATACTGAGTTCCATTTTAAGAACTATGACGACTTATGTAACGGCATCACTACACGTTCTGAGTTACAAATTGCTACGCTATCCCTTTAATGGTTTCAATTACCAATTCTGGAAAACAAACACTGCGTGGCATAAAAACACGAGCCATTATCTTCCGTGAAAATGTCAAGAATCTAACTTAGGAGGGAGATGGGAGTGCATGGCGAAAAATAGTGAAAATAGCCCATAATAAAGATGCGCCTGACGCAACTATTGGCAGCTTCCGCTGTGCCATAACCATGCCATTTACAACGAAGACTAGGACAGATGTATCTTTTGGAGTGCCGGTGTCAATGAACTGCAAGGTCGCGGAGAAGAGAGGGGAGGATGGGGAGTGATGCGTAGGGGGGAGGAGAAGGGGGCGATGGAGAAAGAAAGAGAGAGGAGGGGAGATTGTGAAGTACAGCCATTATCCCCCTCCTCCCACCCTCTCACTCCCACCAACCTAGCCAACCCCACCCTGCTAGCCCACTTCCACCTCGCCTCCCATCTCGAGTACCAAGAGAGCTTAACCTTTTCCTCATTAGAGAGCAGTAGCTCTTTTAAATGCAACACGCAGCAATGCAGTTTAGCGAAAGCAAATCTCACGTCACAATTCCTTACTCGTCTTTTCACTGACACAAGAAAGCTTTTCTAAATTGCTTTCGAGATTATGACTCGCCGACTGAGTCCGCGCATTAAAATAACTTTCTACCGTAGGATCATTTATTAAAAGAGTATTAGGATTATGAATTTGTCGTATTCTAACTTCTAGCTGTTTTAGTATTTCCTAATTTTTTACAGAAAAAGCTAGGTGGAAATTAACACTATTTTAAAGAGTCACTCTATATTAACATCTAATGCAATGATTTGTCAACTTCGAAATGCAATCGAAATTGTGTAAGTGAAAAGAGCCGCTACAGCACCCAATGGGAAAATAATTTCACTATAAAGAGCTCTACCATAGGAGAGACTTGATTCCTGTTGACAGCGTTAGGAGCTACAGCTTCTTACTACTCAACTGTGTAAATAAATTTATTTATTTCTGTTTTTCAAAAACCGGTGAGCTGCCTTTCAAAGTTAAAAATGTTCACTATATTTGTGCCTTTTTTATGCCATTAATAGCACTGCAGAAGAAGTTTTTTTTAAAACGGCGAGTGACAAGGTGTGCATTCAAAATTTTCAAATTAATACCTTTTTTTGGAAAAATGGGAGAGCGTCAGGAAATTTAGTATACTCATATCATAAGCCAATAATCATTAGATTAGAAACCTCACATGTGTAAGACTATACATATCCTTTTTTGAATTCATTGTCGAATAAATTACTTTGCCATATAATTATATTGCTAAGTTTATAAAGAATTTAAAGTTTACAATTCTAAATAAAACTCAATAACTAAAACGAGCTTTTTCATATTGTGTCAGCAAATTAAGCTCCCATATTTTTGTTTAAAATACGGTAAATTCCGCTTATTATTATCACTGGTTTGTGTTTTCAGTGCATTCAAATGCGGAATTCCAGAACAAAATCTTGCTTTAAGAATATGATGTGGCCAGCACGACTTTCTCCACACAGAGTAATGGATATGATTGCAATAGTGCTTACAAGTTGCTCTTGACAACAGCGTCCTCAAGAATAACTATCGACAATTATACTCGTGAATAATTTTTAAATACTTGGAATATTTTTCCTAAAACTACTTTGAATCACATTTTACATTGAAAAAACAAGGAAAGAGCTGCTGAAACAGACAGTAAATGGCGGATTTTTCGAAACAAAATATGTTTATACAGAATGTTAAAATACATGTATACTAGCATGATAAATCTGAAAGGCCTTTTATAAAAATAATTTAATATAATTAATAAGAATAATCTTTAAAATAAAACGTTTATCAAAAAAAGGAAATTAAGAATAAAATATTTACCCCTATTCTGCTGGCCACTAAAACCTCCATAAGAAAACGTGCACAATGAGTCAGAATACTGATTCCATTGGCACAAAAACGAAGTCTTTATCTGCTTTTATTTAGGAGTTAGCGCGTCAGACAGACAGACAAACCGAACGCATTGGCGGATTTAAAAAAAAAACCGCTAGCAACAACTAAATAACATTGTTATTTGTTGTTTTGGATGACGAAATATTGAAGCGCATCCTACTGCTGAGGTAAAATTATCGCGCAAAATATTCGCAATTAAAATTACCGTTGGCGTCGCTATCAATATATAAAAGAAAATTTGTTTACAAAATATGTGGCTAGGTGGTATTTAGATAAATTTGCCGGCGATTAGAATTACCGTTAACAGCCCTGGTATCGCTATCGACAACTCGAAAATTTTATCATAGCAACGGAAACAAAGTTACCGCATTGCGATATTCTATGTACTGAACATAAATTCAGACGTATAATCAAAATATCTCAGAAACAATCCGTTTTATGAAAAAATGTTTCTAACAAAAGCTATAGAAAATTATAGTCTACAACTACGATAATGACAAATATTTACATAAATTAAGTCATAAAGGAGATATTTGGCAGAAACGGAAGAATTTCAACCACCACTTCCGTCGGATCAATCTCAGCCAAAATCTAATCAGACCTTGACTTTCTAAAAGAATTTTAATATAAAGTTTGTGCTGATTTAATTAGTAGTTTTTGAGTTAGAGAGCCCATAAAATACCCATCACACCCAATCAGCCCCAAGAAAACAGTGAAAACGTATTCAGAAGACCGCAAAAGGTGTATATCGATTGAAATTTTGAATTCGATAATTTCTTGATTCATTCAAGTAATAACACAATTTTCTCAGAATTATATGATCACGTTCGCCGTCTGTTATGATCAAGATATTCTCATCGCCGGTCACCTGAAAGCGAGAAATTAATAAAGCACAACGCGCCTACTCACGCAATGACATTGTATGGCGCACACACACACCGCGCGATATTTCGCGATTTAAGCGGCATACATATTTAGATTGTCTACGCATTTTCTCCAGTAACAGTTTCTTGGCAAAGAACATAACTCTCCCAATTTTTAAATCATAATGCCACAGAAATGTAAAAAAATAAGTCTGCAAGAAAAACAAAAACTTTTAAATGATCACGGCATTTTTTCCCAAGAGTAGGCAAAAAGAAGCGACGCTAAGGCTTAGTGATTTATTGTCTCTTCTATTCAAAGTTCAGGAAAACGAGTGATATATTATGAACGCGCCAGTGTAAATAATAAACGAACAGAAAAAATAAAAAAGAGACGCCATAAGTGCAAATGTAGAAGGATTACTGAGATTTTTTTAAATTCTACCGTTTATTTTTATAAGCACCTTAATATTGCCATTGAAATAAAGTCCAATTTGATTACATTAAGCGGCATCTACTGTGTACCTCCATCCACTTTCCCACGCTCTCCCTTTCCGGAATTATTCCATTTTAGAAGCTATCATATGTGAATCATCACTGAGGAAGCGTGCTTTGCAACATAATTACGCATCTCCATTCCAAACCGTTTTATGGATACTGGAGAAATATGAATTGTCGATTGGAATGTACCCATTAAGGAGAGGTCGATAATACTTTTTTGAATCACAACATACGGGTTTGGTTCCCTGGATATTCACGACATGCTATATACGTATAACATACAAGTGACCGAATCAAACAAATTTTCTAAACAGTCAGTAGGGCTCAATTTATGAAGCCTTCAGCGAAGATGATCCAACACGACAAATTTATCTTTATATCTTGAAGATATTTTTAGCTCGTTTTAAAAAATGTAAAAAAACGAGCTATTGTTATCGCTTTGTCGACCGCCTTCTGTAGATATTCAACTTTTTTGTTTTAAGAGATAGATGACAATTTCTTTGTTGCTTGGTTAAGTACTGATCTGTAAGGTATAGATTATAAAATTATTCGGACAGAGAATAGCATTTTCCACAAACCAGTCTGCGAGACCACATAATCACGACTTATAGTTTCGGAGATAAAAATTAGAAAAAATCCCAAGCACAACATCGCATATTTTGTTTACATCGATCGCTAAGACGGTTCTCTCGGCAAGCAACAATTAAATATCATATTTTTCTCTCCTTAACTCTTATATGATCTGTAAGCTATATATTTAAAAAAACACAAAACAGTTCGCGAAAAGACATAATTACGACTTTTAGTTTCGGGTGTAAAAATTCAAGAACCGCCCAATCTTTCGATACCGTTTTGTGCATACGTATTTCCTATAAAGAGCGCTTTTGAAATCTGTGTGTATACCATTTGTGGAGTATACTTTTCTATTTTGTATTAAATGTAAATATTTCTTGAGAAAACATTGTATTTGTTCTTAATATATGTATATTTGAACAAATAAGGTTATTTTCTTCGAAAACGAGCATTCCATATTCGCCCGATATAGTCGAGAATAATTTCTGATTCTAGTAGGCAAAAAAGGAAACATTTTAACAATTCAATAGATATTTTACGTAATCGTGTAATTCATGATTATCTAATCTGGCCCTATTTCTTCAACTTCGAGTTAAACAAAATGTCTTTATCAATCATTTAATGAACGTTTATATATTATAATTGTATTTTATGTTTGATTAACACACTGTCTGCGTTACTTTTCTCAACTGAAGAAGTGTCATAAACTTTGAAGCAAAAGTTAACAGTACAAGATTTCAGTTTGGGTTTAGGCGCTTATAATCTTAAATTAACGGTTTATCTGAGACCTTCATCTTAATTACATAATCTTAAACGTTTCGCCCTTTACGACAAATATGGTTGAAGTCAATAAACGGAGTTCAAATCGCAGATTGCCAGACCATATCGTATAGTCGGACATATGTAGCCTCGAAATTATCATCGGCGTGCAAAAATATAATCACCTCGCAATGGGTTTCTATTTTTGGCTAGCATATAAGAAACCTTAGTCTTCTCGCGGTTAATTACTTTGGCCTACATGAGAGACAAAAGACGGGAAAAAAGATTTCAACCTTAGATTAGGACCTGCGACAATACAAAAAGGCGCGTTGTGTTCGAAATGGCGTGAATCTACAGCGTGCTAACCACTATTCGATCACGATAAGAGTGGCAGGTGGAATGGCCGCTTAAAGCTTTGGCGCCAAATATGTTTCCATTATATAATACGATCAAGGGTTTATTGAGACTGAAGTATTTTTCCTTTAGCATAATGACCAAGTCTCGCCTCTTCGAATGAACTTTAAATATCGAGCTAAAAGATTGTTCCTTTCTTGACAAAGCCACAACAAATCAATCTGAAAATTTGAACCGCAATGATTTTTTCCGAAAAGAACTCTAATCCTTCAGTCTCATGAATTTATGTTAACCACGCATATGACGCAATTTCAAGGATGGTAACACGATAAAGAGCACGAAGGACTGTACACCCAAACGATTTCCCGGACCAGATACTCATGTAGACGAGGAGGAATAACCGCGCTAAAACGATGGACACATGTTACCTTCAGGAGGGGATGACAAAAAAGAAGTGATTTCGGCGGAGGTCTGTATTCCTTACGCTGAAGGCCGACATTTGTTCGCAGAAGTCATACAGAAGGAGACGTGTTAATTGCAGGTGGTGCATCCTGTCAAGCCGAAACCCACTGGGGGGGAGGGGAGTAGCGGTGGGGCGCAGTGGGAAAGTAGAAGGCGGGGGAGGATGGGGCGAAATGCTGGTCGCAGGAGGGGAGTAGAAGGAAACTGACCTTGAAAAGACGCGAGAGAAATGGTGGGGTGGGAAAGGAAAAAGCTGTAATCAATAAGTTCAATAATTCATTAACCGCTTACGGCTTCGAGACGTGCTGGCGTTTAATGAATTTGAATGGAATGCGAAGCATGACCAAACGAATACAACCGAATAAGCCGAGGTTGCTCTGTTGATGTTCCCCATTCGCGTAACTTCTGTCGCCATTTATTAGTCATCGTGAATTAGCCTAACCCGCACGTTTGCGTGAGAGTCACGAATGTCGACGATTTTGACGCGCGTATTATTCCCACCGCGCGATCTCTGCGCGAGGGAAGCGGATAAAACTATTTATTCAAGCTTCTCTTTGGAGTGGAGATATATAAAAACGAATATGATCCCTTGAGCGATTCGATCTCAATTATTAACTTGTCGGCGGATCTTCCTACAGAACCCTTTAAAGCATTAACCTAAAACCTTAATTCAGAAAATAAATGTACACACGTGTTTTGAAGCTCTTCTATTAAGAAGCTTGTGAGAAATAGGGGATAGCCTATTAGGGTAATGTACAGTGGGGACTCAGTGGGCCACAGGAGCGCCTTGATACTCGTGAAGGCCTTCCAGATATCCTGAAAATCCTTGCATTAAGTTATCAATATATTGGTATGTAGTGGAATTGTAAATTTTATAAACACATTTACTTTTAGTTATTGCAAATGGAAGTTATATAATATTGTAAAATTTTGGAAGTATTTAGCTGATGGAAATTGTAAATACTGGATTTTAAAACACTATTTTTTCATATGCTGTAGTCGAGTCTGTAAAGTTGTCACTTGACCAAATGGCCAATTTGTAAACATTATGTTATTTAATTGAATAATAATAAGATTGACCCTTCCAAAAAAGAACGTAAATCCTGGTAATTACAACAGCGAAAAGGAAGTTCCGTGTAGAACAAATCCGAGGACAGATTTCGATAAATTCGCGGAATGTAAAAAGAAAATTTGGATAGAAAATACGTTGACTATCGCGATCATAACAGGAGAAACTAAAATAAAAGTTTCAAATTTTATAGATAATTGCAAATAATTCGACCTAAATGATTATTTTAACGGCAGTTACACTTTGGTTTGATCCATGCATCCGTATGAGCCCTAAATCCATGAGTGCGGCAAATAAATTATCCACTGAATAATACGAAAAGAATAATTATGTTGACTTCAATATTCTTCTATATCGTTTATTATGAATGGATTTATTTTCAAATTTGGCTTCCATAGAACAAAATTCAAAGTCTAACAGGAAATGGTAAGCTAGATCAAAACAGATAAAACCAAAAAAATATCGCATAGATCGAAAATACTGGAGCTTTAACAGCACTAAGCCAGAGATGATAAATCTTCAAGGATCTAAAAATCATGCCGATCAGATTTATAATACTCAATTAATTCAGGAAGTCGTCCCAACTGTACAAGAGCAATCATTCTTAGGTTAAAGGTTCGTCACGAGAGCTTCGTAAATTGAAAACTGAGAATTTCGATCAAATTATAGAATTTTTGTATATTATCCAAAACATTAAATTTCCATAAAAGTTAATTATGCACCAAATTCACTTAAAGTTTATACGATCGGGCGACACATATGAGTTTTGGGCTGATTTATGTATACGCGTTTACACCACGTCATCATAAGAGAAGATACACAATTTACCAAAGAAACGTTAGCTTTTCGAAATCGATTTTTCTGTGTTTTCGGACTAAATCGAGAAATAGAGGATGAAAAAATTTGAAAATTACGGAGGAAAATATATGCGTAATTTCCAACCTTTTAATTGAACAGATATATATTATCGAGATAAAAAACATAAGCTGCAAAACATCTCACTTCCGTAAATTCGCATCATCAGCTAACGGTAACATTAAACAAGTAGGGATGTACACGGGTTTCCCGTGGTACAGAAGTGCTTTTCGTCAAATTCGCCGTAGTATAATCGTATACTAATGTATTTTCTTTAAAATCAGAAAATTATTTTTCCTTATATTGTGGTAGCTCTGCTTCTTAGATTCGTTCTATACATGTTCATTTCGTCATTCTATACTCGCCTTACATATGATTTTTTTTTAAATTGGTTCAACCAATACCTTCCAAATTCATAGTTACAGAAAATTTTTAACTTCGATATTGTGGTAGCCCTGTTTAGTCGACTCGGTTTAAATATGCTATTTTGGTTATTTATTTATAAATGAAGATTATATATACGGTATTTGGTTAAAATCCATGCTGACAGTAGAAATACGTGTAAAAGAAATATTATTTTACTTTTTACTGTGGTAGCCCTGCTCTTTAGATCCACTTGATACATTTTGATTTTATTATGGTATGTTGTACAACTTTAATTGAAATCGGTTCAGCCAATTCCTTCCAAATTCATAATTACTGAAAGTTTAATTTGTAATTGTGGCACGTTTGAATGATCCGGTCCAAATAAGCTATAATGGTTTTGTATATGCGTACATTATAAGTATTAAATTTGGTTAAAATTGATGCAGACAGTCAACATAAATACGTGTAAAAAGAAATTTTTTATTCCTTGTATTGTGGCAGTCCTGCTTTCTATATCTATACTAAACATCTTGATTTTGTTATTTTATGTTGCACGCCTCCTTCATACAAAATTTCGTTGAAATCGGTTGTCAATTCCTTCCAAATTCATAATTACCGAAAAGTTTGACTTTGCAATTGTGGGATCCCTGCTGAGTCGATCCAGTCCAAATATGTCATTTTGGTCATCAATGTATGTGAATATTCTGTGTACCAAATTTGGTTTAAATCTGTTAAGCCAATTCTTCCCTGATATATGTGTACGGACGGACGGACTGACATCACGAAGATAATAGTGCTTTTCAGCAATGACGAAAAGCACTAAAAACTAAATTCCGTAAAATTTATTAAATCCGGCATGCTTAGGATTAGGAATTTTCCGGATTTCAGAAACTTAAGCCTCTCGAATAGGCTAATTTCTTAAGACTGTAATCTTATGTATTAAATACATTTGTGTCAAAATAGAGCAATTCTGTATAAGTAAATATAAGAAATAAAAATCATTTTAGTGCATATAATTCAAGAAAGAACTATCTAGTTTGCCTTATGGCTGTAATCAAATATATATATATATATATATATATATATATATATATATATATATATATATAGATACATATATATATATATATATATATATATATATATATATATTTACGAAACCAGTAATTTTACTCGCCATAAAAAAATGGCATCGTCTATCGACTTTAGGCGAACTCTCAAATTTTCTCATAACATCCTACGATAATGTTATAGATGTAATTAGAGATTCGTAGACATGTAACAAATATATCGGAACTTACGAGTTCAAGAGTGTAGAATAGGATATAAGCTTTGGATTCCTGAAAAATGTTAGAAAATTGTTTAAACGATTGTCACCACTCCAAGGAATTTTATTTCCTTTCCTTTGTGGTATCGCAATAGCTTTAAAAAATATCATCATAACATTTTCAATCCACAAAAAAAACTAAAACACTCCAAAAATATAAACAATCCAATATAATCCTTAATAACTCGTCTGTTATTATAACCACGCGCCTCTTTTCACTCGACCGAGCCAAAACATTCTGCGTGGGTTACGTAGTAAAAATCGAGGAGACTTGAGGAATTCCTGATCGAAGCTTCTACCCGCATAGCATCGTCTACATAGGCATGAAGCAACCGCACGAGGTTTTCGATTAACTCCCCCATGACTCCATGGCAACCAATCATCTCCTCCCCCCAACTTTCCTCCCCGACCTCTTTCCCTCAATCTTTTATCCCCACCAACCCCTTGTCCTCCAGCTTACCATCTCCACTTCCGTCAACGTTGAGAGTGCCCGACTTCCCAGGCGCCGCTGCTCCATACCGGCGCTCCAGGAGCACCTGCCGCCCTCCTACTGCAGCAATCCCAACCCCACCCCACCCCGAGTGGTTTCTGGGGCACCGCTCTTCTCCCCCTTCCTCTTCCCCTCGTATGAAATTGCTCCCGCCTCTTCCCTCCCTCTCGCCTCGTAAAAATGTTTGCTTATGTCTAGCGGTCGTTGAACTCCGGGGAGATAGCCCTCCTACTTAAAGTACACGCAAGAGCTCAACAATGTGCCAGGAGACCACTGTCCACCCAGGCAGGCGCCCGCACTTTCCAAGCGGGGGAACGCGGCGGCAGGTGGGCGCCAGTTTCTTTTTAACTAGCTCTTAGTACAGGTAGAAGAGGGGGAGGAGAGAAAAAGAGAGATGGAGGAAAGTTGTGAGCAGGAGAGTAATAACGGGTTGGTGATAGTGCCCTTAAAACTTCGAATGCTTTCTAAAGTAAGCCTTAACTGCAACACTATTTTAAAGAAATAAATTCTTTCCTCGATTTAGGTTACCTATAGCCAAATTCATCTGATAGCTTCCACGCCGAAAAAGCACAATGTTTTTCTTCGGGCGATCAGAAACTAAAATGCTTTCCTTAAATAATGAAGTAAAAATTGTAAACATGCAATGCCCTTCGTTAAATCTTGGAATGCAGTACTCCCGAAAACTAAGCAGATACACAATAATGAAAGTGATTACCAAAAGTACCCAAAGAGATTAATATAATACCAAATTATTTTACATTATAAAACAAGTAGTGTTATCTATGAACATGAATAAAACTCGCACGTTTTTTATTATAGCACATATCGACGGGGGGTACCACGCGAAGGTGAGGTTGCCGTTTAAATGGGAGGAGCTTAATATTGCGCGTCATCGTTTTACATGAACACATATTTTGCATAAATATATTTTTTGGATAATACCGATACTTCTAAAATGACATTTAAGTTAAGAACGCAATAAAATACGCATTAAAAGTTTGAATGTTTCCCTATCTGCCTCTGTAATGATTTCAAGAATAAGTGGCATCAATGCGGAAATTTACACTCAGTTAATAGTAACGTAATCTTTACGCTCAAGTTCGCTCCTTCGTCGTAAATTATCTAACCTTTTTCGCTTACAAAGCATTTTGTGCGCACGAAAGGAAAATTAACGTATTTACGTTTGTTTCTTCGTCGTAGATAATCCGTTTCCTTTCATTAACAATGTTCTGTGTGCACACGAAAGAAATTTAAATGTATTTATGTATTTGTAGTAGATGTAATTTATTTTAGCTGGTACGAAGATTGTTTTCGTTGACAATTAATAAAATCGTGTAAGAAAATTTCTAAGTTGAAAATAAATCAACTTTCTATCTGGATTTTTCTCAAACTTTTCAAGAATAAGTGGCATTGATGTGGTAATGTAAGCTCAAAATTTCAACCTTCCATCTTTTACGCCTTCGAATATATATATATTTTTAATAGGCCCCAATCCGAACTTGTATCTTTTTCAAAACTCAAACCTAAAGAAAAACTATTGGCAGCAGTACATAAATTTACAAGTTTCAGCTCTCTATCGCTTACGGTTTCGTCATAATTTCAATTTAAGCAAAGGCACATACAGACGCCAAAGTGAAACTATAAGCGCATTTTTTAAAGGCTCTAATTAGCGAGAATAGTCAATGAACGTTGGGCACTTAGCATTACTAAATAGCCTAATAAAATACATAAAATTATCAAGAAAACAAAACAATTTATATTGACACAAATAAATGAAATCAACAACCTGTAAGAATATATGGAGCGGAAATTGGATAACTTTTTACTAATAGGGCCATATAGGCTTTACAACATATTGGCGGACCACATACTCAGAAGAAAAATTTCAACGGATTAGTTTCGAGAATTCTTAAAAACGTGTAACTTATTCATAAAAAAGCAAAGCATATTACATCCCCGCACTCTAAAAATATCATTTAGATTTCGATTATAGCTCCTAAAAACAACCACTGCAAGCAGTCACAGATATGCATGTTTTAAATAAATCATGGCCTGTGGGCTGTAGCTGATGAATTTCTGATAGATAAAATCTTATATAGACGCGCTTTTAGCTGATTTTGTTTGGGATCTGGAGGTATGCAGATGATTCTATTATCTTGGTTTTTTAATGGCTCTAGTAAGAAAATTGCAATAACACGAACGTCTCCAATATCATAATCAATGCGTGTATAATATTCTTCTTAAGCAAGGTCAAAACATAGTAAAGTTCTTAACTACAAATTCAAATAGTCCTTTTGAAAAGGGTATACTCGGGACGAAGCTCAAAATTAATTCACTCACGAAGGATACTAAAAAACTACGAGGAAAAACTAAAATTACGAAAATAAATAATAATTTTTTATATAAATGCGGCCGACGCAAAGGAATATAATTATAAATAGCTGCTTCTTACATATACATATACTCAAAGATGGCTCAAAACACTTTTGGCGTAAACTGAAGGAAGGATAAGACTCCAGCCAAAAACAAGTTGTTTTTGGCTGGAGTCTTATCCTTCCTTCATATCATTCTATACTAGTAGAAGGTGCTTGCATACTGCAAGCATTTCATCTCACCTTGAAAAAAAATTAATTTTTCAGACAGATATTTCATCATTAAAAATATTCTTTTAATTTTAAAGATTTCAACTCCACAGCGATTTTCGTTTTTTCCCACATGTAAAAATAATAGTTAAAAAAAATCCCCAAATGTTGCAATTTTAAACATTTTACACTTTCTCCATTATGGGGTACTAATGCTACACATTTAAGCCAAATTTTAAAGTTGTAGCATTTCTAGACGTAAAATAATATTTTTCTAATTGTTTCAATTTAAATAATTTTTAACGGCCGCCGCAATTAATATATGGTAAAATTGAAATGTATATTTGTGCAAATTCACTACTCCGGAGCTATTTTCGTTTTTCCCTTATGTAAAAATAATAGATTAAAACAATCCCATAACTTTGCAATTTTAAGAATTTTATACTTTCTCCATTATGGGGTACTAATGGTACACATTTCTGTGAAATTTTAAAGTTGTAGTACTTCTAGAAGTGAAATAATATTTTTCCAATTGTTTAAATTTTAAACATTTTTAACGGCCGCCGCAATAGGTTTATGGAGAGATTCAAATGTTTATTTGTGCAAATGCACTACTCTGTACATAACTTGAAAATTTCAGCTTCCTAGCTCATCTCGTAATGTCTAAACAGTTATCTATTTGTTTAAACTTTAAGAATTTTTAACGGCCAAACAAATTAAAATATCAAAATTTGTATAATCCCTATTTCGTTTTTTTAAGAATTCTACTTATTAAAATAATTTCAACTGCGTAGCACATTTGAAAATACATAAACCTTGAAAATTTGTTTAAACAATTGCGAATTTTTAGCGGCCGCATTGTTGCACTTTTTCATGATTTTTCGTTTTTTCTAGACGGTTTTGCACAAAATCCTACCTATGAAGAAAATTTCGAATCTCCAGCACATCTGGAAGTGCCTCAACATTAGTATCCTCCTATATGTTATACTAGAAGTTGGTGCTTGCATACTGCAAGCATTTCATCTCACCTTGAAAAAACATTCATTTTTCAGACAGACATTTCATCATTACAATTATTCTTTTAATTTTAAAGATTTCAACTCCGCAGCGATTTTCGTTTTTCCCACATGTAAAAATAATAGTTTAAAACAATCCCCAAATGTTGCAATTTTAAACATTTTACACTTTCTCCATTATGGGGTACTAATGCTACACATTTAAGCCAAATTTTAAAGTTGTAGCATTTCTAGACGTAAAATAAAATTTTTTTAATTGTTTAAATTTAAATAATTTTTAACGGCGGCCGCAATTAATATATGGTAAAATTGAAATGTTTATTTGCGCAAATTCACTACTCTGTAAATAATTTGAAAATTTCAGCTTCCTAGCTCCTCTCGTAGTACCTAAACAGTTATCTATTTGTTTAAATTTTAAGAATTTTTAACTGCCAAACAAATTAAAATACAAAAATTTGTATAATCCCTATTTCGTTTTTTTAAGAATTCTGCTCATAAAAAAAATTCAACTCCGTAGCACATGCGAAAATACATAAACCTTGAAAATTTGTTTAAACAATTGCGAATTTTTAGCGACCGCATTGTTGCTCTTTTTCAAGATTTTCGTTTTTTCTAGTCGGTTTTGCACAAAATCCTACCTAAGAAAAAAATTTCGAATCTCCAGCTCATCTGGAAGTGCCTAAACATTAGTATCCTCCTATATATATGTTATCATTATATATCGACGACTCTTACAGAGGAGGAGGAGGAGATAACATATAACATACTAGTAGTTGGTGCTTGCATACTGCTAGCATTTCATCTCACATTAAAAGAACATTCATTTTTCAGACAGAAATTTCAACATTACAAATAGTCTTTTAATTCTAAAGATTTCATTTCTGCAGCGATTTTCGTTTTTCCCACATGTAAGAATAATAGTTTAAAACAATCCCCAAATGTCGCAATTTTAAAAATTTTACACTTTCTTCATTATAAGGTCCTAATGCTAAACATTTTAGCCAAATTTTAAAGTTGTAGCACTTCTACAAATAAAATAATATTTTCTAATTGTTTAAATTTAAATAATTTTTAACGGCCGCCGCAATACATATATGGTAAAATTGAAATGTTTATTTGTGCAAATTTACTATACTGTAAATAATTTGAAAATTTCAGCTTCCTAGCTCATCCCATAGCACCTAAACAGCTATCTATTTGTTTAAACTTTAAGAATTTTTAACTGCCAAACAAATTAAAATATCAAAATTTGTATAATCCCTATTTCGTTTTTTTAAGAATTCTACTTATAAAAAAAATTTCAACTCCGTGGCACATTCGGAAATATATAAACCTTGAAAAAAATAATAGTTTAAAAAAAAATCCCAAATGTTGCAATTTTATATATTTTACACTATCTTCATTATGGCATACTAATGCTACACATTTTAGCCAAATTTTATAGTTGTAGCACTTCTAAAAGTAAAATAATATTTTTCTATTTGTTTAAATTTAAATAATTTTTAACGGCCGCCGCAATTCATATATGGTAAAATTGAAATGTTTATTTGTGTAAATTCGCTACTTTGTAAATAATTTGAAAATTTCAGCTTCCTAGCTCATCCCGTAGCACCAAAACAGTTATCAATTTGTTTAAACTTTAAGAATTTTTAACTGCCAAACAAATTAAAATATCAAAATTTGTATAATCCCTATTTCGTTTTTTTTAGGAATTCTACTTACAAAAAAAATTTCAACTCCGTAGCGCATGTGGAAATACATAAACCTTGAAAAATTGTTTAAACAATTGCGAATTTTTAGCGGCCGCATTGTTGCACTTTTTCAAGATTTTCGTTTTTCCTAGTCGGTTTTGTACAAAATTCTACCTATGAAAAAAATGTTGAATCTCCAGCTCATCTGGAAGTGCCTAAACATTAGTATCCTCCTGTTATCATTATATATCGACGACTCTTACAGAGGAGGATATATATATTCATATATATAGGAGGATACTAATGTCTAGCCCAAACTACAAGAGCTAGAGAGCTGAAAGTTTTAGTTTTTTTAGATATGTTGGAGAAATTCACAGATAAAATGAGGCTTCTTACCTAAGTGACATGAGTTCGACTCCAGAAATTCCAAAAGTTGCGTTTTTTCCCATAAGAAAAGCCATTTTTGTAAATTAATTATGGGCATTTGCCGGTAAGCTAGAAAAATGAAATTTTCAGTGTTGCTAGATAACCGCAATATCTATTAGGAATTATTGTCACTTTTGCTTAAAGTGTCTTGGGTTTGACTCCAGAGACCCCGGAATATCTCCCATAAGTTAGCATGGGAAAACGCAATCCAGTGTGTAGACCAATCTAATAAGTTTAGGAAGCTGAAATTTTGCAGGTCTATAGAATTTTTCTCCTAACCAACTATAAAAATCGAGAATTTCAAAATTGTTAATTTTTAAGGGTTGTTTTAACCCCAATTGAACATTAAAGTTTAATGATATTTTAGGTACTACGGGATGAGCTAGGAAGCTGAAATTTTCAAGTTATTTAGAGTAGTGAATTTGCACAAATAAAACTTTCAATTTCACCATATATGAATTGCGGCGGCCGTTAAAAATTATATAAATTTAAACAATTAGAAAAATATTATTTTACTTCTAGAAATGCTACAACTTTAAAATTTGGCTACAATGTGTAGCATTAGTACCCCATAATCAAGATAGTGTAAAATTTTTAAAATTGCAACATTTGGGGATTGATTTAAACTATTATTTTTACATTTGGGAAAAACGAAAATCGCTGCAGAGGTGAAATCTTTAAAAATAAAGACTATTTGTAATGATGAAATGTCTGTCTGAAAAAATGAATGTTTTCTCAAGGTGAGATGAAATGCTTGCAGTATGCAAGCACCAACTACTAGTATGTTATATCCTCCTCCTCCTCTGTAAGGAACGTCTATATAGAATGATATCCTCCTCTGTAAGGAACGTCTATATAGAATGATAGGAGGATACTAATGTTTAGGCAGTTCCAGATGTGCTGGAGATTAGAAATTTTTTTCTTAGGTAGGATTTTGTGCAAAACCAACTAGAAAAAACGAAAATCTTGAAAAAGAGCAACAATACGGCCGCTAAAAATTCGCAATTGTTTAAACAAATTTTCAAGGTTTATGTATTTTCAAATGTGCTACGCAGTTGAAATTATTTTAATAAGTAGAATTCTTAAAAAAACGAAATAGGGATTATACAAATTTTGATATTTTAATTTGTTTGGCAGTTAAAAATTTTTAAAATTTAAACAAATAGATAACTGTTTAGGTACTACGAGATGAGCTAGGAAGCTGAAATTTTCAAATTATTTACAGAGTAGTGAATTTGCGCAAATAAACATTTCAATTTTACCATATATTAATTGCGGCGGCCGTTAAAAATTATTTAAATTTAAACAATTAGAAAAATATTATTTTACGTCTAGAAATGCTACAACTTTAAAATTTGGCTTAAATGTGTAGCATTAGTACCCCATAATGGAGAAAGTGTAAAATGTTTAAAATTGCAACATTTGGGGATTGTTTTAAACTATTATTTTTACATGTGGGAAAAACGAAAATCGCTGCAGAGTTGAAATCTTTAAAATTAAAAGAATAATTGTAATGATGAAATGTCTGTCTGAAAAATGAATGTTTTTTCAAGGTGAGATGAAATGCTTGCAGTATGCAAGCACCAACTACTAGTATAACATATAGGAGGATACTAATGTTGAGGCACTTCCAGATGTGCTGGAGATTCGAAATTTTCTTCATAGGTAGGATTTTGTGCAAAACCGTCTAGAAAAAACGAAAAATCATGAAAAAGTGCAACAATGCGGCCGCTAAAAATTCGCAATTGTATAAACAAATTTTCAAGGTTTATGTAATTTCGCATGTGCTACGGAGTTGAAATTTTTTTATGAGTAGAATTCTTAAAAAAACGAAATAGGGATTATACAAATTTTGATATTTTAATTTGTTTGGCCGTTAAAAATTCTTAAAGTTTAAACAAATAGATAACTGTTTAGACATTACGAGATGAGCTAGGAAGCTGAAATTTTCAAGTTATGTACAGAGTAGTGCATTTGCACAAATAAACATTTGAATCTCTCCATAAACCTATTGCGGCGGCCGTTAAAAATGTTTAAAATTTAAACAATTGGAAAAATATTATTTCACTTCTAGAAGTACTACAACTTTAAAATTTCGCAGAAATGTGTACCATTAGTACCCCATAATGGAGAAAGTATAAAATTCTTAAAATTGCAAAGTTATGGGATTGTTTTAATCTATTATTTTTACATAAGGGAAAAACGAAAATAGCTCCGGAGCTGAAATATTTAGAATTAAAAAAATATTTGTAATGATGAAATATGATAAATGAATGTTTTTTTATGTTGAGATAATATGCTTGCAGAATGCAAGCACCAACTACTAGTACATATATATAGATAGGATATATCATATAAAACCTAAGGTACTTTAGAAGTGCTACAGAGCTGAAATTTGGCATGAAGATAGACCATTGAGTACAACCTCTGGAAAAAATCCGAAATTCCAGAAAAAGTTATATTTAAGGGGTATTTTTTTATCCCAGTGTCCAATTTTAAACATCCATAAGAAAATCATTGAAAACGGTGCAGGGCTATACAAAATTGCTTTTTTTAATTATTTAAAATTAAGATACAAAGTCGAGACATGCACCGTACATTGGAAGAATGAATGAAGTTTATTTTTGTTAAAGACAAAATTCAAATCCATGCTGAATTTGCGTAGAAATTTTATTTTAAACAAAATTATTAAAAAATTTCCTGTTTTCGACAATGAAAAATATTAACTACCATAACAACGACTATGATGCCTTTCAATGGAAATTGATTTTTCATACTTCAAGAGCATTGATTAATGTTTATAATGCATTACTAGGGGCCTGTTGCAGTACTTCCTGCAAACATCTAGAGAGCCCTGCGTGAAGTGACTCAATGCGATAGTTCCTATTACAAAAAATTGATACAAAGTGTTATTAGCTGAACCACTTTTATTGTCCCTCTTAAAATAATTATATAGCTCACACCATTCATGCCTTTTCGGGAGAAGACTACCCCCTTAAAACCTGCAAGAGTTTTCGCCGAGTATTCAGGCGAAAGATTTGTCGAAATCGAGCGGACCGTTCTTGATTTATTTGCGTTTATACTGGGAGGTGAAGTCACTCGAGACTTAATGTTTTGTCCTTCACGCGTTTTATTGCAAGTTTAATGCAAATGCACTTTAAGCCCGAGTGTAACAATGCAAAAATCCGAGATGAACAATGCCGGCTACCCTAGCAACCTCCTTTTTGAAATGTCGAAAAACCGGAGAAAATCGAAAATAAACTTAAAATATGAGCAAACAGGAATTAAACAACAGAATCGGCGGCAAGAATAAGAATCTCCATTCCTTTCTGCGTCAAATGGTATAAATATCGAGTCAAAGTCTCGATCGTAAGATATTTTAAAATGCTAAAGAATAAAGGTCTACACATCGTATTCTAGCCGATTGTTTTAATCAAATGTAAAAACGAAAACTATCCTGGTATCGAACCCATGCCTTTCCGGGGGACGGCTACCCACTTAAAACATGTAGGAGTTCGCGCCAAATATTCAGGCAAAAGATTTGTCGAAATCGAGCCGACCGTTCCCGGTTTATTTGCGTTCATGCCGGAAGGCTTCAGACGCAGGCAGGGACGCAGAGAGACAGCGGTTTAGATCAGTGGTTCTCAAACTTGAGTAACGTAAGGACCCTTTTTGATAGGAAAGAATTCCCGCGGACCCTCAAATTCATTGGATGCCACAGACACAAAAATTTGTACATGTATTAATTGAGTTTAACATAATAACAGGTTAATTTAACAACACTATTTATGGACATTTTTATATAAAATTAATACAAACAAAACTTGGTAGGTATAAACATAAATTTCATGATTTTTTATAAGTTTATGCATTAACTCGCGGACCCCCAGGGGTCGGCGGACCACAGTTTGAGAATTATTAGATAATCCATTTGATTTCAGCCAAATACATATACATAAGATGAAGTGAAAATTTTAAATTAATTTTTTTACTCGGATACGTACTAAAAGGCACGGATGATAACGCCATTATCCTAACTAAAATATATTAATTTTTACATAAATTTTAGTGTAACATATAGTCTGTCTTAATGGTTATAATAGTTATTGCTGAAACAGGGCGATCTTAGCCATGAAAACCGAAATTTGAAAACTTGGACGAGAGCCGATTTCTATAAAATTTAGAAATTCTGGATAGATGCCTTACATTCACGGAAAATGATAATTATTGTCTTAAAAGTATACTATTATGCCATTGATTTAAAATAACGAGGTAAACTTATGATGACATCATTATACTAACACACGAAATTCAGTAAAAGGTGAAAAGTATTTTAATGTTGTTTCGTAGATTTTCGAGAAATTTTAACTTTTCAATTGTTAAATATAATGGCGTCATGCCTATTTCGCGATTTTTTATCCAAATGCGCTAAAGGCAAGGATTATGATGCCATAATCATAATACAAAATATCCAAATTTTTCCATAATATTAGTGTATAGGGTATTGTCTTAATGATGATTATTCTAATTGCTCATGCAGGGTGATCTGAGTCACGAAAATTGAAATACGAGCCGATTACCAAAGAATTTGGAAATTATGGATATGGAATTAATTTCGAGGAAAATAATAAATACTCTGCTAGAACTCGTGGAATTTATTACGTAACTAGCGTAATTGCCCGTCAAATAGGGCTGGATTATTATAAAAGTATTCCAAATATATTTTATTTCGATATGAAAAATCAGTAAGATATATGCTCAATGATGAGCCCCTTGTCACTCCCTCCCTCTCTGCCTCTATTTTGTCTAACCTCCCCCTCTCTCATTCCCTCCTGTCCCAATCCATAGCTCTCCCTCTTTTTCTCCGTCTCCCTCTTATCTCTTTCCTCCCATCCTTTTCTAATTCTATACCTCCCTTTCTCTCTATGTACCTTCCATTCTACATCCCTTCCCTCCGATCTCCCTCCCCACATTCCCTCTCTCTTACTCTATATCTACGTGCATATAGCCGTTTATACAAGGAAAAGAATCAAAACTAAATCCCAGTCCCATTAGGATTACGTAATTTCGCGAAAAATCATACGATAATTTAAGGCATTCTATGCACTCGTATATATTACACGTATGCGGGTTGAGACAACAATTGATTCTCGAAGTTTAACAATGAGTTGGTCGGCAAGGTAACATCCCGTGTAAATGCCGATACTTTCCCAAAATATGTTATTTAAATGATTAATATGAGATATTTCGAACGGTATGAGGAAAAAGATGAATAGAATAAGAAACTTCATCAATTTTCCTAAAACAGTTTAAATTCTAAGATCGTACGTCAATCTTTTCTAATTTTAATTTCCAAAAGAATAAAAGCCTACACTTTAAAAAGTCGCGTTTTACGTGTTATCTTACGGGAAATGGAAATCGCCCCCGGGAGTCAAACCCGGGTCTTTTTTCTTATTTTTTCATTTAATTTTTATATCTGAATCAAACATTCCTGCGAAATTTCAATCTGCCACCTAATCGGGAAGTTTGTTAAAAACGCGTTAAAAAGTGCCATTGATGACGTCGGCGTCTCACACAGAACTTGAAAACTATAGGTAAGATACATATAGGATCTACGTGGCTCAAGTGCTGTTGCCCTGGCGACTGCATTGGTTTATTTACGAGTTTAGATCTTGGTATATGGCGATTTTTTTTTAGCGCTTGCAGTATGCAAGCACCGACAACTCGTAAAAGTAAAACGTGCAAGCGTTCTACAGGCGATTTATTCATAGAACTGTTGTTATTGTTAAAATATGACAAAATGATACAAGACAATTCTACCGAACATTGTGGAGTGCACACACAGTTATTTAACTAA
Source organism: Tanypteryx hageni (assembly GCA_028673005.1). Lineage (NCBI taxonomy): Eukaryota > Metazoa > Arthropoda > Insecta > Odonata > Petaluridae > Tanypteryx > Tanypteryx hageni. The sequence goes on along the minus strand of CM054113.1, from coordinate 98,119,658 downwards.
AACGTAATAATGAGTTTTATGAACTAGCATTTCTAATGTGGCGTTTGGGCCTCAATATTTCTGAAATAAAAACACGAAAATGCACTATTGTATCTAAGGCATTCCAATAACAATGTCAACAGCATAATCTTCAACAAAGTTTGCAAATTTTAACTGCTGTGAACAGGGCCGAATCAAGGATTCTGTAGGCCAAGGCATTACCTCCTAAGCCGATATTGGCAAAATTATGACCAGGCAATCGATCTAGATCGGGAAAACGGTCTCACAGATTAATTTTTATTTTCAATCTCAAATGCCAATGTTAAAAGGCAAAGGAGAATAGAACTGCGTAACGAAGAAGTAAATATCTCGCGCGTTAATTAACGTGCTATCTCCGTTATGATAGCCATTTTATTCAGTATATAAGGTTGCTAACGATATTAAATCGCTGGATTTGTAATCGAATCATGCATACATTTTCGCACATTTCGCTTCGGCTTTTTGCAAGTCGTACGTACGTACAATGCTTACAGTGCTTGGCCCATAACCCGGCCTGGGCTGTGGATGTCCTCGCGCAATTAGAATTTTTTTCCAAGGTAAAAGTATTTGGGTCATGAAGATGGCATAGATTTATGAGTAATTTTTTAAAGCCCAAGACATTGCTTATCGTTCTTTAAAAAAACGCACAGGCTGACATTATACGTGACTTGAAGTTGTTTGTTTCCACTATCCTATCGCAGCACGCACAAGCACAATAGGAAGAAATCACTCCGAGGAGCACTTTCCAAGAAATCGCGGTTACCACGATTGCGTGCGACATATAAAATGGAAAATCAACGCACGGGATTTCGCTATGTACAGTGCAGTATCGTCTTTCGTCCGAGGTGGTTTACCCTATTCTTCGCGGCTATACCAATTGAATGGAACACCAGGCGATATTAGTACTCCTTATGACCACAGCGTCAGCATTGCCGTATGGACCAACGTTCAGGGGATATTTTGATAAGGCTTTTCCCTTCAAAGAAGTAGGTACGTAATTTTTAAATAATCGTCCGTAAACAGAGGTATGGTCTAGAAAAATGAACTCGGAGGTCTATTTTGATCCAAAAGATGATTTTAAAGTGAGTGCAGACATTTATAAATATTATTCAATATTAAAATTATGACATCTATTCTTCCCAGTTTAAATATACTGAAATAGCTTAAAGCCATAACAGAGGACCTGTGCGTGTGCGCTCTGCTCAAACAGTTTCCAGTGAGTAATTATAGATAGCAATATTCCATTCACTTTTTGCACTGGTGCAGCTAGTATTGAATAATATATAGTTCATTTATGATTTAGCTAACTTTCTGGAACAGTATTAATAAATGTCTGATGAGACGGAATGATATTACCGACGTCTGACGAAATGGAATGGCATTCCAGTGCATTCAGGCTCATTTCAAGCACTGCATTTAATTGGTCACAAGTTTATGTACAATATTCAACAATTATTTTCCAATAAAAATATTTATATCCATCTGTAAGCATAATTTTAAAGCCTTATTGTATTAAGTATTTTATATTATTTATTTGCCACCAGGCTTATGGCCTTCTCGCAATGTTAACCAACTAAATAAATAAATATAAAGACTACAAGTTATGCAAAAATATTCTGATACTGATATTATAATTTTTTTGGGATATTAAGAGTCCATTGCATAAAATTTTCAGTTAGATATTAAGTTTTGATATTTTTTACACCTAAACAACTTAAATTTTAGTAGTTCAATCAAAATTATTGTATGCAGTAGAAATTAAAAATATCTCAAATCATTCAAGTAAAATTTTTTAAAAGATGTTTATCAAAGAATTCTGTGTATAATTAATATAATAAATACACCTTTCAGAATGAAAGTATGATTGAATAAAAGAAATGAAAATTTTCATGCATGGCTTAAAAGGAAACTGATATAATTTAAGAAAAACTCTTCCACTAAGTAGCAGCCAGAATTGCAGCATGGACACCACAAAGTAAAGAAAACGTATGGGAGCTTAGCGGCCAGTATGAGGGTGATATCATGATTCATCCTAATAAACCCGAGACTTCTAGAAACATCTTACTCAATGAAGACACACGATGGCCAGATGCTGTTTTACCTTATTACATTGACCCAGTATTTTGTAAGTGTTCAATTTACAATTGTAAGATTAAGTTCAAATTTGGTAAGCAGTTAAAATGACTCTTTCCTTAATTTTCATCAAATTTTAGCAGAGAAAGAGAAAGAGATCATAGAAGGTGCACTGGGTGATTTCAATGAGAATTCATGCGTAAAACTTGTACCTTATAAAGATGATGAGACTGGTTCATATGAGGCAAGCATTATCCGACGGCTCCCTCGAGGTGAATCCACAAAAGAACTAAAAACATTCAATGAGAAGAAGCCAGCAAGTTTCATATGGATTCAAGGAGAGGACTCAGGTTGTTGGTCAATGGTAGGAAGACAACAGGGTAAAGGTAGTGAAGATTCTTCAGGTGAAGAAGATTATCTGGATGTGGTGGAATTGGAAGATGCTGCAAATGAAGGAAAAAGAAAGAAAAGATCATGGTTACAAGAGCTAGGTTTAGGATTTCTTGTTGGAAAAGATAAAGGACCAGGTCCAGGAGGTCAAGTGGTAAACCTGCAACGCCCAGGATGTGTCTATCATGGGGTTGTAGTGCATGAGGTATTGCATGCACTGGGCTTCTTTCACCAACAAAGTTCATATGATAGAGATGATTATGTTAGGATTGAATGGGACAATATATTAGCAGGTAAAAAAAGTTTCATTGATTTTTTTAATATCCCTTGAAACTAGATTTTGATAATAAATAATTTCTACACAGGAAAAGAAAATAACTTCAATAAATATAACTCATCTGTAGTAACTGACTTTGGAGTGTCATATGATTATAGTAGTGTGATGCACTATGGTCGAACTGCATTTTCCAAAAATGGAAAAGACACTATAGTACCACTGGTAAGTTATTATGCTGTTATTTAGCAGGAAATAGCGACAATAGGTAATGTACATTATTATGGTAACTGAAAAAATAATTTCAATTTACAAAACAATTTTAAAATCCTGGTGCAATAAAATACATTGAAAGTAGATATCGTAAAATGGCAGCAAAAATCAACAAATGCCCAACTGATTTATTTACAAACAACAATAAATAATAAGCAACAAAGTATTCAGATGAGATAATTGAAAAAATTAATTATCCATAAAGAATGATTTTAAAACCTTTTAATGTAATAATGCCAAATAATAAAAATTTAAATGTAAAAAGGCAAGTTTCAATGGACAGAAAAATCAAATTAAGCATTTGTGCTATTTGCATAATACAATTGCCCAAGCATATTATACACACACAAGAAAGTTGATCCAATAGCATTCTCCTAATAATGGATTTTTGGAAAAACATATATTACAAAATAGAGTTATGTAAATAACACCATAATATTAATGGTAAATATCTAATCTTTCACATTAAAACTATACTCTTCTTATATTCATGGATAAAAGTAAATAATTTACATTAAATATATTAATTATAATTTTCATAAAATATTCCTGTCACAATTTGAAACACTTTCACATTAGGCAAATCAATTACTAATTTAGTAAAGTTACCAAAAATCAAAGTAACACATTCATCAACCTAAATTTTTTTCTATCAACAGCAAAAAAATGCCACTATTGGACTGAGAGCTGGGATGAGTAAAGGAGACATTTCAAAACTTATAAGAGCATACTGTGAAGAAAAGGCAGCTAATAAAGTATGAATTGAAGTAAATCATACCAATCAAAATGTATAATTTGTATTAATGGAATTTATTTCTCATAAATAATTTCATATTGCCAGTTTCACTGACAATAACATGTACAATCACAGATGATCTCAATCAAAATATGCTTATATAAAATAAAACAAAGCTTGTCAGTTATGCTTTGTGACTGTAGAAGGGAAGTTTCTCCAGTTCTGACACAGCAACTGCAGCTGCCTGTTATACAATGGAATTTTAAATAATTACACTCTATTTATGTTTATTAGAAAACATTACCTACATAATAATCAAACATCTTAACTAAATAAATGAGCTATAAAAGCCATACAAATGTGAAAACAATACCCTATTGAGGTTGAAACATGTTTTACATAACATTTAAGATGTTAGCTCTACAAATTCTTGCGTTAAATTTTTTCATTCTAAACAAGGGTGTATTAAGGAACTTTATTTGTAATACTAACAAAATAAATTAATCTACACCTTAGAAGTACAGTATAATTATGGTTGAAAATTCCTCTTTAATTTCAATGCTGCCAAGAAGACTATTATAGAATGAAATAGGGATTTTATTCATTTCCAAAAATGATATAAAACTTCAGTGATAAAAAATTAATATGATAAAAAAAAATTTAATAATCATGTAAACACTTCTTCAAGCTTAAGTTGTGAAATATGATTTTGAAAACAATTAGTTTAAAAATCTTGTAAGCCACAAATACAAATTTTATGGGCCAACCCTAATGAATATAAAATAACTTGAGAAGTAATTTTTTGTACATCCATAAAAGTTTAATACTATTACTATTTAAATAAAGCCTAAATTATTCTTTGAATGCCTTTATGTTGAATTTTCTGAGCAATACTACATAAAAGAAAATATAAACAAACCTTGCGAACCATATCAACTGAGTCATATGCCAATGCTTCTATATCATAATTCAAACGAGTGGACCATGCAGCACGAAGTGCATGGCATGAAAATCGTGCCAGCAAATGCAGCAGCACACAGCATCTCAAACGGAGCACTGGATTCCTATGGCATAAAAAACGGCTCAGGTCTAGTGGGGTAGCATTTTCCTCTCCTTGAATAGCAAATGTAATGAAGGATTAATAAATTTTACAGTTATGAATTAAAAGAATGTCAGGTAAGAAAAATAAATAAATAACTAGTGGTACCGGCAAAAAATTTTGCGAGGTCAGTCAGAAATCTGCATGTTTAAAAGTAATAATAGCCAATTTGTCCTTCTAAAATTAGAAACAGGTATTTTGAATGTCATGTTTGTTTTTATAATTTATATGTGCAATTCTAATAGTCTCTCTCATACAAAAAAGTCACATTCCAGCACTGAAATAAAGAAAGATTTTTTCCTTTGGACAATCGTTAAAAATGCCCACAGCCCACACACAGTTTACTGAATAATAATAATCTTTAATTATTAATGTTGCAATCTATTAAGCTTGACATTACTACAACTATAATTTTGATGCTTCATAAACAGCACGACGTGGATAATGCAATTATTTTGGCTATTTGAAGGCTTAATAGACGCTAACTCAATCGGAGCCAACAATGTGGGTCGCCTTGGCAGCACCCAGAAAGTATGAAAAGCCATAAAATTTCGAAAAGAAATGCATGTTTCTGAGAAATTATTCCATGTAACATCAAAACATTGCAATAATAAGATATTTTATAGTTTTAGCCATCAAATAAAGCAAAAATGGAGAAATTCGGTCCATATTTACGTTTATAATGAATGAAAGAAATAAACCTTGCACCCTGAGAAATCAAAACTGCTGTGTAAACATATGAAAAAATATAATCGTCTCCTGGAGTTGAATCCGGGACACTTCTGTAAACAAAAATAGTTTTCCCGAGGTCTTCTAGTTGGCAGAAACAAAATGGCATTTACAGCATTTCACTATGACAAACTGTTCAAAAGATAAAAGGGGGGCGGATGGACAGACATTGAGTAATTATATAAAAAGATTACAGAACATTTAAATAAGGCATGTCAAATTGGAGGCCCACGGGCAGCAGTAAGGCACAGAAAGGGCCACATACGGGCCGATAGATAATTTTTGTCCCAAGTGAATCATTTAGGATTTCATATAAATGCTTTGTTTTAGCGAAAAGGAGATATTTTTTTCATAGTTACCAAATTACAATAGAATGCATTATCTAAATTATTGTTTTTAATCGCAAAACAGGAGTCCAATCTTCTAGCTAAAGTTTGTCATTCCAGCTTTGGCCCTCATGTAACAACTGCGGCCCTTCTGTAACATCCATTGCTTTAATGCGGCCCGGACACCTATTCGAGTTTGACATTCCTGATTTAAATCATCCAATTTGAAAATACATCATTGCAAAACATTTATTTATGACTGCATTTTGATATTCAGCAATGGAATGAAATTCATTACATATACAGATGGTCCCCGGGTTACGTAGTCTCGAGGCTACGCATACTCGTTCTTACGTAAGTACTCCATTGAAAAATAACAGGAGTATGCGTGGTGCAAAAATTTTATTTACGCAGCTACATACCTTATGCAGAACTACTTTTACTTGCATAGTGAGCACGTGGAGTAATACAGTCAACATCTGCTATCTTTCGCTCACTCAGTCTCGTGTTGTTAATGTGCATGTTTCTTAACTTGGCATATTTTACGTAAATTTTCATTGCACCCATGTCGGGCAAACACTCATTGCAAGAAAAAAGCGACGGTAGTGCAATGAAGAAGCAGCATATTATTTCATTTACAATTTATAATTATACATATTGTGTTGTTAAGATATGAAGAGACAATGGTGGTGTTTACTGCAGAAACTCTTGGTACCTATAATTATGTTAGGTTCACATATACAATTTCAACAAACATATAATTCGTGTTATATAGCATATTCAGGAACATAACCCCTAGGTCACTCAGGGACCATCTGTTCTAAAGAAATTAACAAAATGAAAATGATAATTTTATAAAATAGAAAGGGTTAAATTTTTTCAACAAATGTACACAAAAATGAAATTAAAGATCATGTTTTACACATTTTAAAAATATTTTTCTAATTATATTACCAACAAAGCCAATTTATTCAAATAAAATATTAAAAACATTTCTGCTTAATTTAAACAAAAAGAAAACAATTTTGAGATAATTATTAACTTCATCCTCCATTACACATGGGTAATTATTATTGCATTCTTTGCACGAAGTGAATGCATATAGGGGAGGTTTTTTCCATCCATGTTAAAACTCAGAAACCGCTGGGCGTATTTATGAGGAAATTTGGTATTGGGGAGTTTTGCTAAAATTGGTCGATCGATTTCAATTTTGGTCAAAATCAGACAACAATGATGACCACTTTACATGAAGACCCACAATGTTCCTTTGTTTCAACTCTGGAACCACTGGACGTATTTTGATGAAATTTGGTATTGGGGAGTTTTTCTAAAATTGGTCGACCGATTCCAATTTTGGTTATAATCGGACAACTATTACGACCACTTTACATGACCTGCAAATAGTTGACAATGTTCCTTTGTTTCAACTCGGGAACTGCTTATGTATTTTGATGAAATTTTGTATTGTGGAGTTTTGCTAAAATGTGTCAACCGATTCCAATTTTGGTTAAAATCAGACAACAATGATAACCACTCTACATGAAGATCTACATGTAGTTTCCAATTTTCTTTTGTTTCAACTCGGTAACCGTTCGACATATTTTGATGAAATTTGGTATTGGGGAGTTTTGTTAAAATTGATCGACCGATTCCAATTTTGGTTAAAATCAGACAATAATTACGACTACTTTACATGAAGACCTATGTATTTTACAATGTACCTTGCTTGATATTTTTTTAATTTCCACAGTTTTAAACCAAAAATTTTACTACTAAATTTTTTTAATACTTATATTTATTAAACAATTGATAAATATGATTAAATACTTTTATCAACTTTTAAAAATAATAATGAATATGAATACACAATAACATTATCATATCTGAGCAACACCATAACTCAACATTATATTATCATCAGCTTATCTAAGAAATGAAAAAAATGTTAAAATTCACAGTTACGTGTACATGTATGGGTGTCAGGTGGGAGGGCAAGGGGGGCAGTGGCCCCTCTATCTATCAGGCCTCTTGTCAAGAGCCATTGATGTCTGGTTAGATCAGGGGATTAACACTGTCATTTTTATGAGGTCAGGCAAGCAGGTGAGGGCCCCCTGCAATATGTTTGAAACAAATCACTAAAATATTAAGTCCACCAAACCTGTGGGAGCTTGCCTATCCCCTTGTCCCCCCCCCCCCTGAAAAAGTTCCAGCAGATACCCATATGTACATGAGCACAAAATATCATAAATCTCTGAAAAAAGATCTTTAATTTTACCATAAGCCAATGATTTTCTGTACTGTCACTTTCAAGTACAATGTTCTATGAAATTTTAACCAAAATTTATTGTCAAAATTTTCTAATTTGTCAAGGAATCCAATTTTTTTAAATAACCTACTGAAAATTAAATGAAATATATATTCTACTGTACCTTTTCCAAAAATAACTTCTTCCACAAATGGTGCATTCTCTGGTAATATTCGAAGAGTATGTGCCAATAAGGCTAGAAGATCAGCAGAAATTCGTGCCTTCCGTTTCTCCAATTGCAACTGTCTCCTCAGAAATAATGCAGCTACAGTGGGAGAAGGTCCAAGCACTATTCCAACTGAATCCAACCACTGCTGCAAAAAACCTTCACCAGCATGAGCCAGATGACACACCAACAGCCACACACACTCCAGAGCCTGTAATGTTTCAGCCCCAAGATCACCTTCCTCATCATCAGCAGTACACTCTTGGCCAGAAAAAGTGCACGAGGAATTAGTAGACCTACCACCACTTCGACGCCCAGCTAGAAGATGCGCTGCATAAACCAAGTTTGGAACAATTTTTGCCTCCAGGTAGACAGCCAATAATCTCCTATGGAGATCCTTCCTTTTCTCCTCTTCCTTAGAAAGGAGCGCTGGAGATGCTAAAGGCAGAGACAAATAACTAGCCACATATTCAACAACACGGGAAGAAGCATGTGGGTGACGAAGTGGTGTAGTTGCAACTGCTAAGAAACCAGTTTGCAACAGAGATGAACAATCACCTGACATAACCTCCTCCATTGAAGATTGTAAAAAGGCTAACCATTCATCACTTTCAATAGGTCTCGGATCTTCTGCCCTGGGAAGTAATGATGAAGGCTTAACAGTCTGACAAAGAGGAGCACTTCCTAAAGGTGGGTTCGAAAGTGAGGAAGGAACTTCAGTTGCACTATTAGATTGCTCATTTTTAGCACCGCATCTCGGATCAGAAACAATTGGAGTCCTTTCTAGTAGGCCATCCCCTCGAGAGTTTTTTGTAGATTTTAATGGTACTTTGTCTCCATCACCACTACTGTTATTCTTTTCAACAAATCTAACCTGGCAGTTTGCTTTCTTCGTGGCATCTGCACTATGATGCACACTGTTTTTGGAGACAGCAGTATTATCAGATTTTACAGTTATTCCTTTTCTGGGAGTATCTGATAGTGTTAAAGATTGAAATCCCAGTTCTTTCAGACTTGATGTAGCCTGTTTTGTTGGCAAATTTTTTACCTGTTTTAAACCTGCTTTTTCACCAAATATTTTGAGCATTTCAATTTTTTTCACAGCTTGAACTAGAGAACTGTAAGAAAAATTGTAAAAAAGATAATTAATATACATTAAGTACATGATGAAGTTCCTTAAATGAATACATTTAGCAGATCAAACGAGCAAACTTATGGAATTCACCAAATTGGGGTCTGCAACACTTGTACAAAAATATATTTGTATTGATTTAGAGAAATGATAACTAATTAATTAGTAATTATTTAAAAGGAGTCTATTGCCATGGAAACATTACTCAGTTGCCAGGTCTTTCAAAGCAAATAACACATGCTCGCACACCTCAGTGTGTTGTCGAATGTCAAATCCATATGTTCAAGGGCCTGTCGGATTTCAGATGCTTCAGTAGTGGTCCGCACGTTGAAAAAGATTGAAAAATTCTGGTCAATATGATTACAGTATATAAATAAAAGAAACTCATCCCAGATTTTTTCATGAGGCTTAAGCAAAACAATGTATCCAATGATGATATATTCTAGGAACTTCCTGTATTTATCCGATATATTAACCTCTTAACCGCATCAACCATCGTTTCCATGCATTGTGTGAACAGCTTTTAAGCATCATAGTATCTCATGTGCTTTCAGCTGAATGCTTTAATTTCTTATAGGTGTCAAACTTTTCTGGCAGCTTCTGACATCTATGTTGGTATTATTTTAGTTAATTACCCCTACAGGGAAATTCAAAAAGAAGGTAACTTTCACATGTTTATAATGAAGTAACCAGTGAGCCTACAATCATGTGATATGGATCAATTGTTAGGAAAACTCTCAAAGTTTGTTTGCAATTGATGCGGGAAAGTGTTTCACACTTGCACTGCCAGGGGAGACTGTGTTGTGAAAATGGCGACTCCACAGCAAAAGGTGTTCTGTCCGGCAGTTTGCAAAGACCAACTCTGTAACAGCTGTCCAATGGCTGTTCCGTACATGTTTCAGAATTGATCCACCAGCTAAGACCATTTCCAGTTGGTGCCAGCAGTTTGAAAAAAAGGTTATATCTGCAGAGGGAAAAGCATGACCTCGACCGTATGTATCAGAAGAGAATGTGGAGTGAATTCGAGAAACCACCCAGTGAAGTCCACAGAAATCGACTTACCGAGGCAGTCATGAGTTACAGTTGCCCCAGACGACTGTATGGCGTGTTCTGCAGAATCGATTAAGCATGAAATGTTACAAGTTGCAGTTGTTAAAAGTCCTAGAACCTGATGCCTTTATCTCAATGAAAATCTGCCACATCGCTGGATTGGATGTGCTATCGCCACTAACCTGTCCTTCCACACTTGGCCTCCAAGGTCGCCAGACTTCACACTGTGCGACTTCTTTCTCTGGGGGTATGTCAAAGACACCGTCTACGTACCACCCCTGCCAAATGATCTTGAATAATTGAAACAGCACATCATTGCTGCTGTGCCATCCATAAACAAGTACATGCTGGAGAGTCTGGGCAGAATTGGACTATCGGATTGACATGTGCAGTGTGACAAGGGGTTCCTACATTGAGAATTTGTAAGGTAAGAGATCAAAACTTGGAGAGTTTTCCTAACTATGGATGCATATCACGTGATTGTAGGCTCATTGGTTACTTCATTATAAACATGTGAAAGTGTTACCTTCTTTTTGAATTACCCTGTATATTTATTTAATCTTCATCCACTGGATTTAAATTTCCATGCATGGGGTACTGCTGCCGACTTTAATTTGGGGTATATCAATATTTTTTGTATGTTTTCTGAAAATATCACATATCTTATGAACTATTGATGATAAAATTCAAGTAAAAAGCATTTTATTGTAAATATATTGAGTAATTGCATGGTTCTGCTTATTAGAGGAAATAAATACCTCAAAATAAGGTATTGGTATACAAACTTGATGTAAAAACATTTACTCATTTTTTGGTGGCATAGTTCTTACTCAACAGCTGATGCAACCCTAGTGTTTACTCTTCTCTAGAGGGTTGGTCTAGTGTCCACTTCCACTTTCACTTTTCTCCTTGTAGGCAACGAAATCTGAATCAATGAAGATTGCATCTGTTTGCTCGTATGTAATTTGATGTTTAGAGGCCATTTCGAGAAATATTTACAAAATTAAATATTTAGGAAACTATATAAAACAAGGAAATAATTATATAAAAAATACTTGAATCGCTAAAAAGCAAAACAACTACTACTACACTACTAAAATTGTGCATGCCTTAGCCGACTTCTCTATTTCGTGGTCTGCAAACAAATGAACAAGGCAGATCATGAAATGTAGATGTGCAAAAGGAAGAAGAAAATAACAATGGGGCCTTAGAGTTGGGGCGTACTCATGGGGGTTCTGTTTCTTGCATCTACTTGGATTGTGAAAAAGGGACCTACAGCTGACTCAAGTGTTTGTTTGCTCTGCCTCCCCTAAAGCTTTAGACCTTCAGCCTTGGGAGAGAAGGAAGACAAAAAAGAAATCTGGTCTTTCACCTCATCTTACTCTCCTGATTCCATGACAAATATGACATCTTTCAGTGGCCTTGGAAATAAGTGGGCCACAGGTGGCCCATTCGGCAAGTTTCTGATACATTTGCAGGCACACAGGTGTACCATTCCGCAGATCAAGGTTAAATACATACAGTCAAACCTCAATTTAGCACCACCCTATATAGTGCCATCCTGACATATCACCCATGAATTGTTGTGAACAAAACTTCCATCATATTATTACATAGAGCAGTGTTTCTCAACCTAGAATCAGTGGTCCCCCAGGGAGCTGCAAAATTATTTTGGATGTAAGATAAAATGCCAAAAAATAAAAATCTCATAAATAATAAATTTTTATCAGGGAATTTTAGGAAATGCGATGTTATAAAAATTATTAATAGTTATATAAAATGAATAAATTTGTATTCAAGTTTCTTATTTTTACTATTTTCAATTCAAAGGGGACTGCATGATATTCAAGGGAGCCAAGACAATTAAAAGTTTAAGAACCACTGGCATGGAGTAAGCATATACCTCAATTTACCGCCATCTCCAATGTCAGTGATAGGCAAACGATAGCACTAAATCAGGTTTTGACTGTATATGAATTTAATTTTACACAAATCTAAATAAATACTATTACAATCAATAAAATAAAATCTTCTGCTTTAATCCACATAATTTTTAAAGTAAAATCAATTTGTGAAACATGGAAAACTTGTGCAAGACAGAAAAATAATTGGTCTCTTGGTTTTCTGCCTTTGAGGAGTTTTACTGTACTACATTTCCATACATTTTAGCAATTCAAAAGAAAATTAACACTTATTTTAAGATATATGATAAAGTTAGTTATTTAACTTTATGAGAGCATAAAAAATGTATGATAAAGTAAATACTCAGCAAATGTACAGCTGCACATTTATATTTTTTTCATAATTTTAGTCATTAATTTTAATGACTATCAACTGAATTAAAATCAACTCTGTAATGCAAAAGTCTTTCATAATAATCCTTCAAATTAAAGTGATTTAAATGAAATTATTTTAAAACAAGTTATTTCAAGAGAAAATGAAAACTACCATAAAAATAAATATCTTGTACTGAGTGTGAGCATTCAATTATAAAGATTAGCTATTAGCCATGGTCATTATTGTGAACTGTTTTTCTAATTATTTTTCATTATTCCCAATATAAAAATTCAGACTGATTAGAGTCTAGATTAGAGACTGGTGATGAACATAATGTAATAAAATTCATTATGGTTATCGTAAAATATTTACTTACTTGGGATGTTCAGACTGTTGTTTCTGAAGTCCTTCTTTCTGCTTCTCTTTTTCTAGTTCTTGAGATATTGTTAACCGGTGAGTCAGAGGAAAATCAGAAACAGTGGCTAAAATAATAGGTAAAATATAGTATAAGTATTACAAACAATATATATATAAGTATTAAATTTACCGGAATCATTGGCTACAATTAACATGTTAACTACTATAAAACTACCACTGGCTATCCTATATATTAAGTGGGGATTGTGTGTTTAGCTGTGTCACAAGACAGTATACTTAACTTTATAGCGTGTTATAACTAACTTCCCGACTAGGTAGAAGATTGAGATTTGGTAGAGATGCTTCATTCATGCATTCATTACAAGTCAATTACAAAAAAATGTCTCAAAAAAGATCTGAGTTCGACTCCTGGAGATAATTTCTATTTCCAATATGATAACATGTATAAATTCATTTGTCGATGTGCCGGCTTCTTTTCTTTTGCAAGCTAAAATTAGAAAAAGTTGACTTTTGATCTTCTGACCTAGACTGTTTTAAAGGAAACTTAATAAAGTTTTTTTATTGCTATCGTCGATTTCCCTGTACGGGTCGAATCAATCGACAAATGTCGTTTTAACTTGAAAATATTACATTACATTTTTCCCTTTGAATGGGAGAGACTCCTGTTCCCACTGGAGAGGGTTGGTGTCTACCTAAAGGAACCTGTGTTTACACATGGACAACTTTATGTAGCTGCCTCTAGAATCAATAACCCTGTAAATATTAGGTTGCTTTACCTGATTATCCAATAGCATAAACCAAAAATGTTGTTTATCATGAGACCTTGATTTAAAAAATATTTTCAATAAATTAAAATAACAATATACTGATCAATGTGAACAACCCACGATTTAAAAAAAAAATAAATGGCCAACTACCTATATATTTTTAAAAACACACACAAGCGTATTTGTCACAGGCTACTAGTATCCTATTATTCCTTAAGGAATGTATGTTTGCCAGCAGGTTCTACTGTATCAAAATATTCTAACCAGAGCTGCAAACCAAACTGAACCACTGAACCGAACTGCAATCATTTTCCTGAACCACTGAACCAAACTTCAATCATTTTCCTGAACCACGAATCAAACTGAAACCGAATATTATTTTTTTATTGAACCGCAAACAGAACCTGATTTATTTTGCAAAATGGTTCAGTTCGGTTCGAGATCAATTCACCAAACATGAAGGAACATGTATTTCCACATGAGTTGGAAAAACCACCAATGTACCAAAGTTGGTGGAACACTAATTCTACGAAAATAATGACCTCTGGCATACTTTTCTCTTTCCTCCCACTTACTGTTGCTAACTATGGGGAGCATAAATGGTGAAGGAGAGCACCTACTGTAACATCATGCAGAGCACCTCTGGTATTGAAGTTGACCACGTGAATATATTCTATGTCAAAGAAAGTGGCCGCAATTTCTTTTGATAGAGAGCAAAGAGGCGTAATATTTTTTGTTTAACAGTAATATATTAATTCCATTCTGTATCATTTTTATTTTCAGTATCTCTTAATGAAAACAGCATTTCTTGGTACTGTGCATGGAGAAAGTTAAAAGATAAAATCCCAATTTTGCTTGAACCAAACCACCATCTAAATTCCATCTTTGAACTGAAGCACTTCTAAAAGTTTTGAACTGAACCACTCCAAAATTTGTAGTGGTTTGCTGTTCTGATTCTAACTCAATAATCTTATGACATGGATAATAAACAATTTAAATATTTCATACTTTTCCTCAATTTTTTATTTTCTTCAAGTTTCACGACCATGGTTTTGTTACATAGTAGCATCATCAGGTGACAAAAATGAGAATGCATCATAAATATATAGAGAAAGAGAAGTAGGGGTGATAGAAATGTGGAGGGGCAAAAGAGGGGGGGGTGAGAGGGAGGTGGAGGTTAGTGGCGGGTAAACCCAATGGAAGGGGAGGGCTTTCAGTGTGTTGAGGGAAAGGCTGGGAGAGAGGTTGGTCAGTTCCTTGGACCATTTCATTCACTGCATGTACCCCTCTAAACCAATTAGGGAAAAAGTTTCCCGCAAGTCAACTTTTTCATGTCTCAACTGAAAATTTTAGATAGATGTTACGATTGTTATTTTTTTAGAAGGTGGTTCATAATTTTTATTTATTCTTGAGTTACTTTGTTGTTATGCAGAATCATTACAGAAATCGCATTATAAAATTTCTCTTTTTATTCAATAGAAGCTGAGATATGACGTTGTATTCAACTCTTTATAAAAAATAAGAAATACAATAAATATAGATGAATAAAATATAATTATTAAGGCCAAAACTTCCTCTTTTGAAGTATACCAAGGTTTTTAAGATCGAATAATTTCAAGCGCGGCAAAAAATAAAGCTAGCAATGATGCTTGACGTACCAATACATTGGATAGCGTTGAGGGGTTAAAGCACCCACTTGGAAAGTAGAAAACCCAAGTTCACTTTTTGATCAACTTCAGAAATTTTCTCTTTCTTTGATTTGAAATTTACAGAAACAAAAATAATGCTAAAAAGAGTTAAGTGAAAGTTTTTATTTTCACTGCCATAAAAAAGAGCTTTGGGTAATCACATAAATACATATACAGATAACTAACTTACCTTGCTCATTTTCAGCTATAATTACTCTATCAATTACAAAAGGATGTTCTAAAAGTTCTGGCCACGTTAACCTCTTGTTTGGATCCTTTTGCAGAAGTCCCTGTAGAGAAAAAGCATATTAGTACCTTGATGCAGCCATGAATGAAGTTAAAATTTTTGTGCCCACTGAAGGCCACTAAGAATGGCAAGAGATAAATCCAGAAGTAATAGTGGATGCATTTAAGTGCTGATTATCCAATGCCATGGATTGAAGTGAAGATGATGTTTTGCGGGAGTCTATGGACAAATTTCGGAGTGATAGCAGAGTGAGGACAATGATGAAAAGAGCATAAGAGTGAGGACAATGATGAAAAGAGCATAAGAGTGATGATGACTGATATAATACAATGACCTATTATATATTATATTCGAGAAAATTATGGGACCCAATAAAAATTTCTGCTAGTTTTGTAGAATTTTTAATTTTTGCAGGAGTCATATGTACATATAGTGCTTTTCAAATGACTGGGCGAGTGAAAGTTCATTCATACTCGGGACCGCTCGCATGCTTTCGTTTCTCAGGGGTGGAGGCAGTGTCTTCGCTGGTTTTCACTACTCGCTGTTGCCATATTTTCCACACAAATGCATGAGATGAGCATGCAAGACAAAGAGAATGAACGTTATAATATTTTGTAATAGTGAACTTGATGCCATGCACCCTAACATACAAATCTACTTTTAGTTTTTCCTATACATACACAGATATATATATAGTGAAACCGCAATTTCATGTTTTTAAGAGACCGATTAACAAAAGCGTAAATTTTTTCTTATGCATTATTCATCGGGACCAAAAGAAAAAAAGCGTAAAATCGAGGAAAACGTAAAATCGATATTTTACTGTATTCTTTTAAAATCCCCCTTCATATGTTTTTCAACAGTCCTTTCCTTACTTGCTTTAAATTTATTTTTTTACAAGTACATACTTACATTACCATGAAAGACGTTAATTTCGGCGAGTATAAAATTTATAAACTATGCTGTAAATACAATTTTCTTGACAAAGCATTTTATTATATACATACATATATATATGTATATATATATATACCTTTTCATTCCCTTAAGTTTATATATATATATATTGTTTATTTTGATTATATATATATATATATATATATATATATATATATATATATATATATATATATATATATATATATATATATATATATATATATATATATATATATATATCCCATTCATAATGGCCGAGCCAAGTCTTCATCATCACCTTCCTCCTCACTTTCACTCTCACAAAGCTGTACTATGATGGGCCCCAATGCCTCATCCTGTGCTATCTGTTTTGCAAAATCATTGTCTTGCATCTCCTCTGCGTGACGGATGCACGCTGCCCAAAATTCTGTCATCACTTTCTTGAGTGCCTGTAAAATACATTGTAACTAAATAAATTTCCGAGAGGTGGTGCAAGTAAATACATGTAAATTCCATTACTTTCGAAATGTATTGCCATTCATATCTGATGGGTGAGGATTTCCAAGTCACTCATCTTGAATGTGACATTCTTTTCTGCCACTTCCCTCTTCATCAGCGACCAGACAAGTTCAATTTGGTTGTATTAGCAATCATAAGGCGATAATCTTAAAACCGTATGCCCTTAAGCTTCAGCCTTCCTGCCCAACTCATAATTCTTGGGGGCAAGGTTGGACAGTTGCACCAATGCCAGTTATGAAATGCATAAAAATCATAATAAAAAATGTAATGTAACTTACCAATTTGAAAATACAGCAGCATTCATATCTGAGTGGTAGTCATAACTTTTCTTTCTTTTAATGTGGAAGATGAGTTTGTATTCCTCCAGGAATCCTGTTTTGGCTGAATCAATATGGCAGATGATAAGCCTGCTTCCCTTGCCAATTGTCACCTTCAGGCCGCCTTCTCCCTTAGGGCCTACCCACGCAGCGCTGAGGGAATGATTCTAATTAATCCATGTCTCATCGAGATAAGATACAGTTCTTTCCCCAGTGCTGTGTAGGTTCTTCATTTTCCAGAGGAATGCGATCCTCGCAGCAACGACGTCAGTTCTCTCCACTAAGAACTTCCTCCCATCCACCGTCCTTTTGTATTTAAATTCCATTTCCCAGAGAACTCGCCATACCAAGGAGATGCTTCCCTGGAAACAAACTTTCTCGTGCATTCTTCCCTGAATTTTGTTCAATTTGGGAACTTGCCTTCTTCATAAAACTCCATGACTGTCCTCCTCAAGATGTCCTCCTGAAAGTTGTCAAACTCTGTAATGGTTTTCGACCATGGCTTCCTTTGCTTAAATGGTGATTTTAATGAGGGTGAACCATTCTCCTGAATGGAATCCCTCACTGTAACAGAGTCAGATATTATTAAATTAGTAATGGGTAATACCAGTGCTAGACATCAAATTCATTTTAATGCGTAATTTCTTTGGCTTTCAAATATCAGAATTACTATGTAAAATTATTATTATTATTAAAATTAAAATAAATATCCAGTAATTTCATGTATTTTCTTAAAATATTACTAGATTATCACACTTACCTTCACGACCAATCACCTTAATTTTTCTTTCTGATACACCACAGGCCTCAGCTACTCTCGTGTACTTTCTCAAGAGAAATAACAGGATGCCCTAACTCCTACTCTTAGTGAAAGTACTGGAGTACATTATGGATAATATTCTTGGCTTGACAGCACCCAATGTTCATCCTCTTATTCTCCAATGCTTATGCACTGACTATGCAATTAACGACACAATCGCGAAGTAACAAAAAAACGAGCACAACGAAGTAACAAACTAATTGAATAACTTAAAAAATCAATGAACTAAATAGAGAACTGAATGAATCGCGAGAAAACTAAATGAAAAATGAGAAAACTGAATGAATAACAAAAATTAAATTAAAAACAAGAAAACTAAATTAAATACGAGAAAACTAAATTACAGATAAGAAAACTAAAATTAGAAATGAGAAAGCTGAATGAATAATGAGAAAACTAAATTGAAAATGAGAAAACTGAATGAACGAAGTGGTCTACAAACAAACAAGAAGTAAAAAAGACTACAGAAATATGAACCTAAACTAAAACTGATCTAAAAAAATAAATGTTAACTGCAAACCTCAGCAGCATAAACACATGGCAACTGAGCACACTCAGAGATGATGTTACCACGACGGAGACCCAAGAGAGAGTGAAGTCACACCTATGAACCTCCGTCTGCTTCCTTCTCATTGGTTCCCCTCAAGGTCGTGCTCAACCTTCTCTCTCTCTCTCTAATCCATAAAGTCATTTGAAAAGCACTATAATTAGATCATAAAATGTTTTCTGTTTCTGTTTGTTCCCAGATCGACTGCCCAAATACCAGACAGTCCAGTTCAAAATCAGACAACTGGCAACTCTATCATCGTTGCAGGCAAAATTCATTACAACACATTATCCATAAGCACCAACCATTATTAGCCTTGAATTCTTGCCGTGGGATGTTTAGTGATCCTGCTAATTCATGAGCTTTCAGTTTAATGATTTCCTGTGAGACTGGTTTTCCATCCGTTCATTGAGTATGCCATCATTATGGACAGTTTAACTAGTTTCTAATATGAACACCAGTTAGAGTGCAATGTATAACATAGGTTTTATTTTTGTTTCCCAATCTTAACACATGAATGTATAGGTCTTTTGGGACATCTTGTACAAATAAAAAGCAAATGATGCTGTAATCCAGTACAATCAAATATAATGTGCTAAAAATATAGAAAAACCAAAACATTTTTGTGGCTAGACTGAAAATTGGGGCAAATCTCAGAAACCTGAGGTTTGGTCATCATAACTATCAATCTAATAGCTTAACCGCTTCCCTTCCATTTTTCGAAAAATGGTTCAAAAAAAGATTTATTTTTGTTTCAGAAAGTTCACAAAGAGTCTATTATATAGATACATTTATTTTTTCTTGGTGGAATATTAATTGACTTATTCAAGATAGAAGTCATATTTTATTCAAAATATGGGTTTTTGCAACTTTTTTAACACAATGAATACATTTTTAAAGTAAAAATCAGTAGACTAAAAATAATTGAAATAAACATTTACAAATACATATCAATGCAATAACATCCTGAATTTAATTTTTGGATTATGAATTATAACCTTTTTATTTTTGCAATAAGCATGAAAACATTATATCATAAATATACATGGATTTGTTAAGAAAACTATTATTATTATTTTAAACAAAATGGAAAAGTATACTCCATAAATGGAATAAACAGAGATTTCAAAGGCGTTCTTAATGGGAAATACGTATGGAACAGTATCAAAAGGTTAGGTGATTATCAAATAAATCCCTCTGTCATCTGTACTGTACTATAAAATAAACTTGGGTGTGAAAGCAAAGCCATGAAATTTGTAAAGACGAACTTCGAATTTTCTGATTCCTCAGAGGCATAACGATGAGTTTTAGAACTTCCCGTGAAGAAATACTGAAGATCATACTACCACTGACACCTAGCACTCAAAGACTACACAAAATCAAGAAAACTCAGCTGCAGTGCCTACGGAAGCAAAAAATCACTCTATCCCGAGTATATAATCAGGGAAGCTGTTAAAATTCTTCCCTTTGCCAGTATGCTCCACTTTAACAACTTTCTAGGTAGTACCAATTAACTATTATAAATGAAATTACTAAATATTTTGTGAAGCAATATATTCAAATAGTTTTATCTAAATTAGTCCGATCTTAACCCTTTAAGTGCCATGGGACGATATATCATCATTTGCTTCCATGCTGAGTAAGCGTAAACTCATAGTAGTTCCACATACAAATGACATATGGCAGGAGATGATGGTATCAATCAAAAGAGAAGACTACATAGTTCTGTTCTTTTTGGTTCACGTTGATTATTTGTTGAGTTATGATTTTTTCAATTTTGTGAAATATTACCTCTATTCTTTCAAGATGGCTTATACAAGCAAAGATAATTTCACTGTTAGAATTGAGGATGATGAATTGGTTTATTATATAAACTCATTAAGTGACGATTATTATTTAGAGAAGGAAGATTTCGAGATTTTAGAAGATACATATTTGTGAATTTAAAAAAATGTAAAATCATAGCAAAATATTTTTAATTTTATAAATAAATGTTACAAATATATAAATACCACATACTTTATTCAATGTAAAGTTGACTTTTCATTTTTTTATTGAAAAATTAAAAACAAAAAATCACAAGGTGAACTCTAATATTCCCTTAATATGTAAAATTAATATCTGTAATCATTTATGAAATTACTAAAAGAATCATGCAAGAATATGAATAAATAGTGTATGTGATTTTTTTTAGAGAATGATGCAAAATTGCTGAAATAGCAATGGCACTTGTAGGCAAACCCACCAAAATCGGCATGGCACTGAAGGGTTAATGATTATAATGGCTCAAATATTACCTGCAGAAAATCCTTACATGGCTCAGAAATAAAATCTGGCCAATGAACAGCACCATGACGTACTAGGCGAACAAGGTGAAGGATAGATGTTGTGCAGAATGGAGGAGACCCAACAAGCAATTCATATATAATGCAACCTAGAGACCTTTCAAGCAAAAGAATTTAAAATTTTAATAGAAATCAACATAAGTAATACATTTTCCCATAAAACATAAAATATTTGTCGGATAAAATAATAATTTAAATGGAAACAACTGTTAGCCTCAAATACAGAAACTTTTTATACAGCTGGCTGTATTTATGGTAGTGAATACTTTGGCAAATCTCATTAGATATTGCAAGAGCTTCGGCAAGTCAAATAAAAGTTGAACAATGAAAAATCATTTTTTTATGCTTGCCATAAAAAATTCGTTTAATTTGGACTGACTGTATTCATATATCCTAAGCAAAAATAAATAAATCATTTCTATGACCCAACATATGTACATGTTGATTTCATGTCAAGATTTTTACCTGTTAAGTATAACGAATTTTTTATTCCCCCACCAATTCCCATTAGTTACTGATATTGTTTTTCATTTATCAATAGAATGAAAATTATTTGAATCAGACAAAAAATAATTTTTCAAAAACAAATACAATTTAAATCTAGATCAAATCTTATACAACCACATTTTTTAAATACAACACTTAGTTTTTAAAATCTCGATAATTGGGTTTATATAACAGGATATGAACATTAAAATTAAATTAAATTCTTTCTGACCAAAGCTTTTACCATAGATCTGCATTGTGATCATAAGGCCGTTCTTCTATCAGTTCTGGAGCCATATACAGTGGAGTACCTTTAATTGATGTAAGGACATGAGTTCCAGTGGTCATGCTTCGTGCAAATCCAAAATCACAAAGCTTTGCTATACCACCTTCCGAATGAAGAAGAACATTCTGGGGCTTCAGGTCCCTTTTGACAGAAGAGATTTCATTTTTTAAAAAGTCAGAAAATATTTTTAACTTCGAGTACGAACAAGAAAAATAAATCTATGAAAGCACGTAATTAAATTATTGCATTGGTTATCCCGCCTATGAGCTTACTAATGTCTTAAAACATAACTTACCTATGGAGAACTCTATGAGAGTGGAGGTAATAAAGAGCAGAAACCAAATCACACGCAATTTCCCTAACACGGGACTCAGGTAAATACCCTTCTTTGCCCAATATAGCATAAAGTTCTTTCCCAGCGAATTCAGTGACAACAACTATCTGAAAGTAAGATATATAAGCACTTCATGTAGACCAGAATAGAAGTAAGTCACTCAATACTAAAATAAGGCCAAGGAAATAACATTCTTTCTACTACACGTTGATTTACCTCATACTCTGTTTCAAATGAATCTAGCATTTGTATGATGTTAGGGTGATGCAAATGTTGCTGTATCTCACATTCTTGTCTCAAACTTTTAAGTTCTTTTTCAGAACGACCACGCTAAAATAAACAGACTAATTAGTTTTCTTATACACACTAAAGTACAGCGAAAATAAATTTTAAAATTCTGTAGTATAACTGCGTAAGTTAATTACAGAAATATTATACGCATAGGTACCTTATTTATTACTTTAAAAGCAACTATTCGACACGTCTTCTTTTCTTCAGCTTTGAATACTCTTCCAAAAGAACCTTCTCCTACCAAGCTGTGCACTTTGTACTTTTCCATTGATATATTTCCTGAATTAATACATATAAATCACTTACCACATACTTTCAAACATTGTCCCATTTCGTTAAGAATCTATAACATCATATCGTTGAATTTATATACGATAATACCATATACGATATATCGATAGTCGGAGTGACCAACAACCGAGTTATAACGTATCAAAAAGTAATTTATTGCAAATTATGCGAAAAATACGCCATTAATACGCGTAAAACTATTTAGGTAATTTGAAATAGATCGTTTATTTTAAAAATAGACAATTTACATGACATATAAGGGTATAGAGAAGTGATAAATGATACATTTCAGGTTGATGCTCATTCCTCATCAATCAACAGCCGAAAAAGGAACAGATTACGAAAAAATGTGTTGGAGATCAGTAACACCAGGTAATACACAATAGATATTTCTAAATCTATATATTTGTAAACCCTACCCAGTTTTAGAAAACCCAATATCTCGGTGCCAACATCATGCCAGCGAAAAATCGATGCCAATCATCGTAGTTAATATTCGTAAACGAAAAAACTACGAAAGGTAAGAGAGCAAGATTAATAAAAGTGATTATTGACTATTTTATAAGAGGCTTGATATACTTTTTAAGTACTACCTGAAACTTACCATAGCGTATTGAAAAAAAGACTGGATACGCTACCTGCTGAACTATACCTACGTTCAACGACGGACAGTGAAAGATTTCGAGAAAACTACGTGGGGTAGGCAATAGGCTGTCGCTGTGTTAATAATGAATTATATTTAACGTGTATTGATATTAAAATTTATCACTTACCCCCTGTAGTTTTTCTGTTACGTCAAGTGATCTAAAAATCTCGCGCGTAAGGAACCTTGACAAAAATATTTTTTTCTGAAAAGAATAACGACATTAGCAACGTAATTTTTATAGAGATACATATTTGAATATAACATAACAGGACCTCTTCTAAGATTTTGTAGCTGCAAAAACATATCTTTCAAAATTAGGTACACATGGAAACCGATGAAAAAACAAAAGGGAACAAACCAATCCAAGACCAACAAAAAACAAAATTCTCTCACCAAATATGCCGTAAGAATTACACAAGAAGCGCCGTTTTGTTTACAGGGTCGGTATAATGCAGGTTTGGTGGAGCCAGTCATTACCGGCTTCCTTAATCGGCTTACCAGCAAAGCTATAAAGCTGTCATTAGCAATTTAATCAAAAATTTACGTTTTGCCCATCGGCAAGTGTTAGGCAGCGAGGCAGGCTGTGAAGCCGTTCTCAGTTGCCTAAGTTATCTGCATTCATAAGAGAAGGGAGGAGAGAAACCCGACGCCGGCATTAGCCTACTCTTGCGAAATACACCAGGGGGGCCAACTGCTTAACGTCCCTTCCGAAGGACGGAGTGTCGATTTGTGCGATCTCCTCAATATTTCTCGTTGTCTCATCCTCGTCACCTTATATCAACGCACAAATAGAGGGCCGGAATCTTAAGGTGAGGCCAACATTCAAACCACACCGTCGGAGCCCTCTTCTATGAATTACTTGTGTTTTGCCCAGTGGCAAGTTATAGGCACCATGGCAGGCTGTGAAGCCGCACTTGGTCCTAAGTCATCTCTTATAGTCGGTGTGGTTACTGGCAACAATATGTAGTAGGTACATATTCATATTTTTCGCCGCGATTCCGATAGCTATGAATCGACCTAAACGTCGATTGTTACCTCGATAACCATGTATCGAAACGTCTGGTTTGTGCATACCGTTCAATCAGCTGGTATTGGTTCCTTTTAAGGACGTGGTAGATTGATATTCTGTCACAAAAGCTGAGATCACATATAATAACAAGATGTAACTAAGCGTCAATTGTTAACAATAGTCGGCGGTAGGTGGCAGCTAAAAATATAAGATATCTCTTAAAAAATTCATTATATGAAAGAATGTTTCAAACAAAGGTCGTAGAGAATTACATTTCCTACAACTTTTATTCCAGTACATTTTTACATTTATCAAATATTAAAGCAAATATTTCAAAATAACGGATGTGACAAGAGTAAACACCCACTTCCGGTTGACTGATTTTTGCCAAAAACTAATCAGTTCTTGTGACTTTTATAAAAATGTTAAATATAAAATTTCACGATGACCTGATTAATATTTTTTGAGTTATAGTTCCCACAAAAAAGCTATCACATACACACACATCGAGAAAATGGTCAAAACGTGTTCAGGGGACCTCAAAACGTGTATTTTCATTGAAATCTCGAAGTCGATTTTTTTCATGAATACAATACTTTCCCCTATACTACATATATGGAAAAAGTAAAAAATGCTAGCAATATAAAAATAATCTAAAATTACATATTTGAGGGCTTCTTCACATGCTTGCCTTACGGACTCATGTAGTATAAATCCAGACCTGCATATCACCGATTCTATTCAATCCATATATATGGAGATAGACTAATGAAAGAAGCACTAGAAGGCACAGGAGATCTCAAGATTTGAGGAAGCATTATAAAAGCAGTAAAATACATGTATGATCAAGTACTTCTAGCAAGAAAGGTAAAGGAACTCCAGAAAATGATAAATAGGTGATAACTGATAGAAAATAAGTACAGAACATGATGATCCAAACAACTTATGATGCCTACTTTCCATTTAATCATTTATTTAATGCTTATATTGGCTTTAATAGCTTTAAAGTCTTTGTGGATATGTGCCTCTTTGTGTTCCAAAATTTCATAATTTAGCATTATAAAATACTACAAATACATTCAAACGGAATATTAAATTGATCATGCGTATTTGTGTGGCAAAAATAGTGTGTATGTATTAGAATATACCAAATCTGAGCCCAACAATAGTTGTTGCTATGGAAACACTTATGAGTGATAAAAATTGCAAAATCGCTTTCACTTGGCCACCTATCTCGTAACATGGCCACCTTCTCACAGTTTATACTATGGTTCTGTAAATATTTTAACCTTCCTATGTTGGCCACTCAGAAAATTAGCTGATCAAGTTGATGTTTCAGTTTGTAAACCAACGGCAACAATCAAAATAATAATGTAGCAGCAGGTGATGTTTATATAGATGAAATAGCATAAAAAATGGATTCACACTTTAGTAAGCATTGATGGAGTTTTACAAGAAAAATACAACTTGGAAATCATATCACAGCTTGCAGCTCAACAGCAAGTGCACAACTGAGATGCTTTCTTCATAATGCTTTTACAATTAATATCTTCTCTAAAATCAAGACTACACAGTTGCAGAGACATAAAACATAATACAGGAGGAATAATTACATTAATATTTCTGGACAATAAATCCAGGGATAGAAAAAATTACGTCGGGGCTGCCCCAACATACGAGTGGAGAGGGTTCATTACAGTTTTCTTTCTGTGGTGATACATCAATCATCCTCCAAGAGTATATGCTTCTAAGTGTATGGTTTTGTGTAACATAGTGTTGTGAACATATAAGTACAGTAATTAATAAAATAGTTTGATGAGTTCCAAATGTAAGAAATGGGCTAAGCATTCAGCATAAAGAAGTCTTGGATTTGATTGATGCAGGTGCTAGCAAGTGAAAAATTGCTCAACAATTAGTTGTGGCAAAGTCAACAGTCTGTTACATTAACAAGAACAGAAATACAATGTCGCAACAGTAGATATGATCTCTCGAGTTTTCATGTAATTTAATTTTAACAGATAAGTGTAACCAGTCTCTTATACCATGTCCCCGATAATTTGACTCAATTTTTTAAATTATTGGTTCGATATAAGAATGTCGGGGTGTTTTGGGGTGGGATGCGATTATATAGCCTCTCCCACTCAAATGTCAACCTCACCTGCACGTGGTGCACCCTGCTTCACAGACGAGGCTCTGGCGTCCGAGTGACTCCCGGGATAAGGAGTCCCCCCTCTACCAAATGCCAACGGCCTATTTAGGGGCGGATGAGAAGGTGGAGGGGTAGGGCACCCTCTTGCCCTTGGGGTGGGAAACTGCCCCTAAAGGCGGAGGAACTATTTTGATAGTCAACGGCATAGGATGGAGAAGGCAACAGGAAACCACTCCATTAAAGATCCTATTGGATATCCCGAGGGTAGCAACCATGGAAGGTTTTAGAAAGGAATTTGTTACTGATCATGGTATTCGGAACCCAAGATCCGGCAGGGGATGTAGCAGGGCTTCTCAGGTCGTTATCCAACGAAATCCCTGTCAAAACGTCAAAATAGGTACTTGGAACGTCAGAACATTACTAAAAATAGGTAAATTAGAAGAAATAAAGAAAGAAATGGAGAAAAATGAGATTGATATCTTAGGTTTATGTGAAACAAGGTGGCAAGAGAAAGGAGATTTTTACAGTGATAAATTTAGAATAATTCATAGTGGAGGTGAAAAGAGAGGAAGGAATGGAATAGCAGTCATTATTAGTAAGAAATGGGCAAACAGGGTTTGCAATACATATCACATAAATGATAGGTTGTTGATGGTAAGAATGAGCACCGTGCCAACGGATACAGTGATAATACAAGCGTATTTCCCAACAAGTAGTGCAGAAGAAGGAGAAGTAGAAAAGGTGTATGAAGAAATAGAAGAACTTATAAAGATGACAAAAGATAAAGATAATGTAATAATAATGGGAGACTTTAATGCTGTGATTGGATCTAGTCGAAATAGTAGAATGGTAGGAAAATTTGGTTTAGGTGAAACAAATGAAAGGGGAGAAAGATTAATTGAGTTTTGTGAACAGAATGAGATGATGGTATCAAACACTTTCTTTGAAGTTCCCAAAAGAAGAAGATACACATGGGAGGCGCCAGACAGAAGAAGGTTTCAAATAGATTATATTTTAGTAAAAAGAAGATATAAGAACCAGGTAAAATTGTGTTATAGTTACCCAGGTCCAGATGTAGACAGTGACCACAAGCTAGTCATGGCAAAATGCAATATTAGGTTTAAGAAAATAAAGAGAACAGTTAAAAAGAACTGGCATCTACAGGGACTGAAAGAGTTACCAACGGCTAAGAATTACCAAGAAAAAACAAATGAGTTGATGAGAAATTATGAAGGACAACTTAGTTGGGAGGAATTTAAAAAAGGGGTTATTAAAGCTACAGAGGAAGTTATTGGAAAGAGAAAATTGGAGCCTAGAAAACCTTGGATGACTGAGGAGATACTGATTTTAATTGAAGAAAGGAACAAGTTGAGGAAGAATGGAAATGATGAAACTTATAAAAAAGTTAAGAATGAGATTATTAACAAATGCAGAGATGAAAAAGAGAGATGGACCAAAGAGATAGTGAAGGAAATTGAGGAAGATACAAAGGGAGGAAGGCAAGACAAAGCATACTTCAAAATTAAAACTCTCCAGTACAAACCAAGAACTAAATCGGCAATAGTTAAGGATAAGGAAGGAAATATGTTATGGGAAAATGAAAAAGTATGTGCTCGGTGGAAAGAATACATAGAAGAATTATATAGTGGAAGAGATGTTGGAGATGGATGTAGATTTATTGAAAATGAAGAGGAAATAAGAAATGACGAGCTAGGCCCAACAATAACCAAAGAAGAGTTTTATAAAGCTATTAATAATCTTAATTCAGGCAAGGCAACAGGTGTTGATGGTATACCTGCAGAACTTTTGAAGAACTTAGGGGAGGAAGCAAAAGAACATTTCTTTAAAATTATAAAAGATTGTTACGAAAAAGGAAAATTACCTGATGACTTTATAAAAAGTAAAACTATAAGTTTACCAAAGAAGGGGAATGCAGTGGAGTGCAGTAACTACAGAACAATTTCACTACTTTCGCACGCCTCAAAAGTTTTAATTTATATCGTGAAAAACAGAATAAAAAGGAAAATAGAACATTATATTAGTGAAGATCAATTTGGATTTAGAAGTGGGAGAGGAACGAGAGAAGCTATATTAGCCCTCAGGGTGATAATGGAAAGATGTTTAGAAATGAACAGGACATTATATTTAACGTTTATTGATTTGGAGAAGGCCTTTGATACAGTTAATTGGGAACTGTTGTTTAAGACTATGAAAAAAATAGGTATTGATTGGAGGGACAGAAGATTAATTTTTAAGCTTTATCAAAATCAAACTACAAGAATAAATATAAATGGATTAGAGAGTGAAGCAAAGATAAGGAAAGGAGTAAGACAAGGATGTCCGCTATCTCCATATTTGTTTAATATGTTCATTGAAGAAAGTATAGAAGTTATGAAGGAAAAGACAAAAGGCATAAAAATAAATGGAGTTAGAATACACTGCATTAGATTTGCAGATGACATTGTAATATTCAGCGATTCAAAAAGAGAAATGAATAAAATGCTGAAAGTATTATCGGACACGTTAAAACAGTGGGAATTAAAGATAAATATCAAGAAAACCAAATTGATGGTTATAGGCAAAAGTAATGCAGGGACAATATCAAAGATCAAAATAGACAATCAGGAAATTGAGCAGGTGAAGCAGTTTTGCTACCTAGGTAGTACAATTACTGAAGATAATAGATGTGTACAGGAAGTGAAAAGAAGAATAGCACTTGCAAAGCAAGCTTTTCAAGGCAAAAGGAGCCTACTGACAAGCAGTCACATGAATTTGGAAGTAAGGAAATCCTTTGCAAAAGCTTTTGTCTGGAGTACCATACTTTATGGTAGTGAAAGTTGGACGTTAGGAAAGAGGGAGAGGTCCCGTCTGGAAGCGACAGAAATGTGGATATGGAGAAGATTGATAAAGACAAGTTGGACAGAGAGAAAGACAAACCTTGAAGTTTTGGAAGAAGTAAAAGAAGAAAGGAAACTGATCAGAGGAATGGAAGAAAGGAAGGCAAAATTTTTAGGCCATGTGATTAGACATAATGGATTAATTGTGAACATCTTGGAGGGGAAACTTTTAGGGAAGAAAGGAAGAGGCAGACCAAGAAAGAAATACCTAGATGACGTGGAGTCAGTGATGGGAGTTGAGAAGTACGAGATGTTGAAGAGAATGGCAGAGGACAGGAGTTCATGGTTGCAGCGACAAGGCTTAGCCTTTAGATGAAGAAGAAGATAAGAATGTCACAGGCATTTGGGTGCCCCCTTCAGCTGGGGGCCCCGGTGTGTGGTGTGTTACAGCGGTTCACTACATGTACCCTATGTCTCTGTGAATAAACCATTTCTATGACAACAATCTTTATTCATGGCACTCACTATAATCATAATTTTATGTGATCACCTCAAGACATTATCCTTCATTCTCAATAAGAAAATATGGACAATAAATTTGACAGAAATAAAAATTGAATAGGTAGAATGTTTTAAAAACAATAGAGCTTGCAAAAAATAATAAAGAACTTGATTTATTTTCACAATAAAGAAATGTACACAAGCCTGAGAGAAAATATTTACAAAAAATATTCATTGCATAGTTCCCATTTCAATGTAAATAACACCGAATGAAGCATACAAAGCAGTCATAAAGATACTGTGCACAGTTTTATAAATTAAACATTTTGTTTGTTGCATTGAAGTATAATTTGGCAATTTTAATTTCAAAATCCAACCAAATTTACCACCATTTCTTATATAAATCTTGCCTGTGTAAGATAGAAAATTCAATTTTCAAATAATTACACAAGTTCTCTCATGCTTAGGGCACTTGGGTTGAATCATCTCTTTTGTGATACTTTACCTTCTTTCTGTGCTTTGATTTATAATCACTTTCTGAATCACTGCTTTGATGATGTCTTTTGCTTTTGTGGTGCCTTTTTTCTCTTCCTTGAACCCTATTTTCTCCATGGGCACTGTGCTTAGTTTTCTTGTTAATACCTTCTGCATCTTGCTCATCTTCCTCTGCTGTATAGTTGCAATTGCTCCAATTACGATACTCACCATACTTTGACATCTTCACTTTCTCATATTTCTCCTTCCTTTCTTCTCTGTGATGCTTGCGACCATGTTTATCGTAATCACGCTCCTTATAAGATCTATATTCATATTCTCTGTATCTTGTGCCTTCGTAATCTTTGTATCTTTTGCTTTCTGTATCTCTTGAATGATATGACCTCTTGAGATTTTCCATTTCTTTGTCATTTTGCCATCTCTCCTCATAATAATCATACTCATTTCTTTCATCTCTATGATGCCTACTTTCTCTATGCCTTTCTCTTCTGTCATGCATATCCCATGACTTAGGATGACTCTTTGAAGAGCTAACCAAGTTTTCTTCATCTTTTTCAGATGCTTTTTTATCCTCTTCATGAGAATGGGAACTTGAAGCTACTTCCTTTACTGTTACCGATTCTTCTTGTTTCAGCAAATTTTCATCTTTTAACCACTCCGCATATATCTCCATTTGGTTTTCTATAACCTCCCGGATGATCTAAAATGATAAAAAAATACACAAGTTTTTGTCAATTAAAAACAATGATAAGATCAAATTTTAAAATTAAGAAGCAGCAATTGATTTTTCCTAGTTTTTTAACCCTTTCAGTGCCAAAGAGCTAAGCTATTAATTTTTTAAAGGCATTGGATTAATATTATATATTTATGATTTATATAGTCATCATAAATGATCTTTCAAGAGGCGTAACAAAAAGGATAAGTAGAAGCCTAAATATGACATATGTTTAAAAGTGATTAAAAACAGCCTTCCAAAACTTCGTTTTTCAAACTTTTAATAGCTTTCCTGCACTTTTAGAAAATTAAAATATACATAATCAGATTCAGGATGAAATTTACCATGATTGATCATTATAGTCTCACTTAAATGACAATATCACTATAGCCATGACAAATTTGGCAACAGAGTGGCAGAGGCGTAGCGAGGGTACATGGCGACCGGGGACAATCAATGCATCATGAGAATTTTCCCAGAAATAAAGTAACCTAGGTAGCGTTAATACAGATTCTTTATTTACCAAAATAAATTAATAAATTTTAACAATCACAAAAATTATTGCAATAAAATTTGAGTATATAAAGAATAATTTTAATCGTAATGTATTGCAATAAGTTAGGAGTATATAAAAAATTATTTTAATCACAAAAATTATTGCAATAACTTACAAGTATATAAAGAATGATTTTAATCACAAAAATTATTGCAATAAACTGCGAGTATATAAAGAATAATTTTAATCAAAATATATTGCAATAAGTTACAAGTATATAAAAAGTTATTTTAATCAAAAAAATTATTCCAATCAACTACGAATACATATTAAAAATTAATTTTTCTGATCTTCATTGCCGCAAATTGATCGATAACTTCGCTGAAATCAGTTGCCTCAAAAGTTTCTTTTTCTACGCTGAGAATAGCAAGATCACTCAGACGATCTTGTCCCATTGACGCACTTAGATAAGAAAGGATTAGCTTCTGTTTACTGAAAGAGCGACAACCGGCAAATGACACTGAAATTGTTAGAAGGATTTGCAATCCAATTCGCAAATTCGGAAACGCATCTTCACCATATGAAATAATGAACGAAAGAAGGTCCAGAGGAGTCTTTGGAAAAATATCACCGCATGTATGAAGCAACATCTTGCAGTCGCAAATCTCATTATAAAGCTCCTTGCCAACATCAGTGTTGTAAAACTGTCCAAAAGCATTACAATTTTTATAGCGAGTGCTCATATTCTCTTCATTGAGAAGACATTTGACATCCAGGAGAAATCCCAATTTTGAATTTAGGTCTTTAAGTCAAGTGAAGCGTGTGTTTAGTTCCTGCTGAAGTCGATCAAGAACGCACTTCATAACACACAAAATTTCTTCTTCCGCTGAGAGTTCTGCATCTCTTGCGAATTCTCCAGGCATCTGTCGCCGTCTTTTTTCAAATTCTATCCCCCATTTTTCACAAATCTCCTTGCCAAATTTAATTGCATCTTGACATAGATCTTCTCACATTTTGTCAAGTTCAATTGCTAGAGACTCCAGATCACAAGATGCATCTCAGAAGTTCATTGTATGATTCTGCAATTGTCTTTGTACACGATCAAATCTTCCCAGGATGTTATGCCAAAACTGAATCAACACTATGAAGTTAAAATTCAATTTTTTTTTAGGAGATTTTCTGCCTCACCCCTGGTCTCATGAGTAATATTTGGATCATCCGACATTTTTTTTAACAGATCCACCAGTTCATTGGGTCCATCAAAAATGGCACTAACAGCTACAGTCCTTGCACTCCATCGAGTTTCGGATTCACATTTTACTGTTTTCTTTACAGTGCTCTTTAACTTTTCCCATCGAATGGTCAAATGAGAAAAAAAGAGGTAACTTTCTACTATTCCAAAAAATGTAACGATGAGTGGATCTTGTTTGGCTGAATTAACACCTGCCAAATTCAAACTGGTTTGTTGCAATTGACAAGTAATGCTAGATGATTTCTGTCACAGATCCTTTGTTGAATGCCAGATATACGAGGGCTGATCAAAAATATCTGGGACAGAATTTTTAAAAAAGTAACTACTAAGTGCATCAAAGTGAAAACTATGTAGGAGATTTGGCAGCCTCTCTTGATGTGATATATCAGAAGAGCAGATGTTAGCATGAGTCAGTGGTGAGTGAGCTATTCAACAGTGCAAGTGTGTTTTACCATTCGTCGTAGTGCGAATTGGATGTGTTGAAGGAGCAATGTGTTTGCATCAAGTTCTGTTGTAAACTTGGTAACACGGCCACAGAAACCTACGAAAAGCTGTAACAAGCATTCAGAGAAACAGCATTGAGTTGGTCCAATACATTTGAGTGTTATTCATTCTTCAAAAATGGTTGTACTTCTGTCGACGACCATCCACACACAGGTCGACCATCAATGGCACGAACAAACGAGACTGTTGATCATGCCAATGCTTTAATCCATAAAAACCGACGTTTGATGATCGAAGATATTGCTGATGAACTGAACATTTCATGTGGAACATGTCAAGCGATACTGACGCAGGATCTTGGGATGAAACGCGTTTCGGCAAAACTTGTTCCCCGCCTTCTCACGCAAGATCAGATGGAACAGCATGTGGCAGTGTGCCGTGAACTTCTGCAACATGCCAAAAATGATGCCACCTTCTTGCCAAGCATTATCACTGGTGATGAATCATGGATTTATGAGTACGACCCTGAGACAAAACAAATGTTGTCACAATGGAAGACGCCGTTGTCACCTCGGCCAAAGAAAGCGAGGCAAGTTCGGTCAAATGTCAAGACAAGACAATGCTGATCACTTTCTTTGATGCAGAGGGTCTGGTACACCATGAATTTCTTCCACAAGGCCAGACTATGAATCAGACTGTCTACAGAACCGTTTTGCAACACCTTCGAGATGCAGTTTGTCGGAACGGCCTCACAGATGGTCTTCCGGTAACTGGCTTCTGCACCACAACAATGGGCGATGTCACGTGGCCAAGCACAGCATCCCAGTGGTTCCCCACCCACCTTACTCACCAGATTTGGCCCCCTGCAACTTCTTCTTCTTCTTTCCCAGACTGAAGATCACCCTGAAGGGGAAACGATTTAAAGACATCGCAGAGATAAAACTGAATACACTGCAGCTGCAGGCTATTCCAAAACCGGCCTACCAGTCATGCATTGAAAAGTGGAAGGATCGCTGCATACAATCTGGAGGATCGTACTTTGAAGGAGATAACTTCGAGTAACTTGTAAATATTTTGTTTTTGTACAATAAATTCTGTCCTGGATATTTTTAATCAGCCCTCGTATATCTGCTCATTACAGCCGCATTATCGTAACATTGAGACCTACAATTGGCTAAAGGTAACTTGTCGGATATCAGTTTTTCCAAGATGACCTTTTCAATACTGGCAGTATCTTTAGTATGCAACTCAACATATCTGTATACTCTCCTGTATAAGTGCAAGTTCAACATCATTGATACTTGTTTCCTCGGTAATTTCTGAGTAAATGTCATCATCACCTTTATGACAGTCATCCTCTTCATTAAATTCGACGTTCTCCTTTTCTAAAATATCTGACTGATAGTTACCGTGTTATGTCTCTGAATCTTCTTTCTCTTTAACTTCAGTTTGTGTTTTTTTAAAAACTCTTGCATTTATTTTTTGACTTCTTTGATTTTTCTCAAAGCTCTCTTTGTCTCTTCCGACGCTGAGCAGCACTAGTTTCCTTTCCTGACATGGCACCACCCTACATATTAAAATTATATTTCATATTAAATTCCAACATTGTTGGATTGAGGGTTGAAAACAAAGAAAATACACTAACTATATAAAATTGTATGTACACATCTCTATTAGCATACCATTAGCAGTTAAAAATATACAAAATTCACACCTTTGAAAAGGAACACGGTGTCCACTGAAATTGTTTCAAAATTATTTGACTTTCCCTGACCAAAATCTGCATTTTCCATGACCAGTCCCTACGAATAAACTACAGTTAAATTGAAACGGTAATACCCAAAAATGTGATGAAAAACAGCTCAACAGATTTATGTAAACCAGTGGCTCCCATATATATTGCATGCTGAATGGTTTTTGTTCCTCTTAACCCTTCCAGAAAGGCTTATTTTTGGTCTGTAAGTGGAATTCATTATGAAATGTCAAATTAATAATTATCAATAAATAATTACAATGGTGGATTTCTGCAACCTGTATGGAATACAGAACCGTAAATACGATATCGTGTATATATTTGGATTCTACTCAAAGGGAAAATTCCGCTCGCATATATATACGGATACCGCTCGGAAAGGGTTAAGGCAGGAGAAAAGCATTTCCACTCTAGGTTTCTTAGGATAAACAAAAATTATGGAACTTTGATTGCTCTTCAATTCCACAATTCTACAACCATCAATCATCATATTTTTTCTCTGCGACTAATGTATCTCGTGACCTGTCTTTGGCAAATCTTGGGCCTTCTTTTAAATATTTTCATCCAGGATTGTAGATTATTAATGCTTTTAATCAATCAACTGAATTTCTGAGGGATTCATATAAGAAATATATTTATTTATTTATATTACTCTACTTTTAACAGACTTCTCACCAGTTCATGTTTTTTATACTTTCAACGACCCTGTGCCTGGTATACCTATGCCTATATTATAAGTATTCGAATTAAATCTTCGCAAAAATAATTTCAGGAATCCTTTCCATGTCATAAGCATCAATATAGGAAGTAGCGTGTGCCGAGATCAATGAAGAATAGTATGCGATTTAATAATGAAAACTTTGTGGAGACAGTCGTGCGTTGAATAACTTGAGAAAAAAATCCGAATCACCACCAAACATAAAAATATCAACGTGGCTGTCCAGTTAAATTTTAATGCAAAAAAGGATTTGTAAAAGGAGGCGAAATGAAAAAAAAAACCAACCCACGAGGGAATCAAACTCACGCCCTTACGTTTCAGACGCAACCACTATATGCTCACTGCCAACAATTACTTGCTCAATTAGGCATGCATTATTAAATTTATACCAGTTGACGTGTAATTGCAATATTTAATCGCGATTTTTGGAAAAACTATCAGCCGTATACACCCAAAAGGGGGGTTTGCAGTGATTCTGGAATCCAGAACTATACAACTACCAAGTTTCATAAAAATCCATGACCCAACTACTGTGTCCTCTCCTTGTAAGACACTGAGTTTGTTATTCATGGCCAACACTTATGTATTTTTTATCTGATCATACAGTATAATACACTTTTATTACTGTTTTTAATGCTCCATGGTCTTCACAAAAAAGTAATTTATTACTGTAAGTTGATACCTGCTACCAACTCCCTTCAAATGAAATTGGATGACTCAGACGTAACACACAGGTTTAAACGTGTCTCAGCGCACTAGCAACTAAACAGTTGGCTATAACTTTCAATCTTGACCAGTCATTTGGGGTGATCTTCTTCAAAGGTATATAATGGAGTACCATGGGAACAGGAGGGAAAAATTAATTAAATTAAATGTTACAAATGGATTCTGAGTAGTTACATACATAAAAAAATAGTTGCTTACCTGCAAACTTTGATAATGAATGAACAATACACTCACAATCAGTAACAGCAATACATAAATTTTAACAAAATATAGTCACACTAATACAATAAATAACTTCACTGGTATCACACCTATAAGTATAAAGCTATTTCCCAGCATCTCGCTCTTACAGTAAATGCTTTGGAAGGAAAGGTGGATGCACGCATAAAGCTGGTATGTTTAGTGGTGGGAGTGCGCAGTATGCACTGCTCCAGTAAGATAAGTCCATTCTCGAGGCGGGAATGCCCATAGGGGAGGCCGTGTTTAGCTGTGGGTAATAGATGCGCGAGCTATTCTCTAGAGGGGAGGAAAGTAAAGGAGGGCCGCCGCCACGAAACGTACTAGCCCCTTGGACGAGATGATTTGCATGGCGGGGTTGGATGTGCATGCAACTCCCTCTCTATATCCACGGCATGCCTTGCTGCACCATTCACTATAATATTCCAGGTTTGTTGATATCTACTTATACAAGTAAATTTCGGAATTTAGAAATCACTTGCATTTTTTTTTAGTTGGATGCCTGGTGCCTTTCTGGTGCCCCCCAAGACCGGCACCCGGGGACATATGTCTCCCTTTGCCTCCCCCTTGCTATGCCACCGCTGAGTGGGATTAGAGAAGGGCAGAGCTATAGGGAAAACCAATGGAAAAGAGAGAGATAGCGATATCCCATAAGAGACATTCTGCCAACTAAAGGTGGAATGCACAATGCCTCATAAACTGCACTTGACATTCTCTTACAATGAATATATAAACAACTACAAAGATGAACATATGCAATGCCCTCTGAAGAATTTGAATCCACAACCCTAGCCAAGGCTGGTCCTAGGCGTGTGCTACCACACTCAGGTGGAGGCTTCTGAGGGGTGGCCTTCAGGCTGTTATTATATGTATTCCATTTCTAAACGTCCTTAAAAGCTAAATAATGGTCCTAAGAATAAAGATCACATATATGGGATAATGCATAAACCAAACATAAATAAATTGAGAAACACCTGCATATGGTTAAGCTAGAAGAAGGGGCGGCCAAATTTTCCTTCGCACACCCCTGTAAAGACTTATGACCAACCCTGATCCTAGCATTGGAAGCCAGACTCGCTAATCCCTTCTCAACCAAGGTGAGTTACTTACAAATCTAGTACTTCATTTATTTTATTTGAACCATAAATTTCAGCACTATTTTCTCATACCTCCACATTATTTTCTCTCACAAAACTACAAAATGAAACAGCAACCCTGCCCTTATTCAATAAATTGCTTTTTCTATTAAAAAAGGATAATAAATGGAATATTTCAGATAGCCTATAAACTAAATCCTAAAAAACCTCAAAAGTAATCAATTTATGCAGTCTTACTTAACCCTCGATTATGAACCTTCCTTTGACTAATGGAATTACTAACCATTAGTCTAACAGACTACCTCATACTAATATTTTTTAATAAAAGGAAAACGAGATACACTTAATTTTTTTAAACACTTAACAATACTTTAATACTCTGGTAAATTTACACATGCAAACTGTATTAAATTTTATCACAGCATTCCAAACACGTACCCACTATGTTCTCCACAAATAGCATGTGAACATGCACTGAAGTGAAATCTTGTAATTCTCCTCTTCTTAGAAGGACAAAACGCACATATCGAACATTTGTTCACTTCACCCTTATTCTGACTCTTCTTTGCAGAACATTAGCAATCATCGACTTAAGAGTACGACTTAATTTTAGGATCACCAAGTAACGTTAAGGCTAACCATTGGTCTGTGAGGCGACCTCAGTTGCATAGCACAAAATCAAAGCAAATAATCCCTTGTGTAAACAGTCACATTACAAGAACCAAAGCTAAAATGAGGCTACAAAAAAGCCAAACCCAGAACTAAAAAAATATGGAGTAGGGGGAGTATATTTGTTTTGGCCATCGTCTGCCAGACGAATGGTTAGTGATCCAGGGTTAAAGAGAGTTTGTGAAAAAATATTACCTCAGTGTGGCTTTTCCGGTTAATGTGGACCTTTTTCCCTTCCTTTCGGCGTTTGGCATCTCTTTCCTCAATGAGCTTCTCTAAAGGAGTTTTATCTTTCTTTGGTTCGTTTTTATTCTTGAAACTAATAATTCATAATTTCAAAATTTATTGAAAATTATGCAACTTTAATACCACTTATCTAAAGATAATGAAAACTTCCAAATACTTGGTAATAACTTACTTTATTTCCAAGTCTTGCTCAGCTAAAGAAATTTCCTTTGTTTCACCTGGGCTCACAGTATTTGAAACCACATAGGAGTGCAATGCAGCCTTTTCATCAGATGTTAATGAAGACATTAGTCGATCTGAAGACAAAGGAACTTCTCTGCTATCCTCCTCGCCAGGAAAACCTAAGAGAAATACAGTAATTAATAACATTTCCATTCATATGAATTTTCATTGCAAGACTTATAATACTGCAGCATGCAAGCCCAAATAAAATTAGTATAAATATTTTTAAAAAATAAAACTAGCTGCTCATACTCAAGAATAATGTATGTTAACTTTTACAAATCAAATGCTTTGTAATATAAGGTAACTGAAAATTAAAGTGCATAAAATTATTTCCTCCACTTGCAGGGGATAAGAATTAACACTTTTACTTCCATGACATATTTGGTGGGTATTGCCAGAACTGGTTATTTATTAATATTTTATCCTGATTTTTCATATCTTTTAGCAATAATCACAGTTATATAATGTAAAGCTTTTTAGAATATTACATATTTTTTAAATTTCAAATAAGTAATTATTAGTTTACATTTAAAAACATTATAACATTAAGGGAGATAAATACTTTTAATACTTGCTCTAATAGTTATTACAAAATAATAACGAAAATTTAATTACGAACGCACTGAAAAAATCACAAAAATGTTAAGAACATATTTGGAATT
This sequence comes from Tanypteryx hageni, assembly GCA_028673005.1. NCBI lineage: Eukaryota > Metazoa > Arthropoda > Insecta > Odonata > Petaluridae > Tanypteryx > Tanypteryx hageni. The sequence continues at coordinate 98,079,699 of CM054113.1, read as the reverse complement.
TTTAAAATACAGTATGTACTGTGGTTAAAAAATTACCAGCATGGCAATGAAACATGGACAACCAATCTGCAACTTCAACAACTTTCACTGTTTGTGTTAGCACTGATGTTACGATAAACATACAGTTTTGTAAATGCTATGATGTTTTTGAATATCACATTTATTTTTCAATAAAAATTATTGCTTTTAATTTTGCACTTTAAAAAAATAAAAAATCACGTTTAGCCTTAATATAAATTTATCATCATCATGTTAGCAAATCACTTTCGCTACAAATAAGCAACTCACATTCAGTAATATTGCTATTTTTGTCAAGAAACAACAATCTGTGCAGCACATAAATCTTTCTCCAAGTTTGCCATATTGATTTTCAGGTGATTAGCATAAAAATTACAATTATTATTTCAGTAAAACAAAGAAACATGTAATTAGCAGAGACATCTACATATGTTTATAAGAAAGGAGGAAGAAAGCATTAGTAATCATTCAGAATAAATGATTATGCCATCTGCCGTCAAAATAATAAGTTATGTGGAAACAAAAAGAAGCCTACATCAGATTGGCTAAATCAGCTCTTGGCAGTCTTGGCATGACATGCGGCATTGGCTCAATCGGCTCACTGGCAGTAAGAGGGTTAAAATAAGCTAGTTCCGTAGCTCATATTACAGGGTAACACTATTTAGGGCAGTTCCAACCAACATGAAATAATTCATTTTAAACAACTTATTAATGATATCTGACTATTCCAGTTTACTTCAAAAGATATCATTCAAGTAACAATTTCTAACAATATCCATGTTATAGACAATAATATGCTTAATTTTGCTAAAAATTGTAATATAGAAATATCATTCACAAACTAACATATTTGAAATATCCAGAATAGAATGAAACATTAAGAATTATAACCAGCTGGCTAATTTGAAAGTGATGTAGTGCCAGCAAAGTTTTCCCAACTCTATAATTGACTCTATAACAACAGGTTTGCCTTCATTTACAGTAATAAATACACCGAACAAACATGCAAAAATAACCACACAGTTACTGAGCCCGTGTTTTTTATATGATAAAGTCGTAAAGGATACAATCATGAATTAGGCCTGATTCCAGGTTTCAAATCTCTGCAACATATAAGGCTTGGTCAGATACCTCCAAATTATAGCATTAATTGTTTACTCCTATTTGTTGTAAGTAATATGAAACATTACAATCAAAGCCCAAAATATATTGACAGTTAAAGTTCCCTTGTAACACCCAACTTATTTAACATTAAAGAATCTTGAAAACTAAGGATAATGCCTATACTATCTATTTTAGACATATAATTAACTTCTCAAAGGATATATAAAGTATATTCTTGAACCATGATAAGGCCAATTGATTTACTCACAGGAGAAATGCTGAAAATTAAAAGAATCACATTTCTGTGTAAACTGATAATTTTGCGAAAAATTCAAATGCATTGCTCTTTTAATTAAATCTAAAGAAATTTTTCAGAAAAAATCAGAGATTAACGGAAAGTTTACCTATAAGCATAGCAGGATTCTTCTCTTTTGCTTTTTTCAGTATGGAAGCTTGCAGTTTGTTGTCAACTGAAAATAAAAAAATGAGACGATAAAATTATCACGTTCTGATTTCTATTCCATTTGATACTAAGTACTATTAATCCACATAAAATAAATGTTAGTTCTGCAAACATACACAATCTTGTCCTGTCCAATTGTGTGAAAGACAGAAAATTCTTATCAGCCAACTTGGATTGAAACTGGCCACTGTGGAATGCTTACCCTTTATAACAGTAGGAGAATCAGGACCCACCGGCAAAGGAGGAAATGGGATATCCTCAACATGATATCCTTCTTTCCTATATTTGCATTTCTCGACATGATCTTGAACACTTTCTTTAGGAATTACATGGCCATCATCAAATGGGCAGACTACCATTTCCTATGAACGATTGCAGCCCATAGTCAAGTTAATATAGTCTTACTTGTAACACTTTACATTAAAATAGTTCTATTTACCTGCTGCTTAACCAATAATTTCGGATCCCACTTTAATTCCGAAATAATTTCCAAAATTTTCCGGCGAGAAGATGAAATGAATTCCCTTAAATCTTTCAACTGATTTTCACGAGTAACTTCGCCGATATTCATTCTTATGCTTCTTCATGTGAACAAATATCTTCTCAAACAACTGCAGCTAAATCGGTGAGATTTTAAGGGCTAATTCTGTAACTTGTTATCGTGTACCACTCACACCGAGTTAACAATTTCCGGAAACTAATAACCCTTACCAAGGACCCTAATAACTGTAGGCTATAGACCTCTATAGAGAAATTGAAGAATTAACTGAAACTTGCAGCGCCAAAACACCCCGCCAAAACTGCACAAACTTAATAATTTTCGTTTTTACCACAATTATTTGCCCCATTTACTTGATGTATTCATCATGCAGCCTTCCTGACATTTTCCTATTTTAAAATATCTATCCAATGTAATTAGGAAAATGTTTGCAGTTAAATGACGAATTAAAACCTGGACTTACATGACAACTATTTCAAACTTTCCAAGTTTGGTGAATGTCAAATCTGTTTATTAAGACATAAAACTAATGAGAATGATTCGTTGGAAATTTTTGCTCAAGCTTTAAATTACAACTATGCGACTATCAGCGACTATGATAAAGAATCTTACATGCACGGCCACTGGCGGCCACTTGGCACACTGCCGAGGGACATACGAACAACGAGAAGACGAGAACGACCAGAGCGCGCTAGGCGCGCCAGTCTTCATCAGCCCCTTGGATACAAAAGACGTAAGAGGAAGTCATAGAAGAAAATTTTGCTTTATACGTTAAATATGTATTGAATCACATGTGATTCACAAAGAAAAATTTTTATGTGAGAAATAATTTCTAGCAGTTTCATTTACTATCACATCTAGACGTTTTAAAATGTAACAAGTTAATATCTCCAAAACTGCATGGATTCTTGAAACAAGTTATTTCGGATACCTGAACCACTGCTATTGAGAGGATCTTTAGAAATAAAGCTGAATCGTTTAGGTAAGCTAACCTTTTCAATTTTTGCTAATTTATTTTTTATAAAAATATTTCTTCAATTCATTACTTAATTTTCAGAATTGAGTTAAATTTTACTTTAAAAAAGGGACGGGGACTTGTAAAAATATTTGCGTTTTCTAGTTTTTCTGGAGGAGACTACTATATTTTAGTTTTTTTAGAGACAGAGCAAAAGTAAGTTTTAATATAATTTCAACCAAAGAAAATTCTCATTTGGATTTTACAATAATATTCGTAATATGCTATCTTTTGTCAATTTCAAGCGTATTTCAGGATATTTTTTCTCCCAACTTTAAAGTTCGCTGAGAACTACGCTGTCTTGAAACATTCTGAGGAAACAAAATAAATTACGGAAATAGAAATACAATTAGTATTCTTTGATGATATGTTGTCACTTTTTCTTACAATATTAATAGCTGTATTTTGATTAAAAATCTAAAATATCAATTAAAAATTATGAGAGTTTTTCACTAAGTTATTAAACAAAACATTTCTATTCACTTTCTCTTGTATTTCCACATGGAACGCATTTATTGTTAGCATAAATATTACTAATCTCCGCTTATCCTTATGAATGTAATAATGAACTTATAAGGAAGAATTGTGTGTAGAATTGTCAAACTTTTGAAAGTAGAGCTACATTTTCATAATCATTTCTTAATATATTGTTTTATTTGTTCGAGAACAAATATTCTATGCACCACTACTGCTGCATAATATATGAACGCAATCAGTTCGAAAACCTTATTTACGCACATTTGGATATTTAGTTTCGCATTTATCTCATAAAACTGGTTTAACAGTTAAGAAAACATGGAAGGTCCTGTTATTTTGAAACATTCTGTCATAAAAACTTAAGGGAATGCCAAACTTTTGACAAAGTTATTTCCCTGACAGAAATTTTACCCATCAATGAAATGGAGACTTTGTGAAAAATCGTGTCTTTCGTGATATTAATTATTAAAAAGTGGATTAAAATTTCATTTTCCATACTTTGCTCTTCACATGTTTATAGAGGACCAGACAAGTTTCTCCCTTTTAACGGAAAACTCTGCCTTGAGATGCTTTATCATTAGTCGTGAAATGTCAGTTCGTTGTCCGGCTGTGTAGCTCATTAAAGACAACGATCGCTCAATTTCTCAACGTGAACGTTCGATGTCCGGACATTCAGCATACGTAGTCTTTAATTTTTGACGTGTAACTCCAAAGGTGATACTTTAACCACAAATGGCTTCAGGAGGATAAAACAAGAAAAACACTCAGGATGACGAATGTTTTTTTCCGAAGCCCTTAGGTTTTTTTTCCTCTCATTTCTTGAGCGTGGAATCCTAATCGCCGCGATCGATCTGTTGATCGAGCGATTTAAAATGTGTTCATTAACGAATCGCCAGTTACGACAGAGAAACGTACAAGAGATTTCTCCGCCTTTCCTTTTTTCCTAGCAGCCGCCATAAACCCCGTCCATTCCTTCACTCCGTCCACTTCCTAGATAATCGTCTAAAAGAAACCAGAATATTTTTAACTGGATGAAAAAAATATATATCATTTCGTCTGATGCAGTCATTAAAAGGGTGCTTGTGTCCCGGAGGCATACATGAAGGCGACGGGGACTGCCATTGTGCGAGTGGGGTTGAAAGCTTTGGTTCAACGGAGCGCGACCAATAGGAAGAATCGGACGAGGGGGGAGTGACGCCCTTTATCAGAGGTGGATGGAAAAGAGGAAGCAGCGGCGACCACGTTTTTCACACGCCGGGATCCGAGCGAGCTTCGGAGGATGTGAGAGAGAACGTGGTGCCTTGAAGGGTGTTCGTGAGAGCGACGCTTCGTAAAGAGGGAGATATAGAGAACCAGAAAATAAATATATAAACCGTCCACCACGGCGTAGTAGAGCTAACGACTGCGGGCGTCCCCCGCCATCGGTAACAGGTTCGAAAGAAACTCGTTAAAGTTCTATTACCTAAAAAAATGGTCTGCATGAATTAGCGAAGTTGTTAATGCGTGCGAAATTTGAGTTCTTTTCATCCTGTACTGTGGACCTTGATGAGACCAAAGTGTTATTATTTAGTGTTTGTGAACGTCAATTTTTCTGTTAGTGCAATCGTAATTTTACGACATTCTTCTTTATTTTTACTATATTTAACGCTTAGTGTTTCCAAGTTTAGATTTTTCATTTGAATATTATGTTTAAAATGTAAGATTGGTAAAGAAAAACACTAGTCCATGTGTTGACGAATGTATGTAACCTACAGATGAAAAGAATATACATATAACATTCCATTAAAAACATATTTCTTTCACTCAGAACGATAAAAAATCCTATTTCATAATTGTATACCATCAATGAAAACTAAACTTTTCGTAATTAAGCACTGTTTAAAAAGCTTGTTCGTGCGAAAAACCTATTTTGAAAAGTATTTGTATTGCTAACGAAGATGAAAGTTTCACTTAAATTTTTAGGAAGCTATTTCCTCCCGGAAACCTTTCCACGGTTAGGGTACAATCAAAACATTCTTTCGACGTAAAAAATTTGTAACAGGGTGCAAGGAGCGACTCTTCCGTTACAACTTATAATTTGATATTTAGAAAGTTTTCGTCGACTACATTTGAGGAAGCACCTCAATCGATTCAAATCTTAGTATTCACCTGCCCGAAATATATATTTTTACCCATGTGGCTCCAACAATGAAACGACACAACAAAGGATTCCTACTGCCGAGGTGGATTCACGAAGAGTTTCGGGAAGACCTACTATCTTTCTTTTCCTTTTCCCGGCCCCATTCCCATAGTAAACTCGTTCGAGTTCCACTGCTCATTTTTCCAACGTCGGACCAACGGAAAGAAAAGGCCTTTTGTAGCCTCTCACCCACAGGTCCTCCTCGAACTCTTTCCCTCTTCTCCCCTCTCTCTCTACTCCGCCCTCTCTCCCCTCTAGCCACCCCGTCACTTCCTCTCAACCTCCGACCTCCACATCCTCCCTCCCCCGTGCGACTTCCAACGGACACGCCGCAGTTTCTTCTTTCTTCCTACCCTACTACTCCTTCCCACCATGCCACCTCCTCCCCATCCCACCACCTTCCGATCCCACCCCAACCTCCTCGTTCCCATCCCACTCTCTCTCTCTATCCCCTTCTCATCCCACGCTTCCTTTGTTCGCTCGGAACACTCCCAATCTTTTTACCTTGAGTCTCTCTCTCCTCCTTGTCTCCTAACATTCCGTTGTTCTCCTTTTTGTCGCCGGCAGACGCCCCAAACATTGAGTAGCAATCTCCCTTCTTTTGTCTTCAACACGTCGTTTACTTCTGTTGCATTCCTCAAGAGATTTGTTTGGCTGTTGAGTGTTTAAAAAAAAGGAACTGGTTGGGAAAGTTACGCTTTTTTCTCTTCTTTTATTTTAAATTCTTTGAAAAGCGATTTTAGATGGATGGATGGAGATGTGGGCGGTTTTGTGTTTTATATCCTATTAAGTATAATAAAGATCGTGACGATGTGACTAATTTGCGGCCACATTATACGGAATACACCGTTACATTCATATCACGATTTTGTCATTTGGACAAATCATATTTTCTTACAATTAGTTTCAATGTTGAGCTTTTGCATTTTATATTCTGATGTTTCTGTGAGTTAAAAAAATGGATTTTAGTTATTACATTATTTACTGTTCGTTTCTCTCAACGGCGTTTTGATTAGGAAAAAAGGTCAGAACGCCAATCAATTATAAATAGCAGAGTGGATTTCGTTGGCTAACTAATAAAAGTTAATATTTTTCACCGAAACGATTTTTAGGCCCAAAAGACATAAAGCAAATTAAAATGTAAATTTTCAGCATTTTTAATGGATGCTCTCTTCGCAAGCATATTTTTATCGTTTTAATTGTTCCATCAAATCAAAAAGAGATTAGCATCATTTACTGGTACAAATCTTCCTACATTATTAAGACACGGTAAAAATTACGACGGTTATAAAAGTTGTTTCAAAATCACGTATTATAATTATTTGGCTATTGCACGTGGTGAGTGGCAATGCCTTTCGCGTAGGTTTTTGTCTGTCTGTAAATATTGCGGTACGATTTTTTCTTCTTTTCTAACACTCTTAACAGCAGCTTTCTCTCCTGACAAACACGATAGGAAAATATTCGATATAGTTCATAATATTTCTTATAAAGAATTTTTTAGTGTAGCTCCATTTTCCATTTCATGGTCAATGATATAAACTGGTAGTTACAGTAATTTTCTTGGAGGACAACCTCAAAGATAAATTAGCAACACCCCTTGAAACAAGATTGTATATTTATATATTCGGGTATCACACCGTTTGGACGCATTCATTTTTTGGAACCATATCATCAATTTATTTAAGGAAAAAGTGTTGCCTTTAAGGCTTATCAACATTTCCAAACTTATTTAAGGTTTTTCGCGGCACCCCAAAGACTCAACTGTGGCACCCAGTTTGGGAACCACTTATGTTAACCGTCAAGAGTTCATTTTATTCTTAGAGCAGAATTTAAGAAATAAGATAATATCATGACGTGCTTGAGTGGCTTAATGTGAATGAAATGTAAATTCCGAGGAATAAATCCTTTTATTTAAGTCTTATTTATATAATTTAAATCCATGTTCAGAGTAAAAATTCTATTTTAATTAAAACCCCAAGAGAAAATAGTGATGAATAATTCAGCTAGTTAATTTCGAATACATTTTAATTAAAAAATCAATGCTTTAGTTTATTTTCAATGCTTATTATTTAATATATAGGAATGTATCAATGTTGAAATGTACACGTGCAGTTACATATATAAAGAAACTCGTTATGTTGATGACCTAAAATAATTTTGTATTCCTACCACTCGATTATAAATTCGAGTCGATAAATTCCGAAAATTACCTTAAACCGTTATATTATCCGTCAGAGGTTTTCATGTGCCATTATTAAGTACGGAAAGTCGTTATCCGAAAAATATAAAGCCATTAACATCAGTTGTCATTCAAACGGGAAGAAAAAGACGAAGCTTAGACTCAGGAAAAAAGTTGCATCGTTACAATAACGATTCCTTGCCGTCAAGTGCGTCTGTCAGGGCGATGCTCTCCTCAAGGAATAGCAACTCCGATCCCTCCTTTGGACCAGACACCGCAGGCTGCTCGAAATTGGGTACTACCTTTGAGGTCTATAAAAAAATATGCCTCCTGGAGGCTACTGTGAGGCGCTTCGAAGAGTTTTGAAAAGGATGGTATTCTCCCTCCGGCCCGCACTCTTCTTCCCTCCCAGGGCCGTTTTATCCATTAGGCGCAATAGACGCAGTGCCTAGGGCCTACGAGCTTTTCAAGGGCCTACGAAAACGTTTGAGACCTGAAAAAAAACTTTACTGACTCGAAAATAGGAAAGGAAACTGCAAAATCAAAATTAATAACTTTTTAATTAAATGTCTTTACAAAACTTTTCATGTGTCAACTCTTAATAAACTTCTAAATAAAAAATAATAACGCTTTAGTGAAATGTTTATATTATACTAAACAAATTTAAAAAATTTAACTTTGCGACTATTTTTGTTAACATAATCACATATAACGTCTTTAAATATCATTTCCCGCATTATATAACTTTCAATTGAAAGTAGTGCAAGGGAAGATAGTCGTTTCTCCAGACTCATGTTTTCTCTTATATTCGTCAGACATTTTTCAGCTAAAGATAAAAGGTATCTGCAAATTAAATTGAATTTAGAATAAATAAATCAAACAAACAATGTCGAGTTATTGACGTATGTTACGTTCGGTTAAAAGTATGCTTAATATATAGATATGCTAGATTAAATAAATGAAAAATAAAGTTTGTTTAAAATACAAAAAATGATGTAAACAATATTAAAATGAAACTCAAAGTTTATATGTCTTTTGTGCGTAGGTCAGTTATGAATTAGTTCACGTTACAGCGAAGGCATTGCGCGTGCGCGTCCGGTATGACGTGCCGTGAATCATCACGCTACGGCTCGAAAGAAATAATGTAATATTATTAAAACTGCAATTTCAGAAAAATTTTGCTCTTGATGCTTGAATAAGTGTTGAAGTGTTGTTGAAATAATTCCAAGATCAAATTTATAAAAATACTTTCGAATTTCTTTAACAGCAAAAAAAATAGATTTAACGTGGATGCATTTTAATACGTTTGATATGATGTGGGGTGGGGCCTCCGAATGCAAGTGTGCCTAGGGCCTACGAAGATCTTAAAACGGCCCTGTTCCCTCCCTCTCCTTCCTAAGCTACGATTCCCAACCTTTTCCATCCCCACTCATACGAACTGATTCAGAGAGGAGACCTCATTTTTGTCCTCTCCGCGTCAAATCCCAAAGAACACGACGTCCAATCGGAAATATAATTATTTTTCTCTGTCGGTCATTGATGCTGCGGTGACAAGTTAATGTCTCCATACATACATAGATATTGGGACGGACGTTTATCGCATTTGCTATCCGCTAGAAATCCCGCAAATGTATGTTAATTGCGGTGAAAGGACTGGATTGTTTTCCAATCGCACGTTTTATAACGCTAGGGGAGCGATGATTGGCCGTAAGGATCTTTTTTAGCGCCGCAGTACGTAGGTTAATATTCGAAATGCCGTTATGTCATCGCTTGCGAGAGAAATTACGTGGGGAAGATAATTGCGATAGGCCGAAAAATAAACGTGGAAAACCTGAACGTTTGACACGAATATTTAAAATTTATAATCTTGGTCTTTTGTACAAGACGAAACAAAAAGATTTTACGGTTTCACGACCCCGACACCCATAAACTCTTGCTTTGTCGGGAGGGGTTACCGTTTTAATGGAGTTTGGAAAATCAAAAGTCGTCCGCTAAGGCATAAACTTTTTACCAAGATGCTGCATCCATAAATTGAAGGAAAAAACATTTATAAATTAACTAGCGTGTTTCCATGAGGCGTGTTCTTCGAGTGCTTACATCGCCGACCGCAATGGTGCGATTCCATATGGTCGAATCGCCGGAATCGCATCCCTCTTACGGCGTCCGCTTCAGGCGTGCCTTCTCCAGAAAGTCATCAGTCGACGTTCTTCGATATCATAAACGCGCTCGGAAAAAAATCCGCAGCGAGCAATAAATCAATTGAACTCGAAGGCGATCGTTTCGCTGCTTTCGTCATTAATTTTTTTTCCTTCCCGCCGGCCTGTCGAGAACACTTCGCACGTCCGTGAGACGCCGATCCCTCGAGAACCGCGTCCATCCGACTTGAGTTTGCTGACATCCACCGCTACGAAAGTGTTCCCTCGCATCGACCGTTACTTAAATGCTACCGCGCGAGATCAATAAAAGAACAAAAACCGGATCTCAAACGAACACGGTTGACAGGTGCAACCTCTGCACCTAATTGCAATTCCTCGGGAGTTGCGCCGTCTTAGTCGCGCGACCGTTATTTTAGCAATTCGAGCGGAGAGATGGAGGAGAGAAAAAAATGTTTCCTGGTTTCTCTGGAAATACAACTTAACGTATGACGTTGCTTCCTCGTGGTGTACGTATCGGAGGTCGATCTTAATGTTTGCGCGTGTCAGGTATATGTTGCCACATCTTTGTATGCCTCCTCCTCCTCGTTCACCCAGCAGCCCACCCGTTCTGGCACCTGACTCGCCCATCGCTTGTTTTGGATGTCTCTTCCGGATTTCTCTTTCGCTAAATCCCGTGTTCCCTGGATTTCCGCGACATTCCACTTTGTCCGTTCTTTGTGTTCCGGAGTGGTGCCTGTTATCAAGAAAAGGCGAGGGGAAAGTTACCTTTCCGACACCTCTTCCTTCTTTTCCCCTTCCACTCGGCGCATTTTCACAATTTCGCTACCCACACCCTTCTTAACCAATGTTCTTATATGACAGTGTACTACTTCAGTGGCTAAGCATCTTGGGAAATAGGCGACGAAACAAAACAAAAACAACCTGAGCTCTTTGTGTACTATATCGATTTTAGAGGTTGCAAATACACTTTTGCTAAAAATAAACAAAATTATCCTTCGTCTTATGCAAAAAGAGACGTCAAGTTTGAAACTTTAATGCTTTTCAATTAAATATTTAATCCCATTGATTTTATTTTCCCACCTTTAAATGATATTTTTTTATCATTATGCCAGATCGAATGTCTAACTTGACATCCTTATCACGTCCATTGACGCTTTCTACGTTCATCTGGCTGCATTATTTACTTTCATTGCCCATCCTTCATATCAATTTAATCCGAAAGTCTTATCTCCTAATCCAGCTGCTGTGTTTGTGCTCCCTTAAGATTTCCATTAATATTATCCAGTGTTTCGATCTAACTTTCTTGCTTTCATAATATAGTAGATCTTAAGCAATTAAAACCCGTAAAAGGAAATCCGCGGTCATTCACACGCATAATCCACATAAAAATGTTTTGTTTTCATTGTTTTCAGTTATGCATTGTATACTGCTCAATGTGATCGTTTTGAGTCCAATTTAATTGATTACGTTAAGCGGCTGATAATTAATAATAATAATAAGCGGTAGACTCTCTTAAACTAGATTTGGTTTTGAAATTATTCGTTTGTTTATAATAACCGGCTGATAACATTAACTAATGATTATAATAAGCGACATTTACTGAATAAAATAAACTCATCAAAATTAATTCTTTAACTAGCAGGATATAAGTGGTTACTTTTCACGGCAAATTCGTTCCGTGGTAAATGTATAATTTTAAGCAAAATAACATCGTGCGGAGTATAAAACTTTTCCAAAACTAGGTAAGAAAATTCAACGGTTCATTTTTTGAAAATTGCAGAACGTATAATTAAGCTATTTACGGCGATCAGTTGCAAAGCGTTTTTAATTTACCTAATACGTTCGGCCTCTTAGCTCCAGTCGCTACCTTGCATGGTAAGTAAGAGTAACCGAGCAATTAGTGTTTCGACTTCATTTCTCATTATCCGCACAGGCCGAAGAATGAGCTCGTTTATAATTGGAGCCAGCTATAGACGGCCTAACGGTTGATAGGAACAGTTTAGACATATTGGGCGACGTCTACTTAACAGTTTGCTTGTCATTCAAGCAACAAAAGAACGATTAGACATTGGTTTATATCAAATCGACGGCGAAAATTTTTCCACTTCAAATAGTAACAAAATCAAAAATCATCCACGCGACGTTTTTTTTCAGAATTCAGGATTCAATTATTTTTGAATGGCTATAAAAAGTTGATGAAATTTTCAATTGAATGGACGTGAATATTTCGTAATAAGACCACTCCAAAAATTGTTGTCCTCCTTGTACCGACAGGTGACACAGGACTTTTTCCTTGCTTTAAAAAAAGGGAACTCGATCATTAAGACTCGGTCGTAGTTGCCAATTTCATCGGAAGGTCGCAGCGTTATGCATGCGTCGGGATAATTGAAAAGTAGGCAGGCATGAGTTACACCTCTCCACAGCAATAAATAGTATAAGTCTTCGGTATTAAATCAAAAAGGGAGAGGACGTAAATTATTTATAATCCTTAAACAATCGATCTTTTCTTAAGCTTGGATAAAAACGGCATATTTCAATGGATCTCGACATAAGTGAGACACCATTTCTGGATTCAAATCGTTTTATACCTCAATTATGATGGTTCGATACGTAATTTTATTTCAGTTTCAAGTTGTTTATTTATGACGATAATAGTTGAATTTCCTTGGATAAAAAGCTTATAATCGATTTGCAATTGTTCATGTTAATAAAGATAGCGATCTAACAAAGAGTAAGAATGTTTGGTCGTTACCAATATTGTCTCAATTTTTAGGCTGGTATCCAAAGGAAACATAGCCTCATGAAATGGTCGTGTCTGTGTGTGTGTCCCACTAATAACTTTTGCATCAATGGATGGATTTTCATGAAACCTGGTATGAGGCTCGTGCTGCCAGGACCCACATCCAGGCTATATTTTATTTGGCGAAGATTTAAGCCCCGGGTTCGATTCCAGGAACGTTTTTTCCCTATTTATTTTTCATAGGAAGTCTCAAGTCCATGTGCAGAGATGTTTTCTTTAATACATTAAAATATCTTAAAATTATGATATCCGAGCGAGGTTTGTTCTGTTCTAAGGGGAAAACATTTAGATTCTAATTCTTATCACAGTATTTTGATAATTGATCGCATTTTCTTGAATTTATACTAAAATATAGCGTTTTTGTGTTTTAAATCGCATTTTATCGGACTATTGCCATGGAGACGATTATTACCGACATCGACTTGAACATAGACGAGTGAACAAATGGGTTATTTTCTTTTCCACTCGACTATCCTTCAGCAATGAATAGTTGACCCATACATATTAGCGTATAAACAATAAAATTTAGTAAATTCATTTATTTAAAGTAATACATGCAAAATATGTCAGAAAGAGATTTTGAAATTGCTTTTAGTATTTTAAACCTGATAATGGTCTATCAATTTGTTTTCCAATTTACTCTATCACTGATATACTATGAATTACAAATGATATTTATGGTATGAGAATTCCTTGAAATGACTAACACATACTGAAATATTTCCTGTTAATATAAGTAATCAACTCGGGATGTCAACTTTGGGAAACCAGCCTTGCCTTGGACTTCTTGTTAGCCTACTTTCCAGAATGGAATTAGGCTTATAGTTTCTTCGTTGTGTCTGCCTGTCCCCCCTATTAATTTTTGAACCAATAGACCGATTTTCATTGCACTTGGTGGAAGTCTCTTGCTATATGGTCCGAGCTCCCGAGGATAGTTTTTGTTGCGAAGATTTAAAGTCCCGGATTCGATTCCAGGAACTCTCCTGCCCATTTGATTTACATGGGAAATCTGAAATCCATCGTGCAGGGTAATTTTCTCTTGCACATTAAAATATCTTAGAATATCGGAGCGAGATTTGTACTATTATCTGAGGAAAGGAATGGAAATTCTAATTTTTATCGTAGAATTTTGGTTATCGGTCGTATTTTTTCGAATTTCGCGTTTTTGCAGTTTTTATCACTCATTATGAGTGCAGCACGCACCAACTATTGCTGGACTCGGTATAGTCTAGTTCACACACGTTATTTTTGCCACAGAAATACGCGTGATCGAGTTAGTTTGATTGATAGCAAACAAGTGAGAGACTTTTAATTCAGACTATTCAAGTCTGTGCTAATCAGCATTCATTTAATGTAAAATAATTATGTGAAAGTAGGCACCATAAGTTGCGTTTGGATCATCTTGTTTTCGGTTAACCTCTTCAATTCAGTTTTGATACCAAGTCCAAATATACAACGTCACTTGAAAGAAGAAATCTATCGAACGTTCATTTCTTCTATAGAATTTCAAGGAGGTGCGACTAAAACTTTTTGAAACGCCTTTAATGGTTGTGCGGTTGAGAGAACTGGTCGAGATGGAACTCACGTTTCAATGAGAATGTTCGTACAAAAAACCTTCATTTCATCCGTGAGGTGTGGTCTTCGAGACTCGCGTTGAAGATTCTCGCACAAAAACAGTTGAGGTCGGAGAAGACGCTCTTTAGCTGACACGCTTCTTTTATTGTTGTGGTCGTGAAAGGAGAGAATGAGAGCCTGAACCAGCTCCAACGACGTCTCATGTTTACCTTGGAATTGAAAAAAGAATAACGCGACACAAAAACATTTTGTGCCATTTGCCGCATAAATATTCACTAAAACGGATAGTCAACCTTTACAACATATAGTGTTTATAATATAGGCTAAATTGTATTAATATAGATCACCTTTTATTTACATGAACAAGTAGCATGGATGTCATAGAATTACTGATTATTATTACAAGATAAATCTATTTAAGGGAATCAGAGAAACTCTACGATGCGTTCGGAATTTCATATTTAAACTCTTTCATGAGTTTGTAGAAGTACCAATAATTCTTTTACGTATTTTTCTTTATAGTTGTTTCGATTCCAAGAAAACTTCAATAATTTCGGATAAATTTGCGTCACCTGCTTCAATGCTCTGCTTGCGTTGTCAACATACATTTTATGGTGTTATATAAAAACACGTGGGAAGGGAAAGTGAAACGATGATCTGCGACTTAATGCATTTTCTGTATGTAAGTTTAAGTAAAATTAATTCATATTCAGCGAGAATAAATATTTTTTTCAAAATAAACTTGGCTTTCCATTCGTTATGAACGTTTGCCAGAACACGAATTACACAGTGTAGCGAGGTAATTACGCCATAAATGTCTATTAGCAAGTCATTAAGCGGTCACATTATTTATGTTCCATCAAAAGACGACCCCGTCGCGCGCCTTTCCCTCTCTCGATCGACGCCAAATAGTGTGTGCTCACCACCCATCGAATAACGAACAACAGCCTCGCGTGGAGATGCGGGATTATTCAGCACAGCTGGAAACTTCTCGCTCTATGAATAAGGAAATGCGAACCTCTGCCACTTGGGTGTCTATAGGTGATCACGCATCGCGACAAATGCGAAATGTACCGAGCACAAATGGACGATTGATGTTCTTTTTTTATTAAAAATTATTATGCTCCATTATGTGCGCTAAGGTGTAAATCTGTTAACCACAAATTTGTACCATGTTCGGTATCGCCTCGGTGTTACGACTTGTTAACACTCGCATGTTAAATAAATTCATATATATTGTAACAATTAATAGTGATCATATGTAGATGATGCAGAGCGTAGCGATACACCTGACACTGCATTTAGTAACTCAATGATCCGGAGCAGAATAAACGTAAGAAAGAGCGTTCCAACATACTCCAAAACTTACGAATCATAAGAAACTCGTCTTCAAAGAATATCGTTAAGAAATCACGTGGATACACGAGTTTTGATACTTATATTGATTGAATTTTAAATTAGCTTAAATTTCTATCTTCTAAATTTGGAATATGTATTGCAGCACTGGCTAAATGCCATTTGTTGTCCCAAGCGGAGGGTCCAGATCTTTATGAAGGAGTTATATGGCTAAACTTTTAAAAAATTTGGCTGGGTATCTCTGAAATATTTTAAATTTTCTTATCCTAAAGTGGGTTCTCAAAAACGTGAACGCCTCCCTTTGCTACGACACTGGTTCCCACAATAAAGTTCGGAATTCTCCTTTGTAGCTGAGAGGCAAGAAGCGGGGACATTTCCATACACTTACTGTATATATAGGCGAATAGTTGTGCCTTATTCTGTACGGAACAAAATGCGTTGTGAATCAATCCGAGCGACAATAGGCCGAAGGAACTTCACTTCTCAGAGATTTAAAAGTCCAGCGAGGAAATAAAACACGGTGTTACAAGTCAAGTCCCCAAAACTTGGGCGTAAAAGTCTCAAGGAAACGAAACACATTTCCAAACCTGCTAAATGACATCGACACGGAACGTATTTTTATAGCAGCGCTTGCGAATACTAAACCGAGGACATGCGAATACCAGATCTCCTGTACTGATAAAGAGACCGAAAAAAATGGTCCTTTGGAAAGGAGAATGTCTCTCCATTCTTAATCTTTTGATTTGTTTGTTAATACAGTCCTTGATACTTGACATTTCGTACGATTTTTACAATCCTAATGTAGTCTATTTTTTACGGAGAGCCATAAATTGCAAACGCACTCGTTTATGTTCGATACTGAAATCTTCCTCGGATTACTTTTCCTTTCTCTCGGCTAAAACTATTAATTAATTAGTTAGGTTGATGTGAAAAGCAAAAGGAACGAAGGTAACTCAGTTAACGTCAAGTTTTCTTCGGAGACCACCTAAACATTAGTCCTTCATAAATCCAATGCCATTTTCCAAGTAAAGGTGTTCCCAAGCCTTTTTTCTGGCATAGGTAACATTCCTGGTAATCTCTACCGAATCTAATAGGCAGGGTCAACCTTTCACACTGGCGCCGTAAAAAAAAATCCCGCCCACCTACGCATGATGGATGTTCCACAGATGAGCCCGAGGGTCCTATCCTTTTCTCCTACCCGAGGGGTGGTGCCTTTGAGGCGCCATTGATACCAAAGGACGTCCTTGGAACCTTGCCAGAATCTTACCCAAAAGAGATTCAGGATATGCATGTCCTAGCAAGATCCAGCATGCCCTCGCCTCCCTTCCTGCATCGACGCCACAATTTCAAGTGTTTCAATCTTCTCCGACGTCATTTAAGCACTCACATCTATGTGTAATGAAGGCATGCCAAACTGGCGGGGCGCATACGGCCCTTTCTGTGCATTAGTTCGATCCGAATGAGAGTTTTCGTCTCAACTAAATCTATATTTTATATGTATATGCGTAATTTTTTGTGATAAGGAGACAAGATTTTTTTCTTAGTTATTGAGGTGCAATAGAACGGGCTTTCTAATTTTTTTTGCAAAACAGACGTTTAATCTTCTAAAAAAAGTCTATTTTCCCGACTCTGACTTTCTTTAAACAACTGTAATCCTAATCCGGCCCTTCCATAGCATCATAGCATTTCTTTAATTTGGCCCCGATGGCTCTTTGAGTTTGAAATGCCTGTGTTCTTTACACACGGGACGGCTAATTGATCGTAATACATTACTATATATCAATCAGTCTTACACGCTTGACTTCGTATTTATATCATAGTTTTATCAATCCTTTAAGCCTAAAACGTTATTTCTCATTACTCTAAAAATGCTATCAAAATGGGCGACCCAATAAGAGCGTCCTCGCACAGACGACACACAAACACAGAGTCGAACACCGATATATCAAACGCTTCTATAATCTCGATATCTCGAAGATTTTTTGTTCCGATCCATCTTAGCTCAAATTAACTTCGATAGCTCTTAACATTTTTGCTACCCATGAGGGCCGCGTTTTGATGGTTCGGCTACACACACGCACGAACGCACACACGCAAAGGGAGAGGGGGAGAGAAATCTTATCCTCGGCTAAATTCGTCCACTTTATTGCTACATAAGAGCGAGGAAAATGCGGACGAAAAAGGTGACGACGTTCGAATCTGGTAGTTGTGGGCCGCTGGGAGAGGCCATCGCAGGCACCACGAGAGAGGGTCCGAAAGCCCGTCCGGCCGGCCGCTGACCTCAATCTCTCCTCCTCCCCCTCCTGTCTTCCTCTCTTCCTTCTCATCCTCTCCTTATTTTTCGCTTTGTGACTTCTTTTGGAATTGGTCCGGTCCAGGGCGTCGGTCGTTATTTCTCGATCCGCTGACACCTCGAGCGTAAGTGAGGTGTGCGGTCCCGGAATTCCGACGAAATTGACGACGGAGACCAACTCTTAAGATACGGAGTGTTTTTAAAACGCCTGAATATAGCATCTGAGGTCACGCCGTCGAGTTTTCCCCGGCTAGAAGCGTATGCAAGAGTTTGCGGAGGGCTCACGGCTCAATATCCGCGCCATCTCGTTTCCTTTTAAAAGCCTCGTTAGCACGTTCCTTTTTCATCCCTCATTGGCGAGAAATTTCCGGAGACTCCCAGTTTCGGGACGAAAAAAATATATTGAGCGATTGACAGTCTGTCGGCGTGGGTACTTGAATGAAAGCGCTTCGTTAGCGCTGTTAGTCATTTGGTTGCAGCCGTACTTAAGATCAATTAAGATAAATTAAAACGCATTGGGCGAGTCTCTTTGTGCATAGATAGAATAGGACGATAGGCGTTTTTTTTAACATCTCCCAAGATCAACGGTTTATTCATCCAAAATCTTTTCTCTGTTATTCTCGTTACTGGGACGGAATATATGGGAGATATTCACTTAACCGCCGTGCCCAGAAAAGTTTTATTTTAACGGTTCGGAGAGTTATTCGTTCTAAAAATAAACGTTTCCTTGGCATATTCTTAAATCACTTCCCAATTCTCTTTTTTTATCTCTCGGTCACATTTCCGAGCGACGGTTTCAGAAGCGCGCGATTACTCGACCCTCAAAGTCAAGAGACGCCCACCAGGTGGTGGGCGTGGCGCGGATCAAAAATCATTGCGGTTCGTATATACGCCCCTCTTTTATCCGGCAAATTCGTGCGGATTTATGAATATCTCTTCGGCAATGAAATAAACCACGAGGCACGCGGATATTTTTAGCAGGGACAGGTTTTTGCGCGCCTAAAAGAAAGGCACGCCTCCCATAACGTATCCGAAATGAAATTTTTTTGAACTGCGCCTTATCCCAACGTCGAGAGCTCGTGCTGTTTTTTGGGTTGGGCTTCATTGATCTCGATCAGAGTTTTATAGCTGACTGCATCGATTTTCTTCGAGTGTAATTTTTTTAAACAATATGCAATTGGAATGAGAAACCCACGAGTTGAACATACATTATGTGACGTTCAACCGTAAATTGACTTTCTTAAAACGTTTGTTCAAAATAAGTGAATTTGATGAAGATTTCTAGTTTTTTTAACCGGGGGAATATTATCTGGAAATATGCAACCATTAAATAAATCTCGTATGAGTGTGAATCATTCGAATTTTTTTTTAGTTGGATGAACTAAATGGTGAAACTTGAGGTGTTGATAGTAGAAATACTCTCCCATTTCTCAAGTGAAATAATCTTCAGACATGGAAAATAGTTTTAAATGAGCCAAAAGTATAGAATTCGAAGCGTGTGAATTGAAATCTATAGCTGCATTGTTTTGACATTTTCGCAGAAAAAGAGTCTTCTGCTGCTGCGTGTTGAAAAATTAGCGGCTTTTATTCATTTCCTCTGAAAATCGAAACAAAGGAATCCTTTAAACATACGAGTAAAGCATAGAAACCAATTTTTCGAAATAAACTCAAATACTACTAACTTTAGGAGATAAAAAGTTTTCTGTACGGTCTTTTGAAAGAAAATTTATAAAATTTCAGTAAAGATCGAGGATAGGGGATAAACGAGTGTCGATGCAAATATTTACCGAGAGACAGATAAACATGCAAGTTATGCGACACAGCGATCGACTTTGTAAATTAAAACGGACGATGCGATGGAATGCAAGGAAACGGAAGAAACAAACGAAGAAGGTGCACTCGGAAAAGGTCTAAGATGCGTCAGAAGGGATGAAACGGAAGGCTGCAGTTGATGGCTTACCTTCGGGAAGGATAAAAGCGACGTAAAAAGGGCGGATTCCGTAAAAAAAACGTCGCAGTCAACAGTTGTAGGCAATGATATATTAAATAAGCTTTCCAAATCCGAAAACAAATTACCTAGCTACGCGAGGGAATTAGCGAAGTTTCTCTAACAACGCCAGTTTTCTAGGATCGAAAGATTTTTTTTAGAAAATATTTAAGACCTTCTGTGTGTAAAAGATTGCGGTGATCGTACAGATGATTTACAGATTTGCTGTCCCACGCTATCCCCTCAAATTGAGGACATTTTGATCTTTTAACATCTAAACAAACCTAACATTTATAGAGCATGAGCATATTTCCAAAGGCCCTCGCGGGTCCCAATTGCTTTTACCGCGATCGTAATTGCAACCGTATCGTCCCGAGTAATAATTATTCCTCAGGGTTTAGGACGCGAAGCGCAAATAATCAATCAATCTCGCCGGAATGATAGCGGTAGAGCGGGCGAGCAGACGCCCATGCCTCCGGCGAGGATCGTACTCGGGCCCTCAAGGTCGATGTGCAGACGCGGTGATGGTCGTCGTCTCCTCCGGCCGGCCTCTTATAGCGCTTTGAAGGGAAGACGTCTTGACGTATGCGTTTGGGATCTCCTTACGCCGGTTAGCTTTGTCCGTGCCATGTTCCACTCCTGTTCCTCTTTTTCCCCTCCGTCCACACCATGTTTTATTTATGCCACTTTTTTCGGCTCATTCCGTGCGATCGGTCGCGGGAATGGCTTCTCTAGGTTTTGAGTTTTTAAGCGTCTTCCGTCCTGCCTTAAGAGTGAAAACGAGTCAAGTTTCTGCTCTTTGCACTGACAGCTGAGACTGAGACTATAATAAAAGGATAAATCGCGGGGAAGTAATGCTGTAAAAAAGTGAATATTTAATCTTTAATCCTTTTTTAAGGCAGTGGCAATACCGCTTCCGTGTGGGTTGTTTCCCTTTATACACTAATTAAATTCTATGGACATAAAATGTTCAAACATAGTGTTGTTTTAATAGCATATTTGGGATGCAGAAGTCTGTTGCTGTCTTAGAGTTGCAATAGATCTGCAATAACCTTATAAAAGGCCCTCTTCTAAGGTGGTAATGGAATTCCTCCTGCCTCGCAAATGTTTAAAGTTTCTTATTTAATACCTTAAAACAAATGAAACCCCGCGAAGAGATTCAATGTCAGCAAACGGAAGTGTCCTCGACGCTCGCTAGCTATTTCTTATTAACCTATCATTCATCCCACTCCAGTTCCAATGATAATGCGTTTATTCAAGAGGGGGGATGCACGGAAGGAGAATTGGCGGCTCTCGTGACGTCTATTGGCTAATGGGATATTCTATGTTAATATCTGACGAGAGAACGTTCGCGCGTCGCCTTGAAAATAATCACTCAACTTTCCATTAAGAAAAAGAATAAAATGTCGTCGAGATGACTGTTCTCGCAGTAAAAATAGCAGAGAAATTAATGAAGAAACGATCCCTTTGATGTTTGTTTTAATTAGCTGGAGCGGTTTTTTCATTAATGGATATGATATAAATATCTTCGCTGGAAGTCAGAAACGTTAAGGCATAATTTTCAAATTTGTTTGGGCGCGCGAATTTCTTACGTAATAAACAATTTAATTCGTCGTGGACGTAAGTGGAGAGTATTAATAAGCCTGCCTCTGGAGAATGTCCATTCAGCCGAATTAAGACAAAGATATATAGGCGCTGAAGTTCAAACCAGTGCTGAGTGAAATTCTTTGCAGCGATATTGCAGACATGAGGAAGGGAAGATGTCGCCTCGAGATATCATATATTTTACTGAGGCCTCAAGAAATTAAAAGATGTCGGCGGATTTTAGAAAATGTTGCCCAACTCCGAGGCAATATCTTCTCCTCTTAATTATTCGCTTAATTCTATCGGACAGCCTGATTTTCTCCACAATAATAATAGGTTATAGGTTTAGACATATGAAAGACAGCCATTTAAATCTCAGAGGAATAGAAGGAAAATGACCAGTAAGGCAGGAAAAGAGAAAATGCGAAATGTAACTGAAAAGTATTTCAGAGATCATTGAGTCGACGTGAAAAAAGAGCAATTCAACTTTTCCGAAGTGCCATATCTCGAATGTAATGCAAACACCACTCTCGCATGAAGTTCACCAACGGGTAATTGTCGATGATTTAAAGAATCGTAACCGGAAAATTATGCAAAACGGATCACCCGCGAGTGGGCTTTAGCAGAGGTTATCGGTATTTAATCTCCCGATGAATGAATTATAAGTTTCAGGATCGATGACAGCGCTCCACATCGCATTAACATTCAGCTCGCCCGAACAAGAAGTAAAAGTTTTCATTAAAGGTCGGAGAACGCGTTAACGCGGTCGTTTTCGTTGCGCAAATCGAACCGCCTGCAATCCGACGAGGTACGCACTCCTCTTGAATATCGCGACACTCGATCGGATCCGAGATCCCGAAAACGCTTTTCCGACGCACGGCGCAATTAATCGAGATAATCGAACGTCGTCTCGCGTTATTAGCACGCCGGCCGTAAAAACGCCCCATGCGTGCTATTTGTTGCTACGCGATTCGACGCGCACCTTTTGAGAGATCCTTCTTCGTAATCGCATTTGGTCGTTACGAGATCGCAGTGACTAATCGTCGGATTGGTCCCACAAGGCTCTCCTCTCGTGTAACGGCCGAGCGATCGCCGATGTTCCTCCAAATAAGAGAACGAAGGACGGGATCGAGAGGAGGAGGAAAAAAACGATATTTCAGGTCAGGAGTTTTAACAAAATGAAAAAAAGTGACGATGGCGAGGCGTGGGCGAGGAGGAAGCCAGGAAGCGAAAGAAGCACGCAGGGAGGGGCACGAATTCTAAGTCTTGATGCGATATACGACCCATCTTGCCTCGCGGCGAACGAAATTACCAAGGTCTTTTTTAATTCAGAAGGGGAGAGCTCATTAAAATACAATCGCGGAGCGGATGAATGACTCAGGATGTGGCGAAAAGTGCAATATCAAGTGTCAAAACGCATCACGCGTTACGACGACTTCAAGGAGATTTTCTCGACTTGGCTCGAGTCTTAGCGAACGGTCTACTTTGAAGTGCGTCGATTTCAACGCAGCGTAAACTTCATAGACATAAGTTAAGATTTAAAAAATGCGACTATTCCATTCTACGCATAAATAACACGGCTTAAAAATATGATAACTTTATATAAACGTAAACTACTCCATTGAACGCATATAAAATAGGTTTTATCGAAGCGGCAGTGGGTGACCAGCGATTTTGAATGAAAAGTATTTGCGTAAGAGACCAGAACCTTGAGCAAATTATAGTCAGACTTTGAAGTGTAGGCAGCAACGCTTGAGTTCGTTGATTGGGTTGCATCAGTAAAGGGATATGGAAGTATGCTGTTTCTTTTTTATTGCAAAAACTGTATTCGAAACAATTAGCGCTATTAAAATGAAATTATATATTCTCATTTCGCAATTTAGATCCAGAGATTTCGTGTCAACCGTATTATTTGCCGATCAAGAGTTGAGTAAATGAAGAAAATGGAGAGAAGTTTATATCGGAGATATAAGAGAGCCCTTCACCATCACTTGGTCATAGGTAACACTGATGAAAATAAACTTCCTGAATGATAAACGTTCATTTCACAAGGACTCATTCATCATTATTAGATGAGAGCTAACAACTGCCAATCAAAAGAAAACAAAAGCTTTTGGCATTAGTTAAGTCCAAGAAATGCTGGGCATAGGCGGAGCGATAGCAAAAAATTGAGCTAATAACTTCTCCGCTGATTTGTATCAGCTATAATAAAATTGGAAGCTATAAATGAAATTGTGACCGAAAATTTCACGCATGAGAAAAGATGATCACCTGTAGACTTCGACGGGTGAGCAAACTTTTTTCCGCAAAGCAGTCTGTAATGATTTTTGTCCGTATATCAGTGAATGGCATCGGAAGTGCGTAAAAAGAGCTCACAATCGCAGTTTTCTTTACAATTAAAAATATTTTCCCCTTGTGAATTGAATTGAAGATACGAATTTCATATATTGATGCATATTTACGTCTAGTCTGTATCAATATGGATGTATTGATGGCTCCCGTAATTCAAGAAAAGCTAAGCATACCTATAAATCAGTAGTGAGCAACCTGGGTCCGCGGGCTGCATGCGGCCCGCAAAGCTATGATTAACAAGTGACCTAACACAAATTCATATAATATCAATTCAAATTACTACAATAAAACACTTGAGATTGAAATTTTATCCCTAAAAACCTCATTTATACTTGATTTTCACTTATATGATACCTCAGAATCTCTAGTTAACGCCCGATTTAAAGTCTAATCTGACCCGCCAAAGCATTGACAACTCGCAATGCGGCTCGCCACGTAGAAAAGGTTGCCTGCCATTGCTGCCAATAGTGCTGAGAGGGACGTTGTTTTAGTAATTTTTATGTCTAATCCCGTATTGAGGACCGAAAAAATCCTGCTTGGTCTTGCAGGTTAAGAAAAAGAAGTAACGCTAGAGAAAGAGAAGGCGAATCGGAGCTAAAGTCACTCGTACGCTCATACGCGTGACTTCCGTAAAAATAAAGAGCGCCATAATGCTGAGAATTTAACTTTTATGCGGTGGAGGCAATAATGGGTAGGGCGTGAGAATTTCAAGTCCAACTTCCGCTACGCATTTAGACGTAGGTAATGTGAAATCCATTCACTTCTGAAAGGTTTCCAAGACACCTATACTCGAATCTAACCGGCGAAGACCGGAAACACTAGAAGATGGAGCGGTGAAACGGTTTTATTGAGCCTGAAATTCAAGGGACATTAAGCAGGATATCGTTGAGCAATCAGGCTGAGGAAGGAGAGTCGGCGGCGCTGTATCAATCAACAGCTGTTATGAGGAAACTTCTCTTGCGCGACTTCCCACGCTGTGGACGATACGATTCAGAAAAAGTATTTCTTCCCTAATTTTGCTGTCTTTTGGGATTTAAAAATGGAAACAAATATTTCCCAGGCGATAAGTAAAAATTTGATGTAAAAATTGGCGACTACAAACGACGAAGATCTAAAAAATCTAGTAATATAATGTGGCACTTAATCCAGCAAGTACGAAACGTTAAACACGTCAAAAAATACACCCGAGAGACAATTTATTAATTATAACACAAATAGAATGCTATTGCTCCATCTTGAACGTTAATTTTTATTGGATGTAACGATTACAGCTATTATACATGAAAATAGCAATGGAATTGTTATAGTTAGGGCTGATAAATTTTCTCGTCTTGGAATGATGACAGATATGAGCGAAGGTTTTGCAGTAATGGACCAGGTTAATTCAAAATAGTTACGCTTTTTTTAATTTTTAAACTATTTTCTATGAAGAAAAAAGATTTTTGCATGGAAATTTGTTTAAGTTGAAGGCATTTTTTAGAATATCGATTATATTTTCAATTTTTCTCTCCACTTATGCAATAGATTTCATTTACGTTGGATAAGATCGTCGAAATGGGCAAAGAAGCAACGGGTTATACTAACAGAGCACTTAATTTACAATCAAAGGATCTGTAAAGACAACCTAAAGTAGTCAAGCACTGACTTTATTTCACCAGATTAAGAATATTGAAACAGATGCTTTGAAACGTTAAGCAGTTCTTGCTTCAGTAACGACAGATATTCTACCGAAGGAAGTAGATGTGATCGCAAGGCTATTGAACCTAAAAAAAATCTTTTAATCTTTTGAATTACCCTTAGTCATTACGATAAATTGAAGTTGGTTGCATTATTTTTGTTATAGAATTGTCATCCTGGCTTTTATGCTGTAAATGAACCGGAGATAATTGAGGTAAACCGTTGCTAATCACTCAGCTCGTCGAAGTACCAAGTCATGGTACTTATCCCACGTCTTAATCGGCGTGACTTTTCAGTCTTTATATAACCAGAAAATATAAGTTAAATTCGAAAGTCTAAGCGTTAAACGAACATCTTAATTATTTCACCAGTTACAAAACGCATTTCGATCGTTTATATTCCAATAATACCGTAAAATAATCAATAATTTACCAAAAGAAAATTTGATGCACCGTCAAACTAAAGATATAAACGTAGCATTTTGCGGTATAAGTATATTTAGAAATAGACAATAAGCAGGGATCGAATTAAAACTACTAATATACTAAGTGTAATACATGCTAGTAGCTTTAAGAAAACTTGGTGTTTCCCTCAGTAGATTTAACTATTAAAATTTCTATTTCCTCTGTAAGGTGGAAACACTAATAGAGTGGCAATATGGAAATATGCTATTTTCGTATTATATTTTTCAAAATGCCGAGTTTAATTAAATTTTGTCTTGCTTAGGAGTTGAGATTTAACATTTTATATCAGGTTATTTGGTCACTAATTAAATGGTATGACATATACCTATGTCATTTTCCATATATTTTAATATAGACAGGAATCGGCAATCATGATTGAATGATGAGTCAAATAAAACATTTTCGCCATGCCTCAAATATAAAACTCAATAATGGACGCGTGCATAAGATACGTATGCGCTATAGAAAATATTATACGATAATTTTCTCAGAACAGCGCATACAATAAAAAATTGTATATTTACCTACAACATTTGAGTTGAATGCTTTCGCAGCGTTGCTGAATGCTGGTGGAGGTTTTCGGGTTTCGCTGCGTTGGCGGCATTCTGCACCAGCATTACCTACAACATCTAAAAAATTTTGTTGGGATGTTTATTTTAGAGTTAATTTTTGTTTCTATTTAAGTAGTAGCCTCAATTGAGTGATTGGACATCTTTTCGTTTTCTATTCTGACAAATCCTAATTGCCAAATTTCATCTAAATACGCCCAGTAATAAAGTTATAAATATATGCGTACAGTCGAACGGTCAAACGAGCGAATGAGAAAAGCAAATACGCTTTATCTTTTAATAAACTTGTCCAACAACTGATCATTGATCAAACGAATGTATCGTGATCGGGCAGGCTGTTGTAACGAAAGAACCATTACATACAATAATGAAACGCTTACGCAATCTCAGCAATTATCTAATTAGAGGTTGCGATATAAATACAATGACTCAATTTCATATCCGCAACTCAAACTTGTAGACGTAACATATCTATATAAAAACTAACGAAATTCGAACAAGTATCGACAACCAAATAACAACATTGCAAAAACATGAACGACTCAGTTTCCTCCCGTTTCTTTTTTCCCCCCAACCGTGTCTTTCGTCATCTAGCTGAAGTAGCACTTCGGCCGATTATTTTTTTTCGAAACGCGTAAGTAAGGCGATATCAATGAACCACCGTGACCAGCCGACCGTAAACTATAACGTTCGAAACATCTCAACACTTCCTACGCCACCGCTGTCTTCTACTCTTCCTGTCCCACCCCCGCCCCCCCCCCCCCCCTCAGCCCTCCAGCAGAACTCACCACCTCCCTCTCCCGTTGACATTTTCCCTGCTTTTTGGAGCGGGGAAAGACGGGGAGAGAGAGGGAGAACAGACTTGCGGATCCCGGCGTGACCGTGTTCCCAAACGATTGTTTTTTCCAGAGGGAGAGCGAGAGTCGGGGTACCCCCTGAGTGATGCGGGAGCGTGCCCGTGACTCGTCCGGGATCGCCGACGGCAGGGCGTCCTCAGCCTCGGCGGCTGCTGCCCCTTCGCCGACTCACCTGAGCGAGGGACACGGAGGCGGGAGGCTGAGGTTCGGCGGAGGGAGGCCCTTGGGAAGGTGAGTGCAGAGCGTGCGAAGAGGCAGAGAGAGAGGTAGAGAGATGGGAGTCACGACGCTTGAGTAGCCGCCAAGCACGCGGAATAAATTTCAAAAAAATATCTCACGACGAACCTTCCCTTCGCTGGAACAATTGAATTTGATAAAAGTACGATCAAGTCACGATTTTAAAATGTTAGAAGTGATGCTGTCGAGAGATAGGGCCGAGTTCTTTTTTCAAATTTGTCGACATTCACGTATATAAATATCCTTCCAACAATGCTTTTGTTAGGCACGTGAATGGTCGAACTACAGCTGATCTCTTGGATCTATGAATCCAGAGGGATTAGAACATTTATTTTTTTAAATGCAATACGCGTCAAGCAAGAGTCATTGCGGGAGTATTGTATTTTCTTCGTGACAGGAAGGGATTTATAGTGCTCTCAAAATAATCGATCACCATCTTGATAAATGTCAAAGTCTAGCTATGACAGATACTGAAATTTTAGATAAATGAATTTAATTGTGATTAATTTCACCGTAGCAGTTGAAAGGTTGCTTAACATATTCGGGGATTACTGAGTAATATTGATAGAAAAGCGGAGGATTTGATATCGTCAGTTACAGTCCAACGAATATCTTAAAAATTCCGTTTTGTAACTCGGGCTTGAACGCTCATTTCTGATTATAACGTATATATCCTCAATCTTAAAATTACGTTTTCTGCATTTCGATTACTTTTGAAATTACTTGATAAGCTACCCCTTCAATAGAGTTTGAAAATAGCGGACGATTTTACAATTTAATCTTTGCACGATTTTTTACGAATCAATTACAACCTAACTCCCATTGAAAAGTTGCAATGCAGCATACTCAACTAAATCGAGAGATATCTTTATTTTTACTGAAAATCTCTTTTCCCATGTTCATGAATTGCTATAAAATGACAAAACTAGTTCGGTAAGTGCTACGAGATTGAAGGTAATTATATCCGTCTTATTAATGTAACGTTTCCTTTCTTTTGCGGTGTTTTTATTCTTTTGAATTGTTTTTGTGCTGTCGCATGTTTTAAAATCAGAATTGTGGTTTATATTTTCTCGTTATGGGTCTAGGAATTGTTAACGCCATACAAATAAATTAGAGGCGACTTTTTAAGAATATATGTTTGTCGACGTCAGTCCACTCGAAAGGTATTAATGATTCGACATCTTTCTCTGTCATATCTTCTAATCAACCCTTTATCTGATGAATCACGAGCATGATAATTATCATTAAGAATTAATTGAAGGGAATCCGGTTTAGAGTTTCAAGTGTGGGACCATGAAAATTAAATAGTATCTCCTCACTTTAAACATTACCTCCTTCAATGTACGTCATAAAATTCTGAAACTCATTTAAAAGAGTGAATTCACTGGAATCATCTTATCTCTCTGCTTCTACTACGCTTACTTACATTTTTCTTTCAAAACGTCTGTTATTTTGGCAGACTAATTTGACATCTGTCTGTATGGGTAGTCTCTCATCTTTAGTCACTCCTTCATTTTAATGTCGAAAGGAAACTCCTCTTAACTGAGGAATCTACTACCTAAGTTTTGCGACGAAGCGATCACTTTTTAAAATTAGGAAGGAATAAATTTAAAATTGGAATTAAAACACGATAGAAATCTTGTTTTCATTTTATGGAGTACGCACGCAAGTGCATATTTTACAAAACAGGATAAAACATTATATATGTGTAATAAGAGAATGAATGAGAGAGAGAGAGAGAGAGAGACGTGACCCAACGGGCACTCACTTGGCCACAGAGCCAGGGAAAGTGAATGTGAAGAAATTCCAAACTTTCTTGGTTTTAAGGAGACAACAGAACATATTATGCTTCAAAAATGAAATTTTGGCTGTAATCCAACTCAATAGACACAGAAGGATTCGTATTATCTTTACAATCGGTGCATCACCATTGAGACAAGTTTATTTGTAACCAAAATGTGTGTCGAGTTTTTTCGACTGTTTCATAGCTATCAATGCCATCTTCATAATAAATTCTTCTGGAAAACCTTTTCCTGCTCTAGTTTCAATTCAATGCATTTCCTGGGAATTGAATGCCTTGAAAAACAAACAAGATATACTTGTTTCCTGTGAGTTTAATTTAATATAAATTGCTTAAGAATAACGACCAGCTGATTATGACATGACATCTCGATCGCAAACTAATGAACCTTTCCAAACCCTCTGCTTTAAGGAAAATCACTATAACATTATGTTTCTGAAACGATTGGGAAAATATCACCTTTCCTTTTTCTTTTTTCTTGGTGCGTTAGCATGAGGAAATCTGTTCCTTTTTTGCCGTCCAAAAAAGAAGCAATCAATTTCACTCCCCCTATACTTTAGAAGCAGCTGCGATGAAAAAAAAACTAAATTTAAGGCACATCAGAGAACGAATCTCTGACGTAATGCTTGGTTTTAAAGAAATGGCCGTAAAAAAAACCATGCCTCCTGGTTGGCGAATGGAGAACGGACCAATTGCCGTGCTCTCGACGCCGCAAATCACGGAGAAGGGCCCTTCCGTCATTCCAAATCGGACGAAGAACCAAAAACTCGAATCCATGTTTTCGAGAACCGCTGCCATAAAAAAACGTCGGAATGTCCGCCACGAAGGAAGAATGAACCGATTACAACGCTCGGACGGTTTCGAAACGGAGGCGGAAAAAATCGTCCGCCCGAACCGATCGTTGGAAGAACCGACACCATTCGCCTTGCTTAGATTTGGAACAGCTGCTGTAACGAGCGAGGAATCGATCCATCGCTGCCAACCGTGGAACGAATCGCCGCACGTACGCATGGACACATCGTTTCGACATAGAGCGCACACTCATTGCGGCGCTGTATCGCGGTCGTGTGTTGCGGTATAGAACTTCTCGGAGAGGCGAAGCCAATGCTCCGTTTGAAGGTAGGAGGGTGGAATCCTCTCCACTCCTCTTATTTCTCTCTCTATCTCTCTCCTATAGCCTCCTATCTCTTTCAACGCTTCCTATCTTTCCAGCCTTCACTATCTCTCCTAAACCTTCCTATTTTTAAACTTTTGCTATCTCTACCAACTCGTCTCTCCCTCTCTACCGTCCATTCCCTCTCACTCTCTCTTTCTCCTCTTTTCTTATCATCTCTCTCATATTTTATCCTCCTGATATTGTCTCATATTCTATCCTCTCCCTCCCTCTCTCTCTGTCTATCTCTCTCTTTCATCCCCTCTTTCCATCGCTCCCACACATCCCTTCCTCTCCGACCCTCTCCCTTCTTTTTCCTTCTTCCTCTCTCTCCCTCCTCCTCCCTCTTTACCTGCCTCCCTCTTTCCTTTTCTCTCCTCCCCTCTCTCCCTCCAATCCCTCTCTTTCCTTTCCTCTCTCTTTCTTTATCCACTTTCCCTCTCACTTTGCATCCTCTCCCCCTTTGTTTTCTTTCCGGCTCTCTCTACTCTCCCTCTATCTCATCCCCCTTTCTATTCCTTTCGCACTTTTCTCACACCTCCCTTCGTCTCCGACCTTCTACCCCTCCCTCTTCCTCCCCTTTCTTTCCTCCCCTCTCTTCTCTCTCTCCTTCCCTCTCTATCCTTACCTCTCTCACTACTCCACTCTCTCCTCCACTCTCTCTCCTCCACTCTCTCTCCTCCACTCTCTCTCCTCCACTCTCTCCTCCACTCTCTCCTCCACTCTCTCCTCCACTCACTCTCCTCCACTCTCTCCTCCACTCTCTCCTCCACTCTCTCCTCCACTCTCTCCTCCACTCACTCTCCTCCACTCACTCTCCTCCAATCACTCTCCTCCACTTTTTCTCCGTCTTTCACTATGCATCGCCTCCTCCTTCTCTTTGTTTTCTTTCCGGCTCTCTCTACTCTCCCTCTCTATCTCATCCTCATTTCTATTCCTCTCTCACTTTTCTCACACCTTCCTTCGTCTCCGACCTTCTACCCCTCCCTCGTCCTCCCCTTTCTCTCCTCCCCTCTCTCTCCTTTCCTCTCTTTCTCCTCTACTCTCATCCACTCTCTCTCCCTCCTCCACTTTCTCTCCCTCTTTCACTATGCATGGCCTCCTCTCTCCCTTTATTTTCTTTCCTCCTCCTCTCTCTCTCTCTCGCTGTCTCCCACGGGATATAGAACACGCATCGATGCAACGCGCTGCACACCCACGGTTAAAGCGGGGGCAGAGGGCGAGAGAGGAAGCGAGGGGTTGATGGGTGTTGTTCCCTCTGCGTTCCATTGCTCATCGACAAGTGAAAGTCACTCCGACATCGACAGCATGGTCCGCGACTCTCTGGCTGAGATTCTTTGTTATGTTTCAAGCTATATCAGGCTCGGCCGATAGGATACGGCAAAACCGGTAAACCCATAATGTTTGGGCGTAATTGTGTGTGCCGTGTGTAAAAATACGCTCGAACTATTTCCGCGGGACTAATGCAGCTCGGATGGCACCCAGGGTTGACACCTCACTAACCCGGAGATTTTCAAATCTGACCCTGAGATTTTTCTGATCTGACCCGGAGATTTCCTAATCTGACCCGGAGATTTTTACAGGTGAAATGTTTTACTGTTTTTACCATTGCAAAATGAAACTAGGGGCTTATACTTTCTTTGTTGTGAATGTCTATGTTTCTGTTTTTGCCGGTCCCCACTATCAACTTTTGAACCAATGCACCAACTATCATTAAAATTGGTCAGGATCTTTTTCTACAGGGGCCAAGCTTCTGGGGGTTAATGGCGAAAATTGAAGCCCCGGGATCGATTCCATGAACTATCCTTTCAATTTGATTTACATGGGAAATCTGAAATCCATCGTGTAGGGTAATTTCCTTATGCACAATAAAATATCTAAGAAGAGTGATATCGTCGCGGGATTTTTGCTATTCTCTGTAGAATGAAATGGAATTCTAATTTTTGTCGTAGTACTTTGCTTATCTATCATTTTTACTTTCTTATATACGTAGTATATTGAGAAAGCATTGTAATCGTGAAAAAATTCGACTTCGAGATTTTGGTGGAAATACACGTCTGTCTGTTCGCCGTCGTAGGGCCCAAACACTTAAATTAAATCGAATAATATCTCGTATCAATGCAATATATCATCTTCTGCAGACCCTTTTTTATAAAAATTATATTACACAAAAATAAAGGGTAGTTTATTCTTGGCGATTTTTAGAAAAATTTGATTTACTCAAAAATGGCTCTATAGAATTGGATTAAAATCGATCCAATTGTAGAGCCTGATGTCACAAATAATACTACGTAAGCCATATATCTCTTGAAATCACTATATGGCATCCAGCGGCATTATAATGTACGCTAACCTACCTTGCCCAAGTCCTATGACGTCACGCCTCTGCCGCGATGCACTCAAAACCTTACTACAGCCTTACGGTTAAACTAAATCAAATTATATCTCATATTTGTGGATAATATCATTTATAAAAGACATTCTGAAGAGATGAACGATATTGCGCAAAAATTAAGGGTACTTTATTCTTGGATATTTTGAAAAAAAATCGATTTACTCAAAAATGGCTATAAGGATTTTGATTAAAATCCATCCAATCGTACAGCCTGTTGTCACAAATAGTACTAACTAAGCCATATATCCCAAAAAATTACTAAATATCGATCAGTGGCGTTAAAATATACGCTAAACTACGGTTAACTTTGAATTATAAGCGTTTTTCTTTTACAAGCGTACACAGTGGACCAAACGTATATACATATATGAGAAAGTTTGTGCAATGTATATTGCACCGTTTATTTTCTTTTAATTTTGCGTTAATAATTGCAATTTAGCCGTTTTATTCGCTCATAACGAGATTATTGCCATGGCGACGATTATTGCTGAACTAGCCTGGAGTATAATCTAGTATACAAATGCGTTATTTATTCCTCCCGAAATCCCGTAATCAGTTGAATTTTGATTCGAATGTAAGTATAATATTTTATGATGTTTAATTATGTAATGTGAGAAAGAGCAGTTCATAAACTGTGAATTTAAAACTATAAAAGCCAATATAATCAATTGCTATGCCATCCAGTTAATTAACATTTTAATTACAATATAAGTAATTAATTCGATGGAGCCTACCTTAGGAAAGTGGGCATCGTATATTCTGTTCGGATCATCTTGTTAACAGTTTAATACTCAGGAGCGACGTTTTATTTATAAAAATGTGATGAGCAAATGTATTTAATACCAAAAATACATTAATAATGGAAGATTGAACAAAGCATAGGAAAGAACAAATTTCATATATTAAAAATACATATTATATTTAATGCTTAATAATCTGTTTTACTATAAATGGTATAATTTGGACATAAAAAGATACTGCCACAGAATATAAATGAATGCATAATGAACTCCGCTTATTTAATAGCAAATGGCGAATAGGGTTATTATATGATTGTGCCTTTTATCCTTTCTTAAAAGTTTCTTTTATTTTGCTTGTGAAACATTTTAATAGTTCAGTTTGCTCAGGCCGTTTTAGAAAATTCAGAAACTCTTCGCAGATCATATTAAAATATAATTAAGTACAAATTTCCGTTTTTACTAATTTTATTCTCATCCTATTCCTTTCATACATTTGTCATAAGAGAAAAACACTTTGCACAAAGGAGTTGCTAACGAGAATACATAAAATTTTTGACAAAAGCTTAGACAATTCAATGAAATTATTTCCATCTTTAAATATCATTACCCATTTCTTGTCCACTGTTAAGTCGCAAAATTTATTGTTTATTGTAGGTAGAACTTTGTTCAGGTTCTTAGTTTTGTCATCTAGAAGTCTAGATTATCTTCATTAAGATTTAGTTTCGCACATTTCCCAGATGTGCCTAGATATCTGAAATTACAATGCACTTTACCTGAAGAATTTTTGTTCACCTTTGAAATGCTACATTGTTTGAACAATGATACAATTTTCAGAGGTTCTAGTTGTGTTTCAAAAGCTGCCAGGAGATGCTCCCCGCGCGTTTATTTCTATTACAATGTGGCCGGCAGGATGATGCCTCCTTATAATGCTGTTTTAATCTTGAATGATAAATTATTTATTTTCATGCGTGTTGCTTCATATACCGTACCGCGTAACTGTTTGTTTATATTTTAATGTACCTTCTACCTGGCTAATTGCATGACACAGCCATTCTAGAATGAAATCTTTACTCTCTTAAAAAAATAAAAAAAATTGCAATATTTAATGCCAATTTCGAAAATATTCATAACCCTGATGGCTAGATTCGCGCCGTTGGAACGAAATATTGCCAAGGTTTATCCTTCGCCATATCTTCGTCGTTCCTGTTGGGTGCAACCAAAGTTAGGCCAACTGTGATTAAAAATCCTCGTTATCTACGTTTTCTCTGCTCACCGCCCATAATAATGGGTGACTAATGTTTTCAACGAATATAAGAAACTTGTTTTTTCCGGGTCCATCTTCAATAGTTTTATCCGATAAGTTTCACAACTGATTGTTGCAAGGAATTGAGTTTAATCGCCTTTTTTTAGCAGAAAATAGTAAAAAATTGGAGCTTAATTTGCTGACGCAATATGAAAAAGCACGTTTTATTTATTGAGGTTTATTTATAATTGTAAATTTTAAATTATTTACAAATTTAGTAATATAATTACATGACAAAGTGTACTATTCAATAATTAAATTAAAAACTTTAAATTTCTAACGTTAACCATTTGCTCAGAATCTTAAACTGAAAAAATTTGAAGGCACCCCCTGCCGTCCAGCGATTTTTCAAAAAGCTTTCTTTGGCAGTGTAATAAATGGCATCATAGACCATAAACATCCTGCAAATTTCAGACTTCTATCTTTTACCTTCACTTAATATTTTAATTTAACTGATTACACAGACGAACAGACAGAGCGAAAACATAAGCACGTTCATAAATTGAAACGCGCTAGTAAAAGAGGTATTTGAGATAGAACTAAATATTATACAGGTATAGAGGAGCAACTACGGCGTTTCACCATGAACACACACACATACATATATACATATATATAAGATACCGCAAAGCAATATTTTTCTATTTAGAAATAAATATTGGACCAGAGGTTTTCAACGTGCTTTGTGTGTCAACGCAATATTTCGAAATTTTGCTGAAAGGACGCGATATACCGAACCTTGAAAAACGTAGACGAATCAGTGGAAGAGGAAGCGCAAACAAAATGTGTGTTACAAAGCATTGCGATTTATCGCGGCGAGAATGAAAACAAAAACATTGCAACACTCGTTTCCCTCACGCCGATTTCTATTCAAATTTTCTCTGCGCTTAGTTCAGCCTTTTGCAATAAGCAAAATTCTGCTATATGTACCAAAGAGTAGCGTTAGTTTAGGGGCTTTACGTTGCGTCGTAGTAGAGGATTAAAAAAAGAGAAAACCAAAACATTCTATGAAATGCAATGATGGTATTTTAGTCAACTGTTTCGGCCGTTACTTTGTAGAAATCCATAATTCAGAAATAAAGTAACTTAGTATTGTATTAGTAACTTAGTAGTAGTAGTAACTTAGTATTCTAGAACTTTTACTAAGTTACTTCATTTCTGAAGGGTTATATTTTATTTTATTTAGATGCATTAGGTTTTTGAGCACTTCCATTTTCAAACTTTCAACCTTTCCTCGCCAAAATGAAAACCTTTTAAAGTGCTGTTTTTATTTGTCTTCAATCCATTTAAAAATTAGAGATTATTCTGAAAACGTAAGGGAATTAGGTTTTGGCTAATTTGTAGCTTTTAAGTAATGACTCATCAAAGGAAGGATATCACACCGGTATGTAACACTATTAAGCTTATCTCTTTCCTTAATATCTGGAATTTGCGGATTAGAATTTTCCAATTAAAATGAATCAGCAAAATTATCAACAATAAATTAAGTATATTTATTATACTAGTCAGTTCAAAAATAAAATTATCGAGGTCGCATTACGGCTGAAATCCAATTGATGATCAAGGTTAAACCGAAAGCCACAAAACTATTAGTAAAACCAGACGCGCATTTCGTTTGCAAAGACGTCGTCCTCTGTGGCTATCCTCTGATGGTTGATTCACTAGCAAGGGCGGCTGACTTGTAGCCGAACTATACATCTTGTGGTAAACGGAGTTACCTTCAGCATCAATTCCACTAAGTAATCTAAATATACTGGAAAGGTAAAAAGGAACAACATAATAAATTCATAACGAATGAAAATCATTCTCCAAAATTCTTTCTATGCATTAGATATGTATACATAATAGTTTGGAAATAGCATACACAATGAATGAAAATTTTGGGCAGAGGTATATGTAAAATGTTTATTAATAAGTAGTATAGGACAAATGCTGCTTGAAAATCAGTCTTCGGGAGCTGGCGAGTTGTTAGGCACGAGATGCGTCAACCAAATTGCACAAATAAACACAAAAATGAAAACATATATTACTCACTAATATTCCAATTTTCCGAAAACATAAGTACATGTCATTGTTCAATAACGATGAGAAAGTGCGCCGAGGAAGTGCAGTGATAGATTAAAAGTTGAATCGAATAAACATTGACTTTTACGCGCAACATAATATTTAAAATCATAGATTCTGATATATAATTATAACAGAAGTGGTATTTTTTATTTCTAACGAGGGAAATATCAATAACTTATGTTGCTTTCTAAGTATAAAATTCCTTGCTTAGAGCAATAAAATACCGCTTCAGAGACCCCTTCCACGAAAATTATTGGTTACTTTATAACGCGTTTTTAGAACTATCGCTAATAGCGTTGGATTAGGACATAATAAATATTCAAATATAGCAAAACTCCCAGTAACTGATTCTTTATATACGAATTACGTATGCAGATATGTTACTTATAAAAAATTATTCACTTCGCGGTTAAAAACATCAGGGATAGTGCATCAGAGGCAATAAATCGGACATCACGGAAGGATTTTGGGAGAAAAAATAGCGTCAGATAACGAAATTTCAACGCGTGTACATTAACATAGAAAGAAAAAAATTTCGGTCGGCGGATGAACATCAAAACACGCTTTAAAAAAAGAGGACGCCGCCGGCTTCTCCTCTTAAGCTTCACCATCCTTCTCATTTTCCTACCACCGCGCCGCTCCGCTGATTATTTTTATTTATACTCTTCTAGAAAGGAAATGGGCGTGGTCCAGTAATGCGATACCTCCATGCCATTCCATGCCATTCACCGAAATCGGCCGAGCAGACGAGGAAGAAAAAACAGCAATGAAACTCGAACCGGAGGACGAAGGAGAGGCCGTGGCACTCGGAGGGCGCCGAAATTCCCAGATCACGACTCCCTATTAGTTATTCGAACGGGAAGAAAAATAACGAAGGAATAATAACCGATATCCGGATGAGAAATCACCGAACGGTGAACGAATGGCCTCAAAACGTAATGAATTCTCGGTATCAGAAACGAAGGACTCGAGATGTCGAGATCGGATTCTAAACCCGTGACCTCGCGGTCGAGAGGATCATTCTCTTGTTGACCCGCAGCGCCTCTTCCCGTTCGAGTCGTGGAGAGGTGCCAAAAGCAGGCACAAGTGCTGAATTGACTCGTATTATAGTACCGACTGTGACTGGTAGTAAATCTTTATTCATTTATCAACGGCACTAAGAGGAAAGGCTCGGGATAAAAAGGTTTCATTTAAAAACCTTCGAAAAATGTTTTCCCGGACAAAGTAGTCGGTCTTCGAGATTTATTCCCGCGATTAAGGAGATATATACGTCAGCGCACCAACTGAGGACTCCTTGCACATTTGTTACCTTCACCACGCGCGGGGGCTTCCCTCTCCCGACCACAGAATCGAGTCCCGCTCAGTCTCTCCGACGATGTACGGAGGCATTGAGTAAAATACGTATATATTTCTACCGATTGAGTCGTTTGTAGGGTGAGATTGCCCGGAAAAGAATCTTTTCAATCTCATTCGGGATTTTTACGCGCTATTATTTATGCGAATTCCGTAATAAATCTCTCTGCCCGCCTATTGAAATGCGCGTTAATCCGAACTGCGTCTAAAGAATTGAATGCATTACGTTGAATGCTACACGATGTAATTCTACAGATGATACGCGTCTTAGTAAAATGTTTTTCCTCGTGTTGTTGCTGTTGTCTTTGCGATCAATTATTAGTCGGGCGACGACATGGGTAATGAAATACTATAAACTTGTTAGTCGTATGGACTAAGGAAAATTCTCTTTCCGTAAATTTAATGCATTCGCGAGTTGATGAAATTCCTTCTCTTTTAGCTCATGGATGCATTTTCAAGCGTGAGTCACCAAGATTTCACGTTTTGGAGCGACGCCGCCTCCAAGACACCCTCCCAACCGTTTTATGGAGTACCATTAACATTCTTTTGTTTTCACAAGACGATGTCCCTTGAACATTAACCTATTCCTTCTTCTATAGCTTATAATTCACGATTCCCTTTCAACTGTGCTCTGACGAAACTACCTTTCTTTTTTTGGTCTTCCTCCTATAATTCTTTATTTTTCAAGAAATCCTTAGAATAGTGATGGAAAAATGACCTAGCTGTATATTCTCACCTGCTTCTCTGATGTAACGAGCACTGCCTATAGCTTGGTTGATCTTTTTCCTCCACGTTTACATGATCACGCATCCTCGAGAAATAGCTCGCCAACTATAGGTAAAAGCTTCTTGTTATCCTCTCTTTAGTTTTACTTATTCTCTGATCGTACGCATGTATTATAAAATTTTTATATTATCCCTAATGCACGTATGTAATCTTTCAGCCCCGGACAAAATTGATGATCAAGGTGACTCCTGTGGCCATAAAACCGTTGAAGGTTGTCGCTAAAATCCCATCTATTTCTTTGGATGGAGGTTGCATTTGTGTTGCGCATGATAAATTTTGCCTTTTAATCTTTTTACTGAGCTACTCTTACGTAATATTACTCTCTGAAT
Organism: Tanypteryx hageni; assembly: GCA_028673005.1. Lineage (NCBI taxonomy): Eukaryota > Metazoa > Arthropoda > Insecta > Odonata > Petaluridae > Tanypteryx > Tanypteryx hageni. Next base: position 98,039,931 of record CM054113.1, on the reverse strand, counting down.
AGTTGCCGCATGAAGCATTGGTTTTTATAGCATAATCGGAAGTATTTCATGCAATGTTATGCTAAATACAAATGAGATAGCATCAAATCAATCATATTAACCATAACAACGATAAGCACGGAAACCTTAGCAAGTTATACTCCTCCGTAATTATCTTTCCCAACTAATATCGTAAAATTAAACAAAATTAAATTTTGACAATAAATTAGAAATCTGAAGAAAACATACGATAACTTAGCACAGTCCCATAGTATATCATTATATCTACAAGTATTTGAAAATGATATTGTAAGAGAAAACTATCGAGGATCTACATTCCGGAGAGCCTAAATCCGGAAATTCCGGAAATACGCCGGTTCATCAGGTATCTGCCCACTCGCTGTTGCCGTTATGTTTCCTAGCCCTTTCCATTGCTAAAATTTGTTTTGGCAATGGAAAGGGCAACACACCAATCATACTCTTTCAAAAACTTAGCTTCCAGGTTTCCAGATTTTCGACGCACGATGTTATGAGGTAATTGAAAAGATGGTTATAGCTACAGAACTGGAATATCATACGTGTGGACAAGAGCAATAAAATGAAAATTTTATGATAGCTTAGTATATATGTGATTTATCAAACTTTCACCTCAAAATTTAGGAATGTTCCGTTTACATCAATCACCATTGGATATTTTAGAAGCAATAAACCAATTTGTTCACTCGGTTATCATCCTCAATACCTCGCGGTATACGTGTTAATGAAATACGCGTGGTTTTGACCCGCTCACATTCAAGGGTGTTTAACTCTCTATTATCCATTAAGTTGAAGGTGAAAAGAGAGGCAGTAAAGAGACTCAGAGGCAATAAATCCACCGCAGAAATCACACGGTCTCGTTAGACAGCGGCCCTATAAAAAAACCATTCCCTTCTGAGTCCCTTTTCCTGACCGAAGGTATCTCTCTCCAACAGGTCTTCGAAGAAGAGCGCCCTCTCCTACTCTGACTTCCACGCTGAGAGGATAGACGCCTCGGCAGAAGACGGTGAGGTCAGCGAGGGAGGTCGCAACGGGCGACGAACGGGGGTCGCCGGAGCGGGAGACTCTTCCGCTCACTTCTTGGGACAACGCTCGGTTTCCTTGGTGAGAAATCTTCCCTGTGAGGTGTTTTTATTCCTTCGAAGCGTCGCTCGGGCGTTGAAATCTCCGCTCTCTTCCTCGATCCCTATTCTTAAGAAAAATATCAAGACGATTTTAGACTCGAGATTTCCTTTCTCCTAACGTCTATCTAACCTTCTCTTCCTCCTCCTCTGTCTCGCTTAGGCGTCTGTTGTATCTCTCTCTCTCTCTCTAACCCATCTTCCCTCTTTTTCCCTCATCCCACGGCGAGGGCCGCCACATAGCCATGCACCTCGCGTCCACCTTAATAGCCTCTCTCACGCAACGAGGTAGACAGGGGAGGCCGACACTCCCCCCATTTCACTACCTCTCCCCCCATTTCACTACCTCTCCCCCTTCCTCCCCCCGACTTCTCTCCTCTACCAAACCTAACAATCCCTCACCTCCCTCACAATCCCGAGTCCGCCTTTTCTTCGGTCTCTCCCACTCCCCCTTCCTCTCCCCCTCCACCTTCCTCTCCCCCCTTTACCCTCCCCCTATTCTCCCGCCATCACCACCACCACCTACCTCGTTGCTTGCCCGCCCGGATCTTCCCCGTACTTTTATAACCAACCGACCACCCAACCCTCCCCTCTCTCTCTCCCCTCCTCCACCACCACGACCGCCATCGACTCTTGCCCCTACTTCCAATCTCCTCCTCCACCTACACCACCGACTGGTCCGTTTCTCTCTCACTCAATCTCTCTCCCTCTCTCCTTTCCCTTCTGCCTCGCCTTCCATCCTCTATTCTTAAGCAGTCTCTCTCTCTCCTTGAAAGTTTCATATGGTACTGTTTTTCTTCCACCACGCCACCTCTCGCTCATCCTCACCCATACGAGATTCGCCCTCTCTCGATCTCTCGCTTTCGAGAACATCTGCCGTCGGTTGGCGCGCATTGTTTATGCTTCGTTTGCTATGAGTTGTTGAGGGACGCGAGACAAAAGGAGGCTTTTCGACGGGAAATTGAGAGATTAACGACTTAAGTAAGGATTTTCAAAGTCGCGTGCTGGTTTTACAAACGAGGATCGTTCGAGACGTTCGATCCAGTGCAGATATTAAACGCGGGGCGTCGTTATCGCGTTGTGTGCTGCATAACTTGTAAGGGGGGAAATGAGTACGAGCCTGTTTATATTCATCTTAACGGCCATGAACTTGTAATTGTCGCCTCATAACGAAGAATACAAAATATTTCGTGTCTGTAATTTAAATTCAATCGTTCGAATTATTTTAAAAGCGTTGTGGCATTTTGAGTCCTTTTTACTTTCTCCATATTATATTGGTATTGTTTTCATGAAAAAAATCGACTTTGAGATTTCAACTGAAATACACATTTTGAGGTCCCCTGAACACGTTTTGACCATTTTCTCGATGATGTGTGTGTGTGATAGCTTTTTGTGGGTGCTGTAACTCAAAAAATATTAATCAGGTCAACGCGAAATTTTATATTTAACATTTTTATAAAAGTCACAAGAACTGATTAGGTTTTGGTAAAAATCGGTCAACCGGAAGTGGGTGTATACTCTTGTCACTTATCCGTTATTTTGAAATGTTTGCTTTAATATTCGATAACATAAAAATGTACTGGAATAAAAGTTATAGAAAATTTAATTTTCTACAATTTTTGTTTGAAACATTTTCCCATATAATGCATTGTTTAAGAGATATTTTAAAAACTAATTTTAGCTGCCACCACCTACCGGCGAATATTGTTAACAATTGACGCTTAGTTACGTCTTAGTAACACTCCTTTTTCTTTTCTTAAGTGTTGGAGCTTTTTGGCTATATCCAATATCAGAAGGCTATGGTTTGAGTTTATTTCTGTTCTTTGTAGTCTAAAATTTTCTCGCAGTTTCTTAAAATATTTATTATGTAACCTATTTGGAAAATTTAGAAATATTACAGATATGGAGAAAGTCATGTGGTGGCCACATCAAATTTTTTCATTATATTGCATTACATTTTATAACACTCACGGTGGTGGAGTAATATCTCAACTTCACCCGGGTTTCGTTGTGAACCTGAAGATGATGTATAACATCGAAACCCGGGTCGTGTTGAGATATTAAAACAGCGGAAATTACAAAGTCGCTATTTCAGTTGTTCGTCATTAAATTTCATCGGCCCATGCCGATTTAACTTCTCGTGTTGTATAATTTTCCCAAAAAAATTCTTCCGCTTTGGAAAAGTTTTAAAACTTCCGCTTGTAATAATTTTCGATATAGTTCGTCGAAAACGTTCAACCACCCTTGGCACGGTTTCAATGGAAATTCTTATCGTCTGTTTGACTTAAGAACGAATTTATCTCGGATAAAAGTACGACTTCCTCTCGAATAAGACTTTATGGCTTCTATCCGCGCCGAGGGCGTAAACAGCAGCGGCGGCTTTTCCATCGCGCGCACTTCCATTTACGGTCTAATGTGGTTATGTTAAGACGCCGCACTAAAACAATCAATCATCGACATCCGTCCGGCTGTGTGCCAATCCGCATTCCGCCACGTTAATTGATGAAGAAAAAACTCCTCGGGCAAGAATCGAACTCGGGACGACGCAGACTTAGTACAGATCCTCTCGGCGTCACAGATAGCGCGGGCCTCCGCGGCATTGGAAAACCGGTAAGGTTTCCATTAATTTACACTCTCCGCGGTTATCACCAGCCCATCGTCACGGTAACCCTCGCGGGATCGTTAAGAGGATTTCAATCCGAGGGGGACAAAAAAACGTCGAAACGAGAAAGAAACAAACAAACGAAACTTTCTTCCTCGACCTCCGCCCAACAGCTTCTTTTTTGTCCTCTCCCGTGGCGTCATCAGAGAGCGGCTGTTAGCTCAGGCGGTCGTTATTTTTTCCGAACAGCATCCGCAAGGCCGGGGTTCGTAACCCGTCGGAACGATGATTTGCGATAAAGTCGTCCGACGTCGTTCATTATCGAGCCTTAGCGGTGCAAGATGGTCCGTAATCCGGCGGACGATGATTTAAACCGAGAGGAAATTATATGTCCTCAAAGCGTTTCCGATTCGCCACCCTCCTATCCTCCCCCATCCATTCGTGCTCCTCCCCTTTAGGAGCCGTTTCCACCTCCATTTCTACCTTCGACTTTTTTCTCTCTCTTTCTCCTCCCCCTACTACTCTCTTTTCATCCCCGTTCGCTTTTCCCATCGTACGCCACGCCTCCGCTATCTCCCGTAGCTTCAGGTGCCCTTCTTCGAAAGACTTTGACTACAGAAGGAGAGAGAGATAGAGGGGGAAATAGAAGGAGAGGTATTATGGACCCGTAAAGAGAAAGAATGAGAGAAGAGAGAGGTAGACAAGGGTGGGGAGAAGTGAGTTAGCGTTGTAGCATTCCTCCGCCGCCAGCCCCTCCAGACACTGAGGTTGAAGGCGGATGGCAGCCCGTCGGAACGGTTGGGGGTCAGCGTACCCAAGAAAAAGGGAATTTGTTTTTTTCCATTCGTATTGACCCTCTAGGCAGAAGAAGAAGTAGGAGGAGTAGGTTTGTGGAGGAGAGAGTGAGAGGGGGAGGGGAGAGGGGAATAGAGAGAGGAAAAAAACGGCGAGGCGTAAAGCTATCTATTCTTTCTCCCCTTTCCCGATCGAGAAATCCTTTAAAGATCGCCGGAAGGTCAAGTGCAAACTCTTCCTTTGGAGTCGCGAGAGAGAGGCTTGAGTGAAAATTTCTCTCGTGGAGAAATGAGTGGTGGAGAGAGAGATGGAGAGAGAGGGAGGGAGGGAGAGAGAGGGAGGGAGAGGGAGGGTGAGAGAAGGAGGGAGAGAGAGGGGGGAGAGAGAGGGGGGAGAGAGAGGAAGGGAGGGAGAGAGAGAGAGGGGAGGGGGCATTTGCGCGATTTATGTGAACATGCCCCGTAAGGATCGCTCGGGAGCAAAAACTCGATGAAAACGTCTGGGACGATAATTATGACAGGGGAGGGATATCTTCCGGTTTAAACATATTCGGTTACTCGCGCAGCTCGCTTCCAAAAGCCCTGCGGCGGTGCGCGGCGTGAAACGTGCGGACGTAAACGTCTGTTAAAGCTTTTCTTATGGCTCGTCGCTCATATTTTTTCCTCTCGGAAACCGTCGCGGTTTATTTTTTCGGGCGCGATAAAAATTCGTATTCGGGATGCGTTTATCGGCGCATGATATTCAATTTCGTTCGTAGCTATACAGAGGACTTGTAGACGTCTCCTAAACATTTCTCGACGTTAAAAAAAACGGGAAGTGTTATATCAGAGAGAGTGTTTTAAGTATGCAGGTGAAGATTCATGTGCGTAAATATTTTTAAAATAATTGTAAAATATTGCTACTATGCTATTCTGACTTAAATTGATATTAAACTGGGCACATAGTAATTTTCTTTGAATTTATTCTGGCGATTTAGAACCGTATAACGCTGAAAGAAGCAATCCATATCTGGAAAAAAATGTCTATAGTAGGCGTTGAGGTATTCTGGATTGGTAAAAAATACCGACTTTCTTTCTGACTCTAAAGGAAGGACTGAGGTATTTTAATAGGTAGAAAATCGGCATTCGAGAAAGAGTTGACTTTTTAGGGATTCAACTATCATTTATTCGGTGAAATTTAAAGGTTTTTCATCTTCTTTCGATCATAAAGATAATAATCTCATATGTTTACTTGAGACGCTCAAAATTTCAAATCTCTTCTAAAAACACCGAATTAACGTCATATTAAAACTGACTAAGATTGTTCTCAGGGTATAGCATATTAAGGAAATTTGAGATTAAATTTCGCTCGTTTTATTATTACAGACATTAAAATTTAGTTGCTCTAGCTACGATTGTTTTGTGTACTTCATTTTCTAACGCCTTAGTATTCCGATCTTATGTTTTACTCCTTTGCTTTCAAACTCTGCGTTCTTTACTATCCGGAATCCAAATAGGCTCGCACACCTCATTATACTTTCAAATGCAGTATACAAACAGTCGTAAATTCGTGAAAGATCGTTAAAACAATCACGTAGTCATTAACCATTGAAGTCCACTCGGAAATAGAAGATAAAAACGTTTTCGCGAAATTAAGTCGACATATCCGCAATCGCGGAATTCGGATGAAAGTCAGGTCCATTTAAAATCTTTATAAGGGGAACGCTTGTTACGTGAAGAAAAAAACCTTGTCGTGATTCTCGGTCGGAACGGATTTTTTTTTTAAGGATGCGCGGAAAAGTAAAAATCGTTCCAACTCTATCTCGCCGTTTCCTACGCGCCTTGTTTTCCAACTCTCCAAATTCGTAAATAATCACGCATAAAACGTAAGCATCAATAGTTTGTGAAACTATGGATTAAATCAAGCATGTGTCTATGAACTTGTATTTATGTATGTACGTATGTTACACACACACACGCGCATATATATATATATATATATATATATATATATATATATATATATATATATGTATGTATGTGTGTGTGTGTGTTTTTCTTTCTTTTTTGCTTTTGTTATCCGTTATCCATTTAAGGAGACCCATATGTGCACGCACACTCCCTCAAATATATTCGAAAGTGGGCCTCTGGAGGAAAACAATGGATATCACGTCTGGATGAGAAAAGGTAGAAGAAATGAGATAAAAATAACGACAATAGATTCCCCGGGGACAACAGACGGAAAGGGGAAGAATTAACCCGCCATACTTTTCCCTTCCTTCTCATCCCACTTTTGCATGCGTGAATGGGCCATTAAATTAATCCCTCCCACGGCCTTCCACATCCTGCAAGAGGATTACGTTTATAAAACTCGGATGTGGGAAAAAAGGAAGAGATTGTGCGCGGGAAAGAGAGAAAGGCGAGAGGGTTGTGGAAAGAGAAAGGGAGGGGAGCGAGGGGGGGTGAGGGAGGGGGAGGGATGAGGAGAAGATAGAGGGCGAGAGAGCCGAGGTGGACCCGATCCACTCACCGCTCCAGGGCTGGCAGAATACGATCTAAGACCGCATCGACAGAACTGTTGTACTTAATTTCCACCTGTTAACCAGGTAGAGCACACTTTAATGAAGGTTGACGATACCCATCTAAGGAGCCCATGCCGTATTTATCACCCGTACGGACGAGGAATCGATTTAATGACATTCGAATCCGTTACCCCGAGAGGCTATTAGTTTGCTCCACTGCTTTAATCCACGGTATCTCAACTTTTATCGATCCGCCTCTGCTTCTCCGCCAAAAAGATTCGCTTAGTTACGAAACCGTCCGAAATGACTTTAATTTGGTATCTTTCGGATAAATGTCTCGTAAAAATTTCACGGAAGAACGATGCATGCCAGCATCAAAAGTTGTGGTCGTAGAAGCACATTGGAATGATAAATCGATGGTAGACTCAAGCCTTCACGGAATAATGAACGGCGATTTAAGGATAAGTTGAGGATAATGTTATTCATCCTCCTTTCTTTAGTGTGTTTCTCTCCTTCCATCTTCTCACGTACCCAATGGATGGCGAAGTAACTCCCGACGGTTAATGGGAAGAGTCGTTCTCTTGACACCCGCTCAGAGCAGAGAAACTGCGCAGGAAAAAGGAAGAGAAAACCATTGCGAGGCATCAATCATACGAAACTTTCCGTATCTCATTTTTGATCGGTGTTATATGTTTATATTCAGATATGTACGATTGAAAAAATAACTGCTGCGACATGCATTTGGGTGGGGAATGTCGAGACCAAATACGTTTATCGTTTAATGCTAATATTGCCGGCACCGGGTTTCCCTCCTCCCTTCCCCGGTTATTCATTGCACTGCCTCTGAGATACCCATTTGTGCGTAAGAGAGGCGAATCAGCTGGGCACAGAAACAAATAATGCTAATATTAGAGATAATAAATCGAAATCTAAACGCGATTTTTAGCGAAAATTGTTTATTGTTATTTATGTATGTTACGGTGTTCTCCGTATTATTATCGGTCCAAAAAACGATCTCGAACCGTGGGGTGTTTTTTAGTTCTTCCAGTTTGAGACTTCCGGCAAGCATGCTAATTACGTGCCTTGTTTGTTTTCACTGGAGTAAAATTAGTACACTTATGTTACCGCGAGACTGGGAGTGAGGTAATGAGATGATTCCCGCTATCGAAATTCCTTATAAACTTGCTAATTGCTGCATGTCCGAATGCTTAATTTGCCAAATTCTTTAAACGTGAAATAGGTTACTCAGAGTAAATATTTTTTTATTTTTTATCATTTTAAACTATTTTTCTACAAATTTTCGACTCATTTACATCGTAGAAGCTTACAACTTTTCAGTGCATGGTAATTTTAATCTGTAAATGACATTATGGGAGTTCTTTATACATTTTATAAAAAGTGAGCTTAAATATTTTAATACTCGGAGTTTCATTTATAAACAAGTTTTTGAAGGTTTAACTCAAAAGAAAAAGCTGTTTAAAACACAGGAATTGAATTCATGAATAACAATGCAATAGAATTAAATTAGCTTCCACCAATTGAAGTTACCGAAGATCTTTCAAGCAATCATTCAATTAGAGTATAAAAAGTATTGTCGCAATTTCAATGCAAGGTAGATTAGTTCGTTCATACCGAATCTCCGCGAATTTGATTATTATTAAATAGATTTTTAAGTTTAATAAATTACGCATATCGCTTGATTTAAGTTTAAAATCCATTCCTTTGATTCCATAACCTATGGAAATTTCAAAACGCGAATCGTGACTCAACAACTATATTAGCTTGCTCAAATTCGTAGTATTCGTGTGTAGAAGTCATGGCAAACAGATTTCTAGGAGTTAGTAGTCAATAAACAGACGTTATTGCAGATTATATACTCAGTTTACTCGGAACGTCTTTTAATGAAATCGCTGGCGAAGTTCATTATTTTTTACGCCCGTCCATATTTCGCGCCTCTGGTCTTGACATTTTAAAAATATCACTTCAATATGCGAGACTCTCTCTCGTATCATTGAATAAAACTCAAATTCAAATGAGGATATACTGACTGGAATATATGCCGACATCTAGTATTATACATGAATTCGTTATTTTTAAACACGACATAAAATAAGTGTTTTATCCAGTGAAAGATATTAAAAGAAATTCATCTAAAATTGGAAATATTTCAGCAATTAGCAACAGACGAAATAGATTGAATTTTAAATCTAAACCTTTATTTTATACATTGACTAATTCTATTTAGTTATTGAAGTTGATCTGTTTTTTCGTTAATATGAGATACATTTCCTTTATGTACATTTTACTCCAAATAACAAAGAATATAAATAGAATATAAAACGACAGTATATGGAAACTGTCAAGAAAAATGAAGAGTCCACGGAATACAATCGAAGCTTTTAAAGATGAAATGTAAAATTCGATAACGAATCCTTTGGATGTTCAAGTTTCGCAAAACATCTGCTCTTTCTAGAGCAGGGGACCCCAAACTACGGCCCGCGGGCCACATCCGGCCCGCCTTATCAGCAAGAGTATTCATTAAATATCATTTATGATATCTAAATTACACTTTCCGAGTACTTGGGTGAAATCAACTTTTAATATCAGCGAATTACATATTACAGAATCGAAAAAATTCTCAAAACTTGCTCTTTGAAATTTTCACACGGCCCGATTAATCATTTGAAATGCCGTATGTGGCCCGCACAGTGGATCATGAAGCCTCATGTGGCCCTTTCAGTAAAAAGTTTGGTGACCCCTGTTCTAGAGGATGAGAGAGTATGCAATTTATAGCAGTTTTAAAACTGCACGAGACGAGTCAAAGCCGGACTTGTTTGTCCGGAGCATCAGGAAGACGTTAAACCACTCCAGCTGGATGGGCCTCGCGATAAGATGAATAAGAAAATATATATATATATATATATATATATATATATATATATATATATATATATACACACACACACACACACACACATACGGTAGGACGAAGCAGAAATGGAAATTAAGTCGCTAATTTAGATCCGTGTATTTTACGCGATGTAGCGCCAACCCAGAAGCGAGTATAATAATAAAAAAAATTGAGAGAGAGGAAGGCGCTGAGTGTAGGTATTTAAATTCCGCGTCGGGATACCTGATGGGTGGGTCGGGCGCTCTATAGGTCGGCTTTAAAAGAAATTCTTTCCACTCCGCTGAAGCGTCTTCCTCTTAAAACCGAACGACGTCGTCGGGAATGTCTTGGATACGTCTCAGCGGATTTCCATCTCGCAGATTTAAAAAAAAAGTGAGAAACTCGTAAAAAAAATATGGTAGGCGGCGCGAGGAGGTATTCGAAGACATTCCCTTCGTACGAATTACGATTCTCGGTTTAAAATAAAATGGAGGAAATTTATGACAAAAAATGAAAAAAATGCATAGCGTCTCGCGCGAATATAAGCGAAAGAGAGTGGAACAAAAAGGCACTCTGGAAGGGTAATTTTCTTCTGTACGCTACTAACATGAAGTGAGAACTCTCGTTATTAGATCGCGAGGGCATGACGGGCAGGTTTGTCCGAGGTCAAGATCCCGAAAATTTGACGAGAAAGTGATGTCACGGTTGGCGGATGTCGAAGAAAAGAATGGGCGACGACAAGGTGCCACAGCGATCCAGAAATGAAAAATAACTCCATCCATCCGACACGTCGAGTCCTTCGTTTTCTTTTTTTTTTACTCGTACCCTCTTTATGAAAAATCATCCGAAGCGACCCCTTCGAGTTCCTTGCGCGTCAAGCATCGAGGAAGCAATAATTCAGATGACTTTTTATTGCGGACAACGTTTCAGTCAAACGCCGGTCGAGATGTGCTCGCATCGGCGACTAATTTTTTCTCCTCAGGTCCGCGTGAAATTCTCCGCGCTCCCTGATCCATTAATTAAAATTAATTAATTTCTTTGCTCGGAAAGTGCATTTCTTTCGAAATGATCGCTTTCAAGGAAGCACGCACTGTCCCAACCGTTCAGTGACCCCGTAGTTTCTGTTGCAGACGGCATTACACCCGGGTCAAACCTGCTATGGATCATCGGCGCAGATACTCTTGGAGCCGAGGATGGCCCAACTGGAAACGCTCGAAGCTAAGGTAAGATTTTTCGAATGAGAGTCGAAACCATAATATCCTATTATTATTTGTATGCCCGAAAATTCCATATCGCCTTTTTTGGCCCTCTGGAAAAAAATTCTATCGGAAATTATTCGGGAAAACCGGTTTTTAACTCTATAATTTTATAACGATTCGTCTGGAATTTTTAAAAAATCATTAAGCCCCATCTATTTCCTTTTAATAGCCGGCGTATGGCTGAGACTATGTTTAGATCCAGCCACTTGAACTAAATGTGTCCGTTAAAAAATATATGAACCTGTATGAATTCGCTCATCTTTACTCATTAGAACCTGAATCTCAATTCACTTATCTAAGACAGTTGGAATGCACAAGCATGCAAATAAAAATTTTACCGTAAGGAATAATGAAAAAATATTTTCATCTTGTTTAAGGGCAAAGTAAATGGCGATTTCCTATTGGCGGAGTTTCGGTTGTTATCATTACTCATCAGTCATATTAGCGATGCATTCAGCGGTTTTAAAAAGATTTTTTTTCCGTGTCCACTCTACTCACAGCATTTTACCATCGTCAGCCGTCGCGGGGAACGACTTTAAAAGAACATTCCATCGCTAAATAATATTGTTATTTTTTAGCTTTTTGGTTCTACGATAATTTTAAAACGCAGCTCGATTAGTCTAATATGTCCGGATCTATTTTAAGATTATCACTTGCGATAAACAAAGGTCTAAAAATTTCCTGGCGTTAAATATTCATAACATTTTATGTTAAACAAATACAAATTTTGAATAGGAAAATTAAATAAATGTAATTTTCAGAATGCCTTTTTACCGTAATTAATTTCCTGTTTTGGTTCTTTTAAGAAGCGGTTGGAATATATCTGAAAAATCTTGTATTATAATTCAAAACATAAATGACTATTATTATGAGTTGTTTACATAAGCTTGCACATAATTTTTTTCGGACATCTTATGCATTGTTTTTCATGGGAAGGCCACGTTTCGCGCAGAAAATTAATACTTGAGGGTTTGCTAAGCTCAAAGTAGTAATTACGAAGAAAAATAATTAATTCTATAAAGCTTTAAAACCAACAGTGGAAGAAAGTGAAAGCAAGAACGACTGAAGACATTCATATCTATTACCAATATGACGATGACGATATTAATGCAGATGAAATACGACGATTAAATACTTGAAATAGGACATTGACTGGTTGGAAAGTTAAGTATGAAGTTGTTCACCTTTTCTGAGAAGGCTTCGCTTCGATTAACATAATTCCATGTTGCAAAGGAAATAATAAAATGAGCTAGCCAACCGAACACTCTAATTACTCTCATTTAGTTTTACAATAATTAAAAATACGCCGCCTTAATTCACCCAATCCTTGAGATTTTTAACATTCTCGATGCATTGTAAGCATCTAAAAATGCCTTCAAATTGACCTTCAAATAACCTTTTTTCAACCAGTAGGTGTTGTAGCGGCGATACGGACCGTTACACACGCATTTTTCATGCTGCTGTAAAAACCTTTCTCGGTCTCGTCCCTCCCGAGTCATACGAATTAAATGCTCAGATCATCGGTGAAACTGATATCTCACCACACAAGAAATTTGTAATGGAATGAATGAAGGAAACTAAAAAAATGTAAACCATTATTCAAATGTAATTTGATAAGCTCTGCTGACTTAAAGTAAGATTTAATATTTTACGAATATCATCCAAAGGCGAAATTACACCGCGAGCGCGAATTTACGTTCTTAAGGTGCGTTTAAACTAAGCGAACATTACTGCAAACGAATTCCCTCGCTTGATGATTCTCTGGTTTCCGCCCTGCTAGCGAACATCGGCGAGAGCGAACGAACTCGTTCGTTCGCTCTTAATCATCGTTCACATTACAGCGAATCCATTCGTTCGCTTGTGTTCGTTCTCTCGTGCTCGCATAGTGTAAACGCACCTTTATACGCTGTGAAACTGTTAAAAATTTATAGCAATTGCAGCATTTACGAGGCTTAAGAAATTACTCCCTGCCTCTAGGACGTATGATCCTTCTGTAAATTTGGACGAAAAGGTAATTTGGTGCCTTACTCATCGTTAAATATAACATTCACGGATTGGTTGATAAATAACTCTTGTTAACGTCTGTCAAAGTTAGGGTGGCTAGTTCGAATTCTGCCGTGGATATCGACGTTTGTGATTACAATTATTTCCGATAATAACGGCAGATGACACCGAAAAATCGCATGAATTATAAAGCTAAACGTTTTCCAACTTCTAGATGGCGAGCATCGAAGTCTCCCTTTCCGTTACGCCTAGAAGAAGAAGAACCCCAAGCCAATCCGGGATAGCGACCCCGACTGCTGCGCCACCTTCAGCGCCCCCGACGCCTCTCGGGGACCGAGGGATCCGCTCATTCCCTTCCAAGTCCTCCCTAACCGCCGCGAGTCCAAGACCCATGTCGCGAGCTCTGTCTACGCCCACGTCACCGCCCGTTCAAGCGCCAATGTCACCGAACACGAGCACTATTATCGTCCCACCAGCCAACTCTACGGAGCACGGTTCGATCGAACTGGATACTCTGAAGAAAACGCTGAGGGAGAAGGAGAACGTCATCCAGAGGTAAATATTTTTTTTCGAACTGAAGCAGCGATTAAAAAAAGTCAGGTAGATACCACACGGAATTGAATCCGTGCGATTCCGTTATTACTAATTAATAATGTTAATCAAGTTTCATCACATAAAACTTCCTAAACGCTAAGATGCTGATTTTTATGTATTTTAAATGATACCTACGGAAAATTTTTGTTTTGAAAAATTGAGACCTCTAACGATGTGTTATATAACGTTATCACCGTAATGAGATGCTATTTACGAAACGACTGCCACGGTGGTCAGGATCCATAAAGGAGATATTTTAAAGGTTGGGCCGAAAAACATTAAAAATGGCCTCAATTTTTGGCCGGTCTCAGACATTTTACCACAGCAATAAGGTTCACATTTAGCTAGATTCACCAGAATTAACTAATGATATTTGAAAATTATAACACAAAGTTTAATATTAAATAAAACATCTAAAAGTATTTTTTCACTGAGGCAAGATCAATCAACCGTATGTGTTGCCGGACAACCTCGATTTTTTCAATAGATATCAGACTATTCATATGCAAAAAGGATGTTTAAATATGTACTAAAGAATTTTTGAAATAGACTTAAAGCAGAATAATTCTTGCCTATTGCTAGAATATTCGAAAATTTTAGTTACTAAATATATACGAGATTGTGCGAATAAATACAGGCGGAATCCAAAAAGTAATTTATTTAATCGAGCCGCTAGGAGAAATGTTTGAAAATTCGTGCTTTCCATAGTCATATTTTCTCCTGTTGCAGCTTGAAGCAGCAACTGGGGAGGTGGCCTGGAATGGGAGATCACCTCCACCCTCATTGGGAGCATTTATCAAATGGGACAAAGGGATCCATTATCGGGAAGAACGTGGCAGATAGGAATGGCGAAACTCTACGGACCCCGCTGTCTAAGGAGGAGCGTTCAGCGGCCGAGCGTAAGCTACGACACCTGCGTCAGGACATTGAGGCTCGGCGGCGTGCCATTCGCGGCCTACAGACCTCGCTTGCAGCTCTTCATGTCACCGAGTAAGGCTCAACATGCTCCAGCATCACAATCGCCTTTACTTAATGGGCCTTCAATTGCATTTGTTGGCTCATATCCAGGTGGGGGGAGATATTAGCTGGATGCAGGAGAAAAGACAATAAAAATCATGCCTCCATTTGCGCTCCTTGGCTTACCCGATCCATCCCATGATATTTAATTTCCTTGTTTACAGCAACATTGACGTGAGAATACAACAGGCAGAATTAGAGTTCAGCCTTGGACGAGAGGAACTAGAGCTCCTTACTCTGCTCGAGCAGACAAGAAATCTACAAGCAACAATTGAAGAATCAGAAGAAGTTTTGACTGCACATACCATGAGACAGCACATGAGAGACTTACCAGGAAGTACATCTTTATACTGGTTAGTTTGATACAGACAGATACTTCCTTGGATGTGATCTTTGACTAATTATCATATGAGCCTGTCAGAGTAAAAGTTGTATAAGTCAAACTTAAAGACAAAATGAAAGAAGCTATGAACAAAACCCAATTCATATTCATACGAACTAAAGTTTGACCTTTTCTGATTATATTTTTATAGATTGCAACATTCACAATAAATTGATTTTTCTATTGAACAAAGTAAAACCGTCTGTATCACATAACTAAAAGAAATTGACTTATACCACCATCTCACTTACTGGCTCATATGTAAATGACATATTTTTCTAGAATCCATTACATAAAAAGTTTTTGTGGATGTGAATTTTCTAGCAATTCAGCCTATAACAGCCTTTAAATTATTTCCTTCTTGCTTGCTTTAAATATCTTGATTGTGAATACTATTTTCTGTGGAATATGTTATTTCAATTATTAATGAAATAATGATGATCAAATTGTGTGTAGGTGTTTGAAAGATGGTGGTAATGGTCGTTGGGAAATAAAAGCTACTGAAGTTAATGTAGATTTGAGAAGGCCAAGCTTCAGTGTGGTGACAAAGAGACGCAGCAGTGAAGGAAGCAAACCAGGGTTATTTGTCGAATGGGCATCTTCTTCATGCTCCCTATCACATGGTGACAGGTATGTACACTACAAGCCATTTACAAAAAGTTCAAAAACCTTACAGCCCTGATGAGTAATCATGGATTTATGCCTTCTTGAAGAGAATATAATGAAAATAGTTAACAAAATAACTAACTAACAAATAACTAAGTTTCAATAAATTCATAATAGAGAAAAAATAAACTAGAATATTTACCATTTGATCAAGTCAATTGTTAAAATGAGCCCTGACTTTCAGAAAAAGTTATGCATTTAATCAGTAATTACTAATTGTTGATAAAGAAATTATTTAACCTAATATGTCATAAAACATTTAAAGCCTTTGTACATCCATAAATTATCATTCAAGAAATCTACCTCAACCATTACCACATAATTATAGAAATGCATGAATCTTTTGCTTTACTGGTAAATGTAACTTTTGTGATGCAATCCATTGTGCAAATTTTACTTGAAAATTGTTCAGAAATTCAAAAATCTCTTTCCAGAATTATTGAAGTAAATGGAGAGTCAGTGATAGGAAGTACATCGGAAGAAATGCGACGCATCTTAGGCACTGTGTCTGGAACAGTTTGTGTGGTGGTGCTACGAAGAGTCCATCCCACAAGAAGGACAGATACTGGTCTCAGAAAAGATGAACCTACTAGGGATGAGGAATTGGTGAACGTGTTGAAAAAAGAGCGTGATACTTTGAAGGGAGAGAACTTACGTCTTACCCACCGAATATCTTATTTAGAGGAGCAGGTAGTCGAACTACAGACTGCAGCCTCTTGCAGTGATGCATCAAAGGATTCCATGTCAGGCAGTCAGAAGGGACATATATCACCTTATAGCCTTCCTTCTGTCTTACGTGGATTGGATGTCCATCAAAGCAAACGTGAAGATAAAGCAAGCGATGTAAAATCCTCTCAATCGTCTAGTAGTGAACGAAGTGGTCAAAGCATTCAGCAAAGCTTCAATTCCTTCCCAAGTCAAACAAACCAAATAGCACCAACAGGACAAGGTCCTCGCCCACCAGTACCACCTAAGAAACCCCTAAGACTTTCCCTTCCTCGTGCAACAAGTCTCCAATCTGTGGAATCCTTACCTCCTGATACATCTCTAATCATAGCACGTAAACCCACCAAAAGAAACCACAGGGGAGAACCTCCAAGCCTTCTTGGAGAAACTCCTCAGCCTCCACCACGTGCATCATCTCGGGCAGATTCATGCCACTCTGTGTCATCTGCTCCATCCCGACATCATCATGGTTCACACAGGTTGAGCACAGATTCACAGACAATATATGATGCAATATCTCACCGAACAAGGAAAGAAGTTGGAGAGAAGTGGTGTTAATAGTAATTGATGAAAATCTTAAATTTTTTGGACATTGCTTTTATGCAGTTGATGATTTTGTTTCATTAAATTAATTGTACATATGGTTTTCACTCATAAATCAATGCTTACAAGTGTTATTCTTCTGAATAATTTGGATGAAGTACCAAAGCTTTTTTTGGCCATTAGAAGCAAATAATACATAAACAGAAGATTTAATGAACCATTATTAACATTTCCTGTTATTTCTACAGATGGACATTTTTTGAAAACTCAAGGCAAACATCAATATTCTTCGTAAAGAAGGGAATCTATTTATCTATATTACATTTCCCAAAATTAAATTATAACTACAAATGATAATCACACCTATGAAATTCAAATAGCAACATAACTTTTCATATAAGTTCTAAATTATTTTGAAAAGTAACTGAAATTTCATCAGTATATCAATTAATATTAACACTTTCTATACAACAGACTCATTATCTGGTTTAATTAGAGATACTTTCTACAGCTTTTTTTGCAAAAATAATTTCCATTTTTTCTACATTCTACTTGTACAATGGCAAACAACATTCAGACAAGCATTTTTTCATTTTCATGGAGCCATATATCATTGTCAATTGAAAGTACTTAACAGCTTTTATCAGTAAAAAAGATACAAACAGCAAAGATTACAAAACATTTTCAATTTCTGTAAGAATTCAATCACTCTACCCAATTCTATGACCATCAATCATTATCCTTGCTTTTACAGAACAAAATAAAATACTGTAGATTCCAGGTCGTAAGATGCACCTACAGTTTAGAACATTTTGCAGAAAACATTTTCAATTTACACTTATCCCTGAGCTAATGCCATAATCGCAAAAAAAACTACTGGTATGTATTTTAGTTACAAAGCTATCATCTTTTTTCTTTACCATGATGATTATTTTTTAACTGAAATACAAATCAATAGCTTTGAGCAAGGCCATTGCATATAAATCTGCCGACTGAGACAAAAAGACAAAATACCACCCATGATCATGATAAATACAGGGTAATTACAAATATATTGTTATTAAAAATCTAACAAAGACACAGTAAAAATTAGAATATACTAACAAGTAAAAACTCAACAAGTTCTTATATTAAGCTATTCAAGTTCAATGTGTTTCATTTGTGGCTCTGCAGACATCAAAACGATATTCTATTTCCTGCCATAAATTTCATAGCATAACGTGCTGAACTTTTCCAAAAGCTGCACATATACCGTATTAACCCGAATCCAAGATGAGGTTCCTTCCAAATTTCAGCTTGCGAAAATCTGGAGTCGTCTTAAATTCGAGTACGAGGTCGTATACCGTCAATATATCGCGGTCAATTGCTCGCGCGTCAATTCGTAGCGCTTCAATTCATGGCGCATCAATTCGCCGCACTAAAAACTCGTCGCGCGTCAATACATCGCACGATAAACTCATCGCGCGTCAATTCATCGCTAGACAAATTCGTCACGATGCCAATTAGAAGGCGAGACACCATGACTGGTGTACGGCAGGGGGATACACTTGTTGGGTTGGGAGTCACCCCTCGCCATACACCATCCAATGTGTCTCGCGTAATTCGCAAAGAGAATTGCGATTCATTCTGGTATTATCGAAATATAAAGATTTTTTTAGAAAGGTGTCTTCCCTGCCGTTCATCGGTCATGATGCTTCGCTTTCCAATTTGTCTCACGACGAATATGTTGATAGATGAATTAACGCGCGACGAATTTTTCGCGCGAAGAACTGACCGCGACGAGTTGTTATAGAACCGTAGGAAGTATGGTTACGTGTTTAATCGATGCTTTTTAAACACATTAAACATAAGATAAAATAATTGTATCTACTGAAATTTGCAAACCTACTTACTTAACAAAGCAGCTGTCTTCAATGGTAATTCACCGAAAACAAGCTTGATAGTTCCCTGTTGAACATGTGTCACTATTGGCAGTGATATTTTACGTTCCTTTATGTACTGAGTCACTCCAAACTTTGTGCAATGCTTTATATGTAATGGTAGGGTGTTATTCTTTTAAACTACTCTGCAAAAGGGTAACCTAGGGATAAAAAAAGCTTTATGACTCATGCGAAAATGTTTGCAGCACAGCTGTCTGGTTTGCCTTTCTATAAAACAGCTATTGAAGGAAGGCTCTTCTATGTCTGACCTAAGTGAGAAAGAAGGAATAATAGTATTTGCCCACTTCAAAAGAGATTACGAAGTGAAAATGGAAGGAAGGGGAGGCAAGGGATTTTCCTAATCACATATATAAGGTATCTCAGTCGTCTCTTGGTTCTGGTCCCTAATACCGTATTTATCCGAATCCAAGACGAGGTTTTTTCCAAATTTCAGCTTGCGAAAATCGGGGGTCGTCTTAAATTCGACTTCGAAGTCATATACCATCAATACATAGCGGTCAATTGATCGTGTGTCAATTCGTCACACGATAAACTCAACGCGCGTCAATACATCGCTCGACATACTCATCGCGCGTCAATTCATTGCTTGACAAATTCATCGCGTGACAATTTCGTTGCGAGACCATGACGAATTTGTCGAGAGATGAAGTTGTCGTGCGATGTATTGACGCGCGACGAAATAACCGCGACGAGTTGTCACAACCGCAGAAGTATGGTTACGCGTTTAATCGATGTTTTTTTAAACAAATGAAACAATTAAAATATTTGTATTTTTCATTGCAAACTTACGATCCGGAATTCAATTAATAGTCTTAATTTTAAAAGTTCATTTTTATTTCAGAAAAAATTTGTAACAAACCATTTCGATCAATGAATGAACTAGTATACCTACACTGAATGCCTGTTCAAAATATACACCAAATACAGTCAGTGAGAAATTAGGTCATAAAATCTTTTTTCTGTTTTGACAGTCTGCTAAAAGGGGTCGTCTTAGATTCAGGGTCATCTTGGATTTGGGTAAATACAGTATATAGCGAAAAAATTTCTTTCCGCAAATTGCTTTTCATTAAAATATTCTTTCTTTGAATATTTTCTGATTGATAGTTCAGGTAAGTGGTGAGCAAACCACAGCTCAAATGCCACCCCTAACAGCATTTTCTGGGGCCCACAAAGCTTTAATTAAAAAGAGATCTGTAAAATTTAACACAAATTCATAGCATTTATATTCAAATTACGACAATAAAACACTTGAGATTGAAATGTTAACCATAAAAATCTAATTTAGACTTGATTTTAACTGATATAATACCTCAGAATCTTGAGTTATTGTCCGATTGAAAGACTAATCCGGACACCAAAGCACTGACAACTTGCCAAGTGGCCCACTGAAGAATTCATAACTGCCAATAGGGTCTGCCATGTAGAAAAGGTTGCCCACCACTGGTTTAGGAGATGATTCTTTTTATGAATATATTAAAATCCCATTGGAATGTGGCATTTAAATCCGCATTTAAAGGTTAAGGATCTACTGCAATGTAAAAAGGACATTCTACTCTATTAAAAAGAATGGAGATAAATTAAAATCAATATCAAATGATTAAAGAAGGGCACTGGAAATAATAATACATGAAAAAATATCAAAATTTTATTAACTGTTAAATAAAAATACATAAAAGGGAATGGAGCATTTAATGGCATACTCCTTATAAATGATATCTTCTTACGAATGACTGGACTTAGATTTATCACACATTCTTGCAAGCAATCCTGATAACTGGATGAGAGTAGTTAAACCTTCTGCTATTCTGAGGTGAGTGGTAGCAATTTCCTAGAGAAAATTATTATATAGTAGCAAATAAGACAAATGATAATCATAATCAAGGAATAAAACAATTTTTAGAGATAACTTTTGCATTTAAAATGAGAATTAGTCATTCTTCTCCTCCATGAATATTCTGTGAATCCTATGAGCTCTATTTCAGTGAGATCATAATTATTTTAGAATGATAGTAGACCCAAATAGTGAATATATATTGTGGTTAGTAACAAATTAATTTCAACATCACAAGTAATTGCAGCTTTACTTATGAATGTGACATAAAGAAAGTACTTGGTAAAAGCTTAACCTAGTAATATTGGCTCTTTATTACAAAAAAGGAAACGAAATATGTACTGTAAACAATTTCACTCGAATAACTTCAATTATAAACTAGGAGACATTGCAGTGCAACAAACCCTAAGCTATAATAACATATTATTTCATCAAGAAAGAATTTATCATGCTAACCTCATAGCTGGAAACAAACTGAAAAACTACTTTTCTCTGATTGCGATAAAAAGACTGGGAAAACATGAAAAATGTGTATTATATAGAAGTTGGGTTGAGTTGGCTGGTTGGTTGAACTGGGTTGGATTGGTCACAGCACAAACTTGGTGGCCAAATATATTAACAGAATGGGCCAGAATTATTACTACGACTAAGTCTTTAACTGTTTCCAATACAATCCTGTCCCAGAAACTCTTAAAAGATTGGTATTCCTGGGCATCAAGATTACATGCGAGCGCGAATATCTTATTATTTATGATAGAATTACATTTAAAAGACGCTCTTAATCAGTGCATTTATCCCGATTCGATGCTTGAGTTACTTTCTCACTAATTTAACAACATAAAAAGTTTAAATTTTATTGTAAATGACTTGGTTGGCTAGAGATACCCTGTTGCGAGGGGGGCAGGTACCTGAGCTCAATTTTAGGACGAATCCTCAAGTTTCAAATGGCTAATCCGAGTTAATGATGGTCATGAGGTCTACGCTGCGGTCAGTTTTCAATGTGGTCCCAGCGTTTTAACATGAGCCAATAAAATAGTATAAAATACATTCAAGAGAAAAATACATAAATGAACATGACAATTGGAAATGATTGCACATTGGCTATACAATGATATTTTAATTAAGTTATTTACCTGTACATAACACAATTTAAGATGTAGAGGCATGTCAAAATTCTTGCATACACGAAATATGTTACCAATAATGTCTTCCGTTGCATATCCCAAGGTCCATAAATGGTGCAATATCTTAAAAGAATTAGAATCAAGTATATTAGAGTGAGATAACAGTCTTTAGAAGTATTTTAAGCATCTAAATTAGCTCCAAAATATGCCTATAGTACCGTATCTGCCTGAATAGAAGCCAACCCCCCCAAAAATTTCCACCATTTTTTCACAAAAAAGTAAATTTCGTAGATTTTATGCTGAAGTGTGCCGGGCATGCATGAACGGCCTAGAATATATAATTCGAGATTGAAAAAAAAGAGTGGGAAATGGTTTAGTTGTTGACATTTTGAAATATTACTCCAATTAATTTCACGTCGTTGAATAATGTTCCACATTCAGTGACGATAATTTCATTCATCTTCATTTCCACAAAAGGTCAAATAAAGCAATAATGATCTCACCAAGATAATTTTTCATCCAAATCTATTTCCAATGAAATTAACATTTACACTGCCTTAAGAAATTGCATTTTTATAATTAAGCACGTTCCATGTCAAGTTTTACCGAAATTCAAACAGTTGAGCATCAAAAGCTGACATCGCATTTTGCGTAATCGTCTGCGTAGTCAATGTACATAATTTTAATAGATTCCATGAATGAGGTTTTAATATGCATACAAACATTACAATGGCTATAGCAATAACTACAATAGCCAAGTAAAACTAATAGGAACTTATTTTAATGGCTAATGAAAAACAATACAAATTGCTAACTATTCTTAATGATACATATACATAGCCCAGAGAAACAAAAGAAAATATCCAATAGCATTTAGAAACGAAAGAACAGGTAACAACGGTAACAAAACACAGGTACTGCTAAATTCAATATTCTAGTTTTATTATTTATTCGTTAATATTCATTGTAGGTTAAATATTTACTTTACAAAAAATATAGTACTACTATCATTTGAACGTGAGGGCAAAGAATCTATGGGTGACTATGAGACAACCCTAACCCCAAATATTTTCTCGGCCTCACATTTAAGCAGAGGGGTGATTTTTTCATGATAGATTTTGACAGAAAACATCGGCTTATATTCGAGCAGATACGGTATATTAAATCAACCCATTTAATAAAGAAAAAGAACCTTCATAGAAAAATACAAGTTTTAAATATATATCCGGCGGGATTATGACTTTTATCTGAAAAAGCATTCAACAAAATTTGATAATAGAGTAACAATTTATATATTATGACAAAATACAACAGAATAAGTGAAAGGCAATTATTCATGTGGATATCTATCATCTGGATAATGGTAGCTCAAGCAATCCTAAAAATCCCAATTTTGAATGGATAGAGGAAAGAGAAACAGTAAAAAAATACCTTATAAGCAGAATCAATGTCTGAATTGATACAATGTTGGATCATGTCCTTTACTAGCAAAGGATGTGGCTCATCACATACCTGTAGAAGTGTATAAGACATATTAATGATGTGGAAACAAGGGTCTTTTGTAAGGGAAATTTAGTGCTGCACAAATCAATTTTTTGGGCTCGTTGGACTATTGGAGGGGCCCATTTTTTATTTAAGTTCGGAAAAACTGTAATATTAAAAACATAATGCCATCATGGCAAAACATCCTATAAAAAAGGGCCTTGTGTATGTGCGCTGGGCCTGTGGTACGTTCCCTGGTATGCCCATATGTTAAAATTAAATATATACGTAAAGCCACATTTGAAATCTCATTAATTTTATTCAGAATTCAAAGAAAATAATATAAAAAACCACAGTATTCACTGTCTAGCAAAAAACTTAAAATAATTTTTAACTTTAAAAAAGTAACTTAACAAATATTCTTACAAAATTAACAATCATCACATAATAAATCACACTAAAGGACAAGTTATTTGTCATAAAAAATAAGGTAAATATTATATTAATAATATTTGTGAAAAAAGTCAATCAAAATTATATTTTTTCTGTGGAACATCATCTACGTTTTCTGAAGTCTCAGACTCAGTAAATATCACTTTGAAGTACTCTTGGCACTAATTCTCTTTGTTTTAAACATTTTCATGATGCCTTTGTTTTTGCTTATTGAGCCACAATAAAAGTTTTCTTTGGATCCCAATCCATGACATTTGGCATGCATGCACATATAAATATTTAGTTTCGATGCTTAAATTCATAAAGGACCTTACTGATGTTTTCAGCAGAGAACCGATCTAACTAAATAGGCCATTAGCGTGGTTCAGGCTCAGATATTAAGATACCTAACCCGCAACAACGAGTATAATTTATTCATGGCATTCATGTACTACTTGAAGTAAAGAACTAGCAACTGCACAAAATTGATTATAGAGCTACACATTTGACTTTTAGAACTGCACAAAATTGTTAGAGCCGCACGTTAAAATAGGCTCTTATGGAAACATTCTAATTGTAAGATTAATTCCTAACAACAGATAAATCTTCCTGATAGAGGGTTTTTGGTTAAATCATCTTAAATTCCCTTACAGAAGACAGACTTCATCTTTACAAACAGATAAATAACAACAAAACTAAAATAAAAATTAATGACATCTAATAAATTAACAAAATTTTAGGCCATGGATGGCCAACCGATAAACAATAAGAATATTCATGTGATCTGAAAAGCCATGATGACAAAACAATACATACAATTTTATATTTGCCAATTAAAATTATAACCATGATACCTTGCTAAGTTGTAGTTATATAAATTATTTTGTCTAAATTTTCACTTTTATGATAACAAAGAATCCAATGTAAACCTATTCGGGCCACTGAAGCATCTGCAACTAATAATGGGGCTCACCAAAAGCTCAACTGTACTAATAAGAGACCTCAAACTTCAAAAAGTAATTATATAGGATGTACATTCAACTAATTGTCAATACATATATTCCTACGTGGTAATAATTTTTAATGCATTGCCAGAAAAAAGAATAAAATTTGAATAAAATACTACTTAATTACTTTACTACTTTAAAACAAAATATTAAATAACTACATTAAAAGAAAGAACTTACCTTAAAAACATTTTCACTATTGATATGACCAAAACCATTGTAAGTTGATTGCAAATTGTTTAAAGCTTGTCTCATATCTCCCTGAGCAGTAAATACAATTGCTTCAAGCCCATCCTCAGTATAAGATATCTGATAAATGTAAAATTGACATTATGTAGAGATTAGCAGTGGATGATAAATATTTCAACAATATAGCAGGAATACAATAACTCTATATCACTTTTAATTGTAAAATTCCTTAAAAGTTTAATAATAATATTTATTTTGCTTAACACATTCCACGCGGGCACAAATTTGTTTGCCATTCCCAGTGATGGGGTATTTAAAGGTCACCCCGAGCATGCTAGCACCCAAACTATAGGTAAATAGCATCCCTAGACCGATGACTTCATATGAAGTCACCCGCACTGAATGTTAAGACATCATACAATGTATAGCATCGTCCATGTAAAAAGATAGATACAAATAAAAAGTATACATTAAACACTAAGGTTAAGTTTAGCTAAAACTAATATCATAAAAATCATCAATGCAGTATAAAAAGTTTTCAATAAGAATGGATTTAAGGAAAATTTTAAATCTAATTAAAGTTAGGGCCTTCATATTTTGTATTTATGCACCATGGTATGATCCTCAAAGGCCCCCAAAGTTTTCTTAATATACATAAGGCATTGATAAACAAATATTGAGGGAAGAGACATAATCTTTAACTTAATGAAAAGTGGCTTACAATGCATTCTGAAATCAACACCAGAGATAAGTCTTACTGCCTTCTTTTGGATTCAAAATAATTTGATAGATGAAGAACTGTTTGCCCAAAAAAGTGTCCCATACATTAGGTGACTATGCACATGTGCAAAGTAGAACATCCTTAGAACATCCATATCGACATGTGCGAAGCTTCCTAATCATAAAAATACCTTTAGATACTTTCTTAGCAACATGATCCATATGCACCTCCCAGTTTGATATGTTACAATTCAACACAACACTATTCTTTCACTTACATTTTCTGCTTGGCAAACCTGCAGTACTTTAGCTAATATTTGCATATCCGATAGAATGCCAAAACGAACCATTGCACACCGTGACTGTATGGGCTCAATTATTTTTTCAGAATTATTACATGCCAATGCGTAGCGTGTAGTATTGCTGTATTTCTCTAAAGTACGCCGTAAGGCCTGTTGTGCACCATCAGTCATACTATATAAGTAAACGTAGAAAAAAGTCATGAAAATTGCCTAACTAAAAAAATCATTTTAAAAAAATTCCATTTATTATGAACCATATCAGGATTAATATAATAAACAATAATTATTATCTATATGAACAAAACTTTACACGATTCAAACGATAAGACCATTCAAAATTCACTATATATTTTTATACCTGTCAGCTTCATCTAAAATGATGATTTTGTGCTTTCCCGTTGGCAATGTAACCCTGCGCTGGGCAAAATCCTTTATTTTGTTACGAACTGTGTCAATTCCACGGTCGTTGGACGCATTAAGTTCCAGGACCGCATCTTTAAAATGAGGGCCAAGTAATGTTCTCGCCAAGCATAATATAGTTGTGGTCTTGCCAATTCCAGGAGGACCCTGAGGATGTATTCAAAATTACATTTTCTCTTTCTAAGTGTTTTAATTCTCATATCCAGAAATGTGATAACAATTTCCATAAAAATGCTCTTTCCTGACGTTGCAACACCTGCTACAGCAACGAAGTGGATTAGATTATGAATACTCACGCTGAGAATAATATTTGGCACATTCCCTGTTTTCGCAAATACTTCCAATCTTGCAACCTCTTCTTCATTTCCAACAATATCAGAAAAAACTTTCGGTCTGTACTTTTCAATCCTGTAAGTGAAACGTTGAAATAGGCCCTACACTTAAAACAATGGCACACTGCAAAAGTCATAGAATGTAGTTGTATAATAGAATACAATTAACTATAATCTAGTCACTACATACCATGGCACAGAGTGTCGGGCAGTATTGGAATTAGGCTGTTCAATTGCCTTGTCACTGGATTGACCCGCAGTTGAGGTTGAGCAGCTGGGGCCGTCTTCCATTTTAACTTATAAATGTATTAATGAAGGCAACACTGCAGGATATAGGATTATCTGTCAATTGTAGACATGAAAGATCGTATACAAATAGTTATATCACTTCATCACCATTGTACAACCATAGAAGTAATGTTGGCGCCAAAATGAAACGAAACTGAATTTAGTAACAAACAAATGAAATACGATAATTCCCACAGCCACAGATAAAGAATTTCCTAAGATCTCTTAACCAATCTGTGACTCCGTAAAATGCACCATACAAGGAAGAACTCACGAAGGTGAGGCTAAGTCATCGGGGCCGACTGTAGACGATCGCTAAATCTTCTTGATCATGAATTTTGCTGGTGTAGTATTTATGGCGATCAAGAGCGCGAGCATAGCTTAGATTTTTTTCTATATTGACGGATTTTGGCTATGCGGTTGTCTACCGGTGCATTATCTGTGGTGTTGTGGGAACCGCCTTTTTATTTTGTATACTAAAGAGGCAGCGAAAGTTGTGAGAAATTGGAACGAATACTAGTTTTCAAGTGGACATGGCTGTCCTTTTAAAAAACGTCACGAATAGCATCTGGCATGCATTCAATGCCTTGTCTACAGACAAAGTAAATGTAATGAAGTCGAAACTTAAGGTATTGTGATCTACATCGATTTAAATGCCTATGAAGTTACACTAGTCACTAATCTCCTTGTTGTTTTGTTTTTATCTTGTACGTTTGTAGCCTTTTGGAATTTATAGTTAATTTTTTGATTATTTTTCGAGTCGAAAATGTAATTTTTATTAGTACAATTTATCTACATGTCTAGGTTTTGACAGCTAACATAGGCACATTGTTACATTTATACGGTGTTGAAAAAGGATTAGATCATTACCGAAGTACATCTATTCTGAATTTTGAGCATTTTAAGTACTACCTTCAAAAAGAAGTAAGTAGTGAATCAGAAAAGCACTAGTGTAATAAAATACTTGAATATTGTAAGATTGCCAGAAATTTTATTTTAGGTGTTTTCTTCTGTAAGAGATACCATGCAGTTGGATGAATTGAGGTTGTACGAGTCAAGTATTGATGAGGTCTGCTGGTTGGTCTGTAAGAAAACTTATTTGACTAGAGAAAATCCTTTATTCCCCGACATTTGCGTCTTCCAGATTTTTAGAATATTCTGCTTACTTGCCGAGATGATCCCAAACGGGAAAGAATCCTTCCAGGTAAAAATTTTACTTCAGTTTAAAAGAATATTTAAAAAAAGATAATTTAACTAGAGAACTTTGTTTTAAATTCCTACAAAAGTAGTAGACGGTCAGTTTTCAAAGTTTTCAGTGAATGGAGGAGGATTTTGAAATCCTGATTAAGTTGAAATCTTTGGCATAATCTATGCATGAGGCTGAATTTTTTTGTCTTTAAAATCATGTGTTAAAATTTTATTAAAACTCTGTTTTCACATGTATAAATTAAACAGGTTCATTGTGCTAGCATATGAAGTTAACTGGAATAATATTGATGAACATTTAGTAAAATTTACTATGTTAAGTCAGGAATTATTATTGAATAAATTGTTAACTATTTGCTCTTTTCTATAGGTTGTGTTGAACTTTGCTGAAGTAACACTACTGGTCACACAACTGGATTCTTTGCTAGGAATTTCTCTAGCTCCTGGTGAAATGGAAACTACCATCCAAGATAATGTAATTGAGTCGCCATTGGGTTTTCCTGAATTTTTGTCATTATTGGAGTCTAGGCATGTCTCTTCTTACATTCCTCCCAAGACCACCATATCAAGTATAGGTAGGCCCCTTTCTGGTGTAGAGGGTACCCATGGTTTGGAAGAAGGTGCAATTAAAGAGGCCATTGCTGAGCTCCATGATACATATGTCAGAGATGTACTCAAAAAGGTATGTAGTGTAACTGTGCTAGTATTGCCACTAACATTTAAGTTTGATTTTTTGGACACCTGAGTCATTGTCTTTTTACAATTTGTGAAAGACTTCAGTTATTTTAATAATGCATAAGTCCACATATAAGAAACTTATTATTAAGTAGTTAACCTTCTAGCACAGGGGTGCGCAAACTTTTCATGCCGCGCCCCAATTTTTGTTCAAAATACAAACTTGGGCCCCCTACCATGGCTGGCAGGATTTTTATCAAGATTTGGTGTTTGGGAGGGGTTTTATGTCGATGATAATTTTGAGAAATAGTATGTTACAAAAACTGGTATATTTTATTAAAACTGAAAATAACAAAATAATTCAAGATAAATACACAAAATGTACATTCTCATAGGAAGAAAATCAAATATCACTAAATTAATGAAATTATACAGCAATATGAATACAAAAATAAATATCACAGTTTTAATTTAACAATAGGAAAAGCACAAAAAAAGAAAAATTACACTTGATATATGAATAGATTTAATTCAATGGGATCTGTGGGCTTGTCTCTTACTGGCAATTTCGCCCAGTCTCGGCTTAATTGATGAAATCGCCACTCTCAATTCTGATTCATGGTGTTCTTACTGACAATTATTTTATTAAATTTATTTGTAAAACAATAAAGAATAAATCCACCGGTTCGGAACTAAACATTGCACATTTCAATAGACGTATTCACATGACGGCTTTCGTTGGACAATGTACTGCAGTATAATGCTATAACGCAAACTGTAAACAAAGTCATGGTCACACTGAATAGAGAGAGATGATTCCCAGCATGTTACTCTCGTAAATACGAAAGATTACAGAAATATAACATTGTAAACAAAAAAGATATATGAAATGTGAAAAAAGAACTAAATTTTCTTACAGTTAAAATTAAATCATGGCTATAATCGCGCCCCTCGCATCATTTGTCGCGCCCCCTAGTTTGTGCACTCCTGTTCTAGCAGACTAAAATCTCATAAGAATTGGAACTTTTGTAGACTCCTAGCAGCCTCTATAAGCGGACTAATTATTTTTTTTTTTTGAGTTCTACTTCTCTTATTTATTTATTTACTGAATTTTAATGTCCTCCCAACATAATAATAACAGGGTACACAGTCACAATATTAAAAGTAATCCAAAAAAATCTGATGTGGTCACCACATGACTTTCTCCATACCTGCAATATTTTTAAAAATTCCAAATAGGTTAAACGATAATAAATATTTTAAGGAACTGCGAGAAAAATTTCAAGACTTAACATAGAACAGAAATAAACTCAAACTGTAGATTTCTGATACTGAATATAGCCCAAAGCTCCAACAATTGAGAAAATAAAAAAAGCGTGAAGCGTTTACAATAGTCACCAATAGGTGGTGTGGCAGTGGCAGCTAAATAATTTAGTTTTTAAAATATCTCTTCAACAATGCATTATATGGGAAAATGTTTTGAACAAACATTATAGAAAATTAAATTTCCTACAACTTTTATTCCAATATGTTTTTACATTTATCAAATATTAAAGCAAATATTTCAAAAAACGAATAAGTGACAAGAGTAAAAACCCACTTCCGGTTGACTGATGTCTACCAAAAACTAATAAGCACTTCTTCCTTTAACAAAAATGTCAAATACCTAATTTCACGCTGATCTGATTAATAGTTTTTGAGTTAAAGCGCCCACAGAATTCCGGTCACAGACACACCCACAGACATCATCGAGAAAATAGTCAAAATAGGTTCAGGAGACCTTAAAACATGTATTTCCATTGAAATCTCGAATTTGATATTTTTCATGAAAACAATACTTTCTCTATACTTCATATATGGAGAAAGTAAACAAGAAAAAGAATACAATTAATTGCTATAAAACGATTTAAAATTGACAATGTTTTTTTACTTTCAAAGATATCAACTTTATCACATATTAGCTGAAAGTACCCTGCGTTGCTTAGGAATTCTAATAAACCAAAAAAGAATGATTTATATTAATAAAGTAAATATGTACCCATCAAATACTTTTTTTCACTTCTGTTTTTTTTTTAAATAATTTTTTCCACTTTTGTTTGATACTTCACAAAGGTCAGAAATGCTGAGTATTATAATTCAAGTTTCATCAAAGTCGGATTGACCTATGGCGATTTATATAGCAAATTGAGGGAATTGTAATGTAGTTCACGCGACTTCCATCGCAGCTTCACACAGCTTTCAGTTGATGGCACGACATCATCTAATCTATTGTAGTATCGTGCACAGCGTGCAGTTCATGCTGCTTCCAT
Source organism: Tanypteryx hageni (assembly GCA_028673005.1). Taxonomy (NCBI): domain Eukaryota; kingdom Metazoa; phylum Arthropoda; class Insecta; order Odonata; family Petaluridae; genus Tanypteryx; species Tanypteryx hageni. The sequence goes on along the minus strand of CM054113.1, from coordinate 98,008,560 downwards.
ATGATATCACTTATGCTTATGTGAAGTGTCCTGCACAGTGTGCTTGCAATATAGCAAGTTTCATGATGATAGCTTCAAAGGTGTGAATTTGTATTGTGGACAAACAAACAATTTCAGATTTATATATTAAGATAGCATTTATGATGTAATTAGACTTCTTTCCCACAAAAATCAGGATATGATTTATGTATATTGTAGAAAAGAATATACATACTTACTAGCTTACTTAGGTTCCTATGTTAGTTGAAGATGGATGGTATGGAATTTTGTAGCCAAGTTGTTCCGCTAGGAAGGTGCAGCACAATCAAGTTTCATCATAAGAAATTGTCATTTTTTAAATTTGATCTTCCAGTTATTAAAACAGTTGTTAATATATTACAATATAATAAATAAATAAATCCTAAATATTTTATTTCAATTTCTCAGAATCCTTAAGTTATTGACAAAAATATTAAATAATTCACATAAAGCATAAAATAATAAATAATAGTAAAAAATATAGGGTTCTGAGTTATTTAAAGAGAGTTAATTCATATAATTAGTATAGACTTTTTATGTATAAGGTCTCTTGCAAATTCAAATAACTTATGTTGGCTGTGTCTCATTTAGGGTTATCTTCATAAGAAAGGAGAACTATTACCAACATTGAGGGAATATTGGTTTGTCCTTCAACCAAACCGACTGGCATTCTTTAAAGGTCGTACAGAGGAAGAGTCTGGGGGAGAACCCCGTGCAGCTATCCTTATAGGGCCTCAATGTAGAGTTGGTGTTTCCCCATCTCCTCGCATGGGAGCTCATGATTTTAGATTCATCCTCACCACTGAGGAAAGGAGTTATGAACTGGCAGCTCATGACCAGAGGTATGAAGTTTTTATTTTGTTCTTCTCTCTTTGTTCGGTGTATTTAACTTTTGCAGGTTAATATTGTCTTAGTGGACTTTTTTACATCATCTTAATATCACCAGAGCTCAACGGGTTTTTATCAGATAATTGTGATTGTCGTTTTGCAGCTTTTATTTGTCTGGTCTACCTTATTGTTTCTAGTTTTATATATGAAATGATACACTGGTGGTGTAGTGGTTAGCGTGTCGGCTTTCTATTGCAAAGTTCGGGGGTTCAAACCCCTCGAATGGAGGTTTTATTTATAAAAAAAAAACTATCATCAGTGCCTGGCAGTAGGCAGCAGTACTGTCAGTATGGTATAGAGCCGAAAACAAATGATGTTGGTTGGGTCTATATCCAATACAGCTGTAGGCGTGATCAGGACGATTTGAACGGCTACAGTACTGCGATGTGGAAAGCAAGAGGGAAACTACCACATTACAATCCCTAGTAAAGATTATATGGTTGGACAATATGAGTTCTCTCGAGGTAAAACAATCCGGAGGTAAAATAGTCCCCCAATCGGATCTCCGGGCGGGGACTGCCTTGAGGAAAACATTTGTCGAAAGTAAATTACGAATAGGGACTTGGAACGTAAGAACTATGAGAAAGGCAGGAAAGCTAGAGAACTTGAAAGAAGAAATGAGAAGAAATAGAGTTGACATTATAGGGCTAAGCGAAACTAGATGGGAGGGAGAAGGACAGTTCGACTCGGAAGAATTCACGGTAGTTTATTCTGGAGGAAATAGTGGGGAAAGGGGAGTAGCTCTGGTACTTAGGAAAGATATGATGAAAAGCGTGACAAAGATAATAGCAACGAACGATAGACTGATGGCAATAAAGCTAAAAGCAGTCCCAGTGGACATGCTGATAATCCAGGTATATATGCCAACGTCAGCTCATGACGATGAAGAAATAGATGAGATCTATGAGCAAATTAATGAAATTTACGAAGAAGACGGAAGAGGAAAGGTAAACTGCATAATAATGGGAGATTGGAACAGCATAGTCGGAGAAGGACAGGAAGAAAATGTTGTCGGGCAATACGGACTTGGGAAGAGAAATCGAGGAGGGGAGAAACTCGTAGAATTCTGCATCAATAATGACCTTGTAGTGACTAATACATGGTTCAAAAACCATAAACGAAGGTTATACACATGGAAAAGCCCAGGAGATAGAATGAGATGCCAAATAGATTACATCCTTGTAAAACAAAGATTTAGGAACAGCATAAAGAACGCCAAGGCATTGCAAGGAGCAGACATTGATTCAGATCACAGCCTTCTAATACTTGACGTGAGTACAAAGCTCAAACAAATAAGAAAAACGAGAAGAGAAAGACAGACCTGGGACCTACAAAAACTGAAAGAAAGGCAGGATGTAGTCAGCATGAAGTTGGAAGATAACCTAAGAAAGTTGGAAAACAAACCGAAGACCGTCGATATAGAATGGGATGAAATTAAAACCAGTATCAAGGATACCTTGGATAAAGAGATTGGAAAACAAGAGAAGAAAATCAGAAAACCATGGATCACGAAGGAAATGCTGGAGAAAATGGATGAGAGACGAAAATGGAAAAACGTTAACAGTGAAGAAGGTAGAGCCAACTATAGGCGTATAAACAATGAGTTGAGAAGGGTAACAGATAAAGCTAGAGAAAATTGGCTAAAAGGAAAATGTGATGAAATAGAACAAATGGAGAAATTAGGACGGTACGATATGATGTACGCTAGGGCACTGGAATTAGAAGATAAGAAGTCTAATGGAATTTGTGGTAAAGGAATTATGAATACGGATGGGAAGATAGTCTCAGAAACAAAGGATGTAGCACAGGTATGGGAAGAATACATTAAGGAATTATACAGCAAACAGACAGGAGCGGCAAAAATAGAACTGGAAAATGAGGAAAACATTGAAGAAGATAACTTAGGACCAAGTATTATGGAGAGCGAAGTAGAAAAAGCGATAGTGGAACTTAAGAAGGGGAAAGCCACGGGCAGCGATGGAATACCGGCTTAGATACTTAAAGTCATAGGACCAGAAGGACTAAAAGCGATCACGAAATTAATTAATAAGATTTACGACACGGGAGAGTGGCCTCAGGATTTCCTAGAAGTAACAATGATCCCTCTAAAGAAGAAGCCAAAGGCAATGCAGTGTAAAGATTACAGAACTATAAGCCTTCTGTCACACACATCGAAGATCATCACGAGGATTCTTAATAAAAGGCTGGAGAAAAAGGCAGAAGAAATAATAGGGGAAGATCAATTCGGTTTCAGAAAAGGACGAGGAACTAGAGATGCTATAGGAGTAGTTAGAATCATATCAGAAAGGGCAATAGAATACAGTCAAGATATCTGCGCATGTTTCGTAGACTGGCAGAAGGCCTTTGATAGAGTAAATTGGGTAAAGTTGATGAAGATATTAAAGGATATAGGTGTAGACTGGAAAGACAGGAGACTGATTAGGAATCTATATGAGAATCAAGTTGTAAAGGTCAGGTTTGAGAATGTGGACACCTGCGGAATAAATATCGGTAGAGGAGTAAGACAAGGATGCTGCCTATCGCCAACCCTATTCAATATATATGGAGAAAGTCTAATGCAAGAAGCTTTAGAAGGCACAGGGGATTTCAAAATTGGAGGAAGGATTATAAGAACAGTAAAATACGCAGATGATCAAGTACTTCTAGCAAGAAAGGAAGAGGAGCTACAAAAAATGATAAATAGACTAGTGATAACAGGTAGAAAATATGGTATGGAAATAAATACAGAAAAATCCAAGGTCATTCGAATATCGGGTAAAGAAGAGAATCTGAACATAACTATTGGGGGAAAGCCATTAGAACAAGTTTCAGAATATAAATACCTTGGAAGTATCATAACACGAGAGGCAAAATGTACGGATGAGATCAAAACTAGAATAGGAAAAGCAAAAGCGGCTTTCAGGAGAAAGAAACAACTACTTACAGGGAATATAAGGGAAGATATCGGCAAGAAGTTGATAAAATGCTACGTATGGAGTATAGCATTGTATGGGGCAGAAACATGGACGCTAAGGAAAAATGACATCAAATACTTGGAAAGCTTTGAAATGTGGACTTGGAGGAGAATGCTGAAGATAAAATGGACAGATAGGATGAAAAACGATGAAGTGCTACGAAGAATAGGAGAGAAGCGAATGATTATACAGACTATCAGAAAGAGGAAGGCTAACTGGGTTGGACATTACCTGAGGAGAGAGAGTATGATTAAAGACGTGTTAGAAGGAAAACTAGATGGGAAAAGGGAAAGAGGTAGGAAAAGGTTTCAGCTGATAGACGATCTGAAAGAGAAAGAGAGTTATCAAGATATAAAGAGGACAGCTGAAAATAGGAGTATATGGAGAACCAGGTTTAACCATGAATAATCACGGACCTGTCTACGGACAGACTACCTATGATGATGATGATATGAAATGTTTAATTAGGTATGTTAAAAAAATTGTTTACCTGAACTTCACTGGTAGCTAATGATATTTTCAACTCCTCTTATGTCAGCTATTTCTTTGGAATTGATCATTCTAAAAGGTTTAGTTGCTTTCCTTATTATCCAGCATTGATTCATCTAGGAAAGTCAGGACAAAAATTATCATCTCAGGTTAACTCAATCTCTAGTATTTTTCTATTGGCTGATATTATGAACAAGATTGTGTTTTTGTAAATTTTTGCCACTGAATGGCAGTGGCAAACAGTTTTGGCTATTGACTGGTTTGTAGTAATTTTTGATGCTGATTAAATTAGTAAAACAGGGTTTTCCAATGGGATTTCAGTGTTCACCAAACTTGTGCCAATCAAACCATCATATTCATCACATAATATAAGATGTGTACAGTGTTCATAAATTGAATGTGCAATCTTTTTAAAAGAGTTTTGAGACAAACTTTACTGTATGGGCCTTCACTTGATGATACTCCATCTTAAAAAACACGACAAAATTGTAAAAGTTATTTTTGTCATGTTTTTTTGTGTAGTTTCATGTTTGTAAACCATCATCACCTGGGATTGATAATTTGCTCAATCAACCACAGTAACCCATGGGTTTTTAAATATTGTCATAGGATATTTTTCCACTCCTCATTCTCCAAAATTCAAAGCATGGTTATTATAAGACTCCAAATTTGTTATTATGGGAAACATATTCCACACATCAAATAAACTTAAATTTCATATGGTTTCAAAACTATAAGAGAAAATAAAACTGATGAAGATTATTGATTTGCCACTTGTGGCTAGTGAATATCCCTGTATTTGGTCTTCCTTTGGACAATCAGCGCATAACTATTCTGGCATAGCATTACAATTGAAAATTCTATTTATGGAGTTACAGAAAAAATAACATTTTTTGTTACTACAACACTCAGATGACCGAAATACTTTTTAAAATGTAAGCAGCCAAAATCAGGTCAAAACTGACCAAAACACATTTGTTTGGGTTTAATGTAGTAATTTTTTTTTGCTTTAAAACAATTGTCATCTACAAGCATATTATAATGATCTTATAATATAATTAATGAATTTATATAGCAAACAATATAATACTAAAATATAATAATGAATAGAAATACCCAAAAGGGGATTCCCTCAGAGGAATCCACCTATACCATTAGTCTGGAGGGCTGGGCTATTCTGTGAACAAAGAAAAAGGGTCTGAATGGAAAACCAGGTAGAAAAGTCACACTTAGACCAGTAGCCAGTAGTTTTGGAAAAAAAACTAAAACAGCCAAAACTGGTTCAGAACTGACCCAAGAGCAAATTTAGATAAATGAACTAGTTTTGTCGGCAAACAGTTAGGTAAAATTTCGAAACGGCTTTTGTAAAAGGTTTACAATGAGTTGATAGGAGGATAACTAAAAGCTCAGTTTTCAGAAAAAATAATTGGAGCAAATATTAAAGAAAATCATTTTTCTGGGTCATTTTTGACCCAATTTCGGCCATCTGAGTGTTAATATTTGATTCATAGATATATAAAATAGTAAATTAGAAAATGCAATTACTGTAAAACTTTTATTTTTGCCAAAATGGAATGTAACTCTCTGTAAGATACCCTCTTATACAAAATATATTTTAACTAAGTTACAATAGAAATATAGTGAAGTTTTCAGTACTATGTGAATAGAATGTAAAATACAAGGTATCAATAATTTTTTCCACCTTTTACAGGATTTCTGCTATTCATAAGTTACCTTTTTATGAAAATAATTTAAATAAAAGAAAAGTATTTTTTGTTTACCATGGTATCTTTTATATATACCATATTTCTTAGCATATAAGATGCACTTTTATCAGAAATGTGACCCCCAAAATCAGCCTGCATCTTATATGCTGCAAGTAAGATTAATTACGTTCTCAATACTGACTCTAACAAGCACACTTATCCCCAAAATGGAATAATTGCCAGTCATTCATCGCAAAAACAATAAATATAGATTATTAATAATTAATAGTGAAAATTTTGTTATTATATACAGTAATACCTTATGTAACATGAATTCCGAGGACGCATTTTCATTATTACGCTTTAATACATGCCCACTCACAGTGATTACAATTTTGGCATGTTTGTGATGTTTTAGTTCCTAATGAGCCTGTTGAATAGCACGATTAATGTCACGGAACAATAGAATTCGTGTAGACTCCATAAATATTTTATGTGTGTCTAGCATAAATAACGTTACGTGTATTGAGATTGCAATGGCTACAAAAGTGAAAAGATATGCCTATGCTATTAGTTACAAGCTTCAGGCGACTCTATACACAAAAAATGCACAGAAACCGAGTAGCAGCACATCATTTTGTCCACCTCCCACAGAAAAAAAGATTCGTGAATGGAGAAAACGAGGAAAAACTAAATCTGATGGGATAAGAGAAAGTCTTCGTAAAGTTGCTCTTAAATGGCCACAACTAGAGGAGGAAGTGATGGATAGTAGAACAGAGGTGGTTTGGTATTGCTGTATCGATCAAAATCATTATGTACGAGGCAAAATAGTTGCAGAAGAAAACGGCCTAGTTGAGTGTACGTATCGTTATTACATATGCATTCCATTTATTATTTATCCCATTATATTAAAATATAATCTTGAACTTGAGTTGAAGTAAGTACTATCGGTAAAGTGTATCTGTATGTGCGATGTGTGCGGTGCACTCTGTCAGCTTAATTGTCTCTTCTCCAGGAGAAAAATTATTTTTTCATCTTGGTTTCCATTCATCTTAAGCTGGGAGGGCATTTTGTATTAAATTATAGTATTGGTGTTTTTCCAATGTACTTAAGCAATTGGACTCGTTTTTATTTAACATCTTTTTGATTTTATTGAAATCCATTGTAATATATTTGCCCCACTAATTTTTGCATTGAGAATTTTTAATGACTAAGAATTTATATTTTGGGTTCTTGTAGTTCTGAAGTAATTCTTTTAACATATATTTAACTCTATTAATATTTGGCTATATGTTGTCTGCTTATGATTTTTGGTGTACTACTACAATATGGCATATAAAATGTTAAGTGTATGTTGATGTTAAGAAGGTATCTAGCATAGATTTTAGGTAGTGCTTCACTAATTTTTATGCCCATTTCATTTTGTCAACTTATTTTCTCAATTACCATGCTTTTGAAGTGGACAGATTTATAATTTAGTGGTATATTTGCTTGGCTGATCCCTGCTAATTTACACAGCTAGATTTAAAATTAAATCACTTTTGGCAGGCAGAGCTTTTCACAGAAAAATTTTGACTTTTCCATTTAATGTACTAGAGCTTAGTAATGCATATGAAACTTTTTTAGTATTATCTTATGTACTATCTAAAGACTTGCATTATCTTTAGAGCTTGCTATCAAATGCTGCTTAGCTATCGATAGAAATACATTTGTGCGAATGCTCCTCTTTTAGCCATTCAGTAATTTCACGCATAATAATTTATGATGTTAGAATAATTTATATTATTCCTGTAGATGTTAGGTATCATCATCTGACAGAATTTTAGCTGGAAGTAATGTACCTATATATTTATTTAAAACACTTTGTGTAAAATGCTAAACATATGAGTTGATGGTCATAGAAAATGCTACACTGGTTTGTGTGTACTACTCGTAACAGGTATTTTATAAAAAATAGCTAGTAGTTTTTGTAAGATACAAATGAAATTAATGATGAATGTCTTGAATGATTGAATTTCAACATCACAAATGTGAAATCAAATTGATCATTTTTATTAATTACCTTCAAATACAAGTACTTATGTCTTTGTCACCCTTCTTTTGAAATTAGCCTTACTTTAATTTACATGATTTTACTGACATTAAAGATGAGTATCAATATAAAGTTTTTAAATTACCCCATAAAATTGCAATTTGGATATTGATGGAAATGTAATGTTAGTACTTTTTGTGTATTTTTCCAAAATTATTTCTACTCTTTCAGGCTTTGTTTTTTGCTACAGTGTGTGGCATTCTGTTGCCATGTCACCTCCTGCCATCTACCTACAGCAGTGTGGAGGGTATAAATTAAAATGTAAAAATATGTTAGTAAATCAATTGCTACATATGTAGAATAGCTTTGCTAAATTACTTAACATTTTTTGTCGCTTGTATTAATTTAATTCTTACATTTAGGTTTATTCGAGTTCTGTAAATAATTGCATGCTTTGGGTTTAACATATTAAAAAGCTTTCTAATTTTTTAGAACTTGATAATGTGTTGCTGTATTTTCTTTATTGTGTTTTGGGTTATTATTCTTGGATCATGACTCTGATTGTCAAAACTAATGTGAATGTATTTTAAGCAGATTTATTTTTTAATTGATAATATTCTCTATGAAAGGTAAAAAAGTTCATCGCTCTATTGCAAAATTTGGTGAACAAAGTATGAAAACTAGCACATTTAATATTTGAATGTTTTTCTCCTAGGCAATACATTTTTAGGATATTTTTATATTCTTTACTAAGTTCGTAATATAAATTTCCTTTTTGAGATATTATCAAATTTACAAAATTTCTTCCTTGAAAAAATTTATTCACATTCAACTGAATACAGCCATCCTTCTTTATATGAACTTCCATTTTACGAGTTTTTGTTTATACGAACTGAGCAATTTAATACCTATTTTTCAATTTGCAACTAAATTTTCGCTTATACGAGTTCGTTATGTTTGCATGAAAATCCTATTTTTCAAATATTGAATATATTTTGTTTATACGTGCTCTATCCGCTTTGGGAAACTTGGTATAGTTCGCCAGATTGCATCACACTGCTCCAAAGAAAAACCATCATCTCTGTCTCAGTACGCGGATTGCCATTCTTTGTGAAATTTGGTTTGCTGAGTTCGCTTTTTACTGTCTTTAAAATTTTTTTTCTTATTTTATTGTATGCATTTTCCAAATCTTGGTGTGTTGATGTTATCCATAGGGTAATTCATAGGCTAGCCTATCGTAGGCTAACATACGCTAGGCTATCATAGGCTAATACCTCTAATATATAGAGTAAGACATCATAGGCTAATGATTAAGGATGTCATTTAAATACATAGGAAGGAATGGGAAAATAATTTTCATTTTATAAATTTTTGTGGAATGAATTAAGTTTGTAAAAAGTGGGAAGGCTGTATAGAAAATTTGAGACAAAATTTAAAGCAGTATCAATCATTGTAACTTCAAAGTTGCAAGCATTTAAACCTTTTATATTTAATATTTCTTTCATTAGCATTTATGAACTGTCATTTCTTCCCTTTTCTAGTTACATATTTAAGAAGTATGTCTTTCTTCCCAAGTTTCTGGAAAGAATGTATGTTAAATAGGCATGTATTGTATTTTCCAGTTCTTTATTTTATGGCCAATTTTGAATTAATGAAACTAATTAGGGAAGGCTCAACTTTTCGAAATTGACTCATTATTGTTGAAAAAAATTAGGTGAAATTTGTGACCAATTTCATTCAAACAAATAACTTTTTCAGAACCAGGTTTTGTTATGCAACAACTTTAGGTGAGGAATACAGACAAAACCAAATGTATATATTCCAAATTATTTCTAGAGGAAATTGAAGAATAGTGAAAATTTATCTTTTCCCACCAATTTTCTCCTCCTTATCATTCTTAAACTAATCTTTGTTCATCCCTTCCTGGAAGCAGATGACAAGACCTTTACTCCCTCTCTAAGGCTATTTTCAACAGATCTCCTCCCCTGACTGATTTTGTCTGTTATCCTCACCTGAAGGTTTTTCAATGCATCAAGAACTGGTTGTGAGTTGAAGTTATCAGTTTCAGTGAACTTGTTTACTTTTTCTTATTCATTAATACTGAGTTAATCTCTTATTGATGGAACTGTATTTTCTGTTGATCTTGATAATGTAGTGCTTAAGCACGTTTAGTACACTGTAGCATAATTATTCACAGTAGCTTATTATACTTGCCTGCAGCCAGTTTTTTATTTATTAGTTAGCTTCAGTATACTTTTAGCTTACTTTGCTATCATCAAAATAAATTATTTAATTGCTACTCCTTTTCTTAATTAAATTACCTCTTATGTGCCATTAAATTGCAGAAGTTTTAAAAATCATTTACTAAGAAGAACTTGAATTTTATCTCTGAAAAATGAGATTAGAATGTAGAAAACACATTCTATTGATTTACTTTGAAATAATTCATCCAACAGTAAACAATGAAAATTTGATTTTAGTTATTGTATTTTGTAATTTTATATCATTGAAATATTATTGAAGAACTTTCATTTGTAAGACCATTTATATAAATTCAGTGAATTCTACAAAAAAAGAGCTTTCAAAAATTGCACTAATGTCAGTCAAGGAGTCTAATATTGTTTATTAAATATATTTTTGTCAGGACACGTTTGCAATGGATAAGTGCTTTACAAGTGGCTCTTGCGCACTGTAGTGATGGCCTTGAAGGCTACCAACGACAGTTGGCTCTGAGACGTAGAGTGCAAAGGCAACAGAAAGAAGAAGAAGAGCGTCAAAAGCAACAAGCACAGGCACGTGCCTCTGAACCTATTCCTGCTTCACCACCCGAACAGCAACTACTCCCTTTATTACTACGGGTTGAAGAAGCTCGAGCTCAGCTGCAAGCTGAAAAAACGGTATGTTTTTAAAATTGTTATATTTTTACTAGAAGGAGATTAGGGATGTGTAATGACTGATACATGTTGACATTGCTAACCTAATTATTATAGTTTAATGTGCCTCTAGGGGCGCTATTCCTACTCTGCCACCGTTTTCAAAATCTTCACCCAAAAGAGTTAGGATTTTTTGCAAAGCTAATCCGAAAAGTGTTTTAAACTGTTGGGAACCACATGCTAAATTGCTTAAAAAATTGGAAATTCTAACGTAAAATGACGTGAATAGCGGGAAAACTTAAAATGAAATAATGTAAATACAGGGTTTTACTTACTTTGGAATCATAAGAAAATTGATGGGACTCTTATAAAATGTTGTAAAAAGCAAGAAAACATACATTGCGATAACGTAAATACGGCATTTTACTGTATGTATGTGTAGAAGCTTCTACGTTATGTTTCTGTGTTGTTTTTGGTGTTATTTTACGTGTGTCGCTTCGACATCCCCAGGGCCTCGCCAACTTGAAGTCGACCGATTGGTGAGTGTTTACTGGGGTTCTTCATCCCTAACATCTTGTTGCCATCCATATATCCCTTTTACCTTTCCTTTTCCATATATATATAGATATAGATATATATGTGTATGTATATATACATACATACAGGTGGCCCCCGTCGAGCACGGGGGTTACGGTCCAGCCAATGGCCGCACATGGTGATTCCGAATTTGGCAGGGTACCGTTGTTATGGTAAAAATGGGGTTAGGTTCTGAAACCTTTTATGGTAGATATTAAAACCAAAATCCCTGATATACCGTATTTACCCAAAAGGAAGACTAGTTTTTTTTTCACAAAAATGCCATTAAAAATATTAGGTATCATCTTATAATGGAGTATGAGTATTTAAGGTGAGAATACACCCCTATTTTAAATGCACCATGAAACACCTAGATGTCAAGTATATGTCCGTTAAAATATTTATTATTGCATAAAGTAATACATCATATTTAATTAATTACTACAATACTTTAAAAATTTAAGGTCAAATTTCTTAAAATTGCTCCCACAGACCAATGGTTCCACTTCAGTGGTAGGGAAGTGTTTAGAGCTGGGTAGGTAATTGCGTAACAAGTTGAAAAAAAATGATTACAGCTGGGTGGTTCCGTGCATAATATGAAACACAAAGTCATGTAGGAACAATTAAGGTGTCTAGTAATACAATGTAAACAAGACTTATACAATTTAAACGTATCTACTACAATTTAAACATGATGCTTTGCATTTGGTATGTCAAGGGCAGACGTAAAGTGGACGTGAGCTTCAGAGTATAGAAAATTTACAAGAGCACTTGAGTAGTACATGCTTTGCTGAGTTTTAAAGTGAAATAGTGACAAGTTATTTTATATAACTTTTAAATAAGATACCCCAAACAAATGGCAGATCGCGTAGAGAAAAAAGGAACTGTGGTAAGAGGGAATGTATCGAAAGGAATTAGAAGAAGTTACGACAGAAATTTTAAGTTAATGGAGGTACGCTATGCTGAAGAAACTAATAATTGTGTGGCAGGGAGTAAATACAATGTGACCGAAGCAAATGTGCGAAGGTGGAAGCAAGCAAAAGAGAAACTTGAAGGTGGTAACTCAACACGGAGATCATTTAGTGGACCAAAACGAGGCCGATTTCATGCATTAGAAGAGGAAATTGCAAACTTTGTGCATATTCAAAGAATGGATGGTAAACCAGTGATGCGGGATATCATTAAATTGAAAGCCCAAGAATAGTTTAATTTTGTGTGATATGCCTCATTGAAGCTGTCATTGGATTCCTCCAACATTTTTCGCATCTCCTCATCATTAACACCTAGTGTACTTCTATGAGCCATATCTATACCGGAAAAAAGAATATTTGCTCAAACGTTTTAAGAATAAATTCCTAAAAACTAATTATATATCATGTAGAGATATTTACAAAAAATGTAAAAGAAACTTCAAGCTTTATCGTCCATGCACTGTGGATGTGGAACACAAAATGAAACCAAGAGACTGCAGTGTTTCTCTCTCTTTATGGAGCCATATTTACATTTCTTTCAACTAAACAATAAGGATGGCTTTCAGATGCACAGGTCCCTACTAATGTATTTGGGCAATCCTGTTTGGTTTGTTTTTGGTTTCTGTCCATTAGCTCATCGACATATCTTCACATGCCCATGCTCTCATAAATCTGTCAGAACGCGACCCATACATGAAAGAGTCTCAAAAACCTCAGAGTTATTAGGTCCCTTTTCCATCAGCATCATACTAAATTACAAAGGGAGAGACTAATGAAGTTTTTGGGATGTTATCTTTTTATTTATTTATTTATTTATTTATAAATAAATCTATAATGTGAAAATGTTGATTGGTCATTAGGACAATAATTTTTCTCTAATAAATTGATTATGGTATAGTACCTACCATTGGATGCTTCCAAAGGGTGTGATAGTTATATGTAAAAATACTATAAAACCTTGTTGGAAGGTGAATATCCTACAAAATTCTGTTTATCTTTGAAAGTGTGCAATGCCTACGAAAAGTTTAGGAAATACTACATTAGAGAGATTTAATCAACTGTAGGTAATGGCAAAGGTTAACCAGTTTTCTTAGAACTAAATGTATGCAGAGAAATAAAAAAGTTCTAGGTAATGTGATAAAAGTATTTTTTTTTAAGTTTGTTTCTTCTTCAAACAAAAATTTTGGTGGTAATTTGTTCATATATCAAAATGAATTAGTTTTTTATAAGAAAATTTTGCATGCATTTTCCCAATTTAATGTTGTGTAAACTTTTTCAGGCTCGTTTAGCTGCAGAAACTCAGACTCGCGAATTGGAGGATGTAAGAGCACGATTGGAGAAGCTGTTGGAGGAAGAGACACAGGCCAAGAAAGATGAAGAAATTGTTCGTGCTTTGCAAGCAAGGTTCAAGTCATAATTTTTCCTTTCATTTTTTATTGTCGATACCATAATATCTTATTATCAATCGAGGGCTCTTGGCATTGTACCTAGTGAGAAATCAGCCACTATGAGATAATACAAGTTTTTAATCTCCTTACAGTAGTAATACTGAGCTGTGGTTCCAATAGAGAGAGCACCTTCCCTCCATCCTATTTATCTTCTTTAAAACCTTTTTGTACTGAAAACCTTAGTTTTTTTAAAGTAAGTACTAATGAAAGCATGAAGTATATAGGTGAAAAGAGACCTTGGGAAGTTTCTGGATCTTCATCTGGGTGTCTCAGTCCTGGTTTATTGAGTATATATGTCAAACAGTTTTTAGAGAAAGAAAAGATGCAGATCCTGTCAGTATATCAAGTCTTCCGCCCACAAATTAAAATTTTTAGATCTTTCAAAATCTTACATACTCAAATAGCAATCTAGTAATTTGTAGCTGACTGAAAAATTGGTTTGTTGATTCTGTTCATAGAATTCATTACAAAGTATCATAATTTAAGTTTCTCATTTGAGAAAATGTTAAATGGATGTTTCTTATTTGAAAATGATCCTTATATTATCATCATCTAATCCAAGTTGATTTTTTTCTCAGAGTTCTAAGAGAAGAGTGGGAGAAAAGGGAAGAGCTAGAAAAGCTGCAGGATGAGCAGCGCTTACTTTTGGAGGAAGAAAGAGAAAAGAGGCGTGTCTTTGAAGAACTTCAGAAGGATAAAGAAGCTCAGTTGGAAGGTATATAGAAATTTGTGACAAAAATGTGACAACTTAATGAAAAACCTTTCCTTGAAAACAAAATTATTAGTATACTTACAATTCACTAAAATGATTGAGAGAGATCCACGTTGATGGATGTGAAAATTGTACTCCATACTGGGCCGTGGCAGTAAGAATGAGCGATATCGGCCGGCCATGCCGATATCGCTCATTCCTTTTAAAACAATGTTTCAAGGAATCATCTATTCAGCGGAAAGAGGTGTTAGTAGTGGACATCTGTGCCCGATTTTGTTACAAAATAAAGGCTTCAAATTTCACTTTCCGACACTCGCTTTGCTTAACCGACACTTGACACCAGATGTTGAGAAACAGTTTGGATTACTGGGAGTTCGGATTACCATGGGTTCGGATTATAGAGGTTGCACTGTAATTAAATATTATTGTTTTGTGAAAGTTTTTATGTATAGTAAAATTTCCAACCAATTTGTTTTGAGGAAGTGGTTCACAAGGATAATATGAGTATGGAAAACTGTTGCTATTTGGTAAGATGTTAAATAAAATAATTCCTCCTGCTTTGAAATTACATCCCTAATCTATCTTATGTAGTTTCTGCCATATACAGTATATCACTGGATTTTATGTTAGTAACCCCCTGCATTATTGTGTTTCGAGTGATTAATTTAAAAAAGAAAATACAGGCATCCCTCGTTTAATGCAGTAGATACATTCCGGGAAATTGCCATGCTAAACTAAAATCACTTTTCCAGAAGAATAGATGTAATAATGATGAGATACATTCCTAAAAAAGTTTCACGTGTAAGTCCACAGAAATTCGTCACACTAAGGTTTTTCTGGATGCAATGCCATCAGTAGTCAAGTCTCGAAAAATATTACATTGGACTTATATAGAACATATTAAAAAATTTAAAATTATTTTATAAATTAGCTTTTTTTTAAAGCCCTCCAACCAGCCAGAACTTGTCTTCAAACTTTCAATGGATGTAGATTTACCATTTATTTTTTAAGCCTTCAAAGAGGTTCCTGGCTTTTTCTTGGATTATCAGTGCTTAATGGAACATGTTGTTGTTTGGTCTTCAATCCAAACAATTAACAAGGCTTCCATTTTCTCCATCACCAAACTCTGCAAATGCTGCAATTTAGTAGCAGATAATGGCATTACAGCGTGACCACATAACTTAATTTTGTTTTTATTTTTCCTTATAGTATGCATGGTAGATTCAACCAACCCCATTGAATTAGCAATATCAATCACACGATCACCTGCTTGAAGGCACTTAAGTACTGCAAGTTTCACTTCTAAATTGATACTTTTCATCTTAGCAGCCGAAGGAGTTGAAGATGATGGTCTCTTTGAGGACATAATGAGGGTTAAATTACTTTTAAATGTGAATCACCAATAATTTTACTAATTCATGGAGCACACAAGTAATCCGTGATTCTGATTGCATAAATTACTTTTAAATATAAATTACAAATAACTTTTAAAATTCACAGAGCACACACATAAATCATTTTTCACTGCGTAACACATGGCAAAACACTGATGAGGGAGAAGAGGGAAGGGTCTCCATGATATTCCCTGCGCCAAATGTGGGAGACAGCTTAAGCAGTTTTGCCAAACTCTTGAGTGACCCATTCTTACTCGCAGTCCCAACTGAATCCTTTGGAAGGGAGTTTAAGCAATTGGTCCCCCTGGTGTTATTTGCAAGAGTAGGCTAAAGCTGGCACCAGATTTCTCTCTCTTCTCTTGTCCTGACTGAAGAGGGTGAAGTGAATATACCCTATCTCTGAGCGAGGGTAGCAAATGATGGATGTGTGAATATTAGGCTACAACCAGCTTTTGGAATGAATTTGAAATTTGGAGTTTTTAAAATTGATTTTTTCGTGTTACTAAAATGCGAATTTCACAAAAATTGCTTGGATATATGTGGGAGCATTCAACATTTCTATTTAACCTTTTAAGAAATCAAAATAAAAATTATTTCCATAGTTCCAATCTGATGGAGTGATCTCAAGATTGTGGTATTTACACAAAAACAGCAGGAAAAATGTGGAAAAATTAAAAATTAATTCAAGTATACTCTCAAGAATATGAAGCGAATTGTATTAGGTGTAGGTAACTACAGTAAAATCTCGTTATTTTGATCCCGGATAATTCGAAATAGCGTGTAATTCGAAGCTAAGAGCAGTCCCTGGCCAACATCATAGGATTTTGCATACTTTGTAGTATGAATTATTTTAAATCATGATCTGGTCCAGTGACTCACGAACATTTTGTTTAATTCGAAACCTTGACCCATATTGTGTATTTAAGTGGAAAGTTCGTGCGCGCACATGACAAAGGCATCACGTTTTCTCCATTTCTCGCAAACGAAATATAAATTGTCCCCCAAACAGGTAACTTCTTTTTACTTATTTAATAGTCAATGTGAAATAAAATTGTAGATGATACAAATAGAAGAATCGTCTTATCCTTGCATCACTAGACCTTTATTCCAGGTTCTCGGATTACTTCAAGTATACTACTTTATCATAGATCTCTACCTCTTCCACGTAAGTTTTTCAGAAAAAAACTCCAAATAAGAATAAACAAAGATGCTAAAAATGCACACGGACAGGAGAGATGAGGTTTTGTATTTGCCCACTCAGCAAAAATAAATGCCAAAAAATATAAACTTTTACCTTAGTAATTTGAGCACGACCTTCAATCAATGTTATTCTCATTATCACTCTCTGAACTGACACTTTCTTCCGAATCACTTTCAAGTAAGATTTCAATCTACTTTTTATCATCAGGTATTACTTGCGTTTCTCTATCAGTTGATGCCATGATAAGTTCGACTCTCTTAATCTCTTAGAAATTAAACAAAAGTAACAACAGAAAATAACAAACAATAGCTGCCTCCGTACAGCGTAAATGTTTCCCTCAGAGTGGCAAGAGAATATTTTTTGTGGGATCTAATTGCTTCCCATGCGCTCTGATCACGCTTTCAAAAATATCTTTGAATGGGCTTGTTTGTGCATTGATTTCATATATCTGTTTCTCTCTCTCACTCTCATTATATTGTTCTCAAGAAATGCTGATCCAAGCACTAGCCCAGATCCGAAGACCTTTCCAATAGCTCTCAAGTGTTGATGCAAAAGAAAAAAATATTCATCTCAAGAGTGAGAGAAATCAAAAAGCAAATAAACTGTGCCTGCATCCCCTTACACCACACAGTAGCTTTCATGCAGAGGTTCGGTTAGTCTCAGCATTGAATAGGGGTTTTTAGAACTCACAATTCGCATAACTACGCAAAAATTCAATCACAAAATTTTACATATAATATAGTTAAAAAGAAAGTAAAAATTGCAGAATTAAGTGCAATAGGAAAACCTAAGGTTACTGTTTTGAAATATCTCAAGGTTTTTCAGATTTAAGAAAATTTATTGCATCAAAAAAGTAAAGATATCTAGCGATCTCTGCAGCATGCCCAATACGACCGCATATGAAGTTTCATGACGCAATTCATGGATTTAAATCCCCTCGCCAGCAGTCCCAAAGGAAGAATGTGTTTAGTACGTATTGCAGAAAAGAATTCGTAAGTATGTACATAATTGTAAAATCATCACCTGTCATAACAAATGCGACCACGTTATTTTGAGTGCACGTATATTTTATTGCAGCTGTATAATACGGATGGAAATAAAATTACAATGCAATGTATGAAATTGCCTAGAGCTAATAAAGAATTAATTAATTATTTTTGTCCATACCGACGGCATGGAAAGTTGGAACGAAATTGGAGAGAATTATTACGTGATGGTTCGTATATATTATCTATTCAATATTTCACACAAGCGTTTTCCCAATCTTTTCAGCATGCATTTTCGTAATCTTTTGGCTGAGTATGCTTGGTTGAAAGTCTTTTCTTCCGTAACGTGGTGTGAAAGAGTAACTTGAAATATACACTGGAAAAATTGGTTTGTTCACTTGATCCTATTTTTCACACAGTGTTCGTGAATCATGAATTAAGTGGTCACTTCAGCTCTGTTCATGAATTCGCTGTGTGTTCCCTTAAACTTCGAAAAAACGAGGTTTTACTCTATATGGAATTCCTTCATCTCATAAATATATTTACGAATTTTTGTCTAGTTCTGAGGTTGGTGGAATGAAAATCATCAAGTCCCTTTTTGCTTGTTTAGCCTAAATTTAAAGAGCTGAAAAGTTTCATGAGACTAAAAATTTCATTAAAATATTTTATTAGGTGCATGAAAATGTTAGTTAATTTTGGCTTTTAGAAGTTGATAAATTGTATGAATAAATATGTTAAATAGGACAAAAAATCAAGATACATATTAATCTTGGAATTAAAACCACGCATATGTGAATGTTATTACCATGTTAAATGAAAAAGTTCCCCAATTTAATAACCGCATAAAAGCGAAAGTGCACTAAATGGGGGATGCCTGTAACTGAAAAACTGCTGATTCGCTAGAAATTTGTGACATTGAAATCACAGTATTGTGAATTACTTAGCAATCAAGTTTTTCCCATTGGGTATTTGCATTATTTTGTAAACACAAAATATTTATACTAAAAAATGTTATTAAATTTTTGTATTAATTTGCTACTTCATGCATAAATAGAAATGAACATTTCTACCCGAATATTTATTCAGTTATAATGTAGAATATGTACCATTTAACAGATGCTGAACTGAAGTTGAGAAAATTAGAAGAAGATCGCATTAAGCTGGATCACGAGTTGAAAACTGCACGTGAGAAGATTCAACTTTCAGAGAAGGCAAAGGATGTGTTGGAAGCCAAGTTTCGGGTAAGATAAATACAGTGGAAACCGGTTAACACAAAATGCAGGGAACTGGCACAAACATTTTGTGTTAACTGAATTTCATGCTAACATTTTTAAGGCAAATTTTTCATTTTTAAAGCATAAAATAATCTCGGGACAAATATATGATACTGCTATGATTTGTCATTAATGCCGTGTAATTAGTACAATTATTGTTACGCCAAGAAAATGCATTTTATTAAATATTTTATTTATATAATTTTAATGACAATATCAATGCCATAAGTACATTTAAAACAAATTAATTTAATATTGAGGTCTTTACAATAATTCTAGCCTCTACTTTTTGTTAAAAAGTCTAATATTTTTCTGAACTGCATTAGCAATAATTTTCTTTTCCGCAAATTGTTCCAAATCATCCAACACTTCATACATATTTTCTCCATCTGAATGAACTCCTAAAAATCCTCGCATACATTTAAACAATCCGAGGATATCCGCAGCACTTGGTAAGGACAACACTTTGTCATTATCGTCATAGGTATTTTTGTCACTTTCACCTTCTGCTAGTGACCTAGATCTAACAATTTCTAGAATATCACTGTCTGTTAAAATTGGTGCAGTATAAATGTGGTCATCCACTCCAGTGTATTCATTAAAGGCCGGTTTACACATACCAAACCACCTACTGTGTCATGTCGTGAGCATTTACACATATCAGACTGGGGCCAACCATGCCCCTGCCATGCTCCGAATTTTCGAAGTTCCCTGTAGTTGACAGAATGAATCCATCAGAGGAGGATGTGATTATTGCTTGTGGGCTCTATCTACTTTTACAAGAGAAAAGGCACAAAAAACGAAGAAAATACTGGGTTTATAAAATTTATAGAGCAAGAGAAGGAGAATTTCACACAATTTTTAGACGACTCAAGAATGACAGCCAAAAATTCATCAATCAGTTTCCCGAATGGTTCATTTTTCCAAAAATTACTTTGGTATGAATAGCGAACCATTGAATCTGTGATTGGCAAGGTTACGAACGGTGATTGTTTATTTTATTCCGGAAAATTAACCTTTCAGGAAAATGATCGTTCGGAAAAGTAATTTTAGGGGAAGTGATTCTAAATGCACAACTTGTATTTCCTCGCCCAACATGTTAGTCGCCGTTTCACTCGAAATGAATTTATTTGAAACAGTTAACAAGAGTGGGAAGAGGAAAAGGGAGTCTTCAGACAAAAGTGATGATTTTCCTGAGCCTTCAGACTCAGAATTTGATTCAGATGAAGAGTTTCTTCACCTTTCAGATAGAAAGTCAAGAAAATGGTATCAGTTCATTTGGCATTTCATCATTGAAGTGGCATTGGTAAATAGTTGTATTGTTTTTAACTTACAAAAAATTGTCTCAAAGAAATTTTAGAGAATGTGTAAGAGATGGAATGTTGGAAGACTATACAATGAAGGCTCTGATGAAACATGGTTGCCAAACATCCTCGCCTATGCTATCTTGGTTGACAGAGCATCACTTTCCAAGTCGGTTTGAAGATTAGAAGTATCAACCAAACTGTGGTATATGTAGCATTCCGCCCTCGCACTCCTTTGAAAAGGGGAAAGGGCAGTGCAAAAGGAGGCAAACTACATACTTTTGCTCAGTGTCTCCGGAGAAGCCAGTACTGGTTGTGATTTCCTGCTTTGAAGTATATCATACTCAGAAAAATTACTAACACAATTGCAATTGTAAATGGCTGTAAATATATAAATATTAAGTATTTTTGATTTAAGAAAACTTTTTGCGTTATTTATAACTGTATTTTGTGTTGTTGTTTTTCTTTAGTAAAATTCATGAAAGATGAAGCATAAAACTTTTGCAAGTTACTATATTCTTGTAATTTGTTATTTTTTTAGAAAAAGTAGATAAAATGCAATGCCTTAAAAACAATTGTATGTGAATATAGTGCAGATATCCTGGTGTTAGCATTAGTCTATGCTAATTATAAGTTCTTTAATTACATTATGATCATAATCTTTATTTTGGAGAGCACTTGTGCTCTTGCACAATAATAATCAATTTTTCTTTGTCCATGATTGCACACATCTGGATATGAAAGTGTTCTCCAATGGAATGGAATTTGCGAACTGACTGATGTCACCCTATGGGCGACAATTCTCAGTTTATATATACCAGACTGTGCCCCTACTGTTGGGCCGCGACCTTAGGAGATCACTTCAAAAACAGTCGGTGGTGACACAGTAGGGTCACAGTCAGCGCACAGTCTGATACGTGTAAATCAAAAACGGTCTCACAATGTAATTCAAATGGAAATGACCCCTTCAAGATTTTTAGTGACACGACATGGTAGGCGCACAGTCAGCACACAGTCTGGTATGTGTAAACCTGCCTTAAGTGTGATTTCTGTCGGCAAACTCAAGATGGAGGACGCACGAATGAAGATATTGCCTAAATCACATTCTGCAGATGTGTCCTTAAGTGTTGTCAATGTCATTTTAGTTTCATTCTCTTCTACAAAAGGATTGTTTGCCTG
The DNA here is from genome assembly GCA_028673005.1 of Tanypteryx hageni. NCBI lineage: Eukaryota > Metazoa > Arthropoda > Insecta > Odonata > Petaluridae > Tanypteryx > Tanypteryx hageni. Next base: position 97,986,534 of record CM054113.1, on the reverse strand, counting down.
TGAAAAATTGAATCCAGTGTGACTAAACAGTTGGCAAATCTTTTCACTGTTACCGACCTCCAGGCAACACTCAACAAATAAAGTCCAAAAGTGTCACAGGTCTAATTTCCTTCTTAGATTCAATACTAGATAAGTATTTTTGCAGCAATCCTTTATGATAATAAAACTTTAGATTTTTATTTATTCCCTGGTTACATGGCTGCAATATGCTGGTGGTATTTGATGGCAAAAAGACCAATTTGATGGATATCAACCTGTTCACCTTCAGATGAGCAGGACTAAAGCCAATAACCAAAACAACATTGCGCTTCTCCCATTGAAAGCGCTTATCCAATGCCTCCACCCAATCAGTGAAAATATTTGTTGTCATCCAAGCCTTTTTATTTGCTGTGTATTCGATGGAAAATGTCTTCACACTCTTGAAAAAGCGAGGATTTAGAAACTTGCTGATAACGAAGAAAGGCAGTTTTTCCAAACCATCAGAATTGCAAGCAACCATCACGGTAATATTCTCTTTTGATTTTTTCCCACCAGAACACGTCTCACCTTTAAAAGCCAAAGTTTTTTCTGGACGGCAGCAAAAGAATACGTTTCATCGACATTAAAAATATCCTTAGCTCCATAGTCTTTCAGTAGTGAAGGCCAGGTAGAAGTTATCTATCCAATCAAATGTCATGTCAGGAAAAACCTCTTGATTCACCACAAACGTTCTTTAAAACAATCCCATTCCTCATCTTGAACCGTTCTATCCAACCAGGATTAGAGCTGAACTCAATTCTCAACTCTGTAGCCAAAGTCTGCCTTCGCCATCAAAACAGGACCAGAAATAGGAGCATTCTGTGCCCTTGCCTGCTTAAACCAGACAAGCAGTGCAGTGTCTAAATCATCGTGCTTTGCTTTAGGTAGATGATTCCGTTCTGATTCAGACTTCTTTTCACAAAAACAGATGTTAATTTCTCGTCACGATTTTTAATAATAGTTGACAAAGTTTAATTTGGAATTCCTAGTTTTGCAAATGTCTGTTTTGGATCTATCACCGGCATCAACAGCTTCTAGGAACTGCATTTTCGCTTTTAGTGGTAGTGCATTTTGCTTACAGACTTTATAGGCCATTTTTATTATGGGCTATTTAATTTTCATAAAAATATAAAATTAAAATGATCCCGATGATTAGGAAAGACTTCGTACACTGATTCGTACGCCAATGGTTTCACTCAGAAATTCAGCATCAACTGAGTGTTTGGCATTTCAAGAATGTTATTTATAGGGATCTAGAGAGGAGAAAAATGGGAGGGAATTGAGCATGTAAATGGGGTAAGAGAGATTTGTCTTTAGGAAATAATTGGTTGACCACGTACTGGGAGAAACCCACCAATCTCAACGATGATAAGAAGTTGAGTTTGCAAACCCGTTTCTTTCATGCAAGGATGGCAGTTCCAGGAATGTGTTTATTGCAGCCACAATGGCCGGAATAAAGGATACTCTCTCCACAGGTGATGTGAGTTGCCATGAGATAGGGAGTGCATGGCTGGGAGCCGTTGCACTACTAATGACTATGGTCATTGACAGAGAAAGGCATAGGAGGAGGGGTAGGTGAGGTAGTGAGATTTTCCGTACTGGTGGGTTAATAGAAAATCTCGGCAGGGTGGTGGGTTTTGGGAGAGCTGTCCATTGAGTAGGGCTACCAGACACCTGGCAAAAGGAGGACATGTCCTCCTTTTTCACTTTCTGTCCTCTGTCCTCCCGGCATTTCAAATTTTAGGATTTTGTCCGACTTTTTCGAGAAAGTGAGACTGTGACTTCCTTGTCACACATACGACAATTGTGCACATGTATCAAGTGTTATCCTTTTATATTGCTTCTTCATTTGGAACTCCTGATTAGGTAAATCAGCTGTAGGACTTGTATGGGCTGCCATGATAGATAGAAATGATAAACTTTTAATGGCGAACTGCTGCATAAGTAAGCATCTCGCAGCCTACTCTACAGGAGTGCTTCTTGTATTATGTAGATATAAAGTTAATGTGTAACAAAACTGTGTATGGGCAATGTTGATTTTTAAATGAAATACTCCCTTTGTCCTTGCCCTATCGTTTAACTCTGAAGTGCACTGCACTTCTTTTTTTTAAGTAACAAAACGTTACTTTGTAAATAATATGTATGCTCCAGCATTAATTTTCAAATGAGGCACTTTATTTTATCTTTGAAAAATCGTTTAACTCTGAAGCGTACCGTTTATATCACTTTTTTGTTTTAATAAGTGATTCATTTAACTTCGAAATTGTTTAAAGCGAACTCGTTCAAAGCGAGGGAGACCTTTCCTTTTTCGATATCAGATGTGATGAAAATGAGACGATGTGTTCTGTTTGTGACTATTACATTTCTGTTGCAAATAAGGGATCATTTGATTTGGAGCGTCACATTCAAAGTGAGAAACATAGAAAAATGCTACGAATTTCGTCTTCATGTGGAAAAGTGACATCCTTCTGTATCCAAAAAAATTCGTTCAATAAAAAAGTACCTGCCGCTGAGGGAACCATGGCTTTCCATTTGGTGAAATATCATCAGTCTTTCAAATCTATGAGCTGCACTGCATCTGTTAAGAGAATTATTTAAAGACTCGGAAACTGCTCTCAATACAACATGCGCAAGAACGAAAACTGAAGCAATAGTGAATAAAGTGATCGCTCCACATACTCTTGATTTGATTTTGAAGACAATGAGTGAAATATCTTGTTTCAGAGTTGCAATGGATGCCAGCAATCATGACCTACTTAAGATCTTCCCAAACCTTGTGCAGTATTTTGATTTGAAAGAGGGTGGAATACAGACAAAAGTGCTTGAATTAACTGCTATTCCCGATGAAACCTCGAAGACCATATCAGAGTATGTGTTGACAACTTGGGAGAGATTTGGTTTAGCTTTGTTTCCTTTACAGGTGACAATGAAAATGTAAATTTTGGAGGGGTGAACAGAAGGAAGGGAAAAATGTTTTCTCATGCCTTAGGGAGATGCTGAATAGGAAAATTGTTGGTATTGGGTGTTCTGATTATATTCTCCATAACTGTATTCAACATGGTGCAGATGTGTTAAAAATTGATCTGGAATCTCTCATTTTTAAGATATTTAATTATTTTTCTGTATATACTGTTCGAACTGAGGCATTGAAAGAAATATGTGATTTCATAGAAATTAACTATCAACCACTGTTATCTTCAACTAAGACCAGATGGCTTAATTTAGCACCAGCTTTAGAAAGACTATTGAAGTTGTTTCCTGCTCTAATACAGTATTTCCTGTCCCTTACTCGACCGCCAATACTGAGAAAAACCTTTTTTGCAAGTGAAATTTCTGAACTGTACCTTCGTTTCTTGGTCTCACTTACATCTGTTTTCCAAAACAAAATTGAGGCCATAGAAAGAGAAAATAACTGTTTTAGAAATTGTCGCTTTGCTTAAAACGACGTTTTTTTTAATAAGGATTCGGGAAAATTTTTGCGATTATCAGTCAGAGAAATTATTGAAATGTTACAGGCAAAGGGTATGGGTGAAGAATGTCGAAGTTTTGTTGAAGAAACACAAATTGTTTATCAAGAATGCATTCTTTATTTAGAAAAGGGGATAAATCAATTTGAGGAATTTCAATGTTTTGAGTGGATGGAATTAAATAACAAAAATTTCAGATATGATGTTATGATACCGTGTTTGAGTTTTCTCAAGTAAAAGGAAATTATTATTGATGAAGAGAAGTTTCATAGAATCATAACAATCATAAGTTATTCATAGAAAACGAAGACGATCGTTTCTTTGATGTCCTTTTCATGAACGAGCTCATTTTTTAGAAGCTGCAATAATAAAGATTATTATTCTGAGCTTTTAAAAATATGCGAATTTGTTTTTGCATACAAGGACATAATGCAAACATAGATAGGGTCTTTTCTCTACTAAATGATTAGTGGACCCTAGAAAGAAATATATTTTCTGTGAATTACATAAAAAGAATTATTATGATCCAGTGTAATATGAAAAACTTTTCTTCTAAAGATTTCCATAAATACCTTCTTAAGAATGAAGATCTTTTTAAAAAGATAATTTCTTCTGAGAAGTCTATTAGTGGTCAAGGGATATTTACAATTGACAAATAAATTGAGCTAATACTCGTCATGTCATGGTTGAAAAAATAAAACAATGAAAGAGACTAGTCATAGGAAAATGAAAAAGTAAGACTCTTGTGATGAATTTAATCAGCAATCAAATAAGTAGAGTTTGAAATACAGCATCTGATAATGTGAAATTATTATCTTACATAAAAAGATAAAGAAGAAAGTAAGCATCACTCATGACTCCATGTGGAAACTTGCTTGAAGTATGATGATGTCATATTAACCATTATTTAAAATGAAGCTCTCTGATTAGATTATAGAGTTCAAATTTGGTCATATCCATTACATTTATCCAATAACTGTTATATAGGATGCTCTCTCTAAAAATGAATTATGAGTTACTATGTCTTGTAGGAGCAGTATGGAGTTGCCTTGATTTGTCATCGGAGGCAACCACCTGTGAAAGTTCATATTAATGTTAATTTTATCAGTTCATGTTTGTATAGAAATTTTTTACACATATTGGCATAATTTGTTTTCTTTTTATTGATATTTTTATCATAAATCAGAAGTCAGCAACTAATGGAATATGTGAAGAGGTTTTGCTAATTCACAAAAACATAACAAAAAGATTTACCGTATTTATCCAAAGACGACCTCCAATCTAAGACAACCCCCCTTTTTCTGTACTGCCCAAACAGAAAAACGATTTTTATGATCTAATTACATATGATTATTGCTAAAATTAAAAACTCCACAAAACTAGCAAAAATTTTTATTGGGTTCCATAATTTTCTTGAATATCATAGGTCTTTATATTACATCAGTCATCATCACCCTCTCTGCTCTCTTCATCATTGTCCTCACTATCTTTATCACTCCAAACTTTTTCTGTAAACTCCCACAAAACATCATCTTCACTTCTTAAATACACTGACAATTACATCTGTATTTATCTGCTGCCATGATACTTTGATCCATTGACAGAGCGTTGAAATAGTAGATTTCTTTAGGTTTCTTTTTGGTGTTATAGAGTGATTTCCACTCAATAACCACTAAGAATATAAACCCTTCAAATGGTTTAGATGAAAATTACATTAGTATAATTCAGTATAACAAAATTTACAATGCTATTCTACAGATAGTAAATTATAAAACAATTATACCTTCATAAAACAAATACAAAAGAAGTACAGTTCTTAAAAATATCTGGAGAAAAAATTCCTATGAATAATAGTTTATCATAAAAAATGTTTGAAAATAAATTTACAAACATTACTTATGTTTTTCATTGAAACAGTCTAAACACATAGTGCACTGTCCATCGCAGTCTACAAAATGTTTTTGCTTTGGCCTCCTTCATTTCTTTTTCCCTACGAAGTTTTTCATAGCAGCCAACGCATCTTTTTCTACAATCCCTGGCCAACCCTTGATATGTTCCTAGCTTATACACTACATTCTTTTTGGTCACCCTAGCCACTTCATCACCACCACTACTGCTTTCCCCACTATCTCGAATAAGTCCATGAATAATTTTTTCCCTGAAAGTGAGCATATCCATTTTCTTCGCATTCCCATCGTATTTATTATAAATAATCCATGCATTCACCACACACGTTCCAAGAAGAAGTTCTATGGCTACTTTTTATACCACTTCATCGATCTTCTTGTGCAGGTATAGTAAGAAGACATTTGGTCGGAAACATCAACGCCCTTTTTGGCAAAATTATAATCTATCACAGATGATTTTATTATTATTATTATTTTCACCTTTCCATGACTTATATGCTGATGGAACTAAAATGTCCATATGAGTAGGATTTGAAGAGGCCATTAGCACTGGCCTCTTATCTTGCCATTTTATTTCTCTCATACCATTCTTTCCTTTTGCAACAATCTCTCCCCTTTTTAATTTTTTCGCACAAACCTCTTTTGGATTACCACGTTGATTTTGCCTCATTGTTCCACAAACATAGGTTTTTTTCTTTAGTAATTCTTCACAAAGAGGCATGCTTGTACAAAAGTTGTCTACGTATAATGTTCTGCCCTCGTTCAAAAATCCTGCAATCAATTCCAGCATTACTTGTTTGGCATGTCCTTTCCCACTTCCACCTGAATTATCACTTCTGCCAGCATAAATCTTCAGGTATACGTGTAAGCCGGATGTACACAGTTTGTGGCACTTCACACCTACTTATTAGCTTTTCCAAGGAGGTACTGACGAAAAATCAGCCTACCTCTCCAGGGTACCATTGATTCATTGATAACGATTTTCTCACTGGGAGTAATTGTCAATTGAAACCTGCAAATCGGATCAAGTAATGTTATAATCTTGGATAATCTATTTTCACTTTGTAAGATAAAGAAACTTGTTGTAATTCCACATAAATTTATTTTAAACAACCTAGGTTTCGTTGCAATGCAACATAGTCAGGTGAATAAATTCAAATCTGGCAGCAATTTATAGTAATAGGTACAATGGGTGGGTGGGGGAGGGTGAGTTGGGGAGAATAAAGAAAGGAGTTGTGGAGCGAACACCATTGGAGGAAAGGAGTGAACGTATGTTCGTGGGAAGGGGAGGGGGGGAAACGGTTGAGCTTAGTGATGTCCAGTAAGTTGAATAATGAGAAGACAATGGGGATGATTGGTAGGAATAATTAGTTTAGTGGGAGGTCGAGAAGTGGAGAATGAAAAGGATACAAAATATCATTTAAAACTTCACAGTTTTTTGAAGTGAAGAGTCGCACTCTGCAGAAAAACATTGGTGACCATTGCCCTAAAACATTGAATGAGAAATGATGTGAACTAGGGAAAGCATGTTCTACTAATGGAACAAACTACATACATGTAAAAATAAAATAATTATTAGTTACTGTATTTACTTATTTATTTTGTTTTACATTCATTAAATTTACATGCTTATTTGTATTTTATAATTACATAATCACATTGTAATTATTTTAATGCAAAATTAGAAATAATTTCTAATGCAAAACTTACGAATAAACTACATTTGCAGTAATTTGATATTGTAAACCAGGTAAAATTTTAATATTTTGTGGATTTCCACATCGAGACATTCTGACGTACAATTGACCATGAGCAAATACAGGCATTTGTAGAATAAGATCAATTTTATGTAGCGTTTGTCCTTGGGACTTGTTAATTGTTATTCCAAAATCAGAAATTGGCATCATTTGATGGTTTGAAGATTTGAGTTTTCTGAAGGAATAAGGAAAATCCCGGGAAGAAAACTTTCCCTTTTCCTGCTCCATCCACAAACTCCACTTAAATCAAATTGGTATTCACTTCTGTTATTGTATCAGTTTGGTGCCATTGATGCTGATGAGTTTAAATTTCACAATAAAATAAGCCACCAATTTTAATAATAATATTAATTTATGAGAAGGAAGGCCAGACATCTCTAGTAAATTAAGATATTCTGTGGGAGAAGTTCATGCATCATCTTCATTCACAACTTCATCTACATGTATATATTCCTTTGAGTTTCTAGGCATTATATAATCCATTATTTAATTAGCAATATTTACTTCATTCCTGGGAGCTAAGATTGCATTGTCTATAAAAGATCTTATATTTAGAACTTGGTTGTCATCGCAATAAGCAATGTTAATCATATTGATTGATTGGAAAAATAGTTCATCAGGTATTTTAACTAGTCAGTAATTTCCATTACAATCGATTTTTTGTTCTCGTATTTTTAATAAATAGTTGGCAAAATGTCATGAATATGTCGATAGATGTGACGCGAAGTTGCTATCCAACTCAATCATATGCAATTATATGAAACCGGCAATGATGCAAACCACTTTGATGACGAAAGATTTTCACATAAAATATGTCTAATTTTTGCATTAAAAACTAATTTGAATCAATTCAATGCATATTCTAAAACTGATGGGATGAAAACAAAATTTTGTTCTTTTAGGCATTTGTTATTTCAAGTCTTGAACCCCTACGACTATTCTAAGTAACTTTAATAAGCAGAAGATTAACATGCTATATTCATCCCCATATTAATCAAATAGAGAAAATAAATGGTCTTGGAATCAAACTCATGACTTCAATGCAAACAGGGAGCAGATTAAAATTTTAAAGTAGTGTTACAAAGCAATATTTGAAAGCTTGATCAAAAAAGATTCGAAATTTTTTGAGTTTTTCTTATTCTTCCATTTAACACTGTATACGTGATGGAGCTTCAACAAATTGTTATAACTTTTCACTATAGTTAGTACTAAGGTTACTATATAGTTGATAACGAGAATAAAACAAATATGATTACTTTTGTAGCTAACGTATAATATTTATTTCATATTATTTGGGTATGAATATGTTATTTTGAAGTATTGACTGAGAAATTATGAGGAAAAAATCTTTCACTTCCTCCTGAAAATTAGAAATAGAAAAATACATGAAAATTATTTAAGTAAACATGATATTTTCAACATTTCAAGTGATGTTATTTCAAGAGTTATCTTAATATTTTCATATTGTTCATATGTTATTTTTGTAGGAAAAATGCTTTGATTTATAAATCTTTATTTTTCAAGGTAATGTTTCCAGAGACAGCAAAAGACGGGGGTGCAGAAGGAGTTAGGCGAGCATTGTCTTTCATGTCTTGTGTTCGGGATCGACCTCGAGTGAGGAGGGAGCAGAATGATAAAAGCGAGCGGTTGGATGGTGATGGTAGGCCTCATTCCAGTCACTGCCCCAATGAGAATTTTTAAAATGTGAAGTGAGTTGGATTATTTGGTGATTGTGTACTTTCAGAAATGTGCAATCAAATTATGCTGGTATGAAGCATAAAAATCCAAAGGTTTATGATTAACATCAATAAAGATTTTATATCTCGTTACTAATCAAATTAAACCATTTAAAGACTGTTGAGATTTTAAGAAATTTATCTTTTATTGTTGGCCATAAAAATTTAAATTCTATATACATGTTATATGCTTAACATTCATCTTCACTGCTTGTTTTCTGCCATTTATTGGCATTGTGAATTTTGTTTTTTGCTTGCATTATGAGTAATATGACTCAGTGAAGTATCCTTTATTGTTGTATTTTTTAATATCAACTTTCTCGTAATTCTGCCAATTTTATAAAATATTTCATAATGCCCTTTTTTATGTTACTTGGTGTACCAATGCAAATGTTTTGTATTGAAAGATTGCGATTTTTGTATTTTTTATGTTTGCTTCTACGAATTTGACTTCTAAAATCATAACATTGTTGCTGATATAATGAAATACCTTTCTAAATAATTTTTACTTATTACTACTTGTACATAGAAATAAATTCTTGTCATAATAAGAGTGAAGGTTGAATTTATATTGATATTTATAAGTTACCAATGTTTGTTATCCTAATAAAAGTTTTTAAGGCATTATGTACTTTAATTTTTGGTTGAAAAAATTAATGATGCAATAAGTTGAGCGATGAAGACAGTTTACGAAGGTACAAATTATGTAAATAATGGAGAGATAGATTTTGTACACCTAGCCTTCTACAGGGCTGTGTATATCTCTTTTCAGTATTTTTATGGGAGTCCTCTAAGTTTATCATATTCAGATGTAATGGTGGTAGAATATGCTGAATTTGATACAAATAGAATTATCAAATTGTCATTTTTTTATGTTCCCCTGAATTTTGAGTGTTTACAGAATTTCTCAATAAATTGCATTTTTAAATTAAGTTCCAAGTTCAAATAATTTTACTTTCTCATATTTGAAAGTATTGTTATCATAAAAAAATAAACTTTGAGATGTTGATAAATATACATTTTGTCTCTGTGTTTTTTCTCCAAAGCTCTCTGCCATCTGTGCACAGATATATTGACTAAACAATTGGACATATGAAGAAATCATGTTATTATATAAAGTATCACCCAGAATAGAAATCTTGTTAGACTGAACTGTATCATGGTATAATAGAAGTACCATGAAACCCTTATTTAATGTTTCTCTGTGAGAATAACATTTTTTACAACAAATTGGGGTAAACATTAAATAGGGTTTATATCAGTGCTTGAGGTGGGGTGGTATGCTATACCAGTTCTTAAGAGGGTCAAAAACCATCCTGCCACCTTTTAGTAGACTTTCAATCATACCGGCACTTCATGGTTTCATTAATTCTTGTGCATTAGCACTCAAAACTCTCTCCTTACACAGTTTATAATCACAACAGGAAGATGTTTTTTGTAATTTTCGAAACCATAACATTGACAAAAACACTTTCTTTACATAGAAAAATATTTCATGTACACGACCCAACCCTCATTAATATGCAACATCATAAGTTTGATGAGGATTGGGTAATGTAAATAAAATATTTTTCTATGGAAAGAAACGAAAGCGTTTTTTCTTAAAGTGAAGACTCGCTTATTGATAAAATTTTTAGGCCATGTAAATCGGTGGAGGGGGAGTGTGCCTTAAATTTTTTGTCTTGCCACTATAGTGAAAACATAATTTTATGATCAAGTGTTAATGTATAAATATTGAATATCCACATAATTTTCACTAATAGTTAAGTTTGTCTTGATTATTATAACTTTAATTTATAAATAATAAAATACATAGTGGGTATTTCACTTTGACATGTCAAATCAATCTAAAAGTAAAAGTATTTGTCTCCGGTCTTTTATTTTCAAAATTTATGAATTTCACAAACCACACTGTCGTCTTATTTTCAGCATTCAAAAATTTTGCAAACCATATTACTACTTTTTCCTTCCACTTCAATCACTGGGTTGCATACTATTACAGCAAATAACTTTTAAATTTATTACAGCAAAATTGCTTTTTATCATTTTCTGATTATAATTTGCTACAAATTTTAAACCTACATTAGGTTGAAGAGACCATATATGGCCACTTTATTTTTAAACATATTATAATATTTATATAATGACCTGGTGTCATTACTGGCACAAATTTGATTGTTATTTTGCCTTATGACGATAACAATCAAATGTTTTCATTTCTGTGATTTTCAAATCCAAACTCTGACATGAAATTCTCGGAACACCCAGGTACACTAGTGAGTTTTTCACATCTGATTTGGCCACAGAGTCTTGCCATGCCTGAGTATAAGTTAGCATTCAACAAGTGACCACTATTCTCAGTGTTTACCTAGTTTATTCCCAAGTGATGGATTTATTGAAGTTTCTTCAGCTGTTCTGTTGCTAAGGCATATTAGACGAAAGTGATGGATTCAACTAATTGCACCATTCAACAAAGATTTTCTCCAAGATATTTTTAGGTGTTATGTACAAATATGTTTTTATGCTGATTACGAAACTGGAAACAATGATTCTATCACCCACTGTTTTTGATTGATATGCGAGTTTAGATTTTCGCAAAACAGGTAAAATTGGGTATTTTCCCTAAGGGGCTGTTCAACATTTGACATCCACAGTTCTTTAACGATTTTATCCCCCCTCTCCCCCTGCTCACAAAAATCCACATAAACCAAATAATGCATTTAAAGCAGTGACCACAAATTTCCTTGGAAACTCCAGAGCAGAAAATTACGAGTCACTAGTTCAAGACCTTGCTGCCTACAAAATTATGGGATTTGACATGTCACTGAAAATTCATTTTTTGGACTCACATCTTGACTTCTTCCCACTGAACTTAGGTGCTGTTAGTGGTAAGTATGGGATATGCTTTCATCAAGAAATATCCATGATAGAGATGCGATACCAGGGCAAGTGAAAATCCAATATGTTAGGTGACTATTGCTGAATATTGGTTAGGAATGCTCGTGGGGCGAAATACAGGCACCAATCTTCAGCTGTTATATTTTAGGTGAGTTCATTTTGCAATTTGTTTTTATATTGTCATTATTTCTTCACATTTGTCCAGAGTTCATGTGTGTTTCACACAGAATTGGTAGGAGAAAGACAAAGACTAGGAAACCACCATCACAGCAATATATTTGTTTCTATTTTTCAGTAATAGTTGATATTTTAAATACTTCATACCCTTCAAATTAAAGTTCATTAAGTCTTCTAGAACTGGAAACATTTTGCCGTTAGACCCATTATAAATATTGTACAGGCATTTGTTTATGAAAGAAGCTTGTCTACAAATATGATAGCCGAAACTATTAATTTTTCATCAAATTATAGAAAATAACATTTCTTTCATAGCATGACTAATGCTATTATTCCATTGGTATACTGTCTTCGTTTTATCCACCTGCATGAATAAATATTCAAGTTATTAGTTTTTGTTAATTGGAGGTAAAAAGACCTCAGTGCCATTTTGAAAATATCAAATATCGGATACCATCAACTTTTAAAAGTGAAGTCTTGAGGACCTCTTCAAAGATACCAATTTTCATGCTTTACCATCAAATGCAACGATACCACGATTTTTTAGATGGCCTCTTAGATATAAAATCTTCAAAATGGTCTAATTTTAATTTTCAGTTCAGAAAAAATTGGTGGGTGATAGAAAAATATTAAGGTCATTTTCAAACTCGATGTTAAAAAATCTATCAGGTTCTACCATTTTTGTACATGTGACAAAACAAAAGTTTTTTTGTCGTCCAGTGTTATCAGTGAAAATCTAATGAAAGGAAAATTTTATTTATTATTTTAACAAACATCTCAAGCTGAATTATTTTAAGTTCTATAGAATGTCCATCAATTCATTCAATGATCTATTACAGCGGTTCTCACCAGGGGGTACAAAATTTATTCCAGGGGGTACAGAGTGACTAGGGTGCCAACAGTGTGTCAATGCAGTTCCGGGAAATTTTTTGGGAAAGAGGGGGACAGTAAAAACATTTTAGCTTAAAATGAGTATAGAGCAAGTGAGGATCAGTAAAAAAGACATTCTTAGTATACAAAGTTTTAGCAGTGTACGCAAGGGGTGGAGTGGTAAATACAAGGAAAGAGATACATAAATTGCAGATTTATTTAAATGTCCTTCAAACTGACAGGTGGAATTTAATTAAACATCTTGAGGGGTTAACCAATGCTGAGATAGACTGTATTTTGATACATCTCCAAGATGTGAAATGAAAGAGATGTGGCATTTATGACATAAGTCCTCTCTGCCTGCAGATGGTTCTTCGGATATCCTTGACGTCATCACATGTGGTTATTTCATGGTTAATTGTATCCTCCTGACTCATCTTCATCAACTTGAACATAAAGTGCCAGTTATTTAATTAATATATTAATTTCACAAATATATAGTGTCCCAAAATGAATGTTCATTTTAAAAAGGAAATGTATTTAGCCTAGTAATACAGATAGTGTCAAACATTCTAAGTTTGGTAGGCCCAATGCAGGCAGTGTCAATGTAACTAAACAGGAAGACAATGAGAATGCCTCTGTGTCTGGTACTTCTTGAAGAGATGAGAATGAAAGGAATAAAGGGACTTCTAAAACTAAATGTAGGTTTTATGACGAATCTTACATTCACTTTGAATTTGTTTCAAATCAATCCATGCCTCTTTTGTCAGTTTGTGTTATTTGTAACATGATAGTATGAAGCCTTCTATTTTGCAACATAATTTGCTACAGAACCATACAGAATTGAAAGACAAACCAATAGATTATTTCAAGCGAAAAGCTTCAAGCCTAGCTCAATGTGTAGGAAGGATAACATTGTTTGCACAAGCTTCAATGAGAGCATTAAAAACTTCATGTGAATTAACTTTACTCACAGCAAAGGAAAAGAAGACTCACTCAGTCACTGAGAGTGTCGTTATTCCCAGAGCTTTAATAATAGTAGAAAATATGTTGGGAAGTCAGGCTGTGGCTGTTATCAAATCAGACGACGTTATTTCAAGACATATTCAAGGACTGGCAGATGATGTTGTACAGCAAATTACGCATGATATCAAGGCTGATGAAAGGTTTGCTTTGCATTTAGACAAGTCAACGGATATGTCAAACGGTTCTCAGAAATGAAATGTGATATGGCAAGAATTTTCAAGACGACACTTGACTATGCTGGCTGGCTTTCCTTGCCAATTTATTCAACAAGTTGAATCAATTAAATATCCAATTGCAGGGTTTTAACAGAAACATTTTCAAAACAGAAGATATGATAAAAGGATTTCATAAAAAGCTTAGTATGTGGATCGCTTGTGTTGAAAAAGAAGATATCTCAACATTCCAGTTACTTAGTAATATTAAAGCAGAGTCCACAATTAATGTTCAGCTCATCTCTGAAACATCAAGATGTTTTTCTTCCGGCACTTAGCACCAGTAGGTTACATCTACTTGATTTTGGTGTCATCAATTCATAAAATGCTAAATATTGCAAATCTTTGGTACATATAACAATTGCTGCTCTAGAACGAATAGTATGGTTGAAACTTAATGTCCTCCAGGCACTGCACATAATGGTAAGATTATGAAATGCAGTAAGTTCTAAATCCATTGATAACTGCTTCATAAAAGTATAATTCATAACCACTACCGCAACAGGGGCTTCAGATTATTAAGATGAACTACAGAGAGTAGGAGAAGAAAAATGGAAGATGGTCACTGGAGGTTTAACATTGTGATTGTGATCATGTGACCGCAGCACCATTAACAGTTGAACAAATGTGTGATGCTGCAAAAAAAGGAAGAAGATAGAGACTGAGGAAGAAGATAGAGACTGAGGAAGAAGATAGAAACTGAGGAAGAAGTTGACGGAATAACCAATTCCTATGCTTGGAGAGGTAGTAGCTGAGTTCGAGATAGGATGCAAAGATATCTCTCTTCAATTCAGCTAGAGAGAGATCTCTTATTCATCAGAAGAGACCAAAACAACAGACTTCATTCCTGGATTATTTTATGAAATAAATCTCAGAGTAAGTATTCTTTTTTTTTCATTAAGTTGATTGTGTGATAGATTGTTGTATTTGTTCTCAGTATACCACAAATATATAATAACATTACATTTTTAATTTTGGCTTGTTTGTTCTAACATAAAGTCTGCATAATTAACTCATAAATTATATAAATTTACAATTTGTTTCCTTAGTTTTTATTTACACAATTATTAAGTAACCCTTTTTGAAGCCTGATAGTATTGAAACTGAAAGTGAGATTTCTGTATTTGTTGCTAATAAGGTAAAAACTTGCCAATTTGAGTCACTTAACAGAAAATAATTCAATATTAGCTCATTTTTGTCTTTCAGAAGTATAAAGAAAATACAATAAAACTTTGTAAAACATTATAAAAATCTAATTAAATAATTTCTTAATATCCCTATGAGTAAAATTAAAAACATCAATATAATTATACTTATTTCCTACTTGCATTAGTCTATTAATTGGGGAATTAACAGCATAATTTGTTCTGTGAAATTGCACTGAAAAGTGCCATTAAAACGAGTACTATACTGTGGAATACGAAAATCAATTATATAAATTAAATCAATACAATCATACTCTGATCTTACAATTTTAATTAAGTTCATCAAATCAAATTGAGGCCGACGAGCATCTAAAGATGTTAAATTAAGAAAACACATCAGTTCTTCGTAGTCAATCTCCTCTGTCGGAATATTTATTTTACGAGCTATCAGTCTTAAAAATTTGTGTTTTACTCTTTCCAATTTAGAAATATGTACTTTATATGTAGGTGACCATATTGATGTAGTAAATTTCATCTGACTGTGCACCAAGGAACAATATAAAACTTTTAGTGCATAACAATTATAAAAACTTTTGGTATTTCTGCTAAGTAATTAGAAGAATATTAAAATAAAAAGGACTTGAGTGAAAATGGCTTCAGTTAATTGTAAAGTTAATCTAAAATCTGTCTAAGAAAACGTTACTTAAAAATATGCTGCAGATTGAGGTTTCTGAAATTTGTGTTTAACTTCTTATCCTGAAAATAAATAACAAAAGACTTGATTCTTTTTAACCATAAAAGCCTTCTGTAGTGTCTGGTAAACATTTATTCAGCTGGTCATAACATGATAAAGTAAAGAGTAAAAGGTTATATTTATTAAGTACTACTTAACTAAATGCCATGGATTCTTCATTGCCACAGGTTATTATTTTATTAGCCACAGATCGTTTTATTTATTTTGTGTTTATTGGGCACTATATTTTAATAATTCATGTAATGTATGTTTGAAATGGTTTCATGTATTTCCTAATATTTCCTTGCCACCAGGCTTATGGGCTTCTTGCAATGTAAACTAAATAAATAAATATATTCTATTTACATTTGTAACCTATCTAAATTAGATCCATAGCAAAACTTTTCTATTTCATCATTAATAGAAATAAAACTAATGTTATGAGATTTGCTAAGATGGGGAAATCACAGGTCCATGGTACAGTAGGTAAAGGCTGAAAGAGGTGGAATTTTTTACTAATTTAGGAAGTATTCTGACACATTATGGAAGAAGTATGAATGAGATAGGGGCAAGGATAGTAAGTAAAAAGGAGGAATTTACGAGACAATAGGAGTTTTTGACTGACAATCTGAATAAAGATATTAAAAATAGGTTGCTGAAAATCCTGATATGGAGTGTAGAGTTATATGAATGTGATACATGGACAATGAGAAAAAATGTGCCAATTAGAGGTATGTGGGTATGGCGTGGACTACCGAAAATTAATTGGGTAGATAGAAAAACGATTGAGGAAGTTTTGAATTCAGTAGGGGAAGAGAGGACCATAATTAGAATAATAAAATGCAGACAGAAGAAAAGGGTAAAATTTTGAAAGGAAACTGTTTACTGAAAAAAGTCAAAGGAAGAATGTTACGAAAGAGGTAGCTAGAAAAAGATATATTAGATGCATTAAAAAAGGGATTGAGTATGAGAACATGAAGAGAAAGGCATTGAATAGTACCGATCGAGTTGAGTGTGCCTAAAATCTACCGGTAAGTAAATTTACGATGAATGAATGGACAAAGATCTGATTGTTTATAATTATCATAAGTCAAGTGCTTATAAATATGTTTAATAAAATTAGTTTGTAAATTTTTCCGGCAGTTTTCTAATGAAATATTACAGTGAAGAATGTAATTATTACTTCAACGCAATCTGCGTTAACATGCTAGACGATTAAACTAGTCCATACAATGCATAGAGCACCAGTCTCTATTACAAGTTTATTGTTTTTGTATACTACAAGATTCGCCAACTAAAATTCTATACTTTTCGCACGATAAATTTATGTGCAGTAATGGATGACATAATGTTCAAGGCTGTGTCAAAAGATAGATCAAAAATAGTATATTTAAAAATCCAGAGCTTATACACTAGACTATATGTTTGTATAATTAACAGAAACAATTCATAAAACTACTATACTTTCAGGAAAATAAGTACTACTCGAGGAAATTAATATTTCGCGATATTTAATAAAAAGGAAGATTTAGTTGCGGAGGGATGGCATTTCAAAATATTTTCAATCCTTCACTAAGATAGAGACGCTGTGGAATCGCTAAATTTCTATAAATATTTTCTTCACCTTGAAATTATTAATAGCGTATTTTCCACACATTCCATACTATTTACGGTAAATTATTTGTTTCCTTCTGGCCAGGTGCATGGCCTGTTGGTCTAGGGGTATGATTCTCGCTTCGGGTGCGAGAGGTCCCGGGTTCAAATCCCGGACAGGCCCAATTTTTCTTCCTAAATTCCTTTTTTTATTTCTTTCAGAACACGAAATGAAAACAACTACCGACTCTTGCGATATTTTTTTATATTTTGACTTGTAAACAATGCCTTGTAAATCACATATTTGTATTGCATTGTTTTAACTGAATTAGTAACCTTGTCTTTGAGGCACATAGTTACTAAGATTTTGTCTAATAGACTACAAAAAATAAGATATTTATTTTACAACAACCAACTTTATAATAATAGTGAATTAAGTATGCACAAAACTTCAATAATTAAGGTACTTTTCAATCAAAATTTTATTTCATCAGCACAATTCACATGCAAGTTATTTTATTCCCCACACTTTGCCTTTGTCTAATAGTTATAGTAATATCTCATCAATCTCCTCTTATGACCTGGGATAAATGCACGAATTGGCCTGTTCTTAGGTTCTGCCTGGTACTGTATGGGATAGATATATACAACTTCTGCTATCATCTACTTCAAATTGGATTGAAAACTAGTCATAGCCAAATGCCTTTTGAGTCAAGGCTCCATGAGCTCTTCACTCATTTCATTTTGCAAATTCTCTTCTTGAAAGGAGTTTCTCTCTTCTAGAATTTGTATTGTGATGATAAGTCACATATGCATTTGCCAACAATATGTTTCCCTCTAACTCTCATAACACTTTATGAGTACTGTCAGGGTTGAGGAGTATATCCTTATCTATATCAGAAAGAAAAAACTGACTAAATAAATTAGATATAAACAAATTGAGTGTGCCATTTATTTATACTTACCTGAAAGAAATACTGGAAACTACCTAATTACCTCGGCTTTGCCCTAGGTTCACAGTTTTGAATTTTTCATGCTCATATCACTCACTAATATTTTCATTCAAACACAAGGTACTCTTGAGATAAGTGACCGTAGGCTTTTAAATAAGTGATTACACATCTCTGTAGGTTCTTTCTCACTCTCACTTATAGGCATTGAAAAGTCATGTGCTGACCACATGAAAATACAAAACTTATATGTTTCCCGATGTCAGCATGACTTAAGCTTTCAAATGAGCCATCGTATACCTCAGTAGGTTCTTCCATTCACTCTCAATTTCAGTTATTGGAAAGACATATGCTGGCCACAGGAAATACCAATATTGTTTCAATGTTCCACAGTTTATCCATTTAGGGTATCATTTTAAGTCTAAATCCAAAATTTAGTTGGATATAAAGTTAAAATGATGGAGTTATAACCGTTCAAAGAGCATTACATATGTACAGACAGATAAACTTGGGGGGTTAAATTTCATCCCCAAAATCTGACTTCGCTCTTCCTTTTGATCGTATCAGATAGCATGCCAAGTTTGGTGGCTCTAGAATCAAGGGTATGGATTTGCATAGCCGGACATACAGACAAACACTTTGAATTATATTATAGGTATCGTATATTCATTCATTCGTTCATTTTTTATTACTTCCATTGGCTACAAAATGTAACATGGAGCTCGCCAAAATATATAAACAAGGATGTATACTATGCAAAGCATGGGATACATTTAAATAAAATCAATACAATACAAAACATAATAAAATGAAATCTGGGTTAAAAACAAGAAGAAAATAGATTATTTTTGCACTGTTCCAAAATATAATTTTGCATTATAAAAGGAGTGATTCACCAGAAAGATTTTTGTTTTCTTTTTGAATTCATATATGGATTGGTACGTTTTTATTTTATTGGGGAGAGCATTATACGGTTTACTGCAGGAGTAGTATGGACCCTTTTCAAAGAGGGAGAGATGGTGTTGTATTGTGTGAATGTTGATGTGGGTACTTGTTTAGTAGTTGTGGGTGGATTGATTTTGGTGGATGAGATGGAAGTTTTCAGTTTTCTTTAACCCTTCAGGCACCTAGGGGCGTGTGACATACGATGTACGTCGAACGTGTAGCACTATACTTATGATGTAAAATTTAGTATAACATTAATCCCAATTTTTTTGCAACACCCGTACGTGTAGGATAAGTTCATGCTTATCAATTTTCTTACAGATCATATCACATATTCTTTTTGTATGTTAATTAGATAATAAAATAAAATTTCAGTAGAAACATGATTTTTTCCATTTTTGATTCTGAGGTTTGGCACGGCGTTCACACATTTTGTTTTCATTTTCATCTCCATCATATTGAGCCTAAACTGCCTACACTTTGCAGTGTTTCAAGATAAACGGATGTTTACTTTGAGAGATGGAGATACGCAACTATGTGCCTGTCTGCTTTCCTGACTCACTCTCTTGAGAGTGAAATATGAGTGAGCGACCATCGGATGATGCACCCACATCTTATCATGCACACTCTCAATAAGAGGACTTTGTTTACGAAGACATCCAAGCCATAAGTGCTTTTATAATGGATCTCAGCAAAATTTATTATAATGGTTATTGCATCTCTGGCTGAGGGAAGATGTTTGAGCTTATGATAAGCTAGTCTTAGAGGAGTAAGCAGTCACAGGAGAATTACAAGAGAGTAAGCATGAGAGTGCAATCACGAAAGAGTTGCATCTCATCCAAAGGAAGGAATCAACAGTGGTTCAGCATATTTATTACATTTATTATGTGAGTAGATAAAATGCTGCAAATATAATTTCAAATGTCTTGAGATTTAGTATACTTTTCTTATGGTAGAATATTTTTCCGAATCCATTTTATTTTTAGAAATATATGATATTCCGAGAAATCCCTGTTATCCAATGGCATCGACAAACAGGAAAAGGTCTGTAGAATTGTCGGAAGAAGAAGTGGAAGAAATGTTGCATGAGAGACTCGGATGAAAGTTTACTTGTGACTGATAATGACAGTGATGATGTTATTGATGATTGCACTCAAGTGAATTCAATTGACCCTGATGACTTAGATAGTGACATCAATCTTGTGTGCGATTTTGTATGGGAGAATATGAGTAATTACAGAGGGAGGAGAGAAAATTTTATAGGTGCTCATGGTCCTCAAAATGGTGCTGAAAATGCAAAAAGCATTGTTGATTCATTTGAATTATTTTTTGATAAGGAGCTGGTTTCAAAAATTGTAGAGGAGACCAATCGTTATGCTGAACGATTTATAGCCTTGAGTGGAAATTTGTTTTTGAGAAGACCGATAGTACGATCATGGAAACCAATAGCCAAAGAAGATGTTTACGTGATGTTAGGTTTGTTCATGCTATTGGGTATCATTCAGAAGCCTACTTTCAAATTATATTTGACATCAAAAAGAATTCTCTCTACGCCAGGCTTTGGAGATATCATAAGTCGGGATAGATTCACTCTAACTTGCAAATTTCTCCATTTTAGCAATAATGAAAAAAAGATTCGTATCAAGGACCAGCAAAGCTAGAGAAAATATTTCCTATTAGTTCTTATCTAAATGAAAAATTTCCGACTTTGTATTCCCCTGACAGGAATATCTCCATTGACAAGTCCCTTACTTTATGGAAAGCTCGTCTCTCATTCAGACAATACATCCCTCTAAAGGCATCTCAGTTCGGTATCAAAACATTTGAGCTTTGTGAAGCATCTACTGGTTATTTGTGGTCATTCCTTGTTTACACAGGGAAAGATACTTTAATAGATTCTTCACTAGTTTCTGCAGATATGAACAAAACAACGCCTATAGTGTTAAAATTGATAGAGCCACTTCTAAATGAGGGACGAACTGTTGGGATGGATAACTTTTACAAATCGCCAGAATTAGCAAAATCCTTGAAAATTAAATATCATACAGACTGTGTGGAAACATTAAAATTGAATCGAAAGACGTCCCAAAGTATGTAAAAGAAAATAAACTAGGGAAAGGAGAGATAATTGGGCAGCATTCAGGTGCAGTGTCTGTAATCAACTAGTGTGACAAAAAAAATGTTAGCATGATTTCTACGTTTCATAGTGATGACACCAGAATAGTACGAAAAAAGGGAAAAGAAAAAGTTGTATCAGTTTGTGTTATAGATTATAACCAAAATATGGGGGGAGTAGATTTGAAGGATCAGCTGCTACAGGGCTATCTCCTCGAACAAAAAGACTGAATAGTGGTATATGAAACTATTTCGTAGGCTTTTGAATGTTGCCATCCTAAATTCAATGATAATTTATAGAGAAAATACAGCTATTAAAATTGATCATTTGGCATTTCAAGTTCAACTAGTAGAGGGATTGTTATTAAAATATGGCAGGAGCATTGAACAATCAGTTCCTGGCCGACATTCGGCCGATAACACTGTGACACGACTAACAGAAAGGCATTTCATCAAAAAACTCCCGCCTACAGAGAAAAAATCTCATCCACAAAAATGATGTGCAGTATGTCTGAAGCTTGGTAAAAGAAAGGATACTGTATATTGGTGTAAAAATTGTAATGTAGGGTTGTGTAAATTAAAATTAAATTACTAGTTTTATTGATTTTTATATTTTATAAGATAAATTAAAGGAGTGAAATGTCAATAAAATCATATAAAAATTTGAATGAAATAAGTGAAATGGTATTGATTTTACAATGTTTTGAGTAAAAACATGCACTGTACTGCAATTTAATGCCAATTCTCCTCCGTCTCCAGGTTATTTAAATGAATTTAAATGTCCCGTGCCTGAAGGGTTAACAAATAGCACTGATTGTGAGTCATAAATAAACGCATGGAAGTGTTAAGACTTCGTTTTTCATAAAATACTCTTGCAGGAGGTTCAATGATTTACATCAAAGATCAGCCTAAGTGCTCTTTTTTGAGGCATGAAAAGTCTTAATGCATGAGAGGATGTGCCCCAGAAAAGTATGTCATATTTGAGGTAACTGGAAATATAAATAAAACTGGAGTCTTACTGCCACAATAATACTGAAACCAAGCATTTGTCCCTCAGATCACAACAGATCTACAATGCCAAACATAAACTATCACAGTGATAAACATACTATATCAGTTTAGGGTCAACTGAAGGTACTGATCAGAAAGGTTGGTGGGGGTATGTTCTCAATATAGGTGTTGCCTCATAGATTAATGCAGTGGTGCCCAAACTTTATGGCCTGCATGCCACATAACTCCTTTCCGTGCTCATCGTGAGCCACATGCTCACTTCATCCCTCTTTATAGGCTACACCCAGTCAGAAATAGAATTGTAGAGTAATTTAAGGAAACTAAACTAACTGTTTAGTTGTGGGTCTATATTACCTTAATTGTTTTAAGTGCATTTATCTATAATGGGAATAAAGGGTTAAAGACAAAATATGTGGTTTTTACAATTGTTTTATTTGATGTTATACTGTGTTTTTAAATTGTTAAACTCAAGGCAGACTGGATGAAGACACTCGGTGGGTCGGATGTGGCCTGCGGGCCATAGTTTGGTCACCACAGGACTAATGCTTAGTAATCCAGAATCAATACATTCATTCTTGAAATCAATTTTATTTGTTTTGAAATTTCAATTATCTTACGTTGATTCTTTATTTCATTCATTTTATTTCAAATGCCCATTGTATTATTAGACATTAAAAAAAGTTGAAATGTCATAGATTTAATTTTTACAAATGTAATTTCACCTGTAGAGTTCATTCATTTTTTCTTATTTTTCGGAGTTCCACTTTTCTTAGAACTTTCTGCACTTTCTGGTCTCTTGGGACTTGGTGATGTTTTTCCTCCCTTCTTCTTGCCTTTTCCTTTCTTGCCTTTTCTCATTTTAGCTCGTTCTAATCTCCTTCGCTTTAGTTCTCGCCAGCGTGTCTGGATAATACGTGCTGCAACACGCCACCTGAGGTCTTCAATTTTTTGCTCCAGTTCCATTCTCTCTTCTTCTGCTTTCTCTTTCATTAGAGCTACATATTCTTCATCTTGATTACTGAAATTCTCCTACCAAAAGTATAGTTTAGCTTAACAAAGTTCTTACAGTTACTTCATCATTGTAAGCATTTTAGTCAGTTGACATAAAAATATATGATTTATAAATTAACGATTCTATGCAGTGAAATAGGCCATAAATTATCCTTCATTTAATAAATTATTATTCATGATTAGTTGAAGAAGGATGGCAGAAGCTGTGTTATCATATTACATAATACGTTATTCATACAAATTTAAGGGAAAACATAAGGACTTGTCAATATCAGTGTTGAATCCAGACATTGTTGACCAGGAGAGAAAATAAGAACTTGGGGGGTATTTTTAAAATAAACATTAGTTTGATGTTTGAACGACATAAATAGTTTTTAATTATAGTTATAAAAATATCACATTAAATTCAAATCACGTTGTAGCAGGTATTATATAATTATAAATCTTACATGACACTTCATCAGCCTCACTACCACTAGAAAAGTCTTTGGAAAGTGTAATACATGAATATCAAGCAAATTATTAATTCACATGTATATAATATAGTATCACTCACAGAATTGAATATATTATTGTACAAGTAAATGGTTTAAATTAACTTGAGCTGCTTTTGTTTTTTCTAAGCTTATGTGTCAATAACTTCATCTATTAATGTAGTTGGCAACTCATTAAATTCCTCGGTGGCAATTTTAATGCAGTCCTGCAGAGTTTCCTGGGCCATTATATTTCTTAACTTCGTCATCAGTCTATTCATTGTGCTGAATGGGCATTCAACACTCATAGTAGATGCCAGAATGCAACAGCTTTAGACACAAAATCTTCAGTTCCACATACCCAATATTGGATATTAAAATTAATTCCAAAAGGTTCTTCTTATTGTCTTCTCATCCGGCTTCAGTTACATACTTAAATGAATGAATATCATTCCAAAATGCTTTCCTTTTATGATTGGTCGAAATTAACACTTGATGTCACATTCGACCAATCATCATCATATTCTCTTAAGATAAATTGAATACTCCTTCAGCCATAAAATTAACTTAAATTCACCCAATGCATTTCGCCCACTAAGTGGGCATCTTCAGGGGGTATGTTGCTTACTTTGGTCACTGTCGTAAGCAACATACCCACTGAAGATGCCCACTTAGTGGGCGAAATGCATTGGGTGACTTTAAGTTAATTTTATGGCTGAAGGAGTATTCAATTTATCTTAATTCAACTAGCCATAAGTTTTATCTGAGCATTCAACCAACATCATATTCTCTATTTAAGGGACCAGTAACATTTCTTAATAATAAATAAATTAAATAATTTAATTCTCCTGGGGGGAATTTTATTCCATCGAGGGTGAAAATCAATCCTTGGCCTCCCCTTGGATTCAACAATGGTCAATATATAATAATATATATGTTTTAAAATGTGATAGTGTGAAGGTTAATCAAATTCTTCAGCATAAGAGTTTTAGTAATTGCAAAATATATCCAAAAAAGGTATAACTACAGTGATTGAAGAAGGCTAAGCAATTGGGCGAGTAAAAAATTTTGAGCATTATTATAATATACATATTAAAATGGCTTTGCTTATAAAATATTAAAATATATTTTTATAGAAATAAATTGAAATTATTAATGACTATGAGACAAATTTAGAATTGAAAATTATCTTCAAACCTGTAAAATATTTAGTTGATGTTCTTCTTCATCATATTCAGATTTTATTTTTTCAAATTCTGCATGCCTTGAACCCATGTCAGTATCATATTGTTCTAGAATTGATTCCAACTGCGTCTCAATTTTGTATCTATTTGTTTTGTTATAAAATTAGTAATTTACACTATAATGAGATTCATTTTATACTATTTTACCAGACTAACCTTTTGGTTCTCAAGTCCTTTTCCTTTTTCAAATTTTCTTTTAATATTTCCTGCAATTTTTCTTCCAGAAGTTCTATGTTCCTATCGATAGCTTCTAGTTGAGCTTCACTGTCTTTACTTTCAGCTACCATATTCTTTTCAGAATCAGCACTGTAAAAAGGTTACCATTATCATAGCCGCAATGTTAGGAAGCATATTTCTTAATTTTGTTGAAATAATTACCAAATTCTTTTAACTTCTTCCTTGAAATTAATTTTTACATTTTCTATTTTATTGAGCAATTCTTTTATCTCACCATCTTTAGCACTGAAATCGCTCTCGATACGCAAAGTAATGTTAGTTAATGTCGGCTGTAAAACTTTAATTACTGATATAGCTTCTTCATTTTTTTCCCATAAGTCCCTGTAAAATTGCATTTTTTTCTTTTCAGCCTCATAAGATAGATCTCCCATCAATTTAATCTGAAAGTTATCTCTTAAAGCACGCATTTGGCTTAAAAATGTTTCTGATGGATCTTCAGATGAAGCAAATGAAGTTCGACGTTCATTTTTCACAATTTCACACAAATCTGGCCTCCTCCAGATAATTTCTATAGCCTGTTTAATATTACAGTCTTCTATTTCGAATGATATGGGTTGCATATACGACATCTCAAAATTTTCACTACTTGGATCATGGATCTGAGTGCCCTGGATGGAGTTCTTTATGTGAATCGACGATTCATAATGCAGGTCTTCTTTTGAATCATCCGAATCGTTCGCCTTGTCTTTCGAATTTTCTTCGAGTATTTGGTATATTTTGCATTTCGACAATATATAAAATTCTTCATCATTAATATAGTTTTTGTACTGATCAAGATTCTTCAGCAAGAAGGGCATGCATAATGCAAACTCCATTTTAAGAATATTTTCATTCAAAACTTTCAAAATTCTTTCTGTTCTAATTGCAATTTCTGTGTCACGCATTTCACCAATAGTTTGAGCCGTCGTATCTAACATCGTCCCAAATATTGCTTCACTAAATTCCCTACAATGTACACTTTAAATTATCGATTTCCATCCGTTAAAAGATGGTTCAAAAGGTAAACAAGACAATTATGTCACCATATCTTGTTTCCACCGCCGTAACTAGGGTGTTACGAAGGTAGTATTTGCCACATGCGTGCTTATGCGCCTCTCGCAAAAGGCACTCCACGCCACCATGAGAAAAATATCTATTTGTTCAAAAATATTTAATTCGTGTTCAAATATCACAACAGTAGTAACATGAAAGAAATATATCTTAATTACAACGAGAGCAAAATAATACTTACTCCACAAAACTTGGTTTAATGTTGCTTACTTAAACTGCTATAGGTGCCGAATCTTCTGCCTACGACTCTGCCTGTTTCCATAGTGATATTTCTACAGCTTTATCAGCCGTAAATAAGAAACTTTCACATAACCGTCTCTGTGTCAAAAAAGTAAGAAGTTGAATTTTACGACATTAGAAATTAGCTTTATCCATAATATTAACTTAATCTCATTGCGGATTACCGTTTTGAGTAGTGATAACGCCTTGTCTCTAAATGTCCATAAAATTGTTCATTAAAAATTATATCTCTTTGCAGTGCCTCTGTTTTCATTGTAATATAAATACCAGTGCTACTTAGTCTTTCCTTCTTCGTACTCTATTGGCGATTTTCTAGTACATCCTAATATATTTTATAGGAATACGCGAAAATATTCAAGACAGTGATTTAAATTAAGCACTACTTCGTCGGTAAAAACGCTTTATAACATTATTCTTGCTAATTATTTTACAATCTTTGATTCTTCAATTTGGCGTTAATGCTATATTGAGGAGAAAAGTCATTATCTTTAAAATCTTTGCGTAACACTTGAAAACTCTTCACGTCCCTCAAGGGGCAGTATAACCTCAGTAGCAGGGATTTAACTAGCATTCCAACTTTGGGGGGAGGGACGTTAAGCTGTTGGCCCCCCTGGTGTTCTTCGTAAGAGCAGGCAAATGCCGGCACCGGGTTTCCATCCTCCCTTCCCCGGCTATTCATTGCACTACCTCTGAGATACCCACTGTGCGTAGGACAAGGCGAATCGAATGGGCATTCAAATTCAACGTTGGGGGAGATGCTTGTGCCGTATAGGGGACCAGGATGATTGTAAAAATATTTAGAGGAGCATACCAAAATTTAAAAAAATACAATAATAATAATAATATGAAAAAATGTTTTAACTATTTTTACTGCACTTGTCACACAAATGGAAATTTTTTTTTAAGCATAAAAATATGAAATACTTTATTAATTCATTTTTAAAATATAGTATTCAGCAGGTGGGCCAAGGGGAGAGGACTTATAAAGGGGGTCCAGGGCCCCCTCAGGGTAGTATCTATATACTTATTATATTGTATTTTGTTTAAAATTTTCACGCAATATCCGATTCTTATACACCGATCGTGATAACTCGACATTTAAAACAAATCCAGTCAGAATAAGAAGTAATTAATGATGTTCTATATTTATTTTTAGGATTGTTAAAATGGGTCCCAAAAAGAAGGGTAAAGCTAGCAAATTTGCTAGGATGACAGAGGAAGAGAAGGCTCGTTATCTACAACACAGAGCTGCAATTGAAGAAGAAGCTCGGCGAAGGAAACAAGAACTAGTTTTTACTTTTTTAAAGGTAAAGTGGATTTCCTATGAAAAGTTATTTAAAATTTGCTCCTTTTTACATAAAATTCCTTGGTACGATTTCAGAGTAAGTTTAAAAAAGAAGAAGCCTTTGCCAGAATAAATCTTGCCAAAATTAACCAGCAGTGGAGGCAAATTCTTAGAAATGTAAAAATTATTGAAATGAAGAAAGAATTAGAGGTATGTTTACTCTTTAGCAACACCTGTATTTGATGTTAAAAAGATTGAATATTAAATATTAAAAGAAAACTGAATAATTTAAGGCACTTCAACAATCGTTTGAGCGTGTAATTTCCTGGAAGGATCATACAATAGAGAATCTACTTCAACGGCTTGAAGAAGCTGAAGTTCAATATAGACAAAATCTGCAAAGCCATATTTGTGCTACTGATAGACTTATTGGTAAGAGTTGACAATTTTTTCTATTAATCATAGTTAAATCTGAGTTGAGAATGGGGTAATCTCATCCAAGCCCCTATCAATGTGAAATTGGTTATTATCCCTCCCCTGCAAGTAGTTTTGTAGTATAACTATTTTTTGTAAAAAGAATGTACAAGTTTCTCTCAAGATACATTGGGGATGTGTTCCTAGGAAAATGAGTGTATTTCGAAAAAGTATATCTCAGAAGACATTTTTCCATATAACCCTATGTTATAATGATTAACCCTCTGAGTGTTAAGTTTTTTTCCCTTAAGTATAAGTATTGACTTTTCTTATTCAGTATGCCGGTAGTTTCCAAACTGGGTGCTGCTGCTGATTTTTAGGGGTGCCACGAAAAACATAGTTTAGTAAAGTAATCAACGAATGGATGTTTTGATAGGTAATTAAGGGAATAATTTTTCCTCTATTAAATTCATCATAGTATAGTACAAACAAATTAATGTGTCCAAAGATTGTAATATCCATATAAAATATATAATATATAAAATATAAAAACCTTGTTTTAATGTGGGGATGCCGCAAAATTCTATTCATCTCTAAAAGGGTGCTGTGCCTACAAAAAGTTTGGGAGCCTTTTCTGGATGCTATAAGTAATGTAACAAAAATTTTAGAAATTTAAATGGAACCATCTATTGAAAGAAAAGAAAATCAAACTCACAAATGCGCTCCACACATTTGGAATGGCATGGAACTGACTAAAAATGTGAGGTGCATTGCCAATGTTTTTGTAAAGTTCGGGGTGAACACGCTCAGTGCATCGCTAATGCTAATAGGGTTAATGAGTTCTCAGCTCAAAATTTTCAACTTAGTGGTTACCTAAATATTGATTTAATTGGCCATAGTTTGTTAATATATTGATGGAATGACTTTACCTTGTCTTAATCAAAATGTTGGTTAAAGGCATATTCATTTGAACCTGCTGATCAATCCAGATATAAAGTAACTTCTCCATCTTCACCATAACAGGATTATGTTTCACAAGAGTAATCCAAGAAGCATTAATAGGTATAGCAATTTTTGAACATTCTATAATATTGTCACTTGACTTCAATATTGTGTGCACAGTTGATGGTGGAAGGTTCAAAACCATAGTAATTTCCATTCCACACTGTCCTTTTTCAAAACATTTCACAACTTTGAGTTTTATAAGTAGTCTGTTTTCCCTTAGATATAACTTTAACCTTTTTTTCCAACATGAGGGTTATTATTTAACTCACAAAATAGTGATCACAAATAGTGAAGTGAAAAACACATGGATGTGAACTTTACAAGAGAAAGGCTGTAACTGAGTTAGCTTGAGCAGTCTATAGTCTTTGTTGCTGAGAACAATAATGTGAGTCATATCATCAAGAGAAACAACAAGTCACAACATGTAAATATTTAAAATGTCATGCTAGCGAGTGAAGACCTCGCATCTCAAATCTTGGGTACTTAATTTTCTAATGACGTATTGGTGAAAAAGGATATCTCGAATGAGCATATCTTGTGGGATACCTGTAATGTTTTTAAACATTAAACTCAATTTCACAACTTGCTGTTACTGATTTATGAAACAAGTGTACTTTTGTTACTAGTTGCTGGTAACAGCTCGTAGTTACTTTACAGTTACTTGTTTTCTCAATATAGACTTAGAGCTGTAATAGTCTTTTTCTCCCATTCAGTATTCCATAACATGTGCACATTTATAAATTTTTAATTGTCTTCTTACTTCTTTACATTAAAATTTTTTAATTTAAGAATTCAACCAATAGTTTGTTCCAGTTCTGAAGCAATATGTGATAGTGATTTTGCATGATTTCTTTAGTTTTCACACACTTTTTCGTTTTTATAGATAATGAATTGCTATTTTATTAGCTGTCTAAAAAAATTCAAATGCAAAGAATTCAAAGGAAGGAGAAAATGATGAATGGATTTAAAGGATATATTTTGTAGAATAAGATTCCACAAAGCTGCTGCAAAATTATGGAAGGAAAATTCCAGAACCATGATCTAAGCAACCATATCAATTCTCGGTGATTACATCATTTATGCTGATTAACTTATAGTGTTACTTTATCTTTCAGCCAGTGATAAGATTTAAAAACCATCATCAAATAGCATATTGCACATTAATCATAATTTCACTTTATTTGGTTAAAAAGTGAATTAGAAAAGTAATATAATGGTTCATCATATAATATTATGTAAATGTGGTATAAGTTTATGTTACTGCTTTGTAAAGTCGTTTCTTTGGATTCCTTTCATTACTGTTGAAGTACTATTTAATACCTTTTGCTTAATTTGATGCAAAATTTATTAGCAACTTTAATAGAACCTTATATTTGACTATTCCTTACAGTTACAAGGAGCATTATATATGGGAACATGGCCATTCGAGAGCATTTTTCAGGAGGTGATTGGGGGTGATATTAGAAATATTTCTCCAAAATTTGATGGATTCAAAATAACTCATAAACGAATTCGAAGTGGGCTGTCAAATTTTGGGGAAATATTTCTAAAATAACCTCCAATCACATCTTGAAAAATGCTCTTGAATGGCCATGCTCCCATATATAATGCTCCTTGTTAGGGAAAAGCTGAGTCTGATTTGAATTAACATGGATATGAGGTGTTTTAGATATTAAATTATGAATCAAAGCCAAAATAGATATGAAATCATGATTTATCCTAGAATATAATAATGATCTCATACCATTATCGAGGTGAATATAATTATCAAAATGTTCTTTCATTGTTTATCATAAAGCATGAGTGTCATACATGATGCTTATAAAATTCATTCTTTTAATAGCCATTCAAGATGAATCCTTGAAAACTTTACATAAAATGTACCTAACACAGAAAAATGCAATGTTAACAGAAAGGGTTAAATTGATAAAAGAATTCACTGCTTCTAATGCCCTGGAAATGGAAGAAATGCATTTAATTATTTATGCTGGTGAGACAAAGTTTCGTAAATCAGAATTTGAGGACAAGGCCGACTTTATTACTAGAAACAATGAAATGAAGAATCAGGTGAGTTTTATTTCTGATTAAAAATAATTTTATAAGATGAAAGATAGTGCTACAGTATGATATAATCTGTTGTATATAATGTACCATATATTTTAATGAGTAGCTCAAAACTAACCATAAACATGGGCATCTGCTGTAACTTTTTCAGGGAGAGGCAGTGGGATAGGCAAGCTCTCACATTCAGGTTTGGTGGGCTTAATATTTTAGTGGCTTGTTCCAAGCATATTGCAGGTAGCTCCTACCTGCTTGCCTGACATCAGAAAAATTACCATGTTAATTCCCTGACCTAACCAGATATCATTGGTTTTTTTCCCTTGACACAGGCCTGATCCAGAGGGGGCAACTGCCCTCCTTGCCTCCCTCCCTCTCCCCCAGCAGATGCCCATGACTGTAAATATGACTGATTTTTGATTGGTCTAAAATTTAGTTAATCCAAGCTAATTGAAGTTCCTATAAGTATAATGATTACTGTATACTATATTTTATTTGTATTTAATTTTACTTGATCGTTTAATAACTTTTATATATCAACTTCACTTATACATACATACATGCACAATAAAACATTGATTATTCATGTTAATTGGGACTTAGATGGGCACAGACAATTTAAGTGTGAGAATAATCCACATATTTTAAAAACAAAATGTATAAAAACTACATAAAAACAGGTCACAATTCCTAAAGAAAATGCTATCAATTAAACCATAAACTTTGATTAGGGTGGAATAAATGAACAAAAAATTAAAATTTGTTTTGGCAGTGACTATTCTGACTGACCAATGTGTGAGCTTAAAAAAAGATGGGACATTAAAATTAAAATGTTACTAAAAATTAATATCATTGTGAATTTGAGATGGTTCCTCTTTTGTAAGAATCTTTCAAAGAAAAAAGGAAAAATTAACTTAATTCGAGGTAAAAATGGTAGGTAAATCAGTTTACATTACATTTTTTGGCAAATAACTCGGCCAACTTTCTCTCTTTGGCTGAAACACCTTTTGTTTGATTGATTTGATATATCAGTGGATATTTAATTAATCAATGAAGTCCATGTCCTCTTCATTTTTCATGCAGGCAGGAAAATTCAAACTCGGTTTAGAATGCCCAGTTATCTGGTTAATCTGCTGCACAGTTAATCTGCACATGGATAATTAGGATTCTACTGTATATATAACTATATTTTAGCATTAAAATCCCAAAGAATGTTGAATAACTCAAGAATGGCTGTCTATTTTAACCATTCTTTAATTTTTAAAGAGACCAATGCCTAAAGAGGCTTATGGGTAATCACTGTGTGAGATAATGGTTAGAGTTTAATTCCAGGGAAATTTCATTCCTCCATTTGAATAACATATGAATGGGTGCAGCATATTTTTTATTTGCTTTTTAAAATTAGTCAAATAATTGTAAATTCCTGGGACTTGAACCAGAACTAGAAAACACGAAAGTCATTGGGATAATGTCTGCAACCAAAGTACTTTGGCAGAACTAGAAAGACTGAACATTACCTTAGTACAATGTAAATAATGTACACTAAGTTAACATAAATAAAATTAAGTTAGTGCTATGTGTAGGCTAACGTTTAATTTAAGTTACTATAATTAATTGTTTGTATTTAAAACTAAAATAAATATAGCCTACAATATCCTTTAATTTCTTGTATGTACAAAATAAAAAATGTTCACATCACAGTTTATTAATACATTTGATGTATTATCTATATAAAAGTTATTTATAAAAATTCATTTTTATATTTTCACTTGTTAGTATGCTTCATTGCTATTTTGGTCTTATAGATGCCGCAAATGTAAACACAGAATGAAATTTTATAAATATTTTATATCTATGACTGTTTTATGAATCATTAATTTATAGTTTTTAAAAAGTTAGTTTGCAATTTCTATATATTTTCCATTCCTTGTGAACTTAAAATTTCCATTTTTCAGGTTGTTACTTTAACAAATTATTAAAACTAATACTTAATAATTGTACTGATATTTGATTTATTATAGTAAGTAGTAAGTGCAATTTCAATTTAAATGCTACATACCATTGGCTCATTCCTTTATCAGCAATTCAATTTAGTAGATTGCTTTTTTTAATTTCCAAGCATTAACTTTTGAATTATGAATTTAAAAGTAAAATCAATACTACTATTTGTCAGGATACTTGCCCAAATCAAGCCAATCATATTTTTGTAAATAACAAGTGTCTCAATTCCAAAGCAGTGTAATGAAAAGAGTCTGTCTGGCTTTGAAACAAACATAATTAACTAATGTAATTGTTGGGGTTTTTCATCTCCAATATTGCAGATAGAAAGTGAGCACAATCATGTCAAATTAAAAATAGAAACAACTATGGAAGACCTTTGGAAGTTATATCAAGATACTGTTCAGGAATACTTCAGTTCCACAGAAGAGAGAAGAAAACAGTATTCAGTCCTCAAAGCAAAAGATGATTTAAATTGTGCCATTATTCAAAAACAATCCAAGAGGCTTGATGAAGGAGAGGTGAATATTAGTTAATCTTAGTTATACAAAATTTAAACAAATTGGGTAAGGTGAATATTGTTGTGGATTCTTTTTTATATGTCCCTCAGCAGGGATACTCAGAGGCAGATATAGAACCAGGTGATCTACACCAGTGTTTTTCAAAGTATGTGTCTTGACTCAGAACAGGATTGCATGGCATACAAAGAAAATGTGAGCACTCACCAGCCGAAATATATCAAAAATGATGACGTGTGGAATTCTCCTTTAGATGAATGCCAATATATTAATATATATTGATTTTCATAATGAGATGAAATTTGAGTCAGAAGAATTTTTTTCTTTGCATTGCCTTCACATCCACTGGGTCAGGAGACAAAAAGTTTGAAAAACACTGATCTAGGGCAGTGGTCTCCAACATTATGGAGTAAGTGGGCCACATTGAATTATCAAATGCATGGCATGGGCTGCACATTTGTAATGAGAAGAATATATATGTGAAACAATAATTATACCTTTTCCCTCATTTTATTATCATGGAGCAAAAAAACTGAGGTTTGATATAACAAAATGAAATAAATAAACATGAAAATATCAAACTAATGACAACAAATAAAAGTACTCCATATGGAAAGGAATGACAAATTTTTAACATATAATTTATTAAGAGAATAAAATAGTTAAAGAGTGAATCAATCTATAGTCGAGTCTTGATTATTCGAGGTTTTGTATTATCCAAGGTGCATGAGAAAAAGTAACAAAGCATTTAGAAAATTTGAAATTGAAAAGTGTCATATTTGATACAATTGTATCAAAGTGGCAACACTTAGTGTCATGCTTTGCTTCACTGTAGACAGACCCTGTATTTGCAGTCATTTTATACCCCATAATTCATTTGGAGTTGTTTTATTTCACACTTTGTGATTGTGGAATTTTAGAAAAATTTTTAGTGTAAATTTTTCTTCTTATTTTAATTTGAGGAGGTATCTTATCATGAATGGAATCAAAAGAAAGAAATGTTATGACTATGGAGAAAAAGTTGAACGCTTTAAAATTGGATTGATCAGGGGAAAATGTTGAAAAAAATTGCCAATGAATATGGTATTGATGGAATGATATTAGCTTGGCTAGTTCCCGTCCCACAAAGGAAAACATCCGTGTTCAGAAACGAGAGAAAATGTTCTGCTATGATAGTTCAGGGGTAGAATATCCGCCCGGCAAGTGGAAGACCCGGGTTCAATTCCCGGTCATAGCAGACTTTTTTCTCGTTTCAAAAATTGTTCCAATGAATATGGTGTTGGAGAAGTAACATTTGGCAATTGGAGGAGAAACAGGCAGGATATAGAGAAATGGTGCAGTCACAAGCCATCAGGATCAGGCCTAGGAAAGAGAAAAACTGTGAATAAAGCAGTTTGAAAATGTGGGTGAAGCTCTTTTCCTTTGGTAAACTCAACAGCATGACAAAGGAGCTCCCATATTAGGACCCATTCTGCAGGAGAAAGCCTCAGTATTCCATAAGGAGTTAAATGCTGGTCTTGAAGAAAAATTAGAAGTTTATGGCAAGCATTGGTTAGCTCAACAGATGGAAAAAATGCTACAATATTCATCAATTGAGCATTTATGGAAAAAAGCTGTCTGCTGATTAAGGTGCTGTAGCTAGTGTCAACAAAAAAATGTAATGAATTTTTAAAAAGGGAACAGTTATTGAAAGACCAAATTTATAACTGTAATGAAATGGAGTTGAATTTTAAGTTGGTTCCAGAAAAACACTAGCTTCCAGAAAATAAACCGCAGCTGGAGGGTATAAGAAGAATAAAGAAAGAATAACAATTCTTGCATGTAGCAACTCCTCAGGCAACCACAAAGTGCCATTAATGTGTGTGCGGAAATCGGCTAAGCTGAGAGCATTTAAACATACAAATATTATCACACTTCCAATTCATTACAGTAACCAAAAAAGTGATGGATGGACAAGGAACTTTTTAACAACTTGTTTTTCAAGGAGTTTGTACCACATGTGGAAAATTTTTTGAAAGCAGTCTTTGTGATTGACAATGCCCCATCCCGTGGCTATGAGGACGATCTTCAAAGCGGAAACATTAAAGTCATGTTTCTTCCCCTTAATGTGACTGCCTTAATCCAACCTATGGATCAGGATGTCCTAGAGAATTTAAAACGTAAATACAGACACTATTTATTAGTCTCTTTTATTAGGCATTGAAAACTGCCTGGAAAAGGTTTTATGTTTAAAGAAAATTAACATCAAAGATGTTGTTTACTGGATAGCTGAAGGTTGGGATGAAGTCCAGAGCCTGGAGAAAAAATCTTGGCTGAAGATGATAAAGGAACTAAAAAAGAAGAACAAGGAAACTATGGAGAAGAAAATCTTTTATATTTAATGCTAGGATTTCCAGGATGTAACGACATAAATGATTAGGTAGTAAGTGGCCAAATTGAAGAAGTCTTATCAGATGCAGATATTGTGGCAAGAATAACAAGATGTGGGGCAAAAGGAAGATCAATACGATGATGAAGAGATTCAAACAATGCATAGTGAGGGTGTGACAGTGCTAGAGGCAGCATTATGCTACATGGAGCAACAGGAAACTGCAACAGTCACAGATCTTTTACTAAATAAACGATGGAGAGACTATGCTGTTAAAAAACAAGCAAGTGCTACAAAGCAAAAAACCATTGAATCATTTTTGAAGAAATAAACATTTATACAAAACAGAACATATGTTTACTTTTCTGTGATTAGGATATTTTGATAATAAATCCAATTTATTTCACAGTATTCTGTTTATACTTTTATTTATTTTAACACATTACAACTAAGTTATGTGTTGTTATATACAGTATATAGGCCTACATATTGAATGTAGATATCAGGAAAATATGTGACAGTTTTCGTTAATGATATATCACACGAAAGCCGTCACATATTTTCCCGATATGAGCAACGTTCTGTATTATCCAAGTCTTTGATAATCCGAGGTCGTTGCAGTCCCATCAGCCTTGGATAGTCGGGACTCTACTGTACTAAAGAATCATTCCAAAGAGTCATTCAAAAACAAGCACTTAAAAATAATTGTCTCAGGTATCTCCAATAGCCACAGCAAGGTTATAAATAACCAGATACACATTTCGGCTAAAAAGCAGCCGTCTTCAGTTAGAATCTATTTTCAGTGAGTTCCCACTGAAGATGGCTGCTTTGTAGCTAAAATGTGCATCTGGTTTTTCATAACCTTGTTGTGGCTATCAGAGATAACTGAGACAAGTATTTTTTAGGAACTTGTTCTTCACTTTTTTCAGCCATAAGATGAGCTCAATAATCCCTATTGAATTAAAGAGCCACTGCCAAATGTGTTTGGCCCATCTCAATGTTAAAGCAGAGAATTAAAATAAAGAAAGGAAACAAATCCTATGCCACAATTTAATAAATAGTGTGTCTCATTGTCAGAAATGTAGACGGAGAGGAAAAATAAAAGAAGGTTAAATAAAAATAAAGGAAAAAAATTAACAATCACAGTTTTCAGGGAGCCCAGGAGCCCATTTCCAACACACACCAGCACAAAAGTACAGCATCTCCTGACCACAACACAGCTTATGGATGCAAACACAAACATGATACACAAAATTACACAAAACTGATACACATATAATTGAAAAATAAAAACCGGGGGAAAAAAGAAAATAAGAAATAAAAATTCAATTAAATAAATAAAAAACAAGAGAGGAATAGCAGCATACACTCTGAATATTGCGCAATTCTTAAAATGTCTAGATGCATTTTGAGAGCAAAGCTCTCATCATCAGTACGTGATGTATTCTGCCTTTCCTTTATTTTTATGTAACCTTCCTTTTATTGTTTCCTCTCCCTCTACCTTTGTGTGACACTCTATTTATTAAAGTAGGGCAAGGGCATTGGAGTTGTTTTCTTTCTTTATTTTATCTTTGCTGTAGTCTCCACTTATTATTAATATTTCAGAGAATGGAGTTAAAAAGTGAGGAAATTTTGGAACTAGTTAGTATGAGTCACATAAACAAAGGTAGAATGTTGCCCAGACTACAATCTAATAAATGGAATTTATACAAAAGAACAGATAAATTCAACTTCCTTGTTTTAAATAAAGATATGGTTAATTTTTAAATAAAATGTTACAGATGCCATATTATTTTATTATAGTTAAAGGTACTCATTTAAGTAATCACTCAGCAATCTAATTTTGCCAAAAGGGCTGAGGGCCACACAAAATGATCCTGAGGCCACATAAGGCTCTTGAAATGCAGGTTGGTGATCCTTGGCCTAGGGCATAGCACTTCTGGGGGCCTTGCACATAGAGCCATTAGAGAGTTAGTATCAACAAAGACAAGAGCTTAGTTTGAGAGGGGAAGTTAACCATCATAACATATGTGGTTCAGAAAACCCACATCAAGTTACCTTACAGTGACAGCCCAAAAAACAATCTGGGGTGCGGATTAATGTTTAATCATGTCATCGGACCATTTTACTTTCTCAAACTCACTGTCACAGAAGCAAACTCTATGGATGTGGTTCAACTGTTTGCAGCCCCTCAAGTTGCTGAGTCACAAGTGAAGGACATTGCTGAGAGACATATTGCATAAGTTGACAAAGACACGTTGGTGTGGGCATGGTAGGAATTAGAGCATTGGTTAGATGTTCTCCATGCGACAAAGGGCACAGACATTGAACTGTACTGATATTTTGTAATAGGTTTGTATATTGAATTAAATTAAATGCTTTTCTCTGCTATGCACAGTATCAGAGCTGCAAACCACTACAAATTTTTGAGTGGTTCAGTTTGCGGTTTGGTTCAAAGATGGAATTTAGATAGTGGTTTGGTTCAGTTCATGGTCTGGTTGAAGCAAAATTGGGATTTTATCTTTTTACTTTCTCCATGCACAGTGTCAAGAAATGCTGTTTTCATAAGAGATACTGAAAATAAAAATGATACACAATGGAATTAATATATTACTGTTAAACAAAAAGTATTATGCCTCTTTGCTCTCTGTCAAAAGATATAGTGGCCAATTTCTTGGATGTCATAGAATGACCCTTTTACCTGGTTTAAAATAATCTTAGAATATATTCATGTGGTCAGCTTCAATGCCAGAGGTGCTCTCCTTCACTATTAATGCTCCCCATGGATAACAACAGTAAGTGGGAGGGAAGAGAAAAGTATGCCAGAGGTCATTATTTTCGTATAATTAGGTTTCCGCTAATTTCAGTGCATTGGTGGTTTTTCCAACTTTTTTGGAAATGCATGTTCCTTCATGTTTGGTGAATCAAGCTCAAACTGAACCTCTATTGCAAAATAAATCTAGTTCTGTTTGCAGTTCAGTAAAAAATTAATCTTCAGTTCAGTTTGGAGCTCTAGTTAGTTTTTTGTTCCATGTTCAATTTGTTCAAAGACTTTTGAATTACCCTGCATATTGATAACCTACTATATTTCAGAATTAAAATTTTTATTTATATTGATCCCTTAAAGTATACTTAATTAATGTTGTTTCTATAGGTTTTGTAGCTTTGAAATCCTTTTTTGGAATGATAAAATTTTTAGGTATTTTTCTGTAGAAATTAACTGAGAAGTTGAAGGAGCATCTATCACAGTTGAAAAAAACATATGAAAAAACCATAAACAGCTTAAAAGAAGAGAGACAAGAATACACTACTCATTTCTACCAATTGAAAAATCAGTCTTTATTGCTAGAGAAGTTTGATAAAGAGCAGCTTATACACTTGACTTCTGTTAGTGGTAATGTAATACAGGTGAGCCATTTTTAAGAGAAATTCATAATATAATAATTAACTTCTAAAAATATGATATATTTAGTGTTATTTGTGGCATACATTTTGTCTGTATACTTATGTATGCATAGATTTGGGTTGATTAGCTTGAGTTGATCATTTAAAATTTATCAACTAAATTGATGTATGAACCAAATTTCAACTCAGTCAATCAACTTTTCAATTGATTTAAAATTAGAGTGACTAATTTGTTTTTTTATTCAACTATCTTTTTATCTCTGGTATCACAGTTTTGATTTCAAAGAAGTGTACAATACTGCCATCATAAATTTATTCCAGTTTTGAATAGTATATTTCTGTTCTTCCTACTGATGTTTAAAAAACTGATGTCATATCAATTTCACAAAACCTACAAATAAATTTCAACTGCTCAACTGTTGATTAACTCAAGTAAATAAAAAAGAGCATAACTTTGTTGATGAGTATTTTGCATAGTGCTTCCCATTAGTAAGAGATTCTGAATGACTATTATTTGAAAATAGCAATGCAGAATAATATACTGCTAGGATTTTTTAAATATACAAATTTAAAATTCTTCTAATTATATTTTCCTTTTAAACCTAGACTTTAGAAAACTTGACTCATAAGGCTGAAAATATTCTGCGACTGGCTCAATCTTGTCGTCGTTTTGAAACACTTGAAGAAAAGGTCATCAGAAAAGAAAATAAGATTTCATTTGATAGCCAACAAGAAGAAAAGATTCAGGAAATGGTTCAAATTAATTTATCTGACTATGAGGGACTTGAAGGATTTTGGAATAGGTTCAATAAAATTCTGATGGAGTGTGCCACTTTAAAACTTCATTCTTCAGCTCTCACATTAGAGAATGAACAATTGAAAGCAGCATTAAAACATTACTTAAGTTCTATATCCCCAACTTCACAATTTATTGGCAGTGGTAAGACATGAACAATTGATTATTTTAAAATATTGTCTAATAGTTTTTGTATTAATTTATAAATAGAAAATTGTTAACAACTGGGTTAGAATTCCAGTTCTAATGAAGCCTTTGTTTAGAAAATAACTCAAAAGTTTACAAAATCTAAGTATTATAAATAATTAGCCACACTTCCCCTCTACTGCTCATCTAAATCCCATGCTATGATATTTCTATGTATATTTTTATGAAACATTTAAGAGTAGATCAGGGAAGAGTTATTATCACTCTGATATGGAAAATTATCTTTTCCTCCTAGCAAGTAATTAAAAATGAAATAGGTTCATAATGTGTCCCGATAGGCACTAATATATCACCAGATGAGTTTAATGAACATTTTATCAAAGTTTTAGATAGCATTAAGGCTTACATGTAGACATCTCCTGTCAATGCAATCAATCTGATGGGAGTTATAAATATTAATAATGTAAATTTCGAATGGAATGATGTTACCCCTTTAGAGGTTTATAAAATTATGAATGGTTTCAAATGTTCATCCAGGAAAGATATTTTTGGGCTTCCAAACAACCTGGTGAAACAATTAATTAATGTTATGGCACTGCCACTATGTCATTTAATTAACAGATAGCTTGAGGAAGGGATCTTTCCTGGGGCTTTCAAAGTATCAAAAATTACACCAATTTTTAAGAAAGGATCCAATCAAGAACCAGGGAACTACAGACCAGTGGCAGTTGTTCCTATAATATAAAAAATAATAGATACAGTAATGAAGAATCACCTATTGACATACTTTGAGACAAATAGCTTAATTATCCCAGTTCAATTTAGCTGTAGACATAAATCTACAACCAAAGCTGTTAAAACTCTTTTAAATATAATAATTGATGCTTTTGAAAATAGAGAGTATACCCCTGTTGTTTTGTGTGATTTGAGCAAAGCATTTGATTCCATGACCCATTGTAACCTGATTAATAAATTTAATAACTATGGATTGAAAGGTAACATTCTGGCATGCCTAGCTTCATACTTAAGTGATAGACAACAACTTGTGTCATATACAGGGAAAGAATCTAAGCTATTGGGAGTTAAACATGGTGTTCCTCTAGGGGTAGTCCTTGGTCCTTTTATGTTCATAGTCTTTGTTAATGATTAAGGTAATAATTTAAAAAGCACCTATTTTATATGCAGATGATATAACCCTAATCTCTAGTCATAATGAGTATGCTGTAGCCTGGAATATAGCTGATAAAATGCTAAATAATTCAATGAAATGGTTTACAACCAACAGATTACTTTTGAATGAAGACAAAACTAATAAATACACTTTTAGTTTAAGGGAAAAATATAATGAACTCTCAGCTGTGAAATTCCTCTGTTTTTATTTAGACAGCAAGCTTTCATGGGACTTCCATATTCAAGTACTAAGCAAAAAATTAAGTGGGATTTTGTATCTCATTAGAAAGCTGAAACCTCCAGTATCTATGTCAACACTAATGAATGCATACTCTGCCTACTTTCACAGCCTTATAGCTTACGGCATACTGTTTTGGGGACATTCAAGTGGAGCAAAGGAAAAAGTTATAAGGGCCTGAAAAGGGATGATCATTTTAAACCTTATTTTATAAAAAATGGAATTCTGAATGTGCATTGTTTATATATTTAATTCAAATTCAAATTTATTGGTCCGGGGATCATACATTCAGATGATATAGGACAATATACAGTAAAATAACGCTAAAAGTAAAAAAAAAATGTAATAAAAAATGTATTGTATTATGTAATTGTTGTATGTGAAAGAGAATTTATCTTGTTTTTCCATCAGATTGAGTGTACATATGTATAATACCAGACATAAGAATGAATTAGATTTGCCATTTCACAGGACCACAAAAACAAATAAATATTTCAATGTCAATGCACGAAAACTATTTAATAAATTACCTAATGAATCAAAATCTGTTAGTTTACCTAAATTTAAGAAAGTTCTGTACTCATGGCTAAAATCTAAGTTGTTCTATTGTATTGATGAATTCCTTGAAAATGACTTAACTGATTTAAAACAAATAGTAAGTGTACCATTATTAACCTAGTATGTAACTGTGATGAAATCTATTCCACCTATAAGTTGGCCAATATGGAATAAAATTATTATTATTATAGCATAGTTTTAAATCTATGTAGGAAATTCCATTGTCTCTTAAAGCATTAACAAAAAATTATAATTTTTTTCTCTGTGATATATTTTGCTCTTTCATTTACAAGGCTTATATATAGAATTGTAAAATTAATATAAGTTGTAAATAGCACACACTATGTTTTGTTCCAATGTACCTTCTCATGATATTAATTATCAATTCTTAAAATCTTCTTTGTTGGTATTTATCTTATAAGAACTCATGTTACTTCTTGACTCTGCTTCCCCATGTATTAATAATTGCAGTAGGTAACTGTAACATTTTTCCAAGGATCAGCTCCTATATTTTGTATAGGTCTATAGATATAACCTATTCAGAGTCGGCTAGGAAAATCATGGGGTCCGGTGCAAAAAAGGCATGTCAAAAATTTTTAATTGTAAATTTTAATAAATACAGCAACCTCTATCACTATGATAGTGTTCGACATTTTTTCTGATTTAAAAAAAATTAATACACTTGGAAAGCACAAGAAATATTTTTTAGAGAGTGTGGAGCCTCTGTAAGCTCAGGGCACAATGTAGTCGCACTGTTGGCACTGCCATCAAGTCGGCCCTGAATCTATTGATATCTGCCATAATGCAGAGTAGATATTGCAGGTTTCCTAGCACAAGTCTAAATTAGAGATTCTTTGGTTCTTTTTCCTCCTGTTTGTAAAGTGAATGGATGTTATATCTAAAATTTCAGTCATGGTTCTTGGAGCAGTATAACACAATTTTATTATTTTCATCTTGAATTCTGAGGTTTCTTAGGACATTTTTCTTTAATCACTTTTCTCCATGTGTGTTAAGTCTGTGACTTTATTATACACTGAGAATTTATGCTACTGATTTTTCAGAATTCATAGTGTTGATTTTATTTTGTCCTTCACTTTCCTTCAGTACTCCTAATTTTTGGAAAGTAAATTCAAGCAATAAATGGGAAAACCAAAAAAATAACAATGATATTTTTATTGACAAATCTTTTTATTCATGCACACTTTTTACAGAATTAATTTCTGTGCATCTGTAATTTACTTAAATACTCTATCATTATTATGTAATTAGTATTATGAGCAATAAAACATGGAACAACAGTGATTTATGCTATCATTTACATTATATTTTTATGGAAGGCGGAGAAAGAAGACATAGTGCCATGGAAACCAGAAAAGGTACTGGGACAAAGATGGGCATGATTGAGTCTTCATCTAAAGAATTAGTTTCAAGAAAAGATTATCACAAAAATCGTCCAAGAGCTGTTACAGCAATAGAAGGTGCTATAGCTATCAGGAATAGTTTACCATCATGATGATCATAACTGAATGGTATGTATCTTTACAATAAGCATAACAGTTACTATTCCTATCACTTTTGTTTTTGGTGTATTTTTAATAAAATATCAAATTTAAGGGTTATAAAAAATTATGGAAATAATTACATTTAGAAAGCCATACTCATTGGTAAGTAAAAAATTAACTGACCAACATTAAGACAACAATAAATGGATTTCAACTTTGTATTATTTTGCAAATATTTTGTTTGCATTGAAATTGTATTTTGAATTGAATTGATTGTCAATAAATAGAAGTGTCAGGCACATAATCAAGTTTTTAATCAGGATAAATATGCAAAAAATTATTTATGACTATTACCGTATATTACAGTGTATAAGCCAACCTTTGAAGCTAAAAAAATTCTGAAAACTCAAGATCAAGTTATATGCCAAATATAAAATATGACCCTTAAATAACAGATTAAAATATTGATATTTACAAAAACATTTGATCTTATGGCATAGGTGATCGCCATTTTGAATCAGCTCCACCATTGTTTACATATTGTCATTTATTTTAGAAGGTTTAAGATTATTATTTTTAATAGTTAATAAAAATAAAAATTTTAACTTTTGTTTTTAT
The DNA here is from genome assembly GCA_028673005.1 of Tanypteryx hageni. NCBI lineage: Eukaryota > Metazoa > Arthropoda > Insecta > Odonata > Petaluridae > Tanypteryx > Tanypteryx hageni. The sequence goes on along the minus strand of CM054113.1, from coordinate 97,941,639 downwards.
TACTGATTCTTAAAAATATAAGCGATCTTTTTGCAATTACACTTTCTCAATATACCTCGTGTATGGAGAAAGTAAAAATACCATGGGAAATTATTTTAAGCGGAAAAGTGGGGGGTCGACTTATACGGCGAATATGTCTAGTAATGTAATTACAATCCAAAAAATCAAGGTCGACTTATATGCTGGGTTGACTTATACGCCAGCATATATGGTAATAATTTTTTCTAATTTATTTAACTCTAGCTTTATTTTACATTAAAAGCTATCAATCATGTTCATAAAAATAATAAACTACAAGTACATCTCACTGGCTTTAAATAGTTAAGTTATGAAATAGAAATGTTTAGACCATGAGTGACCTTGGCCATAGGCACCAAATTATAATGGCATTGAGCCCTTATAAACAGCTTGAGGCACTACCAAGTGTGGCAGTTGATTAGATAGCCAAAAACTGACTGACAGTTTTCCATGATATTGATGATGGTAAAGTTGGTGATGGTATGAAAGATAAATCATTTAAGAGCTCTTTTGTGATGAATTAATAAACATATAAAAAGATAGTTCAGCACAATTAACAAAGTAAACACATTTTGGTATCTTATTAAAAGACTAGACTTTGGAAATTTCAAGAGATGAAGAAATTGATTCTATGACAAACTTACTAATCGTTATCAATGTGTTGCTGTTGAGAGCTGGAAGCTTTCCAAATCATTTGAACGACTTTCCTGAGTAGCAAATAATAGATCAATAGCAGTTGCTGGAATTTATCATTGCCTCAAGAAAGACTTAAGCCATTTGCAATCCTTTCAAATGTGTGTACTGTAAAGACCCGCATTTCGGCATTGTTTTTCTTTTAAAAACTATATATGGAGGCAGTTTCATCCCATCAGCCATACAGGCAAACATGACAGTGAAACAATTTTTTTCATTTCCCATTCCTCTCATCATGGTGGTTCTTACGCCTCTCTCATTTACCGTTGTATCAGACGGCATATCAAATGTTAATGGCATTTGGTCGGCAATGCCTATTTGACGAAGTGGAAAATTGAATTTCTTTCTTAATTGTATAAATATAGGACTGGTATGCAATTAATTTCTCCTCATGATCTTCGGGTAAACGTTGACTTATCATAGTACATTGGCAGATTGATAAATCGTGTCTTTTGTTGAAATGACGACACCAATGCATAGACACTTTGAAGTCATTAATGGTTAATTCTTTGGATAATCTCAAAGCTTGCGCATGAACAGCTGATGTGCTAACACCCAAGCAGTCCCTTCTTGTATCTCTTATCCATTTCAGCAAGCATTCTTCCATTTTAGGATGGTTTGCTTTACTACCGTGGTTCGCCTTTTTGGTCTTCCCCATATTTTTTATCATTCTTCAGCCTTTCTCTATTTTCTTATAAGACATTCACTGGGTCCAAATTCATGTTCAGCCACTCTATTACAATGTTCTTTAGCATACTGGCACACTCTTAATTTATAATTAGCATCATAACTTTGTCTCTTGACTTTCCTTTTTTCTATCATAGATAAGGGTAAAAATAAAATCTATTAGTAAGTGATTAATAATTCATGCTGTCATTTGTAAAGTAGGATTGTAAGTTCGTTTTACATACATAGTAATACTTTAAGAAATTTACCTGTGAATTAGCTGGGTACTGCAAATGTGGTATCAATGTAATTTTTAATCTCCAAAACGTCAAATAGGTAATTGCTGGAACTCAACAGAGGAATAACCATACCTGCCTATAGTTCAACATTTTGTTTCTAGATGGCTCTCAACCTTCTATTTCGCCCGAAACATCATTTGGAAGCATCATGAAAATGATAGTCAATATTGAGGAATGGAACTTTGAAGAAATCTTTATCAATAATTGAAATAATAACTTTTTTAAATTCAAGATATTTTATTTTTACTGCAAGTTTCACAGATGATTGCAGAAATTTTTACAGTGTTTTTTATTTCAATTGGGTAGGAGTCATGAAAATCTGCTACATTTTATCTTCTACATTGCTTTCCAAAGTGTTTTACTATATCCTGTAATAAGTAGTTTTGACAGTTAAATCTCATTGTACAAATACTTCAATAAACTCACTTTTCAGATCATACTTAGCAGAAAGTATATTCGACGGAAATCATCTAATAGAATGGATGAATCTTTTATTTCAACTTATTGTTTATTCCTAGAATTTTAAGAGAAAACCTTCTTGCGTCCTATACATGGGAACCGAAAATTCTCAGAATTTGAGCCGAAAACCTCCCTGCATCCTATACACGGGTACATCCCATATGCAGATCTTTACGGTATGTGTATTTTTGGCTAATCAACCTCTTGGATTATTATAGCCAGCAATCCTTTAAAAGCCTAATTCTCTTTTGTATATATACAAAAATTAGCCAAGGACTTAAAACTGAAATCTTAAATCAGTATGTTTCTCATGTTCTTTTATCCATTCATCAGCTTTAGTATTCAATTCGGGTGTGAACTCAGCTCTCCATTCTCCACTTCTTCCTGTAAGAAATAAACCATATTAGAAAGTGTTTTAAATTACCTTTATTTAATCATATTTACTCTAAAAAAGCTTTCCAAGAATTATAAGTGAAAATTATATCATTAATATTAGAAAAACAGGTTATTTTAAAACCAAATCTAACAGTTTTTGAAATAATCATTATAAGGGTAATTTATGCTGTGTTTAGAGTAATTTAAATGATTCTGTTCATCAATAGAAAGTTTCAGATAAAATTATTATTACTTAAGCTGAAAATTTTGTATCAGTGCATGGGCGTCCGCTGGAAATTTTCCAGAGGGGGCAAGGGGATAGATAAGCTCCCACAATTGGTTGTTTTCCCTTGAAACAGGCCTGATTCAGAAGGGGGAACTGCCCCCTCCCCCCCCCCCCTCATTCTACCTTTACAGTAATATATATTGCTAGCATTGATCTATCTACTTACAAGCAAGATATAGATAATTGTTTTGGGATAGTGTCCCCAAGTTTATGGTGCACAATCGCTCTGCTCGTTGGTGCCTCTGGCAGCAAGTAACCCTCAAAGTGCAAAAATTTCCTTTATTGCTCATGCTCTGTAATGGAAAGTCTTTAGTTTGTGGATTGAGGATCAGGTGAATAAAGATGTTCCCCTGGGCTATTATATTGTATGTGAGAAATGAAAGCTTACAGTGCAAAAGTTTAGTGATGAAGACAAGTGCTGCTAGCTCCATGCCATTTGGCGCGAGTAAGGAGTATGGGGTCTTTTGAATGGTTGAAGATGAGGTTCAGCCTACACAATGTTAAGTGGGTGGGTGAATTGGCATATGCAGACTATGTGGTAGCAGATAATTACCATGTAAATCCATTAAAATCCATAGAAGACAATGATTACAAGCATGAACAGGTTTTCAATGCAGAAAAAACTGCACTACTTTGGAAGAGGATGCTTATAGAACATTTTTCATTATGGTTATCACCTTTGTATTCCTCTTCATCTTCTTTGTATTCCTCATTGTCTTCTTCACACTCATCATCTTCGTCAACATCTTTGTTATCATCACCATCATCAACACTTAAGCTTACCTTAACATCATTTTTATTTTTAAGATATAGTCATGTTTATCACTTGGGAACCTATTTCCCTTTTTTCTACATGTCCTTGGTGAAGCTAGTGATTAGATTTTTGATAGAGGAAGATTTTTATTGCTTTTCGACATTGCTGGAAAGCATTATTATCTTCATGGTGTCCGTCCATCCATCCAAGGGAAGAATTGGCTGAACCGATTTAAACCAAATTTGGTACATAGAATTTACACATAAATACATGACCAAAATAACATATTTAAACCGGATCGACTAAGCAGGGGTGCCACAATTGTAAAGTAAAACTTTTTGGTAATTATGATTTGGAAGGAAATGGCCTACCCGATTTCAACAAGATTTGGTATTAAAGAGGTGTGCAACAAAAAACAAACAAAATGAAGATGTTTAATATAGATATAGAAAGCAGGGCTGCCACAATACAAGGAATAATAAAATTTCTTTTTACACATATTTGTGTTGAACCGTCTGTATCAGTTTTAACCAAATTTAATATATTATAATGTGCACATATATACAAAACCATAATAGCATATATGGACTGGATCAGCCAAACAGGGGTGACACAATTATAAATTAAACTCTTTCAGTAATTATGGATTTGGAAGGAACTGGCTGAATGGATTTCAATTAAATTTTGTATATATAAGATTTGTACAACATGCCATAATGAAATAAAGATGTTTAAAGTGGAGCTATAGAGCAGGGCTACCACAATAAAAGGTAAAATAATATATTTCTTTTACACATATTTCTAGAGAATTGACGGCATGGATTTTAACCAAATATGGTATATATAATCTTCATATAAATAAATAATCAAAATAGCATATTTCAACAGGGTTGATAAAACAGGGTTACCACAATATCAAAATTAGAATTTTTCTGTAACTATAAATTTGGAAGGTATTGGCTAAACCAATTTCATAAAAATACATTAGTATAAGATTTTACTACAATGAATTCAACTAAAAGCACTTCTGTACCACGAGAAACCCATGTATATCCCTACTTGTTTTGCTCTACTGTCATTATGTTTTTGCTGAATTTAAGCAAATTTGTTTGCTGCAACTCGCACAGAACTTTTAATGGAATATTTCCAAATGTCCGGTTTTAGGATAATGCTGGTTTTTGACATCTAGTTTTTGGATTTTGTACTGTAATTTACTGCATACCTTTTCGATAAAAACCTTGTTCTCCATCTCTAAGGATTCCTATTTGATGGTACAGCAACTGTTGCATGGCTGGGTTTTTTTGGAAATTTTCAAAATTTAAATGGTCAGCCAATGTAGATACCTGTTCTTCATTCATGCTCTTATTAAAAAATGTGGCCACTTTATGAATTGTAGCTTTTAAATCCTATGCACTCCAGCAGAATAAGGAACAAAAAAGAATTTTCATTAGGTCACAATCAAAAATAATAAAATAAAAAGTTATCTTATTATAGTTAGGTAATTCTAAATGCCAAGAAATAAATGTTTATGTTGTTAATAACCTGGTAATATTATACAGAGAATGTAAAAAGGACAAAACATTTGTGAAGATGTATGAAAATTGAAAATGCAGTAAACTGGCAGTTGGTTCACATTATAATGGTGAAATTATTTTATGGAATTTTTACAGTTTGTTACCATGAATAATATGAAATTCTTCAATTTTTAACTGTTATTTAATTAATGAATGCTACAATTTCATTTTCACTCACAATATAAAAATAAATATATGAACTTCACCTTTTTCATATCTTCATAAAATAAGAAAAGCATATTTTGATGATGTCGAAGTTTCCATGCCTCTTCAATATGGCTCCAAAAAGGTGTCCACATAACTAAAAAAAAATAATTCCATTTTAATTTTCCTCCAAAAGTGAAATCCAATTCAGCAATTTGAAATTAAAACTTTCTTACTCATATCCTTTTGAAAAAGATCCCAATACTTGTCGAAATCTCCTTGAAAGCCAATCTCATTCAAGAGCCTACTTAGATAGTAAAATGAAACAGCAACATCCTTTGGATTTCTGGCTACATATATGACCTACAATCCCAGTGAATGAAACTGATTACTTTTGTTGCTTGATCAATTGATTTAAATGCTTTTGCTTTTTTGTGGCAAATAAACCAATAAATATTTTTCTATCATTTTTCACAGATTTACGATGCTAAATAAAAAAATGAAATAGAAGAAGACATAACATAGAATATTTTTTTAAATTTGATGACAGCAGCCAATTGAATTATGGGGTGTTTTGAAATCTCATTACATTACCATGAATTAAATAAGCTACATACATACTTTAAAAAATTCCAGGCTACATTTAATAAGCTATATCTTACTATTTAAAAACTATTTGACCATAAATATTGGATATAGAGGTTTCAATAACCAGTGGGAGATGTAAGAGCTTGGTAGCCCTGTGGAACCAGGAGCCCCATTAGCATAATAATAATATAGTTTTTATGAATTTTCCATCTATTAATCCGCCATTGTCAATTACTAAAGGTTATAGCATAAAAATGCATTTTATGAATTTACTAAGCATGATAATTATCAATACTAACCTTGCATGTGTCCAAAAGTTGAGGCGGTAAAAGACTAAGTGGAAGGTGAGATTTTATATGACGTGGTGACAATATGTTATCTGCTTTTTCATATCCAGGTCTCAAATTGTATAAGAATTCCATTGCACTTGCATCGTCCATATTGTTTAGTTTGATTATTTCTTTTTTAAATTCTTCACATGTTAAGATAGAGGATCTGTAATATAATTTTTTTATTATTATTTTTTTTATTTATCAATAATTTCACATACAGCGTAATAGCCAATTTAAAGTAAAATACCAACAACATAACAATAAGGATGATCACAAACATCCATGCCCTAGGTGGAGAAAAATCCACCTAGGTGGGATTCAAACCCGCGACCTGATTGGCAGGCGAGGACGTTACCCTGCCACCATTGAGGCCAGTAATATAATATCCATATTAACACAAAAAATATATAGTATTAGAAGTTTATTTATTTATATCAATGATACTTAAAATATATTTAGTGGTTATCTAAGTTGTTCAAGTAAATTTTGTTTATTTGCAGAAATTTCACATGAATCAAAATAGTAAAAAAGAGATAAAGGAGGAATATAATATATAGAACTCACTCAAGAAATATATATCTGTCAAGTAGTTTTTTTGTAAATGATTCCTTGTAGTCAAGGTTATTGTTTATAAGCCATACCAATTCTTGTGTCCAAGTAGTCCCTAGAACATAATCAGTTTAAGATAAAAATTACATTAAAATTACTCTTGCATTTGATATATTTTCAGGTTCTTGGCTGAGAGATGAGTCAGAGGGGAAACTGTCAAGACAGCACTTTTATATGGGTGGAATTACACTAATGAAATCAACAATCTGCATCATTATGCAGTGATCTGGACATTTTTTTTGACACCTAAGACAGACTTCTGTCACAGCCAATGACAGATTTGCTGGGATGCAGTGACACAGTTGTGCCAGGGCCCCATGATCAGGAAGGACACAGAGATCCCAAACCTTAACAGTCACATAGCTGTGTGCGTGTGATGGTGGTCTGCGGAAAATTGTGTAACAGGGCCCCAGAGTCCCTTAATCTGGCCTGGTCATGGTAATGCACTTTTCCCATGAAATAAAATTTCTTCTAGAATGAGAGATGCATAGTTCCATATTTTTAAATTTACATCATCATAATCATCTTCCCACTCATCATCATAATTTTTTATTGAAATCGTGCTAATTCTAAAGTACTTTTTGTAGTACTAATTGAACCAGATCTTGTAACACTTCTACATATGCTATCAAATGTGCATGAATTTAACTCATGAATGTAATTACCAGAATATGCTATGCAAACTTCAGTTAATAATCTTACTATTCAACTTGCTTACCATGGCTCCTTAGTAAAATGTTGCCAAATTCATTGGTAAAATTAGTCTATGATTGTTTCCATTTATGTGCTTAATTACTACATTATATTATTATACTGTAATTCAAGTATGTGCAATTACAGCGAGTCCTCGGTTTAATGTTGCTTTGATTAACGTTGATTTGTGTTAACGTTGTTCAAAAATGACTACTCGTATTCAAATTAACGTCGTCTATGATTCAAGTTAACATTGTTCTGACTCGGCTCTGAAATAATGCACGGAAAAAATACTGTGTAGATGACTCTCACACATCTGTTATGCAGTGCTCCTCCAGTTGCGACAGGTCACCATATTTGAGTATAAAAACTGTTTTGGATTGATGTATCTCTCTATAATTTAAAGATGTTTTGAGATGTTACACCGGCAGACGCTTCACAAAAAGAGGGGAGAGAGTATTTGCCATGAGCAACATGGTCGATGATGGAGTGGATGAAGTGTTGGGGATAGTTCGCACAACCTTAGGGCAGTGGCATGCAACATTTTTCCGATGGTGGACTGCATTACTATTTCTGAGTACATACCTTGGTGGGCTGCATTTAAAGTATCATATGGTTTGATGGTTCGTAGCAGACTTGAATCCTTAAAAACGTCTCCTGATTATATTTTCGTTTGTATCAGCTGTGGCTTGATGGAGCGGTTTTCCTGCTTTGAACCTGATGAAACTCTAAATTCAATAGAGACAACCGAATAAATGTTTTATTTACCTCTATTACAGTAGATTTTCATTAGTTATACAGCAACTGCTGTAAGAAATAATTTGTTTGTTGCATTTCTTTTCTAGCAATGTTACCTCATGAACTTACATTCACAGAAGTTTTTGTGACTCTCTGTAAACTTCTAGTAAAAACTCATCGTTCTATTTCACTCGTATGACTACATTTCACTGAATTGGTATCACGTAATTCCCTTTTCTTATAACTAGAAGTACTGTCGTGAAATGTAGCCTTTTCTGATTTTGGAAACCTTGAAATATAGTTATGTCACACTATTTGTATATTTTATGCATTTCTATGTAAATGTATGGTGTTATTGATTTATTTATGTTCTGATACCATTTATATCATATGTGGCACCATAAAGCTCCATAAAATACAGTATATAAGGTTTTTTATGTTTCAAGAGGATTTAACCCAAGGTTTTGGAACCAATTATAATGTATAACATGGATTCTTATGATGATTATTGATTTGTTTAATGTTGTTTTGTTCTACATTGCTATTTTCAGTAATGAATTAACAATGTTAATTGAGGACACACTGTACAAATATTAATGCTGTGTATCCTTAAGCCAAAATAATAATATTTCATCTATTATTTATAATTATTTATTAAGCATAAGTATGTAATGTTAGTGTAACATTGTTATAGAAACAGTCCTATTCTGTTTGTAGCACTTGCAGTTTCAGTTGTGTTGCTATTAATAGTTGTGCAGATAATCCCTTATACACATAAAATGGTTTGATGAATCACAAGCACATTTCAACAGCAAAATATTGTCCTTCATTGGATTATCACTGAATTCTAACTCTTAGACAGGAATATTTTATGAAAAAAGAGGCGTGACACAGTGTAACAATACAATAGTAAATAAACAAAACTCCTTCACCGTAAACAGGAAGAGAATACATTCATGCTGCAGGTTGATGATAAACACTGTTGCAGGACCTAAGTCAAAAGGAGACACACACAGAAACATACAACTCCATTGAAAGGCACTCACACAGTATACTCGAACCAAAACTTAAACTAGACATTGATGTTTCAACAGCTAAGCTGTCATCTTCAGTAGTGTGGGGTGTAGGAGGAGGAAAAGGAGTAATCATTTATATATATATATATAACAACTTACGGAAAAGGAAAGGTAAAATGAATATATGGATGTCAACAAGGTGTTGGGATGAGGAAATCCAGTGAGCACTCACCAATCAGACGACTTCAGGTTGGCGAGGCCCCGGGGATGTCGAAGCGACACACGTAAAATAACACAAAAACACAGAAACATCACAAACGTAAAGCTTTCGAAACTACTCCTTCTTCAGCTACAGAGAGAGAACTGATGGCGGTGACACTGGGTGGAGGCATGGGGGTGGAAGGGTAGTGCGGAAAGGTCGAGGATTGGAGGAAACGGAGGGGGTTGGGGATGGGTAGGGTGTTGGAAGAAGACAGAAAGGGTGTGAAAAGCTATCGAAGGTTGAGGCCTGGGGGAGTGAAGGAGTTTAGGAGATGGATATGCGAAAGCTCCCACTGACGGAGTTGGGGAGCCGAAGCATTGTCGGGGAGAGCGCGAATGACTCTCACTGTGAAGCAGTTGTTGAACTTTAAATTATGTTTGTTCGCATGAACGGCCACTGGCAGCGGTCGTTTGAGAATGACGCTGTTGCGGTGGCCATTCATGCGGATGTTGAGGGGATTGCTGGTGAGGCCAACATAAAAGGCGGGACATTGGGTGCATCTCAGGAGGTAAATGATATTGCTACTCCTTCAGCTACAGAGAGAGAACGTTTGTGATGTTTCTGTGTTTTTGTGTTATTTTACGTGTGTCGCTTCGACATCCCCGGGGCCTCGCCAACCTGAAGTCGTCTGATTGGTGAGTGCTCACTGGGTTTCCTCATCCCAACACCTTGTTGACATCCATATATATATATATATGAAATAATGATATCAATTGTAATTAAGTATGAGTACTAATATCTCATTTTCTCTTATTGTTTGTGATTTCTTAAGAATAAATATGAAAACTCTTATTTTATCATATAAGTATTTTATTTTTCAATGCAGTCATTTGTTTTTTGAGAGTACGAATGCCTTCCTAATTCATTCAACAACACTGGATGTGAAGAAATGGTATCATTGAGGAACTGAACCCACTTGTCTGAAATCATCCATAAGTGATCCCTTAAATCACTTGTCTTTCTCACATCTCAGGTGCCACCTTTCACACTTTCTAATGTTGGACATAGCAGAAGTCACCAAACTATTGGGGACAAGCATATTAGTGCTCTCCTAATTTAATTAACTGTGCTCCAAGAAATAAAAAATATAGTGCTTGTTAGAACCCCTATAAGTTTCCATAAAGAGTTGGTTTTTACTAGCATACAGATTTTTCGTTAAAAGTTAACAGAAAATATTTATAATAAAAAATGTCTCTCCAATAACCACAAAAAGGCTGCGGAATTCATATTTGTATTTTGGTTATAAAGCAGACACCTTTAGTGGTGATTCACCAACAGTCGGGTTAAAAATGAGAGACTGTTTGCCAGTTTGATTTTAGCCGTAAGGAGAGTAAAATTTTTTTAAATTCAAAAGCTAATAAAAATTTTTGCATTATTTATGTTCTTTTAATTAAATTATGTTTTCTATATGACATCAAAAGTCATAATTGTCACGTGTAAATTTTTTTAATGCTCCATGAAAGTTGCCAAATTGCTGCAGCACTTATTATTGATAAAAGATGGCTGGCTCCTAATTTATAGGATTCATTGGCTAAAAGAGCCTCTGTACCAAGGGGAGCTTGTTGACCTTGATTTATGTTTGCATAACATTTCCAGTGATGAAATACGTGGCAAAGTGAGGTTTTCAAGGTTTGACTTTGAAAAAAATGTTTTAAATGTGAAAGAATAAATTCAGCTTACCTGACCTGGGATAAGTGATTATCCACACATCATTGGATCTCAATTCCAAATTGTAGTACCCAGCAGCTTGCTCTCTGTATTCTGAAGGGAGTAAATATTTCTTGGGTCCCACATACAAATATCCTCTCCTTTCTCCAGAAAACATACCCATCAATTCTTTGTTTATTTCTTGAGGTACATCACTAATTTCAAAAGGCAAAGACATCTGAAAAAGAAAAATTTTTAATTTGGCTTTCAAAGTATGACACTTTTAAATATTCTACCCTGCATAATACTAGCTATAATGTTATGTTGACCTTGAAAAATTCTAAATATCTACCAGTTTATGCAACTGTCACAGATTTGGCAAATAAGCAATGTAAAATTTTATATTTTTGCACAACCTACCATCAAGATTAGTGTTGGATGCACTCAGACTTTGAAGGATTAACTTGTTTTAGCAAACAAAACTTGTTTTGTTTTAATATACACATGTGATGACTGCTGTTTAAAGACCATAAAAACTTGAAATAAAATGAAATTCAAATATGTATTAAGCTTGGATTATTCTGCATACTTGGATACATCAGATCTTTAAAGCAGCAGTAGAAGAAGTAGAAGCCTCGCAAAATTTTCACCTGTTAAGTTTTACACTTAGAATTTCAAGTAAACTTGAAAAAATAGCTTTATATGCACGTCATCCGTAACTGCGTAATTTTGTTAAACATTTCACTTTCCTTGGAAAGGTATCTCAAAACGTGTCTCATAAAAACATTCCTCGTCCCTTTTATCAATTATGTGCTGTTAGTTCAAGCAATATAGCGATTATTATTCTTTTATGTTCAAAATCAGAATGATTACTCCTTGAATTGATCGATAATAGCAGACTTGCGTCTTCACTCGGGATCTCTTGTAGTGTATAGGCTGCAACGCTATCAGTTCGGCCTAGTTAATGGGGCAATTGCAAATTTTGGCGGTCACAGAATAAAAATCATCATATTTATCTTGACGCAATCAGAAGTGCAAAGTTCAGCGGAAGTATAGTCGCTGGAGAGTACCCCCGTCACACAGTGAAAGAGCAGTCGTGGAGTATCCAGAGACAAACACCCGGCTGCGTCTTGAATAATACTAATATTCTTCAAACGGTTAGAACCACTACAGTCAAAATCTTCAATTAAAAACATGAGATAACGCAACTATAAACCCTCTAAAAAGGTACTGGGATAAAGTTAAGCGTAAATCATATTATACAGGGCTGAATCGGTGGGGTTGCCAGAAGTGCGGTACCATAGGATCCCCAATCATGCGTAAGATATAATAAAATTATAGCCATTTATTTGGCTGATATTGTGAAATCGAGAGAAAAACTGATAGTTTTGTGAATGAGAGCAACATTAATTTTTAAAAACCTTATAAATAAATAACCCAAATCCTATAAATTATTAAATATTAAACTAAGATTTCATGAGAATATAATATGTCGTATTTAACCTACTTCTTTGGCAACAACAATGGCTAAGATTATTATGAAGTAAACAACTATCGATTGATGATGATGACTCCAATTTTAGCGGGGTAACGTAATCAAATACGGTTTATTTCGTAAGTACAGACGAATGGTAGTCCTAGAAATATGTAATCTCATGGCTGCCTTATACTGATTTGTCTTGATTGCTTCTTAAGCGTTAATAATCAAAGCCGGCAGGGGAAATCGCGGGGTCTGGCGCAAAATGTGCACGCGAGGCCTCTTACGTATAAAAAAGTTTTAATAACAAATTTAAATTAATAAATCAATCTTTCTTACTATAACAGTGTTAAATATATTTTACGATTTTTAAAAATTATACACTAGACGAGTACAACAAATATTTTTATAGAGCGCAGGGTCTCCGTAAGCGCTGGGCCAGGTGCAGTCGCACCGTTGGCACAAGGCTAGGGATGTGCCAAAAATAACAACAGGAATATCGTAACAGGTGGTGACTGTTATTACATAACAGGCACAATTAAGTATCCGTATAATTTTCTTAAAAACTTTTCTAAAAAGTATCCGTATTAGTTTCACAATATTTAAAAAAAAATCCGTATTCCTTTCCTCTTCTTAGCACTTCCACATTTGTAATCCTGTCAGTCCATTTAACCTTCAGCATCCTCCTCCACACCCACATTTCAAATCCCTCCACCCTTTCCCTGTCTCTCTTCTTCAATGTCCATGTCTCCGACCCATATAGCAACACACTCCAAACACTTTACCAATCTCTTCCTCAATCCCAAATCCATCTTGCTGTTATATAGCTTCCTTTTTCTATTGAATGCTTCCTTTGCCAAACCTATTATCATCTTAATTTCCTTCTTACATTTTCAGTCCTCTGTTAACAACGTACCAAGATACCTGTACTGATCCACCTGCTCTATCCTCACCCCTGCACTTCCATCCTTTCCTCGCCCCCTATTCTCATTACTTTCATTTTCTTTCCATTTATTCTCAACCCATATCTGTCTTCCATGCTCACCAGATTCTGTAGCATCTCCCTCAAGTCTTCCGTCCTCTCAGCAAACAGTATCATGTTGTCAGCAAACCTAATTGACGATGTAATTCTTCCTCCAACGCTTATTCCTGTGCTTGTCTTTTATTATTTAAATTGTTCTTTAATAAGTATTTACAATGAATGTATCTTCAGAATATTAGCAATATATTTACATTAATTTTAGTCTTAAACAACCATAACAATAATATTTATTTTACATAATAATATTCCTTTTACAAAGTATTTCCACAGATGAGGAATCGCATATGGTAACTGATTAACATAGTCTATGCTTATTAACATAAAATCAGATTTCAATTACAATAAAGTCAGATCTTAAATTTATATTTTGTTTGATTTTACACATTTTAAAAGTTTTGGTTGCTTTTGTACAAACTCAAAAAACTCTTGATAAGTTTTGTTAAAGTTAAATTTTATCTGAAGCTCTGCTTTTACAGACTATTTTTAATTTATTTCGTTCATCTGTCCATAAGTTTTTCATGAGTGAAAAAACTCTTTTGGCACTTGTGTTTCTTACCAGTACTGATAAGATAAATTCTATATTTTTTTAAATCTCAGTGGAATTTGATTTTTTTTTAATTCCACCCACATTTTATCCACTGGTAGATTTAGACTTACTAAATACTCTCTTACCTCTCTCAAAACAACAAACTCATCATAAATCAGATAACAGTTGATTATGGGTAAGGTTTATATCTTGAACTGCTTTTACTAAATCATCAAATGAAAACTCTGATTTTAAACTAAAAATTTGAAAACTCTTAAATTTAAAATTTTCAAAATCAAACCATATTTTTAAATATGTGATAGATCGCTCATAGACTTTCACTGCTTCACTCATGAATTCCCTTTGCTGATGTCTTTCAAATTTTTGCTTTACTTTATAGCAAAAAAATATTTTTTTCGGCATTCTAAATTTTTTAGCAAGTCATTCATAATGCTATACAATTCAGTTGGGCATGTATCTTTTTGTTCCAAGAATTTTACAGATGTTACAATCAAATTCATGTAATTATCTACAAAATAGATGTAATTTTCAGTGTATGACAATTCATTTTGTTAGTATTTCATTTTTTTGGCCCCTGATTATTGTCCAAATGGTATATTTATTTATTTAGCATTTTTTATACTTTGCCCAACATTAAAATTACAAGGCAAACTGTTACAATCTATTATAGTTATATGAAATGTTTAATAATAGTTACATCAAGATGGCAGTCAATTAAGTAATAACTAAAACAATATAATAATGATATAATAACAATGTTACATTAATATAATAACAATTTGTGAGGTACATAGTAATTTATAAAATAATATAAATACATGAATTACTCGATAATATAATCTTAAACATTGTTTTAAAATATATACTTATGATTATAAGTCCTTGAGGAAATATCACCATTGGACAAAATTCATGCATACAAATACCTTCTTTTTAGTTTGTTAACCGAATATATCATAAAGAGTTTATCTAAAGTTAGTCTTAATGGGGAAAATGTATAATTTATGGCAGTGTGCATTATCATCATCATAGGTAGTCTGTCCGTAGACAGGTCCGTGATTATTCATGGTTAAACCTGGTTCTCCATATACTCCTATTTTCCGCTGTCCTCTTTATATCTTGATAACTCTCTTTCCCTTTCAAATCGTCTATCAGCTGAAACCTTTTCCTACCTCTTTCCCTTTTCCCATCTAGTTTTCCTTCTAACACGTCTTTAATCATACTCTCTCTCCTCAGGTAATGTCCAACCCAGTTAGCCTTCCTCTTTCTGATAGTCTGTATAATCATTCGCTTCTCTCCTATTCTTCGTAGCACTTCATCGTTTTTCATCTTATCTGTCCATTTTATCTTCAGCATTCTCCTCCAAGTCCACATTTCAAAGCTTTCCAAGTATTTGATGTCATTTTTCCTTAGCGTCCATGTTTCTGCCCCATACAATGCTATACTCCATACGTAGCATTTTATCAACTTCTTGCAGATATCTTCCCTTATATTCCCTGTAAGTAGTTGTTTCTTTCTCCTGAAAGCCGCTTTTGCTTTTCCTATTCTAGTTTTGATCTCATCCGTACATTTTGCCTCTCGTGTTATGATACTTCCAAGGTATTTATATTCTGAAACTTGTTCTAATGGCTTTCCCCCAATAGTTATGTTCAGATTCTCTTCTTTACCCGATATTCGAATGACCTTGGATTTTTCTGTATTTATTTCCATACCGTATTTTCTACCTGTTATCACTAGTCTATTTATCATTTTTTGTAGCTCCTCTTCCTTTCTTGCTAGAAGTACTTGATCATCTGCGTATTTTACTGTTCTTATAATCCTTCCTCCAATTTTGAAATCCCCTGTGCCTTCTAAAGCTTCTTGCATTAGACTTTCTCCATATATATTGAATAGGGTTGGCGATAGGCAGCATCCTTGTCTTACTCCTCTACCGATATTTATTCCGCAGGTTTCCACATTCTCAAACCTGACCTTTACAACTTGATTCTCATATAGATTCCTAATCAGTCTCCTGTCTTTCCAGTCTACACCTATATCCTTTAATATCTTCATCAACTTTACCCAATTTACTCTATCAAAGGCCTTCTGCCAGTCTACGAAACATGCGCAGATATCTTGACTGTATTCTATTGCCCTTTCTGATATGATTCTAACTACTCCTATAGCATCTCTAGTTCCTCGTCCTTTTCTGAAACCGAATTGATCTTCCCCTATTATTTCTTCTGCCTTTTTCTCCAGCCTTTTATTAAGAATCCTCGTGATGATCTTCGATGTGTGTGACAGAAGGCTTATAGTTCTGTAATCTTTACACTGCATTGCCTTTGGCTTCTTCTTTAGAGGGATCATTGTTACTTCTAGGAAATCCCGAGGCCACTCTCCCGTGTCGTAAATCTTATTAATTAATTTCGTGATCGCTTTTAGTCCTTCTGATCCTATGACTTTAAGTATCTCAGCCGGTATTCCATCGCTGCCCGTGGCTTTCCCCTTCTTAAGTTCCACTATCGCTTTTTCTACTTCGCTCTCCATAATACTTGGTCCTAAGTTGTCTTCTTCAATGTTTTCCTCATTTTCCAGTTCTATTTTTGCCGCTCCTGTCTGTTTGCTGTATAATTCCTTAATGTATTCTTCCCATACCTGTGCTACATCCTTTGTTTCTGAGACTATCTTCCCATCCGTATTCATAATTCCTTTACCACAAATTCCATTAGACTTCTTATCTTCTAATTCCAGTGCCTTAGCGTACATCATATCGTACCGTCCTAATTTCTCCATTTGTTCTATTTCATCACATTTTCCTTTTAGCCAATTTTCTCTAGCTTTATCTGTTACCCTTCTCAACTCATTGTTTATACGCCTATAGTTGGCTCTACCTTCTTCACTGTTAACGTTTTTCCATTTTCGTCTCTCATCCATTTTCTCCAGCATTTCCTTCGTGATCCATGGTTTTCTGATTTTCTTCTCTTGTTTTCCAATCTCTTTATCCATGGTATCCTTGATACTGGTTTTAATTTCATCCCATTCTATATCGACGGTCTTCGGTTTGTTTTCCAACTTTCTTAGGTTATCTTCCAACTTCATGCTGACTACATCCAGCCTTTCTTTCAGTTTTTCTAGGTCCCAGGTCTGTCTTTCTCTTCTCGTTTTTCTTATTTGTTTGAGTGCATTATATGTTTCACATATTCTCTAAAGTGGTGAATTTATACAATAATTTGTGCTAGTATAATTTACATCAAAGAGTCGATTAGGTCACACACCCTTAACTGGGATATGAAAAATAATATTCTCAGTTAATTTGTAATCTTTTCCAAAATTTACAATGTCATGCAAAAACATAAGGTCAGTAACTGTTCTTCTAGTTTCCAAACTTTTAAATTTAAATTGATGTAATAACATATTATAAGGTACATAGTTGTTCATAAGAGGATGTACATGATATACTCTATAATATATATATAACCTTAAAAAACGCTTTTGAACCCATTCTATTAATTCTATATATTTATGTAAATATGGTGACCATATCCAATTTTGCTTCCAACTAAAGAGTAGTACAAAATATATAGAGCTTTCACAGACTGAAAATTACTAGTACTCCTAGCTATGAAGCCCAGCATTTTATTGCATGCAGCCACAGTATTAATTGTGTGTTGTAAAGCACATTTTTTCATCAATATAAATGCCAAGATCTTTAACTTCAGTTGCTCTTTTCAATAGGGCACCTCCCATACTATATGAGTAATCAAAATAATTTTTCTTTGTACAATATGACATAATACAACAGTTATTCATATTAAAATGCAAGCTATTTTCAATGGACCATTTGTATACGTTATCAATATCCTGTTGCAACTTTAAACAATCACCCTCACATTTTACTTCATGGAAAAGTTTCATAACATCTGCAAATATTAAGCATTCTGAATTTCGTACGTACATAGGTAAATCATTTATGAATACTAAAAATAATAATGGTCCCAGATTAGTTCCTTGTGGAACACCTGATGTTACAAAAAACTCTTCAGATTGACTTGTTTTATATACCACATACTTCTTTCTCTTAAATAAATAGCTTTTTAGTAGTGACAATAAATTACCAGAAATACCGATTGAGCACATTTTCTTGATAAGTATGTATTGATTGACAGTGTCAAAAGCTTTCGGGAAATCTGTATATATTGTATCTACTTGAACTATTATCCATTCTACTAATTACATAATCGTTAAAGTATACGAGGTTAGAAACTGTTGATCTACCAGTCCTGAATCCATATTGGTTGTCACAGAGTATTTTTAATGTCAAAATAAATGTATTTATACACTATGGATTCGAGTATCTTGGTGAATACTGATACAATTGAGACAATTCGGTAACTCTTAATGTCATTCTTATCTCCTTTTTTATAGATCGGACGGCCTTTAGCCCGCTACCATTCATTTGGATAAATACCAGAACTTTTCGGTTTAGCATCTTTGTTGTATTATGTCATGGCAAAACAAAAACTTTAATAGCTGCAGTTGCTAGTGCCTCCAGCCTGTGCTTGTTTTATATTGTATGTCCTATATATTTAAGAAGCAGCTATTTATAATACTTGTAAAAGGTGCTTGCATTCTGCAAACATTTAATCTCACCTTAAAAAAACATTCATTTTTCAGAGATATTTCACCAGTGGAAATATTTTTTAATTCTAAAGATTTCACCTTTGCACCGATTTTCGTTCTTTCATTCATCATCATCATGCTTCTGTCCGAAGACAGGTTTTAACTGAATCGCTGCCTCCATTTCTCTCTCTCCCTAGAAGCCTCTTTTATACCTCTATAAGTATTATATCCCTGCTTTATATTATCTAATATTCCTATTCTTTTTCTCCCTCTTCCTCTTCTACTACTAATTTTTCCTTCTAAGATCGTCCTTTGTAAACACTGTCTTCTCAATATGTGCCCTATCCAATTTGCTTTTCTTTTCCTGATTGTTTTTATTAGCGTCCTTTCTTCTCCCACCATTTCTAATACTTCTTCGTTTCTCTTCCTCTCTGTCCATTTCACTTTCATCATTCTTCTCCATACCCACATCTCAAAACTTTCTAAATATTTTTCCTCCTTTCTCCTTACCGTCCACGTCTCTGCACCATAAAGAGCTATGCTCCATATGTAGCATTTTGCTAATTTCTTCCTTGTTTCTAAATTTATTTTCTTGCTTGTGAGAAGCTCCTTCTTCTCGTTAAATGCTGCTTTTGCCATTGCAATCCTACTTCTGATGTCCTGTGTACTACTTCCATCCTGTGCTAAAATACTGCCGAGATATTTGAAACTACTTACTTGTTCCAATTTTTGGCCATTTACCATTATATTTAATTCTTTATGTTCCTTTGAAACCACCATGACTTTCGTTTTTTCAGCATTGATCTTCATTCCATATTGTTGGCCAACCTCCACTAGTCTGTCTGTCATCCTCTGAAGCTCTTTCTCGCCTTCTGCTATTAAGCCCTGATCATCTGCGTATTTAATGGTGGTAATACTTTCACCTCCTATCTTAAATCCTTTCTCTTCCATCAACGCTTCTTCTGTTATTGTTTCTGCATAAATATTAAATATCGCTGGTGAAATAGGATAACCCTGCCTCACTCCCCTCCCTATTGAAGTACTTTCTGTTTCTTCTCCTTCAACCCTGACTCTAATCTTTTGATCAAAGTAAAGGTTTTTAAGCAGTCTTTTATCTTTCCAATCTATTCCTATTTTGTTTAGAATACCCAGCATTTTATCCCATTTCACTCGGTCAAAAGCTTTCTCCCAATCTACAAAACAAAAATACATACCTTTATTGACTTCTAGCGCTCTTTCTATCATCATCCTCATACATCCTATAGCATCTCTAGTCCCCCTTCCTCTTCTAAAACCAAACTGATTATCTTGCAGCTCCTTTTCTATTTTACATTCAATTCTTTTGGTTATTATTCTGGTTAGAACTTTAGCTGTATGAGAAATTAAACTAATAATTCTGTAATCCTTACAACATTTTGCATTGTTCTTTTTCTCCAGTGGTACCATCACAACATCAAAAAAATCTTCAGGCCATATGCCAGTATCATATACTTGGTTAAAAAATTTTGTGAGTTGCTTAACTGCTTTAGACCCCAAAACCTTAAGAACGTCCATGGGTATATCATCACTCCCAACAGCCTTCCTTCTTTTCATGTCATCAATTGCTCTTTTAACTTCAGACTCGAGAATACTTGGTCCTAGCTGATCTTCTTCCACATCCTCTTCTTCATTTAATTCATTATTTCTTGGCTTTCCTTCTTTGTCATACAGAACCTCAATGTATTCTTTCCAGACATTCTTTACATTGTCTGGCTCCGAGACTATTTTACCACTTTTGTTCATGATTCCTTTATGTCCTATCTTTCTTGCTTTTTTCTTGAATAGTTCCCTTGCTTTGCTATACATGAGGTCTGTTCTACAAATTCTTTCACATTCGACAATCTCCTCGCATTTTTCATTTATCCACTGTTCTCTTGCTTTATCTGTTTCCCTTCTTAAAGCATTATTTAACTCCTTGTACTTTCTTTGGCCTTCTTCAGTGTTTATGTTCTTCCACTTTCTCCGCTCTTCCATTTTTTGCAGCATGGCTGCTGTGATCCAGGGTTTTTTGTTTCTTTCACCCGTTATCTTTCCTACCTTTACCTTCTTTTCCATTACATCTTTAATGTTGCTATGGATGTATCTCCACTCCTCATCTACATTCTTCCTATTTTCTTCAGCTCTCTCCCCCAACCTTTCCTCCAGCTCAGTCATGATAGTCTCCTTGTTTTTAAGGAGTTCCTCTAAGTTCCATTTCTTGTTACTCTTATGTTTCTCTTAACGCTCTTCAGTCTACATTGTATATTTGCCACCAAAAGGTTGTGGTCAGAATCGATATCTGCCCCTGGTAGTGTTTTCACATTTTTAATGCTATTTCTAAATCTTTCATTGACTAGTATGTAATCTATCTGGTATCGTCTCTGGTCTCCTGGGCTTCTCCATGTGTAAAGTCTTCGCTGGTGATGCTTAAACCATGTATTAGTTACAATTAATCTATTTCTATGGCAGAATTCCACAAGTTTATCCCCTCTTTCATTTCTCTTCCCTAGTCCATATTTTCCCACTATGTTATCTTCCTGTCCCTCTCCGACTACACTGTTCCAATCTCCCATTACTATGGTGGCGATCCTTCCTTTTCCCTCATCCTCCAATATCTCCATAATCTGTTCATAGATTTCATCTACTTCGTCGTCGCCAGCATTAGTTGTTGACATATACACTTGAATTATAAGCATATCCACTGGCTCCATCTGGAGTTTTACGGCTATTAATCTGTCATTAGCTGTCACTACCTTACTAATTCTTTCAGCTATCTCTTTTCTCATTATAATCCCCACTCCCCTTTCCTTTTTCTCCCCTCCCGAGTAAAGAATCTTAAATTCGTCTGAATTTATCTCGCCTTCTCCTTCCCACCGGACTTCACTAAGACCTACTATACCTACATTATTCCTTCTTTCATTATGTAACAATAATATAGTAAAACAATCCCTAAAATAGGCAATTTTAAGAATATAATATGTTTTACACAGTAAGGTACTAAAGCCATACATTTCTGCCAAATTTTCAAGTTGTAGCTTATCTAGAAGTGAAATAATATTTATCTGTTTAAATTTTAACGGCCGCAACAACATGGATATTTTCTAATGTTTATTTGGGTATATGCACTAAGCTCTAAATAACTCCACTGAATCTTTTTAGAAGCACAAATTAAAGCTGTTATTATATCCAGTTCATCAACCCCCATAATTTAATAACATATATCGTTTTAAAATTGACGTCATCATATGTATGTCTCTTTGGTTGAAATCAATGGGACTAAGAATTTCCCTATTAAAAAGCATTAAAGTGATGCTATTATAATACGGATTGCCAATTTTCATTGGAAAGCATTGTCCTGGTTGCTATGGAACCTAGCTGAAGTTCTTTATTGTTGAGCATCTGCTTTTTACTTTCTCCATACACGTAGAATAGGGGAAAGTATTGTATTCGTGAAAAAAATCGACTTCGAGATTTCAACGGAAATACAAGTTTTGAGATCCCCTGAACACATTTTCTCAATGTCTGTGTGTATGGGATAACTTTTTTGTGGGTCCTCTAACTCAAAAACTATTAATCAGGTCAACGTGAAATTTTATATTTAACATTTTTTTAAAAGTCAGAAGAACTGATTAGTTTTTGGTAAAAATCGGTCAACCAAAAGTGGGTGTTTACTCGTCTCATCCATTATTTTGAAATATTAACTTTAATATTTGATAAATGTTAAAATTTTTGGAGCTTTGTGGCTATATCCAATATTAGAAGGCTATGGTTTGAGTTTATTTCTGTTCTTTGTAAGTCTAAAATTTTCCCGCTTTCTTAAAATATTTATTACTAGTAGGTGGCGCTTGATTACTGCAAGCATTTCATCTCACCTTGAAAAAACATTCATTTTTCAGACACATTTCATCATTACAAATATTCTCTTAATTCTAAAGATTTCACCTCTGCAGCGATTTTCATATTTCCCACATGTAAAAAAATAGTTTAAAACAATCTCCAAATGTTGCAATTTTAATAATTTTACACTTTCCTAATTATGGGGTACTAATGCTACACATTTGAGCCAAATTTTAAAGTTGTAGCACTTCTAGAAGTAAAATAATATTTTTCTAATTGTTTAAATTTAAATAATTTTTAACGGCCGCCGCAATTCATATATGATAAAATTGAAATGTTTATTTGTGCAAATTCACTACTTTGTAAATAATTTGAAAATTTCAGCTTCCTAGCTCATTTCGTAGTACATATACAGTTACCTATTTGTTTAAATTTTAAGAATTTTTAACTGCCAAACAAATTAAAATATCAAAATTTGTATAATCCCTATTCCGTTTTTTAAAGAATTCTACCTATAAAAAAATTTCAACTCCGTAGCACATTTGGAAATACATAAACCTTGAAAATTTGTTTAAACAATTGCGAATTTTTAGCGGCCGCATTGTTCCACTTTTTCAAGATTTTCGTTTTTTCTAGTGGGTTTTTCACAAAATCTTACCTATGAAAAAAATTTCGAATCTCCAGCTCATCTGGAAGTGCCTAAACACTAGTATCCTCCTATATATATGTTATCATTATATATCGACAACTCTTAAAGAAGAGGATATAACATAAGTCGTCGATATATATAATAGTAGTTGGTGCTTGCGTACTGCAAGCATTTCATCTCACCTTGAAAAAACATTCATTTTTCAGACACATTTCATCATTACAAATATTCTTTTAATTCTAAAGATTTCAACTCCGCAGTGATTTTCGTTTTTCCCACATGTAAAAATAATAGTTTAAAAAAATCCCCAAATGTTTCAATTTTAAAATTTTTACACTTTTTCCATTATGGGGTACTAATGCTACACATTTTAGCCAAATTTTCAAGTTGTAGCATTTCTAGAAGTAAAATAATATTTTTCTAATTGTTTAAATTTAATTAATTTTTAACGGCCGCCACAATTCATATATGGTAAAATTGAAATGTTTATTTATGCAAATTCACTATTCTGTAAATAATTTGAAAACTTCAGCTTCCTAACTCATCCCGTAGTACCTAAACAGTTATCTATTTGTTTAAACTTGAAGAATTTTTAACTGCCAAACAAATTAAAATATCAAAATTTGTATAATCCCTATTTTGTTTTTTTATGAATTCTACGTATAAAAAAAATTTCAACTCCGTAGCACATTTGGAAATACATAAACCTTGAAAATTTGTTTCAGCAATTGCGAATTTTTAGCGGCCGCATTGTTACCCTTTTTCATGATTTTCGTTTTTTCTAGTCCGTTTTGCAAAAAATCCTACCTAAGAAAAAAATTTCTAATCTCCAGCACATCTGGAAGTGACTAAACATTAGTATCCTCCTGTTATCATCATTATATATCGACGACTCTTACAGAGGAGGAGGAGGATACTAATGTTTAGGCACTTCCAGATGAGCTGGTGGTTCGAAATTTTTTTCTTAGGTAGGATTTTGTGCAAAACCGACTGAAAAAAACGAAAATCTTGAAAAAGTGCAACAATGAGGTCGCTAAAAATTCGCAATTGTTTAAACAAATTTTCAGTTTATGTATTTCCGCATGTGCTACGGAGTTGAAATTTTTTTTAAAAGTAGAATTCTTAAAAAAACTAAATAGGAATTGTACAAATTTTGATATTTCAATTTGTTTGTCAGTTAAAAATTCTTAAAGTTTAAACAAATAGATAACTGTTTAGGTACTACGGGATGAGCTAGGAAGCTGAAAATTTCAAATTATTTAGAGAGAATTAAATTTGCACAAATAAACATTTCAATTTTATCATATATGAATTGCGGCGGCCGTTAAAAATTATTTAAATTTAAACAATTAGAAAAATATTATTTTACTTCTAGAAGTGCGACAACTTTAAAATTTGGCTAAAATGTGTAGCATTAATACCTTATAATGGAGAAAGTATAAAATTTTTAAAATTGCAACATTTGCGGATTTTTTTTAAATATTGTTTTTACATGTAGGAAAAGCGAAAATCGCTGCGGAGTTTAAATCTTTAGAATGAAAAGAATATTTGTAATGATGAAATGTCTGTCTGAAAAATGAATGTTTTTTCAAGGTGAGATGAAATGCTTGCAGTATGCAAGCACCAACTACTAGTATATGTTATATCCTCCTCTGCAAGAGTCGTCGATATATAATGATTATGTAACCTATTTGGAATT
This sequence comes from Tanypteryx hageni, assembly GCA_028673005.1. Taxonomy (NCBI): domain Eukaryota; kingdom Metazoa; phylum Arthropoda; class Insecta; order Odonata; family Petaluridae; genus Tanypteryx; species Tanypteryx hageni. Next base: position 97,916,618 of record CM054113.1, on the reverse strand, counting down.
TTTAGATACATTTCAGATATGGAGAAAGTCATGTGGTGGCCACCAGATTTTTCCGAATAAAATCATATTTCATCAATTCAGCACCGATTTGAATTTAGTCTTTAAAAATTGTTTTAATCCCATGTTTTTCTTATGGAGTATTGAAATGTAACATTGGGGACAAAATTACCCCACTAAAAATTTTAGAAATTGGAATTTTCGATTTTTCTGGTTGGTTGTACATAACCTATCCACCCTGCCAAATTTCAGGTCCGTGGCATATCTAGAATTACCTTAGATTTTATATCATATATATCCTGCATCCTTGGTAAGAAGCAGCCAGTTATAATGACATGAGAAAGTTTGCGCAATGTATATTATGCTGATTTGTTATATAAAGATAGCAACTTTATAAAGTAATTTCTGTACAAAGTCTTAACTATTTCTTGTATTTTTGTTTTAAAATTAACATCCACAGGCAATGTTTCGATTTGCAAGCACTTATTAGATTCTACACTTCACACTTCAATAATTTTTTATACATATCACCAGAACCAGTTTAACCACTAGGCAGCAAAATTTGGGGGAAGAGGGCAAAAGCCACTCCTGAATATTTTTTTGGTGCCCATGCTGCAAAAATAAATGAATAAGAAAGAAAGTGTTATGCTCTGACTTGACATATGGCCATCATAGAAATAAAATTCTAAATTTTAACATGTTAATACTATGTTCATTTCTTTTAGGACATATATTGTGCTAAGTACAAAACATTGAAAATATACACTCATTATAAGATTATTCTCCTTAATCATGTAGACTAAATCTGAAATTATAAAAACAGATTTTGTATAATACTAATGGACAATATTAATTTTTGAAAGTTAATTGTGAGCGAGGGAACACAAGGCAGAAGGTTCGCCTAGGGTGCAAATTACTCTTGCACTGGCCCTGATTATAACTCATGCTTTCATCTACAAGGAGGAATGTAGAGAGGAATCAGTAAGTGATTTCACCATGGAACTGTCAGGACTGATAATAATTACAATTTCTTTAGGGAAAACTTAAACTTGATAAAAGTCACTTTCATCATGCCATCAAAGAATTGTAGGGATGACTCAAGTATCACAGAAACATATTTTGAAGGGAGGGGTATGCTTGCCCAGTAAAACACTTGCTGTGCTAAGGAACTTCTGTATTGATTGCATTCTTTGCAATAAATACTTCTGGTAATTCCGGTGCCCTTCAATGCTTGTTGTCAACTGGGTGATTGATTCGTTGTGTGGAGGATAGATCCTCTTCCTAATACACACCTAACTTGCTCATGTGGCAGCCGTGGAGAAATGTTGAGAGAACCAGCCCATAGCTCAGCCTCCGGCTATACAGCCATCAGCATCAGCCCTGACCCAGGCCACATTAAAAGCCTAGTTAGTAATACAGCACGGACCAGCCCAGCAGATCACACATGACTCTGCATCAAAGGGGGTGTACTTCTAATGTTAGAGAAATTTTAAGGAGAATCATCCCATTTGGCTAGGTAAATTGAGACACAATATCAATGCTGTTTACATTGTTAAAGATGTCAGACACTTTGTGAAATGAGTGAGATGTGAACCAGCCCTAAGGGAAGTTAAGAGTAGGAGTATGTTAAACCCAAAGTGAGGAATAGTTTGAAGATGAGTTATTTATATCCAAATAAGTTTAACTAATTAGAACTAAGTGAATTGAAACTGTTGACTACTTGGTAACCATAATGCTAATCTGGATTGCTCAACCATTTATAGGCCCAAGTATAACTACTAATATAATGTAATTAACAATTCTTGTAAATACATTTTTTTTCTGCCTAACATTCTTCTTTGAAATTTTTACCTCAAATATTTGATTCCATGTATTCTTTGGAATAACTTTTCGTTCAAAATAATGCTTATAAATTAATCTAACACAGAAAACAATTAACTAGCTAAAATGACAGCAATAAATAGAGTTTATATTGAAGTGAATCAAATCCTCTCTTACAATTAGTCTAACATGAAAAATTACATAGTCATCATTCAAATCCTAAACTACTTTTTCATTAGCCTATCACTAAAATCAAAATATTAAGACATATAAACAAAAAGTAATCTATAAGCAACATTATTTTTAACAAAAGTCTTACACCAATACAATATTAATTAAATAAAACAAAAGTCAGGTTTATAGGTGTCTTCATTGGCTTTTAACTATGTCAAGTAGTCCAAGCTAGATTTTGCTCCCTCTAGTTCATGGAGAAATGAATAGAATTGAGGCAAAGTCATCTCAAAATGCACACTTCTCAGTTTTCCATCTGAATTTTCTACCAACAACTTGACGTGAAGATATGTGGTTCCAACTACCTTCATTTCACTACTAGCAGCTGTAACTGAAAATATAAGATATTTAAAATAATAAGTGAATGAAAATTTTATTCCATATAAACTGCTCTTTCCATAGCATGGAATAATATGAAAATGCCAAACAAAAAATTTATGGTTCCAAAAATACTATAAATATGAAAATCGTGCATTTTTAGGACCCATAAACATCTACTCAATGAAAGAAATTTTTAAAACTATCGCTATGATAGTCACTTTAATGACCATGTATGTTAAGGCACTCAAAGCTAAGATGTTTGATTTACAACTAGTTTTTAAAAGAGACTGGTATGTAAAACACCTTGAACCATGTTTTAACGTTAAGGTGAATCATTTTTATACATTCAAGTTTTGGAAATCGTATTATTAGTTCCGAATACATGCATAATAATAATAATTTTTTTTGGTCCCAGGACATGCAATACAAGTATAGGACAGGTCAACACAGGAACTGCTAATAAAAGGAAAGGACAGGTGTCCCCATTAATGGGACAAGAATTCCTCTACAGAGTAGAAAGGGTTGTTAACCAGATATTGCTTAAGTTTGGCTTTGAATAACGAAGGGCTTATTGTCCTCCTCAAATCTCTTGGTAATTTATCACAAAATTTTGTTCCAGCATATACAGGATTATTGCCAAACAAACTCAGGTTATGAGGAACAGTTCTTAGATCACTACAATTTTTTGTATTATAAGAATGAATATCACTATTCGATTCAAGACCCAGTAGCCTTAGGTTTTCTCTTACAGAGATAATAGAATAATATACGTACATAGCTGACAGTGTTAAGATCTTTAAAGCTATAAAATGCTCTCAAAAACTCTTGTCATATGGTGATGTTGGCTAAGATTCTGATAGACCACTAGTAATTTGAAAAGTCTAACTGTATGGTGAGTGACCCCAGACCACAATCCCATACTTTAGCTGACTATATATATATGCATAGTATACACTGAGTGATGTGCTAACATCAATGAGGGTTGTAATCCTTCTCAGGAGATAACATCCAGGTGCTACTTTAGCGCATAAGTTATCTGTTTATCCCAACATAATGTCTCATTAATGTAAATACCCAGAAATTTACTAACCAAAGAACACCGAGGACAGAATCTTGTAATCTTAGGAATGGGGAAGAAACAATTCTTTTTTGGTATTTATGAAATTGAACAAAAGTAGATTTGCTTTTATTAATAAAAACAGAATTCTCTTTGCACCAGTTTATCATGCCATGTTTCTCTGTGCATTGCACTTTGTGATTGAAGGAGATGAGTTGTATCATCCAAATACATAAAAACATTGCCACTCTTGGGATATGAAGGTAGGTTGTTAATATAAAGAAGGAAAAGTAGGGGAGCTAAAGTTGATCCCTGGGGAACACCTCTAGTTAAAGTTAAGAAAGAAGAAGAAATATGTGATTGCGACATTGATGAATAAATAGACAGTTTGCGATCATCCCGAAGGGAAAGATTTAAGCCAGAAATTGACTGTTCCTGAGATTCCATACATAATGATTTTACTTAGTAGGATATTATGGTCCACTGAGCCAAAAGCTTTCTGCAAGTCATAAAAAATTCCCATGACATGTTCATGCTTGTCAAGTCCCAGAATAACATGATAAACAAATTTACAAATAGCTGTTTCAGTAGATAGATTTTTTAGAAAACCAAATTGAGCTTCAGAGGAATGTTATGTTTGTTTAAGAAGGACATAATTCTACTGTACATAACTCCTTCAAAAACCTTAGAAAAAACAGATAGAATGGAAATAGGTTGATAATTACCCATTTCCAGTGAATCGCCACCCTTGAAGATAGGAATAACTTGAGCCACTTTTAATTTCTCTGGAAAATTTCCATTTTTTAAGGACTGATTGACTAAATATATCAGGGGTGCAGTAACTGCCATCTTGACAATCCCTTTTAAAATTGAGCAAGGTACACCATCGTAGCCTGCAGTGTTTACAACTAATCTTACCGAGTATTTTTTTAATCTCCCGATCCTCAGTGGGATAAAGAAAAATATACTCTATACAGTGGCAAGACATGTCATGTGTTGATACTGTGACTGTTGATTGAAGTTATTAAGCAGATTGGTTACTGTGTCAAGAAAATTATGATTAAGATGATCAGCAATTTCGGCTGAATTAGAAGCAGTCCAGTTATTATGGGAAACTGAATTGATAGAGACTATTAACTTTTGCAGATGAGGGTTTAATCAGTTCCCAAGCGGCTTTACTACGATTTGTAGAAGCATTGATTATCTGTATGTAATGGTTTCTTTTGGTCTCGGATAACATTTTAGAATGGTCTTTTTAGTGCTTTGTAATATTTTATCATGATGTCTGAGTTGTTTGATTGTAATTCGTGGAAAACCTGTTTCACTTTGTCAGATAAATCTCTGATTTCAAGTGTTACCCAGGTTTTCCCAGTGTTTTTCATGTCATTGTTTTTGATAGCTTTTAAAGGGAAACAGACATTAAAATAGTAAATAAAAGTATCAAATAAGTTATTAAATTTAGTATCGAATGGTGCATCAATAAATACACTATCCCAACTTTGTTGATGCAGTAGATTGGAAAAACTGGTAAGGGCTGCAGGGGAAAACCAACGTTTGTAGGTGACTTTAGTAGATTGAGGGTCAGGGCTGCGTGCAAGAGAAAACTATATAAGTAGTGCCTTATGGTCAGAAAAATGTGTATCAAATGTTGAGCTCCCAATAGATTGAATATTGGAAAAAATATTATCAATAGTAGTGGCTGTGGAGAAAGTGACTCTGGTTGGTTCAAAAAGTGTTGGTGTTAAGTTGAATAGCAGAAAGGTGTCCAGCAATTGGTTCTTCTGGGTACTAGGAGTATTTAAGTCAAAATTAAAGTCCCACATACAATTGCAATATCGGAATATTTAGTAGACATAGATAATACCTTTAAAAGCAAATCAATAAACACAGAAATATCACCACTGGGAGACATATAAACACAGAGAAGGGGAATGATAGGATCATTAAAAATCAACCAAGTTCCACAAAACTCAAAGTCGAACTCCCTATTGATGCAATTCTTGATTCTAAAATCTCGTTCATTTAGATGGTCACTTACAAAGATTAAAACATATCTATTATACATCGAAGCACTAATAATATCCATAGCACAATAAAATGATCTTGAAATCATCGATTTTTTAAGCTATATCTGGTGATAATACTATAGGCAAACATAAATTTACACGAGAATATAAGGAAGAACCTAACAATTTTCAGGGTTGAAAGTAAATTCATCGAGTTTACGAAATAAACAAGAAACATCAACAATTGAATATCTTGAACATACCGTTTTCATTACCATAAACAGCACAAAATCTCTGAACGACAATCAAATATTTCACACTGCATACAAAGATAATAGTAAACTCATCGAAAATCATGCCTACAAACCTCCGAAATTCCACTCCACGTCTACAACTTTAGAATTCGTTGATACGTTAGACATTATCGACATTTGAAAAATCGTAATTGTTCCTATAGTTTTATTTAATTAGCTTGCGGTAAACAATATAACTCGTCTTCATTAACATACATAACACCTCACATGTAAAGAACCAAGAAGAACAGACTTCGAAGAATGCGTAACAGCGTAACGGCGTAACAGAATACTTATGCAGTGTTGCCACGGTTGCCATATATAATAGTTCATTCTCTGTACCGCGGTACCGCACAAAGACGCCGTGTTCATTTCTAACCGATATAATAATAATAATATTTATTAGTCATTATGCGCTTTACAATGCAATAGAACTCGTCAAATACGCAATGTTACTAGATCGCTGAGTATGAGGGCTGGATTAAGGCATAAGCTACTAAGCACCAACTTAGGGCTTCGCACTAAAGTTAATTTTGTTAATGCGTTCCTGAATCATTATCAGAAATCAATTTCCGCATATAAAGAGGGTAAAAAATTGCGCTACCAATGCATGAGAATTGGACCTTGTGCGGGTCCCCTAAAAGAGCGCGGGGCCATGTTCCAGGGAATCTAATGAACATACTTCACACCGGCCCTCGTAACCAGCTAACCAGCGTCTGATAGCTTGTTTGGGCGTGCATACTCAAATGGCTCGCTTTTTAGGATTTGCCCATGCGTTTTTTCTATAATTTTTGAGGTAACACAATTTTTCATATATAATGCGCTTTGTTTCACGGAACAGGACCAAAAAGATACTGCGCGTTTTCCCAGCCGGTCCATAACCGTAATTTCGGAACGAAGTGCCACTGATCAAGTTTATTAAGGTCGCGTTTATATTGTGTCACTTTTAAAATTTTAGTTTAAAAAAATAGATTTTCTTCCTCCTTTCAGTCCATCTTCCATTTGCTTTGGTGATATGGCCAACATAATGCACAAAAGATGCTTCTTCCGAAAGTTACTCGAAATCTTGTCAATCTATTTCATGAAATTAATTGCCTCCTTACAGTGCCAGACGACTTCTTATCCCACAAATTACGCGACACAACTCACGCACCTAAGCAAAGTTTTCAACGCAAGATGCTTCAGAATTGCATCATTACAACAGAATGACTTCCCAGAATTGTTATTAGTTGGCACTACAACCTGAATCATGATTTTATTTCATATCAAGAATTTTAATGAATCAGCAGCTTTCCCTTTAAACCGATTAAGATAAAAATTGCTGAAGATGAAATTTACCAAGACTTTTATTTAGTAATTTTATCGTTAATATTTTCCAGTTGGCCGTATTATCCTAAGCATAGACCGTAGAAAATGTCCCATAAATGTTTGGCATTTATTCTTGATATTTTAATTCCCCAAAAATTTTTCAAAAATAACGATGTTTCCGCTATGTCAAAAAGGGTCATTAGTCGAACTCTTACGTGAAATTCTGCGAATAAGAAAATTTAGAAAAGCATTTTTTTTATTTCACCTGCGCGGGCATTCTCTGTTCTCTGTTACTTTAGTGATTCATATGGTGTCAATCAGAAATATATACACAATGAGAAAATTTAATTTCAATAATTCATATGAAACACGAATGATAAGTTAATGACGCAACCGAAAAATATCTATAATCAAAGTAAATAATTCTTCTCGCAGATGACGATGAAATTTCATAGTACAATGATTTATCTTCAGATATTTTACAAACAAAATTATCTTTAGACATCTGAATGATTTTATTAATTATTGTTAATACTAAAGGGTGTTTGAAGTTACTTAAAGTGACCGTGAAACAGCCCTGAATCATTCACCATTGGTTAGCAAGCTCGGTGATATAGCAGACGATGTTTGCCAAGCGAGATTTTCGTTCGGCAGTTGTTTGGGTCACCTTGTTCTGTCCTTTACGAAGGTCAATCATTCCAGTGAAGAAGCTAGTCGGTTTGGTTCGTCTGTTCAGGTGAGATTAAGAATATAATCTAGTTATCTCTTGGAAATCCAGTTTGGTAATCTCTTAGTATAGGTCATTGCGTAAAACTATCACTGTTTCAATTCATTTTCCCCAAAATTTTTAATATTATGAATTATTTAAAACTTTTGAATCAATATTATATTTGGTAATTGGTATATTGTTTCATTTTATGTTACTTTAATCAATTTTAGTTTTGCCTATTTTGTTTGAATGAATTACATTACTAGAAAATCCATCCTTATCTTGTCATTGTTGCAATGCCGGTGATGACCATTTTAAATCGGCCATCATTAGGTCGGTATGGAGTCTAAAGGAAGCTACCCTTTATCTGATCGTATTCCTTAAAAGTGCATGTAAAGTTTTGTGTTATTTGTTATCGTAATTGAGTTTCCACGATAAGTACGAAACCGTTCTGATGTGTATTCATGTAATAAAAAAAACCGGAGTGAAATATTTGACTTAAATTTTTTCATATAACAAAAATAGCTATTTAAGCGACTATATGCGACAGTTTCAAGTTAATTTAAGGGTAATCGATTCATTTCTATATCTATATAAACTTAGACGAATTTTTATTTTGTATGCTATTGGACGGTTATAATTAAATTTGTTTTTAATATTTCTTAATGATGCAAAAGAGGATTTCCTTGCGTTAAAATATCAGAAATTAAATTTGAAAATAGATATGCATTTTCAATTTTTAAATTCGAAATTTTGATCAGTATTATGAACCGAATTTCTATCATTAGTTTAACTCGCCGGTTCTTTCTTACGTAGCCACTGCAAAAATGTTGGACGAAATCCAGAGAGGATAGTATCTACATTTTCATCATGATTTGATATTGTATTAAGTTCGTCTTACGGAAATGAAGTTTATCAATGGGTTAAGGTCAATGAGCTCCACACGTTCGTACGCTCACCTAGTTTTACTTATCGGAAAGTGAAAGTACTCATTCCGCGAATCGTAAATATTTCTGGAAATCATGGAGTGAGATGGTTTAGTGGGAAAATCCAAAGGAAAACTGTAAAGTTTTTCCTTTATATTTTTTGTCAACCGGTTTTTATTAATTTTTATTCGGTATTCGTCTCGGATAAAAAATCATCTTCACGCTGTAGTAATCGTTATCGGCTGATCCATTCAATAAAATCATTCGTGATGCAATCACAGGTCAGTTTGAACTCGGGAAGCAAATGACCTTCACATGTACTTTGAAGCAACTAACTCGTAGTGGCAACTATTTAAGGCCAGTTTTTCGAAGCTTTAATTTTTGTAGAGCGCGGCAGTTTAAATACCACGAAAATTAATTTGAATGGTTTTCTGGAATCTCCGAAGTATTAACTGTTTCATTATTTTCAACAGCATATTAACTTTATAATAATTTTTACTTCATGTTTTAAATAAATTTAAATGGAAACTTATTATTGGTGCAACTTGCACATTTTATCATTATTACCTTTACCACTGTGTAAACTATTTAAACAAACGTACGTACTCCTTATAGTTATAATTCTTGTCAACTTTATTGGAGCAAGAAAGATGTTTGATGCATGTAGCATAATTAACGTCATATAAACACTTTGATTAGTGACAATTCGAGATTGTATACAAAAATTTTCCCAAGGACAAAGTTGTGACCTTCAACAACCTTCAGTATTTGGCATATGAGACATGAAATCAATATAAATTTATCTGACGAATTTTATTTTTGTATAAATGTATCCCTTCCAATTTATTATAACTTAGAAGGTATTTTGATAAGAAATTTAAGGCCTTAGCAGTTCTTCATATGGTTTATTCCTTAACTGCATAAAATGTTTTAAATACTAGCAATGTAGTTGCAAACTTTGGAATTAATCATTTCTTGTTGCTGTTTTTTAAAAATTGGTTCTTCTGATTCTTGTAATTTGAGATGAGCAATTATTCTTTCTTAAAGAAAATTTAATTAAGTTGAGCATTCTTGAAATTTTAATTGTAGCAGAAGCAATAGCCTGTGCAACATGCCTATCCAGAAGATTCATGCTCGTCAAATCTTTGATTCCCGTGGGAATCCAACTGTTGAGGTAGATCTTGTCACTGAGAAGGGGCTCTTCAGAGCAGCAGTTCCTTCTGGTGCTAGCACTGGAATCTATGAAGCATTGGAACTCCGAGACAATGACAAGAGTCAGTACCATGGAAAGAGCGTTAAGAAGGCTATTGACCATGTCAACAAAACCATTGCTCCAGAACTCTTAAAGCAGGTTGGGAAGCTGTTTTCTTATTTAAATATAGTTTTTGTTGATTTTAGCCAATCAGAATATTTTGTTTTGTTATAAGTAAAATATTTCTTTTTATAGGAATAGCAATAGCATTTTTATGTTGTAGGGATAAGAAGCTGTTACTGTTGTAGTCAAATATCAAAATTGACACTAAACATTAATAAAATGTAAAGTTGATATATAATTAAAAGTGTATGTAGTTCCAAAATTCTTAAATTTATTGAGTTTTTGGTACTTTGTGGTTAACGTGGCACCACCTCCACAGCACCCATCTAGGGGCAAGATATGGAACTACAAGGCCCTGAATGTGGCGAGATTTGGAACTACGTGGAGCAGTATTCCATTGGAACTCGGCTGGGCCAGGGAAGGGAAATTTGAACATGAACAAAAGTGATACCATTATAAAAATTACATTTTTAATGGTATCCCTTCTTTTTTCTTTGACTGGAGATGCCTGTAAACACAGTGAACATGAGGAGGAATGAAAAACAATTCCACCAACTTACCCAACTCATTGGGTCCGAGTAAAATTTTCGTGTTCAAATTTCCCTTCCTTGGCCAGCCAACTTCCAATGGAGTACTACTCCACATAATTCCAAATCTCTCCACATTCAGTGCCTTGTAGTTCCATATCTCGCCCCTTGGGATGCTGCGGAGGTGGTGCTGTGTTAACCACAAAGTACAGAGTTTTTTGTTAAAGTGCCAGGTCTTTCCAATTACTGAATAGTTCAAATTACTTAACTTCACACCAATAAAAATGTTATCCAAGAAGTAACCACATATAGTATAACATAAGAGAGAATGGCATAATGTTTAAATTTTAATAGTTTTGACGTTGATTAGATTAGAGTTCATAATTGCTGGAATGTACTAAAATAGAATCCCTAGGTTTTAAAAATTTATTTGGGGCATTATTTTTGTCTCCTATTGATTTTGAATGTAATTATTATTTCACATAGACCTTCGAGCCAACTCAGCAGAAGGAAATTGATGAATTTATGCTGAAACTTGATGGAACTGAGAACAAGTCTAAATTTGGAGCAAATGCCATTCTGGGTGTGTCATTGGCTGTTTGCAAAGCTGGAGCAGCTCACAAAGGAGTACCCCTATACAAGTAAGGAGCATTGCTTCCGATAATTACTTGGCGTATGACTTAGGGTTTTCATCATTTAATGAGGGATTTCTATTTTTCTTTTTTGCAGGCATATTGCTGATCTTTCTGGGAATAAAAACATCATTCTCCCAGTGCCTGCATTCAATGTCATCAATGGAGGTTCACATGCTGGCAACAAGCTAGCCATGCAGGAGTTCATGATCCTTCCAACAGGTAATTTTGACATTTGCAATTCTTTTAAATTGGTTGTTTTTTAATATTAAACAAGTATGAAAATTTCTACTGCATCAGGATACTTGTGACTAATCTTAATTGTAGGTAATTAGGAAGTAATCTTGTTACATCTGCTCAGCTAATACTTGCATGAATGGCATGTTTTAAACAATTCATTTATTTTTCTCTAGCATATTATATCAATACATTTGTCATTTCCTAAATCTACATAACAGTAAATTTAGAAAATAAAAATTTTCATGTATAAAATTGATTATTTAGCAATAAAACTTAATTGTATAACTTCTCTTTATCTGGATGTTTCTTTATTTTTAGTATGAATTATGTAACCTTTAAGCTTTTTAAAGTTTAACTATTTTATACAAACATTTTTCAGCAAGACTTGCACCATTTTTGCCTGTTTCCAGTCTTAAGACAGTATTTTGGCCACACAACCTATGCAATTAAATAGTTTTAAAAACAAAAATCACCTGATTGCATTCTTGATTCTCAATAATTTTAATTGGATGTTATCTTCATAGTCCAAATATTAGCTGCTTTGAATTACCAGTTTCTGAAATGAGTATTTTTATTAAAATACTTTAATAATGTAAGGAATCCATGCAATTTATCAAGCGTAATTTCTAAGGAAGTGGAGCAGTACTGTTCTTGCGTTTGAATAATCTGTCATTTAGCAGTTTGTCTTAATTATGAAACCCCATTGAAATTGATACTAATATTAAGTTATGAATTCTCAGGAGCTGCATCATTCACTGATGCAATGAAGATGGGATCTGAAGTCTATCATCATCTTAAAGCCATTATTAAGTCCCGATTTGGTTTGGACTCTACAGCAGTTGGTGATGAAGGTGGTTTTGCACCTAGGCTTCTGAACAATAAGGATGGTAAGTTCATTGCCTAAGAAATAAATTGATGCATGAACTGTTTCTACAAAAATAACAACTTGTTCATTTTGAAACAGCATCCATTACTTTGGTTGAACAAATAGAATTAAAATTCCCATTCAAAGAAGTTTTTATAGATACTGTTTTCTTTATCCTCTTGAGTTCTAATTAATCATGGGCCCCAAGTACAAACACGTATGGAGGTCGATTTTACATCCAGAATAATACTTTCTTTTGAGCTAGCCCCTGCCGAATACTTGGTGTCTGGGTAACCCATCTTTTTTTCTCTCACAGCAGGGCCATAACTCCTGATAGAATATTAGTTTTTCTTTTAACTTTTATATTATGTAGCTATCTAAATTCTCTCCAAATTTTTCTTTACAGCTCTTGTCCTTATTTCTGATGCCATTGCTGCTGCTGGTTACACCGGAAAGGTAGATATTGGTATGGATGTTGCAGCTTCAGAATTTTACAAGTGAGTGAAGTCCTAAAATGTTGCTCAACATGTAAATTATATATGGTAGAACACTGATTATCAGTAAATGAATCATACCCATGCAGTGGACTAACCAGGAGTCTGGATGTTCTGAAGAGAGTTTGAATTTTCCCGCATTATATGAAAAAATGAAGAGGCTTTATTAAACATCTGCTGATATATCAGATCAATCAAATAAAAGCTATTCGAGTAAGAGAAACAAAGTTGAAAGTTCTTCGTTATAACAAGTAAACTGATTCACCTATAATTTTTACCCGAAATGAAGGCAGTTTCTCCCTTATATTTTAGAGAGATTCTTATAAACCAAGTACCATCTTAAATTAACAGCAATGTTAAGTTACTCTGGGTGAGTGAATGCTTTACTAACATTAATATCTTTCTATTCCATCTTTTTTATTTGCACACACAGCAGATATCTGTTGGTCAGACAGTATAGTCGCTACCAAAAACATTTTAATTTCTTGTTCATTTATGCTAACCTAATTACAGTTTCTGGTTTAATTGTGGCCTTTTAATTATGGCATGCAACCTGTTTTTATGCAAGTAAATTGGTGCAGTATTTAAGACATTATACCAAATGTTTTCTTTAAAAATGCAAACTGTTTCTGTTCTTAGATTATTCATGCCTATCCAAGTCCCCATTAACATGGATAATCAGGGTTTTGCTGTATATAGCAAGTAATTTATTTACACTCATAATTTATATGCGAGTACTTCGAGACATTTTTAACTTGAATGCCTTGGCAGAATGATGGAAGCTAAATTTTTCAAGTGCAAATTATTCATAATTTATCAGTCTTATCTTAAAATATATAAAATTAAGCATGGCTTTCACTGTGGCACCATGGATAAAAACAGCAATTTAGAAAAGTGATATTTTTGTAACTTAATAATTACATTGTAAGCAGCACTTTCATCATCAGTCATTTTATGGTGCCATAAATTTAAGTTTTTCTATTTAAAGCTTTCAAAAAATAAATGTAATTCATAGGAATGAGACAAGTAATTGTATTATGTCTATGAAATTAGTCTTGTTTATGCTTGCATATCTCTTTGGTATATGCAATTGTATTTACTGTTATTATTATTACTAATCTCTTTAAATAATTAGCTAAGAAATCCGGTCACTCGACTAATATGAACTATTTATGACCGACTGTAATATTATTTTTAACAAACTTTCTGAGTAGGTAGAAGTGAAATTTGGTAGGAATGTTTGACTATTATAGTAAAAGCCATTTATGAAAAAAATCTTCAAAAAAATCAGGGTTCGACTCCAGTAGATAATTTATGTTTCCCATAAGATAATACGTAAAAATCGATTTTTCAACTTACAGGCTTTTACTCTTTTGCAAATTAAAGCTAGAAAGAATTGGCCTACAATCTTTGGACCTAAATCGTTTTAAAGAAAAATAAATAACATTTCTTATTCTTATCATCACATTTTGTCTACGATTCAAAATTGCTCAAGTAATATGTTTAAATCATATTTATTGGAAAATTTAAGCTTTTTAACGATATGTTGCCTTTCCGACCGTGTCATTGTTAAAACTCAAGATTTTATTGTCGCCTCAATCCTTATACTATATACGTAAGGGAAGTGTGCTTTGACTTTAATAAGAGAGAGGAGACGGAAGAAGAAAGGAGACAGAAGGTGAGAGAGGGAGAGATATCTAGATAATATTCCTTATTAGGATGAGATTAAGACTAGGAAGTCCATTTTTCAGAGGAGAGTTAATGAGGAAGAGAAGATAAAGGGAGAGGGAGGGAGACAGAAAGAGGGAGAGATAGATAATGGTCTTTATTAGGACAAGATTGAGACTAGGTAGTCTTTTATAGAGAAGGAGAGAGAGAGGGAGGGAGACAGAGAAGGAAAGAGAGGGGGGAGGGAGGTATAGATAGATAATGGTCTTTATTAGGGCGAGGTTGGGACTAGGAAGTCTATAGTCCAGAGGATAGTGGAGAAGAGAGAGGGAGAATGGGAGGAAGGAGGATTGGAGAGAGGAAGAGAGAAAAGGAGGAAGAATGGGAAGTGCCTTAAATTTAATACTTAATCCATGCATACCTGTCATATTTGACGGACAATTACGATAGTAGTATTTAATATTATTTAATAGTAGGCAAATAATGAACTTGAATAATGGTGCCAGTGTTTTGTATCTGTGTCGATATTTTCTGATAAAACAGGGATGGAGTTTACGATCTTGACTTCAAGTCAGCTGATTCAGACAAGAGCAAGTGGATTGATGGAGCAAAACTGACTGATCTCTACAAAGAATATATTAAGGAATTTCCAATAGTTTCCATTGAGGATCCTTTTGACCAAGATCACTGGGAGGCATGGACAGGCATGACTGCCTCTACCTCAATCCAGGTATGATGGATTTACCTACCTTACCTGTATTAAAATTTTCATGTATTGTGTAGATGAGTAATTTTGATAAAACTGAACTACCTCATATTTCCTCTTGGTACACCATGTAACCTCATTTCTTTTTTGTCTCTTAGCTTTTGTACTCAAAAAGTTTGTACCTATTGGCTTATCAGCACACTATCTTAAATTATTCAAAATTAGTGAAGCTGTTAGCTATTTTATTGATGAATTGCAAATTGACCTCTGATGAGATCTTTAGTTTGGAATAATTCCATTTGTTTTATTTTTATAGACGAAATCTTTCTTGAAATCACTTGAGTAACAGTAATGACTTCTATGTGATAGCTCAAAGCCAGGTCTACTTGTCTGCCTTGGTAGTAGGGTGGTTAGAGTATCTGCCAACGGATACTAAAGTCGTGGGTTCGAATCCTGCCTAGGACATGGATGTTTGTTGAGTTATAGATTTCACTGCAAATGTCCTTTGTGTGCTGGATGTGAAATATTAATGAATAAATAAATAAAGATTTATCACAATGAATAAATTGGAATGAAATTTTCACATGTGTATTTTGAGAGAGTTGCACATTTATTTCCAGATTGTGGGAGATGACCTGACTGTGACCAACCCAAAGAGAATCAAAACTGCAGTTGAAAAGAAGGCTTGCAATTGCTTGCTGCTTAAGGTGAACCAGATTGGAAGTGTTACCGAGGCCATTGCAGCTCATCTTTTGGCCAAGGCCAGTGGCTGGGGCACCATGGTGTCCCATCGCTCTGGAGAAACTGAGGACACTTTCATTGCTGACCTTGTTGTGGGACTCAGTACTGGACAAGTCAGTTTTCCTTTTACATTGAAGTTATTTCCAGCCAAAAATGCTCCAAATTCAAATTTTATTTTGAATCACCATGTGGAATTTTTAAGTTACTATTGCAATTGTTTCTCATTTTCAGATCAAGACTGGTGCTCCATGCCGCTCAGAACGTCTAGCCAAGTACAACCAGATCCTTCGTATTGAAGAAGAGTTGGGTGCAGCAGCTAAATATGCTGGCAAGAACTTTGCTCACCCAGTTTAAGCAGCACTAATAGGGGAGTTGATAAGGAAGCCTTGTTATAACCTGCACCCCTGAATTTTTGGGGAAGCTGCCAGATCTCCCCAGCATTTAAATCTGGGAAGTCAATGCACCTGCTGGCACTTGGTGGGATGTTAGTCTTATGTCGGTGTACGAAGAAATGTCATTGTCTATTTAATTGGTTTAGATCTGTTGTTTGAAATTCATTAAAATCAAGAAATTAATGTAGTTCAGCTTCTGTAGATCTAAAGGATCAAAAGAAATATTTGAGCACATTATCATTGTGTAAAAGATATCTAATATCAATTTTATCAAAATTGCCTTGTTGCTTTAGGGGATGAGTATATAACAGGAACCTACACCTGTTGATAAGTTGGCATATTATTTAAAGGTATATCTGCCTAGATTGTATGTCGAAAGTCTCACTTGTGCAATAAAT
Source organism: Tanypteryx hageni (assembly GCA_028673005.1). Classification (NCBI taxonomy): domain Eukaryota; kingdom Metazoa; phylum Arthropoda; class Insecta; order Odonata; family Petaluridae; genus Tanypteryx; species Tanypteryx hageni. Next base: position 97,899,971 of record CM054113.1, on the reverse strand, counting down.
GTGCTTCCTTTCCTTTCATGATTGACTGTTATTTAACATTCCTATTTTATTATTTAAAGAAATATAGCCTATGTGGCTTACTTGTCTGAAGACCCCTTCAATTTCTTTCAAAATTTATTATAATAGGAAAATAAATTGTTACACTTACGATTAAGGTTACCAGACGTCTTAATTTCGGCGGGACAGTTCCGCTTTGGAGCAGCATGTCCCACTGTCCCCCAAAAACTTGAAGGATGCAAAATTGTCCCGCTTTTGGATATATTGATGATAAATGTCCCAATTATTCAATGGAACATAAGATAAAGCAATTCACAACAATGAATTAAAAAACATAATACATAATAACAATGAAATAAAAATAATAATATTAATTAGCCTTGTCCACAATAAAGCAGACGATGCAGATCATCAATCATCTGTAATGCAGCATCCACATAGGCTAATAGCATTTAACATATCAAAACAAATGATGATGCTATTCAGGATTCCCCTTAAGTAGTAGTAGTAGTAGAGTTGAATTTATAAGGTGTGTCGACAGCAAGGTCATTTCACACCGTACTCAAATCAGTAATACAATAAAAGTTATTATATTTCCCTACTAATTGTGATAAAATAAAATTTTATACAGGTAATGTGTATAGAAAAAATGTAATGTTAAAAATTATTTAAATGTATGGAAGCAATTTAGCTTCCCTGAGGAACTTGAAGACCACATCTATCTTAACAGGGTCATCTCCCAGAACATTGTTAAGCTGGCCTTGCATCGAAAGACTGTTTCGCATACCCTGGTAGTGGGTACATTCGGTCAGGATATGTCTTATAGTGAGGCGGGAGTCACAGTGTGGTACTTCCTTCTCCTGTGTGAACAGATAACAGTGAGTAAGGGCACAGTGCCCTATCCTCAATCGGGTCAGCACTACTTCCTCCCGCCTACTATTCCTGACAGAGGAGGACCAAGAAGTCGTAACAGCCTTTATGTCCCACAATTTGTTATTTTGCAAACCTAGCCATGAGTCCTGCCATTGTTTCACTATAAGTAACCTAAAAAAATTTTTTAGGTCTTCTGCTGTCGTGGACCAAGAGTCTAGTTCTTGCTTGCAGAGGCCTTCCTTGGCAGCAGAGTCAGCCTTCTCATTCCCCTTGATTCCCACCTGCCCTGGTACCCAAACAAAGAGTATGTTATTCCCCATGGCCTCTAACAGGGCAAGACGGGAGTGAATCAACTGGACCAGTGGACGATAGGAATCAAAGGAAAGGATTGTTTGCAATGCGCCCCTAGAGTCACTACATATCAAATACGACATGTTTCGTGACTTTATTTCATCCAAGGCAGTCTTGATAGCATACAGTTCCACTGTGTAAACACTACACAGCGGGTGCAGCTTCACCACGGAGATGATATTTTGGGAAGATGTTACAGCGCATGCACAGGCAGTGTCTGACTTGGAGCCATCTGTGTAAATGTGAGTGGCATCACGGTGCTTTTCCAAAATTTCCGTAAATTGATGGAGATATACGTTAGGATGTGTGCCTGATTTGTTGCAGCGAGACAAATTCCCCTTATTCAAATGTGTCATCAAGTTTGTATGGTATCGTTATTATTATAGATGGTGTCTCACCATCTGTCTGATTCAGTTTGAGGAGGAGTTTGGAATGCATCTAAGATACCAATGCTTGGTGGAACTATTCACTCATTTAAGAGACATGCCAGCCACAAACAAATGTCAGAATTAATTCAGTTTATATTATGTCTCCCTGGAACTAATTCTACTGTAGAACATACTTTCTCATAAATGAATAAGTTGTGGGCATTTAAAAAATCGCAACTCAAAAGTCTGAACCCTCGAGGTCTTACTAGTGACAAAAATAAATTTCAAGCAAACCTATTTGGAATTGTTCAATATATGGCAGATTGATTATTCTTTTTTTGGTTGTGTAATCAATCAACCCCTCTTAAATTAAAAATTACTTAAGAAAGATTATATGTTATATTAGAGGGATCTAAAAATATATATTAAAGGATGATATAATAATTTATTGTTTGGAGTTAGAAATTCATGAGCAAGTTGGAGAAATTTAGAAGACATTGTTCTTGAAATTTCTTTGGTTGTGTACACTCCTCTAAGAAAAAATTGCTTAAGTAAAATCACACTATATTAGAAGTGTTAAAAACATTGGAAGAATAGTTCACTAGTTAATTTAATGCATAATGCTAATATAATATTTTTTCTTTATTTTTTTAATTTTTAGACCTCTTAATGTTGAAGGATTTTCCTTATCTAATTTTTAATTTAAAAGGGGGGCCCAACTGATTACACACAACCCTTTTTTCGGTTGTATGTGAATTTGAGTAGAACTCCGTAAGACATCTCAATTTATCGGAATTAGTAGCTGAAGTGTAGTCGGTCGCTGTAAATTGCCTACACTCCAGGGGCAAACAGCTTTTGTCCCGCTTTGGCTGATCTGAAATCTGGTCACTTTACTTATGATACATAAAATATTGAGCCATATCAAAGGCTCTTTGAATAGGAGAAGTTCAATACGCAATTAAATTAATATTAAAAATATTTTCTCTATATACTGTGTATATGAGAAAGTAAGAATCAAAATAAAAACATTAAAATCCTGACAATATTAAAAAAATTTCCATTACCCAGACTTGCTATAAGGGCAGGTCAAGCACCTGCCAAAAACATATCCTGTTGCAGGCATGAATGTTTTTATTGGTCATGCCGCATTACCATATTGACTTGAATTCAAAACGGTTTTTTTCTTCAAATTTCAGCTTATGAAAATCGAGAGTCGTCTTAAATTATAGTACAAAGCTGTATACCATCAATACATCACGTTCAATTTATTGCGCATCAGTAATTCATCACTCAAAAAATCCATCGTGAGACAAATTGGAAGATTAGACACCATGACTGGTGTATGGCAGTGGGAGAGGAGAGAGAGAGATGAATTGATGCACAGTGAATTTTAGTGTGATGAATTGACATGCAATGAACCAACCGCAGAGAATTGATGAGTGACAAACTTACTGCGACGAGCTGTCTTAGTACCGTAGGAAATATGGTTATGCATTTAATTGATGTTTTTTAAACAAATGAAACTTAAGTTAAATAATTGTATCTATTAAAATTTTTCATTTCAAACTTACTATCTGGATTTCAATTAATACAGTATTAATTTTTAGAAATACATTTAAAAAATTGTTTTTCTCAAAAAAATATTTGTAAAAAACCATTTCAATTAATGAACAAACTAGTATATTATAGTAAATTTCTATAGCATACCTATACTGAATGCATGTATTTGAAGTATGCACCAAATATATCCAGTGAGAAATCTCTATTACATAAAAAAGTAGGCTCTGCTGCCCGCTTACATTTTTGGTAATTCTTTACGTGGCCACCGGCAAATTGTAGATAGCGCAGTTGTTGACCTCATTGAATGCCAAAGCGAGTGGAGCCAGGGGTTGGCAAGCGGTAGCTAGTTAGATCATAAAATCTTTTTTCTGTTTTGGTAGTATGCTAAAAGGGGTCGTCTTGGATTCGGATAAATACAGTAGATTTAAAAATGAACTTAACATTCAAGTCTGAATTCATCTCAGATAATGATATATAAGCTCTAAATGATTTTTAGAGATTTGACAAAGCAAGTATAGAACTTAAAACTGATGTTGCAAAAATTAAGTACACACACATTAAACTATTAGGCCAGTGGTTCCCAAACTGAGGGTTGCAGGATTTCACAAGGTCGTAAAGACAGGATGCTTTTGTTTTATTTTTTAATTATATTCATGGATATATTTAGAATAAAATTAATTTTTGTGCAATTAAAAGAGTTATTTTGAAATTAATATTAAATTTTATATTTATTGGCTGAAAGATGGGGTTAAGCAGTCATAATAAGGTCTGCTGCATTAAGAAGCCACAGATGCAAGTATTGGGCTAAAACTGATTTTCAATTGAGTTAATAAATCTCATTCCAGTTTCTTTTTTACTTAAAATGATAGAGTCCCGATTATTCAAGGTTGACAGGACCACACCGACCTCGGATAATACGGAATGTTGCTCATATCAGGAGAATACATGAAGACTTCCATGCTATATATCAGTAATGAAATCCATCGCATATTTTCCCAATCTATACAGTATGTAGGTCTATATGTTGTCACTTTGATACAATTGTATCAAATATGGTACTTTTCAATTGCGAATTTTCAAAATGATACTTTGCTACTTTTTCTCATGCACCTCAGATAATACAGAAACTTGGATAAACGAAATTGGGATAATCGGGACTTAACTGTAATGGCTAGAAGATAATTTTCACAACAAAGCCTATAGTATTATTGACAATGCAATGGAAATTGACTAAATTATTCTTATTATCCCCAAGAAGTCTTTAAAATATTTTTCTGTGTGATATCAATGAAAATGTACAATTGAGAAGCAATTTTTTTGAGAAAACATTATACGTTTTACTTATGGCCACATCATGAAATTTTGCTTTTCTGTATTGCACTTTTATCATAAGGAATATTTTTAAACCATTACGGATGTACCTTTCTACCATAAATATATCAGCTGTAATGCTTACTTGATTGCTCCAGTCAAGTCAATCAGCTAATTTTCCAAAATTGTACCTATTTCCAGTTTGTTTACCTTCATTTGAAAAATTTCAGTGATGGGATTATTGTATCAAAGTTGAAAGACAGTTTTATCCTGTTCTTTACTAGAAATATCAGTTCTGATAATTTTGAGGCATCATATGTCACATCTTCATCATATTTAGGATCACTAATAAATTGCAACAAAGAATCAGAAATTTAATTTTTTTCCACTTTTACACTTCTATGATATGCTTCAACTCCAAAACAAACATGAATGACATCTATTACAGTCTCCTGATCTTGTCACATGATGATGAGTAGATAAACATGCTGACAATACAACAAATATGGGATAGTTCATAGCCTAATTAAAGAATATTTATGGAAAAAGCAACTGCATTCTGCTGTGCTTTACAGCAGCATCATAAATAATTTTTACATTATTACAAAGAAAAAACGTATTCAGATAACTTCTCCATAGAAGAAATGTGTCTTTATCGATTAATAAATTATTTAAGTTGACAAGAGAGCAATCTGTCTTCAGCACAAAGGGAAAAGTACATTTTGTAAATTTAGGAACTATATAATTGTCAGTATAATTGATAGCAAAAAGCTCTTACAAAGGCATATTTAAAATGGCAGCATTAGAAAAAACAAATAAGATATCAATTAAAAGAGCTTGCTACAAATAAAAAAGTTTAGCAAACACTATGAACTGTCTTGAAACAATTCCCAAGACAGGACTTTTTTTTAGAATACATGACATTAAATTTGACAGTGATGACCTCCATGAAACTTCATATATATTTAGAATAACCATTGTATATACCTGTAGTTACATTGCGTAGAAAGTTATATTTACAAGCAGTACATAAATCAGAAACACATACAATTTTAATAAATATATATATTGCTTACAAAAATTTAGATCTTTATTACACTGCATACAACCATCATACAAACCTGTAAGGGCTAAAAACATGATTTTAGTGGAATAACAGCTGGATGAATAAAGGATGTACCTAATAGTTTTTCTCTATTGATAGCAGTAAAGTTCCTTCTTTGAGTTTATTCCTATTGTTTGTATATTGTTACAGTTATCCATTAATTTATTATGGTACTCCCTTAATTTTTATTATGGAACATTTGAAATCAGATCAAAAAGTTCCAGAACTTGCTCTTATAAATATTATAGACAAAAATGGCCATAACCAACAAAATAATATTTCTAATGATTCTATTACTTTCCATTTGCTCATTCCATTACATGAAATAGCAGAAAATCACACCTTTAGAATACATATACAAAGTATTCATTATAGCTTATTGAGAAGTGTTTTTGTTAACAAAATATAAACTTAGCTTGGTGAAGGCATCGCCCTTATAGACAGTCATACATATTTTTACCGTATCCAAAGCTTCTTTCTATAACTGGATTCACTAATTATTGAGTGTTTCTTCATTCATAGAATTCTAATATTCGTTTAATGGAATGATACATATAAGCAATACAGCAGTTTCATTTAATAGGTTTTGTTTATAGTACAAATGCTTGTTTGTACTGTTCACATATTTATACTTCCTAAGAAACTGCAACATGAATATAAGCACATATATCCTGTGTTCATGAAAACAAAGGTATAGGACAGTCCTGGAACTTTTTGAAAGATTAATATTTTTGTCAATAAGTATTAGATACCATGTGGTTACCAAGCAGCTTTAACTTTTAAGCTGCAGAAGCTGTTTCCTATGCCAGTCAATTAGATATTTTAATCATTTTGTGATGTAGGTATTGAGTCAACCAATCAGTAAAGAGATATCCATAATGAAGCATGTGCTGCACAAAAAGCACTCTTGGAACATTTAATATTTCAACATTCAAAACCCATTATTACTTAAGCTATGCCAGTAGTCAAGTTGCCAGCCATTCTGGAATATACCATTTCCATTATCCTGTGCAGTGTGCATATAAACCACCCTATGCATCTCATATGCTGACATCCCCTGTACTATACATTCCAAAAAAAGGATACTTGTGAAATTTTGTTCAGGAAAACTACACTGGGAGGGGGATATGAGCTGGCCATTCAATTCTATTCCATTTTAACAATGTGATACTAAAATAGTTACAGGTATATAGACATGAAAATACAAAAATATGGCAGTGTAAGCTATGTATATATCACTGATCATCTTTTCCAAATGCATATGTTTTTCATAATTAACAAGGAATTGTAGTAGATATATATACTTTACCTGAAATTTTGAGGTGGATTTTTAACCTTCAAATCCCCCTCCCATTTGTGTATGCCCTTTATGATTATGCTATAGAAAAGTTCTTAAAACAGCCCCATATTGACAATATCACTGAAAACTTTCACTGGGGTGACTATTCTTTCTAGTGTTTCAGAGAATACGAAAATCTGATAAAATTTGAATCTTGGGTCCCTTATATTCATGACATACAACAATGATATGTCCTCATTCTGCATAGATATTTGTTTCCTTTTCAAACTATTTTTTATTGTTATATGATATAGTAAATATCTTCTCTTTACTTTTACAGGGTTATAAGAGAGACAGTTTTTCTAAGGAAAACAAGTCTGAAACTCTAAATAAATTCAATAGCTCAAATGGACTAACTTTAGTGGTATTAACACATTAAAATTAAAGTAGTTGAATGAATAAGAAATTGAATTTGGGAAATTCTAGGATTCTAACCTTATCTTTGGGAGAGCAGTCAACTACACTGTCCATATGTGCAGTGGATACAATGGAAGAACACTCAAACACTAAGCACCTGGCCAAAATTGGCCTTTGTCACAAGGACAGGAACTATATGGTCATTGGATCCTTAATCATCAAGTCCAGTTGGAAAAAACTGGATAATGCTCAAACATTCTCTTGGAATAATTATAAGAATTTGAGAAATTTTAGGAGCTATTAAGATGAGAGTTCTATACACTAGCCAAAGCTAAAATCAAGTAGGTACTGACTTTTTCTTGAGGAATTAGAAGTAGAAAGTATGAGTGCAAATAGTAGAAAGATTATAGTGAAGTAAGAAGGAAATTGGCATTCACATAAACATTTGAAGATTCTCCTTGTCTATGATATGAAGAAGACTAAATTATTCAATTTCTTCAAGACTTTACGTTGTGAAGTAAATTTATAGAGTAATAAGAATAGCATTTTACTTCCAAAAGACAAAGACAGGATAGAGATATGTGGCGAATCAAATTCTATGTACAAAAACACTATCAAAGAAATCTACTGCTTATGACCACTGCAGAAGATAATTGCTGAGGGAAAACTTGAGAAAAGATTAAGAGATATGCATGAAGGTGTTAGATTAAGTTTTTAATTTGTAAGCAGAAGAAAGTTTAGATAAGGAATCACAAGATACTTCATTGTGTAGGAAGAGAATGAAATGGTATGCTTTACTATCAGAATCAGGGTGTAGCATTGCAATTCAGAAAATATCAGCAGGGTCTCTTAAAGATGTGCCATTTCAAAAGATGAGAATGAGAATGATGAGAGATGAGCTATTGAAAAACAATCATCATGACCATATTTTCATGTGAGTATGATGCAATAACATCAGGTTTAGGGAAACTGAAGGTCTGGAGATGGTTATTTAATGAATGTGAGAGTGTGAAAAAACATAGACTGTATTCCCTTAAACTCAAATGGATGATAGATATAGCAGACATACTCTCATCTTTTACATTCCCTGTTCTTTGGTCACATGCATTCAACTGATAATATGCAAACCACTCCTTTAATTTACACAGATATAAACATTTTATCCAATAAATTCATAAAAATATAACTATATATCTTAACATTAATGGACGTAAACATGCAAAAAGTCGATGGTGGAAGCACTTAATAGGTTTTCTAATGTTTTGTTACCACATATGTGACATATTTGGAGGCCTCACAACATCGACAAAATTACGCACAGGACTATGGCCTTTTGGCGGACATGTGAAAGTTTTCACAAGAAAGGTCAGATACACATACAGATAAGATGAGAATGGTCCCACACATACCATCACCTTTCCTTAGACATTCATGACACCAATGCCTTCTTTTCTTTTCATACTTTGGTAACTCGTATTGGGTAGTCAGCTGAATCTATGGAATCTAGCTGCTGAAGGAGATGGTGTTCATCAGTCATTACGAGAGTCTGAATATCAAGCGCAGACTTCGCCTTTCTTGGGGGATTATACGTAGGTGAAAATACTGCACTGGCAAAGACAGAGTTTTGTCTTGGTCTTAGAGAGGGTGTGACGCACTCAAAATCCAGGTTGAACTTAGAGAGAGACCGGAACTGTGAAAAGGAAATACTCTTTCAAAAATAGATCTCAACTAATATGAACCAAGATGAAAATATGAAAGTGCTGAAAACTAAAAATATTTTCATAGAGAATTACTTTAATAAATTTATTTATAAAAGTATGGATAATAAAGTATACTTAAGAATTTATGTAAAGATATGTATGAGGAAATGAATTATGTACTTTACTATATAAGCAGAATAGGCATTTTGATAAATTGTTATAATTTTATTTTATTTAAAATTCATTTATAGGAGGTTGATTTAATAGGAACTCTCCATAATGATGACTTGATGCTCGTTCACTGAATAGATTTCTCCCACATTTGTAAAAACAGACAGGAGAGGTCCATAAATTCCCTAAAAATATTTCTTAGCTGATAAAACTTAGCATAAAATTTGTTAATATTTATGATGATTTATAATGTATGTACTTAGCATAGGAGTCATTCTTTAAATTAAAACCATAAAAAAAGATTGGCAGTTGATAAGGTTTTATTTAAGGAAACTGATAAGAAAGATTTCATAAGAAAATCTGAATGGACCAAATAAAGGTGTGAAATAGAGTTCAATGAAAGTATGCAAAATAAAACCTCCATATTATGAAATTACATGAAATGATTTTTGTGCTGCTTGTTACGTGAGAGTCCTTTCTATGGAGACCATACAAACATTCATTTTTATTAATACAGACTTTATGTTGTCTCAGATTCAAAATATTAACTGCATCCAAAAACAGCAACATATGGTAATATATGCAATCAATTTGCAAAAAGTAAAGACCAAAGGAATAGAAAGCACAAAGAAGAAAGGTGCATCCCATATAATGATTAATTTTTAGTGCTTTTTGTATTGCTGAAAAGCACTATTAACTTTGTGATGTCCGTCCGTCCATACGCATATATCAGGGAAGAATTGGCTGAACCAATTCCAATCAAATTTGGTACATAGAATCTTCACAAAAATAAATGACATATTTCGACCGGATTGACTCAGTAGGGGAGCCACAATTGCAAAGTTAAACATTTTGGTAATTATGAATTTGGAAGGAATAGGCCAAATTGATTTCAACAAAATTTATATGAATGAGGTGTTCAATATAAAAAAACTATATATATATATATATATATATATATATATATATATATATATATATATATATATATATATAAAGCAGGGCTGCCACAATACAAGGAATAATAAAATATCTCTTTACACATATCTGTGTTGAACTGTCTGCATCAATTTTAACCAAAGTTAATATTTATAATATACACATATATACAAAACCATAACTGCATATTTGGACAAAATCAGCTAAACAGGGGTGCCACAATTACAAATTAAACTCTTTCAGTAATTAAGGATTTGGAAGGAATTGGCTGAATGGATTTCAGCTAAATTTTGTATATAAGATTTGTACAACATACCATAATAAAATCAAGATGTTTAAAGCAGGGCTACCACAATAAAAGGTTAAATAATGTTTCTTTTACACGTATTTATAGAGAAATTACCACAAGGATTTTAACCAAATATGGTATATATAATCTTCATATAAAAAAATAACCAAAATAGCATATTTAAACCATGCCAATTAAACAGGGCCACCACAATATCAAGGTTAGATTTTTTCTGTTATTGTGAATTTGTAAGGTATACGATTATACTAAGGCGAATTTGATGAAAAACACTTCTGTACCATGGGAAACGTCCCTATTTGTCTATTTTGCCAGATGACTAAACTTCGGATTACCAGATTCCAGCAAGATAAAAATAGAGCATTTATCATGACCCAGAAGACATAAACAGGACAAGTCAATCACACAAATTTTGCTCAAGTTACTTATTTGTAATAAAAAGATTTTAAAATCATCTTATTCTATTTTAAAAATTGTTTTGAAAGACACAATATACGAATGAAAATCAAATTCAGTAAAACCTCACTTATCCAACTTATATAGGGGGAGAGGTCTGTCGGATAAACCAAAAAGTCAATAATCTGTAAATAATGTAGCCATTTAAAAGTCTTAAGAGTAGATACACCACTTTTCTATTAGGCCACATTGAATTGCAGAGCAAACTTCTTCAAACTATCCTTATTCTTCTTGAGGTCTTTCACTGTCATCATACCAATGACATACTCTAACGCAATGTTTGCAATCGAGCCACCACCCTCTATTTTCTCAATTATCTTCAGTTTATCACTAATGATTAGCACAACATTATAAATCAGGAAAATGGAAGAACAATGTATTGATCCACATATACAACATACCAATTTTTAATTTCGACCGGTTATGCTTAAGACCAGGAGTCAGCAACCTTTTCTGTATGGCGGGCCACATTCGCAGTTATGAATGCTTCGGAGTGCTGCATTGGAAGTCAAGAAAGCCTGGACGGGCCGGATGAGTGAATAAATCAATAGATACTTAAAGTGATCTCATATAAGCAAAAATCAAATCCACATAAAACATTAAAAATTCAGCAGAGAAGATTTTGAGACCATCATTTTACTGAAAAATATGAAATTGTCTATGTGAAATTTTCCCAATCACTTTTTCATTGCAGCTTTGCAGGCCACATAAAGTCCTCTCGGGGGCTGCATGTGGCCCACAGGTCATAGGTTGCCAACCCCTGCTTAAGACTACCAATTTTCTCTTCATCACACTGCAATTGGAGACCATGATGAATCACTCAAAAGCAGAAATAAAAACGAAAATCGAACACATGGTTTCCGACTATGGTTCCATTTTTTGGTTGGTTAAACTGAAAATTGGATAATCAAACGTTTGATAATTGAGGCTATAGTGGATGTATCATCCACAAAAGTCCATCAAAGATGCATAGTTTATTTTTATTTGTATCATGAATAAATTCCGCAAAGTGGAGCCTGAACTTATTATGAGATTTGGAAGATTTTTAAATTATTATTTCTATTTCCTGGCTGAAATATAACTTGAAAACATAAGAGATGCATTGCTAAAAAAGAATCTTCATTGTACATCAAAGCCCCACTATGATTTTCGTTTAGGTTAACATTTCAAACAAAGATGAGAGTAAGTTTTCATGTCATCTGCAATCATATTATCACATAATATCACACAAGTTAGCCCTTGGACCTCAATAAGATAAAGTGAAAACTATATAAAATTATGATAACCAATAACTTGTGTCCTCTTAAAAATGAATGGGAATTTTTTTTACATAATATCCATTATTTATGAGTACAGTAAACCCTCTACATTCACGAAATTCTCAAATTCGTGATCTACCCAATGTATGCATACTCAAAATTCGCGACTCCTTGGCTTCGCAAATACGAGAGTTTGCTGCAAGATGATATCTTGGTACATTTGTACACAGCCGCAGAGGCATGTGCTACTACTCTCTATTTCAGTCTCGGACCCAGTGTTGCCAGATATAGCGTGAACACGCTCAGCATAGCCTATTGAATTTCTTATAAAATGCTTATCACATTTTGTGGTCTTATTTTTTACATCCTATTTAAAACATTTTTAAGTGTTCTTAATTCCAATGTTAAACATTTCCTACCATTATTTTTTTGAAATGGCTTGAAATGAGACTGCCAGACCCACATTATTTGTTCTTTCGCAAGTTTGCCGCTAGTTATAGCATATGTGTACAAAATGAACCAATGTGGACATGAGAAGCACTGCACTGACATGGAGTACATATATCTTTGAAGTGAGCAAGCAGCTGATAGTGTTGGCTGCGTAGTGCAATTTAGTGACCAGGGAAGCTTCATTCTGGCAACACTACTCAGATCTCAGTGTCACAGTACCACTTGCAGTGTAAAGACCTCATGGCACATTTCTTATCAATTTTGTCATTATTTGGTTTACTTGCTCATACTTGCCCTTAATCATGCCTAAGCTAAAGCAAGTTGCTACAAGTGCTTCTTGGTTTACTTGCCCATACTTGCCCTTAATCATGCCTAAGCTAAAGCAAGTTGCTACAAGTGCTTCTACTCCAAATGGGCTGAAGAAAGTGATGCACTTACATGACAATGTTAGACAGACTGGCTACAGGTGAGAGTGCATCCACAGATAGCCAACATTTTGGAATAAACGAATCTACGGTAAGGTCAATGAAAAAAATGAAAAGGATCAAATGGATAAAACACTTAATCAGTGGATTGAAGACCAAACCCAGAAGAATATTCCTCTGAGTTCATACTAAGGCAAAGAGGCTATTTGATCATTTTAAGGGGCAGAGGAATGAGAACTCAGGACCATCCAGTGATTTTCAAGCCAGTAAGAGATGGTTCAACAAATTTAAGAAAAGGCACAGCCTGCACAACATGAAGTTTGTTGGTGAGTCAGCATCAGCAGACCACGAGGCAGCGCAGAGGTATCCTGATGAACTACATAAGCTTAGTGAAGAGAAGGGGTATGTGTCACAACAGGCCTTTAATGATGATTTAAATGCAGCGTTATTCTTGGAGTGGTTCCACAACTGTTTCATCCATGAGGTAGAGAAATACTTGACATCCAAGAACCTTGCATTCAAAGTCCTAGTCCTCATTGATAATGCTCCAGGGAATCCACTTGGCATTAAGTTTGCACATCCCAACATGGAATTGGTTTTCCTTCCTCCTAACACAACCTCTCTCATCCAAGCCTTAGATCAAGGTATTATTGCAGCTTTTAAAGCCAACTAAACATGACATACCTTCCAGTACATTTTGGATGCAATCGAGGAAGACTCAACACTGGATGTTACAACCTGGTGGAGGATGTTCAACATCATGGACTGCATCACTGACATCCAAGAGTTGCTAAACAAGATGAAGTCATTTACCATCAATGCCTGCTGGAGGAAACTGGCCAGAGATCATCAATGAATTCACTGGGTTCCCTTCAATTAGCGATGATCTTCAAGACATCGCTCAGCTAGCAAAACAAGTTGGAGGAGAAGGCTTTAAAGATATGCAGCCACAAGAGGTGAAGGAACTGATCGAGTTTCTCACTGAGAAGTTGACTGAAGAGGGCCTAGACAAGCTCATCAATAAGGACAACAGTGAGGAAGAGGAGGATGATATAACGTTTACTCTCAACCCCAAAGCTCTTGCTGAAATAATGAAACTGGAGTGGGCATTGATAGACAAAGTAGTGGAATATGATCCTTTAATGGAGAGGAGCCACAAATTTAAGAGGAAGTTTGAGGCTACATCCAGCCCCTAACACGAAATTCAAAAGGAACTTTCTGAACAAATGACCATCACTAGGTTTTTTCAGCCCAAACTCTCTACCTCAAGCAGCCCCAACCCATCTCAATCACCCTCTTTGGAGGATTCTGATTTACTTCATCACCATATTATTATTATTAATAATATTATATCGTCATTATTACTATACAGGGTGATTCTGAAGTCTATCAACAAAATTATAGGGGTAGTAAGGGGGTTTATGTAGAGTAAAAAACACCTTGTTTCAGCTTCTGGAACCACTTAACGTTCAAGATATGAGGCTTGGAAGTTGACGCCCCCTGCCTTGAGGTAGGAAACCTGGTCATGTGGTGAACTGAATGATTACCTCATCAGACCACACCTCCTTCCTGCTCGTTTGATGGGCGATCTGTATCGCAAATTTTTTAATCAAACCCTGCCTCAGTTACTGGAAGATGTTCCTCTTAGGATCCATCAGCACAGCATGATGGTGCCCCTGCCCATTTCAGCTTGGTGGCATGTAACCATCTGAATTCCAGGTACCGCAAGAAATGGATTGGGAATGGTGGTCCTGTGCCATGGCTGGTGCGGTACCCTTACTTGAACCCACTGGATTATGTTTTGTGGGGACATCTGAAGACCCTAGTCTACGACACAGCTGTGGACCACAAAGAAGATCTTGTCCCCCACATTCAAGCTGCCTGCGATGAAATTAGGAACATACCTGTTATCTTTGAACGTGTTCGGCAATCAAATGTCACGTTGGTGTGCGATGTGTTTTGAGGCTTGAGGTCGCCATTTCAAGCAGTTTCTGTGATTGCTGAGCATGGTGTAATTGTATTAAAAACCTGAATTACACAAAGAGTCAGTTATATTCACTCTTCCTTCTTTGTACCTCACAGCAAAGGGATGCCAAAAATCGCATACATTTGACTCATTTGACACATGACCGGGTTGCCTACCTCAAGTCCTCATATCTCGGACGTTAAGCGGTTCTGGAAGCTGGGACAAGGCATTTCGTGCTCTATGCAAACATCCCTACTAACCCTATAATTTTGTCGGTACAGTTCAGAATCACCCTGTATAATAAACAGTATACAATTATTTAGCGATTTTTGTCTATGTTCTTATATATTTACCTTTTCACTCACAATTTTTGTCATGCCATGAACATAACCCCTTTCCCATTGAATTATGGTCTCAACATCCGCAAATTCTACATTTGCGAGAGTTTATTCAAACGTAACCCTTGCGAATGTGGAGGGTTTACTGTATATGAGAAAATAAAATAAAAATGTATTGTATCAAGCATAGTAAACGTTAACTACACTCATATGGTCTGAGAGACCAATCTGAAACCATTTTGGGTGGAGTTTTTTGAGCAGGAATACATGGTACAATGTTGTCTATAAGGTACTACATGGTTGAAGTCAATTTGTGTGCTTTTGTTCAGCTATTTTGAATTTTTTTCATGGTGTGGACACCAATACCTTATGTGTGTATGCATGTTACAAAAACCTGTGTATGTAATTAAGGGTTAATTATTTTAATTCAAATTTGGAGTTCACAAAAGAGTAAAATTTTAGAGTTTCATGTAAAGAAGGTAGGCACATCATCAAAAGGGTTAACTCTAAGGTTGCTTATGAAGGAGAGATTTGAAAGTATCACACAAAGAAATAAAAACTTTTCTAATGGAACCAAATAAGAACAATGATTCAAAGAAATGGGTATTGGATTTAATAATAAAAAAGTTATTTATAATGAATGCAATTAAAATATTAGTAATAATGAGTTTAGATATAATTTTCAAATGTAGGCAAAAAAATATAAAAATTCTCCTGAAAGGAACGTTTCTAGTTAATGAAAAAGAATAAAAATTACCCATTGAGTACAGAGCAGTAGTCTTTTAATAGAAGGAATGAAAGAACTGCAGAATAACATGTTTAGTATTGCAATTATCATGAAAGTGTACTTGATTTAACTTGATTCCATTGAGCCAAAAGGTTTACTAAATAAAAAGTTAAGAATGTTCTTTGAGTAGATGAATGATGTAATGATACGTGACATGGCCATTATAAATGGAAGGGCTTCATGCAAGATATGGGTAATAAGGCTTCTCCAAGCATGAAATTTTTAAAATGAATATTGAAGGAGACGTGTTTAGGTACATAAAACAGGAGTTTTCCAAGGTTTCACATCAATGAAGCTAAGTTTAAAATATAAGCACTTGGTGTCAAAAAGAGATGTATCTTGGTTTAGTTGGCAAAATTTTAGTGATATTTTTCAGGTTTTAGATTTCTTGACTTGTTTCTTGAGTTTAATTAATGGAACTCAAATGGAAATGAAAAGCTTAGGCCATGTGTTCGATTCTAGCCATTTTGTGAGCTTGAGAATTAATTCTAGATTTTATAATTCATCAACACTCCATTGAGTTCTTTTCATTGTTAACTTTTTTGGTTATCACTTTGAACTATATTTACATTCGTTGAAAAATAATAAGAACTTTGGCATGTTTATAACTGCCAAATGTATGAGGGTCGTCCAAAAAGGAATGCCCAAGAATGAAACTTTTGGTCCTGTAAGATTTAATGTTCCTGCTTCTGGCTACAGGGTTTCAAAACATTCCAACATATATTGCCCCAGCAATTAGCCATCAAAATGACAGCTAACAGTGATGTGCATTACAAACAAAGAGTTGTAATTTCTATGGAAATCATACTGTAGACAGAAGCACTGTTGGTTGCTGGGTAAAATGAGTAAAGATTTCAGAATAAAGATGAGGAAAAGCAGATCTTCTGCATTCATAACACATGGAAAGAATAATCTCAAAAGCAACCTTTCTTTACCTTTTTATGGATCTATGAAGGCATGTAATAAGATGACATCTGATCAGATGCATCCACACCTTTTTTTGCTTTATTGTATGCAATCACAGAAGGAAGTTTCATTGTTGCATCACCACTTCTGTTCTTTTTCCCAGATGGAACTAAATGATCTGATTGCTCAGGTTGACTTATGATCATCAGAACAAGTTGCATGTCATGCCATTTTAATTTTCTTAGCTGCAGATTTCTACCTTCAACAGTTCCCTCCTACAAACATCTGCTGGATTCTTACACTAATTTTGCTGTAATATCTCACTAGCATTTATCATTCTCTTCAAAAGAGGCTCGTATAACAGTATATTGTATAATAATTGTCTAAAAATGTGGTCCTACCCTCATCTTCCAGTACATACATCTATCAGTTCTATCATAATTTCATAGTATACCCATATCCAATATTACATGGATTTTAATTTTTTCCTACATAGACCTGTAGGTCACATGCATATCCCTTTCGCACACACAAATTATACAGCTTCACTCTGAATTTATGCAATTTTCCTGGAATATACTCAGTGCTAGAATTGGAAATTTTTAACAATTGGAACACTAACTTTTAGTTGAAGTTATTTGAGTTTTATTTATTTATTTCAATGCCTGCAGTAAATTAATATCTGAAATTTTTTGTAGCTTAATATATATTAATTTAACAAAACTTACCTACAAGTAAAATGTATAATCTACTGTAAAATGCAACTGATACAACTTACACATGCATAAACCAATTCTCATTGGTTCAGATATTCATACAATACGATTACAACTTACAAATGTGCTTGAACTTAAAATCGTCAACATAACATTTCAACTCTTTCCCTGTGAACATGATTTTTTAAAATATTTTAACCGGAATATTCTTATCTGATTTTTTAACAACAGGAATGCTATGGGCTTAATTTTGTATAAAAAAGAATGGTGTTCCCATGTGTCCCCACCCTATTTGAGCATTGTGTATACAGTTGGAACATGAGCCTGCCTCTCCCAAGCACCATGGAATCATCAATCACCCTCTTCAACTGGAATCAGTGTTGTTTGGAACTGGCAACAAATGAACAGCAGCAGGATCATCATTGTCACGAAAATGAAAACATTCCAACAGAATATAAAGAAATCATGTGAGATACATTTATGAATGAGATTATTGTGATACATAGGTTCACTTGACCAATACAAATGCATTGTTGGAAGATGACAAATACCCATTACAAAGAGGATAGAAATAAACTTTTCAATTTAATTTCTTTCAGTGTCTGTCCAATTATGCATCAAAGAACAATGATGAAGCTGATGGGAACTAATGAACTGATGAGCAAATCTATTTATTTCTTGCTCTATAAGGTCCAAAATTTCTGTCACAAACATGCGCACACGGCACATAAACCTATAGGCAACCATGTGCGATACTAGGTCCCTGGCATGGTTTAATTTCCCGTAAACCTAGTTTTATTTCCCCCTTTTTTCTTTTATTTCCCCTTACCTCTTGGTGTGTATGCGTGTGCGTGTTTGTGGTTGCCTAGTAGGTCCCTGTCGCTGTCGTACAGATTCACAAACCTTCTTTTTGGGTCCCTGGCGCAGATTAATCTCTCGCAAACTCGGCTCCTCCATTTTTATCATTTTTCCATCTTTAGGATTAGTGCTTGTGCGATTGAGTGAGTGAATGTGTGAGTGACTTCAGGTCGCTGGCGTAACATCCCATAAACCTGTAAGTTTGTAATTTTCAATTTTTGAACATTACGGTTAAGGAGTTAGATTTCTCATTTAACATCAATTTCGCCATAGTCTCCACCTTTACCTATCTATTGTTTAAAGTCTTCATTTAATACTTCATTTATGCCCACCCGTCATTTTTACGGACAATTACACCAGTCATTTAATGATTAAACATGCAAAAAGATAGTAAAGAAATACATCCGCTGAGATTTGGTGAATTTTAACATAAAATTTATCCTTAACTATGCATAATATTCAAGCACGATAATTTAAGGATAAGGATCCTTAAATTATCGAATCAAAATATTTTGTCCAGGTACGGTAGGGAAACAAGTGACAACTATGGAGTGGCCAATCCTCCTTTTACATCCAATTCTCCTACGGATCAACGAGCCGAAATATCCCGTAGACCAAGACGTTGTTTTAACGAACATTCATGGTTCACCTGCACAATGGGTGCAGCCGGCGTCTCTGCGGCGAGCGGACACGACGGCCTATGCTGGGCGGCTTGCTGAAACTTGGGTTGGTACGGTTCCAGCATCCGTATCTTCCCCCACCGGTTGAAGAAGAGAGCTATCGCGCCGACCCATAGCAGCAGCACGATCAAAACTATAAGCGCCTCCTCCGCCCGTACGAGCGGTGCCGAGGTTGCGAAGCCCGGCGGAGGTGGAGGTGGCGTGGGAGGGATCGAAGCCGATTCGGGTGTTGCGGTGGTTTCTGTGGGCCAATTCCCCTGGGGCCACACTGCAGGAGATCTCGACTCCCATTCTCGACCCCAGGAATCTGCGCCTTGGTAGTAAAAGGAAGGGAGATGAAAGGGTGCGATATCCCCGTCGTTTTTTGGGGAAGATAAAATTTCTCGTGAAAGCATGCCGCGAAAGAAAAAATGTCTCAAGGGGGGGATAAGGAGGCTAAGAGGATTTGATAACCCCTCGGCACACAGAATACTTTCAGGGGGCGGTATGCAAATAGGACTTGATATTTACATATTAAAGGCCGACCCATCTAATGTGTGTCTCTCGGGAAAATACAAATTCTCAAGAATTTTCGTTGAGATTTCAACTTCTTTGATTACAGTATTTCGTTAAAATTTAAGCGTTCATCAAATTTTACGTGACTTTTAGACAAAAACAAACTTAGGTCTAAAAAGTAAAACTGTAGTACACCCTTTTTAAAAGTCAATTCTCTATAACTGTTTTTCCCAGTAATTTCATTAAACGTTTTTCCGTACTAATTAAACCGAAAGTTGTTGATGTAAAAAACTATGACAAGCGTTAACTTTTTAAGAGAAAATTGATCAAAGAACCAACTCTGCAGCGGTCCTCAAAAACCTCACAATTTTTGTTTTAAGACTACCACCGCGTCAAGGTTGGCCTTAAAAAGCATGGATCCTCCTCCAGTTTGCAAATTAAAGGATACCAGAAAATGGGGTATGAGCCCGCACCACAACATCGTGCTACCCTGGCGTTTTCCTTTTGTCTGGAGATTTTTCTCGCCATCAAAGGCCGGATCCTTACCATCGGCCTGCCTGTTGTGGCTGCTGTGGTGGTGGTGGTGCAAGCGTTTGTGTGACTGTACGGCGCGGACCTGTGTTTCTCCAATTGGAAGATGGGAATGCTGGAGGTGGGGCGGAAAAGCGGCATCCTGAAAGGCAAAAGCAAAGACCGTGAGACCAACCGATACATTCATTGAGGGAGATATATAATGGAAGCATCTAAAATACTATAACAAAATACATTAAAAACAACTTCCTCTTCAATGCGTATAAAAACTTTCGCATTTAACTACCTGAATAGAATGTTAGGATACTTTAAGTGCAACAGTAAAATTCCCAGTCAAGAGGGAAATTCTCATAAAGAACAAGAGATCGGGGCAATTTTTCTAAGGTGGAGAAAATTATAATATTTGGAAACTTTTACTATTTATTTAACACAATTGAAACAAAAGAACTTTTATTAATGGCTAAAAAATGATCTTATTTTCTCCTCATATTCTGAAAAAGAATCATGAAGCCTCCGATAAAAATATTAGATCTTCGCCATTGTTAAAAACTCGAATAATTTGAGATTAATCCCTACGTCAGAAATCATTAAAATTTATTTAAAAATTTTTAACAACCACCGAATTTATTTTATCTGAACTATCTAGAAAATTCCAACAGGTATAACGAAATATTTTTAAGAAGTGCCAAACATAAAAATAATTTCGATAAATATATCTAAAGAAAGACTGTAGTACAGGTAGACAAACTTATACCACCAGCACTTTTTTGAAAAACCTAGTACGAAACAGAATGAGTGTCTTTCTGTTGTTTTTCACGAGGCAATCACCTACCAGAATGATTCATTCTAAAGGTCTGCGAATAACATTTAGCTCGTCACCTTTTCCTCTCGGATTTTCATTTCGCTTTTATCTCGAGGGAAAGTCCCTCTCCCTTCCATCAGCTTCTCCCTCCTCTCCCCCCCTCTCTCTCTCGCCAATATTAATTTAAAAGTGTGGTCCGCGGGTTTTCTACCAACAGAAACTGATCTGTAGACTGTGGTATTCCCAAAATAATGATAAAAGCTCAGAAGGTTTCGAAACTATAAGTTTCATTGTTTTGTCCCCTTTGGGATTCCGTTATATCAAAGTGCAGAAACAAATCGCAACAAAACTAATACGAGCAAAAAATTTAAAAACATTGAACTTTTTAAAAGTCTCAGTGAAAATAGAAAGGTAATTTGTTATCATTCATTACGCTACTCATAAATTTTCATTTAGATATGATAATTTTATCCAAATTTTCGCCAAAGTTAGCTAAAGCAAAAAGTACAGTTATTTTAGCTTTAAATTGAGGATTTGAACGAAAGCGCACGAACAGTTTCACAAACTCACATATTAATAGCATCGTTTATCATCATTATATCCTATGATCCTGTCCACTGCCGGAGGCAGGCTTTTCCCGTATTCTTTCAATTCTACCCTTCACATTCCTCTCTTCTTCAAGTCGGCCGAAAGAATTTTGCAATTTTTATTTTCCACCCTTTAATATATGATAATATACAAACACTCATAACTTGTCCATTATGGAATGATACATCACAATTTTCTCTTTTACATAGGGCTTTCACCCCCTTAAGTCCTATCCTGCAGACCGAAAGAGTTGGTTACGTAGGCCATAAACGCACCAAAATTCACGTGAGATGTTTTTTCGTCATACGTAAGTACAACAAAAGCATCAGAGAACTTTTATCTACTGTGATTACCGGAGAGCTGTACTTCAGGCATTTTGTGAATAGTATCGGATACCATTATTGAAAAATTCTACCAGCAGCTCAGTATCTTTTCGTAGTTTTCGTGAGTGGTAACACACCCAAGAAGAGTGCTGGCAAAGATGATACGCACGGTGCATACAGCAAAAAAAGACGATGAATAAAAGAACGTATAGTAGATTTACACATTTTGTGCTTGTCAAAATTTCATAAGAAATATAAGCATCTTTTCTCACCAGAACTCAATCTTCATCTCTATTTCAAATGAGTAACTTTTCTCTTAACTTACTTTGGTGTTCATTGCAACATGCTATTCTTTCATGTTTTATACACCATCACTTTTTATTTTATAGTGATGTTGTATGCAGTACTACTACATATTCCTAAACAAGTTAGTAGAGCAGCGGCAGACCTTCGGCGATTCAGAATTTCCTAGAAATAAAAATGATCCTTCTAAAGAAGAAGCCAATGGATATGCACTTGTAAAGGCTACAGAACGATAAGCCTACTATGTGTCGAAGATTGTTCAGAGAATTCTTACGAAAAGACTAAAGAAAAGGGCTGAAGAAATGCCAGAAGAAAATCAATTCGGTTTCAGAAAAGGAAGACGAACAAGAGATGCTATCGGAATAACGATAATTACATTAGAAATGGTATTGGTGTATGGTAAAGATTGCCATGGGCGGACGTTATGCCGAACGGATGTTATGCCGAACGGACGTTATGCCGACAGGGCGTTATGTGGACAGAATGGGATAGGCAGGAAATGTTAAAAACCGATTTATAAACAATTTTTGGGAAATTTATACTACCAGTAGTATATAATATTGTACGGGTTATATGGATAGCTGCATCCACATCCTGCGAGATATAGCAGGTGTGCAGAAAACACGAAGTCTGAAGCACTGGAATGTATATACGAGGGCTGATCAAAAATATCCGGGACAGAATTTATAACAAAGTAACTACTAGATGCATCGAAGTGAAAACTATGTCGGAGTTTTGGCAACATCTCCTGATGCGATATACCAGAGGAGCAGGCGTTAGTATGAATAAGTGGTGAGTGAGCTGTTCAACAGTGCAAGTGTGTTTTCCAGTCCGACGTAGTGCGAAATGGATGTGTTGAAGGAGCAACGTTTTTGCATCAAGTTCTGTTGTAAACTTGGTAACACGGCCACAGAAACCTACGAAAAGCGGCAACAAGCATTCGGAGAAACAGCATTGAGTCAGTCCAAGACGTTTGAGTGGTATTCACGCTTAAAAAATGGCCGCACTTCTGTCGACGATGCGAACAAACGACACTGTTGACCGTGTCAATGCTTTAATCCGTGAAAACCGACGTTTGACGATCAGAGAGATTGTTGATGAACTGAACATTTCATATGGAACATGTCAAGCGATACTGACGCAGGATCTTGGGATGAAACGCGTTTCGGCAAAACTTGTTCCCCGCCTTCTCACGCAAGATCAGACGGAACAGCGTGTGGCAGTGTGCCGCGAACTTACGCAACGTGCCAAAAATGATGCCAGCTTCTTGCCAAGCATTATCACTGGTGATGAATCATGGATTTATGGGTACGCAGGTTTCTGTGGCCGTGTTACCAAGTTTACAACAGAACTTGATGCAAAAACGTTGCTCCTTCAACACATCCATTTCGCACTACGTCGGACTGGAAAACACACTTGCACTGTTGAACAGCTCACTCACCACTGATTCATACTAACGCCTGCTCCTCTGGTATATCACATCAGGAGATGTTGCCAAATCTCCGACATAGTTTTTAGTTCGATGCATTTAGTAGTTACTTTGTTAAAAATTCTGTCCCGGATATTTTTGATCAGCCCTCGTATATATATATATATATATATATATATATATATATATATATATATATATATATATACATTATATATATATATAAAATGTATATATATAATGTGTATATATATAATGTATATATATATATATATATATAAGTGGACTGAACCATCGGAAGTATTAACAAATGAACGGGTAATGTGAATCACAAGAGGTACAAACAATTGAACGGGGGGTTTGAACCGAAAGAATTAGAAAATTTTGAACGGATAATTTGAGCCCCCAAGCGTATAAACAATATAATGGGTACACTTTACCGCCAAAGATATCAACAACTGAAGGTGTAATTTGTACCACCAGCACTAGAATATGATATTTTACGGTTAATTTTAATCACCAGAATTATAGTATTCAGTAGTATGAACAATTGAACAGGAACGTGTACAGCATTATATATAAACAATATAATGAGTAATCTGTAGCACTAGACGTATAAACAACCAGACGGGTCAATTATACTAGCCTTATTATGAACAACTAAACGGGTAATGTGTACAAGAATTATTATGCGTTCTTTGCACGAAGTGAACGCATATAGGGGAGGTCGTTTCCGTCCGTTACGTCCGCCCGCATGCTAAAACACGGGAACCGCTGGACGTACTATGATGAAATTTGGTATTGGGGGGTTTTGCTAAAACTTATCGACCGATTTCAATTTTGGTCAATATCGGACAACAAAGATTACCACTTTACACGAAGACGCACAATGATCCTTTGTTTCAACACGGGAACCGCTAGGCGTATTTTGATAAAATTTGGTATTGGGGAGTTTTGCTAAATTTGGTCGACTGATTCCAATTTTGGTTAAAATCGGACAACAATGACGACCACTTTACATCAAGACCTACATGTAGTTTACAATGTTCCTTTGTTTCAACTCGGGAACCGCTTGACATATTGTGATGAAATTTGGTATTGGGTAGAGTGGTTTAAAATTAATTGACCGATTCCAATTTTGGTTAAAATCGGACAATAATTACGACTACTTTACATGAAGACCTACATGTATTTTACAACGTACCTCACTTGCTTCTCGTTAAATTCTCATTTGAGCAAAAAATATTGAGAACATTGTGAAATCTCAAAGAACGCATTTGGAAACTCTGTGTACTCCGACATCGAGTACACCTTTCCAATCTTGTTAACAGTAGAACGGGAAATATTTACCACCACTAGTAAAATCGAACGTAGGCAATATATCGATTGTTAACATTTCCCGACTATTACATCCTGTCCGCATAACGTCCGTAGGCACAACGTCCGTTCGGCATAACGACTGTTCGGCGTAATGTCCGTTCGGCATAACGTCCGTCGGCATACCGTCCGGGTTCCAAATGACTCCCAACATCACATTTCACATAAGCTAGCAACGTTCCAATCCATGATACGCAGACTCTTACATATACCTATTTCCAAAAGAGATTTTCATAAAGTACTCAAACATAAAAAAACAGCGTGATACTTAATAGTTACGGCCCTCAATTGATTCAAAACATTCTACGAAAACATAAAACAAACTAGGCATAAAAATCACGACACAAACGTTTCCACCACAAACTCAAAATACGCGCCCGGCGTCACTAACCAACTTTGTAACATTTTCTCCAAATAATACCTTAAAACTGTAAGACTTAACAATAATAAACTCGCCAATCTCCACCACAATCCAAAAGTCCCAATATCGTTTTTACAAAAATCAACAATCTACAGAATATCTTGTGGAACATGTGGCAAAGTATACATAGAACAAACGAAACGTAAATTAGATACACGCTTCAAAGAACACGTATCGCATTTTAAACACAACAGGTTTAACAATACAAGCATAGCAACACATATACAAGAAACCAATCATTCCATCACAATCGATAACTTAGCCATTTTTAAACAAGTACACACACGTATGCAAACTAGACGTTTACGAAAGTATGTCTATACACAAACGCCAACATTCCGTTATGAATAACGAACGCGACCCTCTTCCCCATTCCCCTCTCTACAGTTTAACTGTCGACCCTCCTCCTCCTTTCACGCTCACTTCCACATCAACGAGCAACCAGTTAAATAACACACAAACACACACACACTACACAGCCCTTAATTTTGCATCAGCTAGCGATGATGAGAGCATTGCTTTCGATATGCGTATCTATAACGATCCTTCTGTATTTAGAGATTTACGAGCGTAAATTTGAGTGCATGTGTGAGTGAGTGTTTATCGTCTGACAGGTCCCTGTCAAAAGGCACATAAACCTTCAGGCAATCGTGTGGATATCAGGTCCCTGGCGCGAAATAATTCCCCGTAAAATTGATATGATTTCCTGTTATTTTCCCCTTTTTCCTTATCCCTTTTCATTTACTTTCTTGTGCGAGTATGTGTTGCTGCTGTCGCAGTCATACTGACTCGCAAACCTACTAGTAACGGTGCGATTCCGGGTTGCTGGCGTAGAATAGCACCTCATAAACCCGCTTTCTATCCATTCCATCTTAGGATTATTTTTGTATGGTTAAGGAGTGATTTTTACAACTTTTAAAATAAAATGGACAGATAGGATGAAAAAAGCGGAAATAATAATTAGTATAGAAGAAAAGCGATTAATTATGCAGAAAAGAAAAGAAAGAGGAAAGCAAACTGGGTAGGATATTACCTGAGAAGAGAAAGAGCATGATTCAAGATTTGTTAGGAGCAACTTGAAGGAAAAAGGGAGAAAGGAAGGAAAAGATTTTAGCTAAAATAGGACTTGATAGGGAAAGAGAGTTATGAAGAAAGGAAAAATATTATGGAAAGCAGAAGCATTTGGAGAACCAGGTTTAAACAAGGAGAATCACGGTCCTGTCTATGGATCAACTACCAATGATGATGATTTTTTTGGGCTTGATTGTGTTTTTTAAAAATTTCTGACCACATTAAAGATATTGGTCAAGGAAAAGTGTTGCCAAGTGTCACACTGAAAGTTCAAATTTACAATCCAGTACTAAGTCCAAAAACCGGCTGGCCAAAAACTGGAATTATCTGAAAACCGGACATTAAAAAAATATTAAAGCTTCCTTACGAGTTGTGGCAAACAAATTCACTTGGATTCGGCAACGGACTTGTTCTGTGACTAAATTTTTTCAATATAATATTATTACAACCTAAAGTTTAGTCAGTAATGCAAATAGAGGATTAATAAGTTTGTGACAACAACATTGTAAGTTTATCGTAAGTTTAACGTAATTACGAACACTTCCACATCTCATTCTTCTTTGCTGCAGCATTGTTCCGGGGAAATGGAAAGAAAAAATGACATGTATTTAATAGGAAGAGATGGAAACGTCTTTTTCCATCTAAATCGGAAAGAAAAGTGATAAAAACAGAAAAAACGATGGAATGATAGGTAAACGGGGAGAAAAGAGTGAAAATGAGGGAAGAGAGGAGGTACAAGAACGGTGATGAAATGATAGGGAAGTTGAAGGAACGAGTTGCAGCACATAAGATACTACTCGATTAGTTATAAAACGTATAAATTCAATTTGATATTTATTTTCATTTCGGAATATGGAATTTTAAATTTACAAAACCCACACAACAGAATAGGTTTTACAGACAAAATCGAGAGCAATATTCAGTGATTAGTTCACTTTATTTCGTAATATGCACTCAAATTAAATAATAGTCAATCGTTACGTTTATATGTAATTTAAATTTAAAGCAACAGAATTCCGACGACCATAATAAAATATCAATATATAGTTTAGAAAATATCTGCATGAAAAAGTAATTAGTTTGAATTATGGATTACCAAATGCTGAAAATCTGACGCCAGGAAAGCTGACAATTTCGTGGGAACAGTTGAAAATGAAAGTTGAAATTTTTACTAAACCAACCACTCCAGGAACCAAGATTTTCCTCCTTAAAAAGTGCAAAATTAACTTACTATACTAAGTAAAAATCATAGAATATGGTTTAGTTATATCGGATGAAAGCACTAACGAGTTATAGGTAATTCACAAACTGCAAATCTTGCAGTCACAATCAAAAAAACACTGAAGCACTCTCAAAAATGGTCTTGATCCGAAGACAACCCTTGTGAAACTAACGCCTAAATAGCGATCTGCCTTTTCCAAATTGGGTGTGAAAAATTCTTGGAAAAGCATTTCTCCGAAATTCACTCGGTTGTATCCTTAGCGTGCAAACTGACTCCTCCATCTGGAAACTATTTAGAATCTAGGGTCATCTTTACCCTTCTCGAGAAAAGAGAAATACCCTAATATAAATCTCTTCTCATTCTATGAGGGATCCTCCCCCCGCCGGGGGCGGTCTTCCGGTCACCAACTCGCCTGGTTTGGGACTTTACAACCACTGACTTACCATATTGTCCTACGTAGCAATTCCTTACCGCTTTCAACTCTCAAACTCCGTCAGAAAAAGCCAAAAATTACATTTTTCACGCCAAATTTACCGCTACCCGCTAAATGATTCACCGCTAAGCGACTACACAAACCGCCAGATCTAGCGGGAAAAAAGTCAGACTGGCAGCATTGGGTGTTATATGTTGTGGAGTCAGCTGGGTGTAAGTTGGGTGGCATAAAATCAAGGGGTATTTGGCATAGGGTTGGTGTCATATGTAGAGGCAGCATCAGTGCAAGTCGAGTGGCATAAAATCAAGGGGCATTTGGTGTAGGGTTGGTGTTATACGTTGTTGGGGCAACTGGTTGTAAGTTGGGTAGCATAAAATCAGGGGGACTCGATGTTTATTTTGTAGTATATGTTCCAGGGGCATTCATGTGCAATTTGGATGGCATAAAATTAGACACTCGATATTAAGTGCTGTTAGAGGAACATTTGATGCAAGTTTAGTGATTTAAATTGCAGGGGCAAAACTATAAGTTCATCCGTTTCAGGGAAGATTTGGTGTTCGTTTGATGGTATATATTTTTGGGAAAAATTAGAATAGGTTGGTATGTATTGGATGCAGGATCTTTCAAGCACACACACACACAGGTACATGAGGATTTTCCCAGCAGGGCAAAACTTGCGCTAGGCTAAGAGGCAAAGATATTTTCAAAAATCTAGGCAGGGTATAAATGGTATTATGGTTTAAATCAAATAGCCCACGGTAGAATTTAGTTTAGAGTAAATGCAAAATGCCGCTCGATTTACTTTTTCACATCGCTCATGATTTTTGGTACCCACTTGGCTGTCTTCCTTCCGTAACCTAAATAATCGTAGAAAATAGCACGAACCGCTCCATAACTACTAGCCATAGTAGCGAATGTTTTTCTCAAGCTGATACGGTGGTTAATTGTCATCAATTCATCGATTTGGTTTGCTTTTGATTCAAATCGTGATGTTGACATTCCAATTAACTGGGGATCATCCTCGACTCATTGACACCCATCAGAAAATCATTTAATGTCACTCAAACACTCGACCACGAGGCAAACAATCATTTTAAACGTTTCTGAACCTGTTTTTTCAAACGCATACAAAACATAATTGGATATCGTAGTTTTACTGGCAGCTCCATGCTGGGTGTGTTAAACACCACTTTACTTTATGGATGTTGTGTTGAAACTGACAAGAATATGTAAGACACCTAATGAGATGATAATGCATGAAACATGTTGCAACTCGCAGCCAAACCGGTATTTGCCCTGGTTCTGGAGACAAAAATCCAATTCTGTTTATTTCTGATCACGCCCTGTTTATACGTATATATAGTATATAGTCCAGAAACTGGAAAAAAATCCTAAAACCGGAAACCTGTTGCCAGTTTTTGGAGGGATAATGTTTATTACGATGTGTCTGTTTATCAGTACAATTTTACTATTACTTATGCTCTTTCAGGATAAATAATATATAAACAATAATATTTAACACTGCTTAATACAACCTGAAACCTACTTAAAAGATTAAGCGTTTTTCTTAATATTTTATATATTTGGAATTATGTGGCAAATGTGGAGAACCGTTCACCACAAGTTCGGCGAACCTCGAAATTCTGTTGAACAACGCCGAATTAGAGCAAGTCACAATGAGTGGACGTCGAAGATACCCTTGTTTTAGTTCCAAATGACAGCCTCAGGAGAAACCCATAAATATAAAGTGGATTAGTCGAAATTTACCAATGATGGTAATTGTGTATGGCGCTTCTATGAGCAAATATAATTCATGGACCAAATACTGTGAGAGGAATATTTATACAGACAGGATGGAGATTAATGGATAAAAATCTCGCTTTCTGTTCCCATCTCAATTGTTCTTTCCCTGACAACAGCAACCAGGACCAATGCAATGTTCTGTGTGATGCATACATTCAAGGGGCAGTCAAATTCTCATGCGTGTGTCGTTCACAATCATTATAATTGTGAGATTATACTATATTACACATTTCATAGGCCAACTCTAACACGCCTCCAGTAAAATTTTCCTTTAACTACTTTTGCACGATAAATAGATAAAACTTATTAATTTTCTACAACTTTGGTTAGATTTCAAATAAATCATATTATTTTATTATCGTACTATGTAGATGCATTCCTAAAATTATTACATATTAAAAAATATTAGTAGGCATAGCCGCTCTTATCTCCGATACTCTAAAACAGCGTTTCCCAACCGGTGGTTCGCGTACCCCTAGGGGTTCGCGAAATAAATCTGAGGGGCCTGCGAGAAAAATTTGGTAATGGCGTCTTTTTCATTTTCTTGGTTCTACTATTCTTACCAGTATTTTAATTTATTTCAAATTAGTTGCATAGTTTTATTTTCCATTTTTTCTAAGCTTTAAGAATCTATTAAAAAACAATTCTCAAGTGTCCGTCTGTCTGTCCCGGTATTTTTGGTCATTTCCAAATAGAATTAACTGCTGAAACTTTCACAATCCTTAAAACCCCATGAGGTGGTCTCTAGAAAAATCAAACATCTCGGAAAAAGTCCCGGATACGACTCCGGGAGACAATTATATTTTCCCATAAGTTTACACGGGATTTTCGATTTTTCTGGGTGCAAGTTTTATTTCCTTCATTCATTAAAATATGTAAATAAGAACCGAATTCCGCCATTTTTATTTTATTCGACGGCTATAACTATAAAATATCTTATTCTTGCAATGCTTAGCTGTGTTTTAGTGTTCTTTTACGTGTGTCGCTTCGACATCCCCGGGGCCTCGCCAACCTGAAGTCGTCCGATTGGTGAGTGTTCACTGAGTTTCCTCATCCCAACACCTTGTTGCCATATATATATATATATATATATATATATATGTTTTTACACACACACATCTCAGAAGTTATATTTTAATCACACTACAAAGAATTTTACACGGTACTAACTAGAACTGATGACAATACCAAAGATTCTGATTCTATTGTGAACGATACTGTGTTATGTAATCTTTTTATTTTTCATGAATTAAACGGGTCCAAAAATATATTTTTTACAACATTTACTCTCCATTATAAGGGGTTCGCCGCCAAAACTGTTACAACTCAATGAGTTCGCGAAGATATAAGGTTAATCCAAGGGGTTCGCGACGAGAAATAGGTTAGCTCAAGGGGTTCGCGAAGTGAAAAAGGTTGGGAACCGCTGCTCTAAAACTGTACTGTAAATAATTTACTCTTAAATGAGAAATGTAGTAGATCAGCTACATACCAGAAATCCTACGATATAAAAACTGTCAGAGCTTTTTTGTCATTTTCTCACACTATAATAGATTCCACACACCCTCCCCTCCTTATAATCAGCGCCCAATACCACCAATAAATGTCCAATTTCGTGAGATATGTAAAAAAAACATACGTTGCTCTGCATTTTGAGAACATGTTGTTTCTACTGTGATTCGTTTGATGATTTTGGCATTTGTTTTAAGCTATTTTGACTGAAAATTTTCTGCTACACCGAAAATGTGCAATAAAATCAAATTGTAATTTTTTATTATTTTTTTCCGTAGTATAACACTTAAGAACTCAACAATGTTAAATATGAAATTTGGTGGTGATCCGGTAATTAGTTTTTCAGTTAGAGAGCCCACAAAAACATGTAGAGAAATTAAAAATTGGTTCGAGAACAAAGAACGAATCAGCGTTGTACGGATCGGCGATAAACGGGGTATTAATTACTGTATATGCCGAAATGAACAGCAATGCGAATCCTCTTCACGGTGAAAGGTTTTTACCCTAAAAATGCAAAGTTCGACGCGCATTCGAAAATTGAAGGTAGGAAAACGAATTTTCATTTTTTTAGGGGTTGTTTGGTTCAAATCTCATATTGGTACGACGATTCTAATTAATTTTAAAATGTGATTGAAAGTTATGCGGCACTGCTTCTCTAACGTAATACGCATTTAAATACATTAAGGCTTCATGCAAACATAGTGCGCATACGTACGAAGCTTCACGCAACAATTATAATAGAGATAAATCTCATTTTTATGGCTCATAACTAAATGAAATTAATTAATTAATTTTTTCATAGTAAGTCCCGTATTCATCCTAAGCACATACATGGCTTTTATGTTACCATGGTCTTTCTTCTGTGTTTCAGTGAATTCAAGAGCTCACCATCTATGACTGCTCCAAGGGTCACTCTTCCATTGTCCATTGTTAACTCGCGGTCAAAACGAGGGCACACTTGAAACACGGGCCTTGCTTCGTGTGCAGGCAAAAAGGCTTTTTTGCCACGAGACTCCCCTTAATTTGTCCCATTTCACTCAAAAACCCATTTCAACTGCTTCAACGAGGCTCCTCTCATGAATTTCTCGCGTCCTTTAAGCACTCCTTCAAATTAGTTTACCTGCTGGAGTCATTATCCACTTCAGCCAAGGACTCCCGAGCCATTAGTATCCTGGAACGAGTCCATTCCGGAAAACCAGAGGATTTTTCTCTTAAAAAATCCGGGCTGTTCCTCGGGAAGAAGTATAGAAATTACGAGGCTGGCTTAGATCGAGGCGGAAGAGATAGTGGCGAGCCTGATAATTTATAAGGTACCAGTGACCCTGAAGGAGTCTTAGAAATCTCACTCCTTATCCTAGGAGGAGCGCTGAAAAAATAATTTTCCCCAGGCGAAAATTTCTTATTCAACTGCCATTTCTTGTTTGAATGTACGATTACCAATCTGAGCTTCGAGAGTTTTGGACTATATCATCGAAGTTTGATCCTGCGAGAGATAGAGAATATTTTGAAATAATATCGCACGTGCGGCTCAAAATTTTCGATATCGAACGAAGAAATTAACACCTTACTCAATCATTACAAGGAAGACAATCCAGAAGCCGAGGCGACCCTGTTTAAAAAAAAAATAAATCGAAGAGGAACTTTTTAAAAATTGTTATGGGATTTTAAGACAGCCGTCGGTCATAAAATGTTCAAATTCAAATGTAAGCGATTAGTATCAAATATGAGAAAAATAAGTAGGTATAGGTATCTTAGGTATATCCAATAGCCATCACCAGGTTGTGAAAAACTGAACTTATTGGAGATATGTAAGATAAATACTGAATATTTTTCAATTTTTAAAAACTAAAGTGCTTATTCTTGAATTTATTTTCAGCCGTAAAACGAGCTCGATAATTCTCTAGTAAATTAAATATTCAGCTTAGATAAAACAAAATCAATTTCCGTTTTCAATCGATAATATTTTTGGTTTAAACCAGTGGTCTTCACCGCCTTAAGTTGATACGGAAAGTGGGCGGTGGACTTATTAAAAAATAGAAAAATATACTAAAAGTGTGCGGTGAATCAAAAAATGTTGATGATCTATGGTTTAAACCAATTTCAATAAACGATATGTGTAAATCCTCAAGGCGAAAAACGAGTAAATATGCACGCTTAAACTCTAAAGTTTACTTTAAGAGCAGTTGAAATACGTACGATGTTTGGCTGCGAGAATACCGTATTATTACTCTAAAGAAATACAAGAGCTCGTTATTTCATTCCGAGAAATAGGATGGAGGAAAAAACATAGAAGAGGGTATTCCAGAGCGATGTGGGATTCAACCGGTATGATATGAAATCGGAGGGAAAAAGTCTTGTAAACCGTGAGTTAGTTGACAACGGATCGAACGGAAGATGGAAGGAAAAATAATATTTTCGAAGAGAGACCGATCCCTGTGCTATGGGCAACGTTAATTCAGTGGGTCAGTCATGAATATTTTACGCCGTAGCGAGCAGTAGAGCAAGTTGATGGCTGGGACTCCTCTAATAAATTACCCCAGGGCCGCTTTGGGAGTCGTTTGCACGCACATAAATGCGTGGAACATGGGTCATCTCTTTGAAGGAGTCCATATCTTTAGGTCTCCATCAAATACGTCTCGCACAGGTCAAAATTAATCAAGAGGGTAGGATTGGCCAGCGGGCACCCCAGATCCACGGTGCAGCTACGATGATCAAAATGTCAAGAATTCCACCAAAAAATATGGCTAAGCCTAGAAAGTTGGGCGGCAAGTGAGAGTTTATTTGCTCTCCATGGTACCATAAATAGGTAGACTTTCCTCAAAGTAACGGAAAAAACGTAATGGAAAAAAAAACCTTTCCTAACCTCCATAAATAACACTCTGAAATCCATTTCAGGAAAAGGATTTAACGCCGACTGCTTTGAATATTCCGCATTTCAGTGAATAAATTTCACATTTCAATCATTTTCCGTCTTAAAATAAGATTTGTATGGGACTCTATATAACGTGAACTTTTTGAAGAAGGGCGATTGGGGTAGAAAAAAGCTTTCAAAGTCATGGGCGTGGCCTAGAATAGGGAAAGTAAACCTGAGACAGAGATGAAAACTAATGAGAGAGTAGTGGACACTGTTGGAGAAGAGGGAAATTTAATCAACATGATTAAAAGTTTAAAGATGATGTGGTTTGGACAGATTTTGAGGTAGAAGGGAATGTTGGTTGATGTTATTCAGGGAGTGGTCAGGATAGAGTAAGGAGGAAAGAATTGAAAGGAATTCTGCACATCTTGATGAGAGATGAGAGTTGTGTCCTGACTTGGAAAAAATCTGAGGTTGGAGATGAAGAAGATAGGAAAATTAAATTTTAGCCGCAGCGATAGGGGGATAACTATACGCAGTGATTATTTTAAAATTATTGATATTGATATTTTTAAGTATGATAGCACAACTAACATGTTTAAATGAATATATTTACGCTAGCATAATTATTTTTTATTGCAACATTGGAAGTAAGATAATGGCTTTCAATTTTATGAAATTTTCAAATTTTATTTTCTCTTAAAGAAACAAATCCTTAATTTTTGAAAGTTTCTCTTCATTTCGAGATAATTAAAAAAAGTAAATGCTTTGCGTTAAAAAAATTTAAAAATAAATTGGAACTTTTACGGAGTTTTTTCTTTCTAAGATGGATTTCCTCCTAAGAAAGTATTTTAGGGCTACACTCGTTAAAGGAATTGACTTGTTAACTCATGAAAGCTCATTGAGCTCTGAGTAAAGTGGAAAAGGGTTTTCGTGGTTTGTTTATAAAAAATGGCGCAATGAGTTTAGATATCCTTAAAAAAATTGAGTGAAGCGTGAATGCATTTCAACTACTGCGTCAATGCAAAATCACAGACCATGTCACAACCTCACAACCGACGATAGGGGACTTTTCATTGAGGATAATAAGTCTATAATCAATATTCATACAGAACGTTTTAATGACTGGACGATTTATCTTTACCATTTGTTTGAAGAATATTATTAACTAGCGTAATTGCCCGTCAAATATTACGGGTATGTGCGGATTATGTATTTAAATTAAGGTACTTCCCATTCCTCCTTCCTTTATCTCTGCCTCCCTCCTATTCTCTTCCCTCCCTCTCCCCATATTCTCTCTCTCACCTATTCTCACTCTCTCCCTCGTATTTTCCCTCTTTCATCTTTCCATTCTCCATCCCTCTCTCCCTCCTATTTTTCACCCTCTCTTCTCCCCATCCTCCCTCCCATTTTCCCTCACATTCTCCTTATCATTCCTCCCTCAAACACGTAGCTATCTCTCTCAGCGCTATATGTGCAGATACAAATCTTACATACAAAAAGATTATCTATTTTTTTAAAACATTGCGCTAGACCACTTTAACTGGCCAAAATTATTTTAACTCTCAGAAACATGCTATAATGTGAATTATATATTTTTAGTTTTCTGTCCACATAAAATATTTTTTCATTAAATTAAAATGTATTAGTTTTATTCGGAGGAGGTGCAATATATTCCCCCTCAAAATAGCGCCACAAACATTGATTTCTTAACTTACCATGTCAACCCTAAATAAACGAATTCTGATTAGCTCATTATATAAATTTCTAACAAATTTCAATTTTTTATCTATATCCTTGTTCAAGTTATTCGCGTTTTAATAACTTTACACTAAGACCAACGAACGGACAACATAGCATTTTATTATTATTTTTGTGATTCTTTTAAACCTCTCTCCTATTTCCCAAACCGTCCTCAAGTCCTTCACTCTATAAATAATTTACATGCTCGGTTTGTTTATTGAAATGTCTACCACGTTCCTCAGATTTTCATATCGTTTTTGTATCAATAATATTGAATTTAGCTCATTATTCGGATTTTTAGTCTTTATGAATAGAATTTCAGCTCTTTGGGTATTCCTTCTCGTAAACAACGCAACGAATGTTGTTTGCATTGATTGTTATGGAAATCATTTCCCCCTCTTTTCATCTTTCTCTCCTTCTCGTACTAAAAGCCTCTAAAGCACGCTTAAACCCATAAGGATTGAAATAACAATGGGATTTTGTGGTTTAACAGTATAGTTAGTAGGCAAGGCAACATCGCGTTAAAATGGCAAGATTTCCCCAAAATATGTGAATTAAACGTTTAACATGAGTGATTTCGAATTGTAGACGAAAAACGATGAACAGAATTAGAAAACTTGTAATTTTGTCTTTAAAATGGTCCATATCTAAAGGTCGTGGGTTAATGCACGTCATATATGATGGGTATGTGCAGATTATGAATTAAAATTAAGGTACTCCCCATTCTTCCTTCCCTACTCTCTTCCTCTCTCCCATTCTCTCCTCTCCCTATCCTTCCTATTCTCCCTCTCTCCCTTCTATTTTCCCTATCTCTTCCTTCTTCCCATTCTCCATCCCTCTCTCCCTCCTATTCTTCACCCTCACTTCATCCAATACTCCCTCTTTCTCCCTCACATTCTCCCTCCTTCTTCCTCGCATTCTCCCTTCAAAAATGTAGTTATCTCTCTCAGCGTGATATACGTAGATATAAATCTTACATACAAAAAGAATATTATTTGTTAAATATTACGCTAGACAACTTTAGCTGGCCAAAACTACTTAACTACCTGGAACATACTATAACGTGAATTTTATACTTTTTAATTTTCAGTCCACATAAAATATTGTTTCATTAAATAAAAATTTATAAATTTTACTCGAAAAAAGAGCAATATATTCCCCCTCAAAATAGCGTCACAAACGGATATTTATTTCTTAAATTATCATCAACCCTACATAAACAAATTCTGAGTAGCTCATTATATAAATTTTTCCTAATTTCAATTTTCTATCTATATCCTTAATCAAGTTATTCGCGTTTTGATAGCTTGACACTCAGACAAACGGACGGACAATATAGTAATAGTATTTCAGCTCTTTAGGTATTCCTTTTCGTAAATAACGCAACGAATTATGAAAATAATTTCCCTCTCCTTCCGTCTTTCTCTCCTCCCCGTATTAAAATCCTTCAAATCACGCATAAACCCATAAGGATTGGAATAACAATATGATTTCGAGGTTTAACAATGTAAATGGTAGGCAACATCCCGATAAAATGGCAAGATTTCCCCAAAATATGTGAATAAAACGTTAAACATAAGTAATTTCTAACTGCAGGCAAAAAACGATGAACCTTATAATTTTGACTTTCTCCATATACCAAGTATAGAGAAAGTATTGTTTTCATGAAAAAAATCGAACTCGAGATTTCAACGGAAATACATGTTTTAAGGTCCTATGAATACGTTTTGACTATTTTCCCCATGATGTCTGTGTGTATGTGACAGTTATTTGTGGGTGCTCTAGCTCAAAAAATATTAATCAGATCAGCGT
This sequence comes from Tanypteryx hageni, assembly GCA_028673005.1. Classification (NCBI taxonomy): domain Eukaryota; kingdom Metazoa; phylum Arthropoda; class Insecta; order Odonata; family Petaluridae; genus Tanypteryx; species Tanypteryx hageni. The sequence goes on along the minus strand of CM054113.1, from coordinate 97,862,036 downwards.
GAAATTTTATATTTGACATTTTTGTTAAATGAAGACATGCTGATTAGTTTTTGGTAAAAATTGGTCAACTGAAAGTATAAAGAAACTATTGTTTTCATGAAAAAAATTGATTTCGAGATTTCAACGGAAATGCATGTTTTTAGGTCCCCTGAACAAGTCTGACCATTTTCTCGATTATGTCTGTGTGTGTGAGACAGCTTTTTTATGGGTGCTGTAACTCAAAACTATTAATCAGGTCAACGCAAAATTTTATATTTAACATTTTTATGAATGTCACAAGAACTGATTAGTTTTTGGTAAAGATCGATCAACCGGAAGTGGGTGTTTACTCTTGTCAGTTATCCGTTTTTTCAAATATTTGCTTTAGTATTTGATAAATGTAAAAAGTATTTCAATAAAAGTTGTAGAAAATATAATTTTCCACAATGTTTGTTTGAAATATTTTGTCATATAATGCATTGTTTAAGAGATATCTTAAAAACGAAATTTTTCAGCTGCCACAACCACACCACCTACCGGTGACTATTGTAAACACTTTACGCTCCTGTTTGTTTTCTTAATTGTTGGAGCTTCGGGGCCATATTCATTATCAGAAGGCTACAGTTTAGTTTATTTCTGTTCTTTGTAAAGTCTAAATTTTTCTCGCAGTTCCTTTAAATATCTATTAACATTTAACCTATTTGAAATTTTTAGAAATATTACAGGTATGGAGCAAGTCATGTGACACATCAGATTTTTTCTTTAAAATGGTTTAGATTCGAAGAACAGAGGTAAGTCCTTTCTAATTTTAATCTCAAAAAGAAGAAAAGCCTGCATGTCAAAAAGTCGATTTTTACGTGTTGTCTTACGGAAAATGCAAATCATCTTCTGGAGTCGAACCCTGGACGTTTTTCGTAGGTTTTTCTTCGTCACAGGAATTTCATATCTGAATATGCCAAATTTCGATTGACATGGACCAACCAAAGGAGCAACATAGCCATTTGTTATAAGGGGGGATTCGTAAACAATCTCTATTTTCACTCCTTGCGAGAAATTTTAATATAGGAAAGAACGATAAAATGATCGGAAAATTAAATTCCTTTGATAGTTTTTTTTTGTGACCTCGGAGGATTGACAGATGAAAGATTGAAAAAAATAAAAATGAAAATTTTCCCTGAGGGAGAGAAGACCAAAACGGAGAATAAAATTCAATTGATTGTACAAAGTTGGTCAAATCAAGGTTAGAATGCGAGTAAAATTTTCAAATCATTGCATTACATTAAATTAAATTATATACTTCATCGGAACAATTCTCAAAAAATATTATAATTCAGTACAAAAAATCCATATAAACAACATCACATCACCATGGCTTCGAACTTTTTTGCACTAAGTTACATATTTTTTATAATTAAAATGCAGTTCAATAATTTTACGGCTTCCTCGGTGGATTTCTTCATAGCTTTTCTTCACCGACCTAAAATGAAAAGATTCTGCGCATATTCAAGAATAAATTGAAACGGTTCCAACATTCTCCGCAAATCGATAAAGCCATTGTAATTTTTTGGTGTCAAGGATGAAAGGAAGCAACGGTTCCATTGAAATAGAAAATTGTCTTAAAAATCTGAGAATAAAATCCTTGGAATCGTCTCATGAATAACATATAAAACTGACGATATCTTATTTCAAGGCCTTTACTTGATGCTCGCTTCGAAATGGTCTTGACAAAAATGCATTTGAGAATAAAAACTGTTCCTCCCAGAAACAGGATTCTCCCAAAGACGTTCTCAAATTAGATTCAACGAGCATGGAAAAGAGTGCATCTTTTTTATGGGAAATACTCGGGTATCTGAGAAGGTCATTTTAAATTATAGTGTTTCAAATTAATTGGAATTGAGATTCGGCGCACGCAAGCACATACGGTAAAAGTATTAAATAAATTTTAATCATTTTGAGTATTTAAATCCTATTCAAAGAACCCAAAAATCTGTTTTAGAATTGACGAACAATAATGGGGAGTTTTCCCATTAGAGGCCGGCCGCAAAATTAACGCGTTTTAACTCTCGCATTTACAAAATTAATTCCAGAAGTAAGAAATGAGTGGATTTAAGAGATAATCTATTTTAGTTCAAAGTTTGATTCGATAATTAAATCAATCGGAAATTCATGATACAGAAGCTAGTAAATAAATGGAGTCTCCCTCTAAAACTGCGTAATTAAGAGCATTAGCGTATTTGGAAATGAGAATTTAATGATGATAATAAAGAGGCAGTTCCATTTACACAATTAATGGATAATTATTTTAAAACTTGAAAAAGATGTTCGTTTTATAAACAAAAGTTTTGATTCATGGACCATCACTTTTTCCTTGAATTATGCGCGATAACAATTTTATTCAGGTGAAATAATTACCTCCAGGCCGACGTTATATTTTAATTTGGCTTGTTTTCCGTGAGGGTTTTTATTTCGATATAAAACAATTTATAGGCCTAGATTTTCTTATAATATAAATTGATTTTTTATGTTGAGTGCCTTTCTTCGTTATCTATTTCGTTACATCAATTCCAGGACAGTCTTCATTTAAAATTTAAAACACCAATCCAAAACGCAGTAAAAGAATGTACTGTTGAAGCCAGCTAAACTGTGGTAAAACGCTAGAAGTTGAGGTTCCGTTCTAATTTGCTCACTCATCGAGAAATATGGTTAGAAAAAAACATAGGAATATGGATCTCATCTTCAGGAGGAAATGTTTACAACTGCCTTTTGGCAAAAATTGGCCGTGTTACTCACGCAACACTAATCAAATTTCGAGTTAATCGCGCCGAAAAGCCATATAACAAGCCAAAACCTCATTTCATGGCGATTAAATTTTCCATAGCCATGAAACTGAAGCTCATAAATATTAAACTGCATCATTGGAGCATCGAATATATATAATGCTCGACTAAAAATTTCCCTTTTCACAACCTTTCCCGTATATGTCCTCGGGCGACAGAGTAAAAAATTCACATATATAGCGGTCACACGCACGCATTTACGTAAATGATAACTAAACACATTGAAACTGAGATTTTTCGATTCAGCACCTATCGCTATCAAATTTAATCGATAAAATTTTCACCGAAACCAATTTCGGACGATAAGCGGTTCGTGCCACGTGACGCGTCCCTTCAGTGCCATGATTATCATAAATTATTTATTTCGAACCATGGAGCCGGTTTCAAAATGAGGAACTAATCCCTCCACGTTCAAACATCTTATCGAAATCTACGTTCACCAAAATTTTATTTCGTTGCTTACTCGGCGGCATTTGCTACGTCAGTTGTCGCATAGATAAACAACAACATTTTCAAATTTTCTTCCCTCCAAATCTCCAGTTTTGCGCTGTAGTAGATACCTTATCCTTCCCAACCCATCGGAAATTATACCCGAATTAAAGTCCCTTATCAACCAAAACACGCCATCCGATTCCGTTATGAGGTCAGCACCTGCCACGAATCGAATTCCTCAGCTTCCGAGGTAAACAAAAGACAAGGCGCCCGTTCGCTGTGTATCGTGAGAAATTTTTGACCTCGATAATACGAATACGAAAATCTGGAAGATTTCGCCACGGACGGAATTCTCGCTAGGGGAAAAAACGCGAATGTACAGAAAAATATTCCGGAGCATTTTTCGCCGCAGAAAGTCTGCGGCGCAGAGCTCGCGGATTTCCGCGACCGTATTCGCTCGACCGATCGAATCTGCATTAGGTATTCGGGAGGAAAATTGACGCAAAAAGTCTCGCAGTCTCCGTTGGCATAAAAAAGAGGTCGTTTGCACGATTGGCCCAGTGCGGCAGTAAAAACTCCAGGACTCCCGAAGGGCCTGAATTATTGCAGTGTAATTTTGTCATGCGTCTGAAGGACAAAAAGGGCGGAATTGGCGTTAGGAGGATGTTTGGACGGAGTTTATGCGGCCGGCATTTGTTTTTTTCGCGTTTACGAGTCAATCCTCTGAGAGAGAGAGGGAGGGAGAGAGAAAAAGAGAGATAGAGAGGGGGAGTGAAACAATTATACATGCGGGAGACGCGGGAAGATGTATGGCTTTAATATTGAAGGAAACGTGAAGTGAGGAACGGAAGAACGCTATTATTCTTTTTCTAAACGTTTATTTCTCGAAGCGCATTCATCCTTTTACCTTTTCGCTTGCGGAACATGGGTGCTGTCGAAATTTCAATAACGATGGATATATTAAATTTTCATGAGATGAAATAGACTCTATTCGATAAAACTATTCATGATACGTTTTCGGTATTTTTACCCCGACACAATAATATTCGGGTTTGAAAATGCCAGGGAAAACTTACATGAATAAATACACAATTTTATCATGCTAAAGTATATTCCTATTAAAGCCATAGAATAAGGTAGGGTGGGGCTATTTGGATAAAAATAAGCATTTGACCTACTGTGCATAATGTTTTGCGCATTCCGGCAGTCATTCGCTAGTGAACGATTGAATAATACGGTTGTTTATGCTCGTTAAGTGAATTTATTTAGTCCAACATCTGTACATGCCTTCAAAACGAAATTAAAGGGATCTAGGTAAGTGCTTAATAGCTCTGATTTTAATGGTATGTAACATTACATCCTATGAATTTAAGGTCTAGTGTTAAAATTAGTCTCGCTTTGTTCTTTATTTCTGTCTCACTTACAGCGTTACTACCTTCTGCGCTGTTCTATGGTACAAGTAGCGCATTATTTTTGTAACTACAGGACTTCTTCCTTTTATCTGAAGTCGACACAAATGGAGCCATTTGAATCAATTTTAGTGGGGCTCTTTGGCTCGGTCAACCCATTGCACTTGCAATAGTATCCAATAAGTCTAGAGGTCTGTAAATTTAAGAATGTTTACGGGATAATTTTTTAGTATAAATAAAAGTAAAATTAGTTGCAAAAATATAGAAACACCCTAAAAATTAAATTTTAAGTGCCCTCCAATTTGCGTTTCATTTTTCTGATGGTGAGAAAATGTAAGCGGAAGGAAGCTTATTTGCAGTGGAAGGAGGAAGATATGTGCCAGGCCTTATCCAGCACATTAAATGGACATTTAAGTATACGTGGAGATGCAGATCATTTCAAAGTTCCATTTACAACTCTTCAGAGACGAATCCAGGATGCTAGATACAATGGAAAAATTGCAAGGGAGGAAGTTTATCAACCAATTTGTAAGCCCAAGCCTATAGACCATCCAACAATTTTTTCATTTGAACAAGAAAGAGACATTGTAGAAAGACAAAAATCTTTGAGTGACCATGGTTTTGGTCATACGTCAACAAGTGTACGAAAAGCAGTTTACTATAATGCTAAAATAAATAAAATTAAAATTCCTTGGGGCGATGAAATAAAGGAGGCAGGCAAAGAGTAGTTCATTCCTTTTATGAATCGGTACAAAGATATTTCATTGCAAAAACCGGAAGGGCTTTCAAATGCACGGGGTATGGGGATGAATAAGCAAGCAGTTGACAATTTTTATGAATTGTTAAAACAAGTGACAGTTGAGTTTGGTTTTCAAGGCTAACCTGAATGCATTTACAATGTGGGCGAGAGTGGATTTCCTATGAACAACAAGCCTTCAAAAGTTGTTGGTGAAAAGGGTAAGAGAGATGTTGTTTCCTTGGCAAATTTAGAATGGGGAGAGAACGTAACTGTTGTTGCATGTTGTAGTGCTAGCGGAATATTAATTCCTCCTGTGGAAATTTTTAAAGGGCAAAGAATGCGAGAAGAATACAAACAAGGAATGCCTTCCAGTACCACGGTTCTAATGTCCGAAACAGGTTACATCAATGAAGATATGTTCTTGATTTGGCTTCAACATTTAACAAAATTTGTGTTCAAGGCAGGAGTTTGTTAATTTTAGATGGTCAAACATCCTACCATTCTCTCTAATGTCTTGATTATTGCCTAGAACATCATATTGAGCTAGTATGCCTACCACCTTACACCACTCACGTTTTGCAGCGTCTTGGAAGGACTGTGTTTAGACCTCTAAAAGCATTTTACCACCAAGAGGCCACTCTCTTTGTTCACAGCTTATCCAACAAGTTCAATAACGAAATTTGTATTTGGTGTTATTTTTAATAAGGTCTGGAGTAAGGTTGCCACCGTAGGGAATCCAGTAAAAGGATTTGAATGCACTGGAATTTATCCTTTCAACTCAAACAAGATTCCTGAACACAAATTCCTGCCATCACACAACTTTTCCTCTGCCGTGTGCGTTGGGAATGACTTTTTCCAATTGTGAATATTCCTATGTAACCCCTATTCTTTACAATGAACCTCCTGAACCCTGAAGTGTAAATCCCGGACAGTCAAGTGAGAATCACCGATCTTCAAACCAAGCCAACCAACAAATTCATCTGCTCGACCATCAAATGTAACTACAGATTCATCAAACGAAATGCCTCTTCTCCTAAACCAAAATGCTGAACTAAATAACTCATCCTAAAACTAATCAAGTTCCCTAAAAACCAACATATTCTGGAACAAACTTTTCAGTTGTTTTACCTACTCCTACCAAAGTCAATCCAAAGAAAAAAGCAAGCAAAGCAAAGCATTCTGCCTGTCATCTGACATCTCCTGAAAACGTTGAAAACACAAGAGTAAAGAGAAAGTTACATTTGGAGAAAGGAACAAAGGTTAAAAAACTTAGAAATAAATCAAAAGATCTAGTGATAGCCAAGAAAAGTAAAAAAACGTGCCCGAAGAAAACTAATGGACTCAAGCAGTTCAAGTGAAGAATCTTCATACAAATCATCGGAAGATGAAGATATACCGTGTGGTTTCTGCGGAATCAAGTTTTTTATGTTAAATCTCTCACAAAAGGTGACTGGATAAGCTGCGAAACATGCAAAACTTGGTACCACGAGCTGTGTGTAGGGGCTGCTGAACATAAACGATTTAAGTGTGGAAAATGTGTTTAATCCTTAATTAATACGGATGACTATGGTCAGAAAACATAATTCCTTGTTTATATATTGTTTATAACTTTTATAAGACTATTTTCAGTGCTTTTTACAAGAAAATACGCAATTCAAATAGTCCCACAAAATTTGTAAAACTAATCTTTTTCATTATTGTGTATTCTGTGGTGTCTTTTAAAATAAATATGATGTTTAAAACTTAGCATTATATTTTTTAATTCAAAACAGTATAATACACATATAATAAACAAAATAATTACTGAATTCTAAAAAAAATATTTGGCCACCTGTAATTTCTGATTAAATTTGAAATGATCCAAATACCCTACCCTATACAGGCGACTTGAGTTTTGGGTTCCCGGCGATATTTTTCCCCAGGAAACGGGAATTAGATGTTCAAATATCCCGAGAACCCCGGGAACCCGGGAATAAGAATGATTTTACATTTTTAATATTTAATACAACATTTTTCATTTAAACATGATATTTATTATTGATACAACGTAAATACATAAGTCTTTAATAAATCCTGATGACATGTGATACATTATTTGCGACAAATTGTTAGCAGATTCAATATTCAGACGTACTTTGAATTGCGCAACCGATCTTTCCTCGATGTTGAAGATGTGGAGATAACAAGAGACTATTTACTAATGTATTCTATATTGCAATTCCCTCAAAGTTAAAATTGAGGTTAGAAAATGTATGAAAGAGGTTTAAAAACAATCTAAAATCTATAAAAGCCATCTTCTGTCTCTTTGTGGCTCCCTCTGTCACAATATAAAAATGCAAAAAACTCGATAAGGGATCAAGATAGTTTTTTGAAATTTGGCAGGAATGCTCGATTTACATATTTTAAGTTGATGACGAAATAAACTCGAAAAAGTCCTGGGTTAGATTCTAAGGAAGACATTTCCAGTTCCGATAAAAGAACACGTAAACATAGACTTTTCGACATGGAGACTTTCCTTCTTTTTGAGATCTAAATTACAAATAATTAACCTTTAAACGATTTTAAAGAAAAAATATAACATTTCTTATTCTGTTCACCTTTTTCAGCCTACAGTTCGAAATTCATCATGTTAAACGTTTAATTCACAAATTTTGGGGAAACCTTGCCATTTTCACGGAATGTTGCCTTTCAAACCAATTACGTTGTTAAACATCGAAATCCTATTGTCATTTCATTCCTCATGGGTAAAGACGTGCTTTGAATGTTTCTAATACGAGAGAGAGAGAGGGAAATGTAAACAAATTTCGTTGCGTTATATGCGAGAAGGAATACATTTGAATGTAGAACATTAATATAAAATAACGAACGTTTGTTTTCCTGTCATCTATTTTTTAATACACGTCGAATCGATCACCAGATCAGTTTTTAATGCGAGAATTTGACGCATTGTTAGTGATTTGCATTGTTGCCGGTTTCCTGTAATTGTGTACCATTGATTTGGATAATAACCTCGCGTCGCATCTATTCACGAAATTTCATAAAAAACCTTACTCGTTGAATTTCAACGGGCATCTTCCTAGTTCATGTATAATTCACTTGGTCGCAGTAGCTAATTTGGTCGATTAAGGGAGGAGGGAGGGGAGAAGGAAGAAGAATAGGAGGGGATGGCAGTTCACTTCAGCGCCTATATAGTTTCAGATTCATGCAACCATTACTTTTGGACCTTTTTTAACTAATGACATTCACGTGCGCGAGAAGAAGCCATCTTGACATTGTATTAGCGCTCCATTAAAATTGGATTAATAGCGAGAAACGCAACCTGATCCTTTATTTCAAAATCCTAATAACTCAGTTACTAAATAGCATTAACTGAAAAAATATTTAGTATTCATCAGAAATTCCATTGGTACTACACACAAAAAATCAAAAGTAATTTGACAGCTTAACATTTGGGGCTGAAATTCGGAGGAATATAAAAAAACCAGCTATGAAGGCAATTCTGAAAAATCTTGACTCGGCACAAAATTCAAACGAACAATTCCCGGGAATCATTAAAAATTGTCCCGGGAATCGAGAATAAGAAATGTCGAGTAAATTCTCGGGATCTGGGAACGGGAATTGCCGGTTCCAAAACTCTACAGGCGATTCTATCCCAATATCGAAAGATGTCCGCGAAGAAGAATACAATTTTTGACAATATTATCGAAAAGAACGAATCAATGCAGATGTGGATTCTTATAAATTTCTATCGAGTATATTGCAAAAAGATTGGTAGTAACTCTTTTTCTTTCTGACGTAGGATATTGATCGAGTGATCGAAATATAAATTTCGTAAATTAAATTTTATCAAATACATATAAGGAAATATTACGTCAAATACCAGCGCAAAATTTTTAATATCTCTCACTTACGAAATTCGAGTGAATAATTTTTTCATGAAAACCAAATTATAAATTCGTGAGATTGTTTTGAAGTCATTCTTTTCCAAAAAAATAAACTTTTGAGCTAAGTCCGATTGCTCAACCATCGCTTGGTAAAAATCTGGAATTTATGTGATACACAAGAATCCTCACAATTGTGCCTGACGTGAATTTACATTAATTAACCTGTTTTTATTCTTGCTATTCGTCTTATCTACTCAACTGAGTCATAAATAAATATGATTTCACTTGTTTGAACTAGTCCTTTGACTGGTCGGCGGAATGAACTTTTTGTGAATAGCAGAAATAAAAAGCGTATTTTTGCGGACCGCGGAAGATATTTTCGTGTTATTTGTCGATCACCCATCGCTTGAACGATTTTTATTACGTTCTCGAATACAGAAAAAGTTAATTTCCTTCGATAATAGATACTACGCAACATTATATTTTAAAATGGAGAAGAGCCGTTATAAAAGTACCCTATAATAATAAATAAAACATGAACTCAAGCCGGGTTTGCGACTCAATGGAGGCATTAATATTTAATGAGCGGGTTATTTATAGCTATTTTTAGCGTAAAGCGACCGCGAGGACAAGCGGGGGCGATTCGTTTTAATGCATGGATTTCATTACGCCTATAGGGACCCCGTCACATAGATCCTTAACGCTCGCCAAAATTCAAATTTATTTTTTCTCCTCTCGCATTCTCGATTCAGCCTTCTTCTCCAGCTTCCCTCCTCGCTTATCTTAAACACCCTCTAATCTCCCAAGATCGTATATCCACTTTAAGATTTTTTTTCGGAGAATGCTGATTTTTACGACGTTATATGCACGTACAAGCAGGTCAAAGGAACTGCTAAGCACGGCGTTTTTCCTCGTCTCGCTTTTCTCCTTCACCCCTCCCCCCTTCCCCGCATTCCATTCTTCTCCCATCTCCACTAATGGAGAATAAGAGAGAGAGAGAAGGAGAGATGGGGTCTCCTTCGAAAATTCTCCAGTCGCCCCTATTTTTTAAGGTATCGAGGACATTATAAAGGAGCGGGAGAGAGAAAGGGCGGAGAAGGAAGAAGGGGAGGAGAGGGAAAGGAAGAAGAAAGAGAAAGAGACGAGGAACAAGGAGTTCGTTCCGTGCGCCGAAACCCGCGCTGCTGTTTTTATTCTCTCTCCTCGCAAAAGGCTTATTGGTGCGTTCCCTTTATTTTGAATTATGCATCGCCACGGAGAAAAACCGGAGCAAACCGGACGCTGGATGCCGCTGAAAAAAAATGTAATTCGTCTCGGCTTCTAGGACGCGTGCAAAAAAAGTAACGTCCGGATAATCCTCCGTCATGTGTTTTCTTTTGTTTGCGACTCGAAATAAATTTCAATTCGGCCCTTGCTATGGCGTGGGCGTAGACGAGAGATGGTACTCTTCAAAAGCGGCCGCCAAAACGAGAAAGGCCACTGCTGACGATGCGACTAGACAGTTGCGTTTTGTATGCGTGGGAAACATCGTCGGCCGGCCTCTGGCATGCGTTCTGTCCTCAGCAAACCCTAACTCTCTCCTCCAATTCAGCTGTTGAAACAACCATTATTATGAATGATAGTAATTAAATTCGGCTCAGCTTCGCGAAATTTTTCCATTCCGGATGAGGAATGGAGAAAATAAAATACTTAGGGACGACTTCGCTTTTTTGTGCTTTTCGTCAATGCTGATGTGATGTCCATCCGTCCGTCTGTCCGTACGCATATATCAGGGAAGAATTGACTGAACCGATTTCAACCAAATTTATTACATAGAATCTTCACATAAATATATGACTAAAATGGCATATTTCTACCAGATCGACTCAGCAGGGGTGCACCAATTGCAAAATTAAACTTTTCGGTAATAATGAGTTTGGAAGGAATTGCCAAAACCAATTTAAACGACATTTATTATGAAGAAGGTGTGCAACATTAAAAAACAAAATCGATGTTTTTAATGTAGATATAGAAATCAGGGTTTTCACAATACAATTAATAAAAAATTTCTTTTTACAAGTATTTGTGTTGAAGTGTCCCCATCAATTTTAACCAAATATAATATTTATAATGTAAACATCTGTACAAAACCATAATAGCATATTTGGACTGGATCAACAAAAACAGGGGCGACACAATTACAAATTAAATTCTTTCTGTAATTATTTATTTGGAAGGAATTGACTGAACGAATTTCAACTAAATTTTGCATTAAAGATTTGTACAGCATACGATGTTTAAAGCGGAGCTATAGAGCAGGGCTACCACAGTAAAAAGTAAAATAATATTTCTTTTACACGTATTTCTAGAGAAATGACCGTAAGGATAACCTAATATGGTATATTATATCTATATAATCTTGATATAAATAAATAACCAAAATAGCATATTTCAACCGGGTAGACTAAACGGGGTTACCACAATATCAAGGGTAGAATTTTTCTTTAACTATGATTTTCGAAGGTATTGGCTGAACCGAATTCAAAAATAAATTTCGTTTGTAGGGCTAGTATATAAATGCAAAACGAAATGAACATGTGTAGAACGAATCTAAAAAGCAGGGCTACCACAATACAAAGAAAAATTATTTTTCATTATACATACATGTATTTGTATCTGCACCGATATTTAGACGAAAAGCACTTCTGTACCACTGAATACACGTGTACATCCCTACTTGTTAAAAATATCTTTAATACGATCTAGGTTGCAGTGCAATGAAACCTAGGTCGTATTAAAGTGATTTTTAAAAAGTGAAATGGTTATTATCTTATTTTCCTCTTTCTTTATTCAGAATTATTATTTTTTCGCAGATTTCAAAAGCCTTGTGATGGATTGGCAGACATAAGAAAACTCTTTGACTAGCGAGGAAAGGTTAAAATAAGGTTTTCGGAAAAAGAAATAATTTTCATGATTAAAATTTTCTGATACGAGGGTGGCTCAAACTTGATATGGACTTGATTCATTTTTTAAAAACGTTTACAATTGAGAACGAAATATGTCAGATGGAAGATTCTTCCGCAGTCTCCTCATAGCCCTGACCTTTCTTCATCTGATTTCCATCCCTATGGACCCATAAGAGAGCACTTATGAGTAGAGAAATTTCAGTCGAATGACGAGATCAAAAACGCAGTCCTAGAATAGCGTGGACGTCAATGTGAAAAATTTTTAAAACAGAAATATTCAAGCGCTCAGAGAGATGGAAAAACTGTATGCAGAAAAAGGTAGAGTACTTTGATAAACGACAGGAATATAATATCGCTGTTTTTACCCTAGACATATAAAAAAATCCCAAGTCAAATCTGAATAACCTTTGTACAAATGATCTCGTGGAATAGATCTGACTAGTCGCTATCCAAGCATTAATGCCGTTACTTTCTTGTTTGTTTTAATGAATTGGACGCTCTTTTTACATACAAAAACCACTAAATTTAAAAAGTGGCAGATCTTTATTGAAAAAAACGTGGTTTTCTGCAAAAAACAAAATTCATCTACGAAAGTAAGAGTTTAGAAACATAACTTTCCTTCGCTTTAGCAAGACGAAATTATAGTTTCCTTAATTAATTTTAACAAACAGGTTACTAAAATTCAACGCATTAAAACTGATATACAATCCTTATGCTTCTAAACTTTCCCTAGATATGCACTATCTATCTCTCGTATTGACTATTTTCTTCTTAAAGTAGGAGGGACAATACTTGCACGTATTTTTCTTTTTTACCACAAGACAGCGAGATAATTTAGTTTTATTTTTTCAATAATTATTTATAGATAAACACATTGCGAATACTCAAGTATAGTCGCAGGATTCATTCCTTAATCAACAATTTAATGCATGTTCCGCGGTTGAAAAAATTTAAGTTGTGAAAAATGTTTTCAGAATGATGATGATTATTTCAGATTTTGATATTTATATATGGAGTTGGTGCGTATGTCAACGTTAATGACTAAAAGGTTCCTTTTGCAGCCAAAATACGTAAAATTGCAGAGAATACTGTTTATATCCCGAGTTAGTATCTTAATTTAAAGTAGGCAATTTAAAAATGCAATTTTATATATCCCTACACTGATTTCCATGCTTTTCTTAAGGGGTTAAGAATCAAAAAATGTGGCCGGGAAAAAGCTTCCCTAAAAATGAACATTTTTGGAATTTATGAATTTTCTCGTCGGTTATATCTATCACCACAAATTTCAGACCTGTATCCACTCTAGAAGTACAATAGGTCTTCCATAATAATAATAATCCTCCTTCACCTATATAAGTAAGAAACGGCTATTTATAATAGATATAGAAGTCTAAAAATAAATGACTTGATTAAACATATCAAATAAATCAGTGAAGCAAAAGATTATAATTATAGTGATGTAAATGATGAATCATAACAATAGGTTAATTATTGTTTGGGATTATACATAGAATCTTTTACTCAGTTTGCTATTTTGAAATGGCGAACTTATTATTAACAATATTCTTTTGACGATATATTAATAAGCATAAAAATCCCATATGAGCAATATTTCAGACACGTAAACCAGTGTTTCTCAAACTGTGGGCCGCGGCCCCCCAGGGAGCCGCAAAATTATTTTGGATGCAAGGTGAAATGTCGAAATATTAAGTTTTCACGAATAATAAAATTTTATCAGGGAAAATTTTTGGAAAAACGATGTGATAAAAATTATTAACAATTACATAAAATGAATAAATTTTCAATACAGTTTCTTATTTTTACTATTTTAAATTCAAAGGGGGCCGTGATAATCGAAAGTTTGAGAACCACTGGCGTAAACAATTCTTCGCAACGCGGCAACTTCATACTAAAATATACGTTTTTTAGCAATAAACAACGCAGTCGCACATGGGCTCTGATTAATTTGAGACACGAACAATAGAAAAAATAAACTATTCCGATTGATTATTCAAGCCGACATAATTGGAGAAAGGCATTTTTGTTTTCGATTTTCGCCCGGTCCGAAAATGCGCGACCCTTTAATAAAAGCTTAAATAAAAAGCGGTGAGATTTATTTTAGCCCGCGAACGAGTCTCCATGGCGGTCTCAAATTGAATAACCACTCCCGATCGGTCCAGCTCCCATTCCCTCCCATTCGGATCGCCCAAGTTATTTACGGATTCAAATTGATATTTCTTCCTAAAGCTTTGGAGAGAGGGGAGGGGATTGCGTTAGGAGAGCTGCCACCAAAATATGAGATAAAAGCGAAAACGTTTTTTATTCGTTTCAAAGAAAGTTGAAGGGTGGTTGAAACATTCGCCGCCGGGAAGAGGCAAAAGTGCTTCGCTCTCCGTGTCGCCAAAAGGCATTTTAAGCCCTCTGCCCTAGGGCGATAATCCTTCTGCGACGACGTCCCCGACGTTCGATAATTTATCGCCCCAACGATCTAACCCCATCCCTTCGGCTCCATTCCAGACCAATCTCTCCCTCACCCTCTATTTTGAATTATTCCGTTCGCGCCGAACAATACTCTCGTCCTTACCCTTTCCCCCTTCCCCTACCCCCGCACCCTTCCGGGCCTTTCTCCCTTTGCTCTCGAAACCAAACAATACCCAACTCTCCTCTCTCTCTCTCTTTTTATCCCTCTCGGTCCAGTAACTCATAATTACGACAGTAGGTGGTGTTAGGGGCTGTGTGTGACTAGATACGAAAGGTCGCCTCCGGGAAGATAGGCCGCGATGTGTCAACAAAGGCGTCACACAGCACCCGTGTGTGGACGGGTTAATTGTCTTCGTTCGGAAATGAAAAAATATCTGAGAGTTTTTCGCGCGAAAATGAGCTCATTTGTTTTTTTCCCCGCGCAATCAAGGGTTATTCTTCTTCGACTCATTTTTACGAGAGAAAGGACTATTTAATCGATGCGTTTGTTCCCAGACTCTCACTGCTCGCATTTCACCGCTTCGTTCGCTTCTAACAAAACCGGCGGAGGCGTTTACGAGCTTTCCAATTAATCCATGAGATTCGATGCTTTTATGTTATTATTAGCGTTGATATTACTTCTCTAAAGGTAAAGGTGGTCTGGCATAAAAGATTTAAATACTTTTCAACCATATTTAACCTTTGAAGCCCCGCACATTTTTAATACGAATAATGCTCTACTTGGCACAATAATTCAAATGTGATGTGACAGATATTATGCACTAAATCCCACGTCCAGAATTTGATTTGAAGCCCCAACAGTTGAATATAGGCGGATGCACCACCTGCCACATGAGCCAAAGTAAGCTACCGGAAAAAAAACCTCAGCAAAAATATCGAAAAGCAATATTGGGCTTTGGGATGATAAAGCTGATAAAACAGATACATTTCATGTATGAATCAATATGCCCTTCTGGTGAAAGATAGAAAAATAAAGATACGTTTTTCGCGTGATTAAACTTACTTAGGGATGGTTGCCTAATATATAGACCGCGGATCTTTAGGTAAAAACCTATTTTTTTCCTGAGAAGATATCTCAATATACAATTGTATATATACGTTTCATGAATAATTAACCCCGAAAACGTATATTTTATGGTGCCTAAAAATGCCTATTTTGACATTAATGTCTAAAAATGCCTATTTCGACGTTAATGCTTATTTTTGTCTTTTTCATGCAAAAAAAGCCTAAAAAGGGCTAATTTTCTAAAATAATCGACTATATAAGCAGATTTTGGTATTATTCATATTTTTTAAACTGACTGTGCAATGTTCAGTCATGGGTTGGAAATGTCCTTCGCACCACGGTCACGATCAAGTGGCGAACAGCAGCTCGGACCTGTCTCGCGTTCGGCGGGGTTATTCTGTTTCCCAGTGTCACGTGATACGACAATGTAACAATGCCTTTAATCTGATGTTGCGTTTATTTCTCGTTGTTACATTGTCATATCGTGCGACACGGGAAAACGAGAATAACCCCGCAGTTCATCTCCAGACTGCAGAGGGTAAAGGTGAGAAGTGTGAACGTGAAAATTGTGAACGTGCAATGCCTAAAGTATCAAATTCGAAAGCTTATTTAATACGTCAGTGGTTACAAGAGTTCCCGTACTTCACAACGGATGGAAAAATTATCTTCTGTCAAGCATGCAACAAGGAGGTAAGTACATTATAATGCTGGCTTGCTACGAATTATTGGCCGTGAATTGCTTGTCATCTTTGAGGCAAAAACCATCCACATCTTTTGTTTATACGAGCCATTTTATGGTAACTATTGAAGTGGTTATTCAAAATGTCCAGCAATCCAGCTGCGGACCTTCGTAGCTGTAAAGTAAATTTTATATTTTTGTCCCATTTCCATATTTATTAGATTATTTCCGTATTTTTAAGGTTAATTATTTCTTCATAATTTTTCTTCATAGGTTTCAAGTGATAAAAAATCCCACCTAACTCAGCACATCCAAGGAGTGCTACATAAGGCAAATGTTGAACGCAAATCTAAGATGAAACAAATGCTTTTAACAAAAACTTCTGAGGGATCCAGCAAGAAGAATCAGTTTTATGCAGATTTGTGTCACGCAATTGTGGCAGCCAACATTCCATTCAGAACACTGGAAAATCCAACAGTCAAGGAGTTCCTAGAACGATACTGCCATCAGTCGGTACCTTCCGAGTCAACGCTACGCAAGAATTACGTGCAACCCACGTACGATGACGCAATGCGCAGGATACGGGAGGACATTGGAGATTCACATATTTGGATATCGGTCGATGAAACCACTGATGCTCTTGGCAGATACATGGCCAACTTGGTTGTTGGGGAATTGGACCCAGATGCGCCATCCAGAGCCTACCTCATCTGCACGAAGCAACTTGCCAAAACAAACCAGGAAACTAGCACACTTCGTGAACAACGGACTGAAAGTGCTGTATCCCAAAAATCTAGACGAAGAGAAAGTGCTGCTCCTATACACAGATGCTGCATCGTACATGGTTGCTGCCATGCAGTTGCTCAAGGTGTTCTATTCCTCCCTTGTGCATGTGACATGCCTTGCCCATGGTTTGAACCGCGTAGCAGAGCAAATAAGACTGGAATTCCCCAAGGTGAACAAATTGATCTCCACCGTGAAGAAGGTCTTCGTCAAGGCACCAACAAGAATACAGGCTTTTCGAGAAAAACTGCCCGATGTCCCTCTGCCACCTGAGCCTGTGCTCACCCGCTGGGGCACATGGCTGAAAGCAGCTGAATATTACAGCGAGCATATCCTTCATGTCAAGGATGTTGTGACAAATCTAGCCGAGGATGCTGCCTGCGTCACTTCGGCAAAAATGTTGCTAGATTATACCTCCATTCCCAAGGATTTGGCGTATATTAGATCCCACTATACATCCCTTGTGCAGATTATTGCTGAATTAGAGGGCTCAGGAAAACCCATCTACGAAAAAACTGCTATGCTGAATGAAGTGAAACAAAAAATAAAGGAAGCTCCAGGTGAAGTGGGGGAAAAAGTAAAAGCAAAACTAGAAAAGTTGCTACAAAAGAACTCAGGACCGCAGAGCCTATGTACAGCAGCAGATATACTGGCAGGAAAATCCAGTGAAGTTGAGTGCAAAATTCCATTTCAACATGTACCCAAGTTGAAGTTCGCCCCCGTCACGTCAGTTGATGTCGAACGTTCTTTTTCTGCTTACAAAATGATATTAACTGACAAACGCCATAGTTTTGTGGTAGAAAACTTAGAAAAGGTGCTTGTTATTTATTGTGAGGCCAATTACGGGAAATTTGTGAAATAAACACAAAGAGGTGACAAATTCATTATGGGAATTTCGAATGAAACACTTTGTCAAACACTCTGCGTAGTACTTAAATATTTACTTGAATAGTGTTTTCAGTCAGTATTACTATATGTAATGTAGATAGTATTTTCTCGGTAACGCATGAGATATTAACCATAAGAATAAGTTTCAATGCATAGTAGTAAAATATTTTTTTCTTTGAAAACACAAATCAATAAAGTTTCATTGACGGGCAATTTTTGCGTGCGTGCATGTTTCAGTCTTTTTTCGTGAATTAAAGTTGATAGTTGACAGAAATGATGTTGTTTTTTACTGAACATAGTTTTTGGAAGTAGTTTTTAGAGCCTATTTTACGTTTTATAAAGCCTAATTAAGGTACTTAAAGAGCCTATTTTAATCGCCTAAAACTTAATTTTTAGAACCCAAAAATCCGCGGTCTACAGTAATATATGATACCTGTTTTTCTGTTCAAGCATAATCTAAAACATAGAAGTTCTCCATCATATTATAAAGATTAACAACGCTCTAAAAGTCCGAGGAATCATACTGTGTAAGAGCGAAAATTAAATCGGCATATTTTTTTATTCTACAGTAAAAATTTTTTTAGCCAATAAAAAGAACACAAGCTCTTTTGACGAATTCATGGCAAATGTAGAATTATCTGGAAAATCAGGAGAAAATTATGCTTTGGCCGGGAATCGGACCCGAGTTTTCCAATTGAAGAGCGGATATTCTACTACGGAACTACCGAGGCAGACTAATAGAATTTTCACCAACACTTTCATTTGTGATTGTAGAAAATATTTAATCGCCACTCTTATAGTTATTATTTGACATGGAATTCGCATCCAGTTTTTTGGTGCGTATGTTTACAGATATGGGCATTTATCTTTAACGCTACAATTCCAAAATAATTTACCTTGATACGAAAAATAGTCAAATTACAATTGCCTCGTATAACTTTAGTTTAATGCGGTTTTTGACGGACTGTAACTCATACAAGTCCCTTGAGAAACAAACAACTTTTTGAAAAATAATCGGACTGAAAAGAGAGGACATTCATGATTCGGTTAGTGCAAGAAGAAAAATAAGTTATCAATCCCTTACCCCAGAATCTAAAGTATTCATCAAGTGAATGTGGACTGGTTTCAACTTAATGAAGCTTCTGAAGCGCATCTTATAAATATTGAATCGGGTTTCCGCCTTGAATAAGTCACAGTGTTGACGATTCATGCATATAAATTGCAGTGCCACTTAACAGATACAGGCGTAGTATTAAGCCACTAAAACTAAACGCAGCAATTTGATTTTAAATAAATTTTTCAAGACCCCATCATATTTTTGTTATAGACCATTCTGGATGATATAAGTTGGATTTGTGATTTAGCATTAGCTTTAGAATTTTCACGAAGGCATACACTAAAAATTTTTGTAAATAAAACAGTGTTTTACAGCCTAGAAAGGATTTTATCGTAAATCGTTATTGATCGTTAATATATTTTGCCTCTCTACTGCATTCTGTCCTTTATTAGAAGGCATTTATATTCGACTCACAGTGTTACACTGGAAAACTTAACAGCAACGACACATTTCCGTTTCTCTAGCAGCTTTAAGATTAAAGGTCGCTCGAAGCTGACTAATCTTTTTTTCGACCGCATTGAGTGGCCCCTCTAATTAATCGACTCGATGAATTTTAAATTTAGCAACGCTAATGAGAACATAATGGACCTCTGCAAATATTTCGTCGCAACTCATGACTTGATTAAGTAAATTTCAGAAAAAGCGGGATAATTCTCATGAAATAAACATTTCGAGTTTTATGCTTAAAGACGTAAAACTGCTGAAAGCATTAGATTGTGGAAGAAGTTCGGGAAACTTTACGACTAAAAACGCGAGGCTTTTATTTGCGCGCACATTTAAAAAAATAATCCATCTTCGGTGAACTTTCAGCGAGAGAGCGTATAAACCCCGAAAAATGGAAATCATAATGAAACCACCTTCGAATTCCGCCTTTCCGAAACCGCTACACCTTCTCTTGACCTTTCGTTTTCAAATTATATACAGTGGCAAAGAAAAGGCTGTATCTTTAGAGCGAAACACCATCCCGTCGCACTGTAGACAAGAATATTTATCAAAATGCCCTATAAATAGGATCGAACTTTAGGCGGTTAATATGTATAGGACGTTCCACAAGTCCTTTTATAATTGCTGAAATTGAGTGGCAAAAGTAAAATAAAACGATTAAAGCGAACTATGATCACTCGCATCCACCCTGAAAAAGTGAAAATAAAAAAACCCTACTCGCAATTTCAGCGCACTACATCTAGTGTTAAAGGGACTTACGGGACACCCATAATGATGATTTTAACTATCACAAATAATTGTGGCGACTAAATAAACCACGTACATGTTACGGGCAGATCCCGAAATGCGGGCACATCTAGACTCGCCTAGGCTAATCTAGATATGCCCAGCTATTTTGGGAAAATCCCGAAATATTTTTATAAAAGGAACATTTTTTTCCGAGATTCGCCCGGGCAATTCGCGATGTGACCAACTCGTTTTGGGCAAATCTCGATGTGATGGGGCTCACATCTTATATCCGTTCCGAATTTGTTCCGGTTTTTAGTGTTCTGTCCCGGTATCTCGAACATCTGTGTCGGTGCATTCTATTGCAGATTTTGTTAGTTATAAGAATTACGCAGCAGTTCTCTCCATCTACAGTTCGTACTAAGTCATTTAAAGATAAAACTCGATCTACCAAATACGAATCAATACAAGTTACCAATCAAACCGAACCAAACCCAACCCATAATCTACCGGAATGGGACAGTTCGGCGCGACCGTTTCGGCGATGGGACAAATCTGCGCCCCAGGTTGGGTTGGTTCTATTTTCCTCCTCGAGCTGGGTAATGTGGTTGGGGGTTTGGTTAGTTCTATTTTCCTCCCCCGGCTTAGGTTATGTGTTTGGGGGTTTGGTTCGTTCCATTTTCCTCCCCCGGGTTGGGTTAAGTGGTTGGAGGTTGGTTCGTTCCATTTTCCTCCCCCGGGTTGGGTTAAGTGGCTGGTGATGTGGTTCGTTCCATTTTCTTCCCCGGGGTTGGGTTATGTGCTTGGGGGTTTTGGCTCGTTCCATTTTCCTCCCCCGGGTTGAGTTAAGTGGTTGGAGGATTGATTCGTTCCATTTTCCTCCTTCGGATTGGGTTATGTGTTTATGGGTTTGGTTCGTTCTATTCTTCTCTCCCGGGTTGGGTTAAGTGCTTGGGAGAGTACAATTTTATAATGTTTTTTCTTGCATTTTTATTTAAACGTTGTTTTTAAAAAACTTCCATTTCATTGAAATATTACCCTCTCAGTAGTTAAGTCAAATTAGCCAAATTCGCTGTAGTATCTTTTTATTATCACACCATTCCCGTCAAATATTTCTGGTACTGTGCCGAGCGTAATTCTGCTGGCGCCTAACTCTCCCGTCGGCAAATCGTCCCGAGCCGAAATGGAGGCGCCGAACTCTATACCCAAATCTACCGTACACTTTGAGATCCCCTAGATCTGCCCAAACACCTGTCGGCGTTTCGCTATATGCCCGAACAAACTCCGAATCGAAGAATCGAGATTTGAATCTAGATTTTCCCGGGCATATCTAGATCTGCCCAAACACTGTTGGTCGATTAGCGACATACCCGGGAAAATCTCGAAATAAATTCTACTTCGGGATTTGCCAGGGCAAATCTAGATCTGCCCAATCACTTGTGGGCGATTCGTGATATGCCCGGGCAAATCCCGAAGTAAACTCTACTTCAGGATTTGCCCGATTTCAGGATTTAATTTAAATTTATTTATTTTAATAATAAATATAAAAAATAAATATAACAAATATAAAATATGCTTTTTATTTTTGCTATTCAAGCTTAATACCTGAGGCTGTGAGAACTTTTGGGAGACTCTGTACAGTAACGGATTTACAACTCTTGTGCCCGTAGGCATTTAGATATTTGCACCCTCCTCACTCCCTTTTCAGCTTTAGTTAGTTAAAATAAAACCTGTTTTTATCTTAATTTATAATTCGTTTTAATTATAATTTTTAAACATCACATTAACACATTTTAATCATTTCTTTACTTTATTCAAATAATAAATATAAAATATTCCGTAAAATAAAATGTGCCCCCCTCCTAATCGTTTGCGTCCTTATGCAGTGCCTACCCCTGCCTTAAGGTAAATCCGCTATTGCATATATACCTTATATATGCGTATATATAACCATATACACATACGCATACATATAAAAGGAAAGGTAGAAAGAGCTCGAGAATGATCGAGCCTCGAATACGACTGGGAATAAAAGGGAACGCTGCCATAGAGAAAACATCCCACAATGCAGGAGGCGTGGACGAAAGAAAGCGAGGCCAAAATGGGTAACCCAGGGAGAGATGGCTCGCATGTTCCGGGAATTTCGGCAGAGCAGCTGGGCAAGGGGAGAAGAGCACATAACTCCGATGATAGAAGTCTAGTGTGAAAGGGGAGGCTTCCTGCGGCAGCGACATAAAAAAGACTCTTGACTGTTGCACACGTGCGTGTGTCCATGTTTACATATTCATGTACTACGAGTAAATAAGGGGCTCGACATGCACACTCACCTACATGCCCGCCACGACTGAAAAATTGTCTTTCGGACTGAGAAAGAATCGATTCTCACTATTCACTTCGTAGATCCTTTTTATGGATAATCCGTCATTCTTGGAAGTTTCTGCCGTACCCAACCCATTGTCCTTATAATATATTTTTAATCATATTATACTCTCTTAACGTCACTGTCTTCAAATCTAGTCGTTCCGGAGGCGTACTAATAAAAAAGAGCGGGGAAGTGTCGGTCAGTTTGAGAGTGAAGATAATGATAAGGACATAAGGACAGAACTGTTTTTCGCGCTGATTCAAACACATTAAAATGCAACGTTAGTAATTTCAGATAATTACTATTCAGTAAACTGCGTGTGGACTGTGGGCGTTTTTAACGATCGACCAAAAGAAAAAATCTTTCTTTATTTCAATGCTGCAATATTACCTTTTTCATATGGGATAGGCAATTAAAATTGCACATATAAATTATAAAAACAAACATCACATTCAAAATGTCAGTTGTCTAATTTTATAAGGAGAATATGGGCTAGTTAGTATTAACAAGAGAGGAACGATGCACATAGCATGCGTGCATACATGCGAGGCAGAGGCGTTCTTTACGGTTTATCCAACCATGCCAAAAAAGATAACTATTAATATAATAAAATGTTTATAATCTTTATGCTTATAATTTATAATGTTTAAGAGCTATAATGCCAAAGAAATATCGAATTTTTCATTCACCAATTTATTTCTTAATCGGTTGTACTTAATAAAACAATCGACAATTATTTAAAACTAACCTACTAAATGTTTCGTGCGCACAAAAGAAAATGAAATGATTTCAGCAGATATTGTTTACTTCAGTTGCCACGAAGATTGTTTTCGTTGACAACAATTAAAAAATACGGGAAAATTTTTAAAGTTCGACGTGAATTACGACTTTCTCGTTTGATTTTCTTAAAAGCGGCTACTCCTTCGATAAAAAAGGGTGCTTACGTATTCTCCGCAGGACCCTTACGTGGCGCCGTGAGTGACGAGAAATGGAAATACGTGGATCTCTGGTTGGAGAAAAAGCAAACGTCCTTTATATTCTCCGCAGGATCTATACATATCAACGGATAATTCAACAATACAACGAATTAATGTTTATTTCTTATTTAATACTACAATACAATGAAATTTCTTATTTAAATCATCATTTAAAGTTTTATATCCCTCGTCAGTTCATGGCAAAAAAGAGCATTATGAGGATTTGGAATTATAACGAACCAACCAAACCAACGTTATCCAACCCGGTTGTAAAAAATACAACGATACAACCTCCCGAAGCAAAGCAAACTCCCCAAAGTTCCATTTCCACTCACTCACGGCGCCACCTAAGGGTCCTGCGGAAAATACGTAAGTACCTAAAAATGTATGTACTGAACAAAATATGCTATTTGATTAGTTCTACAAACTTAGTTTAAAGATTTTTTGTTATAAGTGACATTTTACGAGTAAAGTGGCACTACCGATTAGCCTACGTGAACCATTTATATAATTTTCTTAGCCCTTGCGTCATAAATACCAAATTTTATGAACATCCGCCCAGTAATTTCGCAGATGAAACATGTGAACGGACAGACGGTTAGACGGACGTTCGCGACGGGACCATAAGGCGTTCTTTGTTTACTTTTTGTGAAGAACGCCTATTAAATGAAAAATAACACATTGTGAATTTTAAAAAATTGTTGGTAATACCTAATTCATGAGTAAAAAATTAAATAAATGATTGAATTAATTATATATGAAAATTGATATATTTCAATAAAAAGTAACAATTTTAAACTCAAAACTTTGAAAATAATTGCTGTGTATCATCATTTTCCTATCTAGGATGACTTTTAAACATGCAGATTTCTGACTGACTTCGCAAAAGTTTTTGCGAGTACCACTAGTATACAATAATACTAAAAAATCTCCAAGGTCAAATAGTGAAATTATTAGATCCTTGTTGGAACCACCATACTTTTTACATAGCCATTTATACATATATCAGCATGTGGAGAAGAGGAAATCGAGAAGGTCGCAAGAAAAATTAGATCAAGCTTATAAAGATTATTTATTAATATGAATTTTTTAAAAATGATGATCAACTTATTTGTGTATATTAAACCCCTAATACAAAGAGATTTTCAATTAGTTTTCACCCGAAAATGATTTGACGTAAAACACAGCAATGGCGAGTGACATGTTGTTTGACTAGCAAATTGAGCCTACATTTTCTTCAGCGCCGTACATACACATGCATGTTTTTACATATACAAGAACATGGGGGAATAAATGGAAGAGGGCCGCATGACACATGGGGCAAGGGTATCACGAAGTTCATCGGGTCGACCTGAAAAGATGGCCATGTAACCGAGAAAATTGGATAAATATGGAGTAGACCTTCATCCATCAGATAGCGGAGAAAGTTTCATGGCGATAACAAAAACAGACGTGAGACATATATAAACACACACACGTACACTGTGTGCAGAGCCGGCCCGAGCTACGGGCGAGCCGGGCGGCTGCCCGGATCGTCAAAGTTTTGGGGGCGCTATCCCGATCATTTATCTATGCATTACCTGCAAGGGAATAAATATTGGTACAAATTTGTATCGAAGAACAGGATAGAATCTTGATGGAATTCCTTTTAATTGTTCATTATCAAAACCTTTTACAGAGCGATGACTAAATTAACATGTACATTGCAATTATCTCAACATACATTAACGGAGGGAGGCGCTGGACTGCTATCTCGCACGAGGCGCCAAAGTGTGTGTGTGTACATATATGTCGCTCGTCGTACCCGTTAATATATATATATATATATATGTGCATGTGCTCAAGAGAAAGCACTAACCAGATATTGAAATTTAAGTGCTTGATATGCTACGGAAAATGCTGGATGAATATATTTTGAATTATCTGAGCGCATATTTCATAAAACTTTGTCTTTAGTTTTATCTCCAGGAGCCACAAAACGATTGGAAAAACCATTTTGCCTAAGCCTTTTTAGGCACGTTTCGCTTCCAGCATAAGCGCCTATTAGCGTCGGTTTGTTCGTCCGTCCGTCCGCATGTTCGTTCTCGGCTTCTAGCGAAAGGATTTTTATGAAATTTGATATTAAGGACTTACAGTCAAAGATAATAAGAAAATCACAAAAAAAAATTACGTAAACCAATAACGGGTACCACTTTACTGGTGGCAAAATGAACTTTCCGTTATATCTCATAAATATTTGGTCAAATTAAAATAGTTTTCAAATAAACCTGTAGAACTAATAACGTCGAGTATTTATTTTCCTATACATTTTTATCGTAGGAGTAGCGTTTTCAAGAAAATTGAACAAGAAAGTCGTAATTCGCTTTAAACTTAGACTTTAGACTTTAAACTTAATTGTTGTCAACGTAAATTGGTTACTGAAGTAAATAAGATCTGCTATAATTACAAAGTTAAAAATACATTTAATTCCTTACGCGTGCGTGGCAAATTTATAAGCGGAAAAATGGATTGTCTACAGCGAAGAAAAGAACATAAACGTAAATATTACAGCTACTGAACTCAAGTGAGGTATGTTTTAAATAAATTTCTATTGTTTGGTTGAATAAAACTGATTAGAAAATAAATCACTTAATAGAAATTGAATATTTCTCTGGAATCATTTCTGATATATCGTTTTGCAGTATTTATTCACTAAAAGTACGTGATATGATTATTGATGCACCAACTAAGGGGGGAGAAGAAATTTTTAATAGACAGTGAAACAATCGGGTCGTGGTGTTTTGCTATTTTATGGTGTGTTCACAGAGTGGGGCATCCGGGCCTTCGATTTTTAGGGGCCCCCAAATATCGAGTATAAACAATATATTTACATCTTTAAACAAATTTTTGCTTTTGTATTAAATTAATTATCATTATAGTTACTTTATAATTATAAGTACATGTTCTCTCTAAGCTGTAACATTGATGTGTACAAAATGGCAGGTTTTTTTGATATAGGGGGGCCCCAAAAACTTGCTTGCATCCGTGCCCCCGAAAGTACTTGGCCGGCCCTGTGTGATCGGTTAAATTATATCGTATAGTTTAAAATACTCCATCGCACGAAACGCGCGTACTTTTGATACACTGTACATTTTCCTAACTTGTTTTACTTTTGGATCAACTGGATCCCAACCGTACGATGCGCTCGATATTTCATTTTAGGAAATTAATGCATATACATTTATGTTTGCTACGTCTGATAAATACACATGTACGAATGTAGAAACAGATCTAAAGCCCGAAAGCTTCTACCAAATCTCAAAGGACTCACAAAACGCTGCCGGTTAAACCTTCGATCGATATCTCTCGTACACCGTTACGCCATGTTAACTCTCTGCTTTAAATGCAAAACTTTCAATTTTCACCTCCACAGTACTAAAATATACATTCTGAACTAGAGGATAAGGCGGGCGTACGAGACGGGCACAGGCCCATCTTATAAGCGTCCTTCTGAAGCGAGCGATGCGTAAAATAAATTAAGGAGAACGGCAATGTCAATCTGCTCTTCCTCTTGGACACCCTTCGGGCTGTTTATTTCCCTCCCTTTTAGCCGTTTATCCTAAGCTATCCATATTAGAGAGGAGCCGTTTTAAGCCGTCCGCCGGGGAAGGTCCAGTAATCCAGCCGGCTCGAGCCCACCCGTCCGACCACTCGCTCGCTCCTCTGATGAATTTAGCATGCAATCCAATGCATCTCTCTAATCACAATGTTGGACCTGCTAGCACAGAAAAAAGACACGACCCCGTTTCAAAATTACCCCTCTTATGGTCGGCGCTCGAGAAGGAGAGAGGAAAAAAAACAAAAGAGAATCGTCGAAAAAAAGGGGGTCACGTGACGGAGCACTCGATGCTTTGAGAATGCGAGGTCGGGACAAGACTCGAGGAATTAATTCCCTTTCTCTCTCTCTCTTTCTCTCCTTCTTTCCCTCGGGGAATTTACGTAGCGTTCGCCGCGGAACCTTCTTTTGTTTGGTCCGAAATCCTCTCCGCGAGTCTCGCGCTTCCCATTTTTTTTTACCCCGAGTGCCACTCGACCTAAGGTTCGAAAATGTTCTCTCGTTCTTCCGAAAAAGAAAAGCGCCGAGTGCGACCTCTTTATTCCTGCCCCTGTGACCACCGCCCTCATCTCTTGCTCTCCTCTGGGCCAAGCGCTTTTATTTACCCATCTCTCCCGTCTCGAAATTACGTTGCGCTTTTCACTCCAATTCACCCGTTCGTCCATCCGCCGGTGTTTAAGCAGCGCAAATCAGTGTTTTCCGAAATACGGGTCGCGACCCTTTACTAGGTGACACGACACGAGGGCAGAGGTAACGCAGGAAGCATCCAGTTCATAGACGGTAAACCTTCTTCTGTGATCTAGCACTTTTTATTGGGCCTTTATAAAATAGCTTCTGAAACGTTTTCTTTTTTGGGGCCGTATGGATCGTTGTTGCATTCAAATGGGTCGCGAGACAACGTTACTGAAAAACATCGGCGTAGAATATCGCCAAAGACGGGAGCAGATCGAACGGGTGATGGCCTCCTTTCCCTAGCGAGTTTGTTTGTTATCACTCCCTCAAGCCAAATATTTTGATACCACTAGTCCATCAAAAATGGGGAGTTGGCACGACTGAAAACTAAGGGTGATATTTGAAAGATGCTAGATTACAGGAATAGTCTACATTTTATATTTTTAATGACTTCCTTTGTATAAGTACTAAATTTACTTTTATAGTACTTTTTTTTGGGAATTAGTTGCTATTCAAAATAGTTTGTGATTTACATTTCGTTTTCGAAATATTATAATTTAACAATGTAATGAAACGTGACTTTTCACAAAAAGAAAAAATGCGTCAATTAAATATGAAACTTTATGCAAAGATAGTGGGAAAGAGAAATTAAGGCGTAGTCCATTTTGGTGCCAATCCTTCAAGTAAGAATAGCAATCTCACGCGTGAAATGACTCTGAATTTAAAAAATACTTGAACTGTTTCGTAATATTATTCCGAAAAGTAAGAAATATTTTAAGATTTTACAACTAATTTTAAAACTCGTCATTCTATGTAAAAAATCTATTAAAAACAGTTCTATTATTGTTACTAGTTTTATGTATTCTCCAAAGCGTTGCCCTTAAACTAAACTTCTAGGCTGATTATCGATGGTTATAAATATTTTTAATTATCAGTCAAGATTTTAGAGATTGCTTTTAGAGTTTTCTGGATCTTTTGCGATGAAGTCTATGACGTAATTTTATTTATCCATTTATTCTTTCAACTCAATCACTTTTACGTATCGATATCCACAAAGGCATCTGTTGCTTTAAAGTCTCTCGAGTTTTAAAATCCACCAAAAGGTATTTTATGGGGAGTTAACGCCAAAATGGGACATATTTCGTATGCAGGTCGTTCGCAGGAGACGTGCATCCCATCTTACTCAGGCAATGATGGAAGACTCTTAACATGATTGGATGCTGAAATTCCGTGGGAAAGGTGGTTTTGCGTGAGTTACTACTAGAGCCGTAGGTTATCGCTGCAGAAACCTGAAACTAATTCCAATTCATCACGTTTAAAAGTGGATTTCGTTACGGCATAATATATTACATGGTGGTAAAACAATTATGTTTGTAATTTCTGAGAAAATCCTATTAACCAAACATTTCACATCGAAATATACAATTTATAGCGATAAACAGTACGCCACGGATTCCCCGAGTTTTACCTGTGTGTGTTTATACATAAATTGTATATTTCGATGTGAAATGTTTGGTTAATAGGATTTTATACATACACATATATATATTCACGCTATTCACCTATATATTTACGTAAACAGCAAATGGATGATGGCACATTGTTACAGCACTTAGTTTATGCGTGTTGATGGATCAGTTTTGAAGTCATCTCTCCTATGTTTTTGCACCTCGCTCAAATTCTCAGTTTCCCAGTAACTCTTCAAAATCCACTTACGTTGCCCAGATGTCAAACGATTTTCCGCCATTTTATTTGATGACTTACCCATAAAGCAATGCTTGGAATTAAACAATTGAACTTGGTTGCAACTGGATGCCAACCCTGATATATTAGAGTGTTTTTGGATGTTATATATCTACTAATTTATTATGTACGGGTATGTTAAATCCTATGACTGGAGCAATTTAAATTAAAATCCATGAAGCAGTTTTTGAGTTACTTCATTAATATGATATATTTCTATAAAAGACAACACCCTAGTTAACAATGAGAGTCTATTAGATTCTCTATCTCCAAGCACTTACAGCAGTAAGCATACAAGGCCAAAGATAGCAAATCATTACAGACAAACAGTCTTCTAACTATATTTTTACACGTTCAAATCAAGATTTTATACATTTTTGGGATGCTCTGTATATAATCTTTTCCTTTCTTTCCCATTTTTTGCGTCATAGCGAGAATTAACAGCCATGCAATATTAAATTCCTTTAACTCAACAAGCGCGCTTCATGCATCGTTCGTTCCATTTTCCATCTGTAGGTGAGGAGAGAAAAAGGTAAATATTTAATTTAAGTCGCATCAACGGAATTTCAACTCTCTCGCGTGTTGCCTGAGTTTCTAACCCTGATAAACTTAAATAAGATGACAAAAAATCCTCGGGGACATCAGAGAGATAAAATCCAGATGGCACCCTTTTATTATTTTCTCCATTACCGAAACGAAACTAAAAAGGGCTTGGGGCTAAGCGAGCAGCACTTATATTTTTTTCTTTTACAACAGCAGCAAGGGGAATGGAGCAAAGGGAGGGAAAGTCGTGCCCCTTCTCTCCATGAGAAGTTTATAATTATAGAAGAATCAACATTATTTTTAAATAAAGTTTTCTTGCAAAAGAGAAGAGGAGGATGTAGAAGGGTAAGCGGAAATGGATCGTTTGACCACCGGAAGGGTAAATTCTGTCAATGCAGCTACTCCTAAAAATGTTTAATTAACTACCTTAGAGTCATCAAGTCAAATTATAATTTACATTTTAATTATTAATTTTTAATCAGCGGTTAGACTGTTGAATCAATGTAAACAGAATGAGAGAAACTATTTTTTTTTCGAGGTAAACTTTATTAATAAAAAAATGTCAGCCCAAAAAGAGAAAGCGGACTCTTGGGACAGGACCTCAAATGTTGACTTTTTTACAGTAATGTCTCAGCTCATTTAGATTTAAATAGAGGAAATAATAGTTTCTCTCTTTTCGAAACCTAAAAAATACCGTCGGGATCTCTTTTAGTTGCATTAATTATACATTAAATAATCTGGATTAATTTTTCACGATGTATGCTACGTTTTGCTATGTAACTGAGGGTTGGAGATTTAAAAAATTAGAGAATTACTTCTGAAATCTCGAAATTTAATCAGTGCTTCAGCTTCTGTACGTATTTTAATTATTATTCCCTTTGGAGAATAACCGCGCGGTTGTAATCCCGTTAGCGGCATCCCACAGCGTCACCCGCATGTGTTTTGGCTGTGTTGTGTGTGTGTGAAGAGAGGCAAGTACAGCCTTCTGTCCTTCCGAGGTGATGTAGAGCCATGTGGTACACGTCCACAGTCTCGCAAGAGCAGGTTAATGCAGGCAACTAGTTTTCCCTTATTTCGCCTTCCTCTCCTGTGTGTCCATGTCCTGATGCAAATTCCCTTCTGCTGATGTGTGCGCTCCAGTATCAGGAAGGTCGTCAGGGTGTAAGGAAAACTTTGCCCGAATTCTAGCAGGGTTTAAACCCGAGAGATGTACATAACGGAAATCGATACCACCGAATCTGCTGAATTAACAATCATCGTAGCAGGCGTTGCGTGACCAAAAAATAATTTTGGAAGAATCCCATGCTTTCGTGTCGTTACTGTAGTATCCTACCACTTAATTTTCATTTGTGCAAGATGAAATTACCGATTTCGAAACTTGGTCTCAGAATCCGTTAAGTCCATGATGCTTACCATGCTTGAGCGAAT
The DNA here is from genome assembly GCA_028673005.1 of Tanypteryx hageni. Lineage (NCBI taxonomy): Eukaryota > Metazoa > Arthropoda > Insecta > Odonata > Petaluridae > Tanypteryx > Tanypteryx hageni. The sequence continues at coordinate 97,830,367 of CM054113.1, read as the reverse complement.
CCTAATCTATTTTGGCGCAATAACTCGTTCCAAATATGGAAATAGGACAGCTATCGTTTAAAAAAATAAATCGATGAATGCTAAAAAAAATGCTAATGGAGTGTGTTGTTCTTCGCTATTCATTTATTTTGTATGGGCGGAAAGACAAAACAAAAAGTACGTTTAAAGCCAATGTTAAATCCGTACGCTTGAGACAATTCCCGAATAGGACACATTACCGTTTAATCGGGACTTGATTAACACTTAGACTACACCTACAAAGCCGAATTACCTTTTTAAAAGTTTACTTGTTGGATGTTCTCTAGGACATGTTCCAACTGCCAAACAAGTTGGGATGACGCTCGAAGAGGGAATGCTAAAATGTTATCGCGAGAACTTCATACTTTGGGTAAGTGGCTCGCCTTATGAACGGTGCTAAGTTGGAAAATGCCGGTCGTGCCTAGGAGAGAAATATACGAACCCTCCAACTTTGTCTGCGTTCAATCCCAAGCCGAGAGCTTGCTTGGCTTTTAAAGGGCGTTCCTTCACGTCCGTTATAAGGTTCTCGATGGAATTAAATTATTGACTTCGGCTGACGGCGGAGACACTATAAAAACATCGTTATTTTCGCTAACAGGACGGTAAACTGGTTTCCTGATTTTTCGTAATAACTGTAGCCGCATGAAAAAACGTACGAAGACCTTAAGCCTGGAAACGTGCAAAATTAATGTTTCTTCTATTTATTTCAAAGGCCATATGAAATTGTCCAACACAATAGTATCGACCAACACAATAGTTTCGAATATGAATTTTTATGAATACACAAAAGTGGAACGCAAAATTTAATATTACGAATTCATTTTATATTTTATCATAACTGTAAACCTTTCAGTTTAAATTCAGAGATATTTATTTTCAGTATGAAGAGGTCGCCAAGTTAACTAATAATCTGCATCAATCATAACTCGCATACTCTGTTTTTTACCTCTATTTAATTCACTTGGAATTCTTTTTAAAAGTTTTATTTATTCATTTGTGTATGATTCAGCTGAGGCAAACAAATATTTCATATTTTGTTGAAATAAGTTAGATTGACATTTATTGGTCATATATTAATTATTATTGTATTTAACTGTAAGTTATTCATATTTTAAAATATACGACGCAGTGCTCAGTATCTCGTTAAAAGATTTTTATTCGTAAATAGTTAATTTTAAAAATTTCATTTTTAATAATTTTCGTGCGCGCAAAAATTTCTCATTGCGGTAAAATTAATAACAATATTTTGAACTTTGTGATTTTTGCTTTAAATAATATGTATTTTTAAGTTCATTATAATATTAAACTCAATATATTTTCATGAAGTCAATTCTTACAATTCTGTTTATTCGCTTGAGTTATTAAATATATTTTTCATGGATATGTGATCTAAAATGAAGGATTATGGATAAATTTTAATTATCAAATTAAACCAGGAGAAATTAGCTTGAGTCTATGAATAATTAATAGAGGATGATACTATTCATTCCAAACAAAATGAAAGCAGACACCGAGTACATACTCAGATGGCTGAATTATCATCATCTGTTAAGTAAGGGGACATCAAAAGCACAAAGGTATTAAACTGGCCGCAGAACTCTAAATGTGTCAAGAAGATTATCGTTGTTGGGGTCTTCGGGTTAACTCTCCCATCCCTCCTCTTGACACATTAAGTGGAACTCCGGCAACATGATGCCTTTATGCGATCGATGACCTGCTTTCTTATTGTTTACGATAGCTTAACTATCCAAAGAGATGCTGTATATATTTTATGGGTAAAAAATAGACGATTATCAGCCGTGGCCGAACGGTATGCCGACGGACGTTATGCCGAATGGACGTCGTATGGATTACATATCCTTTATAATATTATATGCTACTGGTGGTATAAATTTACCGTGAAATTGTTTATAAATTGCTTATTAACATTCCCCACCAATCCCACCCTGTCCGCATAACGCCCTATTGGCATTAAGTTCGTTCGGTATAACGTCCGTTCGGCATAACGTCCGTCGGCATAACGTCCGTTCGGCATGCCGTCCGTTCGGCATGCCGTCCGTCGGCATAACATCCGTTCGGCATACCGTCCGTCGGCATACCGTCTGAGTACCATTACCAGCAGACTATGTCTACCCTCACAGAACTATTTTTATTTTCATAACTATCAATATTTTAATTTGGCGAGACGGTAGTAATCCATGTACTACACTTCAGAGTGGTTGCGAGAATAACAAGTGAGGGAAGAATTGCAGAGCAAATTACATATGGCGTTTTTTTCTCGTTTTGGGATCATGGCGTTATCATAAGATAACATCTTTGGTTGAGATCAACAGCCTCATAATATATTTTATTAATTCCCTTTAAAAGTATTATATCAATGCTATGTAATAACATGTTTCTCATTTAAAAGCATTGGACTCGTCGGTATAGCAGTGTTATTTCCCATTGTTAAAAATTGGTAATTTTCCCCTCTTTTTTGGATTAAAAACAAATGTACGCTTTCATTCGACAATGTTTTGAATTTTGTTTTTAAAAAATATAAACCTCAGTCTTACAGTTACAGAACCATTTATGTTCCGAGCATCTATTTTAATTTTACCTAATTTAACAAATGAAAATTTATAATGCCCTGTACCGATATCCTGCTTTTCTTATGAAGATAGAATTGAAACAAAGTGGCTGGAAAAAGACATCGATTACTCCTCAGCAACTAATCTTAGATCAACCAAATGTGTATCAATTGTAGTCCTTATGTAGACTCCTTAGCAGCTAATACTAGATCAACCAAATTTGTATCAATTGTAGCCCTTATGTAGACTACCCTAACCTAAATATTTGGCCAAGTTGCAGGATTTCAGAGATATTTCCAGAACAGACGGACGGACAGACAAACCGAATACATAATCAATTTTTTGTCAAAAAGCGCCAAAAAACGCTAAAAAATTGCGAGAAAGAGTTCAACTTAGCGTTTAGATTACAACTGCGGGTGATATCTGAAGTAAAACGCGTTAGAATAAACCCGTTTTAGAGGAAAGGCGACGATTTCTTCTAAATTTTATGGAATGACGCAAGACTCGGATCTGAACGTCTTTTGAAAGGACTGGAAGAGGACGTGAGAGAGAGAGAGAGACAGAGGAGCAATATGGATCTAGGAGACAGGGATCTGCTACAGTCATAATTTTATGGGGACATGATTTTCAAGGAAATAGGAGTGAAAAGTTGATACGATATGGAGTTTATAGACCTAAAAGAAGACCTCAGGTTGAGAAAACCCCTAAAGATAAGATGAAGAGATAGCAGAAACGAATGTTTCAACAAAACTTTATAAATAAATTCCTAGAGGAGTGTGAATACGAATTTGCAATTTTTGGGAATGGCTCAGATGCTACTGTAAGATAAAAACGAGTGAGTTCACTATCATTTAATATTCAGCATAATCATCAAAGTAATCATTTCTTTATTAGAAGAAGCGTGGATGAAAATTTACGCACGAGTCTGCATTTTATGGATAAAATAAAAGCGGAGATAAGTTTTCACAAATGCATGAAAGGTAGGAGTTGAAGATCATGGAGAGAGTAAAAATCTCCGTAAACAGCAGAAATATAACAAAAATGAAATTAAGGAGGCGGAGGTGATACCGAGAGAGCAAATAATGAAGGTCTTAGTAGTTTTCGATAACCAAGATACGAAATAAAGAAAGATAAGAAATAGAACACAGAAAGAAAGGTATTCTACCATAGAATGGGAGGAATCACAGCTGTTTCTATTGATGATTCATAAGAATTGAATACTCGAAGCACTCTAGCTTTCGCAACAACATAGTTTTTACCGGTCATATTAATATTTATGCAAATAGCTAGCGAAAAAATACACGAAGCATAATTTTTGCAAAAATTTTCGTATTACGGTCATCGAGATTATACTCCATTCGATAAAATAAATCTCTCTATAATATAAAATCGTAATGGTCATCATGGTGCGTAACGTTCACTCAGATATAAAAATCCTAAAGGAACCAAAAGATACCTTTAGAAACTCTTATTATGAGTCATGAAATTGTAATATAATTTTAATTATTCTGTTAATAATAATGTATTTGGTATCTGGAAATATAAATAATGAAAATATAATTAATAATAATGACATTTGTTTAGATAGTTGCTAACTATTTTAATATACTTGTTTACATCGTTGCTATCAATCTTATATTATATAACCGTAATCGTGGTCATAGGCGAACTTTTTGGTAGGTTGGTTATGGCCTATTGGGAAGCTTATATCTTCACCGCTGTTTGGGCTATTTTCGTCATCTATAATTTATAAAGATGCGGAAATCTCCCGTTCTTTAACGGTACTAAATTCAACAGGAAAGATTAAATACATTCTTTTTTCCGACACCGCTGCACTCCATAAGAAAAGCATTGGAATCAGTTTCGGGCATTATAAAATCGAATTTTAAAATTAGTTAAAATCAAGATACGAAGTCAGGACCTAAACGGCTGCGTTGAAAAAAGAAAGTAGTTCATTTTGGTTACGGTGAAAATTCAATTATGTTCAGAATTTCCCGGGAAATCCGTTTTTAATACGCAAAAAGTAGGGATGCACACGGGTTTCCTGTTGTACAAAAGTGCTTTTCGTGAAATTCGCCGTAGTATAGTCGTATACTAATGCATTTGCTTTGAAATCAGAAAATTATTTTTTCCTTATATTGTGGTAGCCCTGCCTTGTAGATCCGTTCTAAACCTGTTCATTTCGTTTTGTCATTCTATACTCGCCCTGCAAACGAAATTTCTTTGAAATCGGTTTAGAGAATAACTTCGAAGTTTGCAGTTATAAAAAAATTCTAACCTTGAGTTTGCGGTAGCCCTGTCTAGTCAAAATGGTTGAAATATGCTGTTTTAATTATTTATTTATATGAAGATTATATATACAATATTTGGTTAAAATCCATGCGGTCGGTTCTCTAAAAATACGTGTAAAATAATAATTATTTTACTTTTTACTGTGGTAGCCCTGCTCGTTAGCTCCGCTTTATACATCCTGATTTTATTGTGGTATGTTGTCCAAATCTGATATACAAAATTTTATTGAAATTCGTTCAGCCAATTCCTTCCAAATCCTTAATTACTGAAAGAGTATAATTTGTAATTTTGGTACCCCTGTTTAGCTGATTCGGTCTAAATATGCTAATATGGTTTTGCATATAAGTGTACATTATAAATATTAAATTTGGTTAAAATTGATGTGGACAATTTAACACAAAAACTTGTAAAAAATAAATTTTTTTATTACTTGTATTGTGGCAGCCCATGTTTTGATATGTATGCTAAACATCTTGATTTTGTTTTTATCTGTTGTACACCTCTTTTAGACAAAATTTCGTTGAAATCGGTTCTGCAAATTCCTTCCAAATTTATAATTAACGAAAAGTTTAATTTTGCAATTAAGGCACCCCTGCTGAGTCGATTCGGTCAAAATATGTCATTTTGGTAATGTATTTATGTGAAAATTGTATGAACTAAATTTGGTTGAAATCATTTCAGTTAATTCCTCCCTGATATATGCGTACGGACGGACGGGCGGATGGACATCACGAAGATAATAGTGCTTTTCAGCATTGACGAAAAGCACTAACACGGTTTTCCCGTGGTACAGAAATGCCTTTCGTCAAATTTGCCCTAGTATAATCGTAAAGGAATGCCTTTAGAACATGTTTCAGATTATAAATACCTTGGAAGCATCATAACAAGAAAAGCAAAATGTATGGATGAGATCAGGACTAGAATAGGAAAAGCAAAAGAAGCTTTCAGAAGAAATAAACACCTACTTACAGGGATAATAAGGGAATACGCAAGAAGTTCATAAAATGCTATGTATGGAGTATAGCTTTGTACGGGGCAGAAACATGGACGATAAAGAAAAATGACATCAAATACTTGGAAAGCTTTGAAATGTGGACTTGGAGGAGAATGCTGAAGATAAAATGGACAGATTGGATGATAAACGATGAAGTGCTACGAAGAGTAGGAGAGAAGCAAATGATTATGTAGTTCTCGATAGTGCGGAGAAATCAAACCTATTACATCAACACTTTCAGAAAGCTTTTACTTGTAATGACGATGAATGTGAAACTCCTATTCCTATGCATCAGGGCGACTCGATAAAGATTTATTTTCCGAAAATGGTATCGCGCTCCAACTTCATTCAGTTAAACCAAATAAATCTCCTGGGCCGGAGGAAATACCCGCGCGAGTATTGAAAGAGTTAGCTTATGAAATCGCGCCGTATTTGAAAATTATATTCGATAAATCCATTACGGAAGGTGTCGTTCCTAAAGATTGGAAGGTGGCACGCGTTACGCCCATCCATAAGGGTGGCGACAAAGAGAACCCCGAAAATTATAGGCCAATTTCCTTAACTTTATTATAGTGCAAGATACTTGAGCATATAATCTTTAGTTCTGTAATGCGCTATTTAGATAGTCACTCATTGCTTAGCGGATTCCAGCTCGGATTCCGGAGAGGTAGATCATGCGAAACGCAGTTCGGCCTGTTCGTGGATGATTTGTTGCGATGCGGAGAGAAAAATACTCAGTTCGATGCCACATTCATTGACTTCAGGAAGGCGTTTGATAAAGTATCTCATAAGAAATTAATTGCGAAGTTAGGACAATATGGTATCAATCCTAAAATTGTTAGTTGGGTGAGAGACTTCCTCTCGAATAGAGAATAGATAGTTGTCATCGATGGGAAATACTCGTCCCCCGTTCAAGTTGCGTCGGGTGTTCCTCATGGAAGTGTATTGGGCCCTCTACTTTTCTTAATTTATGTTAATGATATCTGCTCGGTAGTTTCTAGTAAAATTAGACTTTTTGCCGATGATACCGTTCTATATAAAGAAATAAAAAACCAGGAGGACAATCAGTCGCTGCGTTAAGACTTAAGAGCCATCTCAGTGTGGTGCAAAGAATGGCAAATTAAAATAAATTACTCTAAATGTGCCGCAGCTACGTTTTGGAAAAGTAATAACATAGAAGTAGGTTTCGAGTATAAAATAGATGGAATAAATATTCAAGCAGCTGAGTATGTAAAATATTTAGGAGTAACCATTTGTCGAGATCTTTCGTGGGTCATGCACATTCGTCGAGTTATAGGCGCGGCCAACAAGAAACTGGCTTTCAGAGGTAGAATAGTACCGAATACTACAGAAAAAGTACGTGAAACATATTACTTATCACTGGTTAGACCGCAAGTGGAATACTCCTCATGCGTATGGGATCCGTACGAGAAGGGACATATAATTCAATTAGAAAGTGCAGCGCAGAGCAGCCAAATTCGTAAAACAAAAGTACAAACATAAGGAAAGCGTCACCTCATTATTGAGGGATTTGAACTGGATACCACTGGAGGATCGTAGATTGCACTCAAGGTTGCGGTTTCTGGAGGAATATAGATCGAAATGTCTAAAAGACGAGATAGTAGGAATAATTGAAGCACCAACGTATATAGGTAGGAACGACCGTGACTATAAGATACGTGAGATCGATTGTAGGACGGAGCGTTATTTAGGCTCGTTCTTTCCGAGGACAATACGAGATCACAAAAGAAAATTTCAACTTGCGATAGACAATTTTTAGGTAGGTTTTGGTGCATTGCACCCCCTGCCACCCACCAATTAGGTAAATTGCAGGGTAACATGTAGATGTAGATTTTAAAGACTATTAGAAAGAGGAAGGCAAACTGGATTGGACATTACCTGAGGAGAGAGAGAGTATGATTAAAGACGTGTTAGAAGGAAAACTAGACGGAAAAAGGGTAGGTAGGTAGGAAAAGGTTTCAGCTGATAGACAATTTGAAAGGGAAAGAGAGTTATCAAGATATGAAGAGGACAGCGGAAAATAGGAGTATATGGAAAACCAGGTTTAATCATGAATAATCACGGACCTGTCTACGGACAGACTACCTATGATGATGATGTGACATTATAAATACTAAATTTCGTTAAAATTGAAAATTCAACACAAATACATGTAAAAGGAATTTTTTTATTACTTTGATTGTGGCAGCCCTGATTTCTATATCTACACAAAACGTATTGATTTTGTTTTTCTGTTACACACCTCCTTCATGCAAAATTTCCCTGAAATCGGTTCGGCCACTTCCTTCCAAATTCACAATTACCGAAAAGTTAAACTTTGCGATTTTGGCACCCCTGTTGAGTCGTTCCGGTTCAAATGCATCACTTTCGTGATTATTTTATGTGAATATTCTACCTACCAAATTTGATTGAAATCGGTTGAGCCAATTCTTCCCTGATATATGCGTACGGACGGACAGACATCACGAAGATAATAGTGCTTTTCAGCAATGACGAAAAGCACTAAAAACGCGACTTTTAAACAACGAGAATTTTCAGTAACCATGGCCACCTCATTTGAGTGAGTGGTTATATAGGGTGTATATTCGCGAACCCCTTGACGATACTACGTCATTTCGTTTGTTTACATGGATTTCAAAATTTTTGAAGAATCAGTGAATCTTTCCCCTTTGAATTTAAGAACAATTTTATTCGTTATTGTATCATCGTTTAAAAAATTAATTAAATTTATTTATTTAAGCCAAGCGAAAAACATTTTAAACAATATAAGATTAAAATAGAGCCTCTTGACGATATTACGTCATTTTGTTTGTTTACATTTATGTTGATTTATGTCTTTTTGTTGAGCCTGGTTGAGCCTGTTTATCCTGTATCATTTACGAAGAAAGAACTTTAAAATAACTTAGCAAGGTCAGCTATTTTTAATTATCACATCACTTTGAAAATTAAAAAATTAAATAAAATAAAAATGAAATTATACTTATCCTCAATACAAATACAGGTTAATAATAAATAGAATCTTCTGTTCTATTTACGAAGAAAGAAGTTCACATCTTTTGTCAAATAAATGTGTCTGATCAAATGAATTATTTTTTTAAATCAACTTAATGTGGCAGCGAAGCGTGACAGGTTCTCTAGTATTAATCTATTCTTAGGATTAGTTTATCCTGACGTGTGCTCTGTGTGGTTTTTTGTTCATAATTCTTTATTCTTTAATTTCTTTTCGTCTATGTTATTTATTTGTTGTTTTTTGGTGTTTTAGTTTGTTTATAGTTATTTATTATTTAATTTCGGTTTGTCTTTGTGTTTAATTTGTTAGTTTTTGGTATTATTTCTTTGCGTTTCGTCTCTTGACATTTTTCTCTGCACAGTTTCTCTTCACAGTTTTTGTTACTTCGTGCGTAATATGTACCTACTATTTTTTATCGTCCTGTGTGGGTCTTTGTTCATATCTCTTTATTCTTTAATTTCTTTTCGTCTTTGCGGCTCTTTTGTTGCATTTTGGTTTCATTTCTTCCATCATCTCTCGACGTTTGACTCTTCACTTTTGTTTGTTCGTCTTGCTTAAAACGTTTTATAATTAAACCAAAATTGATTTATTTGGACTATTTAAGGATTCAAAATGGATGAACGTAGTTGTGAAAAAGTTTCGAAAAGTCGGTCTATATATAAACCAAAATAGACCAATTTTTTAACATGGTCAACTTTATGTAGCTATATTCAGAGCAAAGTCACGTCAGGGTGTGAAAATACAAATAACTGGAAATGATAATGGAGCAGAAAATCAAATAATTAATAATGTATTTTATAATGAAGTGTTAAATTAAATGTCTTTTAAATTTATAATTTTTGTTAATCTAATATATTATAACCGCTGCCTCTGCGTCCATGCCTGCGTCTGAAGCCTTCCGGCATGAACGCAAATAAACCGGGAACGGTCGGCTCGATTTCGACAAATCTTTCGCCTGAATATTCGGCGCAAACTCCTACAGGTTTTAAGTGAGTAGTCGTCCCCCGGAAATGCATGGGTTCGATACCAGAATAGCTTTCGTTTTTGCATTTGATTAACACGTAATCGGTTAGAATACGATGACTTTGACTCGATATTTATACCATTTAACTCAGAAAAAAATGAAAATTTTTATTCTTAGCGCGAATTCTGTTGTTTAGTTCCTGTTTGCTCATATTTTAAGTTTATTTTAGAATTTCTCCAGGTTTTCGACATTTCAAAAAAGAGGTTGCTAGGGTAGCCGGCATTGTTCATCTCGGATTTTTGCATTGTTAGACTGGGGTTTCAAGAGCATTTGCACTAACTTTGCAATAAAACGCGTGAAGGACAGAAACAGATTAAGTATCGAGTGACGTCACCTACCAGTATAAACGCAAATAAATCAAGAACGGTCGGCTCAATTTCGACAAATCTTTCGCCTAAATACTCGGCGCAAACTCTTGCAGGTTTTAAGGGGGAAGCCGTCTCCCGAAAGGGCATGAATGGTGTGAGCTATACAATTATTTTAAGAGGGGCAATAAAAGTGGTTCAACTAATAACACTCTTTGTATCAATTTTTTGTCATAGGAACTATCGCATTGGGTCACTTCACGTAAGGCTCTCTAGATGTTTGCAGGAAGTACTGCAACAGGCCCCTAGTTCGTTATTAAAAATTAAATGTACATTCCGTATAAAATACATCCATTAAACTCATAATCAGAACATATTCCCGTTCAACTAATCTAAATTCAATAGGTACATGGTAGGAACTAAGAAACAGCGAGCAAAGGGTGACGAGCCTCAACCTCAGCGAGCAGGCGGCTTGCCCCCTAATAAATTTATATAAATAGCTAAATTATAACAGCAGTAATTATGTTAACAAATATAAAATTGCCGTTTTAATTATATAAATTATATAAAACATTTTATCGATAGATACTAATATAGGAGTTATCATTTATGCCATATGGAATTTTCAAAAATTTAGTTGCGTGCATTAGATTTTACTCGCGCTTAATTTACTACTAAATTCTATTTAAATAATAAATAAAATTTTGGGTAGAATAATTTATAAGGTAACTCGACCCAATATGGCCTATCTAAGCTTTATTAATTTTTTAAGCATCTTTCCAAAATGCTGAAAGTAAAACTAACATAATGTACTCTTAGACTGTTTATTTAAGTAAACAAAATTTTTTTACAACTATAACGCTTCAACATAGAATTACTGGTTAGCATTTTTGCAAAACCTTACTGTTAGGCCATATTAGGAACATATGATCTCAATATGGCATATTGGATTGTTGTTCAAAAAATAAGAGAACAAGAATATGAAATATTTATCAAATACTTGTATCAAAATTCGAATGCTTGATTGCTAAAAATGGTTACAATAAATTGTCGGTAGGCAAAAATAACTAAAATATGAGAGAATGAATGTCAAGATTCTAATTTTATACAGGTCAAAATCTTAAAATTGTACCACCAAAGATGTAGGCATATGAGGTCAAAATTTAATTTAAATAAAGAAATTAACAACAAAATGAGATCTAAAATCATTCAAAAAATTCATTGTCATTATTTAAGGCTCACAAAATGGGCAATATGGCCTACATAGGCCGTATTGGGGAGACTTGGACTAGTAAAACATATTCCGTTGGAACCACATGATATCTCAATGAATTGCCAAACCAATCACGCCTCTAATAGTAGAGACAATTATCTTGTAGAATGCCTTAGGTCAAATTAATTAATTAAATTTTACCTGTACAAGCAATGACTTAACCAACGTCTTGAAATTAGATGCACGTAACCACAAACGCTGGTCTCAAACAAAACACTCCAGCAAATTCAGTCAACTGAGCGCGTCCAGCGAAATTCCATATAAACACAGTTATTAGCAGTCTATCGATATACTGCAACCACCATCTATCAATTTTGTCACATAGTACGTTCAATACGACGATTAGGCCATATTGGGGAACAGGCCATATTGGGTCTAGTTACCTTATTGTTCTTAATTTTATTAACTCACCGAGATAACTTAAAGCACGTGCCTAAAGCATTTACCGTGCGGTTCGGCAAATAATTTCTAAAATTGAATAAAAAGAAGCCATCAATATTCCGTAATCGATTTTCAGAAGCACATTTTTCCGAAGAACTCAAAAAACACCGTCCGCTGACAATTCACGCCTAAATGCTTGCGTTGATACATTTCGGCCATTTACGCATAGATAGCTAGATGCACTCAACCCGCGTAGCGCAACGCCCGTCACCATTCCAGTATTAAATTCGATTTATAGGTTACCTGTGGATACACTGAAACTGTAAAAGCCCTCCTTAATATTTGACTGCGCCGTTGAGAATAACCTAACGATCGAAAAAAATGACTCGCTCGTAAAAATACACCCGGGGGACGTTTGGTCTTCGGATATTGCGCTTTAAAAAAGAGGCATTTCGCCATAATGGGTATTAAGGGCCGGCTCGAGATCGAACTTTCTAGATATTCAAATCGATATCTCATCTCTGAGCGTATACGTCCTATTCCATATGTAAAATCAACCCGGTTTCGGAATGGCCCCTTCGGGAAACTTGAGACGCCTTGCTCAGGACTCTTTCGTCGTCTGCGTCGAACCGTATTGCCTTAGGGATGCTCAATGAAGGCCGACCTAATTGTTATTCGCTGCTCCGACCTACTTAGGCGTCGAAAAGTTTATACTCGGAAACAAAAAACTCCAAGAGGTGTGAAAATTCTTAACATTTTTTCCTTAGCATAGCGCTTTATTTCGCATTTCGGAAGACTGCCATTTTTTCAGGATCACTATGTGTATATATATATATATATATATATATATATATATATATATATATATGTGTGTGTGTGTGTGTGTGTGTGTGTGTGTGTGTGTCCCTTTCACGCCATGAAAAGAGCATAAACCCCGGGAAAGCTTTGGCATCCATATGTCAGTCCATAACGCTAAATGGTCGAACTTTCCGAAAAAAAGTCGGGCTAAAAATAATGAGAAGGCGTCTTTAAATGGCGAATAAACCCCATCCATTTATAAATATGAAAACAGATCCACTCGGTCAGAGAGGAACGTCTGGGAAGCGGCGGCGTGAAAACAAAAGCTGCAACTTTTAAACTCTCGCGTTCTTGGGCGGACAATTGCTATGAAAAATAGAATACCGAATGAATGTCGAACGAAAATATTTCGAGCTAGTTTTTTGAGTAGAGAAACTCGGAAGATTTTAATGAAATAATTCGGGGCTCTTATGATGTAACCGCATGTTTTAGCGTCGTCCGCTGAACCAATTGAGCCACCGCGACGGACTTGCCCTCTTTTTACTAGAAACGTGCTTTCCAGAGCTCCCTCTGTCTCCCTAAAGACTCACGCAGTCTGCTACCGAGATTCGCGACCGATGGGATTTTCCATTGCGTCGCTGGAGCGAGAGTAAAATTTCTGTGGTGAACATCGAGATAAGAGAAGCAATGGCTACTGTAATCATGCATAACGTGTTGTAGCTATCTGAGTTGTTTTGTACTATTATTACAATTTTCTTTTAGTTACTTTCTGTTTTGTTCCAGAAGTCGCTGTACCCTAATATGTTAAGACTCACAAATTAAAACACATAGGTTATGTGTATAGCGTATAGCTCATTTGTTTTTATCTTTATTGTTATACTTGTGGTTTATTTGTTTTATTTATTAATCAAAGCTATTTATAATAATCAAGAAAATTAGTATGACTGCCCCGTAAATCCCTTTATGCCAGGATACAGTGAGCTACGTATAATTGTGATTAGGAGAGTTTTTCATAGTGTCGCTTTTTTAAGATGAAGATGAGTGACCAGAGTTCCTTTTAAATATGGAAATGCGTTTTATTTTTGCTTCTCAATCTTAATAACTGGGGATAAAGGACACCCTGTACAATATTTGTTGTATTTCTTGTTGAAATTTGATTTCCCACGCGTAACCAGCTTGTCAACTATTTCCAAATCTATGCTGGGTTTTCGTGGAAAGGGTAATTGCTTCTTCGTAGACGACTGTCGATTTCAAGAGGAGCTATATGGGACAATTAGTCTCGGTACAATAAGAAATGGAAATGGCAGAATGTGTCGTGTTTCTTGGCGGGAGAATTTTATGAATGTGATGTATGCATTAAAGATGAGATGAGAAGAAACGTCTTAACTATTCGAATAATAAAAATACGTGTGATACAAGTTAATAGGTATTACGTTCGTGTGTGCGCATGAGTAAAAGAATCCTTGCGTGGTTCAGAGAGAAATATACAAGAGGCTAATGATATCTTATAAATTTATGATAAAAGTGAAGAGCCAGGAGGTGTGTTGCCGAAATTTTTAATAACGGCTTGTAAAAAATAAAGCAAATTTTGTTAACCAGAGATTTAGTCTTTTTCTAGCGTCATTTTTAGCAGAAATAAAAACAAAATTTATAGGCTTCAACTCTTCATTATCAGGCACTACTACTCTATTTGGCGCATTTCTTTTAATTAATTGTTTTCGCTCTGTCTGCCCATCTGACCGTGTATTTGTCACTGCAATCAGTTAAATTAAAATAGCGTAAGACGCCATTTATTGCGCTGCCAAAGAAATTTGTGTTAGTTCGGTGGATTGTAGTGCGCAGTGTGCCGCGCATGTGAGCATAAACCGTCATGTGCGTCGCGACGGGAAAAAGATTAAAAAAAACGCCGATCTAAAATTATATCGTTAAATCCTTATGTTATGCTGCAAAAAATAACCAGAAAGAAAGCAAAAATTAATTCAGGGATCTAAATTTACACTTCTACTAATTTTTATACGCTGAATCTCCATTTTTTTAAATTACGAGATTAGCAAGAAGAGAGAGAATTTTTAAGATACCATTTATACACGTGCTTTTCCATGAAACCAGCTCTCCTTTCCAATCTTAACGAATGGAAACTCGCTCCTTAATGACGCCGTACATAATTGTCAGAAGAAAACTAAATATCCTCCCAATTTTTAATAATCCCAACGGAATAGACGTTATCATGGAATTAAAGAAAGAGGTGCCTAAAACACTTTTTCAATCAAAATTCCTTTAGGTAAATGCTGCAAACCATATAAAATCATTCTACTGAATATAATATTAAAATAAACCAAAATACAGTCAAATCTCGTCACAACGAATACCGTTATAACGAAAAATTTACTATAACGAAAAAATTTTTAAGCCCCGACCAACTTTCCTTTGTAATAGAGCCTTTTAAGTCTCGTTAGAACGAAATTACTTGTTACGAAAAATTCAGTACAACGAAACCTTTTTGAAATCATCTATGCATAAAATGTTTTTTCTATGAAGAAATGATTCCCTGGGAGTCTTGACCATTCCATATCTCTGTCATTTTCACCTCACCAAGGGCAGGTAAACTGGAAATACCATGGCATCTGCATTTCTGCGAAAATAACAGTTTGTGAATGTCAAGAATATGTTAAACCCTAAATTATATATCTAGACCGAGTGAGATATCTCTGTGGGTGGTTCTGGGAGAAATGTAAGTTGAAAATTTTACAATGTGTGTCACAATCCAACTGCACCCTTGCCGGCATCTTACTTTTCCTGCCCACTATCCCTTCTTGGATAATTCTTATCTTTCTAACGATCCTTTCCCTATGGTCTCCACTCTGCACCACACAAACATCCCCTCCTTCACTAATTAACTAACCTTGAATCTACTGCATTTATGGCTAACGAAGGATTGAAGAAAGGCAGACAGTTTTCGCTGGAGGAAAAAAGAGAAGGCCTGATAGCGGTAGATTCTGTCAGGAAAAAGGGAGATGTAGCAAAAGAGTACGGCATCACACCCTCTACATTATTCACTTTCTTGAAGGATCGTGATCTCTACGATGACATCCATAAGGGTGTTTTTCGTAGTTTCACGATGTTCGGTCCAGAAATATTCCCGTAAGTGGTCCACTCGTTCGGCAAAAAGCGCTAGAATTAGCAAATCTGCTCGGACATGACATTTTTCAAGCAAGAGTTTGGGTGGCTAAACAGATTTCGTGAACGCTGTGGATTTGCATCAAAATTAATCTGTGGGGAGGTAAATGACGTTCCTATAGATAAAGTGAATGAGTGGCGTGCGGGGGAAATCAAAAAGGTGATTAGTGACTACAGTTTTGATGATATTTTTAACGTGGAGGAGACAGGCATGTTTTAGCAGTTGTTGACGAATCGTACACTTGCCGTTAAGGGTGACCGTTGTAGAGGGGGCAAGAAATCCACGCAACGATTGACGGTACTTTTCTGTTGCAATTCATCGGGAACTGAGAAGATGAAGCCGTTAATCATTGGAAAATCAGCCAAGCCTCGTTGCTTCAAAAATGTTCTTTCCCTTCCTCGTGATTATCGTGCTAACCATTGAGCGTGGATGACACACGGCAACTTTAACGAGTGGTTGATAAAAGTTGACACCAATATGAAACGAGCCAAACGTAAAATTTTAATTCTGATTGAAAATTGTGCCGCGCATAATATGCTTCCACACCTAGAAAATGTTCGGATTGAATATCTACCACCGAATTGTACTGCAGTTTTACAACCATTGGATCTTGGCATAATTTGCAATGTTAAAGTCCATTACAGAAACAGAATTTTAAAACAAATCCTTATTGGTCTCAACAACGATGAAGATGATAAAATCGATGTAAAACACGCAATCGATGATTGCTGGAGCTTGGTGGTCAGTAAAATAATCCACAATTATAAAATTCTGGCAACAAATGGGAATTAATCCATTGGAAATGACCAATGACGATACTCAAGAAGAAGTTGAATCGGATGCTGAAACCAGGACACTATGGAAATCATTCACTGCTGTCGCAGGTATTTCGAGCGAAATAGACTTTATGGACTACGTATCCGCAGACAACGATTAACTCGCTACTCATGAATTAACTGATGGCAAAATCATTAAAAGCATTAGGCAATGTGCAAAGACTGAAGGAGCTGAATTTGAAAATGATGATGAAGAGGATGTTGATGCACAAGAGCAGCCTAAAATTTCCCTCACAGAAGCAATCTCGAGTATTAAAAAAGTGAGGCAGTTTCTTTATAGTTGTGGTGATGTTCCGGATGCAGTTTTTTTGCCAGATTAACGCTATTGGTGATTATTTAATGACAAACGCTTCAAAAAGTTTAGTACAATAAAAAATCATAGACTTTATAAAAATAAAAGAAAATTAATTCATAAAAAATAATGGCATTTCATATTATTTGAACTTTCTAGCTATGTATTATTTGTGCTTTCTTAAAATTATGTTGTTAGAAAATAAAATATATTTTAAAAATAAAATTGTTTTACATATTTTTTACCTTTGTAGTTACGCATTTAAATTTTTCTTTATTTATTATAAAGTAAAAATTAAAACTACAGTGGCTTATAAATAAGCAGTGGTACTTATTTGAATGAGTAATTGATCTTGTAAAATAATTTCATGTAGTATTCGTTAGAAAGAATTTTCAGTACAACAAAATTATTCACGCACCCCCAGAAATTCGTTGTCACGGGATTTTATTGCATATCAATTAAGAGGAGATACGCTGCTTTAAAAATAAGGGAAATTAAATATACGGTATTAAGAAAATTTTCTGGGGAGGCACGACGATCCGTACTATAATACATCTCGCAATATAACTGAGTACTCAATCTCGATGGCCCAAATCAATGCGTATATATTTCGTATTATTTCAAATTTCAACTTTTCTGAAAAAAAAAACAAAAACAAAATAGATAAATTAAAACCGACATCGATATAGAGTGAACACGGCGAGTTTCGTTCTAGTTCTCTGCAGAATGCAGAGGGCTAGAGACTATTACCAGGGAACACAACACTAGTAAAAGCTTTTAACGATAGAGCTTCGGAGCTTAAAAACGATCACAAATACAGGTTACCCTAGAGTTACGAGGAAACTAAGCCATCTCTAAAAATCGCATTCCGGTAGACATTTTTCCTGTGCTCCCTAGCGTATAAAAACCGTTGCCTTTTATAACCGCAAATTTTCAAACTAGCGTTAGCTTGAATATTGATATAGTATTGTTTTTATTAGATTCGTATTTTATAAAATTGTGAAAAATTATGAACGCATGGGTACGAAAAATACTCGCCAAGTACGAAGGAGCAGGTGGGTTAAAAGATAAATAGCGAGAATATATAATGAGTGGGTGGAACCGTATGAGGAGGAACCGTCTACAAATTGCTCATTTCACGGATAACATATTTCGTTTTCTGAGGGAGCTCTCATACGACCCTACGCATCCTTTTAGGATTACCAGACTTTTTTCGAACGATGTAGGCTCTTAACATTTTTCGAAAAAAAAAGAAGCAACGAAAGAGGAGCACAAAAGCAGCCGAAATCTCAGCAATGATGATCGTTAAAAGAACTCGCCTGGCATTGGGTAAACTGCCGGTTAAAGAGGCCGGTGGCATTTCCCCTCTTCTCCTATCCTCTACAAGCCTTTGCCTTACTCCTACGCTTTAGGGAGAATTTTAAGTGTCACATTAGCGAAAGGAGACTGCGTGTCTAAAATTCCGCGTCCTTAATACTGCCACGAAAATATCTCGAGAAAAAGGAATCTCGAAGAAAGCCTGTATTTTCCCGAGCGCTTAGCTATATTATAGAAATAAATACTGATTGAATAATCAACTGGGAGATTATTTCTGTAGCGGATCGTTTTGTTTCTTCAATAGCGGCCGAAGAAAAGGAGTATCGAACGCCTTCAATTATGTTCTCGCTGCGATTAAAATCAACGGAGCGAGCAATGTTAAAGGCAGCGGGACATTGTGAAGTATTTGGGCAGGTAATCGCCTACCGCGCGCATAGCAGATCACTCCGAATAGAGGAAACTTTCCCTTCTCCGCTTCTTTTGGTACCCTCTTCACCGAGGTTGGAAGGAGCTGCGAAAATCTAATTCTGCGACAGAAACGCGCCGGATTGGACCACCCACACACCACTCCACCCCCTCAGCCATAGAAGGCGTTTATCGATCAGCGGCAAACCCCTGAAATTTGGCCCCCGTGAAATTAGCGGTTTATGGTTTTTGACCTCTAATAATCTTCTCTGGAAGGTTTTTCGGGCTGCGAGAGATACGTCCTCTCTTTAACGTCTACGTAATTTAATTCGCTTTTGCGAAAACGTAATTTTAACGAATGCTACCTTTCAGAATGATTACCGAGAGAGTGTCCGACGTCAAAGTTTTGTTTATTTCTGCATTTTAAATATATCCTCTTTCAAGTTGGATTTAAGATTATGTAGTTATCAAAAAGGCACACGTATATACATGTCTACACGCGCATCCAGATACATTACATGCCAAATGTTATGACCGCGGTTTTTTTAATATCATGTTTATTAAAAACATTTTTATTATTAGACATTATCTTACATTTACTATACTTTTAGTAATTTTTATATATTATTTTTGGATTTAAAATATATAAGGTCCCATTTCATACATATCTATAATGAAATTCTAGTCATAAAAAATCTTGTTACAGGAACCTATTAAAGGTGTAGTAATACTAACGGTAACTCCTTTGCGGTATCGAATATTTGATTAATTAACACTTGAATTGCTTCCATATTTATTTACACACTTTCACAGGCATGTGAAAATAGGTTCCCACTTTGTTTTTAAGCGTATCTCTGTTATAAGCATTTCAACCCTTAACCGTCGTCCGAGCTTTTTCTAAACAGTGTATCATCTATTTCAAGAGCAGGAACGTGTGATTTCGGAACGACTTCAGTTTATGCGTCGATTTTCACCCGTTGCTCTTTAAATCCAGCGAATCGCCTTCTCGCACGATTTCACCAGAGCATCATTCTTTAAATCCTTCCCGTCCGCTGTGTTTCGAAAGCAGGAGAACAGTACAAGAGACCCTCTATCAGAATTTATCCAATCAGATCCTGGACCTCATTGCTTTGGCATAGAGGTATCGATTTTGTATCAAATTGGAACCCGTTCAATTGTATCAATGTCATCAGCACAGAGACGAAAGTCAGGACCCAAGAGTCACCTGCGCCATTCTTCGGGGAAGGTTCAGAAATGCTTTCCCCTTTACATTTTCCTCCTCCCTCGAGACCCCAAAAAAACCAATGACGATCCAATTTACTCCATGTCATTCCTATTCCTCTTAGAAAAACGAAAAAATAATCGTATTCTTCTAAACTATCCATTCCGAATTTCAATTCTAGAAAGACTTTTTTTCTACTGGGTTCTCTTCATTTTTTCCCTCCAATTCGTCCAATTCTTTTTCAGAAGGAGAAGAAAAAACCCTTCAACAATAAGACCTCCTACACTCCAGAGCCCGCTTTTTTATACAAGGCACTTTCATCCTTACTTATCTGGTTTCTCCAATATATGGAACGTGACGTTCCGTTATCCCTCAGGGAATAGGATACGAGAATTTTTATTGCATTGTTGAGGGATGGACGGGAGAGGACGAGTCTTGACGTCCATTTTACGATAGCACCAGTCAAATGAAGACGCTTTTTCGCGACGCTAATGGATGATGATTTATGAGGAGCATTTGGGGAAACGTTCCTATGCAAAACTTGAGCCTTAACCGGGTTAGGGACGGAAGGGAGAGCGTAATGAGGGCGACGCGCTAAGTTTAGGGGAGGATCTGAATCTCGCTAGACTACCGCTGATCTTGCTCCGTCAAAAAAAAATTCATCTTATTCACACGGATCTTGAGGAAGATGAAAGACGTCCGGTAAACTCTCAAACGAAAAGCGTCATTCAACTGCTCTTCATTTTTTCCTGCTTCTCCAGCACTCCCGGGTCTCTTCTACATTTTCTTATTTTCACACGTTTTCCTCTATTAGTCATTCTCTCATCTCATTCTCCTCATTCATTCTTTTCATTCCCGTTCTCCTTTTCCTTTTTTTGGATTTGATGGAATCTATTTGACCCGAATTAATGTGTTTATTTATCCATCGACATAACTCGACCCGCATAATTCACTCCAGTGCCTATATTTTTTACGCACACTTGGTGGGTTTCGCCCGTTTTCCACGTCTCTCTTCCTGAAGTGTCGTTTCCTCGCCGAAAGATGCGCAAAATTACTCAGCTTTATTTTTTCTCCATGCGCGACTGTCTTTTTTCCTTCTGCGTGTGAAATTCTGCCCACAATCTCTCAAAACAAATGTGCATAAATTTATCAATCTCTCTCCTCCTCTCTTTTTTCTCCATCCCAACCTATATATCACTCCCTTTTCCCCCTCTCTCATTCTCTACCTCTACTCATATATCACATGTACTCTTATTTCTAGTCCTTATCCCCCATCCTTTCCTCTTTTGCTTTCGCTCCCTCTCTCCCTCTCTCTCTCCTTCTCCCTCCCCCTCTCTCCTTCTCCCTCCCCCCTCTCTCCTTCTCCCTCCCCCCTCTCTCCTTCTCCCTCCCCCCTCTCTCCTTCTCCCTCCCCCTCTCTCCTTCTCCCTCCCCCCTCTCTCTCCCTCTCCATTTTCCGTCTCTTCCACCTTTACGTTTCTATCCCCTCCTCCCATCCCTCTCTTCCACCCAAATTAAATATGCAGTGCCTCGTTAACCTTCTCATTTTGACTGCTTTCGGAGAAGTGAAAGTTGCCATTAGTTATCATGCTCGCTCTCCAAAATGCCGCCTCCCCCGCAAAAAGGATGCTTTTTATATCTCCCATCCGATATATAAAAAACGTTTAAATCGCGCTAATTACCCCTCATCGCGAATTCGAATGCTTCTGCCCCGAAATAATACACAGAAGAGGGAGAGATTGGGGGTGAGACGAGGACGGAAACGATCAATTTCAAGATTGAAGAGAATTTTCTCTCGGTGCTGTTGCTTTCGGCTGGTTTTGACTTGTGATGAACCTGCACATACAATAAAATTCTATCCCCTTTCTCTCTCTCTCTCTCAAATAATTCTCTCCCTCTCTTTCTCTCTCTCCATTCCTAGATAAATTATTCATCGGAGTATATTAGGCTGCATAAAATCTTTATCCGCGAGGTCCTAAAGGGGTTAAGAGCCGTGCCCAATTGGAGGATTTAGCGTCCAATAATTCACGCGCAAATTACTATTATTCTTTATAATCTCTATTCATACGAAGAGCCTAGACTGAAGACAAATGAGAGCGACGGAATATTTATCATCGTTTTTTTTATGGTCTCCGAAACCCTTAAATGGTGGCCATTATTAAAATCATCACGGAACAAATCCCTCTAGGCGCCACTCATACAAAAAAAAGAGGGGATTTCTCCCCGCGTAGAGATAGAAAGAATTATTTATCTATTCCGGCTCCCAATTGTACTCTTGTTACTCGAAATGCATTACTAATTCCATTACCTTTATGCTTTAATGGAACCGCGAAATGAATTCGAGACTTCGGGCGAAATTACCGAAGTCAAATGGAACGTATTACGCTTTTTGCCGCTTTTTCGTGCTTCCGATTCTTTCTCTCGTCCATCGCCATTCATTCCTATTTGATGACCCTCGCTATCTCTCTCGCTCTGTGCCCCGCGTTCACTTTCCTTCTCTTCTGCTGTGCATTTAATCTCATTGTCACGCTTTTATCCAAATTACTCCCTCTCTCTTTCCCTTTTGTACAGAGCTCATTTAATTTTGCACGTGACTTCCCACCTCCCCCAACTCCTGCCTCGCCCGAACCACCCTCTTCGTTCTTTCGAGATCAATGGAGGCGCATATCGAACGCATATTTCACTGTGTCGAGTGCGAAAACGCAAATGCGGACACCTTGCGACGAAATTAAATGCCTCGGAGTACTACCCCATCTGCGTGCAATCTAATTATTTCCTTCCTCATCCCTGTACACCTCTGAAACTTTTTTGTTCTCCTTTTCCCACCTACGGCGAGATTTATCGCTTGCCTCCATTAAAACCCATCGTCGGATCTTTTTTAAATTTTATTTAATCCGCTTTTCGAACGAAAAAGAAGCAGGGAGGACGACATTAAAGATTCGATAGACCTTTCCTTTCCAAAAAAATGTATTAATTTTTGTGAATTAAGGTTTGACTTGATAACTTTTAAATTAGATTAACCGCAAACTCTTTCATCCTTGACATTTTTGAAAATTTAATTGCCCTATCTTGTTTCCTGTCTCATATTAAATTACACGTATCTATCTTACTTTCCTTCCGCCATCACTCCTGATTTATTTATAATTATTATCATAATTTTTCATTATTTTCCTCCCGCGGGCGATAAGTGGGGCATTGAAGACAAGTGGGGCGACAAAAGGTCATCTTTACGACCCATTCATTGCGCGTAATGGCTTAATAGTCAAATTACAATTCGCGCGAAAACAATTTAGAGGAGGAAAATCTGAGTTATTATTTTCAAGGAGGGCTGTTACGACTCACGATATCTTAGATTACAGTTTCTCGGTATGATAAAAACATTAAGTATTTCAAGAAATAAGGGCTTCTTTTCAGCCTGTAATCGAGAGATAAATTAAAGTTTTCGTGAAGTTACTTGCAAGAAAAAACATTTTTAATACAATTTATGAAGTTACACAAGCAAAATACTGCTTTTCTGCATATGTCGTGCATTTAAAGAGACCGAAATCAAAATCCAAATAACGATGAAGTAATAAAAATGAAGAAACATATGTTAAAAACGAATAGTTCTTGTGCTCTCTCTATTTTGGCCCTTCGTAGTTATTGCTGCTTTCATTTTTAATTTTCCTTTTTTTTTGGATATTCGTCTGGTCTCTTTCAATTCGCAATATATACAGCAAAGGAGTACATATTTTCAATTTTCTAAGCTAAGATAATTAATAATATTAAATTTTAATTACGCACCTTGTGCGTAAGATTTATTGATTATCTTAACCATTTTTTGCCTTCCGTTGTAGATGCTTCTTATGAGCCTTAATTTTTTACTTTATAGCTAATTAATCGCTTCATTAAATTTCAAACTAATTTATTTACAACCATTAATTTGATGTACACGAAGGACACCGAAACAAATATTTCTCCATGAGCGCAAAGATTTTTTTTATTGAATTAGACAATCTTTGGCAGAATTAGCCTTGATCTTTTGTAAATAATCTAAAACGCTAACTTCCCTGTCACGTGGAAACAATAATGGTGAAACATTTGGGAGTTTAATCTCCCTTGCATATGAGATTTGGGGATGTTTAATTTAATCCAAATACTCATTATTAGAGGGAAATGGCGAGGTTAATAAACCATTAGATGCCTCTTTGAAACTGATAGTAGCAAGATATAAAAAAACATGAGGGAATCATTTTTATTCTGTAAACAATAAATAATTTAACAAATAAATGCTATTTTAATTTTTTAGGCTCCTTAGGTATGTTGGGATTAATCCCTTTACAATTTTCTATTTTTGTAGTTTTGCATTGCATTATTTTTTAATTGTTACACATTTTATAGCAATTAGTGCCTTTAATTGGTTAGGGGCAAAGTAAATTTGTTAATTGGAAACGGTATCTGGAGTATGTGCGACCATATTGTATCAATTATGTTTGTATCAGCCGAGTTGATATCTCGATACAGTCGACGAATTTGTTTCATTCGGTTAAATATGACCTTAATCTGATTAAAATCGACATTTACTGCAAATGGACAAGACCACCACTCAAAAAACCAAAAAAATTGATCAATGCGTCATTCCACATAAATCTCTCTTTTAGTTTATAGGAAAATAAATTCTAAATATGGTGAAGTGATAAAAATCATAAAACTACCTTGCAAAATATAATCATATTTTTGTGTTGGCAAAAGATAGTTGTCTCCCAATAAATAATTTTGATGAAATAGCAACACAGCTGCTGAAATGTGCAAATTTGCGTTTTTTGACTTATAAATAACTCAAATAATAAGCGTGATTAATCGTTTTTGCTCAGACAATTATCGTTATTATCAGTTTTCCCGCAGAAATATCCGAAATTTTGAACTAAAGTAGGTTCTTCGCATTTTCCTGTACTTCGATGCTTGACCTCTTCCATCTCCAAACCGCCTGACGGCTGAATATTTTCTTTTACTTGCTCTTTTCCATTCAACGTTTACTTCGATTGTTATCTTCTTAGGCGTGCGGTTTCTTCTCGGAAAATCGGTGAGACATGCAACTTTCTCTTATCCGTACGCTTCTAGTCTGCTTACGTTAGAGCGTATTTAGGAGTGGAAAATATTTTCTCGCAGTTTAAC
Source organism: Tanypteryx hageni (assembly GCA_028673005.1). Taxonomy (NCBI): domain Eukaryota; kingdom Metazoa; phylum Arthropoda; class Insecta; order Odonata; family Petaluridae; genus Tanypteryx; species Tanypteryx hageni. The sequence continues at coordinate 97,805,277 of CM054113.1, read as the reverse complement.
TCGCAGCATTACATGCAAAAGATTTGGAGCCAGAATGTATTAAGATGGTGAGGGAGGAATAGGTAGACTGTGAAAATGCTGACCCGGGAGTATAGGATAATGAGACTAAATGAGCTCTCAGGGATATGAAGTCCCTCCCTGTAGATATGTTGAAATAATTAGGAAAAGAGGAGAAAGAGAAATTTTATAAATTGAGTCATAAAATACATGAAGAGGGAAAGTTTCCAAAGGACTTCACTAAGTTATTCTCAGGATTTTGAGCGGGAGGTTCGAAGCAAAAGCTAACAAATATATAGGTATTGACTAGTTCGGGTTTCGGAAAGGTTTTGGTAATACCGATGCCATAGAGGTAATGAGAACTTTGGTAGAAGGTAACATTGAATACAAACAGGATGTATTTGTGTGCTTGGTAGATTTTGAAAAGGCCTTTGTTAGAGTTTTACGGCCTAGGCTAATGGAAGTGCTGAGGAAAATAGGATTAGATTGGACAGGTAGGCGTTTAATCAAAAATCATTATATGAACCAACCAGCACAAGTAAGGGTAGCAGAGGGAGAATAACCTAGGAAGAGGCGGGAGATAAAGCTGCCTACTCACACCAGCATTTTTTAATATTTATGCCGAAGAAATGATAAAAGAGCCATGGGCAGATGTAGAAATGGGGTAAAAGTTGGAGGTAACCTAGTCAAATCAACTACATAGATTTGCAGATGACAAAGCGTTAATTAATAAATCGGAAAAGGACTTGCGGATGCTAGTTAGCTCATTAAGTGAAAAGGCAAAGCCTATCAGGTTGAATAATAACAAGAAGGAAATGAAATTAATGCGATTTACCAAGTGCGGGGATGCACAGGTCAGTGTTACAGATGGAGAAATGCTAAAACAGGTGAATTTGTTTTTTACTTGATTGGGTAATATTCTGACGCAGAATGAAAGTACAAAAGAGATGAGGATAAGAATCGCAAGAGAAAATGAGGCATTCACGATACGTCGGGAATTGATGACAGGAAGTCTGAATAGAGATATTAAAAAGAGGTTAGGGTAAACTTTGATATGGAGTGTAGTATTATGTGGATGTGAGACATGGCTCATGAGAAAAGATGTGAGCAGATTAGAGGCGTTTGAGAAGTGCGTATGGCGTGGCGTAGAGAAAATCAGTTGGACCGAGAGAAAAGCAAATGAGGAAGTTTTGAATAGAGTATGGGAAGAGAGGAGCTTAATTAGAGTAATAAGAGAAAGACAGAAGAAATGGGTGGGACGAATTTTGAAAGGAACCGATCTACTGAAAGAATTCATAGAAAGAAGAATGTTAGGAAAGAAGGTGAGAGGTGGGAAAGGAATATTAGATGCATTAAAAGAAGGAGAATGGTGCAGATTGGGATTGGTGAGCGATAAACCTGCCGAAAGGTAGAATGGATGGATTTCATTAACCTCTTTTGTTGCGCGATATGATTCATATCAAAAAGGTTTCTGTGTCGGGGTATTAGAGTTATATTAATACCGGAATTCCTCATATTCTCTTAAATCATTTAGCCCCTAGACATAGACAGACTACAGATAGACAGCATCGGTAAAAACCATATATGTAACATACATACAACATACATATAGGAGGATACTAATGTTTAGGCACTTCCAGATGAGCTGGAGATTCGAAATTTTTTTCTTAGGTAGGATTTTGTGAAAAACCGACTAGAAAAAACGAAAATCTTGAAAAGGTGAAACAATTCGGCCGCTAAAAATTTGCAATTGTTTAAACAAATTTTCAAGGTTTATGTATTTCCGAATGCGCTACGGAGCTGAATTTTTTTTAGAGGTAGGATTTGTAAAAAAAACGAAATAGGGATTATACAAATTTTTATATTTTAATTTGTTTGGCAGTAAAAAATTCTTAAAGTTTAAACAAATAGGTAAATGTTTAGATACTACGGGGCGAGTTAGAGAGCTGAAATTTTCAAGTTAATTAGAGTTTAGTCTATTTAAACGACTAAACATTTCAATATCAATGAAATTCTTATTGCGGCCGTTAAAAATTATTTTAATTTAAACAATTAGATAAATGTTATTTCACTTCTAAATGTGTTACAAATTTAAAATTTGGCATAAATGTGTGGCATTATTAACCCAATGTGGAAAACGTATAATATTCATAAAATTGCAAAAATTAGCAATTGTTTTACTCCATTATTTTTCCATCAGGAAAAAAGGAAATTTGGTCCCTAGGAGAAATCTTTTGAATTAAAGAAATATTTCCCATGATGAAATATCTCACTGAAATATGAATGTTTTTCAAGATGAGATGAAATGCTTGCAGTATGCAAGCACCTTCTACTAGTGTATATATATATATATATATATATATATATATATATATATATATATATATATATATATATATATATATATATATATTACATGAAAAAGTAAAAATTCCTTATCAACTTCGCTTTCCTATTTTCTTATCAGTCCTAGTATCGCTCTTTTCTCTCCCATTCTCCTTTAATACTTCTTCGTTGCTTCCTTTATCCGTCCAACTAATTTTCTTCATTCTTCCCCATGGACACATCCCAAAACTTAACATATATTTCATATCGCTCTGACCATAATAGCATAACAATGGAGACTGATTATCAAAAAGTCAATTAACGCAGGTTAATGAAACGAAGGAAGTTTTAAACACATGGGTTCACCCTAACAAAGCCTCTATAAGTGTATTAAGAGGGCTTTTGGAGTTTGTATGAATTTTCAATAGTCGTCTCTGGGATTCATATATTAATTAATTATCAACCTCACCTACCGAAACATGAAGCAAGTTTTTAGCCATGTCCGCGGCGACGGAAATCCGTTTCTGATCTCGTTTCACAATATGAAACATTCCGTAGCAATTTAGAGAGAATTGTTTTGTCGAATATTTCATAACGGAACCGGGTAACTCGGTGGGAGGCTGTGCTTTCCAGGTTACCGAAATTAGATTTTCCATCGATGAAGTCTTCGATGTATCGGGGATTAACAAGTTTAGTAGAATTTCAACCGGAAAAACTAATTCCGATACACCGAACGATGTTGAAAACGCTGCTTGAAATATTACCGAGAAAGTACACGGCAGAGCGACATGCGTGAAACTTGTACGAGTTTCATCAATAACACAAAACGTTTAAAGGAGAAGTTTCCACGAATGATGCGCATTGTAGCGTCATACATGGTTTCAATGGAAGATAAAACTAGTTTACTGATTACTTGAAAGTGAACGATTCAAACTTTCGATAAAAAATCTCAAGTATTTTTGGAAATGAAGTACAATCTCTGCTATTATAAGTTTTAAAACGGGAATAAATAACTTTATAAAATTCAGTCACAAAAATTAAAAATTTTCGCTAACTTTCACATCCGAGAAGAAATTTAAAAAAAAATTTGCAATTTTCTAGATGTAGACAGTATAGCTCAAGAATAATGCTACAACAAATTTTCGATTAAAAAATATCTTAGCCGCAAATATTGCAGCATACAACCGTTCAAAAATAAATTATTATTGCAACAGACAGTTTACACTTCGTCTACAATTATCCAAATGTAATATTTTAATCTATTCGATGAAGTTAACCTACCGTTTCAATTCTCAAGCGTGTTAAGCCCTAATTAAATAGAATTAAATTTGTCAAAAATACTAATGGTAGTGAATTGTACCATTTATGGTTATAGAACTGAAAAAACGCTTAATTTTGTGCTTGTTTCGAATCATCTGCTTGCAGCTGCTGTGGCCGTCCGTGTCCTAATTATTAAGCAACATAAATGCACCTTTATGATTCCTGTCAAATACAAAAATTAAATTTTCCCTAGAACAATAAAGAAAGGAAAGAATATAATGAAATATGGTATAACGGCGAGCAATTTTTTATATCGAGTTTCTGTTGAATAATAAAGGTACAGGAATAAAAGTATGTTACCAAATCAATTTTCGTCATTAATGAGATCGTAAGGATGTATCAGTAAGAAATTAACTTTCGAGTCCTAAGCTTTGAAGACTGGAACGATAAGAATATGTTACGGCGGGAAATATTTTTTTAGTTTTCTTCATAAATATTCAACGATCCATGAACACGAAGCTTGTAGTGCGTTCGAAAAGATAATCAATTTCGTTGAGATAATAAATTTCAGATGCGTGATATCTCAAAATGCAGCAGCCAGGTTTATGCATATGACTTTTTCCAGACCACCTCAAGTACAACCATAGTGGACGCAGCCGTTACTGTTATTTGCATGCATGGGAGCAAAGACGGTATTTTATCAGCAGCGCGTACAAGAATGATCAAAAGAGATTCATTTTCTACTAAATTTTTAAACAATGACAATATGAGTCGTCATTTTTGCCATTTTTACTACGCAAAAGGAAGTGAACAATCAATAATAACTTCTTGAGGAAAACTCCATCTTGGATCGGATTAAGTTTATCGTCAAATCGTTACCAGCTGCCCCTCCGATACGTTGACTTTTGGAGAACAATCGCGTGTACACTGGCAATTTTTGACGTCATTCACCATAATTTGTTTTTGTGTAGATAGGTTTCAGTATAAAACACGAATTTATTTTCTTTAACCTGTTGAATATATATTTTAGGTCGATAAAAACGTAAACGAACTAAAAATTCTTCGCTGATTCAATTTATTTTAAGACCACGCGTTTAGTTTGAAATGAGTTGATATGCTTAATATTTTTATCTATCGCAAATATTTTCTCTTTGATCGGTAAAGCAAAACGAATTAAAAGGGCTTTAGGCATTTTCTGATGATTAAAACGGTAAGCTGATTTGAAAATTCGAAAAAACCGCTAGATTTTTCGCAACATTCTGCTTTTTTCTATCCGCCAAAGAACTCTGGAAATAATGGACCAATCCGCGATCGCCGGCTTTAAGGGATTTTAATCAGCGCCAACGGAACCGTAAACCTAGTTTTACGAGCTTTCCTGGAGCCATCGCATAGAAATCACGCAATTTTCTTGGTCTATTTTAGAATAAGGGCGTCAGGCGTAAACCAGCGCATAAACAAAGGAGTGCATACGCGCGCGCAATGGTTTCTACAACCAGACCTTAATAATATCAAACAATTATCCCGACCGAAAAGTTATCGTCTTCTGTTCGAATTGCCTCGTAAACCTCTTTGAAGCCCGATTCTCCGAGAAGATTAAGATCTCCTTAAATCTATAGAGTTAGATTTGTTCATGGCGCTCTTGTTAAAATTCACGGCGGTTTAGAGACCGCAAACGCTGTGACGTAGTTCTACCTGAAACAGTACAGTACGAAGTACGTATCTCAGGTACCTCCAATAGTTGCAACAAGGTTATGAAAAACCAGCTGCACATTTCGGCAACAATGCAGCCGTCTGCAGTGGTAATTTACTTTCAGTGAATTACCACTGAAGACGGCTGCATTGCAGTCGAATTATGCATCTAGTATGTCATAACCATGTTGTGGCTATTGGCGATACCCGAGATAAGTATTTTCCAATTTTTTTTAATTTTAAGAGCTTATTCTTGAATTTTGCAATCACAAGACGAGCTCAATAACTCTCTGGTGAATTGAATATGCCGTACGGCTCGATCAAACCGGGAACTAAACCATTTCGAGCGGTTTTTAACAAAAAAATCGTCTGGTTTTGGCGTTACAAAACGTTTAGGAATTTCGCACGCACCTAGAGCTAAAGCCTCGCGCGGGGTTTCGAATTTCTAAAAGCCGTTTTCTGTAACCGCGTGTTAAGGATCCCGCTTGGTTCGCTCAAGCGTATATTAGAGTGGATTGGAAGGTTAATGCGTCAGACGAAAGAGTCTTCCGCCCTAGTGGAGCACCTCCCTTCCCCGTTCCACTCATTATTCCCCTCCCCTCCCTTCTTCCCCACTCCTCCCATTACATCCTCTCACTTTACTCCCATTACAGTCTTCTTCGTCTTCCCTACCTCATTGTCTTGCCACATCCATTAACCGCCGCTCAACCTCTCTACTTCTCTCTACGGCTCTCTTTCTCAGCCTCATTCTGCCTTCACTTCCCTCTGACGCTCACGCCGTCCTCATATGCCTTTTACAGTATTTCTTTCCGTCTTTTACTGTCTCACTTTTTGTCTTACTCCCTCCCCCCTCCGTTCCCCTAATTAAATCCCTCCTTTTTATTCACTCTCTCGCTCCCTCCCTACCTCTTTCCCTCTCCCTCCTATACTATACCTTTCTCTCCTAAATCGCTCCATCCCTCTCTCTCTTTCTTCTTTCCACTACTTCCCTTCCACCTTCTCTCGCCCCTTCCCTCCTCTCTTCCTCTACCTCTACTTCTCTCTCCCACCCTATTCCCCTCACTTCCTCCATTTATCCTTCCCCATCTCTCTTTTTCTCTCTTCCTATGATATCCCTTCTCTATCTCTCGCTCTCTATCCCCTTCTCATTCCCTCTTCCTCCTTTTTACTCCCTCCCTCCCTTTCTATCTCCATTTCTCTCCCTCTCTATTAGGGTTAAATGTAAGAAGGGACTATATAGTCTCAATTTCGCCCTAATAAAGTCGTTTGTCTGTCTGTCTGTCTGTCCCTCACCTCCTCCCTTCATCCCTTCCCATTTCCCTTTGTCTCTCCTATGATATCCCTTCTCTATCCCTCGCTCTCTATCCCCCTCTATTTCCCTTTCCCTCCCTTTTACTCCCTCTCTCCCTTTCTATCTCCATTTCTCCCCCTCCCTATTTCCCTCGCCTCATACCTTCATCCTCCCAATCTCCCTTTGCCTCTCCTATTATGTACCTTCTCCATCCCTCGCACTCGATTCCCACCTCCCTCCCTTTTACTCCCTCTTTCCCCTCTTACTTCCTCCCTTCATTTTTCCCTATTTTCTCCTTTTCTCTCTCCACATATGATATCCTTTTTCTATCTCTCCACCTTATTTTCCTCTCTCTCTCACACACACACCCTTTTTTCCTGCTCCTCCCTTCTCTGTTTCGCGACCTGTCAACACCGGTTGCCATGGCGATGCCTCCGCGTATGACGTAGAATACAATTTTCAGATCTTATTTCAAATTCCCCTCTCGACCATTGTGGTAATGTCTCCCTCGATTGTTTATTTGGGGCGTGCACTTGAGAGGTTTTTTTGCGTTCTGCGTTCCCATGAAAAATGCATGACGGCGTTGATGACGGTGATGAGCCATGAGGGACGTTAACATAATATAAAGTGAAATAGACAGCCCGGGTAAAATCGCTAAACAACATTTTTGGGAAATGGGCTTAAATCTTTCGTGTGATGTGTTGTGCAGCGTGATGAGTGAGGGCTCTTTGACTCCATAAGCGAATGCATAATATTTGGGGAGGACAAAGTGAACTACGTATTATTTAACCTATATACCAAGAGTGGCTAAAACTACTTGCTCTCAAAGCCGCAACGTTCAGAAATTCGAAAGCCGCAAGTCATATATTCTGTGCACATAAATCTTTAAACAGTGAACATAACTTGAACTCGAAGCAATACAGAGAGAATGAGTGTCCCTTAGGCATCCCCGAAACGTTTCAATTCTCACTGTATTATTGTTCTTTAGTGATAATCGTTGACTCGCCCTTGAATAGAAATGTAAAAGATCCGCATGCGTATCGAGAGTCACGGTTTGGCCACTCCTGCTATATACCATCCACAATGAAGATCACCACGCGATATCTGTTTAAAGTGAGATGAGAAACGACGTTTCCATGCCTTTTATATAGCCCTTTTGCGATGCTTCGCTTTTACATTAAAAACCAAATATTTTTATCATTTGCCAGTCAGTGCAGCACTCCAAAGACTAAATGGCGGAATTTATGTTATAGTATTTAGTTTTTAGGATTGTTATGCGATAGCAGATGCGCATAAGTGGCTTCGCCTCAGATGCCGGCGCGTCTAATCGATGCTCAACAAATAACTATATTTCCAAATGCAGAATTATCGGTATAAAAGACTAGGAAACATGTAAAGAATCCACATCAATGTTTTATTCAAGTCTAGGTCATATGAATAAAAATTATTCCCGGATTTCTGTAATGAATATTCTTGTCCTCGTGTGTTGCCGTGCAGTTGAACAAAAAGTACGCCTTCGGCATTTAAGTTTAACGATACTTTAATCAGTAAAGATAAAATTTAAAAACAAATTTTTGCACCGATAAACTTCTTCCGATTATTATTTCATTTATTAATGAATGTAATGAATTACTTTAACTTTATCTCTTATACAAAGTTAATTTTTCTGTACAAATGACGCAGGGTACAGACATAATATGACATAGGAGTAACTTAACGCGCTTTATTTTTTTAAAGCCATAAGCTGAGTTCCCTCTAACTCAATTTTTAGTTATTTAATTTTTTACTGACTTTATTTTCAGAGCATAGGAGGGACTCAAAGGAGAAAATCATATTATTGCCGACTTTATATTTATATATTCAATTTTTTAGAAAAATTGTGCGTAACTCAATTTACAAACAAGCTTTAAAATTTTGAACTAAAAATGGTGACATGAAACTAGGGTATGAGAAACAAGTTCAACCAAAGTAAATGTAGAAGCAAAAATATTAATTTGAACAAATGATCCACTGATAAGGTTAGTTAGCTAATAAATTCCAATCATAAAAAATTGTGTTTTGGGAAAAATAAAAACAAATTAGAGTAATTTAACGAACGAAATATTTGTAGTTTCCTTAAAATATATTCCATTTTTTGCCTCTTGTTTTTCTTGAGTAAATGTATCACACTTATAAAGTTAAAAAAAATGCGATCCCTACGAATTTTAAGCTTGAATACGAAACGGCTGTTCCAAATTTCGTCAGAGAGCGAACCCGTATGGCACTCTTAGAACGAAATACAACTCTTTCCACATTAATCATTCAAGAGCACTTAAAATCTGAATAAAATTTTAACTGCGGGAACAATTTTTCCGCGAAACACATTTTAATCTTAGCAATTTCCACAAGCTCTTGCCTTCTTTTTGTAACAGCTCCATTCATAATTAGCGCATAGAAGGGTGGCACTTTACAATTTCGTAAGGAAATTAAAATGATCAAAATTCGTTTTTTCCCTCCAAAAGAATCGCGCCGGAGTGAGTCGAGGGCCTAAACAACGAAAAGGCATCAAAGAGATACAAAAATATGAAAAGGGGCGGAGGGAAGTTTCTTGATTCTTCGCAAAACGGGTGCCGAAATGCGGTTACAAATCGATGAGCCCCGAAGGCTTAAAATAGAAATTTACTCGGGCGCGTTCGAGAAGGGAGACATTTTTTAAATTTTTTTTTCGCATGTCCAAGCAAACTTTCACCGGAATTTTCCAAAATGCGAGATGCGAGAAAACCCGAGCCCCCGCGAATAATTGGGCGAACCCGAGGAAGGGGATGAAAGGATCTCTTTTGCACCTTTCCAATCCGGCCGATCGATGAATCATTGCGTTTTAAACTCAAACGCTAGGACCTGGGTCCATATTCGGGGAAATGACACTGCTTTTTTATTCCCTTAGCGAGAATTATCCTTCGTGAGAGGAACATAATTTCGGGTTCTTTTTTCCTTCGTCGCGCATTTTATCTCGCTCGGTTTATTATCTCCGTGGATGAAAGAGCTTTTTTTAATCCGTATATTTTATTTTCCACGATTTTCGTAATACTTTTCTGACGAGTCCAATTTGTCCCAAGGAATTCAATCAGAAGTAATGTAACGTAAAGAACACCACATTTAGAGATAAGAACCCTTTACTTGGAGGTCGTTCCCTTTTAAAGATATAATGGAATCTACGCAGTCCCCTCGGGAAAACATTTCTCGTTTAAAGGATGTCTCTCTCCGAAACGCTTACAAAGAAGAAAATGGCGGAAATCATCGTACCAACTTTCTCACACGTACGCTTCTATTTCATGCAATCATTTCTATGTCTACATTAAAACGTATCTATGCGTGAAAAATAAATCCCCATACTCTCGTAGAGCTGCTCCTAGTTGGTCACGCAATAATTCGGAGAGAGAGAGACAGGAGCGGATGTTGGGAAAGGAGACGGCTTCTAGTTACAAGGGTCGTTGCATGATGAGGAGGAGAGAGTTTAGCAGTAGCTGGGCGTTAAACCCAATACGTTATGACAGGGGACAGCAAATTCCGGAACCCGAGATCGCTTCATACGGCATTGGAAGCTATTATGGAAAAATGGACGAGAAAATTTAACATAGACAATTTCATATTTTTTAAACAATTTTTTTCTGGCGAAGTTTTAACTTTAGTAAATTATTTATAATTGATCCTCACTAGTATGAGACCACATAATCCCTCGTAAACTTATAATTAGGCTTGGTAGTTTTCGATGTTTATTTATCCCAAAAATCGACGAATATCGACGTTTATTTTAATACATTTTATTAGGCTTGGTAGTTTTTGACTTTTATATTTCTTAAAAAGCGACCACTAATATCGTTTATTTTTCTTAAAAATTGAGGACGAATTGCAACTTTTATTTTAATACATTTTATCGATTTTTATCAATAAGATTTACAGAAGTTGGATTCTTAAATTAAATTTTACTGAAAATTTATAAATATATGAAAATAAGACTTCTCGCATGCCGGATTTTTTGTTGTTCTCTAAACCTTGGTGATTGTGTTGTTGTTGTTGTTGTTTTTCGGAATAAATCACAAGTGAATTTTGCTCGTAAAATCGTGCCTCTAAATTGTGACCATTCAATACCAAAATTAATGTGACGTTAATATAATGCACAGCCTAATACATAAGAATATTTTGAGGAAAAAATCTTATTTAGTTGAGTGACAAATGATGATGAGTGTACAAAAAAGCCCCGAGTATGATCACTGAACAATGCTCCAGCATTGCTAGATAAAATAAACATGGGACTCTCTCACTCGGAGAATCAATTGTTGGTATGGCTACCAAAAATGGAAATTTTATGAGTTTTTGAAAATACTATAGGTCAGGGCTGCAAAAATATACTTGTAGTAGTAGTAGACTTTTAACCTAGCCAATCACAAAAGGAGTTATGGGAGAGTGGATTTTGACAAGCGGGAAGTAGGATTTAGTTATACTTTCGAGACCTGCTATATGGATATTTGGCGATCAGTATTAATTTAGTTTGGTCAAATATTTCTTTTCGCATCTTGGAGATTGTCGGCAGAAGTAATAAGACTTGGAGTAAATTGAGTATGGAGGCTGATCATATCGTGTAAGCGACGAAAGGGACATAGGGATTGTCAGATGTGGTTAAGATTAAAGACAGAGTGCAATAAACCGATCATATTGTTTTGTCCCGTACCCGTGTTAGCTCAGTATGGATACTTAACATAAAAGGGATCTTAGAAAGGGTGTGGAATACCGAATGAAGTATGGCGGTCTAATATGACAAATGCCGATTTTATCTTTTGTTTTGAACGTTTGGCACTAAAATATAATAAATTTGAGTGTGATAAAGCAAATTTTAAAATCTTGACGGATAATTTCATAGAAAATTTAATAGTGAAAAATCGATACTTATCAACGACAATTCATTTTCGTCGATTTCGAATTTGTTTTTACAAATTCGATGTTTATCGACATTTATCAATTTAAAGCAAATCCTACCAAGCCTAATTATAATGTAAACACTCATCCAGCCCGCCGAAGCTATGTATTGCGATTTTCAATCAGGCCATCGGAAGCAACGACAACTACGAATGTGGCCCTCTATGCAGATAAGGTTGCCAATCTCTGCGTTATAATATCACGGAACCTGATATAGGAGATATCGGCCTTGGTAGACGGGTGGTTCGAGTATCTGCCAACGGATGCTAAGGTCGCGGGTTCGTATCCCGCCTAGGACATGGATGTTTGTGTTTGTTGCTTGTTGAGTTATATATTCCACTGTAAATTGGCCCTCTGTGTGCTATATGTGAAATATTAATGAATAAATAAATAATAAATACAGAGTATTCAGTACTTTTTATGGCGTTGATTTCCATTGCTGGGAGATTTTTAATTAGAATCCATGCGGTCATTTTGGATTAAATCGACATTTTATGAAAATCGACAGGAATTAACTACCATCCATAGTTGCGTGACATGATTTATTTCGTCACGAGTTCCAACGCGGAGGATTCCCTTCATAAATATGGAATTTCTTTAGATTCTGTTGAACCGTTTACTCCAGAGAGTCGCGTACAGACGACAGGTTACAGACAGACCTAAAAGAAAAAAAAAGCTTTTTCGGACAAAGAGAACTTGAAACGTGCATATTCTTCATAGTATCGAAGTCGAATCAACATGCTTTCTGTAAATACTTCGTACATGAGAAATTTAAAAATTATTGGGGTATGTTGCCGCAATTGCGGCAAGTATGTAAACTTGTAAACTGTTTTCAGTAATGACTGAGTACACAGCTACGGTCGCTGACTATATTTTCTTGGATGGAATTAAGTTCGAAGTTATTTATTTTAAATTATAAAATAAATCAAAAATGAAATATTGGTATTATTAATATAAATGTTAAGAGTAATAGAATTAGCTTAAATACAGAAAAAATCAGAGCTTATTTATTTGCTTTTTTAACTTTTTAGTAACATGAAAACTTTTCAAACAGAAGCAGAATACATTAGCGTATTAGAAGTCATGTTGCAGCTTACAAATAACTCATGGCTTAGATACATGTATTCATGTTAATATTGAGAGCCTTGAATAAACGAATTTTTGTCTTTGTTATTTAAAGTCAGTTGTTGATTTAAAGTGTTTACATGGTACGTTAATTACCGTTTTAATTATATGAGACTAGGAAAACGTGCGGTGAGATTTGACAATTTTGTGAAGCAAAAGTGAGTGAAATTAAGTCCTCTGTTTACTTAAGTTCTTCATGAAATTATCGCTTAGCCATCAACAATTAACGCTGAAATTTTTATTAAATTGCAATAGATAATATTATCATTTCCAAAGATCAAATTTCATGAATATCAAGCGTATAAAATTCCCGATTAATTAAATGTTCGTGATTCTCCCGTTACATTACAATCGGCAAAATCGCTAGAGAATAAACTGATTTTAAAAATTCTGATGCTCTGACAATTTAAAGCAATATGAAGAGAAATTAATTTTTTATTATAATTTACCCAATGAAAATTTTATAGAAAAACAAATTTAATATGACTGCAAACAGGGCTGGCTTGACGTCGATGCCGACTGCACCGAGCCCCGTGCTTACAGAGCTCTGCACACTCTAAAAATGTTTGTTATACATGTAAAGTACATACATTTATAAAGTCGGAAAAAAATATCGAACAATGTAATAGTGAGAGAGGTTTCTTTATTTATGTGAATTTACTATTAAAAATTTATGAGGCGTAAAAGGCCCAGCGCAAACATTTTGAACTGGGCCGCCCGATTATTTTAGCCGGCTTTGACTGCGAAACATGTTATAAGTTCTCCAGTCCCATAACAATATAGTTAAATTCCTTCCTGCTAGAGACAGAGCTACTGCTTCTCGGCAACCAATGAAAACGCTCAACGCGGCCATACAGCAGCAGCAAACGTTAGGATATTATAATATGGAATATCGGTAACTCTTAAATAAACGATTGTTTACGTAAACCATATGCGAATTTCTGAGCCTAAAGTCCTATCCGTGGAAATTTATTGATCGCAGATTTCCACCGGTTTCAACGATACGTGTATCACCGCCGACGACGTCTACTTTGCAGATGAAATGCACACACGGTATATTAGGGGAGTGTGGCAGCTGCCCCGGGCAGAGCTCAGATGCGGCGCGGAATGGGACTGCTAGTCCATTCACTTCGTCCTAATGACTCCAATTTGGCTAGCTGCTGGCAGAATCTGCACCGAGAGTAAAAACATCCCGCCAATGAAAGAGCGCTACTTTGTGGTTGAAATACACATGTGGCTCACTCGACCACGTCGGGGCTATAAAAAAGCTAATTATATAACTCCTGATACAAACCATAAGCTGAGCTCGCTAAATGAACGACATAGACCAGTTAAGAGGGATAAATCAAGAAGGTATAATACGAGTAATTTCCTATAAAATTTGTAGCCGCACATGTTTAAAGTCTCATAAAAACGGGAAGACATCGGAAATTGTCCAATCGTTTAGAAAATGTTGAACAAAAGGAGGAACATTTCCGAAAACCCACCAAACAACAAAGAGTTTCTGCTTCGTGTCATATTTCCTACCATTTCTTCCGAGTAAAATTAATATGCCGAGAACTTTGAGAGAGGATTTTGGAAAACCGCGAAGTTGGTGCGGGCAAAGCCGCGACAGACGTTCGGGGATCCAAAATTCCTACGTACCTTTCTGCCCGAAGGACCACTACGAAGGATATCAACCACCTATTACCCACGCATATCGCCTTACTGTGTCTACCCTATTTGCGCTCCCTTCACGGCAAAGCGTAAGCCTCAAATGCCCCCCCTCTGCATTTTACGCACCAACGCTTCGCTCTCTTCTTCTCTCTCTCCATCTTTTTTTTCTCTCTCTCTCCATCTTTTTCTCTCTCTCTCTTCCCTCCTCCTCCCTATCTCGCAACCTCCTTTTATCTCTTCCCCCTAACCCAAATCTATCTCCCTTGCTTTCTTCCTATCTCTCCAGCACCTCCTTATCTTCTTTTTCTCCTTCCTTTTCCCTCTCTTTCAATCCAATCTTTCTCTTTATCTTTATGCCTTGGCCATCTTCTCCTTATCTCCTGTCTAAGCCTTTCTCACTTTTTTTATTTCCTCTGTATTTTCCTAAATCTTCCTAATTATCCTCTTTTCGCCTCTCTTCGCTCTTTCTCTCACTTTCCCGCTCGCTCCCTTCCTCTCTCTCCAACTCTCCATCTATACCTTTCTCCCTTTCTTCTCTCTCTCTCTACTCTACCACTACTCTATCAATACCACTACTCTCCTCTTTCCATCTTTCCATCCATCTCTTTCTACCTCTCTCTATTCTTCTTCCTCTCTTTTTCTCTATCTATACTATACCCTATCTTTCTCTCTTCTTTCTTCCCTCCTTTTCCTACCTCGTCTCTCTCAGTGCGGTTAACGCACGACCCAACTCCCTTCTCAACCCAAAACCCCCCCCAAAAAAACTTACTTTTTACCCGCCGCCTCTCCAGCTCTCCCTCCCGTCCATCCTCTTCACTCCTTCCTTTTCCCTAAAGCCTAACCATCCGTATCGCACAACCTCCATTCCCTCCTCGCTCTCTCTCTCTCGTCCACGCTAGTTTCCTCTCCCTCCGACTAAAGCCCTCGTCTCCGTCCGTCACCTTCCTCCTCTTTTTCCCATTTTATGCTCCCCCTTCCATGAGCCCCCACACAACCTCTCCTCTGCTCCCAATTTCACCCCCCTTCTTTCGCTATCTGCCCGTCTTCCTCTTCATTCCACTCCTATTCCGAAACACGGCCATCTCCATCTCCTCAGCCTTCCCCTCCTCTTTCTTCCGCGCCTCCATCAGCTCCTTCCCAAGTACCACAGTCTAAAGGAGTGGAGGTTTTATCCGGCCTAAAATCCTTCCCCTTATTCCTGTCTTTTGCCCTCCATCCCTCTCCTCTTCCTCACTCCTCCCCTGACCACTATACCTCATCCAATTCACTCGCTCACGCATAACCATTCCTTTTTCCTCTTCTATCTTCCTCTTTCACATCTCTCTCTCTCTCTCGCACACCCACACTTAACGCACACAAATACGCGCAGTACGTAATAACCCTTCCAGCCGCTTCTTCTCCTTCCTCTTCTCTTTCGAACCTCTCCTTAATTTAGCTGCTCTTTTCAGCTTTCTATGGCAATATACTTTCCCATTCACTCGCCCTCCTCCCTTTTCTACTTCCTCCTCCCTTTCCTACTTCCTCCTCCCTGGCCCCCCGCGTCTCCCTACCCCATCTCCGCACTCTTCGACCCTTGAAAGTTTCCACAAAACCCGCTGTGACAAAAACACGGATTTTTACGAGAATATGAAAAGATTTGGACCGTTTCTGGATGGGGGATGGAAGGAGAAATTGTTGTCATTTTTTTCCTCGCGGCTCCGTCATTTTTCATTGTATCAGAGAGAGAAATGTTTTTTTAGTGTAAGTACGGGATGTGCTACAGAGAGAGGGGGAGGAAATAAAGAGGCAGCGAGGGAAGTTGAGGGAGAAATGGTGGAGGAAATGAAAAAAAGCGTGGGAAGGGATGTCAGGACTAATGAAAAGGGAGGGATAAAGCGGGAGGAAAAGCGGCGTAAAGGGGAAGGGAGAGGGAGAGAGGGTTAGGGAATGGGGGTTAAGAGAAATGGAGGGATCAAGAGGGGGGAGGGGAGGAGGAAGAGTTGGAGGCAGAAAAGGGTAAAACGGCGAGTGAAGGAGAGAGGTATGGGCGAGAAATGAGGACAAATAGAGACGGCCCGAGACTGAGAGAGGGAGAGACAGTGAGAGAGAGAGAAAAAGAGGTGGGAGATATTTTTTTCCGAAGTGGACTTGCCTGCGGAGGAAATGGGAGAAAAAGAGAGGGAATAGGAGGCATTAAAGAGGAAGAAACTCGAGGATGGAATCCCGGAGGTAAAGCGAAAAAAAAAACAAACGAAAGGCGAAATCCGTTGGATGAAATGAGAGAGGGGTGAAGCGTGACGCGTGTAAAACGTAACGACCGACGCGGAACGCCGACGTAGATTTACGAGTAAAGAAGGAAGGCGGAGAGGAAAGTAATAGGAGAGGGAAGTTTTCGACGAGATAGAGAGGCGGCTGAGGATATAAAACAATATCTCCGGCGAAGTAGATCGGCCCGATGTAACTGCGCATCGTAGGTGAAAAAAGATGGTTATCGAGGAAATTGAGCGCCAAAGAAAATGCAGATCGGTAATTACGTGAGTTCTGTAAATAAATATATTCCGAAATCAAAATAAAAACATAAATAGTTTAAAATGGCGTCGACGCTTGATATCGGGGGTGTTAAGTAGGCGCCGCCGATTCGCCACGACTGATTCGCCGCATGAGGATTCGCCGCTAAACCAAACTTGAATATACAATTATTTTGTAAAATTGTCGAATAAAAACTAAAACTGCAGGTAGCTTGATAAATAAAAATATGGTGACTTATGCAGTAAAATAAAAAATCAACAAATTTTGTAATATGGATGTAATTATACACAATATATTTTTAAATACAAACATGTTACTGTATTCAATATAATATGATAATACTGAATCAAATTACAAGATAAATTTTCTCGTTAATTAAAAGAAATACATAAAGAAAAAATACGTATAATTGAAGTAATCACAAACTAAATTCACACACACTAAATATCAAGGATACGCATTATCAATTTAATCCACATTAAAATTATGTGAATCCCTCTTAAATACTCAATCTTGGTCCGGTGCTGATAATCACTTACTATACTCTTAATTCGCTAATCGGCTTCTCGATATTTTCTTAATTTAGCAGGTGGGCGATGACCGGCGACAAGTTGCACTGTCCGCAATCCATTTATAAATTTCCAAATTGACGGATGACTTACACCCACCTCTATTTTCAGGCGTCTGTGAGCTGCTTCGGCATAATTATTTGTTCTTGCATCATCAGACAAAGTACGCCTGTAAACATTCCAAATTGTCGATCTAAAAAGAGGTGCACGTCTTCCTTGGCCTCGTCGATTAATTCTTCCAACATAGGTGTCTTCGAAACAATCCAATAATAGTGCCAATTCTTCTGGAAAATCTCCAGCTAATGCATCCAGGGCTTCATCCATATCATTAACGGGTACAAATGCAAATGCTGTTATAATTTTAGCGTGTAAATGTATGTTACTATCAGTAATGTACCTCATAATTAAACCTAGTGTACCAATAGATTTTTCATGTTATGCTTTAAATGAAAAAAGCAACCACGAATATCAGCATGAGGAAATACTTCCTCGATACTTCGAATTGCTGCCAATTCAAAATCACAGGATATGAATGTCGGTTTTACATTATTTTCGATATGTTTTATCATGTCAAAACATTTAACGTATGTCATCCGCTGCTTATTCGGAAGCAAACCGTATAGGATGAACTCCTCCATATTTTTCTACCATCACAGCATAAACTTGAGAAAATATATCAGGTGCTATCTTGAAAGTTCCGTCTACAAACGATGTAGTTGACTCTCTTAAATATATTGTGTATAAATACATCCATATTACAAATTTTGTTGATTTTTATTTTACTGCATGTCACCAAATTTTTATTTATTCAAGCTACCTGCAGTTTTAGATTTTATTCGATAATTTTACAAAATAATTGTATATTCAAGTTTGGTTTAGCGGCAAATCGGCGGCGGCGAGTTGTACACCCTTCAGTAGGATATCGATGCTCGCCGGGATTGTGGCAGGTTATTCGCTCACCAACTAATTCTATTTAGGACCTATCTCTTCATCTTCTCATATCCAACCCCACCTTGTAAGAAATATAATATTCCTTTCCTCTTTCAACCTCTTTGCATCTTTCATAACATTCTCCCTCCAATTAATTCTTTCAGTAGATCCTCACCTCTCAAAATTTCTCATTTAACTATAATTTAGCTCATATTCGTCACATGAGGCTAGGATAGGATAGGACGCGCAATCCTTTCGGCTTTTGGTTGCCAACCGACATCAATCAAGACTGATAATATACACAGTGAACCGCAGTAACTTATGAGTTTTGAAATATTGATATGAAAGGAATATTTTTACACTCCTCATAAGTCCAACATAGGCGGTAAATTCAAACTGTAGTTTAGACTCGAAACCAATGGTTTTCAACCTGTGTGTCGCGACACAATGATGTGTCGCGAAGAGCTTAGAGGTGTGTCGCTGAAAATGTTAATAACGACTATTTTAAACATATAGTAAATTTTGTTAAGAAGAGTTATCGTCTTTCTTACGCATAATAAAATATTTCGTTATATTTTTTGCTATATTTATGGATTTGTATTGTTAAATAAAAAGTTTTAAGTATTTCTGTTATGTTTTGACGAAGAATATTGATTTTTTAATTCATGGTGTGTCACGGGAGCTGGATAATTTAAAAAGTATGTCGCCAAAGCGAAAAAGTTGAAAAACACTGCTCTAAACTGTTTATTATGGAAAACATTTTTCACATATAAAAAATACCTATGTTGAATATCTGAAGAACAATATAAGTGATTAAGAGCATAAATTCTCCTCGTGGCTAGTGGAGACCTCCCCTGCTTTTTATTGAAATTTTAAAATAATGTCCTGTAGGTCCCCGAGATCGTATAGCAGATGGCGTTATTGCACTATGGCTCTGAGAAAAACTTTTATTAGCTTACTAGGGAGATGCCCGTTGAAATTCAACGGGAAAGTTTTTAAAGTGAAATTTCGTGAATAGATGCGACGCGAAGCTATTATCCAAGTCAGTACCCAAGTACACGAAACCGGCAACAATGCGAATCACTAAGAATGCGTCAAATTCTCGCCTTAAAAAACTGATATGTTGATCGATTCGACGCGTATTAAAAAATCGATGGCAGGAAAACAAACTTTCGTTCTTTTAGGCGTTCGTAGTTGCAAGCCTTGAACTCCTACCATGATTCTAAATAATTTTAATTTGCGGATGATTAATGTTCTACATTCAATTGTATTTCTTCTCGTAAATAACACACGAATGTTGTTCACATTCGTTGCTATGAAAATCATTTCCTTCTCTCTCTTTCTCTCTCTCTCGTATTAAAAGCATTCAAAGCATGCTTTCATCCATAAAAAGGGGCCCACACACGTTGAGATTTGTCTCGAGACTTGGTATCAGGAACTTGTCTCTCCTTCGGTCTAAAGAACTTGTCTCAGTCTCAAGACGCCCACACACAGGGAGACAATTTTGCGAACCGCCTTGAAACATCCACAAACTAAAAAGTTTTATTGTGCTGCAAGAGTTCGTACAGAATGTTGCCTGAGCCAATAATTGTATCTTTTGGAGTTGCTTCAAGAAAGAGAAGAAGTCCCGAGCGAAGTGGTCAAAGAGATGGCTAATAGACAGGAAGAAGTACGTAGTTAATAATTTTCTATGAGAACTCGACGTCAAAGAACCAAGGAATTTTCAAAATTATCTACGCATGGATAGTTTTATAATTTACTTGAGTTAATTCGTCCAAGAATTGAAACAAGTAGGGATATGCGCGTGTTTCCCGTGGTACACAAGTACTTTTCGTCAAATTCCCCGTAGTGTAATCATATATTAATGCATTTGCTTTGAAATAAAAAAATTATTTTTCCTTATATGGTGGTAGCCCTGCTTTATAGATACGCTCGAAACATGTTCATTTCATACTCGCCCTACAAGCGAAATTTCTTTTTGGAATCGGTTCAGTTAAAAACTTCCCAACTCATAGTTACAGAAAAATTCTAACCTTGATATTGTGGTGGCCCTGTTTAGTCGATCCGGTTGAAATGTGCTGTTTTAGTTATTTATTTATATGAAGATTATATGTACCATATTGGATTAGAATTCATGCTGCCAGTTCTCTATAAATACGTGTAAAAATATAACTTTACTTTTTATTGTGGTAGCCCTGCTCTTTGTCTCAGCTATAAACATCTTGATTTCATTATGGTATGTTGTGAAAATCTTATATACAAAATTTAGTTGAAATCCGTTCGGATAATTCCTTCCAAATCCGTAATTACTGATAGAATTTAATTTGTACGTGTGGCACCCCTGTTTAGTTGATCCGGTTCAAATATGCCATTATGGTTTTGAATATATGTGTACATTACAAATTTTAATTTTGGTGAAAATTGATGTGAACAGTGCAACACAAATACTTGCAAAAAGAAATTGTTTATTACTTGTATTGTGGCAACCCTGATTTATATATTACATTAAAAATATTGATTTTGTTTTTTAAAGTTACACACTTTCTTCATAATAAATTTCGTTTAAATCGGTTGGGTCAATTCCTTCCAAAGTCATTATTACCGAAAAGTTTAATTTTGCAATTGGTGCACCCCTGCTGAGTCCATCTGGTAGAAATATGCCATTTTGGTCTTATATTTATGTGAAGATTCTATGTACCAAATTTGGTTGAAATCGGTTGTGTTAATTCTTCCCTGACATATGCGTGCGGACGGACGGGCATCACGAAGATAATAGTGCTTTTCAGCAATGAAGAAAAGCACTAAAAAATACTACAATGAGAGACTCTATCAGTGCAGAAGAAAGGCTTGCTGTAACCTTGAAGTACTTAGGTACAGGAAATAGTTATGAAGACCTGAAATTTTCCAGTGCAATCTCACCCCAATTACTTGGTCGAATTATACCCGAAACATGTAATGCTAATAATAATAATGAAAAACAGTGCTAAACGCACTACTGAACACTATCAGGTAGACAGGGTGAGTGAGTGGTAGACAGAGTTCTAGTTGGGAGACAATGCCATACACCTCGAAACGCTCTCAAGGTTCTCAGTTCTGGACGGGAGACAGAGGCTGATAGTGAGACTGACAATGAGACAAATCTCATGAGGCAGATCCATTCACTCTGAGATTTGTATCTGGCACAAGTTCCTGATACCAAGTCTTGAGACAAATCTCAACGTGTGTGGGCCCCTTAGGATTAAAATAACAATAGGATTTCGAGGTTTAACAACGTAATGGGTTGGCAAGGCAACATTCCGTTAAAATGGAAGGGTTTCCTCAAAATATGTGAATTAAACGTTTAACACGAGGAACTATAGGCGAAAAAAGATGAACCGAATAAGAAACTTTATAATTTTTTCTTTAAAATGGTTCAGATCCGAAGATCGTAGGTTAATACTTTCTAATTTAGATCTCAAAAAGAATAAAAGCCTGCAAGTCGAAAAGTCGATTTTACGTGTTAGTTTATGGGAAATGGAAATGTCTTCCTTGGAGTCGAACTCAGGATATTTTTCGAGATTTCTTTTCGTCATCGCCTAAAAATATGCGAATTTAGTATTCCTGCCGAATTTAAAAAATATATCTCCATCTTTTATCGAGTTATTCGCATTTTTATAGCGTGACATAGGGAGCCACAAAGGGACAGAAGTAGGCTTTTATAGATTTTAGATATTAGCTTATATTATAGCATCTAAGAAATAGAACCCGACGGTTCTAGCGATTATTTGAACGTATTTCCTTTCCAATGCCACCGATCTCTATGCTCTACGCAGAGCACTTCCTCGACATAGTCGAAGAGAAGTACGTACTCACGGAGATGAATGACAGAAATATTCGCCCGGACGGTTAAGTATCATTTTCAGTACACTTGATGTCAACGTCCCGGACCGAACTGTCATGGACACGCAGCAGCATCCTTCAACGTATTTTCATTGTTGCGTTGATACTCCGCGGTTCCTTCACGTCCGACATTTTCGAGGAGAACACCTTAACATGACGGCACCTGTCCGTTCCCTCTGCCGCAGCGCCCTCTGAATTGACTCCCGTCAATCTTCAATAAATACGCCTGCTGGATGCTATGAAAGAGGCAGGAATAGGATGGAGATTTCGTATAGCTTTAAAAAAATGTGATGTTCAGGAAAATATGAAGAGAACAGCTCTAGGTATAGAAAACCGAGAGGAATGAACCGAGAACCTGCCGAACAGATGAAATCCTTCAATATAAACTGTATGTTTTTTACCCCAAAGGTTCACGAAATATAGCCATTCCTTCTCATTAAAAATCACTGCATAATTTTTCGGAAAATAATAATAAATTTGGTAATTTACTAAAATATTGGTGTAATTTAATTTGTCCGTACGGTATTTCTTCGCAGATAAGAGGACATTTAATTAGTTTCGCGTGCAAAAATACTCTCGGTCATTATCGCACATGTCACCTATTCGTCGAGAAGGAATTAAATTGATTTCAAACATTTCTCCAACCACTCTCAAAAATCATTCAGAATAAACGAATAATCTATTATATCGGTTCCGGACGCTTCGCGTTGAAATTGACGAGTCACTTCCGAAAGAAATGACGAAGAGCGAACGATCCGTTCAATGACGTTTGACTTTCTTGTGAACACTCTGTTCAAAGAGGAATCATCGATCTTATGTCTTGAATCCAATTTACGACCAGGGTTATTCCTTTACCTGCAAAACGGTTTAGTAAACAAGAAAAGCACTTCACCTACAGAGTGACCATCCTCGGCAGTAGTTCACCGATAGCTGTTGGCAAAAGAAAAACGAGTGCTTAGTTTGTTTATTCTTCCTTTAATATAAAATTCCAAACTATCGCTCATGGCGGTCGACTTGTACCTGAAATTGCACATTTGGTTTCCAACGCTTTAAAGTCACAGGAATCGCTCTCTGATCATCCCGTGAACACTCGTCCAAAATGACGAAACGTAAGTATTTTGAAAAACTTTTTGTGTCATTCATACATTTATCTTGCCGTCGCTTAAAAAAAAAAGAACCAGACACATCAGGAAATTGCCATGTCGACGACGCGGTTAAGAAGGGAAATCCGAAAGCCTCCTATTACCTCCATTTCGTGACGGGTATTTTGTTCGGAACACGAAACACCGAAACTGCCGATGCAATTGCCGTCGCGCGAACGCAAATAACACGGACGAGAGCGGCGGTAAAGGGAAAGATATTGCTTCAAAACTAAAAGGGAGGAAAAGTAACCGATGTGCGCGTCTGTAACAAGAGTCGCTCCCTTCATACAACACGGCGCAGCTGAGCCAAAATTATCTGCTACTCCGGAGCACGACTTTTTGCTCCATGAATCTTCCACAAGCGTCTGTTCTATATAATCCTCTGCTTTATTTCCTCAAGAAATACACAAATAAGAGATTATTCTCCCTCTCACTCCCATCTCGCTACGAGTCTGCCGCATCGGCCGCGGAAACACGTAGAGTGAATATTCGGTTGCGAAATAGGAAACAAAAGCGTAACGATGCGCCATTTTAATAGGAAGAGAATGTCCCGCCGCGATAAAAGAGCATGCCGAGGAAAAAAGAAGTCGTTGGGGGTAAGAAAAACAACAGGGAAGAGTAGAAGGAAGAGTAGAAGGAAGAGTAGAAGATTAGAATGGAAAAAATCAATTCCGAGAAGTAGCCTAAGAAAAAGTCCGAGGGAATCTTTTCCGAAAAACAAACGGAAGGATTAAAAAATATACGCGCATTGTTATAAATATCCCAAAATAAAGCTGTACTCGTAATAAATCTCTGCGATGGGTTTATAGGAGTTTTCTCTCCCTTGAGTTCCCTGGTGAGCCCTAACGGAAGAACAGCCGCGGTGGATACCAACTCCTCTCCCCTTCCTCCATTTCTCCCCTGAACCTATCTCCCCCTCCCCACTCTCTCTCTCCCCCTCCCCTCTCTCTCTCTCCCCTCTCTCTTTCCCCCTCCCTACTCTCTCTCTCCCCCTCCCCACTCCCTCTCTCTCTCCCCCTCCCCTCTCCTTCCTCCCTTCCCAAAGGTCCAAACGGTACATCACTCCACGGGGGAGAGAGAAAGAGGCTACCCGAGCGAACCGCAAATAGACCAAAATGGAAGAGGTGATAAGGAGATTGATGAACAGGACGCAAGAAATGGAGGAGGGGGAGTTTATGAAGAATGAAAGGGAAATTGCGAGGAGAGAGAAGGGAGCGGATCAAAAAGAGAGAGGGAGGGGGACAAGAGGGAGGAAGAAGAAATTGATGCTGATAGCGATCTCGAGGGGGGAGGGAGGAGGAAGAGGAGATAGAGAGGGGTAGAGAGGGGGATGAGGAAGGAAATAAAGAGGAACATGATAAGAAAGAATACGGAAAAAACAATATATAAGGAATAGGACAAGATGAGGAGAATTGGGAAGAGAAGATGGAGTCAATGGGAAAAGTATTAAAATGATGAAAAGGAAAGGACAAGAAAGAGAATAATGAGAAAGCGGAGATAAAGGAGAGTCAAGATGAGAAAAATGAAAAAGAGGTGGAAGGAAGTAAGGACGAAGAAAATGAAAAGAGGAAGAAAAGATTATTGAGCAAAATGAGGAAGAGAAAAAAGAGGAAGAGAAAGATAACAGGAAGACCTTGAGAGGAAGCAGATTCAGGAGAGGAGGACGAGGGTGATTTCAAGATGCAGGATTATTTCAAGGAAAAGAAATCGGAGAAAATTAAAAAAAAAGACTACCGAGAAATAAAATTTAAAAATTACAGGCTGAGATAGGATTTCATGCAGGAAACGAGACTGCGGCAGAGAGAAAGAGATAGAGAGAGACGGAGGAGCAGAGAGGACTGGGTGGGGAGAAAGTCCGGGAGCAAAAGTGAGCGAAGAATTCTAAAGATGGATATCCGAGGAAAGAGTGAATGAATAATGAAGAGAGAGAGAGAGAGAGAGAGAGAGAGAAATGGATAGAGGGAAGGAGAGGAATATGAGGAAAATAGGAGAGATCAAAGGAAGAAGGAGGAGAGATTGATGTAAAGGAAAGGAGACTGGAAGAAAGGGGGGTAGAGAGAAAAGGAAGACATTATATGCATCAGGGGGGCATTTCAGCGTACGCCGAGTTGTTAGGGTTACAGGGAACTCGAAATCCTACATCCGTTCTCCTTTTCTGCTTATTCTCTAACTTAGAGAAGAGTCATGTATCAACATTGACACAAAACTTCCGCGTAGTGAGTAGACTTACGGGGTTAAGGCCCGAAACGGAATTGCTTTGTTTGCCGCGCGGTATTGTGACGGGGGCCAGAGAGAGCGGGAGAGAGAGAAAACTTTCTTTTTTATCCCTTAATTGCTCTCTTAACTAGATTCTTTGTGAAGTATGCCGAGCCCTTCTGACCGTGTTCTGAACTTCAAGAGCGAGCACCTGTATTTTTTCACCATCTTTCATTTCGTCCCTCGAAGTGTGAATGGCAAAGCAAACATCGCCTCCCCTGAATGGGCTATGGGCGCTAGGATCGCCACCCATGCTCGCGATAATGGATATAATGAAAGAAATGTTCGACTGCTATGCTGCAGGTGTAGAAGCGAACCACCTGCGTGCTACTGTAGAAGCTCGGCGGGGGTTAAATACAAGCTATACAAACATAATCCCAATCGCATAAAACTGTAAATATTAGAGTTTTGCAAAACCAATAAGATTCACTAAATTGGACTCGGTTCTGTGGAATTATCTAATACTAGCTGAAGCGCTCGGCTTCGCTCGGGAAAGTTTTCTTTTAAGTAGCAAACGATTTTTATTATTTTTATTGATATATCATCACTTTTTATGTCATATTACAATAAAACCAATACAATAAATTCTGAAATTTACTTACTTTCGCTGTTAGGTACCCGAAGTTTACCCAACGTTCCCCATTCCTTAATTACGCAGGTGATGTTTACATTAACATTTACTATTTTATGTATTGTATTGTAAAGTTTTACGATGAAAATAATTACGCATTAACTTCTTACTTAATATTCACATGGATAGATGCACCGAAGCCTTTAAAGCAGCAATAAAATTATGTGGATTATGTCAATACTATTAACCAAAACGTAAACAATAAACAACATCTGGGTTACCGAACAAATGTAAGTAGATTTATCGATTTATGTTGCGATAAATCTTTCAATGTTAATGGTAAAATAGAAAAATGTTCTAATATTCCTTAAAAATCATTTGACTCACTTTAAAAGTATTCATAGACTATATTTAGGCATGAATCTATTTGTACCCTTTATCTTGGCGTTGGCTATTCTTCTTCTACGGCGCGCCACGGCTTGGATTTTCCTTGCATTAATCTTTACGTGACTATCTCCCTTTGAAGAGGACAACAATTAAGAAATTTAGCTGTTGCCGCCTGGAAAATGTTAATAAATTTTGCGTTTAAAGTATAATTTCGAGCGATTTAATATGCAATACGACAAAACATGAACAGAATTAAAATATTCAGTCTTTCATGCGTAAAATAAGCCATTTCCCGTGCATGGCATTTTGAGCCTTCTCCACACCATTTCCCATGCATTCTTACGGAAATAGTATTTCGTTGACCCCATGGAGTATAAGAGACCCCACGATCTGCAAACCTAGACCAAGTACTTCCTTTGATCCATAGGATGACCCATGAAACTATTGAATTCGATAGATTCAACGGTATAAAAACGTATAAAGAACATACATACATATATAGACACATACACGCACACACACACTCTCTCTCTCTAAAATGTTTATAAGATTTAAAAATACTTCGTCGTCGTCGGTGGGCGGGAGAGTGGAACTGCAATGCTATTCTTAACATACTTCCCGAGCAGCTAGAAGATTGACATTTGGTGGGAATGTTCGATTTTTTAAGTAAAAGCCATTTACGAAAAACATTTTTCCAAAATCGATCCGGGTTCGATTACTGAGAATGATTTCCATTCCCCATAAGATAACATGGAAAAATCGATATTTCCACCTGCAGGCTTATTTTCTTTTGCTTGATAAATTCACATCTTTGATCTTCGATCTCCGGACTAAGACTGCATTAAAGGAAAATGATAATAGCTTCTTATTCTTATCGTCTTTTATCGCCTTCAAATCCAAATCTCTCGAATTTAACGTTTTAATATCATATTTTGACAAAATTTAGCGTTTTTAAGGAGAAGTCGCCTTGCCAACCGTTTGCATTGTTGGACTCGTAATCCTATTGCTCTCACATATACTCCCATTCCCTCCGGACCTCCATGGACCCTCCCGGCCCAATTCATAGGTATCAGAGATATCTCAGAATTAGTTTTTACTTTCTCCATATACGTAGTGGCCCATTTATATAAGATAATAGTTTTCATTTTCTGCGAAATTAAGGCATCTAATCTGATTTCCAAAATTCTCTGGCAATCGGCTTCGCGTCCAAGTTTTCAAATATCAAGTTCTATGGCTCAGGTCGCCCTTTTTAGGGAAAAGTATTGTTTTAATGAAAAAAATTCAAATTCGAGATTTCAACGGAAATACACGTTTTGAGGTCCCCTGAAAACGTTTTGACTATTTTTGGGATGATGACTGTGTCTGTCGGTCTGTCTGTCTGTATGTGATAGGATTTTTACTTTCTCCATGTGTAGTATAGAGGAAAGTATTATTTTTATGAACATGAAAAATGCGCAAAAGTTGAAATGGTTGTGTTACCATATGACACATAATTTTATTCGCCGAAGAGGTTTGGCGTAGCCCGGGCATCATCGGGTACTTTCAGCTAGTACATATATAACATTTGATGGAATTAGGTTTGTCAACTGACAATGCCTATATAATGACGGAACCGGTTGTGATGAACAATTTGTGTAGATGAATATGAAGATTATTTATCTTTCTACCAAGCTTTGAGAATGCGTTCATGCCAGAAAAAAATGATCGAGTTGAGTTTTACAAGCAAAAAGAGAAAGTTAAATAGAGCGCTGTGGTATCCGGAACTGGAGTATATTTTGTTTGCCTCATATTGGTAGAGCCCTCGTAAACGTAATTAGCGAAAAGGAAAAGCCCCTGGTAGACACAAACTAGAAAAATATTGAGTGGAAATTATGAAGAGAGTGAAAACACATATTTTCTCTTTTGCAGAGCGTGGAAAAGGAAACATTGTACGATGAGGGAAATGAGAATGAATTTATAAATTACTATCGTCCAAATTAAACAACTTTCTGGATGCAAATATGATTCCTCTATCTTCTTAAATAATTTGACTTTGAGATTATAGTAAATTCGATTGATTTTTAGAGAAGTTGTGTATTTGTTTACAATTGAAAATTTCATATTCTTTCCTTTAATGTCGGTCCATTAATATTCATCATTCACATTTTTCTTTCGTTATTCCGTTCCATTCCTCAATCCAACATGTCTCTTGTATACTTGGTAGGTTTTCCTCAGTGTTTACGAGCATGGGAACTCGCGGATTCCATGTGAATAGGGATATTACACTTTTTTAAGACACGAGAATTACAACAACGTCAAGATTCGCACGCCGTTTTGCGCGTGGTAAAGTCGCCTCCCTGATCAAATATTCCGTCAGCATGTTGACCTAGTAGTTAAACTTCCCCCATGAACCAAAATGAAAACTTTTCTCCCTTGCTTCCCTAATTCGAGAAGTTGGGATCCGGAGGTAAAAAAACTTCAACTTTATATGAAAAGGATTCATCCTTGAGGAAGAAAGACATTCGTTCCTCTCTTTTTTCCTGTAGTAAGGGGAACTTCATGAATTTCTCTTAATTAAAGTCGTTGCCATACATCGAGTTTGGAATTGCAAAGGACGCTGGCGGGTTTTTGAGAATCCGAAATCCGGTTTTGCAAAAAATTTGTTTATTTTTCAAAACCTAAAAACAAACCCGATACAAGTTTGTCGTTTCCACCCGAATAAACATCGGGATTTTTCTCTAGCCGTGACGCAATTTCTGTACGGTCGAAAAAATCCTTTAAAGATTTTAGGTTTATTAACGTTACCCATTATTAGAATAATGAGAGGAAACTTATTTTTGCGAAAGTGGAAGGGTGCCAAAAAGAATTATAAAAAGCAGTTATTCAACACATTCCTTAAACTGATGTCCCTCATTTTTCTAACTCCGCTCCGATTTGAACTATTATATCCTTATGTTCAGATAGTAAGATAGTTTTTTTAAAAAAAATAAGCCGCTCTATTAATTTAAGAATGGCCATCTAGTACAAGTTCGAATGGCGATTTCGAAGCCAAAACTGTCACGACCATAAATCAGTTAAATTACTAAATAAATTAAAAACTAACGTTACACTGAAAGCTGCCATCCCACTTTTACAGGCGTAATTGTTCGTCTTAACTAATGTGTAAAGAAATCTCATTCTTACTCAAAAATTCGTATTTTTCTTCATCATTGCGACCAACCACGTACACCACGAGAGGGGATAAAGAAGGGATGACTCGGTGACTGACAATATCTTCCCAGATTTTTTGACGAATGCTTTCCTTCCTCTTTTTTCAAATTTATCCCACTTCTCTCCTTTTGAAGATCTCGAAGGAGATGGCGACCTTCAGCCCTTTTAAGCACACTTCACTTTTCACACTTTTTATGACATTTCCTGACAACATGTCGGGACCACAGGAACTGTTAACATGGGCATTTTACTTCGGCGTTTATTATGTGTGTGTGTTTTTGTGTGTGTGGGGTCGTACACTTTTCCTGTCAGATTGCCCCGAAGATAAAAGAAAGACGAAGGGACATAAAGTCTGGCGACCGAGGTCATAATCCACTGCTTATAACCCTATCCACGAAAATGCTACGAAAGGTCAGGAATGAAACCTAAAAGAAGTTGATATATCCTTGGTAAAACACCAGCGTGATTTTTCTTCGTTACTCTGTTTCTCGAAAATAAAAAGGTTGCGTTTGTTTCGGAAGAAAACGAGCCAAACAAATCTCAAAAGAAGCGTAGCAAAAGCTCGGAAATTTTGGACTCTCGTTGGCGGTATAATAAAAAAAAATTAAGAAAAAAAATCGTCTCACTCGCTACAACGGAAAGGATACGTTGAGCACTCAGCCACAAAAACACTATTACTGAAGCTAAACTACTCCTTACTATAAGGAACCCATGATAAAAAACCCAACTTTGATCAGTCCAACAAAAGATGCTTGCCCAGTAAATGTTGTCTAATACTAAGAAATAATTGTATAAGAAGTGTATTCACGCATATGCACTGAAAACTGTTTACAATACGGCAATGCTAACATAAACTTAGATGCTACACGACTTACGCAATTTAACACGAAGATTTTTACTTTGTATTCTTAGAACCCAATTTGCAATTTTTTATACTGCTCAAGGTCAGTTGTTTGAAAACCGCATGACGAAACTTTTTGAAACGATGTCGCATAAATTTTTAATGCAATTTAAGAAAGTTTTCTAGAAGTTAAATGAATTATAAATCCTATGCCATCTGCTTGTAACAATGCAGATTAAAACGAAACTGAAGTTTTTCAATTAAAATAATTTATGCATAGTTTCCTGGAGGTGAATAGAAATGCTCGAATTAATATCATTTTATTGGGCGCTCTTAAAATGAACAAGTTTTTCGAAACGAGTTTTTCCACTAAAAAGCTTTTTAGTAAGTTTGTAAGACTCAAATAAAAAATATCAAGAAACATTTACGGTTGGCCGTTAAAGACTTACACTTTAAAATGCAAAAATAAAAGTTATGCGTGAATATTGAGAAAAATTAACAGAATAGAATGTTTATTTCTAACTTGGGATTTTCGTCTAAAATATCTCTATTTGATGTGTATAACTGATAGTGAATAAAAAAGGTTCTTATCACCTTCAAGACAGTAAAAAAAAACAAAATAGAACTAATCTCATGGTATTGCCTTGATTTTTACATACGGCAAAGCCACAAAATACACGCCATATAATTATATTGTTGATAAAGTTTTATAAATCTTAGAAATCTCTTTCGATAGGTTATTAACTTCAATTTATATCCAAGTATTTTTTCTTAATTGATTATTGTTTCCATTTATGTGACGCATATATGAGTAAAACAAAGGGTCGCTCTCTCTCTCTCCATGTTCAGTAATTGGTGACATTACGTGTGTTCAATGAAGCGACTCTTAGTAAAGAGGTCCATTTTGAAACATTTCCCTTTCCAGGTTTTTGATTCCCATGACCTCGGCGATGGCTTAAAACCACCATCATCATTAGTAGTTGGACCTCAGAGATGTCCGTGATTATAGCTTAAAGCGAGCTCTTCAGACCATCCCGTCCTCAGCAATCTTCTAAATTTCTTTTGATGTCATCCCATAGCAGAATCTCATTCCTTCCTATTTCTTCAACTTTTTTCAGTCATAAATTTAATCACAAAGTCTTTTCTCGGGAAATTATCCAGTTAGCCTTCTTCTTGCGTATCAGCTGTATAATCGCTACTTTCTATCCCATTACTTATAAAACTTCATCTTTTATTTTATCCTTCCATTTACATCCACAAGTTCTTCATTCCCACATTTCATTGCTACTCTAATAGTTAACGTCCTTAGCACGGTTTCTTAAAAGCAAAAAAGTGCTAATGTGACCACCCTGTCTGTCCGTCTGTTTAAAGAGTTATTTGGAAAATTCTTTTTTAATTAGATAGCTCTTATCAATCTATAAATTTTCCACCGATTGAACTTGTCAAATAGAACAAATATTTCAAAGGTTTTCCGCTGGGTGGCTTCGAAGTCGGAAAATTCAAAACTTTTAAACTATTGTAGCTAAACTAAAGAAGCTAGAGGAGTGACGTTTTCACGGATGAAAAGGTCTAGTGAGAATCTACATTGCCTCTTGCCCAAAAGAGGAAGCAGACCAGAATCCTGAAAATTTTAAAGTAAACGTGCTTACAGCTATTACTTTAGCAAGGTTAATTAACTAGTTTTTATTGATTTGTTGAGTTGTTAGCGCTCTATATAACTTCTTCCATAGTTTTCTTGTATAAAATATTTTAAATTGACCATTGGTTAAATAGAGCACCAAAGACTATCAGAATACGTAAGAAGTCAGCCTGCGTCCACCTGCACCACCAGCAAAAAAATAACTGAAAAGCGGCTCTTTAAAGAGTTATAAATTGTAAAGGCCGATTGATCTGGACTTTTATTTTTAAGTGTAGCCTTTTCTGTTGCCGCAGGACTAGTGCTATCAAAAGCACAAATTGCTATTGAAATAAATTGCTGAAAATAGCAATAAGAAGTACCGAACAAAAGAGGACATTCGAAAAATCTGTAGTTTATTTTAATGCGCAAATGCTCTTAGCGTATTATTTTCGCCTTTCTCCCTTAATGCTCATTTCCTATCAACTATCGAACGCGAACAATAAATCAAACGCATAAAACTTAATGGAAAAATATTCTGTAACCGCATTCAGAAGCCTCGTTTAGCTCCAAGGCTATTTTCTCCGTCTAGTCGGCCCCTTTACCGACGCTTATATTATCCATTATCCTCCAGCATAAATCAAAGCTCGGATCGGCGGTACTTTTATTGGGTTCCTCAGCTCTCCACAGAGGTTTTTAGCTGTATCGATCTGTTTGTGGTTTACACCGAAACGGAAGCGGCAAAAAGGAGACATCTTTGGCGCAAAAAGAAGAAACCTCTGAAAGCTTAATGAGAGGCTATTTCAGTCTGATTGTCGCGAAACCCCGAAAGGATTTCACACATCTCCACGGGGGGGGGGGGGGGGGGGGGGGAGGGCGGGAAGGGGGAAGGTGGGTGGGAGAGAAAGGGGAGAGGGTGCGTCGGGTAGAAGTGATCGCGTCCTGCAGGGCTGGCGATATCGACGAAAAGCTAGACTCGAAGGGGATGGCGGAGTTTTCAAGCACACGAGATACAAGAGAGAGAGAGAAAACAATAGTGCAAAGGATTTGAGGAAGAGAAAAAAGGAAGATCCGCTTACTTTTCTCGTCTAGATACCGGATAAATGGTTCTCTTCTCTTTTAAAAGAAAAACACGACTTGTTAAACTTTCGACGATAAAACTGAATTTAAAAAACCCTGTCTTGCTTCCCTTATACTCCTAGTATAAAACCTTCAGCACCGATGTATCCTGTGACGACGAAAAAAAACTTAGTACCGAAACAGGTCAGGAGCGAGAAGTCGAGGAGGAAATAAAAAAGGCGATTGTATTCCGCGCCGGAAAATAAGAGAGTTCTAGAAATCACTTGTCCCTGAGGATCTGAAAGGTAAAGATACCATCAGAAAAACAAATAGAATGATCCCGAACGAAGGGATTCGCCCGGACGAAAGAACGGCGGGACGAAGGATAAATGGAAAAAATTAACACCTCCGTGATCCTTTTCGACGAAACCCGATCGTTAATCGAAAGAAATAGATCATAAAACAATCGCGGTGTACGTCCTGGAAAAAAAGAAAAGAAAATGTAGACTTTTTCACGCGTAGGAGAGTAAAAATAAATTGGCGAAAAAGACATTTATTTTTTACTCTCATCTAGGGAGCGACAACTTGACCTTTGGAACACTATTCGGATCCGACCCTGTGGCGAGCCCATCCTTGTGATCTTCTGGAAATTGTCTTTCTCTCGAGAGAGAAGATGAGAGGGTAAGACGAGATTGGGTAAAAGAAAGAGGGAGCGAGAGAAAGGAAGAAAGAGAGAAAGAGGTAGAAAGGAAGATAGAGATGGTGAGAGCAGAAAAGAGAGAAAATACAGTAGAGAGAAGGAAAAGGAAGAGAGGAAGAGAGAGGACGAGAGAGTAAGAGTGGGAAAGGGAGAGCAAGAAATAGAGAGATGGAGAGATAGGGAGAAGATAGAAAAGATATGGAGGGATAAGGAATGAGATGGAGAAAGAGGAAGAGAGGAAGAAAGAGGAGGAGAAGAGATAAGAAGTGAAAAGGAAAGAGTGCGGCAGAGTGATGTGGAGAGTAAGAGAAAAAGAAAGAGGAAGATAAGGCTAGAGAGAGAAAGTTAGTGATAGAAAGAGATAAAGATAGAAAGAATGGGAAAGAGAGAGAGGAGTTGAGAAAGAGGAAGGTGAAGGAGAAAGAAGAAGGAAAGGAGAGGGATAAGGCTAAAGATAGATAAGAAATAGAGAATCAACAGATAAAATAAGAAAGAAAGAGAAATAAAGAGACGAGAAATGACCAGATAAGAGAAAAAGAAGCAGGAGATAAGATAGATAGATAGATAGATAGATAGATAATCGTCTTTATTCGGGCGAAATTTAGACCATAAGGTCCATTCTTACATTTAACCCTTCGTCAATATAAAAAATATAAAAAAATGGTAAAGTAAGATATATATATATATATATATATATATATATATATATATATATATATATATATATATATATATATATATATACAATACGCATAACATAAACAGTATATACCTAAATCATACAGAGTAAAAAAAAATATATATATATAAAATTGAAGACAGATTAGAGATTGTGGGGAAAACCTAGGTAAAACAGGCATGTCCTCCCTAGTAAAACCCACGCAGGAAAACACCCACTGAGAAGGGGGGTGTGAAAAACCTGCGAAAACCCTAGATAGTGTACATATAATGATATAGTAATACAACATTAAATAGAAAGGAGTATGTACAGTAAGTCTTCGTATATACAGCATCGTTGTATACCGTCATAAAAAATACATATATAGGTATTAACGTAATGCAAACCAAGAAATATAATACAATAATTAGGCAGAATAAGATGAAATATACTTGAAATATATACAATGAATATGGAGATTGTTGTTGGATCATGCATAACATAAGAAAGAAGGAAATTATATAAAATTACACATATGATATAAAACAATACATAATAAAATAAAGTAATACGAAATAGTATAAAACAATACAAAATGATATAAAACAGTATAAAATAGTATAAAACAATACAAAATGATATAAATCAGTATAAAATAGTATGAAACAATACAGAATGATATAATACAATGAGAATTAGTATAAACACTATAACATAGTAGACACTAGACAATGAAAAGGTAACAGTCGAAGGAGGCGTACACTTTGCGAACTCGATAACCTGCAAAAAAAATAATTAATGTTAATTAAGTAAGGAAGAGTGAAGGAAGCCGTCTTGCAATTGGTAAGAAGAAAATGTTAAAGCTGACCTGAATTTTGGGCAGAGAACAGCAAGAGGGAGGGAGAGAGACGAAGTAAAAAGGGGGGAGATCGATCGATTGATTGTCTATTATTTTATTTTTTAGAGGAGAGAAAAGGAATTGGAGCGACGGGTAAGAATGGCAGGCGAGAGAGAAAGAGGAGTGAAAAGGAAATGGAGAGTAATGATAAAAGAATAGCGGGCGAGAGAGGGGAGAAAAGGAATTGAAGAGAAATGGTAATAAAAGCAGGCGAGAGAGAGGACAGAAAAGGAATTGGTGAATAATGGTAAGAAAAGCGAACGAGAGAAGACAGAAAAGGAATTTAAAAGAAAGTTTAAGAATAGCAGGCGAGAGATAGAGGAGAGAAAAGTAATTGGAGAGATAGGGTAAGAATAGCGGACGAGAGAGAGAGAGGAAATTAGGAACGATGGAAAACTTTAATATTCTCCGTTCCAACCAAAAGAAACGTGCCCTGCGAGAACTCCGTCGGGATTAGAGATGGAGGCTAAATGAAAAGGGGACTACCCAGAGGGAGCGATTATCCTTCATTTTCTCCCGCTTTCATTTTTCCGTCGTCAGCTGCGAGTCGGCCGCGCCTCGCGCACGTGCAAACCCATTCGCACCTTCGCCGGAGTGGTCGTCTTCGTTCTGCCTGGAAAATCGGCGGAACGATTTCCGTCGCATGTTTACAGTTTTTTTTCATCTCTCGCTCTTGGATGAGGGCCAAAAAATAAAGGGCGCCGAGGGAACTTGGAGGCTTTCGAAATACGCGGGTTCGGATAAAAAATGTACCGGATTACGTACCTGAATTTTCTAGTTTTCTTCCGTGTTTCGAAATATCGCGGTTTAGGCTCCTTCGGTTTCGTGACACGCCATACTTTACTGCGAAAATATTGGAGTTGCATATAAAATCTCTATCGCCGTGATTTTACGAATAATCTATTTGCACGGAAGATAGGAAACATTCTCTTTCCTGTAAATTTTCCATTTCTAACAAGAATTAAAGCGAATCTCGAAACTTCTAGATATTCCGACCCATCTATATTCCCAGGGCGGTAATTATCATAAACCGTTTAGGAAGAATAGGTATGATAAATAGAATACGTGCACGAAATTATTTAAACTTTCTAGTCATGTCTACAGAAAAAATATTAAAAGAGTTTTGTGTCCCTATTACGGAATTCCACCAATTATCGACTTATTCAGGTCAATATAAGCTTAAACCTTTTATTATATGCGCTCATTAACTGCTATACATATGATGTTTGTAAGTGCGTTCGTGTGAAAATCAATTCGTTTCTATTTAATCGTGACATATTCTCTGATAGCAAACGCGTACGAATGAACTCCAAAATACTTTATTATATACAGATGTTACTATGAAAGAAAAATATTAGGATTTTTTATATAGCAATACTAGAGGAAAACAAATTTTCTTTAATTTATCAAACTTGTCCAATGATTGGAAAATCTTGGCAAACAAAATATCGGTCATTTTGTTTCTAGGACTTTGGAAATGTACTAATCAATTGTACGCCTGCGGGTAACCAAGTTATCCTTGGCATTTCTTAAGGATTCTTCAGGAAGATTTCCATGTCTTCGTGGAGAATATTACTTCCAGCAGCAATGAAGCATTTAAGCATTGCCTCGAGGAAAACAATTCTTTTCTCACTACGAAATTTAAAAAACATTGAACGAAGACGTGTGCATAACTGCCCATAAAATTGAATTATGCAGTTTTGAATGATAGTATTGTATAATGTTAATATTTGCAAATATCACTACATTGAAGAGATATGACACCTTGGCCAGAAACTTGCTGAAAGATTATGCCTTAACGTTAATCTTCACAAAAAAAAACATTTCTTGTTGACCATTACATAGAAATATTTCTATACCTATGGCTAGTTAGGAAGATTATTCTTCGATAGTACATATTACTATCAAAATACATTTCCACTGTATTATCGGCATTCATAACCTATTAATTCCAAATGGTTGGCAATGCGATATAAACTATTCTTGCATACCATAAATAATTGTTACTCGATCTGAATTCAGCGACTGTAATATGCGATTTGGAATCAGATGCAATATCTCATCTTTTACGAACATTAAAATCTTTAAAGGGTTTGCTCGAAAAACGGAACAAAACCTGTCATTGAAAGAAAATAATCGAAGTACAAGCAAACTATGAGATAAAAGAGACAAAAGTCAAATATCCGTTGACATAAACCGACTTTCAAAACTTATTAGAAGAGAAACTGGCGCAAAGAGATAGTAGAGAGAAATATACCACAGATCCCACTAAATTCCTATCTCATCTATTCATATATCACAAGCTAAGTACATAGTGATGGTTAACGATTTAGAAAACTCCGATAGCCACGGAAGGGCACAAACTATTATCGAAGATCAGTGTATCAACTCAGATAACAACTGCTTTGTATTCAAAATGCGTATTTTGCTTTCCAACCGTTTCGAATCCATTGAATTAATCTTCATAAAATGGATTCCAGCTATAAGGTGAAGTCGATATTTCACTTTTGGGGAAAAGAATTTTAATATACCCTCACCCTCACCTTTTCATCGTGCTAATAGTTTCAAATGATATGCCATTAAAAAACGTTTGTTATTATTTTATTTGTGGAACATTGACGATAATTTTGCTTTTGCTGCTAAATAAGGAATGTAGTTTTTCACAATGAGAACGCTAGATGTCACTAAATGTCTAACAGACTAGCAAGCAAGCGTTATGTTTGATAAACCTCCTCTTTGTAAGCCATCGTCTATTATTCCCTCAAACAATGGAAAACGAAATAATTTTATATCAAATATCAAGTTACTGCAGCAGTTAATTCCTCATTAGCTAGTTTCCCTTTCAGTGGATTTGGCCTTATGAATACGTTTCACATTATTTTTTCTAACACCATCAATATTTCACCCTCGTATACATTACTCCACTCCATCAAATCGATGGTCAAACCGAATACGTAATTGCGGGCAACAACGTAATTATGTAGCAGTCACTTCCAATTTCGCAGGCGAAATATGAGATAGTCATGGCAATTGATTATCTCGTCGCAAAAAGCCCAGATAAAAAGCAATCAGTCGAAATTATAGAAAATTTTAAGACTATACAAAGGAATTTTGAACTCGATTAACCCGGGAGCAGCCGCGCGGAGGTGACTGAGTCACCCCACCAATGTTTACACTACACTCATCCACTCCTAACGCATGTTTTTCCTAAGATAATCAGTACCTTTCTTCCGAACTCTCTTGAGGATATTTATATCACTTCTAGGTCTCAGTAGCATTTAGTCCGTGAAATAGAGCATTTCAAAAATCTTTCTGTGGTGAATCAGTCACACATTTCTTATTGCGAGTCTTGGTAAGCTTTTTATTCTATATCTGGCTATAATTTTCATAAATCGATGGAATCACTTTACAATTGACCAGTTTAATGTTTCTACCCTCTCTTTACATTTATTAGGTAGGTGAACGTTTCGATGTACATCGCGGCTTGGAGAAAATCCGTGAAATTCTTCTCAATCGTTACGTAATATTTCTATCAAATAACCCAAATACAGTGTTCAAAAGAAGTAGTTTCATAAAAAAGACTCAGACAGGCCTTAGCAAAACCGGTAGTCATTTCTCGAAAACCTTACCAAAGCAACTAAGGGAATTGGGCCAATCTGTACCGCCTAGAAAAGAAAATGTTTCTGGAGAACCCGGTCCATCAAGACCTACAAAATTACGCTGTGTTGTATGCCCAAAAAATCAAGACACGAAGACAACTTCGTCCTTTTCTACGTGTGAGAGGTCGATGTGTATGAAGCATATGAAATACGTATGTGAGTACTGCCTTGACAGCGAATAACACAAAGAGAAGTGAACTTAGATAATTCTTATTATTATTCTCTTATTCATAATGTTATGTTAAAACTATAAGTTATAATTACTATCATCTAAGTCTAATTATTATTATTATGCGCAAGTATTGTTATTATTACACAAGTTCTTTTGTATGCAAGGAGTTTTGAACAATAAAGATATATTTAACAAACATGTAATTTGAATTTTTCAAAGTGTTTCCTCAATAATCTAAGAATAAAAAATAATAAAAAATAAAAAATCATGGATAATTAGGTTGGAAAATGTAATTTTAAATGACTCAGTCACGCGCGACCGTCTGTGCTCCAGAATTAAGCGCGCCTACTGCGGGGTTATTAGAAAAACCATTCCATTCACAGCAGACGCCACTATGCACCGAGTTAAAAGTTAACAAAATATCATAACCTAAAAAATATTTCAATTGGCACCAGAATAGTCCGGTCAGTTGATGCCAGTTAAAAAGCTAAACTGGCTGTTAAAAAAGTTTTTGTTATGAATGTTACCAAGTACACTAATTTGCCAAAATATTAATTCGATTCAAACATCAAAATTAATCATATCCCACTACGATTCTTGCTATATTGAAATTATATAACTTTTCGAGCATTTTTCAACAAAAGAAAATTTTGTAGATTTGTCCATATCAACCACTACTTTTTATGCGATCTTTGCACGAAGAGAACGCATATAGGGGAGGTCGATTCCATCCGTCCGCATGTTAAAACTCGGAAACCGCTGCACGTATTAAGATTAAATTCGGTATTGGGGAGTTTTGCTAAAATTGGTCGACCGATTCCAATTTTGGTTAAAATCGGACAACAATTACGACCACTTTACATGAAGACCTACATGTATTTTATAACGTACCTCGCTCGCTTCTCGTTAAATTCTCATCTGAGCGAAAAATATTGAGAACATTGTTAAATCTCAAAGAACGCATTTGAAAACTCTGTGTACTCCGACATGGAGTACACCTTTCCAATCTTGTTTAATTAAGAAGACTTGGTATGAAACAAGAAATACTTTTTATGGCTATACATATTCTTAAATATATCACACATTTTAGTGACTCTCTTCGTCGATTTTTGACCTCTCACTGGGGTTCAATTCATTTTTGAGATATGTCGCCCCATTGTCTCCTTGAAATCCTCTTCACTTTAATTATTTTTCCATGATTCCTGTCCGACTTCACCTCCTCTCCGCACCCACCCAGATGATATCTTCACGCCCCTGTGTTTGACCTGGATGTGTACATTTTATGTTCTTCTACACACCCCGATTTTAGCCTCCATGGAACACACTGAAGCGTAATCTCGGCACATCAAAAGTAAGATGACTCGTTACAACGTTTCAGATCTTTAACGCAGTTCTTTTTGCCCTCTTTGCCAGCAATGTAATCCCGATCGCGAAACGTGTTAGGAGTAGGCTATCTCCTTTATAACCTCCGTAACCTTTTTTCGTTCTCGTCCAGTCTTTCATATCCTCTATTGCACCTTTTTATCCAGTCGTGGAGGCAAGTCGTCTCGTGGGCCACTCCTTCCCATGTACCGAAAGCGACCGGTTTTTCCGCGTGGATGACCGGATGATATACGTACAGTCTAACCCCGATTTGGCGCCATCGTTTGTCCATCACTGGCGTAAGAATTAAAGCGGGGGTGGCGGTAAATCGAGGTAAATGCTTGTTCTATGTAATTATCAAATGTAAGTTCTGTTCACAACGGTTCATGGGCAGTATACGGGGGTGGCACTATAAAGGGGGGCGCTAAATCGGGGTTTGACTGTAGTACGTCGCGTTTCCGTGGATGCTCTCACCGTGGCTTCAGCGTTGCGCGCCATCTGTTCCTTTTGTTTCGGCGTCGTTAATGATTGCTGATGCGTGGATTGGCTTGTGTGGAATGGCGGTAAACTCGCCTTCGTCAGTGCGGCCGATAATAACTCGCCCAACACGGATGAGATCGACTGCGTTATAGCTGCAATGAATCCGGACTGTTTCTCCGGGATGGGCCCGAACGAGCTGATGCTGCTTGATATTGTGAACGCAGACGGTGGAACAGTCCAATCGATAACCAGGGCGCCGCACACCTTTGAAGATTAATAGTGTTATAATGTAAATTAAGATTGAAGTTAA
The DNA here is from genome assembly GCA_028673005.1 of Tanypteryx hageni. Taxonomy (NCBI): domain Eukaryota; kingdom Metazoa; phylum Arthropoda; class Insecta; order Odonata; family Petaluridae; genus Tanypteryx; species Tanypteryx hageni. The sequence continues at coordinate 97,763,796 of CM054113.1, read as the reverse complement.
AACTCATTTTTGTTTCCTAGTCGGTGAGAGCATATGACGCGTATCTAACTAGAAAATACAGTATATTCCGCTTAAAGTGATCACATTGGGTTCGGTTTGACTGAGAATGGATATATTAAGCGGCTGATAACAATAAACGGCAGTCTTCCTTAAACTGAATTTGGTTATGGAAATCTACGTTTCATCACAATAACCGGCTGATAAAAATAGCCAATAGTAATAATAAGCGGCATCTTCGTTCTAATGGACTAGAAAAATTATGCTAGTGCTGTCATATTTCGCCAAGTTCCACTTTATAACATTGTCACTTTTAATTAGTGAGAGGGAAAAGATACGCAAAACTTACGAGGCACACGATATACCGTGGCTATTTTAAAACGTATTGAACAAAGCTTTATAGATAAAATTTTAGCTAACTTTGCGATTATTATATCTTATAAGTACAATTAATGGCATTATTAATTGGACTACTCACTCTTCCGCAGTGTATTTTTTATTTTGGCATCTGCGGCTAAATATTTTTATCTAATGAGCATAACTACGTTAAAACTAACAATGCCAGTTTTTAATGTCATCCGTGACAGATAATACAATTATTAACATAAAAAAGAAACTATTAAGACGACCTTTTTGTTGCGCCTGCTCTAAAATTTGTTTTGCATCATTTCAATAACAAGTGCGCAGTAAAAACTCGCAATAAAACAAATCAACTATCCATCATATACGGTAAAAATTCCATCAATACAAAATTTAATACGAAGTTGTACGGGGCCTGAATTGATTGCTTACGCCAAAAACTCCATGCAGTAAATAATTGCAAATATAAATCGGTCGAGTTCCCGATGCAAAAGGTCTTATATCAATCAAAAGGTGTTTGAATCCCCACCGAATATGGCTGCTTCGAAATGTTCTCGTGGTTTACCCTACGGTTTTATGGGTATCGCACTCTGCCAGCATCATTTGTTAGAAGGGGTCGAGGTGAAGGATAAATTCTCGGGTTTCAATTTCAACGGCATCGACGATTCCCTCCACTAAATTACACTTTTTGCGAGCGAACGAACCCGTTAAAACAACCCTTCCACCTCCATCTATCCGCATTCGACCGATTCATCATCCAGAGAAGAGCTCGCATTTGTCAAAACGGCCATCAACGCGACCCGGCTGGAATGCATTAATCACATTTATCCACCACTCCCGCCACTCGCGCCACCGTAACACTCTCCCCCAGATCGCGATCGCGCAAAGACACCCTCGAACGACGGATTCAGCCGACCAAAGACGTCCAATTGTCTCCGCAGCAATCCCGTGCACGAGACAAAAGGATGACGAAAACCACGTCCTGACCTCATACCGAGCCAAACCAACCAGATCCAACCACTCTCCCTGTTGTTCTCAGCCATATCTCTTTCTGTCTCCCTCTCTCAACCCTCTCTCTCCCTATATCTATCCCTCTCCCTCATCCTCTCTCTCCCTCGCTCACTCCCTCTCTCCCTCGCTCACTCCCTCTCTCTCTCCCTCGCTCTCTTCCTCGCTCTCTCCTTCGCTCGCTCCCTCTCTCTCTCTCACTCTCTCCCTCTTTCTCTCCCTCTCTCTCCCACTCTCTCTTTCATTCTCTTATCTCCTTCTCTCTCTATCTCCCTCTCCTGCACGCCCCACTCTCACTCTCTCCAATTGGCTTTTCTCCGGGCACGTTCCGTGACCGTCCCTTTCCTCCTATTATATCTGCCTTGGATTTATTTTTTTCTCCGAACGAAGGGTTTACGTCCTCGTTCGGAAGCAAAAACACGCGTGGGGAAAGGAAAAGAAGAGCCAAAGGGGAGAGAGAGATGGGATATAGGGAGAGGTGGAGAATGGGGGGGAGGGTGAAAAGGGGTGAGAGATGTAAGGGAAGGAGAAACGACAGAGAGAGTGAGTGATAGGATGAAATAGAATGGGTGTGAAAGATTTACGGATAGAGAGGTAGAGAGAGTTAGATTGAAAAGGAGATATACTGTAAGGGGAAAAATAAGAGAGTGACGGCAGAAGAGGGAGGGAGGGAGATAGAGTAAGAGAGATAGAGAGAGTGGGGTGTGTGTGGGTGAAGAGAACTGGAGAGAGAGATAGGAGGTAATAGAGTGAGGGTGTGGGAGGAGCTGAGAGGGAGTGTAATTTGTATTAGAGAAGGATAGGAGATAGGTGTCAAGAGAAAGGAAGCAGGAAATAATGGAAGAAAAGAAGAAATGAGACGAGGGTAAGAGATAGGAGAGTTGAGAGAGGAAAGAGGGTTGGGAGGGAGAGGAAAGAGGGAAAAGAGAGGAGAGAGAGAGAGGAAAGAGAAGGGAGGGCGGGGAGAAAGGTGGGAAGAAAAGTGGAGAGAGAAGTGGAGAGAGAAGTGGGGAGAGAGGTGGGGAGAGAGGTGGGAAGAGAGGTGGGGAGAGAGGTGGGGAGAGAGGTGGGGAGAGAGGTGGGGAGAGAGGTGGGAAAGAGGTGGGGAGAGAGAGACAGTAGAGAGGAAAGTGAGAGAGAAGAGAGGGGGGCGGAGGGAGAGAGGAGAGAGAGGAATATAAAGAAAGAGATAGGAGAGAGAGAGAGAGAGAACGAGAGGAAGGAATAAAGGGCAAAAATAAAAGAAGAATATAGATCGAAAAACAAAAAAGGGGAATAAGGAAACATAAAAAGTTAAGAAGAAAATGAGCGTAGCGAGACGAGAAAGAGAATGAATAATGCAAAAGAGGGAAACGAGAGATAGAAAGGGGAAAAAAGAGAACGAAGAGGGAAAAAAAAGGATAGAGCGAAATCATGTGTCGAAGACCCGCAAGGGGAAAAGCAGCAGAAGTCGTACAAAATACGCGCTTCCTAGAGAAAAAAAAACAAAACTGAATAGAACATAGATAAGAACGGCATCGGCCAATCATCTTCCTATTTCTATTCTCCGGTTGGAAACGAACCCGACGTCTCCCGAGCGAGAGGAACCTTCGAAAAAAAATGCCGACTGGAAAAACAAGACTACGCTACCGCGTCCGGCCCTTTTCTCATCTCTATTTTTGCCCTTCCTTCCCCTTCTGTGTCCATCGTCCCGTAAGGTTTCCTTCGGTTTTATTTTTTTCGAGTTTGTCGATTCATTATCTATACAAGAATCGGGAGGCTTTGCCTCTCGAATCTTCGTTCCATTTATGCTCTTTGTGAAGAGCGACGCCACTCTCTTTATTTTTTCAACCCTTAATTCTATCCCGCCCGCGTATCTTCCTTATCTTTCCAATTTCCCATGATCGCCCGGGATCAAAACTTCTTTTATTTTTTCGGACGAAAAAAAATATATTCATGAAAAAAATTGGAATTTCCGAATCGAACCACCCGGGAAGAAAGGTATGCGTCCCAGATGGGGGATAACGTGCCCCCCCCCCCGCCATTGTTTAAGAAACAATTAGGGCGGGGCAGTCAATTAATTACCTCCATCGTCGGCGAGGAAATAATTGGTGTGAACTAGGGAGAGAGGGGAGAGATGGAAAATAATAACCGTCCCCGATAGATGTCGTGGCACGTGACTACGGCTTAATTATTAAGGCCGCCATTTCATTTATCGGACGTCTTCGAGTCCTGTCACGATATAGCGAAACAAAGGCACGTGTAATACGCGGTCATTTGAAATCAATGAAAATTTCTCGGTAATAATGGTGTCCCAGAAGTCCGGCCACAAAGGGCAACTTTGTTATTTTGCAGAATATTTAAATATAATAAGAGATCAAATTTGTTTGCAATAGGCTATTTTTCGGGATAAATTGATTTTTTTTGTCTAGAGCCTTCCGTTCGACCGCTACTCTCTTGGCTCATCAATGGTTAACTGACTCTGCGGAAATTCCTACGCCCACATAAAGGAGCTAGGAGCCGGCTATGTGAATAGGAGTTGCAACAAAAATGAATAAAAAGTCCAAAAACTCATGCAGAAGTGTTTATTGCACATTTACAATAAATTTTCAAATTGGTATCCATGCTGCCGTACACACATTCTGGTTCGTTCGCTTAAGCTCAATCTGTCCTTGGCAAGAATCGGCTGGACAGAACTTTTGCTAATCCCAATTTCTTGGGAGATTTTACGGGTGGATCGTCGAGGACTGGCGGCAACTTTAGCGAGGACAGCCAGTGTGTCTTCAGCCCAAGTAGAACTTCGCGGCCGTCCTGCACGAGGCCTGTCATACACGCTTCCAGTTTCGTTGAAGCGATTGAAAGCATTGCGTACCATTTTCTCTGACGGTTACGGTTGCTCCGGATGACGACGGTGATACTCCCTTGCTGCTCTACGAAGCCTCAAGCCGGACACGTAAAGCATCACCATTTCCGCCTTATCACGCGCTGCGTACATTTCTCCTCCTGCACTCCAGAACTGCCACTTGAAAACTGAAATTTCCGGTGTGACTGTCACGTCTCTAAACACCAACAATGAAAAATGAACGTTAAAATGAGGCGGCAACATCAACAATCACAGTTTCCACCGAAATCACCAGTAAATTAATTAATTCATTGTTAGGCATTTGCGGCCACACTAATTCATTTTAATGCCAGCAATTGATATCAATTGCTGTTGACATTTCTCAAATGCCACACTCTCTTGCATAATTCACACTTCTTGCCTCCTCACATAGCTCCTTTATGTGGACGTAGGAATTTCCGCGGTCACTTAACCATTGACGAGCCATGAGAGTAGCGGTCGAACGGAAGGCTCTAGACAAAAAAAATCAATTTATCCCGAAAAATAACCTATTGCAAACAGCTTCGATCGCTTATTATTTTTAGATATTCTGCAAAATAACAAAGTTGTCCTATGTGGCCGGACTTCTGGGACACCCTGTATATGTGTGTGTATATATATATATATATATATATATATATATATATATATATATATATATATATATATCATCATCATCATAGGTAGTCTGTCCGTAGACAGGTCCGTGATTATTCTTGGTTAAACCTGGTTCTCCATATACTCCTATTTTCCGCTGTCCTCTTTATATCTTGATAACTCTCTTTCCCTTTCAAATCGTCTATCAGCTGAAACCTTTTCCTACCTCTTTCCCTTTTCCCATCTAGTTTTCCTTCTAACACGTCTTTAATCATACTCTCTCTCCTCAGGTAATGTCCAACCCAGTTAGCCTTCCTCTTTCTGATAGTCTGTATAATCATTCGCTTCTCTCCTATTCTTCGTAGCACTTCATCGTTTTTCATCCTATCTGTCCATTTTATCTTCAGCATTCTCCTCCAAGTCCGCATTTTGAAGCTGTCCAAGTATTTGATGTCATTTTTCCTTAGCGTCCATGTTTCTGCCCCATACAATGCTATACTCCATACGTAGCATTTTATCAACTTCTTGCGGATATCTTCCCTTATATTCCCTGTAAGTAGTTGTTTCTTTCTCCTAAAAGCCGCTTTTGCTTTTCCTATTCTAGTTTTGATCTCATCCGTACATTTTGCCTCTCGTGTTATGATACTTCCAAGGTATTTATATTCTGAAACTTGTTCTAATGGCTTTCCCCCAATAGTTATGTTCAGATTCTCTTCTTTACCCGATATTCGAATGACCTTGGATTTTTCTGTATTTATTTCCATACCGTATTTTCTACCTGTTATCACTAGTCTATTTATCATTTTTTGTAGCTCCTCTTCCTTTCTTGCTAGAAGTACTTGATCATCTGCGTATTTCACTGTTCTTATAATCCTTCCTCCAATTTTGAAATCCCCTGTGCCTTCTAAAGCTTCTTGCATTAGACTTTCTCCATATATATTGAATAGGGTTGGCGATAGGCAGCAGCCTTGTCTTACTCCTCTACCGATATTTATTCCGCAGGTGTTCACATTCTCAAACCTGACCTTTACAACTTGATTCTCATATAGATTCCTAATCAGTCTCCTGTCTTTCCAGTCTACACCTATATCCTTTAATATCTTCATCAACTTTACCCAATTTACTCTATCAAAGGCCTTCTGCCAGTCTACGAAACATGCGCAGATATCTTGACTGTATTCTATTGCCCTTTCTGATATGATTCTAACTACTCCTATAGCATCTCTAGTTCCTCGTCCTTTTCTGAAACCGAATTGATCTTCCCCTATTATTTCTTCTGCCTTTTTCTCCAGCCTTTTATTAAGAATCCTCGTGATGATCTTCGATGTGTGTGACAGAAGGCTTATAGTTCTGTAATCTTTACACTGCATTGCCTTTGGCTTCTTCTTTAGAGGGATCATTGTTACTTCTAGGAAATCCTGAGGCCACTCTCCCGTGTCGTAAATCTTATTAATTAATTTCGTGATCGCTTTTAGTCCTTCTGATCCTATGACTTTAAGTATCTCAGCCGGTATTCCATCGCTGCCCGTGGCTTTCCCCTTCTTTAGTTCCACTATCGCCTTTTCTACTTCGCTCTCCATAATACTTGGTCCTAAGTTGTCTTCTTCAATGTTTTCCTCATTTTCCAGTTCTATTTTTGCCGCTCCTGCCTGTTTGCTGTATAATTCTTTAATGTATTCTTCCCATACCTGTGCTACATCCTTTGTTTCTGAGACTATCTTCCCATCCGTATTCATAATTCCTTTACCACAAATTCCATTAGACTTCTTATCTTCTAATTCCAGTGCCCTAGCGTACATCATATCATACCGTCCTAACTTCTCCATTTGTTCTATTTCATCACATTTTCCTTTTATCCAATTTTCTCTAGCTTTATCTGTTACCCTTCTCAACTCATTGTTTATACGCCTATAGTTGGCTCTACCTTCTTCACTGTTAACGTTTTTCCATTTTCGTCTCTCATCCATTTTCTCCAGCATTTCCTTCGTGATCCATGGTTTTCTGATTTTCTTCTCTTGTTTTCCAATCTCTTTATCCAAGGTATCCTTGATACTGGTTTTAATTTCATCCCATTCTATATCAACGGTCTTCGGTTTGTTTTCCAACTTTCTTAGGTTATCTTCCAACTTCATGCTGACTACATCCTGCCTTTCTTTCAGTTTTTCTAGGTCCCAGGTCTGTCTTTCTCTTCTCGTTTTTCTTATTTGTTTGAGCTTTGTACTCATGTCAAGTATTAGAAGGCTGTGATCTGAATCAATGTCTGCTCCTTGCAATGCCTTGGCGTTCTTTATGCTGTTCCTGAATCTTTGTTTTACAAGGATGTAATCTATTTGGCATCTCATTCTATCTCCTGGGCTTTTCCATGTGTATAACCTTCGTTTATGGTTTTTGAACCATGTATTAGTCACTACAAGGTCATTATTGATGCAATATATATATATATATATATATATATATATATATATATATATATATATATATATATATATATATATATATATATATATATATATATATATAATGTGTGTGTTACTCACTCGTATTTTTTTAGAGTATTATAATTCTTTATATTTAACAATTCGCTTACTACTTTACGGGCATTGAACGCTAGTAATATATATATATATATATATTTCTAACATCCTATACGTATCGTATCTGAAGGATAAAAGTTTTCATCGATATTAAAGTTTAAAACAATATAAATATACACCAAAACCCCACTTTTACGGAGTGACTTGGGACCGAGTTCATTCCGCATACGAGGATTTTTTGTAAAATTGGTATGTATCGATAATGGTTAAATTCAAAAATATGAATAACCTTGTATACATAAAACAATACAGCATTATTGCACAAATATTTTATGTTGTGTAGATGCCAATTTTGAAACTATAGGAGCCAAATATAAATTTTACCGTCTAGTTTTTTTTTATTCCGTAAACCGGCATTTCCGATACAGCGATTCCGCGTAAAAACGGGATTTTGATGTAATATATTATATCTTGCGCCACTAATCTTGTAAATATCCCAACGGAATAAACGAACAAACAAAGGTGGCAAAGTAATATTTCGGAATATTTTTTCTTCAAATATTCGTACTTTTCTTTCCCTAGTAGTTGTGAACTGCTTTGATGATCAAAGAGAAATAGGAAAATTCATACGCCATATGATTTAATTTTAACTGAAAGGAATCGTATAAAGTTAGACTGAAATTCAATATACTAGTTATGAATCACACACTTAGTTTTATCTATCAAGATTCCTTCAAGGTAAGCAATAAGAATTCAAATTTAGCAGCTGTATAAAGCATATCACTAGTTTAAAAATTTCCATTCTGGTTTTATAAGGAATAGAAATGCTGGCAAAGGTTTTTCCTAACATCTCTTTTTTGTCGTTTGCCTTCCAGAATGTAGCATATTTTAAGGTGACTAGGATTCGAGATTTTGTTTTCAACTTCGTCTTGAGAGAACGTGTTTTAAAATACTATGGTCGACCTGCACGAGCGTAGCAGAGTGTAGGGAAAATCCATATCTCCACCATAAAATAGTGTTTTCTTTCAAAATTTCCATTTTTTAAGGCAGGCCAAGATAAATGCTATCCAAAACGTATCCCTAAACCTCATAATTGTTTTTAAAAGTGCTTTAAATCAAAACTCACATAAATATCTCAAAAATGTATTTTTCTAGAAATAAAACTCGTTAAGAAAATAATGTGCTTAGATAAAGGATAAAATATGGAAAATATAATGTGGTCGGATGAAATATTGACCCGTCAAAATGTGGATAATTTTAATGTTTATTTTTACTGTACATTAATTAAAACAATAGTTCGTCATGCATACACCAGTACTTAGCATTCGAAATAATTTCATTATCATATTATTAGAGCTAATTTCAAGAAAATGAGAGTCGTCAGTGTATAATAGGATGCACATTTGGGGAAAGAAATTAAGAATTTAAAAAAGCTATTGTATTGTGAAAATATAAACGATTATTTATAAAGGTATGGGAACTAAAAAGAATTTTTTAATAAATGAAAGGATTGATTTCGACGATTAAGTTATAATGACTAAGACAAAGCATTAGCTTCGGATTTAAATTGTTAGAAAACTTATCGTTTCATTCCATCTCTTTAACTTAAGTCACAAAGTCATTCTTTCGACCTTTAAAGCATTGCGCGATCGCTAATGCATTGTTTTTTTTTCAGCGACCTGCGTTTATATACGATCCATGTTTGCCGAAGAATCAACGGTCAAGTCTTTCTATCCAATGATTACGCAAACCCTCAACTCCCTTCCGACTGCGAAGTCGAGTTTATTCTTTTTATCTTCATCCGTTCGATTTTTCGCCATGCGATCCCTCGCGCGTTTCCTTCATCGAGGCACGGTTCCTTCAGTCGTTTTTCCCTCTTGCGGTGGATCTTTCGAGAAATAATTCATTCTTCCTGCGGTCTCACACGTAATCCAACCAACGTGGAATCCTCTTCCCTTCCTTCCACTTGCGCCTCTGGACAGATCGACGATCGGACGCTCGCTAGGCTATCCCAATAGATAGATAGGCGCGGCTGTGCTAGGCGAGATACCCATGGGAGAGACGGCGAGGACGTGAGCGTGTTATTTTCCGTGTCCCCTTTTGTTTCCGCTTTTTCCCCCATTTTTCCCCTCCGTATTAAAAAAAAAAGTTTTTCGGATTTTTTTCCGTCGGCGAAGCTGATCCCCGATGATATTAAAAAGGAGAGGCGGCAGGAGGTTGATGTCATTAATTAGGTTCCGTGAATGGTATCTCCCCTTCAATCGAGGCAAAAGATGACGTCATGGCTCCTCCCACGCACAACATTTCTCTTAATTCGTCAGTCTCCCGTCACTCGGAACGTATAAAAATCCCGCGTCGTTGCAAACGCGGTCCAGAGCAAAAAGAAGACGGGACTCCCGCCCTCTGCCTCCCTCACTCCGACTCTTTTGCACCCACTCCCTCCCTCTAACACCCTCACTCTTTCATCCATACTCTTTCTCCCTGCCTTTCTCTCTTTCCCTCTTCCTCCATCTACTTCCTTTCCATATATCTCCCCCATCTCTCCCCCTCAAGTAGCTCTCCCCCTCAAGTATCTCTCTCCCTCAAGTATCTCTCTCCTCACTCTCTCTCTCCCTCTACCGTCTTTCCTTCTGTCTCTATATCTCCCGTCCAGCTCTCTCCTCGCTATCTTTCACCCTGTCCATCCTCTCTTTCCCTCTTCCCCTCTCTCTCCCCCCTCTCTCCCCCCTCTCCATCTACCCCATCTCTCTCCTCTCTCCTCACCTCTCTCTCCTCACCTCTCTCCTCACCTCTCTCTCCTCACCTCTCTCTCCTCATCTCCCTCTCCTATCTTCTCACATATTTCTTCTCTCTCCTCATCTCTTTCTCCTCACCTCTTTACTTCTCTCCCTGGCCATCTTTCTCTTACCCTCTCTCTCTCCACCTCGACTCTCTTCCCATCTCTTTCCTTATTTCCCTTTTACTCACCCATTTTTCTATTCTCCATTCACTCTTTTTCTTCCTCTCCTCCCTTCACTCCCTGCCCATCCTCCGTCCCTTCCGATCTCTCTTCCCTTCTCTCCCATTCCATCCTTCTCTCTTTCCCTCTCTCTCTCTCTCTTTCCCTCTTTCCCCCTCTCAATATCTCTCTCCTCTTTTCCTCTACCTCTCTCTCACCCCCTTCTTTCCCTATATTACATCCTCATTATTCTATCATAGATAAGTCTCCACGAGCCACGCCTTTCCTTTGACGTTGCGAAATTTAAACTGCGATATTTTTTGTTCGTCGTTTTTTCCTTAAGCCGCTTCTTGATCTCTTGGAGATATTGTCTGTAAAATAAAATACCTTTTTTCATACCGTCGGTCTTCTCTTATGACGACGTGTCTCCTCCGTTGTTAGGAAAGCAAATTTCCAGAGTTTTACTTACGATCTCTCCGCTCTTCTTTCTTTCTTTCTCTCTCTCTCTCTCGTTCCTTTAATCTCTTTGGGATCTATCTGGATATTCTTTCGTCAAACGACGGTCAGCTCTTCCGGCTCATAGAAATTTCTCTGCATCTCTCTCGCCCTTTGTCTATCTCCGTTTTTTCCCTCTCTCTCTTTCGTCGCCCTCATAAACCCTTATGGACCATTATGGATTTCCTTCCTCTTCTCGTCTCTTCAAATGGTTCCCAGATTGCATCGTTTCACACTTCTTTTAGGGCAGTTTGAACCTAATGGACGGTTCTAGGATCCAGTGTCCAAATTTCTGCTCTGCGAGCGAAAAGTTGTCTAAAAGGCTTTGTAAGACGAGTAAAGGAAGCAAGGTTAACTTTCATTGTCGCATTAATGCTTCCGAAACGGGTTTTGTCCCGCCTTCTCTCTTCCCCTTCTTCTCTCTGCGAGGGAGTTTCTTTTGCGCGTCGATAGCATCTGGTCGAGGATAAAAAAGACAATGTCTCGCGTAATCAGTTCTGCGACGCCAAAATACCCGACGTAGCTGTTTCCATGAATACATGATGTTTATCTTTTTACTGCTATATAACAGTTTTCGAGTCATTTTCAGCAGTCAAGCAGTATTTAATCGATGTTAAGGAAGTTGATTTTTTTTTCTTATGAAAAGGAATATATACACTTGATTAAAATTTAAAGGGATAAGATGTTAAATACTACAAGGAATGGAACCCTTTTCTTCCCGCCCGCCTGTGATCTGTCAAAGTAGAATGGATATCACCAATCACGTTTGAATCTTTCAGCAAGAGGTGAAAGGGATAATAACGCAATATAACCCCTCATACAAACAATTATTTTCACCGAGGCGCAGCTAAAACTATTCGTGGAAGCTGGAATCTAGTTGGGAGAAGGATATGTTTACCACATTTTCTGCCCTTTCAAATCTTGATAAAAACCCTTATCTTGGGAAATAGACTCCGGTTACATTCCCGTTATAGATTAGAAATTGCACCTCCTCTCTCCTTTGGAAGCGATACTTTCTACGAGATAAACATGATGCATAAAACCACTAATAATTATCATAATTGGTAGTCTGTTCGTTGATTACTGGTTAACTTAGTTCTTCGCATGTTCTTCTTAATTGACTTAATAGTTCTCTTTCCCTTAAAAGCCCCCAAGTTAAGCCGTTAAGTAGGTCGTTGAATTGTGGAAAACATTTTTTTAACTAGAATTTTAGCCCGTCAGTATGGCGGGAAAGAAAATTGTTTTGTTATCCAATTTTATGAATCCAATATTATTATTCGATTGGATTTTTAATGTTGTAATCGCTCATTTATTTTCCGAATGACAAAATACATCAATCAATTATGCAAAGAGGTTTATAGGGTTTGTTTATTTTCGTTGCAACAAAAAACGTCATAAATAAAATCCTATATTCTTTCAAAAAGGAAGCAAAGGAGCCTTATAATAAATCGTACATTACTTCAAAAAGAAAGAAAATTTATATGAAAACTGCTACATTCTGGTGAGTACATACGTTTAATTTACCTTGATCCACATGCTACGTATCATAACATAAAATGAGCAGAAAATTTATAGGAATAAAAGCCAAAACGAATAAAGAATATATAAAAATCAGAATAGTTTTAACTATATATATATATATATATGTATATATATATATATGTTTTAAATATATAAATCAACATAGTTTTAACCAAATTTCAACTTAGCGGTCGATTAAATTAAATACTAAAATGCTAATGAACAAATATTAGTTAAATGTTAAATCGCTCTTTTATTTTACCAAATGACAAAAAACACCAATTAATACGCCAAAATGTTATGCAAATGAGCTATGTTCCTAGGGTTTGTTTGTTTTCGTTACTACAACAACTCCTTCTCTCATTTGCTACCTCTTTCGCGGGACACGATAACCTGGCTTGTTATTTATATATATTTAATAAAAATATAACAAAAATAAATGCAGTAGGTCCTTGCTATGCGCAGGGATTATATTCTATGGAAAAAACCGCCAACACCAACAGCAAGAGAAAATGGGCAAATATCAATACAGTTCCAGACTCACGTGACATGTTATCAATAAATTAAATGGGTAGAGTTACTCATGAAACCAAATTAATAATCTATAAAATATTTGATCTAAAAGTTATAGTTATCAGCAATTAAAATACCCAGGGTAATTCTTAAGTCGCATAAAATCTTTCAAAAACTAGGGAAATACGCGCAATTTACTGATCTGGAGGGCCTAATCCCTTCTTTCTGCATGTTTGCTTATTTTCCCAAAAACTCCACACAATCCATTCGTTTGCGTATACGATATTTTACCCTGCACGTTTTTGCCTTGGTCAAAATCTCTCCGCTAGTTAAATTGTCAACACTACATAACCAGCTGAACACAAGCGAGCGTCTTTTGTTTGGACAACGCGAGAAAGAAATATCGGCCTTGTCAGAAAAGAGAGACGACGCGTAATCGGAATTTCTTCAGCAAATATTCTTGAAGTACGGAAAGCGGTCCAACGGTTTTTATTGCATTGTTATCTACCACAGAATTACCGAACAATATCAATAGTATACACCGAAAAAAGTAAGAAAAAATATATATTGTATAAATGAGTCCGGCACAGCTGCGCAACGCATGCGCCGTGCCGGTTGCCTGTACAGTGCAAAAATTTTGCCGAGGATAACGAGAGCTTAGTGTACGTGGTAACGAATCAATTCGCTTCTACCTCGGCAAACGGATGATTAGCCTGTTCACGTCCTTTCCCTTTCCTTCCGATACCTCATTTTAATCCCGAGGTCATCATCGGCTTTTCTATCTTTAGATAGGTCATCAACCCATCTACCTCTCTACCCGAAACCCTTTCCCTAATCTTCTTACAACTATCCCTTTCATCGAACCATCCCCATATCATATTCCCTTCCTTCCTCCTTTGCCTCTTTCCTGCCATCCTTCCATCGGGCGCCTGATTAAACGCTCCTCTCCCTCTCAGAAATCCTTCAATATTTCGTCACTCCAAATTCAATAAACGGCGTTTCCCTCTGCCGCTGAATCCGTTGTTAATTCGTTGTTTTCTCCCACATCCAACGCCGACGTTCGCAAATTCCTCTGACCCAGTGGCGCAGCCAGGGTGGTGGCAAACGAGCATTTGCCCTCTCCCCTTCCCCAAGATCGCAAATAACCTTAACAAAAGCATAGAGCATGCGAGTGTCAGATGGATATAAGGTGGATCAAAGGTGTCCAAATTAAAATCAGTAACTTTATTCATTATCTTCTATCATTACACGATGGTTCTTGCAGATAAATCAATAAACAAGTGCTCAGGTAATTATGTGTTGGAGTATTCCCCCCCCTTCCTCCAACAAACTAAATTTCTGGACTGCTTTGTCCCACGCATTTCCTCTTTCCTTAAAGACCAGTCTCTGGCCATTATAACCTCCGTCATCCGGTATTTTCAACAACCTGTAGTTGAATACACGCCCATATCCTTTCACCGCCTACACTTTAGTTCTCTCTCCGGATGAATATAGCGAGTGATCCCTTCCTCTTGTCCCTATCCGCCCACGCCTCGTTGCGTCAATGTTTACATAACATCCTTCTCTCTTTTTTTCGCATATCCTCGCCTTTCAAACCTCTCCTCCACTATTCCCCTCTTATAAGCTTTTTTTTTCTCCCATCTGCAGTTTTGGAATTTTTTCCTCACGCACGTGAGATTCGCTTTTCCCTCGAAAATCCTTTTTTTCGAAAATGGGGGATGTTTTTTGCGAGAAAACGTTCCTCTTTACCGAAAAATGAGACGCCTCTCTACATCTGTTGTGGATGGGTTTTATAATGCAAAAGTTGACAGATGCGTTAATGAGCGATCTGGTCTCGAAGCATTTGATTGGGTCGTATAGTTATGAGGATGTGCTTCCAAGTTAATTTTCTATCATAAGCGTTGTAATTCGAATAATTATTCAAGCATTCATAGATTTGACAGATAAATTCAGAATTAGCACGTGAATATCGCAACAGCGTATGAAAAAGCAGTAAAAATAATGGGATTCCTATTTAGATTATAGAAAAAACAAAACCGTGTCTTCATTTTTAAGCTATGGTTCAATATCTGATATTTCATTGCTACGCAATCTATATGCCGTGGCACGATGGTGTGCCGGATCAAAGTATTTCGTGTGCCACGGTAGAGTTGGAATTACGGAAAAGGTAGGAATACCATTATTATTAATATCAACCTAAAGCCAGAGAAAAGATATTCCTAATGAAGAGCTACAACTTAAAACTTATTTTCGAATTTTCTACACAGTTTTATGCAATTAAAACGGCAATGAAGTTACTGGTTAGAGAATCAGTAATTTTTATTATCATTTTCAGTACGCTAACTGAAATATTAAAACGATTTGAAAGAAATTTTGCTATAATTGCTTCCATTCGTGATGGAAAAGGGAATTATTTCATTCTGCGGTTTTTAACTGTAGAACGACAGTAATTTTCTATAAAATGCCACTGTAAATTTTAGTTCGGTGCGTCACGGGGAACCGGGAAAGTGTGGCGTGATATAAAAAAGGTTGCGGAGCAATTTGTCATACAATCGTCTACCACCGTGACTACAATGTGGATAATTTAAAGTAACAAATGGAGATTGAAGTTACAAAATTATTCATAACCTCAATCTTGCAATTATGGCGGCTATCTAGAGGAATATTAATTATTTCCAACGCTCCACCATCATAATGAATCGTGGACACATTGTCAAACAAAATTTTCCCCGGCCGGATGTTTTGAATTGAAATAGCAATTGCGAAATGGCTTTTAGCGTTGGCTTCGACGCACCATGATTAAATATAAGCATTAATTTCGCGGTTTAAATTCATATAAACTATTAGAGGTTAGTTCAGCGCGATGATTTCAACTTTAAATTAACTTCACTCCATACTTGACTCCCTGTTAAGCCGCCTACATACATTTCAAAGCTTCGGAAACGTTTAAATCTCTTTCTCTTCCAACTACAAAAGGTCTTCAATTTGAGTTGAATGCTTTCGGAGCGTTCCACCGAAGGTTTTTGTTTCGGTTTTATGTTCCGTCGGATGAAGGGGTGACTGTAGCCATTATTCATGAATGGCCTTCTTATATGCTCTTTTTCGTCTTCTAGCGACTCGGGATCGGAAATCGTCTTCGCTCGGTGCATCAAGGTCTTGATTATTGATGCCTTCTGCTGAGGATGGTAATGAGAGGCAGCATGAAGGTAACGATTATGACGTCATCATTAGATTATATCTTTGATTGAGATCATTAACCTCATAGTCTATGAGTACCCTTTAAAAGCATTTTATCAATGCCATGTTGATTATATGTTTCCCGTCTAAAAGCAGGGGACTCGTTGCCATTAGAGTTTTATTTCCCATTCTTAAAAATCGCTTTGGATTAAAAACAATAGTTTGTTTTCATTCCACATGGACATGAATTCTGTTTTTTAAATATAAACCTGAGTTTTTCAACTATAGAAATGTTAATTTCCCGAGCACATATATTAATTTTAACTTATTTGAAAATGCAAATTTATAATGTCTTGCGCCAATTAAATGATTTTCTTTTGAGGTAGAAATGAAACAACGGATCAGGAAAAAGTCATCAATTACTCCCAAATACCTGATCCTAGATCCGCAATTTATGCCACATCTAGCCCTCACATAAACCAATCTATTCTGAAATTTTGGCTTCACCAAGTTGCAGGATTACAGAGATATTCCCCGAGCAGACGGGCGGTTGGACAGACAAACCGAATACATGAGCGATTAATTAAATAAAAAGCGCTATGAATAAACTTTCCGTCCAATCTCATAAAATATTAGTCATACCAAAAAAGTCATCAAATGAAATTTGTAGAATTAGTTACGCAAAATAATTCTTTCCATATACATTTTTATCGAAGCAGTAGCCATTTTCAAGAAAATCTATCAAGAACATCCTAATTCACTTTGAACAGAATATTTCTTGCGTAGTTTTTTAATTGTTGTCAATGGAACAAATCTTCGAGCCAAATGAAATAAACAATATCTGCCAAAAATACGTTAATGCATTTGATTTCCTTTCGTGCGCACACAAAATATAGTAAATGAAAGAAAATGGATTACCTACGACGAAGTGAAAGTAAATACGATTAGTTTCCTAACGTATTCGCAAAGCGTTTGTTGGTGAAAATAATTGGAAAACTTACGACGAAGGAGCGAACGTGATCGTAAGATTACATTACAACTACATACTCCATTTCAGTGTGGTATGCTTAAAATGGTTATCTATTTTTTATTAATTGCAACTGAATATAAAATACATTAGCAAACCAAAAATTCAAAATTTCCTCGACATTTTACTAAGCCATAAATATTTATCATTTTTTATATAAATTGTAAATAACGCCTCTGCCTCGCATGTATGCACGCGTGATGCGCGCATATGTCCTCTCTTGATAGCTCAATGGATAGACAAGGCCTTTGCGTCGATCTGGAAGGATTTTATGACCATTTTTATAGTAGGAAATGAGAAGAAAAAAGCTGAGAAAGAAGCAGGAGTGTGCGGTGGGGATGACTTTTTTGTCGCGACGCCGGTGCACTGAATATTAGACCTCTTTATATATATATGTATATATACATCTCACTGGGAAAATGTTATCGGCGAGAAAGACACAGGGCAGACACGCACGCATAACCATCGCAAAGGCAAGAATACTATTCAAGCATTTTCGATCTCCTCCGCTCCTAAAGGGAGGGAAGAGGAAATCACCGGAATTTCCCCGTGGAATCATCTCCAAACATCTCCTTTTCCCATCATTCAACTCCTTTTCCTCCTCTCCATTCTATCCTATCCCGCTTCTCCCACTTTCGAGGATACGAATCGTTTTTTTTTAACCTTTTGCGTGGAACGGGGTGAGTGTCACGTTGCATCGTAAATCCTCCTTTTTTGCGATAACTGCGCCGTTTTGAAATGCTAAAAACAATTTCCGCGCGAGAGTTTTCAATAAAAATTAAAGGAATAAAAGCGAGAGGAAAGCCATCGCGCTAGCAGATTCCGGTTAATTGCAGAACTTGGATTTTGGAGCGACAGTTCGGATGGGAGCGGGAGAGAGAGAGATAAGCGGGGGGAGGGGAAGAGGGAGATGGTGAGAGGAGGGGAGAGGAGGGGAGTAGGAGGGGGGAGGAAGAGAGGAGGGCGGAGGGAGAGGAGGGGGGTGAAAGAGGGTGGGGAGGGGGAGGAGGGGGAAAGAGGAACAAATAGCGGCATACGCCCGATGAAGTCCTCCGCAAAATTTGAATTGGAAATGAAGAAATGATGAACGTGTCCGTCCCAACTCCCGAGGCAGTTTCGTTTTAACGCACGACGCCGCGAAAAGACCGATTAATCCGGGAAATGACGAGCGAGGAAGCGTACCAAAAGCGAAATCCCCGACATTCGCTAATGAAACGCGAAATCGCAGCCTGACGGATGGACGGGGGGAAAAATAACTCTTCTTTCCCTGCCGAAACCCCCCGCGGAAGAGAGATGGTCGGAAATGTGAGCGAAAAACTGTTTGTCGCGGTAACAGCCGGTATCCATCGCTGATTGGAAAATTTGCCGCCCTGCGTTAGTTTCGCGCGTTACCGCGGCGTCGAAAATTTCCGGAAAAAAATAAAGTAAAACGATATCCGAACTGGTGGAACTAAAAAAATATAAACCTTCATGCGGCGGATTCAAAAAGGATCGTCGCCCATTCCGGGAGTCACAACTGCCGCCTCCTGTTGGCGGACGAGGTTCGGCCGGAGGGCTATCAGAAAACAGAGGCCGGTTTATGAAATGGCGGAAACACATTGGTGCCACCGCACTCGGGAATTTTATTAAGGGTTATGCCTGATATGAGATGGACTACGGAAAGTACGAGATGAGAATTCAGCTCATATAACTCTGGGAAGGAATTCCAACTATGCAAGAGAGTGTGTTTGTTTGTTTGAGGCTATTTCCCTTTCAATTCGTCTGTCGGCTGAAGCCCATTCATTTCTCATCCTCTTTTTTCTCCGCGTTTTATTTCAATCGCATCTTTAATCTTAGAACCTCTCCTCAGAAAAATTCCTTCCACTTCGCCTTCCTCTAACTTATCATTTGCACTATCGATCCCTCCTCTCCAATATTATTCGATTATTAATTAACATTTCATTTGCTACTCGATTCGTCCATTTTATTTTCAGTATTTTCCTTCATGCACACATTTTGCCAAATAAAATATAGCTCGGAGGTGGGTCCTGGCAGCACGAGAGACATATCAAGTTTCATGAAAATCGGTCTATTGGTGCAAAAATTGTTAGTAGGGGACACATATATACACAAATACACACACACAGACAGGACCATTTCATAAGGCTATGTTTCCTTTGTAAACCAGCATAATAGACGAGGGTTGATGATACGCAAACGATTCCATACATAAAATAATCTAAAGTAGTTTTTGAAGTATGTGAATTATTGAAGCTGTTTGAAATCGATCGAAAATTTTCCATCAATTACCTACATGGAAACTGAATAAACAGATAATCTATCCTGAAAAAAGCGCTATTCATTAGTCTTTTTAAAAACATATTACGCAAACAGGTTTGTATAAATTGGAAGATTCGAGGAAAACAAATCGTTTAGGCGAGTCTAATAAACTTGAATGTTTTCACGCGGACTCGTTTTGAAGGGTCTGCTTCAATTTGTGTTGAGGGTATATCTTCGTGATAGCTCTTTTTATCAATATATTACGCAAACAGGTTCTTATAAATTGGAAGATTTGAGGAAAATGTTTTGCTTAGACGATTCTAATAAACTTTGTTGTTTTCACGCGGACTCGTTTTGAAGGATTTTTTCTATTTGTCTTGAGATTGTCAACGTGATAAAAAATTCATCGGTGAGAATAGATATCAGTTTGTGCGCCAGTGGGTAAAAACAAAATAAAAACGCTCCTCGCTAAATATGAGACGCGGGATAAAAACACCGTCCACGCATGTAACGTCCCACAATTATGTGAAATCCGAGTCAGTAAAAAATATTTGCTTCATCAACTGGTTTAGAGGCAAAGGAATTCAACAGGGAATTATCTACCTCATCTTATGGTTGAAAAAGTACTTCTTTAAGTGCTTGTTCTTGAAAGCAAAATAAACTTGTGTTCAATTAATCCAAATTATCCCTCGTAATAATTGACATAAAAGATAACGTCTGTAGTCATAAATCAACTGGAGTTTATCGCGATCGTTAATTGAATTCCAGCTACAAAGCGAGTTCGAGAGTTCGTTTATGAACTATACGTATTAATTCTAATTCATGTTCGAGTTCGAAAATCCGGCATTCTGAAAACCGGAACATTCCGACAACCATCTATTTTCAAAATACGATCATGTCATGGTCAGCCATTTGTTATTCTGGGAAATTCTCTATCTTTGACCTCCATCCCAGTTAAGCTACCCTTGAATTCACCTACGTTCTCGCCGATGTAAAGTAACTGTTTCTCTATGATCTACGTTTGCCGATTTTGATACGGAGACGAGCGCGATGACATTACAAGCGCAGTCAATGAACAATCTGCTTTTTTATATTCGATTTTTTTAAGTTCCTTATTCGATGATGGCGAATTTTAACGCAATCTTAATTGCACTGTTAGAAATGAGTCAAAACTTTCCATAGCTAACTTTTGCGACCGGCATAGGTCTCTGAGATACAGAAACAGGCAACTTCCTGGTCATAAACAAGGGCACCGGATTTGAGAGGTTTTTTGTAGAATGAGCGATCGGAGAAGCAGCACTGAGGGCGTCAACTTTGTACCTGAAATGTTTGCAAGGATTAAACCAAACGCTATCCACTAGAGCAGTGCTTTTCAAATTACGATTCAAAACTCAGTACTAGGTAACAGAACATAATAATTTTTGTAGCAAGGCTTAAGTCAAAATATCAGCATTCATTGCACAGACATATGAGAGATAAAAATACGTGCAAGGGATTAACTATTATGTAAATGGCTTCCTTCGAACATATATTATCTGTTTTAGCAAAATTATTAACGCACTACTGCCGCGAGAAAACATTGTTAAATAAATTAATCGACTTGCGAATTTTGGTGACTTTTGGAGAATAACATTTGCTTTAATAAATTCATTGATCAACAAATGAATGCGTCCAAACGTTGAGATGCCCGCATGTATAAATACGCAATCTTGTTTGAAATTAGAGTTTCCGCGAATTTCAATTTGTCTCTGAATGGGTACCACGCCTGAAATATTGTTGGGAACCAATTCTCTACTGGGTCGCGGAACATAATAGTATGGGTCGCAAGGCTTATGACAAAATGTCAATATTCGTCGGATAAACATCTGAATTCTTTCAAAACATGCAGAGAATGAACGACTATCGTTATAAAAATAGTTTTCTCCTTTCATCAACTGACTTTTATAGAAAATGCATTGGCCCTCTGTTTTGACGACTGCTTTCTCTATTAGGAGTGGGAGGACGGCAGGAAGTTTTACTTTCCTTCCACTTGGTAGCTAGCAAAACGTTTTCAAAATACTGCGCTAGAATAAATCCAAATGAACGCTACATTACAGCTTCTAGAGAAGTATGGGCCATAAGGACTGTGACGGGATTGCACGACTGATTGATACCCACCCCTAAATTGGAAGGTGTGATCAGGATGATTAAGTACATGAGATTGATTTCAGAACCGAGGAAGATGAAGGTACCTACGTTATTCCCTAGCACTATTAAGGATTAAAATACGAAAATTTAAGCATAGCAAGGTAGTAAAGCGCGTCGTATCTTTCCCCAACCCCCAAAAATTGTGAATTTCTGGGAAAATGTAGTTGTAGATGTTATTGTTAAAATAATTTTCGGGTCATCGTCCTTTAATCGACGTAGAAGTAAGTTATAAAAAAAACCACGACGCTGATATATCTAGAGGGTCCAGTGGAAGGACTTTCCCTAAAAAGAAAGGTGTGGCTTAGCCGCAATTGCAGCCGTCCGCAGAAAAGAAGAGGGGAATAAAAAAGGAGAGAAGGGAGTACCCATTCCGCTGCTGCGAGATGCCGATTTCGCCGAGCGCACATCCGCGCTCACACGGATCGTGGTGCGTCCTTGAGTCGTCCTTTGGGATCCACCCGAAACCTTATTTTTCTCCCTCTCACCTCCGGTAAGGGAGAAGGGGAAGTCAATCACTGCTCCGAATGCTGCTCGGCCCAAACGGCGCCGAAGCCGCCAACAATGAAGACGCAGCATCCGTCTCTTATGTGACCGCGTTAACGGCGCTTTCCCCCTGCCCCGTCATTTCGCCGAGACGCCATCGTTGAGGAAGGAGAGAGAGAGATAGAGAAGGGGAGGGGGATGGAGTGAGTTGGTGAGAGAGAGAGAGAAAGGTGAGAAGGAATGATGTGGTTTATGCAGGTGGACGGAAGAAGGTGACAAGAATGGAACAGGAAAATGTAGGTGGAACGGGAATGGAGCAGGAATGAAATGGGAATGGTGCACAAATGAAATGGGAATGGAACAGGAATGGAATGGGGAAGGGGCGGGAATGGGCCAGGCATGGAACGGGGAAGGACCGTTTATGGGACGAACATTTAACTAGTATGGAACGAAAATGGAACTACGACCGAACGGGAGTAATAATGAGAATGAAACATGAACAGAACATGAATGTAACACGAACGGAACATGACGGAAAATTAACGGAACATGAACGGAATATGAACGGAACATGAACGGAACATGAGCGTAACATGAACGGAACAAAAACGGAACATGATCGTAACATGAACGGAACATGAACGGAACATGAACGGAACATGAACGGAACATGAACGGATCATGAACATGAACGTGACATGAATAAAAAATAAATGGAATGCGAATGGAACATTAATTGATCGGGAAAGGAAAGGGTTGGAATGGACATGGAAGAGTATGGCGCGTTCATTAACGGAAATGGAAAGGTATTTGACAAGAAGCGAAAATAGGCGAAGGGAAATAAATAACGCTTAGCATGTCAAGATCCGTATCGAACTTTAATGGCGGAAGGAAAGCAGACTAGGAAAAGAGGGAGGGAAGCAGGAAAGCACCAACGGTCACCCAACGTCCGCCGGATTTAAAAAAAAAAAGAAAAACAAAATCGATGAATAAATCAAAGTTTCCCATCATGTTATCATGTAACCGAAGCGATGGGATGACAATTACGCGGCGGATGTTCATCTGTGAACAAAAATTTCCACTCGAAGCTCAGGGCGAGAGAGATCGACGATACGTACATCAATTAACGTTTGTTTGTCAGCGAAAAAAAACATGGCGCCCGAACATTTATTTTTCCTTCGCTTTTCGGCGTCAGGAGGAAACGAAAAAAAAAATTAAAGCGTCCGGTTGAAAAACAAAAAATAAACTACCAACAGTGATCGAGTATTGTGAAAATTTTACGAAATTGTAATTGCTTCTCAAGAGGAGAAAGAGGCGAAATTTTTTCTGATCGCGAGAACGGAGCTTTCGAATAAAAGAATTGATGGAAAAGCTACAGAGAGGATAATATCTACATATATACACATGCATGTACATGTGCTCACGCTCACACACACATATAGGTGTGTGTGTGTGTATTCGAGTTACGTTTTCTCTGCTTTTTTAGGGTAGATATGGAACCCGAAAGAGCGAAAAAAAAACAAACGCGGCCGTTCTCAATTCGTGGCACTTCTTTTATTTCCCTATCCGACGTTCCCGAATTGCGTTACACGAGGAGAACGGAGAGGCGAGGAAAAAATAAAACGGGCGAAAACCGTCCGAAAAAAACGGAGCGCCCGGGGAAGAACGTATTTACGAAAAAAGAAGTAGAATCAGGCGCAAATGGATTCTCTAATAGTTCCTCACTTCTCTCTCTCTCTCTCTTTACCTATCACTCCCTCTCCCCTCCCACCCGACGAGACATCGGTTTCAATTTGCCCGCCGAAACGGCGCGAGTTAATTCAAAAAACAAAAGAAGTTTCAACTGAGCCAATTAACACGGCTCCCCTCTTTTGTAATGCGTAATCGCCTTCCCTTCGCCGGACGTCGCGAGCAGAGGAGAGAAGGAGGGGGGCGTGACTACGCGCCCATGACACCAAATTGCCACGGAAACGTAGTAGAAGCAGGAAGTCCAATAGTGTTTACAAAAAAAATACAACCGTGAGAACGACGCACTTCTTTCTGAATGGAGATTCGGGGCGACGCTCCTTTAAGTACGGTAATTGATAAATATTTGATAAGGCGCAGAAAATAAAACTCGGTTAAATTCCGCAACAACAAATGCGAATATTTTGAAGACTTGAAAGTATCAACTTGTTGAGGCATCACCACATTATGCAACATAGCTCCTGTTACGGTTTGAATAAATACCGGAGATTAACGGAGTGCTTTTTGTTTATTCAATTTTCGAACACGGATCAGCTCCGAAAATTCTCCTCTTAAAACGAACAACGCCACTAGGGTATTCCTTTATTGTATCACTAATTGAGCTGGAGAAAACTCACAATTTAATTTTTCCCAGGCTGTGTTTATAAAATCGCACCTCGAACCCCGTTTTCGGGTAAAACCTTCCCAGGACACATGGTGCACACGCGCGCAAACGCCGCGACACGACGACTCACCTCTGCTCCGGACGCCCCTTCCTCCTCGTCCGGCTGTTGGCCGGCCATCGTTGCCGAGCAGGGGCGTGGTGTGCGGCGGTGTTGGTGGTGTGGCGGCGGTGCGTCGTGTTTGTGGCCGAGAAGGGGGCGCGGCGCCTAGGAAGAGCGGTTTATCGAACGACGGCGCGGAGGGCCTGACTCCTTCTGTAGCCGCCAGGGGACGGCTGAGACGGATTCGCGACGGAGGCGCCTCTATGGCGCAGGCGCGGCTACCGACACCCCTTCTCCACACATTTTCTCTCTCCGGGTCTCTCTCTACCTCTCCTCTTTCTCTCTACATCACCCCATGCCTCCTCCACACACATCCTACTCTCACTCGCTCCTCTCTCTCTCTCTATCTCTCTCTCTCTCTCCCTCTCTATCTCTCCTATTACCTCCCTTTGGACGAGGGCTGTTCGGAAAGTTCCTGGAACTGCCGCGAGAAAAACGAAATGGAGGGGACGGATAAAAAGAGAGAGAGATAAGAAATACGGGAATCGTGTCGAGGAACCAAATAGACGGGGAAAGAGAGAGAGAGAAATGTAGAGCAGGGAGGGAAAAGTAGAGACGAATATCCTGCAATTCCCCCTTATGCGTCGTTTTGTATAATCGTCGTCAATGAAATGTTTCGTTATAAGTCGGGTCGCTTCGCATCATCATCATCATAGGTAGTCTGTCTGTAGACAGGTCCGTGATTATTCATGGTTAAACCTGGTTCTCCATATACTCCTATTTTCCGCTGTCCTCTTCATATCTTGATAACTCTCTTTCCCTTTCAAATCGTCTATCAGCTGATACCTTTTCCTACCTCTTTCCCTTTTCCCATCTAGTTTTCCTTCTAACACATCTTTAATCATACTCTCTCTCCTCATGTAATGTCCAACCCAGTTAGCCTTCCTCTTTCTGATAGTCTGTATAATCATTCGCTTCTCTCCTATTCTTCGCATATACATCGTTTTTTTAAGAGACAAATGCGAAATTCAAGAAATGCCAATTTCAATATATAAATTGTTACTTTGGATTAAAACCCCCATTTGTCTTGTTTTTAATTTCATATTCATTATTATTTATGTAATTTAATTAAATTATGTGTTTAATTTTATTTTCCCAATCCATGGCCCTGTATGTGGTCGCAGTGTTGTGTAGTAGATTCAAGTTTAGAATCGTCCCAGGTGACTTTTTATATGTATTATTAATTTCCTTTATTTCATTTTGTTAGCTTATTTTTAACATAGAATGTCTTATTTGGGGTAAAAAATTACAAATACGCAGCAAAATGTCCGCCAGGAACGTTACCCCTACTTTTATCATTATGTCTATGGGAAAGTAAGTTTCGCATTCCGTCGTTTCGTTATGCGTCGCGGGGACTTTCTGTACAGAATAAATAAAACTGAGAAGTCGAGAGAGAGAGAAATAGGAAAATAATCGGAAGGGGAAAGATACAAAGTTAAGAAAATTAAGAGTTAAGGAGAGAGAGAGAAAGGGAGAGATACAGTGAGAAAGAGAAGGAGATCGAGTACGAGATGGAAGGAGGATCAACGACGCCCCTAATTTATTCATCCTATTTTTTCCATTGAAGGAACTAACGTCCAATTTATGACTTAATACTTACCGAAAATAAGGTTCGATTTATTCCGAGTGCGATGGATCGATATTGTCTAGTTAGAAGGAAGTCGATCGACACGACATAGGTCGTTTGCTCGCGCGCTCGTGTGCGTCTGCTTTTACGGCTAGTCTTCTTTTTTAATTTCACGCGAATTGATGACTGTTTTTATTAATTGGTAGGCGGGTATGGAGTTACAGTTAAACCTTGATGATGCAAAGTCGGTCAATACAAAATGCTCCTTTATAAGTAGGTAATGTAGTTGAGTCCCCTGCAAAAACCTAGATATGTGATCCTTGTTATAACGAACTCGTTTTTACAAACCTCATTGGTACAAATCATGAAATTTGAAGTACCTTGAATTTTGTTTGGAGATTAACTAAAAACTTCAAAGTTTAAATTGTACTACTCCGCTTTAAAAAAGTTTAGACTTTGTTTCATATTATTCAAAGCATCACCAAAATGTTTGCATGGGGCGCGATAAGTAGTATTTTGTTATTGTGGTCCATTGGTAGAGGGGTGGTTAGCGGGTCTACTTTCAATGCTAGGGTCGCGGGTTCGAATCCTGCCGAGGGTATGGTCGTATGAGATCGTCTTTGCTATCGTTGTTGCGTTCATTCTAAAGGCTGTAATTGCTGTTAATGAGCTCGTGTAAAATAAATAGATAATTAAAAGCAACAAGTCATGCAAGACCGCAAAGTTAACCCTTTTCCTTTGAAGACAGCAACGAAGGTAATTTCTCAACTAACATTTAGAACAAAAACGAAACGCTCTGCATAAAATAACTCGAATTTTCCGTCGTTCTACCAATAACCTTTGAATAATTCGCGTCACGGATTTCCATTACTTCCCGTTAACATTTTTATTTCCAGATTTTTCGGAGCGCCTAAAAGTGAGTAGAAAATACTGCCCGTCCGTCCGTCACTCACTATTTCGATTTCTAAGATCGCAAGAACAAAAAAAGTGAAAGTAAAACCCATATCTTTATTTTTTTATCATTCCCAGCGGAGGAAAAAATAAAGAATTCGCATGCAGGTCTGACTGCTGGGGTTCATCCCTAAGGGACGTGCGGAATCGAAGCCATTGGGAGTAGCGTGAGCGTCTGTCTGACGTGCGGAAATATGATGGAAACAAATCCCGGAAAAGGGAACTTCGCCGTGCGCCCTCTGACATTGGACCGATTAATCATCGTGGAATTTTCTTCCTCTCTCTTTTTCTCTCTAACTCTAGTTCTCATATAATACGGCATTAAGTGCGCTTAAGGGAAAAATTAGAGAATTGGTGGAGCTCGTGGGTGTAGTCGCCTTCCGCCAAACGAAAAGGGATCGAAAGTTAGGGTAGTGTGATGGTTGTTAGGTCTTATTCATCACAATCGACTCACTCGGATCTATCTTCATCCAATTTGCAAAAAAAAACTCTGAGCGGAATGCAAATTCGAGAATTTTTTGTAATTATAGTTCTTAAGTATACCGCTCTAAATAACTTCTTTGATGCTTCACTTGTTCCAAAAAAATAAAAATAAATTCTCGGAATGATTACGAGATATCACGTCCAAGAAACGGTCGGATATCATCTTTATTCCTATCCCAGGAACAATTTCTCCGCAGGTTAAAAGAATTTTATTTTATCCTCACGTTTTATGTAGATAGCCGACTTCAATCCAAGATCGTAAAATAAAATTTCGTTCGAGTTCTTTAAGTAGATTTATACGGCGGGGAGAGAGAATAAAAACTTTGAGCATTAATTTCACCAGTAAAAAAATTAAAGCTTTCAGAGACAATACAAAAATACGAAACTTAAAAGTTCATTTAAGGATAGGCTGTTAAGTAGATAGCATACACTCGAAAATTAATCATCATCTGTGATCAATATTCATTTAACGGTCATTTTTTGCAGAATTCCTCGCACAAAAGCCGAGGAAGGATTTCGAGATAATACAAAATGAATCTCATAAACCAACGTAAAGAGATACACTCACTAAAAGATTCCAGAACAATTGCAAAAACAAATACCAAAGGAAAATATGACACTGACCCGGAATAAATTGTTCTTGTTAATGAAAAATTCCAGACCTATTCCTATGATAGGAGTTATTGTTATTATAAGAGTTTTTATGAAAGCCTCTCTGATCTTACATCAAGAGAATACAAATCAGTCCTGGTCTTATGGACACCTACCCGAGTTTAGAGAGGATATCTATCTCTATATTATAAAAATCTTGTCTACAAACCTCCTAGATGGATGTCTCATGCCTCATTCTAAGATACTTCTGAAATTTGGCATACTGGTCCGTCATAGATCACAACCAACGGTAAAAATCGATAATCCTAAAAATTTGCATCGCTGCTTGTGACTTTTCCTTTCTTTAGTTCCACTATCGCTTTTTCTACTTCGCTCTTCATAATAATTAGTCCTAAGTTATCTTCTTCAATGTTTTCCTCATCTTACAGTTCTATTTTTCCCGATCTTGCCTGCTTGCTGTATGTATTGTAATGTATTCTTCCAATATCCGTATTCATAATTCCTTTACCACGAATTCCATTCGACTTTTTATCTTCTAATTTCAGTGCCCTAGCGTACATCATATCGTACCGTCCTAACTTATCCATTTGTTGTGTTTCATCACATTTTTCTTTTATCCAATTTTCTCTAGCTTTATCTGTTACCCTTCTCAACTCATTGTTTATACGTCTATAGTTGGCTCTACCTTCTTCACTGTTAACGTTTTTCCATTTTCGTCTCTCATTCATTTTTTCTAGCATTAGTGATACATGGTTTTCTGATTTTCTTCGATTGTTTTCCAATCTTTTTATCCAAGGTATCCCTGATACTCGTTTTAATTTCTTCCCATTTTATATCCACGTTCTTTGGTTTGTTTTCCAAATTTCTTAGACAATCTCCCAACTTCATGCTGACTACGCCCTGCCTTTCTTTCAGATATATATATATATATATATATATCTTGAGGAAAAGGAAAGTTAGTGATGAGGATGGCAACAAGGTGGACCAATTTGGCGAGCTGCATATATATATATATATATATATATATATATATATATACACGCACACATACATGCTCTCATCTGTACCTACAGGCTGGGAAGATGAGGTGTAAGCTTTTCCAACGCTGTTCTTCACCAACAGCAAAGAGAACATGCTCGTTTTTTGTCGACGTCAAGTGTCTTTGTTTATTCTCTTTGTCGCTGAAGGACAGTGTCCGAAAAACTTTCATCTTTTCAATCTACTGTTACCGGTAAAATCTACAGTGGTCTTTTTTCCAGTTGTTCTACTGCAAAAGCTATTTTTAACCATTCCGCCTCATTGTGTGTGTGCATTATAACTGTCGTATATGCGTGGTGACAACTTAAACGGTAGTCATGTTTGCTAGATTTCTAATTGCGAAATACCCCAAAATGCTGTTCGTTGCTTTAGACTCCGAAATGATTTTCCGACATATTAGTGACAACTAATGTAAACGTCATATTTTCACCAGATCACCTGTCCCAAGTTACAGGTTCTCATCTTAATTTTAATCATTTCAAAAAGGAAATCTTCTAATGCCCAGCACAAAGGACTCACATATCCCTTATGAGTAGAGATAAAGTAATGGAGTGGGGAAACTTAGGTACTTCGGAGTTTTCCTGCCCTTTGTGTGCCTAGCACCACGCCAAATTTCACATATGTGGGTGTGCCTGTGTGCAATGCTGCACAAGATGCTTCGAGAGATTAAAAACCATTGCAAAGTTTAAGCCATGCAAAGTGTAAAAAGTAGATGACTACTTCACAAAACCATTCTCTATATATTTTACTCCAGTATTTGATACAATGACAACCCGAAATGAGGGTAAAAATAGGGTACTGAGAAGAAAAAAGGGCTCACTTGACCCTGCGAGATGTGTGAGGACGAAATGACCTTGAAAAAAAGGGAAACAAGAAAAAATAATGACCTTAGGGTATTTCCCAGATTTTTTCCGTTTTTTCTTTTTACGAAGAATGACTGTTTCATAAAAATGCATGAGAAAGTGGGTCCATCCCAGGACACCCTAGCAAAACAGCTGCGCGCGGCAAGTTGACCGAAGGGTTTGTTGGCGTCCAGGGATTAAAGGGTCAAATTTACCGTTCCATAAAAAATATATACTTTAGGGAATTCTTGTGGAGTGAATTTCGAGCTTCCATAAGATTATGATAACATAAATTGAATTTTGATGTGCCTGATGTAATGCATAGAATTAAATATAGATAATATGAAATTACGCATAACTGTTTATGCATATGTGTTTTTGAATACGTATGTTTTTACATATATTTATCTATTTCTCCCAGTCCCATGGTTTGGCAGTTACTAGGTACTTGGGTCGATATTTTCAACTCCCGGTAAATGAAAATTCGCTTTACTTACGCTGTATATGTGATTTAATTAACAAAAGTAAATAATAATCTGGTAATTTATCCAGTAAGGTAAGGTAAGGTTTTTTCGGGTTATAAGAAAATTGTTTTGGGTTATTTTCAATGTAACACATTTATACAAGCAGAACTTTTAGTTGTTTTCTTTTTTATGCTATGGATAAGATTTTACTACTTATTAATATATTTTACAGATTTTCGCAGCACAGTTGTAGACATCGCTGCTTTTTGAACGGCAAAAAGGAAGTACGAGGAAGGAATTGGGAACTCCCTTCTTCGACCCATAGCTCAAGCCCTGGCGGCATGAGGATTATATTTTCCTTCAACCTTAGCCTGCAAAGTGCATCGCTCTGTCCGTCGGAGGATAGGTTAAGACCTTTAACCCTTCCCTTGCATTTCGCAAGAGCAGACGTATGCCCACACTAAAGGGTTTCCCCCGTTGTTATTATTCGGTTTGAGTGAGTGAACGTGTGTGTGTTTGTGAATCCCTGCAATTGTCATGGCGACAGAAAAGGCTATCGGGAAGCTAAGGAAGAGGTAAAAAAGACGCCTTGGCTTTTGAGGATGCGTCCGCGTTGAAGAAAAGAAGTGGAAGTTTTCTTCAGATTTGAACGTTTCCATTTTAAAATTAAAATTTATAGACCGTGTTCTTAACTTTTTTAAATATTGAGAATCGCTTTGACGATAGAATTGATGTTACTGAGTCTCTTTATTTACAATCTCTCTCCAAATCGTGGGTAAAGTCTAATTTATTATTTTTGAAATTAAAGTGCAATCAAAAAGTTCCCGGACTGGCCGCATGGCGCGCCACTCGTTTGTGTCACGTAGCTGTGCAACTTAGGATGCGTAGTATACTTTATTTTGAAGTTGTGTCCCAAGTTTGAAGGTGTTAACAGGCTGCGTTTTATTTTTACGTCTTTTTATTTGCGTTAGTGTCATAGTGTTTCGGCGATTTTCTCAGCACGTAAAAATGACTTCTTTGAAAGAATAACGTGTTTGTGTAAAATTTTGTAATAAACTCGGGAAATCAGCATCTGAGACCCTTGCAATGCTTAATCAAGCATTTGGTGAGGAAGCCATGGATACAACCCAAACATACGAGTGGTATTCACGTTTCAAAAATGGACAAACATCAGTTGAGAACTCCGAACGTTCTGGTCGTCCTTCAACACGCAGAAATTATGAAAACATCGAAAAAGTGCGTGAAGCCATCCACGAGGATCGCCGGCAAAGCATTCTCGACATTTCTGATAGTCTTGGTATCTCCTACGGGTCTGTTCAAAGCATTCTCACTGAGGTTTGGCACATGAGGCGCATTGCGGAAAAATTCGTCCCTCGGCTGTTGACACAAGACCAAAAAAACATCGCGTGAACGTTTGTCGGGACCTTCAAGAAAGCCTTGAAAACGACCCAAACTTTCTTTCTAAGATCATTACAGGTGGCGAAAGTTGGGTTTATGGCTGTGATCCCGAAACGAAACAACAATCATCAGAGTGGAAAAGTGCAAACTCCCCAAGACCCAAGAAAGCACGACAGGTGAAGAGCAATGTGAAGAGCATGCTCATTGTGTATTTTGATATGGAAGGGATTGTGCACAGGGAATTCGTTCCACAAGGCCAGACAGTCAACCAACATTATTGCACTGAAATTCTGAGACGACTGAGGGAGAGAGAGCGGAAACGTTCAGACAAGTGGGCATCGCAGGATTGGCTGCTCCACCACGACAACGCACCAGCACACACCGCACTGTCTGTTAAACAGTTACTGGCAAAAAACAGCATGGCAGCTATTCCCCATCCTCCGTACTCTCCTGACCTTGCTCCGTGCGATTTTTTTCTCTTCCCAAAGTTGAAAAAAGTTCTCATAGGACACCGATTTGTTGATGTGGAGGAGATTTAGGCCGAGTAGCAGGACACGCTCGACAACATCCCCAAAAAGGAGTTCCAGGAGTGCTTCGTGAAATTTAAAAGGTGCTGGAATCGCTGTATCGTTGCCCAAGGGGATTACTTTAAATGACAACATTAAATAGGGCCTGCGGTATGCCAATTTTTTTATTACTACCTCCGGAAAATTTTTGATTGCACCTTATGTCCTTAATGGTAAAAGTGGATTTCAAAATGCTACTTTCCTTTTTTGTTGACGTGTGCTCTCGAGTGTAAATCACCTTTTTCCAAACAATCATTCTTTGCCTTTCAATTATTATTTTTTCAAAACACGGAAGTCGTATAATAGACTAAATGAATGGTAACCCTCGACCTATTTTCAACAACTAGGAATTTCTTTCTTACATAGTAAAAAAGTTCGATTTTTACATTTTTTCCTTTACAGCTGCCATATTCTATTCAGCTGTATTTAAAATAGTTCAACATTTACTGGAAATTTAATTGAATTTCAAAGGTTGCATGTAAATTTCTCTCCTAAATGAAATATCACGTACAGTAACATAGTTATCAAATCGTTAAGTAGGCTGACAAATATTTCTATAATTAAATATGTTTTACGTTATAAATTTCACATAACAAACAAAATAGTTATTTTATACGCTGTCCATAATGATTGAGACATCGAAGACGAAAATCATCACCTCGGTAAAAGAGATAAGGAATTATTCAACTGTGAGCTGTAAGAATGCCAGTCCAAACTGAATTTCTGCTATTTCTGCGAAGCATCCATACAGACGACTATAATTACTACCGATGAGAAATGGTATGAATTCTGTTATATGAAAACTTATGATTTCCAAAAATCTTAATATATAAACAGAGTGGATGTATATTTGTATGTCCAAAATGTTTAACCCACTTCCAGAAGACCTAGAAAGTTGAAATTTGGCACAGTGGTAGCTTTTAGCTCACAATTGATAGGAAAAATCCGAAACCCCGAGATTTTGGATTATAAGGATCCGAGATCGGGGTTCCAAATTTTTCAGAAAATCCACGCCGTAGAAGAAGAATGGCCAACGCCAAGATAAAGGGTACAAATAGATTCATGCCTAAATATAGTCTATGAATACTTTTAAAGTGTGTCAAATAATTTTTAAGGAATATTAGAACATTGTTATCTTTCACCATAAACATTGAAAGATTTATCGCAACATAAATCGATTCATCTGTTTACATTTGTTCGGTAACCAAGATGTTGTTTATTGTTTACGTTTTGGCTAATAGTATTGATATAATCCACATAATTTTATTGCTACTTTAAAGGCATCGCTGCACCTATCCATGTGAATATTAAGTAAGACGTTAATGCGTCATTATATTAATTGTAAAACTTTACAATACAATATATAAAATAGTAAATGTTAATGTAAACATCGCTTACGTAATTAAGGAATGGGGAACGTTTGGTAAAGTTTGGATCTTTTTTGTGGGGGCTCTGCCCCCAAATCCCTGAACCAGCAATTAAAAACTTGGGGTACCCAACAGCAAAAGTAAGTAAATTTCTAAATTTATTGTATTATTTTTATTGTAATATGACATCAAAAGTGATACATCAATAAAAATAATAAATAATAAAAATCGTTCGCAACTTAAAAGAAAACTTTCCTGAGCGAAGCCGGGCGTTTCTGTTTGTTTGATATAAAAAAGATTGCTCGCGAAACATCGAAGAATCGAAAAATATAGCTCCTTACCCATCTCTTTGGGAAAAAACTAGAAACTTAACGCGCATTGAAAACTCGGGTTCTCTATAATTTAAATTTTCAGCTATGTATCGCTTCAAAGTTGAGAATATTGAATATCGCAAGTTATAAAACATGGTATAATACATTTGAATAAACGTGGATATTCACAGACTGCAAGGCGTGAGAGCCGACAGATGAAATGATAACATGAAGGGCATTTCTTTTAAAATGTGCTAATTAAAATACTTATATTTTTAACATCAAACAATCGGGGGCAATATACATGCGCTTCGCTTCTTTTTAAGAGATGACCGATTATGTGACAAAATTAAAGCTCATGAAGATTACAACAGCGAAGATATTCTTAATAGAATTTAATTCATTCAGAAAACGATGAGAGTGTTGATATAATTAATGGAGTTCTATGCAGAATGTTATGGAAACATTAAAGCAAACATTATGATGTTGTTAATCTATAACAACTGCTATAACGGCTGGTAATATCGACAGTCCGTAAATTGTTATTGGCAAAATGACGAAAACAAATGAAGATATACCGAAATTTATTCATCATACCTATGACAAAACTTGAATCAATGAAATCTTTCATCGAAAAATCGACGTCCTTGTTTATTTTAAAGCCGCACGTGGAATGCAAATCTAAACGTTATTCGTGAGAGAAAATAAGGGTTTCTTCAAAAATGAAATTCATTTTTCATCGGTTGCTTTGTGAGAAGGAACAAAATGGAATGAATATAAGTCGATGAGACAGGCAGAGTACGAGAAATCTCAACAATGTTCTCACGAGATCGAACCCCAGGGCATCTGGGGCTAAAAGCTAAAACGTAATTCACTTCAAAGCGAGAGATCTTTTTGTATAAAATGAGACTCAAATTCTCCGCGTGGGAACGAAATTTTTAGCGGGATGTGTTACATGGTCTCTCGTTACGACCACTTCACCGTACTTAACAGCCTCAAAAACGACGCGAGAAAGGCGTCATGACCTTTCTGAAACTTTTATTTTTTCCAAGACTTCATATTTTCCGCCCCGAAGGGCCCGACGAATGTCTTTTTTTTATTACGGCCCCGTTTACGAGGGTGAGATGCGGACAAACACCGCCAAAAGGTTTGACACGAAAAAAAGGAAAGAAGACGCGAAGACATTTCAGCGTATGCGTCATTATCTCATTTATCCGATTCCGAATTTTTTCCACAACGCTTGAGGCGCGTTTAAGACCTCTATACATTTTCTGATGAAACGAAAGCAAAGGAATTGAAATAAGTTCAATTCCCACTTCGATGGGTTATTTTTTCTGAGCTAATGATGGCAAGACAAAAATTTGAATATTTATATATCAGACAACAGACAACAACGAAACGTCAACATTTCACTCCTGTCAAAAATGCAAGGAATTGTAACTATAAATTAATAAATATAAATATTCAAATGTAGAAAAATCGTAACTACATACATGCATTCGCAAAAATCTAATAGTAAATTTTTCAAATGAACTAACTGTCTGAACTGTATTACTTAGATCAGGGGTGGCCAAACTTACTTACCCTCTGAGCCACATACGATCATCTTTAGAAGTTTGAGAGCCACATGACACATTCTGTGCTCATAAATTTATGAATAGTAAAAGAAAACCTGTATCCAAAGCGATTCAGACATAATGCATGTCCCTTAGGCATCCCCAAAACGTCTCAAGTCACACTACGTCATTGTGTTCTGCAGTGAAAAACGTTGGTTCGCCTTTGAATAAAAATTAAAAAGAGCCGTATACTAAATTAAAATAGCCACATGTGTGTCGCAAGCCTCGGTTAGGACACCCCTGACATAGACAGTCACCAAGTTACCACTTGTTTGTTGGTGAGATATCCATATGGTTTATTTAACCACTTGATGGCTACGCTAAAAAACTTATATCGATTGTTTAAGATAATACATAAGCCGAAGTCATTAATTCGTTTTAATTAAAATGTTCTTTTCATGAGTAAAAAAGACATCTACAATACTTCCTCAAACCCCTTCCAAGTGCACTAGAGCCATGTAGTTGTCATAAAGTTCGGCAACACTACAGGTAGCATATGTCACGTCATGGCAAAGAAAAACGGTCCATAATCTTAGTCTTGTTGATGGGGCGTACATAAATAAAGTTTAATTTAGCGCCATCATTTTATGCGCTCAATAACTTGGTTTCCCAAGACCTACATTCGCAATTTGTGTCAATGAACATGGTCCAAAAGATGAGGAGGATGAGGAAACGGAGTGTATTGAAAAAAGGCAGTCATAACCGAGAGTGAATCGTCTTCCTAGGAATTAATAGAAACCGTAAATACAAAATTGAATAAATCGAGAACGTATTATCGATCTGATCTTATGTCTTTAATCCTGAAGATCAGTGGTGCCCAACCTACGGCCCGCGAAGGGTTTTTGTGCGGCCCGCGAAGATATGACAAAATGCAATTCGAAAAATTGAACAAAGAGATTCATACATTTTACGAACATTTTGATAATAAAACTTATAATATTGAAATGTTAACTATAAAAACGTTACTTAAAACTGATTTTCACTTATATGGCACCTCAGAATATAGAGGTAACTGCATATATATTCTAAGATTATATCACTTTATTCATCATCATCATGCTTCTGTCCGAAGACAGGTTTTAACTGAATCGCTGCCTCCATTTCTCTCTCTCCCTAGAAGCCTCTTTTATATCTCTATAAGTGCTATATCCCTGCTTTATATTATCTAATATTCCTATTCTTTTTCTCCCTCTTCCTCTTCTTCCACTAATTTTTCCTTCTAAGATCGTCCTTTGTAAACACTGTCTTCTCAATATGTGCCCTATCCAATTTGCTTTTCTTTTCCTGATTGTTTTTATTAGCGTCCTTTCTTCTCCCACCATTTCTAATACTTCTTCGTTTCTCTTCCTCTCTGTCCATTTCACTTTCATCATTCTTCTCCATACCCACATCTCAAAACTTTCTAAATATTTTTCCTCCTTTCTCCTTACCGTCCACGTCTCTGCACCATAAAGAGTATGCTCCATATGTAGCATTTTGCTAATTTCTTCCTTGTTTCTAAATTTATTTTCTTGCTTGTGAGAAGCTCCTTCTTCTCGTTAAATGCTGCTTTTGCCATTGCAATCCTACTTCTGATGTCCTGTGTACTACTTCCATCCTGTGCTAAAATACTGCCGAGATATTTGAAACTACTTACTTGTTCCAATTTTTGGCCATTTACCATTATATTTAATTCTTTATGTTCCTTTGAAACCACCATGACTTTTGTTTTTTCTGTATTGATCTTCATTCCATATTGTTGGCCAACCTCCACTAGTCTGTCTGTCATCCTCTGAAGCTCTTTCTCGCCTTCTACTATTAAGCCCTGATCATCTGCGTATTTAATGGTGGTAATACTTTCACCTCCTATCTTAAATCCTTTCTCTTCCATCAACGCTTCTTCTGTTATTGTTTCTGCAAAAATATTAAATATCGCTGGTAAAATAGGGCAACCCTGCCTCACTCCCCTCCCTATTGAAGTACTTTCTGTTTCTTCTCCTTCAACCCTGACTCTAATCTTTTGATCAAAGTAAAGGTTTTTAAGCAGTCTTTTATCTTTCCAATCTATTCCTATTTTGTTTAAAATACCCATCATTTTATCCCATTTCACTCGGTCAAAAGCTTTCTCCCAATCTACAAAACAAAAATACATACCTTTATTGACTTCTAGCGCTCTTTCTATCATCATCCTCATACATCCTATAGCATCCCTAGTCCCCCTTCCTCTTCTAAAACCAAACTGATTATCTTGCAGCTCCTTTTCTATTTTACATTCAATTCTTTTGGTTATTATTCTGGTTAGAACTTTAGCTGTATGAGAAATTAAACTAATAGTTCTGTAATCCTTACAACATTTTGCATTGTTCTTTTTCTCCAGTGGTACCATCACAACATCTAAAAAATCTTCAGGCCATATGCCAGTATCATATACTTGGTTAAAAAATTTTGTGAGTTGCTTAACTGCTTTAGACCCTAAAACCTTGAGAACGTCCACGGGTATATCATCACTCCCAACAGCCTTCCTTCTTTTCATGTCATCAATTGCTCTTTTAACTTCAGACTCGAGAATACTTGGTCCTAGCTGATCTTCTTCCACATCCTCTTCTTTATTTAATTCAATATTTGTTGGCTTTCCTTCTTTGTCATACAGAACCTCAATGTATTCTTTCCAGACATTCTTTACATTGTCTGGCTCCGATACTATTTTACCACTTTTGTTCATGATTCCTTTACGTCCTATCTTTCTTGCTTTTTTCTTGAATAGTTCCCTTGCTTTGCTATACATGAGGTCTGTTCTACAAATTCTTTCACATTCGACAATCTCCTCGCATTTTTCATTTATCCACTGTTCTCTTGCTTTATCTGTTTCCCTTCTTAAAGCATTATTTAACTCCTTGTACTTTCTTTGGCCTTCTTCAGTGTTTATGTTCTTCCACTTTCTCCGCTCTTCCATTTTTTGCAGCATGGCTGCTGTGATCCAGGGTTTTTTGTTTCTTTCACCCGTTATCTTTCGTACCTTCTTTTCCATTACATCTTTAATGTTGCTATGGATGTATCTCCACTCCTCATCTACATTCTTCCTATTTTCTTCAGCTCTCTCCCCCAACCTTTCCTCCAGCTCAGTCATGATAGCCTCCTTGTTTTTAAGGAGTTCCTCTAAGTTCCATTTCTTGTTAACTCTTATGTTTCTCCTAACGCTCTTCAGTCTACATTGTATATTTGCCACCAATAGGTTGTGGTCAGAATCGATATCTGCCCCTGGTAGTGTTTTCACATTTTTAATGCTATTTCTAAATCTTTCATTGACTAGTATGTAATCTATCTGGTATCGTCTCTGGTCTCCTGGGCTTCTCCATGTGTAAAGTCTTCGCTGGTGATGCTTAAACCATGTATTAGTTACAATTAATCTATTTCTATGGCAGAATTCCACAAGTTTATCCCCTCTTTCATTTCTCTTCCCTAGTCCATATTTTCCCACTATGTTATCTTCCTGTCCCTCTCCGACTACACTGTTCCAATCTCCCATTACTATGGTGGTGATCCTTCCATTTCCCTCATCCTCCAATATCTCCATAATCTGTTCATAGATTTCATCTACTTCGTCGTCGCCAGCATTAGTTGTTGGCATATACACTTGAATTATAAGCATATCCACTGGCTCCATCTGGAGTTTTACGGCTATTAATCTGTCATTAACTGTCACTACCTTACTAATTCTTTCAGTTATCTCTTTTCTCATTATAATCCCCACTCCCCTTTCCTTTTTCTCCCCTCCCGAGTAAATAATCTTAAATTCGTCTGAATTTATCTCGCCTTCTCCTTCCCACCGGACTTCACTAAGACCTACTATACTTACATTATTCCTTCTCATTTCCCTTTTTAGGTTCTCTAGTTTACCGCCTGAATTCATAGTCCTAACATTCCATGTGCCTATTTTTAATTTCTCACTACTTGCTTTCTTATTAATCTTACATTTCCTCTGTGCATCCCCTAGGGTAGTCCCCACCCGGAGATCCGATTGGGGGACTATTTTACCTCCGGAATATTTTACCCCAGAAAGATCCATAGAGGTATTTTCAGCTTTTCAGCCTATCATGGGAAATATAATGAGGTAGTTTCCCCTTGCTTTCCTCATCGCAGTTTCACAGAGTGATTACCCATCTGTAGCTGTTCAGATCCACATGATCACCACCTACAGAGGTACTGTGCAAGCTGCTGCCCTTGCACAGGGGGATGTAAAACCCCCAAGACTGCTTCTTAGTCTGACTCTTCCCCTCAGACCTTTCCGGCTTGGATGGTCCTACCAGGAGAATTATCTCCCGCCGGCATAGCTCTTTAGTTCGTAAGAGTACACAAACCCTCCCACCTCTGTAAGGTTATGCAGTCCTTAGGGAGGGATCACTTTATTAGGTAACTCTAATTTGGCCCGCCAAAGAATCGGCAACTTCCCATGCGGCCCGCCGAAGGATTCGCAACCACCGATGCGGGCCGCCGTTGAAAAAGGTTGGGCACCACTACTGTAGATGACGCAGTTAACTCACGTATACATAAAACGAATGTGTGAACCAATTACGAGTTTAGCTGCTAATTAACCGTTTTCCCCTGTGGTTCACCGATCTGTGATTCTAAAATAAAGAACCATTGAAATCTAACGAACATTTTGAAGGGGGAATTAAGGAACTGAGGGCAGGTCATTTAGGTTTCAAAGTAACCAAGGGTATGCGTGAATTTTTTTAACCTGTAAGGAGCCGAGAAAACTGAACTCAATTTTTTCCACTATCACAGGTTCGGTCACAAAATAAATTATCATTGCCTCACGGGTAGCACTCACAGCCTTTCACAGCGACCTCAGTACAATGTCCACATTCAGACATAAAAAGTAGGGATTCGTACCCACGACCTTATTACCGAGAAGTGTGAAAAGCTGCCGAACCATCATCGTAGCCCTACGATGAATTGCGTCAAACCTTTTACTGCCCGAGTGTAAATGCTGTGCTGCTCCCATTGGCGTTGTTTCCATCTGTTCAAAGAGGTACGCGACGGCAGGTTTTACGCAGCTCTCGCATCCATCTCTGTAATAAAAACTGAGTAATTATAACGCGCCAGTCAGAAAAAGTCTGCCCACTCGCAGGAATGGCCATTTGGTAACGGCCAAGCTTAATATTGTTAAAAAGAGCAAGTTACTCCTCTGTTTTTTTTTTAGATTTTATATTTTGAAAATCCAAAGATAGAACAGACCACGGAGTGTATTCTTTTTCCGCTAGCCCATATCTCGTCCTAAATTCTTACAAGTTGTTGATCGAAAAAAATAAATTACCATGGCGAATGCGAATTTAGGACAAGTTTCCTTTCTGATTTCACTCTTGATTTTCGTTTTTTTGTTTGCGAAGAATTTTTGCGAGGTACATGAAACGTATTCTTTATTTTTAATGTAGAAAAGAAATGTAATTATTAAATACTCTTCATCTAAAGAAGGTAATGATGTTTAACGGCGATAAACGAAGGTTCGTTTACAACAGCATCTCCCACGCCATAAAAGGTTAGGTAGTGCATCAGTACTTAACCATGAAAGTCGCTGGGTGACATTATTACTACGCCTACGACAGGATGGCCCAGAAATAGAGCGTCTATTAGAATCTCGACCTTCTATTAAATCATGTTTATGAATCGTTCCGACGCGTGTAGAGCCAGAAAGGAACATTATTCACGATTTGTCGGAAGTTGGCGACAAACCGGCAGACATTATCCTGTTCATAAATTGACGTCCGTCGGTATTCGTGCTTTCTCTTCTCTGAAAATCGCCACGATTTCGCGTGTCAAGAACAAATCGACCGCAAAGAGCAAACTCTTTAATATTCTCGCTTCTCACTATTTATGATCGCTCTTAAACTACTCTTTAATCGTGATTAAAATAATCTCCCTGAGTTACTTTCCTTCTCTTTACATAATTTCTCTCTCTGTTTTATTTTCAATATTTTGAATTTACACGCCTCCGCCAGTTTTGCGGGATATGGCAAATGCCTTGAGGGCTTCAATATATGATGTGGTTTGATAACTCTCTCTCTCTCTGTTTCCTTCTCCCAAGAAGATGTATTCCGATTGAATGCGTAGTGATGAATTCACGGGAAATTATGTGGGAGAAGTTTCTCCCGAATCAAGGGAAGGGATCTAACGAGTAACTTCTCTCCGTTCGAAAGTTGGGCGTGATTTCGTCCTTCTTCTTAGACTGGCCATCGCATGCAGGATATTACATCCCACTTGGTATACCAACAACTCGGGGATAATCGATTCCCTGGACGAATATATCGCATAGTTAAAGCGGAGCATTCGAGCAAGTAGCGATTAGCATTAAAAGCGCTCGGTTGGAACTAAACATATTTCGAAGGGCAGTACTTGGAATGTGCTCCACCGATCTGATTCCGATCTAGGTTATTAGGTTAGGTTAATCGTTTCATAAATATTTGTGCGCGTAGGTTATTTTATTTAGACTTTGAATTCTACTACTACGCTGCGTTTCCAGAACAGCGGCACTTTCAGTGAATTTGGCGACCTCAATAAATAAAACGCGCATCTTCATATTGTCCCAGAAAATCTAGCTCAAACTTTCTGTATTATTTACGAATAGTCAATCACGAACGCTAATTTAGAAAGAATATATTACCAAATATTTTTGGAAAGTTCAATTGACTGACGAAGGTAACCGTCTTGATATGAAAAAAAAAAAAATATAAACTTAAAGTTTATGTTTGAGGGGGCAAAACTTTTACTATTTGAATGAAAATAATAAAAATTTTTAGGAATAATATAAAAGAAATCTGAAAACAATGTCACATTTCAATTATCCAAATTAAACCTGATATTATTAAGTTTTTAATACCAGATTGATAAATCTGCCATTTGTTTATTTTATAATTAGTTCTATACGTGATTGTTTAAACATTTTCACTACTTTAATTCCTAATATAATTTGTGATAAATAATTAATTGTTATATTTAGTTACAGACAGTATATCACCAAATTATGTGTGTGCGTGCGCGCGCGTGTGTGTGTGTGCGCGCGTGTGAGTGCGTGCGCGTGTGCGCGCGCGCGCGTTGAAGATAAAATGGACGAATAGGATGAAAAACGATGAAGTGCTACGAAGAGTAGGAGAGAAGCGAATGATTATACAGACTATTAGAAAGAGGAAGGCAAACTGGGTTGGACATTACCTGAGGAGAGAGAGTATGATTAAAGACGTGTTAGAAGCAGGGCCGGCCGACAATACAAGCGAACCAAGCATCGCTTGGGGCGGCAAAATTTTGGGGGCGCAGATTTTGATTCACAAGATTTTAGAAAATATCTTAATTCTGTTGCGTTGGCAGCTGACAAAAATCAGGAAAGATATTCAGCTGGTAACGGGGAGAAAACGTTCGGATATATCGTTTGAAGAAATCGGTCTAAGAAAGGCGAAAAGGAAATTGGAAAAACCGAATAATTGAACCTGGCTCGAAAAAATCCCTCGTCTTGGGGATAATTGCAAATATTTTACACGGTCAGTTTTCAAAGTGCAGCTGTGCAGGAGAGCAAGGAAGCGATTTTCCTTTTCTTTGGCGGCCTTTCTTAATAGCCCTTCCTTAACCCTCATGGAAAAGCATGCGCCTTCCTGGCAGGAACTTTGAGGGCGGCCAGAGGAAATTTCTGGGGAAATTCTGGAGGTCATAAAATCGGATGTGAGACCTGTGCCTCTATGCTCAAAGAATGCATTTCTCACTAGGGTCCCGGAGAAATCCCTGGAGCGCAAAACAAAGAGAATCGGTAGGAAACATTGGGGCGGTACACTTTCATTCAGGCGACCCATAGGTCTTCATGTCGTTCCGTGTCTTATCATTCTATCTCATTGTTTTTCTTGAAAAATTAAAACTCCTGGGAAAACACAATCTACAATGAAGCGCGCTGTATTCTCACCATTTTCACTTAGTAAGGAGAAGAGCGCGTTGAATACTCTCCGTTGGCCTGTCTCTGTTATAAGTTGCAGGAGTATATTTAGTGTTTCAAGAAGGAAGGGAAGTGGCAAATTCTACGTTTCCTACGAAGAGATCAAAGTAACACCTTTGACTGAAAGGATTATAATTTATAGAGGTAAGTCAGTGTCTTATACAATCTTGAACATTTGTCGAGAGACATAAGAGAAACATTTTCATTTATTTTTGCAA
Organism: Tanypteryx hageni; assembly: GCA_028673005.1. Lineage (NCBI taxonomy): Eukaryota > Metazoa > Arthropoda > Insecta > Odonata > Petaluridae > Tanypteryx > Tanypteryx hageni. The sequence goes on along the minus strand of CM054113.1, from coordinate 97,719,943 downwards.
AAAATTATTGAATTCTTTCAATCCATATTAATTATCTTATTAGGAGGCACGTTCCCTGCACACTGACGCTCTTCACCCGCCCCCCATTGCTCGCTGTTATTCATTCTTAACAGGTACTTGTTATATTTAGATTGTTTTAATGGGATGTTTAATATTTTAATGAATTCATATCTTGCCTCAATAAGAAATTAACAAAATTATATAGTTAAGATCTCTAACTTAGCCTTTTCTTATAAACAACATCATAAATTATTAGATTTTCTGTTCTGCGACCATTATAATTTATAATATTATAATTTTATGAATTCAATTGAATAACTTATAAGGGATTGTTTGCTTTCAATGAATTAATTGCACAACTCGTTAAAAATATACCGGAGATTAAAATATCCGAGATTGAGCATTGAAGTAAGGCAGACAATCAAAACAACAGGAATTCTTGTAAATATTTGTGACTTTAACATTGAATTCGACGTAAATAAATTTAATTTTTGTTATTTTTATTAGTAACATTTTAATCTTATTATTCTGTGTATTTAAAATTTTTATATCAAACCTTATTATTATTAAATAGACACAAATTCAAAACAATCAAATTTTAATTTTTTTTAGTAAAAGCATGAAAAATATCTTGTAAAAATGTATGAAAATTTAATAATAAATTCTCTGTAAATATATTTCATTGGATCCGGACCACGCACGTCCCCCCAAAAAAAACAGTATAAAAGAAAAACAAATTTTTAACCCCAAAAAACAGATTTCAGACCGAAGAGATCATTAACAATCATAATTAATTTATTAAGTGAAAGTATTTTTATTTATAAACATTTAAAAATTAATCTACGTGTAACAATAAAGAAATAATGGAATTAAGATTAAAGAATGAAAGATCATGAATTTTTGGGGTTAAAAAATTTGTTTTCCTTTTATACTATTTTTTGGGGGCGTGCGTGGACCGGTAGTCTATTTCATTACTGGGAAACTTTATTATTTTGTGATAATTAAATAAGACTACCTCATCACCTATTTGGATGGTAACAATCTCTATCAAAAGAGATCGCAAAAATTTTTACCGGCGAGGGCGCCCGAAAGGCTCCGCGCTTGGGGCGCCAAAATAACTTGGGCCGGGCCTGGTTAGAAGGAAAATTAGATGAAAAAGGGGAAAGAGGTAGGGGCAGGTTTCAGCTATAGACGATTTGAAAGGGAAGGAGAGTATGTATGTATGTATGTATAAAATCTCGATATTAGCATTATATGGGTGTGAGACATGGACAAGTAGAAAAGAAGATGTGACCAGATGGAGGCATTTATCGGAGCATTGAACAAAAAAATAAGTTGAATGAATCGCCATAATCGACAAGTCCTATTTCTTATTGTTAGATGCAGAGCCGGTCTTAGGGTCGGGGGAGCCGAGCTGTCACCCGGGGCCGCAACTTTTAAGGAGCCGCTGAATTGTACATTATGCACTCTATAAAAACTGGTTGAAAATCACATGATTTTTGGCCAGATACGTTTAATAATTTTTCACGGATGCGATTAGAAGATTTAATAGAAATACAATTATATCGTTTAGTGATAGTGTCGTACTGGAAAATGTTTAGACCCCCCGCCAAAACAAATTTGAAGTCTCCAAAATCAATTTGAAACCCTAAAAAGATATGGGCCTTCTTTGGCCATGGGTCTCCCGCCGCGTGGGAGTATCCGGTACGCCACTGGCGATAGTTAAACGTACATATGTTTGGTGGTAGAAAAATAGGGATCCGTGTCTTCCCAGAAATGCTGTTGAATCTGGATAGAATCTGCGGAGATGGGAGAGATTAAAAATGCGCCTCGTTCATCGGAAAAAAGTGATGTGGAATCAATAAAGGGGAAATGGCGTGAAGTCCAGGAGTGGTCTAAGGAGCAAGCTCCCATTTCGAAGAAAAGGTCCCCAAATGTGTTTAAACATAAAAAGAGCGTGGCATTGGATAAACGGTGTGAAACGAATTAGTTACGGCATACTGCTGCAGTGCAGAAGAGAGAGGTCCATGTGATTGGCAACACTTAAATACATCAATACCATATGGTTATCCGGATTTTGACACCTACCAGTGTCTCGTCCAAGACTAACTCTCCACCATTCTGCTGCAAGAATTTCGTTAGCATGTTAATAGGCCCTATGCGTTTGTGTCGGGTGGAAAAAAAGTTCTTGGTGTGAAGTGATCATTGTGAAAGAGGGCTTAGTCTTTGGCTCCTTGCGTTTTAAACTTGTTTTGCGTTTAATTAGTTTTGCCAATTCCATACCTATCACCCGGTGGGTGATCGTGACAGTTCTTTTGCGCCACTGTCACTTTTGTTTGAGGGCAGCCCAGTCTCTTTATGCACTGTGGATGCCACAATTTCAATTTAATACTCGGTGATATGGCAGAGTCATCTATTGCTAAATCGCTTTTTGGAGTTTTGTAGCAAATTTATGTGCCTTTTTCTGGCTTGACACGATTATGGCAGGTTTTTAAAAATCATTTTACTAATTTAACAATAAAATAATTATCGGAAACACGGTGGGAATGTAACATTAATTGTGTTGAAGTGATTTGGTTTCAGTTGGCGACGTTTATGCCGCGTTAGTTAGTTAGAAATAACTAATGTCCTTAAACGCCGAACAGAAGCACTTTCATTGGCTAAAGAACTGAAAAACTTTTAATTTTTTACGATTTTAGTGTTTGGTACGATATTCTCGCTCAAATTGTTGTTATCAAGATTATGCAAAGCTAAAATATGCAGTTAGATCAAGTATTATCACTTTTGCAAAGCAGAGAAGGCTTCTTAATGCAATTCAAAGAGAATGGCTTTGATAGTTTAAAAATCTAAGCATTAGAGCTTGCAAAAGAATTTGAAATGGATCCAGAAGTAGTCGTTTCTCTAGTGGGATCATCTGTTTGACGACGAAAAATAAAGAAACTATTTTCACATGAAGCTGAAGACGAATCAATACATGATCCCGAGAAAAAATTACGCGTCGGAATTTTTAATACTTTATTGGATCAAGCAATTATGTCACTAAGGAACGATTTCAGTTGTTAAAACGTACTTGCGTTCAACGATGACACACGAAAGGAGGGTTGATCGTGTTATTATTTCAATTGAAAATTCTGTAGCATCATCGCTCAGTCATCCGACTTTAATCGCTGATTTCGCAATTCATGACGCAAGAAAAATCAACTTTTCATTGATGGAAGTGTGTTATAAGATACAATAAACTTAAAACACTAAAATGAATTCACTGTGATTTGAAATGAAACTTTTCATCTAATTATTGCCTTTTTATTTGTATCAATTAAGAGCTTTTTCTCACAATACTGAGTGTTTAATAATGTTAAGGAGGGTCGTCAAAATTGAATTTTCCCGGGGCCGCCAATTGTCTAGGACCGGCACTGGTTAGATGCGATTAAAGTTTTCGTCAGAGGTATAGTGCAATAACGTCTTCTTCTTACAGGACATTATCTTAAATTTCGATAAACGTGGCGAATTTATGCACTTTATGCGAATTTATGCACTTTATGCGAATTTATGCACTTCTATTTTTCATCTGATATTCAAAATAGATATTTTTTATGCGTGAAAAATGTTTCCCGTAATAAAGAATTCGGAGTCTATTCCACAGTTCGAATTTATCATTTATGTTGGAACGGAAAAATATTTCTTTCATGTAAACGTTTCAAAAACTCAGAAGTTATTTGGGCGAGATTGAGATTAGGCAATCTCTTCTTCCATCTAAGGGAGAGACGGAAGAAATGGGCGAGTTAAATGTTGAAAGGTTTGCTGAAAGAGGTCATAGAAGGAAGGACGCTTAAAAAGAGGCAGGAAGAGGAAAGGAGCGTTAGATGGGGGGTGGGCAGGAGAAGATGAAGATAAAGGCCTTGGGTGGCACAGATTGAAATGGGTGAGCCAAAAGCCTACTACCTTCCTCAGAAGACTATAAGCGGCGGTTTCGCTTCTTCATATCCTCGTCGCTCTGGGTTTATTCTCGCTTATGATGACGATAGGAATTACCCATACCATTCACTTGATAAAAGACGTGTCCTGGGCACGTTAATTCTGTTCTGAATTCACAGTGTGGCCGGTTTATCGCCACAAGGTGACTTTTCGTAGGTGAGGTGTGGAATGCAAGCACGGTATTTTCTAATCGTCCATCGCTAACTAACGAATTTTAATTTTTTATACTCCGTTTCGAATTAAATTCCAGCTTTCCAAACGTCCCATTCAATTATTCACCCATTGACACGAAACTCGCTCGGATATTTTTTCGTCGTCAATTTCGAAACGATTGAATTTTTTTACTCAATCGATCGATAAAATTTTACATTTAATCATTCACGGAGATTAATATGGCAATAATTAATTGGACACGCGTCGCTCTTGAATGGTTGCAAACTTATTCGTCAATTAAAATATTCCATTTGGTTCCGTTAATCTTTTTTGTGGAATTAGTGAAACTGCATAATAAACTAATGCTGTAAAATAAGCCACGAAAGTATATTTAATTGGCGTAGATCGCCGTTTTAGGTATTTTAGCAGAAGGGATGGTCATTATTTTCACGCATCAGATTCTATGAAATTGTTCCAAAGGTGCGCAAAATCCAGAATTTTAAATTTCAACGCAAAATTTAAAAAATTTCTAAATTTTAGACTCTTTGCTGGCGAAAAGGCTTGGCACAAGACTTATTTAAGTGAAATTTTAGTAGGCGTGTAATTCTGTAGAATAGAACGCTAGTGATAAATAAAAAATACTGAATTTTAATACTACGTCGTCACGATATCGCCTTTTCTGGATGTATCAGTTTATCTTAGCACAAACGCTGCCGAAAAGAACTCTCCCATAAAAGTTTCAACGGTTTACTTTGCAAGTTTGCTCGTCTCTAGCTGTCTCCTTCGATTTCTTATCCCGTGGCCCGCTAGGAACTCCGTAACCATGACCGCGAGACGCCATTCAAAATGGATAGAACGCAAGAGCAGTGCAGGTTTCTCTTTAGGGAAATCGGCAGTTTGCCTTCAACGCATTCCTTAAGCACTCGTCCACTTTCCCTGCACTCCCCTCCTTAATTCTTTTACAGAACCCACTTCTACGTTGGCTTTAAACTGTGAGGGAAAAGTCCCAGCATTTTTAAATGAATTATAAGCCACCCTCCCTCCGAAAATAAAATTTAAAAAATAAACAAAAAGGAGATCGATTGATAGAATTTTATCTTTAAATCGAAATAACTTTATAATGTTTTTTTTGTTATGGAGTTAACGGATTTGAACTGTCGATAAGAAAACGATCTTTAGAAGAAAAAAACATTTTAAATAAATTTCATTCTCTTTCTTAAGGGATTGAGTTTGCTAATATTTTGTTAACAAGAAGTCCAAACCAGTACTAATACAGGCTGGTTTCCCAACGCTGACTTCCCGAATTGATTACTTATATCGACAGGAACTGTTTCAGTATGTGTTAGTCATTCCACGAAATTCTCATACCATAAACACCACTTGTAGCTCATAGCATATCAATGATAGAGAAAAATTGGAACACAAATTAATAGAGCATTATCAGGTTTAAAATACTAAAAGCAATGTCAAAATCTCTTTCTGACATTATATCTTGCATGTATTTTTTAAATAAATGTTACTGTTTATACGATAATAGGTATGTATAGATCAACTGTGAGGGGTAGTCGAGTGGAAAATAAAATAACCAATTTGTTCACCTGTCTATGTTCAAGCCGATTTCGGTAATAATCGTCTCCATGGCAGCAATCCGATAAAATGCGATTTAAAACGCAAAAACGCTGTTTCAGTAGAAATTCAAAGAATATACGATCAATTATCAAAATTCTATGCTAAGAATTATAATCTACATTCTTTTCCCCTTAGAACAGTACAAACCTCGCTCCGATATCACAATTTTAAAATATTTTAAAGTTTTAAATAAAACATTTCTGCACGAAGGATTTGAGACTTCCTATGTGAACCAAATATGGAAAAAACATTCCTGGAATCGAACCCGGGACTTCAATCTTCGTGAAATTAAATATAGTCTGGAGGTGAGCCATGGCAGCACGAGCCTCGTACCAAGTTTCATGAAAATTGACGCAAAAGTTATTAGTGGGGGACACACATACATACACACAGACACGACCATTTCATAAGGCTATGTTTCCTTTGGAAACCAGTCTAAAAATATGAATTCGAGTTTGGAACATTATTGGGCGGTATGAAACATCAATCACGGAGTTGCGAAGCGAGGGATTTATGTTTTGTAAAAATTTCGAAAATGCGCGAGCGTCTCTGGAAATCATGATTCTAAGGTTAATACCCCGTAATAGTACCTAATGGATATATTATAGTTATTTAGTTATAGTTATATATTATAGTTTCCGCCCTCCCGTTTTTGTCTGGCACTTTCATGTAAAATTCAGAAATGAAGATTTGTACTGCAATAAGCTATTGTACGTTTTGGCCCATAATAAAAACAAAAAGTCTCGACAGAGAAACACGTACTCGACTCCAGGCACGTTTCGTTTTTCCACCTGACACCCGCGGGAACGAGTGGAGAATGGACTCAATTTGTATTTGGAAATAGATAAATCAGTGCGGTAAAAAGAGCAGAGCTAAATTTAATCGCTAACAGGATTTTAATTTGTTCCAAACCAACCGAAAAGTATGATTTCAAACCAAAAAACCACATTTTTAAGTCTTCAACAATGATAAAAAAATTATTTCCCTGAACACTCCCTCGGATTGTCAACGCATAGTTTAGTTTAAATTTTTAGCAATTTTAGCGGCTTTTCCAAAAAAAAATCCGCTTATGCGCTAGGTTTGTCCGTCTGCCTGTCTGACTTTCATAAACGAAAGAGACTTCGTTTTTTTGTCAATCGATTCAGTATTCTGTCACGTTGTGCATGTTTTCTCGGTTGATCCGCCAGCCCATTTAATTTCTTTAAAAAACCGCCATTAAATGTCTGCTTCAGCAGCTTTCTTTACTTGTATTTATTCAAGCTGATGCCATTCGTTTACAATTTATTCGAGATTTAGACGTAATTCAGTAAAAAAAAACATTTCAATCTAAATCGTAGTTCGCAATTTTTAAAAACCTACAAATTTCAAGCAGAGATAAGACTGGATACTAAGCTTTATGTTAACCTACTCCTTCAAGTATATGGATCTATTACGAAATATTGTTTATCTAAAAAAGTAAATCTTGGGACACTGAAATTGGACCGTTTTTATTTGTCATTTTTTGTTGGCCTATAAAAAGGATTATAATATTAAGGTTCAATATAGTCTTCCTTATTTTTTCTAACATTTCAAAACTTCAGGTAATGAAAAAGTATAATGAATTTTCATAAATAAATATAATTAGACAATTTTAAAATCATTTCAATGGAAGCATTGCCGGAAACGTAAACTCAAAATATTTATAGGGAAATGTATGAGACAAACTGTTGAAAAGCGTGGTGAGCTCCGCTAGTTGCTTAATAAAACGTATAATATCACTAAGTAATGAATGCTAATGCTACATAAAAATTGAATTGAAAGCTACCATAGGATTCTCAGTTTTTACTTAGCTATCAATCTACTTGAAAGGTCTGCTTTAAATGTTGATTTTGGAGATGACGAGTTTAACTTTACATTTTCACTTCCTCTAAGGTTGAACTATACCAGGGGTTCCCAAATCGTGGGCCATGGCTCACTGGCGGGCCGCAGCACGTTTTCCAGGTGGGCCACAGAGACTGCCCGATTCTTGTGTTTTTTCCTGACAGGCATATGGCCACACCATTTTCGAGTTGTGCCTGACAAAGTTGGCAGAACACGGTAGGACTCATGCAACTTGCATGAGTCATACCGTATTCTGCGTAGTGTTTGGTTTCTGGCAGTTGCTGACAACTTATTCACTTGTGTTTTGTGGCGCGCTTGAGTCAGACACTAGGCCATGACATGCTAGGCCAAGAGCCAGTTGGGTCACATGGCGAAAAAAGTTGGGAAACACTGAACTATACGAATACCCGCACAATATAATGCTGATAATTAGAATCTCAATAGAAGAAAAAAACTTCGAGCTATCGCAGCTACGTTTTGCTAATATCAGTACATTTTCAATAAAAGATATTCTTCATGTTCCAAGCCTCATTGGGAATTTTTCGTTTTAAATTAAATTTCACTGCCAAAGAAGTCCAACGTAACTCGGTCGACTTGAGGAAATTTCTATCCTTATTAAACTGGAAGATGGCCCTGGACTGGCCTTCTATCGAGGCACGAATCCAGGATTTCATCTTCCACCAATGACCCACTCCTTGGAAACCCTACGTGGACAATAATGCGATTCGTAATGGATCCCAAAACGTAAAAAGAAAGATAAGCGGAAATGGTAAGGGCTGGAATGAAACGTTTGAATGGAATGAGAAGAGGGCCCTTCGATGGTAATCTTAGAAAGACACAGACTCTGCTAGAATACTCATGAACCCGAGATATAATCCCAAGGGAAGGACGTGATCACATTAGCAAAATTGCAACCCTTATAATCCTATTCATAAAGGGTACTTATAATTTAGGTTTTAAGGGGCCTTTTATTCGCAGGACTCGTATTCATAAAATATGCATATAACTACGTATGTATCTTTGCGTGTATGTGGGTTTGTGTATGGCTGTTTGAATTTGTTGGTGTGTGTGCTGCACGCCCGTGCTTGCTCGCGTGTTGTGCGCTGGTTAATCTTAACAGGATGACTCCCATTTGAGTTAATTTTAATCTGCGCGTAAATTATTCCGCTGGTTCATATGACTTGTTAAAAACTCTACACGGGACCTTTTCTTTTGTGCGCTATTACACAAGGAAATTGTATATAGTAACTTTTGGAACAAATCTTTATACAGGCAGGCATGAAAATTATTTTAAACTTTTACTAATGCATTCTTCATGCATAATAGATGCTGCCGTTGTGCCTGTCTGTCCTCCCCTATTAACTTTTGAACCAATAGACCGATTATCATGAAACTTGGTTGAAATCTCTTACTACATGGGTCGAGCTCCCGAGGATAGTTTTTGTTGCGATGGTTGAAGTCCCGAGTTCGATTCCAGGAACTATTCTTCCCAATTTATTTACATGGGAAATCTGAAATCCATCGTGTTGGGTAATTTTCTCTTGCACATAAAAATATCGTAGAATTGTAATATCGGAGCGAGTTTTGTACTGCCTACTCTCTGAGAAAAAAATTAATATTCTAATTTTTATCGTAGAATTTTGCTTATCGATCGTATTTCTTAGAATTTCGCGTAAATACTGGCGATTTTGCAGTTTTTATCGCTCATTACGAGAGTGTTGCCATAGCAGCAATTATTGTTGGACTCAGATTCGGTATATTCTAATACGTACACGCGTTATTTTTGCCGCACAAATACGCGTGATCAATTTAATATTCCGTTCGAATGTATTTGTAGTATTTTATAACGCTAAATTATGAAATTTGGGAACACAAAGAGCGATGACTTTAAAGCTATAAAATTCAATATAAGTATTAGATAAATGATTAAATGGAAAGTAGGCATCATAAGTTCTGTTTGGATCATCTTGTTTTAATTATACGAATTTATTTCTTGCGTCCTCAACTAGGGCATTGATAAAAAATTAACTAAAATGTAATTTTATCTGATTTTTTTTTGCTAATACTCAATTTCAAGATGCAAGTGGAAGACAAGGGATGTATTCATAATTTTTACAGCGACTTAAAAGGACATTTGTTATTCAGCAAATCAGTGAGTGAATTCTGAGTAGTAATCATATTTTTTCGATAAACATTAATTGGCAGTCGCTTAGTTTCGATTTTTAAAAAGAATTCCACTTTTTAATAAGTCTGACTGACGTGATACCAACTCATCACTATACCACTGGTCCATTTGAGACAATCTAACCAAAGGACAAAAATACTGAGATACTTGCGGAACAGCGGTTGGAGTGAGAGATTATCGACATTGGCTATTTCAGAAATGAGCAGAGCTCGGAGTCGCTTAAAGGTTTCAAAAGGCTGGCAACTGGCTATTAGAAACATTGAGAACAAACGGATCCAATTATTAGATTTCGAATTTTTTTTACAGGGGTCGATACTGTTTATTTGCGTTTATTTTGTGGAAAAATAATTTCGTTATAATTGTTCGCGAGTTGTCTTCAGATTTCGGTGTGATTTTAATATTCCCTGAGTCGGGTCCAATTAATGATTACTGAAACTGCTATTTTATCTGCTTCTGCGAGTTTGTAGTTCATATCATCTAAAAATAGACGTCCATGTCCACTTCACTGTTGCTTGAATTAAATAAGAGTGAAACCGAAATCCGTCCAACAAAAACCGTTCAAACTTTGGAGAGAAGGTAGGATATAAATTATAACTTTAGAAGATCAATACTTGCAAATTTTAAAGTTGAAACTCAATAAATCGACATTATCTGGTCTCTGTGTTGAATCGATCTTGTCCTTACTGACTGAATACATTATATATCCTTGAGAAGTTTTTCTATAGATGTTCGATTTCAACTTCGTGCTGAATTATTTTTACATAGTTTATCCAAGGGATTTGAATCCAGATTTATTATCCCTTCAGCGTAAGAAATTCACGAGAATCATTGTAGATGCTAAAAAAAAATATTTTTACATCGGTTTGAATTTGGCACTAATATACTACGGACAAAAACAAGTGATGGTTCAATTCAGGACGCATTTAAATTTTAAGTAGATAATTCATAAAAAACTTTAAAATACGAAACCTGTGCATTTAATCACTCTATATGACGTAAAAAAAGTATTGAGCTTTATTTCCCTATTTGAATTCATTGTTAAAATTAGTATACCTGTCACTTAAATAAAAAACATATGAATGAATTGAAAAAAGGAGGCACAATAATTATTTATAAAAAGTATTAAGCTTTATTTTCCTATTTGACTTCAGTGTTAAAATTAGCATACCTGGCACTTAAAAAAAGAACATATGAATGAATTGAAAAAAGGACACAATATTATTTTCAGAAAATACGAAACTGTGAAATGATAAAAACAACAAAATTCAATTAAGTCAAAAGGTAAAATTTCGACTCCTGTCTCTTGTGCCATTCTGTATAATTTAATCTTGAAAACTTTATTTTACTGCGAAGCAGTATGTTATTATTATATTAACAGTTTGTGACTTTCGAAAACGAAATATAAATTTAATCTATCGAAAAGCTAAAGATATAATGAAAAAGAATGAAGTTCTTCTACCTTTTTTATTAAGGATATCGGCTCGGAACCACTCGTAAATCATTCCGTTAATAAACTGGCTTGACTTTTCTGGCTTAGACATTTTATTTTGCAAGAACCTAAGCTTTGACCTTTCAGTGTTGACAACATAAAAAAACGATAAAAAACGGAAGTCTTCGATGCGATGTTTTTTATTTTGAAAATTCACGATCCGAAAAATTGGCGAAAGGGTACATTTTGTCGAGAATTGATGGGGTGATGCGGCTTTAAGGAGCCACTTGGGAATTACCCAATCACGATGCAATGGAAGGAGATAGTAAGGAGGTTGCAAGAAATTACTAAAGGGCATTGGCTTTCCCCAAGGGAGCTTGAACTTCGGCCGATTCCCGAATCTTGCTATGCTTCCCTAAATTGATCGGGTGTCAAATGCACGCCTGAGGATTCGTTGCCTCGGGAAGGTTTCAAACCCAGAATTTGTTGTTAATTTTTATAGCTGACAAAGCAATGCTATGTATTTACAGAGGAAAGTAATTACATTCGTCCTTTTATCAAATAATATGAAACAACCTAAATTTGTCGATCTGATCAATCTAAAAAAATCCCTTCAACATGGTTTCTAAGGGAACCACAACGCAACATTTTAGTCAAGTAAAAATGTATTGGGTTCATTCCTTTTTCAAGTTAACCGGTACAATAGTTCTCTTGTAGTAATGCGTGGATCATACCAAGATCCAGCAGAAAGTTACGCTTGGTTGTAGCTCAACTCAACATAAAATTCCGGATCGAATTTCTCGGAGCAGGGATAAACCGCGCGCAGTAGATTTTTAGGGGTGCAGCAAAAAACTTTGTTTAGTAAATAAATCAACGATGTGGATGTATTGGTAACTTGGGCAATAATTTTTCTTCTAATAAGTTGTCTAATGAATTCTATAAATTTTCTATAAATTCTAATAAATTGATTGTCATCAACAAATGGATGCGTACATAGGTTGTAACTCCCGTATCTAAAAATATATAAAACTTGTTATAAGGCTGGGGTGCCGCGAAATCCTGTTTATCTTTGAAAATGTGCCGTTGCTCAAAAAAGTCTGGTAACCACTGAACTAGATGATCGAATTGTCAGTTGCTGGTAATCCTAGTTTCTCAGGTGAAAAGCAAGTTGCGTTGAATTCGAGTTGCGGTTGATCTAATACTAAATGGAGCCTTCGATTCCATCCTGTTTGTTGTACTAGAGCAATGCTTTTCAAACAGATCGCAAACCGCTTGGAGGTTTTCCAAATGTTAAAAAGGGTTTGCCAAAAAATTTTCGTAATGCAGGTAAGTACCTATTTATATAGTTCCATTTTAAAGGAATATCGTAGTGCATAAAATATCATTCGATGGATTATAGGCAAAAGAGATTCTCTCCTGCTTCTTCATACTATAAAAAATCTAATCTATTCAGGCACATGACTTCCTCCATACAGAGTAATTAATATGATTGCAATAGTGATTACAAGGTGCTCTCGACAACAGCTTTCTGAAGAATAACTATCGGTAATCGTAAATAATTTTTAAACACTGAATAATTTTCTCCGAGGAAAATACTTGGAATCACTTTTCACAATGAAAAATTAATCAGTAAACAAAATTGTTATTTGTTGCTATGGATAAAAAATTAAACTACCGTTGGAAGCGTTGACATTGCTATCAACAATTCGAAAATTTTATAGTAGCAACGAAAACATAGTTGTCACCGAGCGACATTCAACGGTTAATCAAAATATCTCTGGAACAATTAGTTCTATTAAAATATGTTTCAAACTTATAGAAAATTACACTGTCTGCAACTTAAATAATATCAAGTAATTACATTAATGAAGCGCTAAAGGAGATATTTAGCCAAAACGGAACAAGAAGGTATGTACACGGGTTTCCCGTTGTACAGAAATGCTTTTAGCCAAATTCGATGTAGTATAATCGTATACTAATGGCTTTAATCGGTGCAGAATTCTCTATACAAATGCATGCATAAAGAAAATTATTTTCTTGTACTGTGGTGGCCTTGCCTTTTAGATCTGTTCTAAACATGTTCATTTCGTTTTGCCATTCTATACTCACCCTACACATAAAATTTATTTGCAATCGGTTCAGCTAATACCTTCCGAATTCATAGTTACAGAAAAATTCTAACCTTGATATTGTGGTAACCCGGTAGAAATATGATATTTTGGTTATTTATTTATATTAATATTATATAGGTAAACCATTTTGGACTATCTCTGCGGTCATTTCTCTAGAAATAGGTGTAAAAGAAATATTATTTTACCTTTTATAGTGGTAATCCTGCTCTTTAGCTCCACTTCAAACATCATGATTTCATTATGGTATGTTGTACAAATCTTATATACATGTATATGGGAACGTATACATCCGTTCAGCCAATTCCTTCCAAATCCATAATTACTAAAGGAGTTTAATTTGTAACTGTGTCACCCCTGTTTGACTGATCCGATCCAAATATGCTGTTATGGTTTTGTATATATGTGTACATTACAAATATTAAATTTAGTTCAAATTGATGCGGACAGTTCAATACAAATACGTTCAAAAAAGTTTTTTATTCCTTGTATTGTGGCAGCCCTGATTTCTATATTTATACTTAACATCTTGATTTTGTTTTTTTTTATGTTACACACCTTCATACAAAATTTCGTTGAAATAGGTTGGGCCAATTCCTTCCAAATTCATAATTACCGAAAAGTTTGATTTTGCAATTGTGGCACCCCTGCTAAGTCGATCCAATCCAAATATGTCATTTTGTCATGTATTTGTGTAAAGATTCTATGTACCAAAATTGATTGAAATCGGTTCTGCCAATTCTTCTTTGATATATGCGTACGGACGGCCGGACGGAAGGACATCACGAAGATAATAGTGCTTTTCAGCAAAGACGAAAAGCACTAAAAACGACAAGAGTAAACCTCCACTTTCGGTTGCCCAATTTCAGCCAAAATCTTATCAAGCCTTGAATTACTAATAAAAATATTAAATATAAATTTTTGTGCTGATCTATTTATTAGTTTTTGAGTTAGAGCACCCATAAAATTCCTATCACACAGACATCATGAAGAAAATAGTCCAAATGTATTCAGAGAACCTTAAAACGTGTATTTACGTTGAAATCTCCGATCCGATTTTTTCCATGAAAACAATAGTTGATGGAGAAAGTAATAATCGAGAGTGTCCGGGTGTCTCCCCAAAAAAGGTAATTGGCAAATTCCTGCGGAACTAATCATTCGATTTCGACCAAACTTTCGCGTTCTAAGAGGGTCGTTAACTCCAACTGTCCCGATAAAGTACAGAAAAACTTTATTCTCTAATTTAATTTCGTCTATCTATTTGAATAACACGGAAATGAGTGTAGCATATTTTTCATTTGCACTTTAAATTATTTAAAATCAAGATAATAAGTCAGGATGTAAACCCAGGTTCGGAGAAAAGAATGAAGTTTTATTTTCATGCCGTCGAATTTCAAGTACGGGCCGAATCCGTCCAAAATTGTACTTTTAACAACGAAATTACAGGGTTTATGAAGAGAAAATTTTTGTTGCCATAGCAATCCGATTGTTGGCGATTATGTTCTTATTGATATTGTTAGCTGCGCGCACAGATGGAACATACTCGTGAGAATGGAAGAATACTAAGGGCAACCGGAGAAATTGATGAGTGGAGAATACAACGTTTCAGAGAAATAGCTGAAAGACATAATTATTCCTCATTTCGAAACTTTAAGATACTTTATCATCGCTAAGCAACATTTAGTGAGCTGAAAATTTTGTTTGCATAAAATTTAATTTATGACTTTTTGACTTTGTAGTTTGTTTTTAACTGTTAAAAGGAAAGTTGTTTCTTAAAATTTTTTGCTCATATTATTTTTACCTTTTTCGTTATAAATGAAGCAATTTTCAGCTTCCATTTCCAGGTATTCAATTTTATTTTGATAATTACTGAATGAATATAATTAAATTAAACAAAATCATTAAAAATGTATTATATCGTTCCATCCTGTTGTTTATCGTTATCTAGTTATTGCTTTAGGTACATCAAAATAGCGGCGAATTTTGCGAATTTGTGCACCAATAGGACACGAATTTTTAATCCCAAACAATCAATGTTCACAATTTCGCAAAATCGGCAGCAAGGACATTCTCCATGACGACTAGGGTTGCCAACCAGTCCGTTTTCGTCCAGAGACCTCCGGCTCATCGTCATAATCTCCAATCTCCGGGTCAGTAGCTCAAATCTCAGGCTCACTTTCTTGAGGCTGTTTATTTATGAATAAGATGACTATGAATTCAGTGTAGACGGCGAGCAGCTTATAATTTAGCAGTCGCATTGCAGGTTAATTGCTGTATAAGGTTGTTTAAAAATAATTAAACATTTTCATGTTATAAGCGTTTATCATATTCTCCCATTTCACTCTATAGTTGATGACAAAAACACGCCATCATAAAATTATTGCTGGATATAAAGAAGGACAAAGTATTTTTAAAGGGGAGCTATCTCATAAAACCCACGTATTTATTTTTAAAAAACGGGGAAAAACTAATACAATTTGTCATTAATATTGACCTATGATATTAATTTTAATCCATTTTACCCATTAGATAATATCTCTATCGGGTTTCCTTTTTATGTCTCCGGGTTTCAGGCAAAATCTCCGGATTTCAAACAAATTTCCGGATTTAAAATTAATCTCCGGATTTCAAACAAATCTCCGGTTCATGAAGACCTTAAATTTGACTACCCTAATAACGAGTGAATATTTTCACCTGAAACAACGTCTAATTTCAAAGTTCAAAACAAATTTGTGGCACGATTCGAGGCGTATTAGAAAATTAACCGTAGGAAAATGACTTTTCATTCTTTTAGGCGTCCTTTGTTTAAAGCTTCAAATTCGAACGATTATCTATTAGTAATTTTCAAATGCAAATCAAAACTATGCTGCACTCATTCTCATTTCATCCAAATGGAGAAATAAGACGGTCCTGGAATCAAACTCAGGTCGTAATTATACAGGTTTACATGAAATATTTCTGTAGAATATTACAAAATAGACCCACACAACAAATTTGAAGATCATATCTACAACAGATCTCGTGATATAACACATTTGCCGTATTTATCCAAATATAAGACGAGATATTTTTCCTATTTTTTCATTTAAAAAAATTAAGGATCATCTCATATTCGCATGGTCAAGGACGTCAACAGTTTGCAGGTAGTTCAAGTGTTGAAGATGCATTATTGTGGAAAGTTAAAGTGAAAAAATACTTTGTAAGAAGTATTCGACCATGGATGACCGTGTTGGAAAGAAAGGGTCTAGCACAGTGATTCTCAACTATGTTGTTTATTTTTATTAATACCTAACCTGTTTGATCCAGCACAGACCTATGATTAATGTTTCAAAGTGAAAATACTAGACAATGAATGAAGAACGCATGAACTTTTCATAGAAAGGGGCTCCGCGAAAATGGTGGAACTTTGCAGGGGGTCCGCAGCTCCATAAAGCTGCCAGGGTCCACCTCCGGGCTAAATTTTATTTCACGAATACCGGGTTCGATTCCAGGAAAGCTTTGGAACTACTGTACTAGAGCAAAGTTTCAGTTGCATTGAAGTTGGGATACCTTTTGCAAATGTTCCGATGCAGATGTTCGTTAAGGCTGTGTCGAATAAAGCAATTGTTTTGTAATCTATCGTATATTTATTAATTTATAACGCAGAGTAAGTAGCACTTCCATAACTTCACTTTAAAGATATGTTATTTGGTGCAGTCATTTTTACGATTTCCACTTTCGATTTTAAAAAATCAATTAATGTACTAAATATGTACGCCTAAAAATTTCTCTCCCATGCCGCACGTTTGTCACTTCAAATACAATTTTCTGGTTGGGTGGAAACGTTATAGAATCAGTGATATTCTCGAAATGAGATAAATTTAAAATTAATTGCTTGGAATCTGAATTTGAGAGAGCAATGTCAATAAAGAAGTCTCGGATGTATTTTTTTAGCTATTCAAATCATAAATTTAATATGTGGCTTTAAATAATCTATATCGAGTGTCTAATTTTGTAAATGCTTCGGCGTATCAAAAAATGTATTGCAAATTTCACACCTTCATATTGATCTTTGGGCAAAACACCCTAATGAGCGCTAATGAAGTATTCCACCTAAACTGAATCTTCTTAATATGTTTTTATATGTTAATTTTGTAACCTTGCCACCGGGCTAGGCGCCCACTTGCATTGTGTATAGAAATAATAATAATAAAAACAATGATCCCTCGAAAGAAGAAGCTAAAGGCAATGCAGTGTAAAGATTACAGAACGATAAGCCTTCTGTCACACACTTCGAAGATCATCACGAGGATTCTCAATAAAAGGCTGGAAAAAGGCAGAAGAAATGCTAGGGGAAGATCAATTTGGTTTCAGAAAAGGACAAGGAACTAGAGATGCTATAGGAGTAGTTAGAATCATATCAGAAAGGGCAATAGAGTACAGTCAAGATATCTGCGCATGTTCCGTAGACTGGCAGAAGGCCTTTGATAGAGTAAATCGGGTAATGCTGATGAAGATATTAAAAGATATAGGTGTAGGCTGGAAAGACAGGAGACTAACTGATCACGAATCTATATGTGAATCAAGTTGTAAAGGTCAGGTTGGAGAATGCGGACATCTGAGGAGTAAATATCGGTAGAGAATTAAGACAGGGCTGCTGCCTATCGCCGACCCTATTCAATATATATGGAGAAAGTATCATCCAAGATGCGATAGAAGGCATAGGAGATTTCAAAACTGGAGGAATGATTATAAGAACAGTAAAATACGCGGATGATCAACTACTTCTAGCAAGAAAAGAAGAGGAACTCTAGAAAATGATAAATAGACTGGTAATAACAGGTAGAAAATACGGTATGGAAATAAAACAGAGAAATCCAAGGTCATTCGAATATCAGGCAAAGAAGAGAATCTGAACATCAGTATTGAAGGAAAGCCTTTAGAACAAGTTTCAGACTATAAATACCTTGGAAGAATCATAACAAGACAATCAAAATGTACGGATGAGATCAGGACAAGAATAGAAAAAGCAAAAGCGGCTTTCAAAAGAAAGAAACACCTACTTACGGGAAATATAATTAAAGATATCCGCAAGAAGTTGATAAAATGCTATGTATGGAGTATAGCTTTGTACGGGGCAGAAATATGGACGCTAAGAAAAAAAGACATCAAATACTTGGAAAGCTTTGAAATGTGGACTTGGAGGAGAATGCTGAAGATAAAATGGACGAATAGGATGAAAAACGATGAAGTGATACGAAGAGTAGAAGAGAAGCGAATGATTATACAGACTATTAGAAAGAGGAAGGCAAACTGGGTTGGACATTACCTGAGGAGAGAGAGAGTATGATTAAAGACGTGTTAGAAGGAAAACTAGATGGAAAATGGGAAAGAGGTAGGAAAAGGTTTCAGCTGATAGACGATTTGAAAGGGAAAGAGAGTTATCAAGAAATGAAGAGGAGTACCAGGTTTAACCATGAATAATCACGGGCCTGTCTACAGACAGATTACTTATGATGATGATGATGATACATCAGCATTAATCCCTCCGTATTCGCGGGATATACATACTTGAGGTGATTGCGAATAGCCAGATTCGCGACTAGGTTTTTGGACATTTTAATGAGTCACACAGTGCCTTAAATGAAAACATAATTAAGTTACGGAACACATTGCGTAAGAATAAACAAAACAATACAAAAAACCTGATGTGGCCACCACATGTCTTTCTCCATATCTGTAATATTTCTAAAAGTTCCAAACAGGTTATATAAAAAGAAAATATTTTAAGAAACTGCGAGATAATTTTAGACTTTACAAAGAAAAGAAATAAATTCAAAACATAGCCTTCTGATATTGGATATAGCCACAAAGCTCCAACAATTAAGAAAAGAAAATCTGATGTGGTCACCACATGACTTTCTCCATATCTGTAATATTTCTAAAAATTCCAAATAGGTCACATAATAATAAATATTTTAAGAAACTGCGACAATATTTTAGACTTTAAAAAGAAGAGAAATACGCCAAAACCATAGCCTTCTGATATTGGATATATTCACAAAGCTCCAACAATTAAGAAAAGAAAAAGGAGCGTTACTAAGACGTAACTAAGCAGTCACTGTTGAGACAGGTTTTGTCCCTGAAGATACCCACCTTGTGGGCGAAATGCATTGGGTGTTGTAACCCTCTAATTGTTTGGCTAAAGGAGTACTTGACATTTAAGCGTCAATTGTTAACAATAGTCGGTAGATGGCGTGGTAGTGGCAACAAAAATATAAGATATCTCTTAAACAATGCATTATATGGAAAGATGTATCAAACAAAGGTTGTAGAAAATTAAATTTCCTACAACTGTTATTCCACTACATTTTTACATTTATCAAATATTAAAGCAAATATTTCAAAATAACGGATAAGTGACAAGAGTAAACACCCACTTGCGGTTGACTGATGTTTACCAAAAACTAATCAGTTCTTCTGACTTTTATAAAAATGTTAAATATAAAATTTCGCGTTGACCTGATTAATAGTTTTTGAGTTAGAGCACCCACAAAAAGCTATCACATACACACCAACACTCACACACAGACATCATCGAGAAAATGGTCAAAACGTGTTCAGGGGACCTCAAAACATGTATTTCCGTTGAAATCTCGAAGTCGATTTTTTTCATGAATACAATACTTTCCCCTATTCTACGTAAATGGAGAAAGTAAAAAACAGCGAGGCGCGGACTGATTTGATGTTAGATACCTGCAAGAAGATGCTCGATCGCGAATAAGCGAAACCGAGAAAGCTGATGCGCGCATACGGAGGGATGACTGTATACGTGAAAACCTCACACACCTATACCAGAAGAAGAAAATCCTAATCACGCTCCCGGAATTCACCGAAAAAATGTCAAATTTCATTCGTTTCCAGGATGAAGAACGAGATATTCACTTTCCTGAAAATAATCTAGGGTAGGCTCCAGGAACATTTTCCTTCGCATATGGATGTACATAGTTTTAAAATTTTAATATAAAATTCCTCATGTTATAATAATAATAATAATAATATTAACGTGTTTGGAAAAAATACGAGGTCATTAAAATGCTTGTAACACCGTTTTAAATATTGAACGGACTACCTGAAAATATTGTTTTTACTTTCTCCATACGTAGTATAGGGGAAAGTATTCTTTTCATGAAAAAATTCTGATGTGGCCACCACATGACTTTCTCCATACCTGTAATATTTCTTAAAATATTTATTATTATGTAACCTATTTGGAATTTTTAGAAATATTAAAAGTATGGAGAAAGTCATGTGGTGACCACATGAGATTTTGTCATGAAAACAATACTTTCCCCTATACAACGTATGGAGAAAGTAAATATCGATTTCGAGATTTCAACGGAAATACACGTTTTGAGGTACCCTGAACACGTTTTGACCATTTTCTCGATGGCCTATGCGTGTAAATCGGTCAACCGTAAGTGGGTTTTTACTCTTGTCACTTATCCGTTATTTTGAGATATTTGCTTTAATATTTGATATATTTTAAAATATACTGGAATACATGTTGTAGGAAATTTAATTTTCTACAACCTTTGTTTGAAACGTTTTCCCATATAATGCATTGTTTAAGAGATATCCTATATTTTTAGCTGCCACCACCACGCCACCTACCGACGACTATTATTAACAATTGACGCGTAGTTACGTCTTAGTAACGCTCCTTTTTATTTTCTTAATTGTTGGAGTTTATTTCTGTTCTTTTGTGAACAATGTAGCGAACTTCTGCTTAACAAAAAGTGCCCGTCCTGTCAAATGACATATAGGATAAAGAGTTCCCAAAAAAACTTTCACGAAGAATGACAGAATAAGTGTCTTTTACTATAATAAGGAAGATTACTGCATGTAATACACAAATTATTTTTATTAACTTGGGTGATTATTATATTCGTTTCACCGATAAAAATACAATAATTTGATGTTTTTATAGCGATTATTTTGCTTTGTAAAATCAAGTGTAGTCAAGTAATCATGGAATTCATTGCTAAAATTAATCGTTACGAACAGACAGACGGATGCCGAAACTTCTATGAAAAAATTAATACAAAAACTAAAGATGAATGGCAGTATAAAATACATTTATACGAGATAAAGAGCTCTACATAGAGCTGTTCAATTAAAGAATATCTAAAAATAATAAAGGAAAATATAATAACGAAAACGTTCCGACATTTTTCTGCAAAAATTGGTTGTCAAAATTAATAATTCGAAAAAACGGCAACGCTGCTAGAATTGAAGGAATTAAAGCAGCAATATTCAAAGCAACAGGTGATTGCGTGAATGTTGTCTTTTTTCGTTTATTATATGCTTTCTAAGGAAAAATACACCTCTGAGTCACCTCGCTTTCATTACTATTTTATACAAAAAAGAACAAGAGAATGTCATAAATCACGCTGAAGGAGTAAAAAGATTGTCAACCGCTGGAATGAATTTGTCGAAAACAGAAAGAAATATTTAGTATAATTAGAAACAAAATTCTCGTTTATACTACTTTAAATCTGAACTAAAAATTTATACAGTTCCCCTTTAAGTACAAAGAAACTCAAACTATTAAAATGAAGAAGAAAACCTATTCTTGTTAGCACATATTCAGAGCTCTCCTCGCTTCATACGTTTATCTACAGCTTCATTTATTTACATACCAAAAATATTACTTTTTCATTAAAACAGACATTCTAAATTGTTACCTATTAAATTGAGGAATAAAACTGATTATTGTACAAATATAATTCGGATTCGCAGTCAGCCAAGAAAATTTATGAACTTTGGAAACTATAAGTGCGAATAGTAACTATGAGAAATTGTGGTCTCATCGCTCAAAAGCACCCAATGTTGCACATCCTCAGTTTAAACAGATGTAATTCTGTTTGTAACGAATCAATTCAGAAAAACTTTATTGAACTCATTTGGATATGTTCTCATTAAACTACAATTGTTTTACATCCCCACTCACCATGTTAAGAGAGTAGCAGCTCCAAAAACAAAACGCATAGAGGGTTCCAAATGGCGGTTAGCGGAAAAGAATAGGGGATAGAGACATAATCAATCGGCAGCAAATATTAAACGGGCATATGAGAATAATGTCAACAGAAGAATATCACATTTGCGTTCTCTCTCCCTCCCGCATTCAAAGCATGATTTTCTTACGCAAATTAAAATAAATTCAACCATAGATTTTAACAACTACGTTTCAACGGCGCTAAATTGGTAAAATGCCTTAAATACGCGAAGAAATAGATTAAAATCGTAATTTTTAAGTTTTTGAATGAGATTTAAAATTTCACAAGAAAATCCTCGTACTTTTTTCCGTATAAATGTGCAAATCTAGCATCGATATCTCAACTTTTTAACATTTTAAAAATGTTTACGAATCAAGCCTCGCACGCTACGTTTCAACGCTGCTACTACTCGACGACAGAACTGTTTGTAGAATAACTCTTTTACATTTATATATTTTATTATTAGAGTGTTCATGAATGCATTTGAGTGCATTTCATTCAACTTTAAATAGCAATGAATAAGTTCTTGATTTTAGAATATTCTTGATTTTATTCACACTAGCATACCCGTTGCAGCTACGCACGCAATTGATTTGTAGTCAGAATTTACCAAGTAGTAGTAGTAGGGAAAGAAAAGCGACTTAGTAACTGAGGAGAATTTTGTCAGACTGAAGGAAGTTATAACACGAGAGGATGAGTGAAGAGACGGCCTGCGAGAAAAATTGCTTTCAGTTAGATAAATTAACCAATCAAAAAGCCATGTATTTTGCCATAGAAACGCTAAGTAGCGTAATTTACTATACCATTAAAACGTTAAGTAACGTAATACGTACACAATTCCCAACAAAAATTACCATTAGTAATAACGCCCTCCCTCTCCCCCTCCCTCTCTCACTCTCTCCCTCCCCCTCTCTCCCTCCCTCCCTCTCTTTCTCTCCCTCCCTCCCTCTCTCCCTCCCTCCCTCTCTCTCTCCTTCCCTCATTCTCTCCCCCTTCCTCTCCCTCCCTCATTCTCCCTCTCCTTCTCCCTTCCTTCCTCCCTCCTTCCCTCTTTCTGCCTCTCTTTCCTTTCACTTCCCTTTTCCACTCTCCTACCCTCCGCGCTCAATCCATCGCTCTCCTTTTTCTCCGCCTCCCTCCATCACTTTCTTCCTGCCCTTTTCTAAATCTAATCCTCCCTTCCTCCCTATCAACCTTCCAAACTATCTCTCTCCCCCCCTCTTTCTCTACATCCGTTATATATATAGACCTTAAGATAAGCAAAATAATAAATACCAGTCCCGTTAGAATGACATTATTTCGCGAAAAATCCAACAATAAGGGTTGCCATGAAGGTGAACGCTTTTTTCCTTCAAAATACGTAAAATTTTGTCGTTAAAACCAAATTTGTGTACCGATTCGACGTGCATCCTAAAATCGACGGTAGAAAATTAAATTATCATTCTTTTAAGCGTTCTTTGGTTTAAGTTCCGAGTTTGTACGATGGTTATAAGTAATTTTAAAATGGTAACGAAAAAAGGCTTGTAAGCTACGTTTCAGCTCTTCCTATGTTATTCAAATAGTGAGAAGAAACTCTCCTGGAATCGACCCATGACGTTAATGTAAACTTTAAACAGTCTACAACAGTTTTTCCCAAACTTTTGAGCTCCGCGGACCACTACAGCAACCTTCCAGGCCCTACGGACCATCTCATTTCTTATACAGACGTACTTACTGTAACTACGTTTAAGAAAAGGGTTTAATTGGATAAGTAGTTTATTTGAACATTTTCAAATGTATTACACAGGTTTCTGTCTGTTCGAGGGACGTCTGACTAGTTTTTGTTTTATTCCAAGAATTATTTTAAAAAATTGTAGAAGAAATTCGTGAAATATTAAATAGATTTACAAACAACATCATAATAAACATATTACAAAATACATTTTATTTCTAAACTATGAACGTAATACAAAAGAGTTCTAAAATAAAAAAACATTTATTATTATAAGAACAAAAATGGTTACATTAATAAGAACCGTGATGTTGCATACCCTGCATAAGTTCATCAATATTTGAAGTCAAAGAAGTCAGAGATAACCTTAACGTTGATTGCAGGTTTAATAAAGAATTTCTTTTCTTTGTTTTTGTAGCGACCACAGCTGAAAATCCCGATTCACATAGGTACGTAGAGCTACGTGGAAGGAGAATCTCCAGGGCCTTCTCACTCAGTACTGGGAATTAATTTCTAATCATTATCCAAAAGTTTTCAAGTCGTATGGTGCTGTTTTTTTTAATTCTGCATTGGGCATTTGATGCTAAGTCGATTAGTGCAGGGATGGCAAATACGTGGCACGCATGGGATTTTACTTGGCACGCGTAAGCTTTTATTTCAGTATAAAATATGAAGTTTCTTAGAGAATAAGTAATTTAGTAGCACGCGAAAATATTCTGATGATTGACATAACTTTCTTGGCACGCGACAAAAAAAATCATTTCCCATCCCTGGATTAGTGAGTGCTCCTCTTCCAGAGATAACTGGTTATCATCATGATCAGAAAATGGATCCAAAACCTATAAGTAACCTTTGTGAGGGTCAGATTCGTCAGGGAAATAGTAATCAAATATCTCTTGAAGGGTTAACATATGAGATGAAACGCAATCAAATAACTCCTGTTTTAAAATCATTATAGTTCTCATTTATCATGTCCGATAATGTAAGGAACATATCCAGGCACTGATTTTTGATTCTTTGAACCCACAACCTGAGTTCCCTCTTAAAAGTATCAATCTTGTTGTAAGTATCAAAAATAGTCTTTGTCGGACCTTGTAGGCTAAGATTGAGCTCATTTAATAAACAAAAAACGTCTGACAAATAAGCACGCTTCGCCAACCAGTAAATGTCTTCTAAATAAATAGCAAACCCATAATTTTTGTTTGACAAAAATAAAGAAGCTTCTTTCCGTGGTTCGTATAATCTTGTAAGGACTAATCCTCGTGAAAGCCACCTTATCTCTGTATGCTGGAGTGCATTATGCGAAGTGCCAATTTCTTCGCACAAAACAGCATAATCGAGAAATAAGTCCAGAACTTTTAATGTAATTGACAATTTTAATTTATTTTGTCAAAACATCATTTAGCAACGGATTCATTCGTTTTCTCTATGAATAAGGCAATGACTTGTTTGCAAATTTTCTCCTGCCACTTTTTTTATCCGCGCAACGAGTCCCGATTGATGCCCTATCATAGAAGCGGCACTATCGCTGCATATACTAATACAGCTGTTCCACGATAAATTATTTTTCGATAAGTATTCATTGATGACACGAAATAGTTCACAGCTGGTTGTGTTCCCTGGAAGCTCAAAACAGTTCAGGTAGTCTTCACCGATGGTTTCCGCTGTTACATCGATATATCTGGCGTTTACTATCAGGAGAGCTTTTTTGGTGCTGTCCGTTGATTCATCCAGTTGAAGAGAATACCATTTTGATTTTTTAAGTTTATAAATTAATAGTATTTCAATGTCACATGACATTGCATCAATTCTTCTAGAAACAGTATTATTAGATGAGAAAATTGAAGTCATTTTCTTGGCAGCTTTGTTGCCTAACTCTCAAGAATACTAAGTCTATACTAAATATATTCAGAGTTGCATTTACAAATAGCACCTTTTCTAAGATTCTTTGCTCGGAATGCTTTATCTCTTTGTATTGAAACTTCCTGTTCACTTCTTTCATCGCCTACACAAGCATCAGCACTAGTACTTTCAGAAGATTTTTAATTTCTCATACGTATAGGGAAAGTATTTTAATATATAAAGTATATAGAGGAAAGTATTGTTTTCATGAAAAAAATTTAATTCGAGATTTCAACGGAAATACACGTTTTGAGGTCCCCTGAACACGTTTTGACCATTTTATCGATGATATCTGTGTGTGTATGTGATAGTTTTTTTGTGGGTGCTCTAACTCAAAAACAATCAGATCAATACGAAATTTTATATTTAACTTTTATGAAAGTCAGAACTGATTAGTTTTTGGTAAAAATCGGTCAACCGGAAGTGGGTTTTTACTCTTGTCACTTATCCGTTATTTTGAGATATTTGCTTTAATATTTGATATATTTTAAAATATACTGGGATACGCTTTGTAGGAAATTTAATTTTCTACAACCTTTGTTTGAAACGTTTTCCCATATAATGCATTTTTTAAGAGATATCCTATATTTTTAGCTGCCACCACCACGCCACCTACCGACGACTATTATTAACAATTGACGCTTAGTTACGTCTTAGTAACGCTCATTATTCTTTTCTTAATGGTTGGAGCTTTGTGGCTATATCCAATATCAGAAGACTATGGTTTTGGCGTATTTCTGTTCTTTGTAAAGTCTAAAATATTGTCGGAGTTTCTTAAAATATTTATTATTATGTAACCTATTTGGAATTTTTAGAAATATTACAGGTTTGGAGAAAGTCATATGGTGGCCACATCAGATTTTTTTAAAAGCTGTCATATATGATTCGATTGGTCCAAATGTGTCTTTTCGAAAATCATCGCGAATGCCCTGTTATAAAAACAGCAAGATGTATTTGGTTGGAGCAGTTTATTTAAATAAATAATTGAGAATCAAAATGTGAATAAGATTCCAAATTTAAATTTTGGAGCCCTATGAAAAATTACAATAAAAATCTGATGTAGCCACCACATGACTTGATCCATATCTGTAATATTTCTAAAAACACCTACTATGTTATGTTAGATACTCTGATAATGTGTCTCAAACAACGTAATGAAAATTACAAAAAAATAATTGATGTCTTTGCATTTCTATGAGATAAACAATATTCAATAGTTGAGTTTGTTAAAATCTATGGGGAAAATGTTGAGGAAAATTGTTTGAAAGAAGAATTATTGCAATATAATTCATATAGGGACATAATGTTTGAAGTTGATGAATTGGACTTGGTTATGTTGTTATCTGATCTCAAACGAACACAACTCTTTCCAAATATTGAGATTGCATTGCGAATATTTTTGTTTACCCATCTCTATTGCCGAAGGAGAAAAGTCGTTTTCAAAACTAAAATTAATAAAAATTATTTAAGATCGACCATGACCAAAAATAGACTTTCAAACCTTGTAAAGCTAAGCATCGAAGCAGATATAGTTAATGAATTAGACTTAGATGAAATAATTGATCAGTTTGCAGCATCTAAATCACGCAAATTTACAAATTAAAAAGCTAGTTTGTTAAAACTCGAAGCCTATAGAAGTACATTTCCTTGTATGAATACTTATTGTTTCATTATTGAATATGTTTCATGAATTGTATCTTGTGTTAAATATAAATGTAATTTTATTTAAGTCTGTATTTTCCGTCATTTCTTTATACAATTTAAGCATATAGTTGGACTTTCATTGTGCTAAGCGTGTGGCCTATGGGTCTCAAATACTTGGAGAGCAAAGGTCTGACATGCGTGGGGCCCACGGGTTACTTGATCCGGCCCTGGCGTTGAGTAATTTCTCGGAATGCAGAAAATATGTTTTCAGAGAATTCTTCGTCATTCTCTTTGCATTTAGATTCATCAAATAACTCCCTTCTTGCACTATTTCTGTTTCCTTCCCTTCTAAATATAGGTTCAATATCTTTGCCATTTGTTTCTTTTAAAAGCTTTCTTCCCTCTTCGATATAATTCATGAAAACCTTTTCGGTTCGTTTGCTTGAAATATATTTAATTAGGCTTGATAATGAAGCATAACAATGTTTCAAGTTAGATTTTTTGTTTTGAATTGAAATACCGACTGCATCAATCCTTGCTAAGACATCCTTCAAAATGGCACAAAGCGATGCTGTGTTCAGGTACAGTAGTTCCTTCTTCAAGTTTTTACCTTCTATTATGCTCTCCTGATTCAAGAATTTGTCTTCTATAAGATTATTCAAGCATTCTATCACAACCCCATATCCATCATATAACGCATCTACAGTTTGAAAACGAGCAGAAAATCGTGTAGTAGATAAAGATTTAAATAACTTTTTTCCTGTTAAATATTCATTTAACTTCTGCTATCTTCGAGTTGATGAACTGAAAAAACTTTACAGACGCTGCAAAAGGGCGAAGAAACGTGAACAATGTTCAGAAGCTTTCATACCTTTTTCGCTTGCTAAATTAAGACTGTGCATGGCGCACGGTATATATATGGCCTGCATCGCCTCGTCTCTGATGAATTTTTGTGCTCCATTATACACACCAGATAAATTTTCTGCATTGTCGTAAGTCTGATTCACACAGTCTGATAATTTAATATCTCTTTTTTCAGCTCTTTTGAAATAGTTTTGGCCAAATTTTATCCAGTGCGCCTTTCTTCTAAAGCAATGAATCCTAGAAATGATGATGCTGTTTCTCCCACTTCAATGCAGTATTGGATTATAAAACAGAGTTGATCTTCATTTGAGCAATCAGGTGTTGAGTCAACAATAATTGAGAAATATTTATTTTTCTTCACTACACATGATATTTTCTTAGTTACTTTTTCTGCCAATATATTTATCAACTCCTCATAGACATGAAATTGATGGAATGATATGATCCGAAGATCCTATGCAGACAGGCATAAGCTGTGAAAGTTGGAACAATTTTTGAAACGAGAAAAAAGTCTGCTATGACCGGGAATTGAACCCGGGTCTTCCACTTGCCGGGCGGATGTTCTACCCCTGAACTATCGTAGCAGAACATTTTCTCTCGTTTCTGAACACGAATGTTTTACTTTGTGGGACGGGAACTAGCCAAGCTAGTATCAAACTGCCCCGACAGATGTCCTCGAAGAGAATCATCGAAAGAAACTCCTTCCTCTCAAATGGTGAGATGCCAAACATGAAATTTTAGATAAATAGGAAATCTTACCTTTTCCACGATTAACTTTCGTCTTAATGTGCTGTTTCATGAATGGATAGAATTTTCCAAGGAGCCGCATAGTAGATAAAAACAACCCACAGTCTCTATCTTCAATGTTTTCTGCATTCCCACGAAAAGGTAAGTTATTTACAGCAAGAAATTTAATTACTTCGATTATCCTTTGAAGTAATTTTTTCCAATACCTTTTTTCTTCATTAAGTTGTTCCAATAAGTATTTAAACAACCTGTTTTTATTTGTTCTTCTACTAAAAAATAATGTACCAGCAGTCATATGTTCGGAACTTTTTTCATGGCTCGATAAATGCTGAGCAGCATTACTCCAGTCATTATATCCTACTACCAGAGCATCTCTTTGATTCCTAGGTTTTCCAAAAAGTTTACAGTATAAACAGAACACTTTACCACTTTTTGGAGAGTAAATAAGCCATTTTCTTTTTTCTTTCTCACTATTCGGTTTGGTAGAATAAAAAAGGTTACTAGTCAACTTTCTTTTTGATCCAAACATTTCCCTTGTAGAATTTTCAAAATTTTCATCATCATTTTGGTTAGGTAATCTCTCCAAAGATGATATTAATTCTATGAATCATCATTCACAATCCAATCAATAGGATCATTAGAATATTCTAATATATCTGAGGTATATGGTTCTGGTACAGGTGGTACTATATTATCCTCTGCTATCGAGGCACAAGCTGGGCTAGTAGGAATGGGTCTAAGAAGGTCAATAATTCCTTTGGTGCAATTCTCCGCATCTGAAGCACCAGCTGATTGTACATCAATATCCTGCACTGTATCACATTTACTGCTATGAGAAGTTACAAAAAAGTTATCTAATCTAGGAATTTTTTTCATGCTTTCAATTTTCTCTAATCTTTCTTTTCGTTTTTGTGCACCTGATTTATGCTTTGAAGACATTTTTGGGTTATTAATATGTTTTAATTTATTAATTAAAAATATATCATTCGAAAATCGTATTCTGTATTTCACGTGGTTAACTAAGTGATACCTCTTCCGTAAGCTGTGCTTGCTTCAGTTTGATAGTTTATAGTTTCTCGAGGTGAGCACTAGACAAACACGAAACAAATTAAACTGGAGTATCCGACTTATCACTCGCAAGAAATTCCTGTTATTTCTCAATTCCAATTCTGTTCCTAGAAAAACTGGCACCACCGCAAACTTCGCAGACGCAGCTATACAGAAAGAAATTATCAATTACTAAAATCTGATGAATATAATTATTTATTATAATATTTTAACATCCTCGAATATAACGTTTTTTCTTTGATTTTAAGTATTTAATAATAACGCAAAACCTTCATTTCATAATTTTGTATAGTTTACTCTTAAATGAAAAATAATCAATTTTAATACAAAATTTTGACCAAATTCAGTAAAAATCAGATTGTTTTTAATTGTTGTAGCAAAAATAAAATGAACTTTACTTTAACTCCAAAGATGTTTTCCGTGGTTTCGCCACTGTTGCACTCACAAACAAAACACGCTAGGATTACTAATTATGTAAAAATTTAGTAATACAGAACTCATAAGCTCTGCTGCTAAATTCTTCTGGATATAAACACAAAAGTATAATATTTGAACAACTCGATGTTGAACTCACAAAACACTTGACGCAAGGCTATCACTATCGGTATAGCTTCCACGGCGAGTCAAGTAAAACTAATACTTTGTAACTGTTCACCCTTTCCAAATGAGGACAGGAACAATTATAAGAAAAAGAATTCTAGGAAGGCACTCGGTGCATCTTTTCACCATAGTGGCCTCTTCATCTGGAAACTAGACATATGTGGGCCCAGGATCATCATGTTCCATTCTTCACGCGGAAACAAGAGAGGCCCTGCTGTAACATTCTTCTTGCTCATTGCGGGAAGTCTTCCGGTTATCATCCCATCGGGATGTTGAACAAGAGAAACTTTGAGACCTCACGAAAATTTTAGGACGAGTTAATAACCATATGGGGAAGCAAAGGAAGCAATGGCTACACGAAAGCGAAAAGGGTCCATGAGACAAGAGACAAATGGGAACCAAAAATGGGATTGACAAAAGGGTCTTTACTGCCTTTGTAAATTGAGTATATGCGTATCCGGACTCGTCGTGCGTCAGCAAGGCCTCTTTTTCCTTGAAGTTAAGAATGAGCCTCTAGATACTCTTACTTTTCCCTAGAGAAATAGGCATTGTTATATTCGCCTTCTCGGAGGTCCTTTGCATTTCATTTTGTGAGAAAAGCAAATTGAACGCCTATAATCACATATCATCATTGCGGTTGTCTCGCAATTCGCGATTTCAAGTTTTGCACTTCTTGGCGGCCCTTTGAAATCAGAAACTTTAATCGGATGCCTAAAAGAGTCTGCCCGCTATGGGCCCCCTTGACCTTTGGGCCCCACGATCTTGCGTGTTCTGCGTACAGCTTAATCCTGCCCTGCTCAACGCCAGGGACCGAACACTCACACTATCTCACTCACTCCGGGTTTAGGGGAACTGCTCCACGCCAGGGACCCTTGTTTACACGCGCACGAATCACGCAAGCAAATAAACCAAAAGTGACCTTCTCTTTTAAAAGAATGCCTAAATACGCATTTCGAAATCAGTGATTCCATCCACAGTAGGCCGATCGTAAGTGGAGTGATTTCCCCTAAAACGGTGTGTATTGGTGAACCTCTTTTTTACTTTCTCCATACGTAGTAGTGGGTGTTTACTCTTGTCACTTATCCGTTATTTTGAAATATTTGCTTTAATATTTGATAAATGTAAAAATGTAGTGGAATAAAAGTTGTAGGAAATTTAATTTTCTATAACCTTTGTTTGAAACATTTTCCCATATTGTTTAAGAGATATTTTATATTTTTATCTGCCACCACCACGCCACCTACCTACGACTATTGTTAACAATTGACTCTTAGTTACGTCTTAGTAACACTACTATTTCTTTTCTTAATTGTTGGAGCTTTGTGGCTATATCCAATATCAGAGGGCTATGGTTTGAGTTTATTTCTCTTCTTCGTAAAGTCTAAAATTTTCTCGCAATTTCTTAAAATATTTATTATTATGTAACCTATTTGAAATTTTTAGAAATATTAAGGATATGGACGTAACTAAGCGTCGATTGTTAATAATAGTCGTCGGTAGGTGGCGTGGTGATGGCAGCTAAAAATATAGGATATCTCTTAAACAATGCATTATATGGGAAAACGTTTCAAACAAAGGTTGTAGAAAATTAAATTTCCTACAACGTGTATTCCAGTATATTTTAAAATATATCAAATATTAAAGCAAATATCTCAAAATAACGGATAAGTGACAAGAGTAAAAACCCACTTACGGTTGACCGAGTTACACGCATAGGCCATCGAGAAAATGGTCAAAACGTGTTCAGGGTACCTCAAAACGTGTATTTCCGTTGAAATCTCGAAATCGATATTTACTTTCTCCATACGTTGTATAGGGGAAAGTATTGTTTTCATGACAAAATCTCATGTGGTCACCACATGACTTTCTCCATACTTTTAATATTTCTAAAAATTCCAAATAGGTTACATAATAATAAACATTTTAAGAAATATTACAGGTATGGAGAAAGACATGTGGTGGCCACATCATAATTTTTTCATGAAAAGAATACTTTCCCCTATACTACGTATGGAGAAAGTAAAAATCGCTCAAGTTCTACGTTTAAATCATATTTATTGGAAAAATGTAAGCTTTTTAACTATATGTTGCCTTGCAGACCGTGCATTGTTAAACCTAAACCTCGAGATTGTATTGCCGTCTCAATCCTTACACTATATGCGAAAGGAAAGCGTGCTTTGAATGTTTTAAAACGTGAGAGAGGAAGAAAGAAAGGAGAGAGACTGGGGGGACAGAGACAGGTGGGACAGAGACAGGGTAGAGAGACGGGGGGGGGGGGGGGAGTGAGAGAGGAGAGAGAGGGAGGGAGATAGATAAAGAGGGACAGGGTGGGAGACAGAGAAAAAGGGAGAGGGAGATATATGTAGATTGATAATGTTCTTTATTTGGGCAAGATTGAGACAAGAAAGTATATTTTTTCAGAGAAGGAGAGAGGCAGAAGTAGAGAGAGAGAGAGAGTAAGGAAGAGAAAGGTAAATGAAGAGAGAGGTAAAGGAAGAGAGAGGGGGAGACATAGGAGGGAGAAGAGAGGGAGAACTATATAAATAATGGTCTTTATTAGGGCGAGATTGAGACTAGGAAGGCTATTTTCCAGATAAGGAGAGAGGGGGAGAGGGAGGGAGAATGGAAGGGAGGAGGATGGGATAGAGGAACAGAGAAAAGGAGGACGAATGAGGAGTGCCTTAAATTTAATACTTATTCCACGCATACCCGTCATATTTGACGGGCAATTACGCTCGTAATACAATAGATGCGAATGTTTTCATTATGTTAAGTTTTTCAAATGAAACTGTCTGGTAAATCAAGTGACTTATTCGACGTTTAAAATCATCAAACTATATAATACAATATAATGGCAGAGCAGCCCGTGCTGACGCAGCACGTAAGCTTCAAATAACGCTGGTAAAACCAAAGGTTCCATAAAATCCCTCGAACCACCACCTCCCGACTCCTGTTTTGCAGTCCCACACGCGTAATGAATGGTGACTCAGCAGGTTGGGGCAAACCGATGGTGCCAACTATGGCCGGCTAGACCAGTGGTCCTCAAACTTTTTTCAGCCGCGGCACACTTTCAAAGATAAAGAGGGTTTCGCGGCACACGAGCCTTGTGACAAGCTTTATATATTTTTAGATACGAGTATTACAACCTTTGGACGCATCCATTTGTTGATGCTACTACATAATCAATTTATTAAAAGAAAAATGTTTGCCCTAATTACCCACCAACACACGCAAATTGTTGATTTATTTACTAAACAAAGTTTTCCGCGGCACCCCTAAAAATCTACTACGGCACACAGTTTGAGGACCACTGGGCTAGACTATAGTAAAGACTTGTTTGTTCGTAGCTTCTTTAATAACATACATTTTAATATTAGTAAAATTAGCCAACTGGACGCGGCCGCGCGGTGGACCGCGAATACCCAAAACCACGGTTGTCTAGGGACTGACTACTGAGTTCATAAAATTCATGCTAAATTAGCTTGAAGATAATAGGCGAGCGAAGAGATCCGTCAGACGGGGTTGGGCCTCGTAAGGAGACAGGGGCAGATCCTCTTGTATAGTAAAAGCGCTAACGCAAGAGAGTTTGTCTGGTTGTTTTTTCTTGGTTGATTGTTACGTTCTCCAATTTCCATCCCCCCGCAGTTTCATCGCCCTACTCTGCTCTTGAGCTCATTCGACCCAGAGTTTCGAGAGCAGCTGGCCAGAAAAGAGGGGAAATTGCAAATATGGGCGAACGATGTTGCAAAAACATCATACCTTCAGTCTTTGCGGTGCGTTGGAAAGAGCTCACAAAACTGAATCACGTGAATTCACATTGGCAGCGAAACCGCGAGGAGGAAAGTGTCGGGAAAGATGGAAAATCGTAAGCATGGGTAAATGTTGCTCTAATGGTCTATGTGACTCGTTACATTAAAAGCTCATTTAAGTCAAAGACATACCTACCGGTTTTCCGATTGCCAATTTTGACTTGCGTGAGCTTTGCCTCCAAAAATGAAGTTTTTCGTTAATTGAGTTTCAAGTGATAAAAATCGAAAAAAATATTAGTTGCTATGAATAATATGTTGGTCTCGGTGGCGGCGGGGTAACGTTTCACCTGCCAATCCGAAGGTCGCGGGTTCGAATCCCGCCTAGGTGGGTTTTTCTCCACCTAGAGCATAGATGTATGTGTTCGTCTATTGTTATTGTTAACACATTCCACTGTAAAATGGCTACAAAAGCTGTATGTGGAATTATTGAATAAATAAAATAAAATAAAAATAAAATATTTTTAAATAATCTCCTTAAAATCTTTCATCCGCCATACGTATAAAATTCAACTCACATAAAATGTATTCACATTGAGCTTTAATAAAGGGAGAATTTTCCTTGCGCCTCCCATTCTCGAGATCCATCCTTCAACTCATCCTCTCAAGCGTTCAACAATGGAAAGATTAAATTTTAAGTTTGTTTTAACGCAACTTTGGCTGACACTCTGCAAGTCCGCCAGAAGAGTAGGCCTCCAACTAATTAACCTTTTCATCTTATTTGGCGAATTAAATTTTTTAATCAACTTTTTATGTTCATTTATTACATTTAATCAGTGGCGCATTATGAAATTTGGAAGCCCTAGGCGCTTGTTTAAGTTGAGGCCCCTTTTTTTTATACAAATCCTTATATAACAACTAGCGTAATTGCCCGTCAAATATGACAGGTATGCGCGGATTAAATAACTTTCCATTATTCCTCCTTTTCTCTCTTCTACTCTCCCATCCTCCATCCCTCCCATCCTCCCTCCCTTCTATCCTCCCTCCCTCCCATCCTCCTTCCCATCCTCCCTCCCTCCCTCCCATCCTCCCTCCCTCTCCTTTCTCTCTCCTTCTCTGGAAAAATAGACTAATTCCATACCACCCTTACCTTCTATGTACCTTCAATTCTATATCTCTTCCTTCCTATCTCCCTCCCCACATCCCCCTCTCTCTTATTCTACATCTAAATAGTCGTTTAGATGAGCAAAAGAATCCAAACTAAATCCTAGTCCCATTAGAATTTCGTAATTTCGCGAAAACTCCTATGATAATTAAAGGCTATCTATGCATTCGTATATATTACACATATGCGGGTTGAGACAACAATTGATTCTCGAAGTTTAACTATGACGTGGTTGGCAAGACAACATCATGTTTAAAGCCGATATTTTCCCAAAATATGTGATTAAAATGTTTAATATGAGAGATTTCGAACGGTAGGCGGAAAAAGATTAATAGAATAAGAAACTTGATTATATTTCTAAAACAGTTTAAATTCGAAGATCGTACGTCAATTCTTTCTAATTTTAATTTCAAAAGGATAAAAGTCTGCACTTTAAAAAGTCGCTTTTTACGTGTTTACGGGAAATGGAAATCGCCCCCCTGAAGTCGAACCCGGGTCTTTTTTCGTGTTTTTTTTTCGTCATTTAATTTTTATATCTGAAT
Organism: Tanypteryx hageni; assembly: GCA_028673005.1. Lineage (NCBI taxonomy): Eukaryota > Metazoa > Arthropoda > Insecta > Odonata > Petaluridae > Tanypteryx > Tanypteryx hageni. The sequence continues at coordinate 97,683,556 of CM054113.1, read as the reverse complement.
CAAACATTCCTGCAAAATTTCAACCTTCCACCTAATTGGGAAGTTTCGCGTTAAAACGTGTCATTGATGACGTCAGCGTTACATTACGGACAACGGCTATCATATTAAGATATATTCTCAAGTGTCCGTCTGTCTGTCTGTCACGGTATTTTTGGACATTTTACCATGGAATTAAGTGCGGAAATTTTCACAATCGTTAAACCCCCATGAGATGGTCCCTAGAAAAATCAAACATCCCGGAAAAAGTCCCGGATTCGACTCCGGGAGACGATTATATTTTCGCATACATTTATTCGGGATTTTCGATTTTTCAAGGTGCAAGATTTTTTCTTTCATTCGTCAAAATCCGTAAATATGGACCAATCTCTCCGTTTTTACTTTATTAGACGGCTAAAACTATAAAATATCTTATTCTTGCGTTGCTTTGACGTTACACGGAAGAATTTGCCAGAAATACGCATTTCCTTACGACATTTTATGGCTTTTTCGTACTCTTTCCGGGTGTTGCCAGGGCGACCCCCATTGTTGCCTTCGATTCAATCAGCGTCTACTAAGCCTTCAAATAGACGAAAGAATTGCGTTATTCGTTTCGCGCTTTTATGGAGTATCGAAATTATTGTCGTAGTAACGTCTAAAGTAATTGATTGCAACGTAAATAAATGCAGATAATTATTATTCAGCAAGTTGTGTGTGGACTGAGGTCGTTTTGAACAATTGACTAAAAGAAAAAAATCTTTCATTATTTCAATACTGGAATATTACCTTTTTCGTAAGTATTATGCTCTACATATTTAATGTTTATTAATGCAAATAGGCCTACGCATCAGTTTGCAATTTGATGATAAGGAGAATATGGGCTATTATTAATCAATTAAAAATAACATTCTGAAATAAGTACAAAAAATGTGTTGGTAACAATTTATGAATAAAAAATTAAATAAATGATTGAATTAATTATATATGAAAAACATTGTATAAACAATTTTAATGCATTAGTAACATAAAACTTTGAAAATCATTGCTGTATATCATTATTTTCCATACTTATGGAGAGCTGATGAAATACAACAATGCAGATATTTTATCTCCAGCAATAACAGATATTCGTAATTCGTAACTTCTCTGAAGAAATATTTACTAAACAAGAACTCAATCTCTTGCGCTAAGGACAACTTTTGTCCCCTTCAAAAAGAACCTCCTTTGGATGATATTATAGGCATGAAATCATCCATTAAAAACCTGAATAATACTACCAAAATACACGTAAGAGCTGCTTGAAAAATACCACTGGAACATAATATAAAAACAACACTATAAATCACCTTCCCAGTCCTGATTACAAACTCATCAAAAAATTAAAATCAAAAGGCTTTTTATTTAAATGCCTATAAAGGAAATTCCTCCCTTCCTCTCTCTCCCTCCCTTCCTCTCTCCCTTCATTCCTCTCTCTCTCCCTCTCTCCCTCTCTCTCTCCCTCCCTCTCTCTCTCCCTCCCTCTCTCTCTCCCTTCCTCTCCCCCTCCATATCTCCTCCCTCCCTCTCTGTCTCCCTCCCTTCTTCGATTTACTTCTTTAACAGATTGATTGGCTCTACATTTAAATGTACTCCTCGTAAATAACGCAACAAATTTTGTTTACATTGGTTGCTAAGAAAAGAATTTCTCCCTCCTTTTCTCTCTCTCTGTCGTACTAATTGTAAGAGCATTCAAAGCAAGCTTTCAGCCATTAGGATTGAAATAACAATAGGATTTCGAGGTTTAACAATGTAATGGGTTGGCATGGCAACATCCCGTTAAAATGGCAAGATTTCCCCAAAATATTTTATTTAAACATTTAAAATGAGGAATTTCGAACTGTAGGTGGGAATAAATGAACGGAATAAGAAACTTCATAGTTTTCTCTTTAAAAGGGGCTAAATCCGAAGATCATAGGTGAATTCTTTCTAACTTAGATCTCAAAAAGAATAAAAACCTGCAAGTCATAAGGTCGATTTTTACGTGTTGGAATTGCCTGCCTTGGAGCCATACCTAGGACTTTTTTCAAGATTTCTTTTCGTCATCATCTTACAATATGAGTCAATCATTCCTGCCAAATATAAAAAATTAATCTTGTTCCATTATTGAGTTATTCACATTTTTATAGCGTGACAGAGGGAGCCACATAGGGACAGAAGTAGCCTTTTATTATTGTTAGATTACTTCTAAAGTGGTAAATATTTTGTTTTTATTTAAATTTTCGTAGTTCTACTTGGTTTTTATGTATCTATATCGAATGATATGTATTTAAAAATAAATATTTACTGTTATTAATAATTTAACACGTAAGATTTGTCTAAATGTGATGCATTGTGATGTACCTCTGCCGAAATGGTAAGTAGAATGTGGTCATTGTGGTTGTTTAAATTGATGTAATTGCTGATAATTTGTATTGTAGAAGAAAAGCAATGATAGTGTCCAATGCCGCTTATTCATTATGAGCTTTAAAATGGAAAAAAATTCTGTATCTCTTGAAATGCTAAATGATATAATTTATTTATGTGTTATAAATTCGCATTGAACAAAAATGTCTCTGACCAACCAAGAGGGATTCGGGTTATTAAGTAGATGAAAACGTTTAATCATTTAAGTTCCGTAATTTTTACGGGCTTACAGCTCGTAATGATATATAATCTACCATACAAGATTGTACGCAAATTAATTTAAAAAAGTAATGCATACTTAATAATAATAATCTTTAATACAGATTTTATTATACAATACTAACATTATGATACAAAGATTTGATATGTTTCAGTGACAGCTGTTTCGGCTGTTTATATATCCTGTTGATTTACAACACAATGTTATTGTGTGCCACGTATTGCCTTATATATATATATATATATATATATATATATATATATATATATATATATATATATATATATATGCACTGGTGGTGTAGTGGTTAGCGTGTCGGCTTTCTATTGCAAAGTTCGGGGGTTCAAACCCCTCGAATGGAGGTTTTATTTATAAAAAAAAAAAACTATCATCAGTGCCTGGCAGTAGGCAGCAGTACTGTCAGTATGGTATAGAGCCGAAAACAAATGATGTTGGTTGGGTCTAAATCCAATACAGCTGTAGGCGTGATCAGGACGATTTGAACGGCTACAGTACTGCGATGTGGAAAGCAAGAGGGAAACTACCACATTACAATCCCTAGTAAAGATTATATGGTTGGACAATATGAGTTCTCTCGAGGTAAAACAATCCGGAGGTAAAATAGTCCCCCAATCGGATCTCCGGGCGGGGACTGCCTTGAGGAAAACATTTGTCGAAAGTAAATTACGAATAGGGACTTGGAACGTAAGAACTATGAGAAAGGCAGGAAAGCTAGAGAACTTGAAAGAAGAAATGAGAAGAAATAGAGTTGACATTATAGGGCTAAGCGAAACTAGATGGGAGGGAGAAGGACAGTTCGACTCGGAAGAATTCACGGTAGTTTATTCTGGAGGAAATAGTGGGGAAAGGGGAGTAGCTCTGGTACTTAGGAAAGATATGATGAAAAGCGTGACAAAGATAATAGCAACGAACGATAGACTGATGGCAATAAAGCTAAAAGCAGTCCCAGTGGACATGCTGATAATCCAGGTATATATGCCAACGTCAGCTCATGACGATGAAGAAATAGATGAGATCTATGAGCAAATTAATGAAATTTACGAAGAAGACGGAAGAGGAAAGGTAAACTGCATAATAATGGGAGATTGGAACAGCATAGTCGGAGAAGGACAGGAAGAAAAGGTTGTCGGGCAATACGGACTTGGGAAGAGAAATCGAGGAGGGGAGAAACTCGTAGAATTCTGCATCAATAATGACCTTGTAGTGACTAATACATGGTTCAAAAACCATAAACGAAGATTATACACATGGAAAAGCCCAGGAGATAGAATGAGATGCCAAATAGATTACATCCTTGTAAAACAAAGATTTAGGAACAGCATAAAGAACGCCAAGGCATTGCAAGGAGCAGACATTGATTCAGATCACAGCCTTCTAATACTTGACGTGAGTACAAAGCTCAAACAAATAAGAAAAACGAGAAGAGAAAGACAGACCTGGGACCTAGAAAAACTGAAAGAAAGGCAGGATGTAGTCAGCATGAAGTTGGAAGATAACCTAAGAAAGTTGGAAAACAAACCGAAGACCGTCGATATAGAATGGGATGAAATTAAAACCAGTATCAAGGATACCTTGGATAAAGAGATTGGAAAACAAGAGAAGAAAATCAGAAAACCATGGATCACGAAGGAAATGCTGGAGAAAATGGATGAGAGACGAAAATGGAAAAACGTTAACAGTGAAGAAGGTAGAGCCAACTATAGGCGTATAAACAATGAGTTGAGAAGGGTAACAGATAAAGCTAGAGAAAATTGGCTAAAAGGAAAATGTGATGAAATAGAACAAATGGAGAAATTAGGACGGTACGATATGATGTACGCTAAGGCACTGGAATTAGAAGATAAGAAGTCTAATGGAATTTGTGGTAAAGGAATTATGAATACGGATGGGAAGATAGTCTCAGAAACAAAGGATGTAGCACAGGTATGGGAAGAATACATTAAGGAATTATACAGCAAACAGACAGGAGCGGCAAAAATAGAACTGGAAAATGAGGAAAACATTGAAGAAGACAACTTAGGACCAAGTATTATGGAGAGCGAAGTAGAAAAGGCGATAGTGGAACTAAAGAAGGGGAAAGCCATGGGCAGCGATGGAATACCGGCTGAGATACTTAAAGTCATAGGATCAGAAGGACTAAAAGCGATCACGAAATTAATTAATAAGATTTACGACACGGGAGAGTGGCCTCAGGATTTCCTAGAAGTAACAATGATCCCTCTAAAGAAGAAGCCAAAGGCAATGCAGTGTAAAGATTACAGAACTATAAGCCTTCTGTCACACACATCGAAGATCATCACGAGGATTCTTAATAAAAGGCTGGAGAAAAAGACAGAAGAAATAATAGGGGAAGATCAATTCGGTTTCAGAAAAGGACGAGGAACTAGAGATGCTATAGGAGTAGTTAGAATCATATCAGAAAGGGCAATAGAATACAGTCAAGATATCTGCGCATGTTTCGTAGACTGGCAGAAGGCCTTTGATAGAGTAAATTGGGTAAAGTTGATGAAGATATTAAAGGATATAGGTGTAGACTGGAAAGACAGGAGACTGATTAGGAATCTATATGAGAATCAAGTTGTAAAGGTCAGGTTTGAGAATGTGGACACCTGCGGAATAAATATCGGTAGAGGAGTAAGACAAGGCTGCTGCCTATCGCCAACCCTATTCAATATATATGGAGAAAGTCTAATGCAAGAAGCTTTAGAAGGCACAGGGGATTTCAAAATAGGAGGAAGGATTATAAGAACAGTAAAATACGCAGATGATCAAGTACTTCTAGCAAGAAAGGAAGAGGAGCTACAAAAAATGATAAATAGACTAGTGATAACAGGTAGAAAATACGGTATGGAAATAAATACAGAAAAATCCAAGGTCATTCGAATATCGGGTAAAGAAGAGAATCTGAACATAACTATTGGGGGAAAGCCATTAGAACAAGTTTCAGAATATAAATACCTTGGAAGTATCATAACACGAGAGGCAAAATGTACGGATGAGATCAAAACTAGAATAGGAAAAGCAAAAGCGGCTTTCAGGAGAAAGAAACAACTACTTACAGGGAATATCAGGGAAGATATCCGCAAGAAGTTGATAAAATGCTACGTATGGAGCATAGCATTGTATGGGGCAGAAACATGGACGCTAAGGAAAAATGACATAAAATACTTGGAAAGCTTTGAAATGTGGACTTGGAGGAGAATGCTGAAGATAAAATGGACAGATAGGATGAAAAACGATGAAGTGCTACGAAGAATAGGAGAGAAGCGAATGATTATACAGACTATCAGAAAGAGGAAGGCTAACTGGGTTGGACATTACCTGAGGAGAGAGAGTATGATTAAAGACGTGTTAGAAGGAAAACTAGATGGGAAAAGGGAAAGAGGTAGGAAAAGGTTTCAGCTGATAGACGATTTGAAAGGGAAAGAGAGTTATCAAGATATGAAGAGGACAGCGGAAAATAGGAGTATATGGAGAACAAGGTTTAACCATGAATAATCACGGACCTGTCTACGGACAGACTACCTATGATGATGATGATATATATATGGATGTCAACAAGGTGTTGGGATGAGAAAACCCAGTGAGCACTCACCAATCAGACGGCTTCAGGTTGGCGAGGCCCCGGGGATGTCGAAGCGACACACGTAAAATAACACAAAAACACAGAAACATCACAAACGTAAAGCTTTCGGAACTACTCCTTCTTCAGCTACAGAGAGTACAGAGTGAGTGTTCACTGGGTTTCCTCATCCCAACACCTTGTTGACATCCATATATGTGAACACTCACCAATCAGACGACTTCAGGTTGGCGAGGCCCCGGGGATGTCGAAGCGACACACGTAAAAGAACACTAAAACACAGAAACATCACAAACAGTTCTCTCTCTGTAGCTGATGAAGGAGTAGTTCCGAAAGCTTCTACGTTTGTGATGTTTCTGAGTTTTAGTGTTCTTTTACGTGTGTCGCTTCGACATCCCCGGGGCCTCGCCAACCTGAAGTCGTCCGATTGGTGAGTGTTCACTGGGTTTCCTCATCCCAACACCTTGTTGCCATCTATATATATATATATATATATATATATATATATATATATATATATATATATATATATATATATATATTGATAGTAAAAAAAAAACATTAAAAATTTATTGAAAAGATTATCTTATATAAACAAATAGGGAACGTATAATTACAAAATGTGAACAAAATAATTTTATTTTTTCTAAATAGCCATTTTTCTTGCTTTCTTGCTCACAAAGTCTGATATTATTTCACTATAGTCTAAAGATTGACAAAGTTCATTTTTAATTGAAATAATCGAAAGGTCTACCAATTTTTCCTGAGTCATTGTAGACCTCAAAACAGATTTAATCAGTTTTAGCTTAGAAAAACTACGTTCACCAGATGCTACTGTCACGGGAATAGTCAAAAGTATTCGTAGAGCGATAGAAGTATTTGGCAATATCTCATCCAATCTATTATTATGTACGTATTTCAATACATCTAAAGGTGATAAATGCGAAGGTTAAACATTTGACAAGGTCCTAAGCTCAGTATGAATACTTTGGCCATCTACATTACTCTCAGCTCCGTTTTCTGGATCAGATAGAAATAACTGCAAATAACTACAAGACTTTAGCCATTCTTCATCACGTGTAGTCTTTAAACTATTAATACCAAATAAAAATCCAAATGCTTCTCTAAATTTTTTTAACTCTTGAAATCGTTCGGTAATGGACATTATTGATTGTATAATAGTACTTTAAAGAATTCTACTTGAAACATTTCTACAGGATCACAGATTATCTCACCACCTCCGTAGGGGTAGTAGTCTTTGCCTCCCCATCAGCTTCATACGAGAATTGCTTTTTGATGCGTCTACGTCGAATGGACTCTGTAGAAGGGAAAAGTTTCTTCGGAATTAATTTCTAATTCCTCAGCTAGTCCCCTGGCTATTTGCTGTGAAGTTTGAAATCCATTCTCCTTATAACAAATTTAAAAAATCTTTTGTCTTTTTCACTAGTACCAATACTTGCTCTAATTGTATGTGCTTGTTTTGCAGAACTTTTCTCACAAGATTTACCTGAGTTAGAATATCATACCAAATGCATAACATCACGAAAAATTTACAACTTTTAAGTTTTTTTTCGCCAGAGAAAGGGCATCTGTTCGGAATTTAAAATCGCCGACTGATTCAGAAACATCAATCAATGCGTCATAAATGTTGTGTTTATGATAGTAGCATCTATATTTATTATTAAAATCTATCGAAAGATCACTTAACTGTTCATTAAAAGTAAATTAAATTTATTTTAACACCCAGTAAAATAAAATTGTTTTGAAATAGAAAATTGTACATATTCCTAATCTGCTGCTGACGTTGTAAATTGAATGGCAATACAAATTGCATATCTTCACGTTCAAACAGTTTATACATATCATAATTTTATTAAAGAAATAAGTGACTTCAAATTAATAAATAAAATTACGGGTAATTTTTATTAAAGTTTTTATAAGTTTACTTCAAATTACTTTATTGAAATCATTCAATTACATTAAGGTAGTGCTTTCAGTCTGCTAAAGGACTATTATTAACAACGAAAATTAAACAAAATTCCGCATCATAAAATAATACTGCCAATTGGATACAGTAAAAAGAGGCCGTTTTGGAAAAGTAGCCAGGAAAAAGAATTGGTAGGCAACCAAGAACTACTAAAGCTGTTCCCTTTGTCTGTAGAGAAATACTCGTGATAAACGTAAAATGTTGGGATCAAACGACGAAAATTAATAATCGCCTTTCCGTGTTTTCAAACGAATTATCCAGGGTTCAGTGTACACGAAAGACGAAACATACGAACTCGAACTATTGATGTTGCTTCAAAGAGAATCTAAATGAGACTAATCCTCTAAAAGAATCCTCTTTAAAGAAGGGCTTGGAAACATTCTTAGAAATGCATTTCCAAGAAACTCATGCAATTTACATTCATAGTCCTTCCTATATCTGGAAACTATTGAATGAGGCGTTTCCTTTGACCCATTCATGTTGAGAAAGGAGAAAGACTCTAGTAAGGGGCCTAAGCGACCCGAGACCCTCTCCCTCCTCCTACGGTCACCGTTCGGTCGGAATATGGGAAAGGGGCAGTAAAATAAGCATGAGGGAATGTGTGAGAAAAGAAATGCTTTGAAATTTTGTGAAGAGAAAGTGAGGCAGAATCAATGATAACTCTATTCACTCGATCACTGTTATTTTTAGTCTTTGTGCCGTGATTATCTAACCCAAGTAATAGCAGCAGCCTCTGTAACTGGCGACCCCCTTGGAATTGGCGGCCCTAGGCATCTGCCTAGCTGGCCTATGCCAAAGGCCGGCCCTGTATATATTGTACACATTATGGTTAACATTATGGCCTTTAAAAATCTGACTTGATCAATTCTTCAGGCATAATTTATGTATATGCGCAAGGAGTAATTTTAAACAATTTCAAGCTCACAGAAGTAATGAATTTTCTTACATAATCTTCAGTCAATATTCTCCTGAGTGATAAATGCATTTAATAAATGTACTGGGTCTTTCAAAAAAGCACTAGGTCTCGCTACTCAAAACGTAAATTGTTTTGTTCGTGCAGTATTTATCAATAAGCCCTTTACTTATGAAATGAAGGATAATTTATCAATTATGTATGTTTGCTTTTTTCTCTGAAATTATTTTTCATTTCTGATATATTTATTATATAAAGAAATTATAGTATTAGAAGAAAATTAAAACCGATATTTTGTTCTAATTTTTATGTAGAAGCCCCTATTTTCATATTACACTCTCTTATAAAAAAGTAAAACGAACAATTCCCTTGAGCGGGGGTAGGAGAGGAGGAGAGGATCACCATCCCTGCCACCAAGTAGCGACCGCAATGAGAAACCCAGGTGGACTGTTATCCTCAAGTAGCGAGTTCGAATGTCTTCAAGACCACGGATTTTTTAATACTTCCTGAGACTTCGTCTGAATAAAAAAATTTGGTGAATTCGAACAAAATGGACCTATTTTTATGGCTAATGCCTTGATTTTATAATTACGTTCCGTCCTTTCTCCATATAACAGCATTCTTAACTAAACTAAATTTTATGTTCGTAAAGGAAATTATTATTATTATAAACAACATCAGTTTCCTAACCCTTTTTCAGTTGAAAAGTCATTTATCATTCCCTCTCGCTCTGGAAGCGCTCTGAGAAGAAGTTCCCTCACGACCTCGAAAAATATCCAAGTTTTGAGAGCATCGATACGAAAAAAAAATCTGTATAATATACATTGTACAAACTTTCTCATATACTACATATGAATCTGGTCACACTACACTTTCTTGACTGGAAGGAATTATTACTGCTACAAAAACAGCAAAACCGCGGAAAATGTCTTCTGCACGTAAATGGTAGATATTAATATATTATGTGAATTACGCAAAAAATCAAACTTGCTAAATAGTTATACCATACATAAATATCAAGTATTATGTGGTTTGACGAAGGTACATTGGCGCTGAAGCATTATTGCTGGACGAATATTTTTGAGATAATTGGGGAGAGTTGGCCGGTAGCTGGGAGTAAAAATCAATATATTATAATATCTCTAGACGCTATATAATTATTTTTTGAGAAATTTGGCTTATGCAGTATTATTTATGACTACGAGCTCTATAACTGAGTGACTTTAAATCAAGATCGTTAGAGCCATTTTTTAATAAATCGACATTTTGTTAAAATCAACAAGAATAACTTCATTTCTGTGCAATATCGTTTATCTCTTCAAAGTTTTTATTATAGATTATGTTATGTTTAAATACGAAATATCATTTGATTTCGTTCAACCGTCTAGGCTCTAGGGCAGTGTTTCTCAACCTTTTTTTGTTTGCGTCACCCCATTTCTGTTCTGCGTCACACCGTTTACTGTTCTATTTCCTTCAAGTCATTTTTAAAGATAAATTAGGCTTTATCTACAACATAAAGATCAAAATGTATGCATTCAATGAAGCAGAGGCAGATATTCTTCTGGTTTTATTGATTTTTATAAGCCAGAATTTATCAAATATTATCAATTTATTTATTTATCAAATATTTGCGTCACCCTTCAACAACTCTCGCGTCACCCTGGGGTGTGATGTCACCCCGGTTGAGAAACACTGCTCTAGGGCCTCGCACAAACAGACAGACGACACGGCGAAACCCATTTTTTCTACTCGGGGACACCTAAAGCGTGTATTTCCGTCGAAATCTCAAAGTATATTTTTTCGCGATTACAGTACTATCTCTCGCGGTGAAGAGTTCCCGGGTTTCCAGCCAGGTGAATGTGGTGTCAACCGACGTTTCGGCACCTTCCTCAAGTGCCATCTTCAGGGGTCTCTCTATACTACGTATATAAGATAGTAATAAATCAAACCGGTGTTGCCTTAGTAGTTCAACTTTAATCGGTCCACCTTTTCCTTAATGACGAAAGAGAGGCAAGAAATTTGAAGCGATACACTGACTAAAGGAAAAGTAAAACGCGCTTTTCAGGACAAGAAAAATTTTGACGTGGAAAAAAATTTCATCAACTTCGATAGCAATATCCCGTCCATGATAAATGACCCTTTAACGATGACGTAGAACCAATCAACGGGTCGCGCAACTTATCCGCACTCCATCAGTTGCGATGAAAGGCTAAGTTATCTTAAAACAGCAATATAGCATAAAGCTTGGGAATAAAGAGATTCAAAATTTCGCTCAAAATTGCAAGTCATATTGATTCTGTTATTTGCGAGCGAGTGGCTCGTGAAAAATCGAATCCATGAGGGCCATTAGAGGTATCGCGACAGTCCACGACCGCCTTTCTCTTTCCTGACGCTAATAAACATTTTCAATTTATATTACGCATCGTCGGATAAGAAAATAATGGCTCTGGAATTGTTTTAATAATCTTTCCGCGTAACTGTCATTTGTCATAGGCACTAAGCAGGAATGTCACGCAAAACTGCTCCACGAAAGCAAAGCGAAATTATGGAAAAATAAATTTACAATCATCTCATGAAGATTTCCTTTTATATGTCACAGTACGCGAAATTCATGAGAAATTTCCAAATTCGAATTTGGAATTGCCATTCTGCGCCGACGGATGAATTCCGAACAATTGTCAGATATTGCGCTGCATATGACACTGGCGTGAAGTGCGCCACTGGATCTTAAATGCTATGAATGATTACTTTACCTCAGCGTTCCTCTGCGAAATATAGTCACCGGCAGATCGCACAAAAAATCTAGATTTTTCATTGTTATTCACTGAAAAACCTACTCTAAAAATGATTTAACCTAAACTACTAAAAAATTAAAGAAAATCTTTTTTTTATTCGGAATCAGATCGTTTACATCAGTGTTAGAGAAACAGCTCCCGCAGAAAAAATTTTCAAAAAGCTCTTTAAATTTTTTTTCGTATCAAGTAAGTTTAACCATTCAATTAAATTAAATACAAATAATAGATAACACGAGATGATCAATAATGCGGAGGAGCGTTATTTCATTTGTCATCTCTTATCGTCTTTCAGAAGCGTATCAACCAAATAAGTCTCACGAGTCGTTCCCCGCCATTGCTCTATAGGTATTTATTTTTAAGAGGACACAATATTTGGAATGTTTGTGATGAAAATTTTATCCAATCAAAAAACTTAACAGGTAAAATTAAATGACGTATTATCTGAACTCGGATATCAAAAACGTCCTGGTTAGCTATAATTTTGTTGATGTGACTTTCATTACCTGTACAATGCATAGTTTTTTTATTGATATTCCATTTCTGACGTTTTGAAATTTAATTCCCGTTACGAAAAAGTGGCTGTTTCAAATAATTTTCAGTATTTTTAATATTCAATCTTGTAATTTATTTATCGTTATTGAATGGCTTGATTGCTAAATGCGGTCTTTTGACCGAATGGTAGAAATCTTTGTATTAGAGTGAATCGGTTTCTATTTAATGTGCTGTCATTCGCGTTTACGACCAGTTTCGTACTTTTCCATAAAAATACAACATTAAATATCTTTTCCGCACCAAGTATAATTTAAAAGAATTTTTTGCAAAGAATTAATCTTTCAAAATCGGACACATTACTTCATTATATTCATACATATTAAAATAATGATGTATCGATATAGACTACGAGCTAAAGTTCGGCTTAAATTAGTAACCGAATTTATTTTCTCGTGACAAAAAATATGCATTAATAGAATAAACCACGAGGATCTTTGAGCGCGGATACAATGAAGAACTGTTTCTATTACATTCCCCATAACCTTCTGCCCTTACGGCGGTCAAACATGAAAATATTTTCCCGCTACTCATCCGCGCGAAATATCGCAGGATTAAGACATCTTTTGGCAGAAATTTGAACTACAAATTCTTACATTTCCACGACACAGTTGTGAAATGACGAGGAAAGCTTACGTATTTTATAATTAAGTATATCGTAAAATTGAGCAAACAAAACGCAGATCTTCGATTTATCCACCCTAAGTGGTCATTACGTCCATTCTAATAAGGATATTTTCCAGCAAGAATTCTCGTAGTTAACAAATTTTGTCTCCTGAATAGGTATTTTGCAGTTGGAGTAGACCCAAGCAAGCGATTTACTTAACTTTCGGCTATTGATGAAATATTCACTCCCTATAAAAGTGTCTCCGAGCGTCATTTCTCACTAGGGCACGTAAAATTACAAGACCCATCCAAAGTGCTCAAGGTTTATAGAGTAAATTTATGGCACCGGTCGTCTGATCTGAAGGAGAAATTTACAAGCGCCAACTCATGAAATTAAATGAATTTTCCAAACCAGAGTCTTGGCGGGGTGGTGGTGTGGTTAGAGCAGGGGTTCCCAAACCCAGAGTCGCGGATGACCCCCAGTCCCAAAGTGAAAAATTGTAAATTGCCTATACTAGCAATAATAAATGTAAAGGACCGCCAAGAGAGGCAAGAAATAAATTTGATCCTCAGTCTGATCGGCGCTGCGCTCTCTCCATCAATATTAAACCAAGATTGGATCAGCTGATCACGAAGGTGCAACAGCATCATGGAAGCCACTAAAGACTAGAGGCTTGCATTAACAATCAACCGAGCAAACGGTGATGCTTATATTTTTATTAATTTCAAGTAAATTGGTGCTTGCAGCTTTCTTTGCTCTAAAATAACGGAAAACTTTCCTAAAATTTCAGTGAAAGAATGCCTGATTCAATGGTCCCATTTTGTTTTTCATGCACCCATTTCATAAATTGAACTTTATACAGAAAAAAAATAAAATTGGAAGAAATTGAGTGATTGTCTACAATTTTTTTTTTATAAATGTTTTGTTTAATACTAGATAATTACCCGGGCTTTGCCCCGGGTTTAGAGTTTCGAATTTTTCATGCTCATATCACTCGCTAATATTTTTATTCAAACTCAAGGTAATCTCAAGGCAAGTGACCAATATTCCCCTTTAATTGGTATGAACAAATTATATATAGAGTCTAATTTGATACCTCCCTCCCCCTCCTCCCCAAGAAATCAAAGTTCTGGCACCAAGGTGCATATCCTCAACGTCACTTTAGTATGTGTACCAAGCTTTAAGTCTCTATGTTTCATGGTTAAACATTGATATTAATGGAGGATTTATCAAAATCGCTCAATTGGTTGCTGATATATCTTAAAAAACCCGAAATTTGGACCGTCCGTTTCATGGGAACCCCTCGACACCGTAGGTCGATTTAAATTATATTTGGCACTGCAAATCTCATGATCAACCTGAAGCTGCATAATAGTTCTGGAGATAATCTGGAAGATCTATTCAGAATGTTAGGAACTTACAAATAAAATTATGAAAAAAGGATCAACTTCTAATTATCGCTTTATGATTGAGAAAAAATAAAACTGATTCAGGTCTTTTATTTGCTCGAAAATGTATCTCGCCAAAAAATTGATATTAATTAGTGAAGGTTTCATCTAAATTGGTCAATTCGTTGCCGAGATAAATTTAAAAAACTGATAATTGGACAGACTCTTACATTATAACCTTTCGATCCTGTGGGCCGATTTTGTCCATATTCGGCTCGAAAATGTGTCTCATCAAGACATTGATATTGGAGGCGCATTCCTCAAAATCGCTAATTTGGTTGCCGAGATATCTTTAAAAACCGAAATTTGGCCCGATCGTTGCATGGGGACCCCTCGACCACGTGAAATTCGCACCGGTCCTTACATTACGATCCTTGAACCCGTGGATGATTTTATCCATTTTCGAAAATTGGTCCAATAAAAACAGATGTTGGTAGAGGATTCATCAAAATCGGTCAATTGGTTGCTGAGATATCTTCAAAAAGCCGAAATTTGGACCGACCTTCAGGCCCCCGTGGGCCAATTTGAATTATTTTTGGCATTGCAACTCTCATGATCAACCTGATGCTGCTGCCAAATTTTGAAGCACCTATGTTTATTTTATGATGAGTTACGACTGTCACAGACACAAACACACAGCTTCTTATATTATTATAGACTAGCTAAAACGCCCGGCATCGCTTGGGAAAGAGATTTCTTTTAAGTTGCAAACGATTTTTATTATTTATTAATTGTGGTAGCCCTGCTTTATAAATATTGATTTCATTATGGTATGTATATAAAATGTAGTTGCCATCCGTTAAGCCAATTCATTCCAAATCCATAGTTACTGAAAGAGTTTAATTTGTAATTGTGGCACCCCTGTTTAGTTGATCCGGTCCAAATATGCTATTAAGGCTTTATATACATGTGTACATAATAAATATTATAATTTGGTTAAAATCGATGCGGTCAGTTCAACACAAATACTTGTAAAAAGAACATTTTTATTACTTTTATTTTGGCAGCCCTGCTTTGTATATCTATCCTAAAAATCTTATTTTTTATCTTTCACAACTCCTTCATACAAAATTTCGTTGAAATCGGTCGGCCAATTTCTTCCAAATTCATAATTACCGAAAAGGTTAATTTTGCAATTGTGGCACCCCTACTTAGTTAATCGGGTCGAAGTATGGCATTTTGTTCATGAATTTATGTGAAAATTCTATGTACCAAACTTGGTTGAAATCCGTTTGGCCAATTCCATCCAAAAGCATAACTACCGAAAAGTTTATTTTGCAATTGTGGTACCCCTGCTTGGTCTATCCGGTCCGAATATGTCATTTTGGTCATCTATTTATGTGAAGATTCTATGTACCTACCAAATTTGGTTGAAATCGGTTCAGCCAGTTCTTCCCTGATATATGCGTACGGGCGGCCGGACATCGCCGAAATTTGGACCGACAGTTCCATGGGGACCCCTCGAAAACTTGAAATTTGGATTGGCCCTTACAATACGATCTTTGACCCACTAGGCCGATTTTATCTATTTTAGGTTCGAAAATGTGTCGCCTCAAAACATTCATATTGGTGGAGAATTCATCAAAATCGGCAAATTGGTTGCTGAGATATCTTAAAAAAACCGACATTTGGACCAACAATGGGGACCCTTGGACCACCGTGGGCCGATTTGAATTATTTTTGGCACTGCAACTCTCAGGATTAATCTGAAGTTTTTGCCAAACTTTTAAGCTGCTATGTTTATTTTCTGAAGAGTTATGACTGCCACAGCACACAGCTTCTTTTATTACTATAGATTGTTAATAAATCTACTGAGATTTGCTTTGGTGCTGAGTAGGTACCGGTACCATTTGGGTCGCAAGGCAAATGTAATATCAAATTTTGGGTCGTAGACAATA
Source organism: Tanypteryx hageni (assembly GCA_028673005.1). Lineage (NCBI taxonomy): Eukaryota > Metazoa > Arthropoda > Insecta > Odonata > Petaluridae > Tanypteryx > Tanypteryx hageni. The sequence goes on along the minus strand of CM054113.1, from coordinate 97,667,117 downwards.
ATGTTTGGGAACCACTGGGTTAGATCGATGGTCTTCCACGCAGCGGTCGGATTTTTCAACCTGGGATCGTCCCATCCCCTACTTGTGTGCATTGAGGAGACCGCGCAAGTCAGCGCTCCGTCCTTCGGAAGGGACGTTAAGCAGTTTAGTCCCCTTGGTCCTCTTCGTAAAGAGTAGGTTAATGCCGGCACCGGGTTTCCGTCTTCCCTTGCGTGTGTGTTCAGTGTGGAAGGAGTATTGGCTATAATAATCCAAGATGTTGATTAGCCAGAAATTCCATACAAACAAACAATATTGGCCCTATTATTTTTCACAAAGAAAATGTGGTATGCCAAGAATGAAGAAAAAACAGGTAAAAAGCGAATGGAACACTAATTTTAAGCTCATCTGACGAAAGTTATCGAGTTTTACGGCTGAAATAATTGGCATAACTTTAGTACCAACAATATTTAATTATGAGCTATTTTTAAATTGGAGCTTAAAATTTTAATAGGAATTTTTAAGGTATATTTTTAAGTATTATTAGTTTTTATTAGCAATTTTCCCAAAACTTGAAAGTTTTTATCGACATCTAATGGAGAGCACAGAGTTGTGTCCTTTTCCTCGTAGATATGGAGGATATTAATCCTATGAAAGTTAGAATGAAGATAATTCATCGTTACCAATAAGTCACAATACATTTAACGTACAAATAAGTTATACCTATCTCAATTTTAAGATAAAATACTGTTGCTATTTACCATTAGTAACACACTTTAAGGTAAAATTTCGCATAACTTTGTAAGAAAGTTCTGATACTAAGTATCATCACTAATGCGACCTATACTTATAATATATATATAACCTTATAATGATTATACACAAATTCCATATAGCATCGGTGTTGCGCTCTTAAAACAAGCATTCTCTGAAGAACTAAATCTACAGGGGTAATCAAGGACCAGAGTATCAGATTTTTCAAAATTTGGACGTAAATTATTTACGAATACTTAAGAACTTAAAATGGGCAGAATCATTCGTTAAAATCATTCTCATAACAATCAGTGATAAAGGAACAACTTAAAAAAGTAGCTGCTATAAAATCACATACGCAAAAATTACTTACGCATTTAGTTGGACACGAAGACTTGTTATGATGGCGGGGGTGATCCATCGTGGTTTTACGGTGAGTTTGTTCCAGGTATATTATTATCTCCATGGTGGTGAAAAAAACGAGGAGCCCATGGTGAATTAGTTGGTTTGTCAATTTCCGTTGGTAGCAATGCTTTGGATGTTGATTTGATCCTGGTTATTATTTAAAGCATATCTATCGTCAAATCCTCAATCAACCAAAATTTTAACCATAAGAAAACAATACCCCAGTGACTGAAACCCGACCAAATGATTTACGTATGACCGGTAAACATAGGATACCGCCCCTCCGAGTAGGTGGTTTTCGGCATTACAAACCAAGAATCGATTTATTTAGGAAAGAAATCCATTCCAAAGAAATAACAACGAAAGTGATCTTTTGCGGCCTTGAAAGCAGGTGCTATTGTTTATGCTTTCGAAATGCGTCGTTTGACATTTTTTGGGATATTTGCCAGTCCGTATGAATCATAGCTTAACTATGTGGAGTCTGAAGCATTTCTCCTCATTCACTACAAATTATTCTTTACACTTTTCAGCAGTCAACATTGCAGAAATTCCTAAACCTATGAAACCATCCTCTGCTTACATTCGCAGACATCACTAGTTCGTCACAATGCTTAAGTTTCCATTGCACCTGTTCCTGAATTTGGTCATCAGTCCACACGTAAAGCTATTTCACTTCTCTATTTACCTATTCCTTCAATTTCGTCACAGGCAGAGTTTCCACGACTATCGTGTTATTAACCCTTATTTTTTCGTGTGATATGATCTAAAACTGCATTTTTCTTGCGGATACCGGTCATATAAAAGTCAAATTTTAGAATTCAAGGAAATATGGAGTGCTCAATCCTTTCTCCCCACTGAAAACATCGCAAATTTTTCAATACAACGCATTTTAAATGTGAAGCGAACTTAAAGGCTAGTAATAAAGGATTATTAAATTAAATCTAACCATTCAAGGGCGCGGGTACAAGCAAACTAATGACTATCGAATGAGCCTGCTACGTACGCATTATAGCCATGTTTTGTTTGTTTGGTAGGAATTGATTGCAGCTTTTTAACGAATTTGCGTCTTTTGAAGCTCCATTCGAGGTGCATAATAAATACTTAAATAATTGTCGTACATGATGTAACATATATTAGCACTTGCATGAAACTACGAGTGCCAATTTTTATAATTGTGTATTCTCGTAATGATGATAATTTACCCTCAGCAGTATTATAACATTAGAATAAGATGTCTTATCATGGAATGGCCATTTAAATTATGTTGAAATGTTTTCTTTTAAAAATATTTAACCGTGCATTTGGATTGCATTTTCCCTGTAATACATACGGAGTAAAATATAGTTACATCATCCTACATTTAGTTATATCACCCCAAGTATATTTCCAGTTCAAGTATATATAGTAAATATAATGATAAAATCTAGATGCTATATTTATTGTAAAATAAGAAATAACTCGAACGCAAGATATACTCCAAAAATGAATTTATTCTCGTCGTTGCTTCATAAATAGCATGAAATAAAATTTTTAAATATATAAATTATTTATTCATTTGCGCTTGGTAACATCATGGAAATAAAGAAAGCAACAGAAAAGCTGGACACCAATTAGAAAACTCCTAACTGCAGCAACTTTGTACGCTTGGATCTAGGCCAGATCTTTTAGTGATGAAAATTCTAGTAAATTCCTCAGCAGATGTAGGATGAATACCTACAGTGTCTTGCAGCTGATCCATGGTCAGCCCAGCTCTGCAATACAAAATTCAAATGATTAAATAATCTGACTAAAATTTAATCCACAATGATCACTAGAAATTTTTCATATAAAAATTTACCTCTAGTCATATGTTTTAATAAAAACTATTTCTCATATAGTTTTAAAAAAGAATTTCTTAACACTTTGCAATTAATTAGCTTATCAATATATTTGTTTATATTTTGGTTGTGAGGATTTTTAGAGCCATAATTTTCCTTGGAAATTTGAAGTTTTAAAAATAAAATATGTGAAAATGAAATTAATGCCCTTCACTAAAGTCACTGGCTTATCAGCAGTGCAAGAAGCATATGAAACTTTAGAGAGAGATTTTTTCTATTTTATTGTAGTTAGGATATCAAAGATAAAATTTCGCAACACATTGAAATAATGCTGTATATTTTTGCATGTGGGTATCAAAACATTTGGACACATTCATTTGTTGGAATTGCATCATAAATTTATCTGAGGAAATATTACCATAATGACCAATCAATATTTCCAATTTGTTGATTTATTTTAAAAAATTGCAGCATCCAGTTTGGGATACAATGGGTTACAGAATTTAAAAAATTCCATATAATTAAGATAAATTAACAGATCTGAGACATTTCTCACTACCAAAGAAAAGATGTGACAAGATCATTAGAAGAAGTTGCTTAAGACATTTTATGTATACAGGTATACTCCGATTTACATCAGGGATGTGTTCCTGAAGAGTGCAACCTAAATCAAAGCAGTTCTTTCCATAACAATCAATGGTATGAGGGAGAGATCCATGCATGAGTTTTTAAATTTGCTTTATCACATTCAAATTTAATATATTTTAGCACCAAACATCGAAAACAAAATAGAAAATTGGCATTTGTCATACCAGACAGCCATACTTCATTCGGTATTCCATACCCATTCTAAGATCCCTTATGTGTTAAGTAGCCATACTGAGCTGACATGGGTATGGGATAAAACAATATGATTTTGCACTCTGTATTTAACAAATATCCCTATAGCATGTCTCGAAAGTATAACTAAATCCTACTTCCCGCTTGACAAAATCCACTCTTCCATAACTCCTTTTGTGATTGGCTAGGTTAAAAGTCTACTACTACAACAAGTATATTTCTGCAGCTCTGCCCTATAGTATTTTCAAAAACTCATAAAATTTCCATTTTTGGTAGCCATACCAACACTTGATTCTCCGAGTGAGAGAGTCCCATGTTTATTTTATCTAGCAATGCTGGAGCATTGTTCAGTGATCATACTCGGGGCTTTTTTGTACACTCATCATCATTTGTCACTCAACTAAATAAGATTTTTTCTTCAAAATATTCTTATGTATTAGGCTGTGCATTATATTAACATCACATTAATTTTGGTATTGAATGGTCACAATTTAGAGGCACGATTTTATGAGTAAAATTCACTTGTGATTTATTCCGAAAAATTAGGTGGGCAAAGCCAACAACAACACAATCACCAAGGTTTAGAGAGCAACAAAAAATCCGGCATGCGAGAAGTCTTATTTTCATATATTTATAAATTTTCAGTAAAATTTAATTTAAGAATCCAACTTCTGTAATTCTTATTGATAAAAATCGATAAAATGTATTAAAATAAAAGTTGCAATTCGTCCTCAATTTTTAAGAAAAATAAACAATATGGTCACTTTTTAAGAAATATAAATATTGAAAACTACCAAGCCTAATAAAATGTATTAAAATAAATATTGATATTGATAGCAAATTTTTAGGAAAAACAAATTTTGATTTTAATCTTCAAATTTTAAGAAAAATAAATGTCAAAAACCACCAAGCCTAATAAAATGTATTAAAATAAACGTCGATATTCATAGCCGATTTTTAAGAAAAATAAACGTCAATTTTAATCATCGAATTTTAAGAAAAATAAACGTCGAAAACTACCAAGCCTATAATGCTCCAGAGTTTGGGCAGGGAAAAACAGATAATGGACCTAATGGAAGCAATATTAAGTGATCACACAGACAAGAATTCCCTATCCAAGTAAACAGTAGTGCAGCATCTCAGGGTCACCCACAATAAGATCACAACAGTGCTGCATTTCTAATCAGAATTTTGGACATAGTCACCTGGCCGTACAAGGTGATTTCCATCACACAGGCATTCTGTTGTCCAAAAACATGTTTCATCTGTACAGAATTATTATTCATTGAAATAGAAAAGGTGCCTACTCTTTAGGATAATAGTGTGCAAGAAAATAGAGACAATAATGTAAAATAGAATTGTTAACATTGTTTTTAGAAAATTATAATACAGTAATCCCACGATTTACGAACACCATTCAAATACGGGAAAGTAATTCGTAAATCGGGAGCGATTTTCCCATTTACGTAAATTAATGGTAAAATAAAGGGATGTGCCAAAAACAAAATTTTGTCATAAATATACAAGAAAATGGAGATAACAATAGCATTTAAAACACTTTTAACAATTATATTTTTAACTAGGGGCACATTCCATGATCTTTTCTTTGTTATTGCATATGATAATCACCATTGTCTTAGGTAGGCCAAATTCACGAGCAATATCCATAAGGTGGGAACCAGCGTCAAACCTTATTATAATTTCTAATTTAATGTCAAGCGGTAACACTTTATTTATAGTTATACCACTTCCTCAAGCATTTGTCTTCCTTTTAGGAGCCATACTTATGGGGTAATAATACAGAAAAATGTTTTAATTGCGTGAAAAAGTCACTTATCACTGCATACATATAGCACAAGGAGATGGTATTGGGGAGACTGAGGGGATAGACCCGATACCAATGGCTTATTTGATATCCCTGGTTAAGAATGTTAGTCGCAAGAACTTGTTATGTAATACATTGTATGTACAATGATATGAAAATTACATTTTACATGAAAATAAAAGACTGCAACAGTGTAATTTTATAGAAAATATACATAAACGTTTTGCTGTATTGTATCTGTATATATAGTAGTGATCCACCAAAGTTCAGCTTTGGCCTCGGTATTCTGCCAAAATCAGCTATTTGGCTTTGGCCTCTAGAAAGGCTGAATAGCCGAATGTTTTCTAAATCTAAATTTTATCTATATTTTTTAGAGATGTGCGAACTGTTTGAAATTTCGAACCGAGTCAAGTTTTATTTTAAAACTTGACTTGGTTCAGGCTGAAATAAAAAGTTCAAAAATTTTGAACTATAAAAAAATTTTAAATTTAGAAAATATATGCCTACATGACCATTAAAAAATTATTTCACAAGATTTATTAAGTTACAACTATTGAAGTTGTATCTGAATTTAATCCTTGATCATTGGATGATTTAGATCAGTGGTTTAAATCCTATTTCTATCAAGGGGCCAGAGTATTAATTTTTCCAAGCCTGAGATCGGCTTCGTCGATTATACCGATCCTACTGGGCTTACTAGATAAAATTAACATAAGTACATTACAAAAATGTGAATTATGAGTTTTTATCAAGAATAAATTTAAGTGGATATAAAAATTCCAACCATAACAACAAAACTGCAAAATACTGCATATTTTGTTTATATCGATCGCTAAGACTGTTCTCTCAGCAAACAACAATGAAAAATCCATAAATTTCTCTCCCAAGCTCTTATAAGATCTATAAGGTATAGATTAATAAAATATTCAGATAGGGCACTTCATTTACTACAAAGAAGTCTGCGAGACCACATAATTACCAGTTATAGTTTCAGAGAAAATAATTTTAAAAAATCCCGAGCAAAACATCGAATATATTGATAACTTATAACAAACTCCTAAACCATAGATTTGTAAAGTTTAGGAGTTTGTTATAGATTCTCAATTTTTTGCCGGTCTCCTTTCTCTCAGATATTGCATTTTTTGTTAACATTGATTGCTAAGACAGTTCTCTCAGCAAGCAACAATTAAATACCATATTTTTCTCTTCCTAGCTCTTATATGATCTGTAAGTTATATATTTTAAAAAATATTCGGATCGAGGACAATATTTGCCGTAAAACAGTCTGTGAGACCACATAAATCCAACTTTAATTTCGGGTATAAAAATTCAAGAATCTTTCGATGCCGTTTTGTACATATTTCCTATAAAGAACGCCTTTGAAATTTCTGTGTATTCCATTTATGGAGTATACTTTTCCATCTTGTATATATTAATGCATTCCCAAATAAAATCATACAACAGTTTTACAATATGTTATAAAAATATTTTTATAGTAAAAAAATGTCGAGTATAAGTTTTTTTTTCTTTTTCCGCTTCAATCTCTAGTTTAACATCTCTTTGATGAAATATGTATTAACCTGTAAAATTTATCACTTCTTTTATTTATTTCATTAGTAAAAAAATATAAAAATGTTGAAATAAAAAAATGCTTTTAAAGTATAATTAATAAAATCTAAACCTGCGATCTTCCTCATATTGTAGAAACAGATTTTTTTAAACCCTTTGACCCATCTGGCTTAATTTTTCAATTCTAGGTTTTGTAGTTATGAATCAATAAAAATTAAGAATAATTAATATTGAGTTAAAAAAGGCATTTCAAGCACTTTTATTCTACCTAACAAAATCATTAAATATATCTTTAAACATAAGACTCGAACTCGACTCAAAACTCGAATTTTTCAACAATGTTTGACTCAAACTCGACTCGAGTTGAAAATTTCATGTTTGTACATCCCTAATATTTTTACATTTTAGTTTTTAATGAAGGAAAAAATCTGGAGTATCAATTATTTCAATTGCAATATATAGAGTGTTTGTAAGTGCTTGTGTAAATTTAAACCTAATAAAAATATATAATAAAACTTTTTAAATTTATACACATTTTATCAAGTGCACTGAAAAGTATAAAATAAATTTTTGAGTCTCAGAAAATATCTGGAGCTTAAGGAAAATTTTCATTAGATATGATCATGAATCTTTTATTTAATGTATGGTATATGTTGATTAAATTATTCAATAAATTACAAATAGTCTGAAAATTTCTTGTTTAATCAACATATACCATACGTCTTTTTTTTAAAGAGATTCATGATCATATCAAATGAAAATTTTCCTTAAGAATCAGATATTTTCTGGGAGCTAGAAATTTATTTTATACTTTTTAGTGTGCTTTATAAAAAAAGAGTATAAATTAAAAAAGAGTATAAATTTAAAAAGTTTTTTATATTTTTATTTTATACTTTTTAGTTAAATGAATTTATAATTATGACAATGAAATCAAACTGTAATGTATGAATTTGAACCAAACATTACTATTCAATATAGAAATTAATATGGTAATGGAAATTTTTTTAATAGTGACATTTTTAGTTGGCTTCTGAATCCACAGCATCTTCATAAAATATTTTGGTATTATTCCAGGTTCCACATTGTCCCAGTAAGCTCTTGAAGGGCATTCTTTTGGATTACTTTGGTAAAATGTTTGACATCAGTTGCATAACAAAAGTTTGTCCAACTCTATAAGCTTAACTGGCAATACATTAGGCAAATTAATTCTGTTATTCCTAGACTGGCAAAGCTTGCACAGATATATCTTGCCCCTCCTCAAACCTCTCTTGAAAGTGAGTGTCTTTTTAGCATTGCAAGAGTTCAGTACAGTGACCGCAGGAGCAATCTGGCAGTAGACAATGCAGAGAAATTATTGTTCCTGCACTATAATATAAAATTTCTTAAATTTGACTATTAATATTTGAATCATAAAATTGTAATAATAATTAAATAAATAAAAAGGTTTTTTGATAAAATTTCAGATTTATTCTTGCATTACTGAAGTTAATTCTATGATGATGATATTCGGCTGAGGGGAAATATTGGTTTTAACATTGAGCCATTTGGCATTTGGTCAAAATGTATATTCGGTGCACAACTAATATATAATATATGTTAAATACATAAATTTTGTAAATAAATATTACATTCTTACCCATTTTCCTTTCAAATGATACTGTTATGTGGGCAATGAGCAAAAGTTCGTAAGATCAAGTTATAAGGTCATAAATCATTTTCATAAGATAGTAGTTTGAGGAAGGCAGTAAGTAAAATTTTACAGAATCTGATCAGCAGTGTAACTTCGAATCAATGTAAATCAGGGTATACCTGTATTTTGTTATCACCACACAATTTAAATGCTAAACTAAATGTATATAGTTATAATTATATATCAAGCATAACAATCAATTTTAATGAAAAAATCCACCATTTAGTCTACTAAACCTTCACTGACAGAGAAAGTAATAACATTAGCTCAATTTATGGAGGCAACTATAAGAATGGAAAATAACACAATAGCTTCATACAATACATGGCTAAATATGAGTGTATGAAACTGTGAGGGAGAGAAATAAAGAAAAAGGCCAGAAGGATGGGAACCTTTGTTTTTCCTTGAATTCACACATTTGTCATTAAAAACTTACTTCATGGCTGCAGCAAATCCTTGAATAACTTCTCCAGCCTGGGGCCCAATGAAATGCATACCCAATACTGTGTGAGGCTTTTCCATAAGACACAACACTTTGATGTAACATGCAGAAGAATCCCTTTGAGGAACAGAAAATTCTGTGGGCTTGTAGAATGCATGAAACACCTACGAGAAAAAAAATGCCCATCATGATAAAAAGGACATTTCATTTTCATTAAAAATGTTGCAGCCTGAAAATAGTTCTATTATCGTATTTACTGGTGTAATTCCCGCATTTTTTCTGCAAAAGTTCACATCAAAAAAGGAGGGTGCAGACATTACACAAGATTTGCCCATTCATCTGCTGAGGGTAGACCACCCATGAAACGCCTACTCAATACTGCGTACCTGGTGTGAGAAGGCTTTTTTGGCAGATGCAATATGCCGTGCATTTTATTTCTCCGATTTTAACCAAGGTATTTTTCAAAAATGTGTGGAATAATATAATAAGCATGATATTTATCAGGTATGTTAAAAATTCTTTGCCAACTGCCAGTAGTAAATCAAAATCATGTAAATATTCTACGTAAATAGATGTATCAAGCAGAGATCATTCTCATAGAAAAGGTGATCTGAGAGAAATAAACAACTGAACAATATATTTTTCATTAAACACAAATGCATTCTGTTAGATTGTCTTGTAATTCATGACATGCTCCAATCACATTTTACCATAACTGCATTTTTTTGGGTTCCTTTCACATTATGCAATCCTAAAAGAATACTTTTATTATTCTGAATAAAAGCAAAGAACACAATCTTGCTATAGAATTGTGTCACTAAATAGCTGTTGGAGTTGTTCGTTTGTGCTTTCTGAAAGCTGTAAGTGATAAGTTTATCTAGTGACAGGTTTATTACTTTCTCCATACGTAGTATAGGGGCAAGTATTGTTTTCATGAAAAAAATCGACTTTGAGATTTCAACAGAAATACACATTTTGAGGCCCCCTGAAAATGTTTTGGCCATGTCCTCGATGGTTTATACATGTGTGTGCGTGCATGTGTATGTGACAGCTTTTTTGTGGGTGCTCTAACTCAAAAACTATTAATCAGATCAATGCGAAATTTTATATTTAACATTTTTATGAAAGTCACAAGAACTGATTAGTTTTTGGTAAAAATTGGTTAACCAGAAGTGGGTGTTTACTCTTGTCACATCCGTTATTTTGAAATATTTGCTTTAATATTAGAAATATGTAAAAATGTATTGAAATAAAAGTTGTAGGAAATTTAATTTTCAACAACCTTTGTTTGATACATTTTGCCATATAATGCATTGTTTAAGAGATATCTTATATTTTTAGCTGCCACCATCACGCCACCTACTGACAACTATTGTTAACAATTGACGCATAGTTATATCTTAGTAACACTCCTTTTTCTTTTCCTAATTGTTGGAGCTTTGTGGCTATATCCAATATCAGAAGGCTATGGTTTGAGTTTATTTCTGTTCTTTGTCAAGTCTAAAACTTTCTCACAGTTTCCTCAAATATTTATTATTATGTAACTAACCTATTTGGAATTTTTAGAAATATTACAGATATGGAGAAAGTCATGAGGTGGCCACATCCGACTTTTTTGGTATTGTGTGATGTCTGGGGGATTTATTTTGAGCATGAATGGTTTACATTTATTTCCATAAAATTTTACATTTATTTCCGTAAAATTCACTCTTTTTTACTTTCTCTATATGTTGTATAGAGGAAAGTATTGTTTTCATGAAAAAAATTGATTTCGAGATTTCAACGGAAATACACGTTTTTAGGTCCCCTGAACAAGTTTTGACCATTTTCTCGATGATGTCTGTGTGTGTGACAGCTTTTTTGTGGGTGCTCTAATTCAAAAACTATTAATCAGATCAATGCAAAATTTTATATTTAACATTTCTATGAGAGTCACAAGAACCGATAAGTTATTCGTAGAAATCGGTCAACCAGAAGTGTGTATTTTCTCTTGTCACATCCATTATTTAGAAATATTTGCTTTAATATTTGATAAATGTAAAAATGTAATAGAATAAAAGTTGTAGGAAATTTAATTTTCTACAACCTATGTTTGAAACATTTCAATTCATGAATGAACTAGTATACCTATACTGAATAGGTGTGCTCAAAATACACAACAAATGCAGTCAGTGAGAAATTAGATCATAAAAGCTTTTTTCTGTTTTGACTCTGCCAAAAGAGGGGGGGGGGGGTCGTCTTATATGTGGGGTCATCTTGGATTTGGGTAAATATGCCAATTGTATCATCAAACTCGGCTTCTGATTGATTATTTAACCAATGCTGCCATAAAATATCAAAATAAAAGTGTGGACATCACATGAATTCCAGATTTTTATCTCTAAAAAAGGAAGTGCGGGCATTGCATGCATGCGGGTATTACATGAGTAAATATGGTAGCAACTGTGCACCACTGCTCTCAAACAATCCTTAAAAATGACAATATACTTCCATAATAGCAATAATTGTATAAATTTAAACTTATTTCTGGTACATTTGTTTTAAAATATCTTCCAATCAGTCACAATTTATTTACATGAATAAATATCATTCATCAGACAGGTCAAGTGTCTTTAGAATAATGATAGCTGAATATGAAATTTTGTTTTCCTGTTAAGGTTAAGAATTAGATAAAAATACATTACCTCCACTTTATTATCAAATCGTTCATTTGCCTTCTCTTCACTGAGACCTACACAGCCATATTCCATAGGAGTGAACACAGTTGTTGCAACATTAAAATAATCCATACTGTTAGTGGATCCTGAAAAGAGTCGTCTGGCCAGCAGCTTCCCTGCCTGAATGGCTACAGGTGTGAGTTCTGGTTTTCCCTGAGAAAAATATACGCACAAATGTAATGTGCAACATATAAGACTGACAGAACAGGCATAAATAAAGTAAAATTACTCAAGACTGGATTTTACTCAATTATCCATTTGCAGCAAAGATGACACAAAGCTTATGAAAAAATTATGATGCCATGCTTCAACATTAACCACTGCATTTGCCTAAAATAATTCTGGTATAGATAACAGTTTTTAAATATGCGATGTTTTGCTTGGATTTTCTCAAATTTTTATCTCCAAAACCAGAGGCAGACTGAGAGGTATAGAACGGCCCGGTAATTTGTGAAGAATACACGGTCATCCCCCCTCCCATTGCAATATTAGCAGAGAGTGGATCAAATCTTATTTAAAATCAAGTAATATAATGGAGAGAAAATTTTATCATGGAAAAGAATGATTAATTGATAAAAAATTAATATATAAGTTTCAGCAGACCAGCCCTTTGCCTTACCGGCTCGGTGATTGCACTGGCAAGTTATATAGCCAGTCTGTCCCTGTCCAAAACTATAACTCATAATTATGTGTTCTCGCAGACTATCTTGTAGTAAATGTTTTCCTGTATCCGAATAAATTGTTTAATCTATACCTTACAGATCATATAAGAGGTAGGGAGAGAATAGTTGCTTGACGGATGCCATTTAATGAGATACAATATAACTTTATTAAAGTGGCGGTGCATACATGCAATCTTACACAACATGTGCAGAGCTTCGTGACGAAGGACCTACATATCAGCAAATTTGGCCTAACCGCCATCTGTTTGTATGAATGTGAACTTCAAGTACCAAGGAATATGAGGGGAAGCTTATGACGGAATAGCTCATCATGCCCATAGAAAGATGAAAAAAAACCTTGATGACTAATATAACCGTCATGCCCAAATGGTTTGCACTGTGCTCATGAAGAGTATGCTCGTCATGCCCAGTCAAGTGGTTAAGTGAGGTATGTTTTAAATAATTTGTAAATGTTTCACTTATATCTCTGAAGGTATAAAAGATCGAAAGCTGAAAATTTGAGCAAGAATTTCCACATTAATGCCACTTATTCTTGAAAAGTTTGTGTTTTGAAAGCTTAACAGAGGCGGATATGGAGATGCGCTAATTTTATACATGTTCATGGATAACACGGTACTTATGTGTATTTTCTGCATCCAGTAGGTATTTCAAGTATAACATGCATTCAGTAGAACATAAAATTGCACATTCTGCAGGCATTAGTTGTATTGAGATTTCACTGTACCATTTAAAAAATGTTAATGATTCTGATCCACAGACATTTTCATACTTACATGCAAGACATCACCAACAGCATAAATGTGACCAACATTGGTTTGTTCATTAGTAGCATCTATTTTTCCAGTTGCTTCACTGTATTCCACGCCAGCTTTTTCAAGAAGAAGTGCATCAGTGGTTGGTTTACGTCCCATTGCAAATAACACAGTGTTGAACACATCCTTGGACTCATGCTTACCACTGCCTTTGGTTGCTCCATAGGTGACCTAATTTTACAGTAACAACACTTACTAATCAATTTCCTCAAATAACATAAAATGTTAAAATATAACTCCTACTATATTAATGATCTCATTACATAGAGTTAAAACAACAATACATGATCCTAATAAAAAAATTCCATTAACACACAATAAAAGAAAATATAAAGTTAGAAATATAGAAACACTGCTTTCATAAATAGCAATAAAAGTGATTAAACCTCAATTGTCTTTTTCCCAGTTCTTTTCAAGCTCTTAGGGATGCATTCATGGATGAACTTGATGCCTTTCTTCTCCATGTCATCCCTTATAATGTTAGCCATTTGCTGGTCAAAACCGCGCAAAGCGATAGACCGCAACATCACAGAAACATCGAAACCCAGGCCTTTCAGGAAACCTGCACACTCCAATCCAACATCTAATTACACATGGTTAAGGAAAAATTGTGGAAGCGAATAAAAAAGTTTTTAAAATCACTCTGAAAGTTTTAAAGGAATTGAAATATCACTGTAACAGGTTAAGAAGGACATATTACCAATTTGGGTCAGATGCCAATATATGAACAAGAATTTTTTCGGCCATAGCAGATCGTTTGTAAAATATATATCGCCACATATCATACAGGCATACTAGGTATATGCTTTTCCCTAAGTGTGGTGCAATCTAACATACTCTAAATGAATTTTTTCTAAATTACTACAAGAAAAAAGTTTTCATCAGTAAAAAGTTACCATGACATCGGATGAGAGCAATGCAAGTCCATCTACGAGTAAAAAAGGTGAAATAATATTAAGGCAGAAGGTGTTGAGCTGATAAAGGGATCATATAATCAGTTCTGATGTTCATTTTCATATTAAAGAAGGAATTACACAGCAATTCAGTAATGAAGAATCAGACAGAGAGAATGAAGCAAATGTTCTAGATATCAATGGTTGGAAAATTGTTGGTATAGGGCAGTGGTGCACAACCTATGGCCCTGGGCCAGATGCGGCCCACAAAGCTACTATGAAAAAGCAATTCGAAAAATTTAACACAAATTTTTACATTTTTACAAAAATTAAAAGTTTTAATATTGAAATGTTAACCATATAAACTTTATTTAAAATTGATTTTCACTACACCTCAGAATATATAGGTAACTTCAAATTTAAACTCTAATCTAGCCTGGCAAAGAAGTCACTTCCAGTGCGGCCCATCAAAGGATTCGCAATTACTGATGCAGCCTGCCATGTAAAAAGGTTGGGAAGCACTGGTATAGGTGACAGGAAATTACTGTATTTACCCAAATCCAAGACGACCCCAAATCTAAGACCCTTTTTTAGCAGACTCAAAACAGAAAAAAAATTTGACCTAATTTTTCACTGAATGTATTTTATGTATATTTTGAACACGCATTCAATGTAGGTATACTAGTTCGTTCATTAACTGGAATGGTTTGCTATAAATATTTGTTTGAGAAAAAACCTTTTTTTAAATGAATTTTAAAAATTAATACTGTATTCATTGAAATCTGGATCATAAATTTGCAATGAAAAATTTTAGTAGATAAAATTATTTTATCTTATGTTTCATTGGCTGAAAAAACATTGATTAAACATGTAACCATATTTCCTACAGTTCTACAATTCATCGTAAGTCAATTCATCACACAAAAAATTGGTCACATGTCAATACATCGTGAAATAAACTCATCATGCATCGATTCATCGCTTGATAAATTTGTCGTGAGACAAATTGGAAGGCGAGACAGCATGAATGGTGTATGGCAGTGGGAGACACTTTTCCACAAAAGATTTTTCTTTATGTTTCAATAATATCAGAATGAATTGCAATTCTCTTTGCGAATTATGCAAGGAGATACACATTAGATGGTGTATGGCAGGGGATGATTCCCAACCCAACAAGTGTCTCCCCCTGCCGTACACCAGTCAAGCGATGAATTCATACACGATGAGTTCGTTGCGTGACAAATAGACATGCGAAGAATTGATACAGGATGAATTGACCGTGATATATTGACAGTATACCATTTTGTACTTGAATTTAAGATAAGCCTTGATCGCAAGCTGAAATTTGGGAAAAATCTTGACTTGGATTCAGACAAATTGGGTACCCTATAACAATAAATAACTAAATATGGAGAAAGTAAAAAATGGATAAGTGACGAGAGTAAACACCTACTTCCGGTTGACCGATTTTTATCAAAAACTAATCAGTCAAATATAAAATTTTGCAGTGATCTGATAAATAGTTTTTGCACAAAATTCTTGTGACAGACACACCCACAGACATAATCGAGAAAATAGTCAAAACGTGTTCAGGGAACCTCAGAACATGTATTTCCATTGAAATCTCTAATTCGATTTTTTTTATGAAAACAATACTTTCTCTATACTTAGTATATAGAAAAAGTAAAAAAGCTCATCAGCTCTGCAAAACATAGAAGCCATACTTATTAGTAGTAGTAGTAGTATTAGTAGCATCTATTAATAATATTCATTATCAAAAGGATACATCCACCACCAATCACAAGTGTTTTACCTGGAGGATATTTAAGACTAAAAATGTCATCACTTGTTATACCATGTTCTATCGCTCCAGGAATTTTAGGATAATTAGGCCGACCTCCAACCGCAATCAGTACTTTTTCAGAAGTTAGAGTCTTTTCTTTGCCATCCTTGGAAACTGCAAGCACCGTGTGTGGGTCCACGAAAGAACCTTTTGCATTCAGGTAGGTCACCTTTCTACCCAAAACAAATTCCACACTCAGTAAAATCTTAACAATAATTATTATTATATTCATATGTAGATATTTACAAGTTCATTTCTTTATAAATGTCGAGTATTGAATCAATTGTGCCAATTTGAAGAATACAGCTCTTGCTTTATAACTACTCAGTTTAAATCAATTCATGCATGTTCATTTCATTATTAATTATATTAATTTAATTTAATAATGAGTTTTAAAAATACCGTATCTGCCTGAATATAAGCTGTTTTTTTTTGTCAAAATCTATCATGAAAACATCACCCCTCAGCTTAAATGCGAGTCCGAGAAAAAATTTGGGGTTACGATTGTCTCCTTCACCCATAGATGGCAGTACGTCTCTCATTGCCCTCCCGTTCAAATGATAGTACTATATTTTTCGTAAAGTAAATATTTGACCTACGATGAATATTAACGAATAAATAACAAAGCTAGAATATTAAATTTGCAGTACCTGTGTTTTGTTACCGTTGTTACCTGTTCTTTCATTTCTAAATGCTATTGGATATTTTATTTTGTTTCTCTGGGCTATGCATATGTATCATTAAAAATTGTTAGCAATTTGTATTGTTTTTCATTGGCCATTAAAAGAAGTTCCTATTAGTTTTACTTGGCTATTGTAGTTATTGCTATAGCCATTGTAATGTTTGTATGCATGTTAAAACCTCATTCATGGAATCTATTCAAATTACATACATTGACTATACGGATGACTACACAAAATGCGATGATGGCTTTTGATGCTCAACTGTTTGAATTTCGGTAAAACTTGATATGTAACATGCATAATTATAAAAATGCAATTTCTTAAGGCAATGTAAATGCTAATTTCATTGGAAATAGACTTCAATGAAAAATTATCTTGGCGAGATCGCTATCGCTTTATTTGACCTTTTGTGAAAATGAAGATGAATGAAATTATTGTAACTGAATGTGGAACATTATTCAACAACGCGAAATTATTAATTGGAGTAATATTTCAAAATGTCAACAACTAATCTTGAATAATGTGTTTTAGGCCATGCATGCATGCCCGGCACACTTAAGCATAAAATCTATGAAATGGTGGAAATTTTTGGAGGGTCGGCTTCTATTCGGGCAGATACGGTATACCAAAATTTATATTCAAATAAAATTACATTGGTTACTTACAAATATACTCGGATAGAGTTAATCTTCTTAAGAAAGTATCTTTAAATAGTTAAAATAATTAATCTTGAAGCAATGCATGAAATATAAATCATAATTTTATTTTTATTTCATTAAGGTTTTATTATGTGGAATAGTGAGTACATGTGCACCTGCACACATACATATGCATATAAAAAAACTGCTGGATAACAGAAAAATCTTCAGCATTAACTTTCACAACACGGCCAAACATTGCATTTTAAGAACATATATGACAATGTTCCTGGCAAGACTGAAATTCTAGCCTTTGCTTCGCATGTAAGATAATCTATATATTAAACCGCTAAACCAGGGGTTCCCAACCTTTTCAATGCGGCGAGCACCAAGTTGTATCCTACCTTGGAATATCAAGTGAGCGCCACTACACTTCTGCAAAAAATAGTAATATTAATGAATAAAATCAAACAGACGTCTAATTTATTCTTAATGTTGAATATGTTTAGAAAGAAAGGAACTGAGCAAATTAAATTAATAGTTCTAAGAAACAGTATTCTAAGCGTCGCACAGACAGCCTGTCAAAGAGCACAGCAGTGCTCGCAAGCACCAGGTTAGGAACCCCTGCATTAAATAAATATCCAAAGCTAATGACAACTTACTTATCTCTTAGTTGAACCCTGGTTACCCAATTAACAGACTTCACATGGTCCTGTACAGCATTCCTTAGAGTTGACCAATCACATTTAACCTTTTCAGGAATCTCCCACCCAAATGCTCTGGCATCCTAGCAAATAACAATCATATTGAAGTTTTACAAAAAGTATGCACAATAACTCTGCTTTTCAAATCTAAAATTCTTTCCAATATTTAATGAAACCTTTTTTAGGTTCACCTGATATATCAAGAGAAAAGCGGCACCTGACAGGTTACAACTGATATACCCATTTTTCAAGTTTGTCACTTCCATGTTGTTAACTAAGATATCAGCACAAGTTTAAATTTTATATATTGCATTCTGCCATGAATAAGGAAATCTCAAATGACAGTGTACTTAAATACCAGCAGGCAACAGCACACAATTGTGCAATAACCACCATTAAACAAGATGGAAAAGTATACTCTATGAAAGGAATACACAGATTTCATATGAGTTCTTTATGGGAAATAAGCATAAAACAGTATCGATAGATTGGGCGGTTCTTAAATTTTTATCTTTGAAATTATAAGTCATAATTACGTGGTTCTGAAGAATTTTTTGTGGTAAATGTTTTCCTCTAGTCGATTAAATTTTTTAATATATGCCTCACAGATCATAGAAGAGCTTGGTAGAGAAAGATATGGATTTTTAATTGTTGTTTGCCAATAGAACCGTCTTAGCGATTGATGTAAACAAAATATGCTGTTTTTCTTGAGATTTTCTCAAATTTTTATCTCCAAAACTGTAAGTCATAATTACCTATAGTGTGTGTGTGTGTATTTTTGGTTAATCAACCTCTTTACCATAGGGTCTCGTAGACTTTTTTGTGACAAATGTTGTCCTCTATCAGAATAAATTTTTAATCTATACCTCACATATCATATAAGAGCTAAAGGAGAGAAAAACATGGTATTTAATTGTTACTTGATGGAAGCCATTTAACGAGAAACAAGTATTGATTTAAGTTCTTATATAAAGTGGATGTTATAGTTGATGGGTGCAGTTTAAAATCACAATTGGACAATAAATTTTAATAAGGATCGCTCATACTTAATTTAACTAATCCATTAAGCGGTTTAAGAGATGAAAGTTATGACAGCCAGATGGACGGACAAGACATGCCCATAAGGCACTCTGCTACTATTGGTTCACTGGTAAAGAACGCCTAAAAACAGACACTTGTTTAGTTTTACAAGAGCTTTAGTTGAACATTGAAAGTTAGTCCCATGAGAAAAAGTTTAGATCATCTTTTGCCACAATTTTACAATGCATTCATTTAATAACATATATTATTAGCTTCTTGAGGATGGTAATAAATGAAATATTTCGTAAATGTTATTATTTGATAATTATTTGATTCATTAAAAAAATAATTGGATTTGGAAACCATAAAAATGCCATAAATGTTATTGTCAATATAAACAATCTGATCCAAACCGAACTTATGATGCCTACTTTCCATTTAATCATTTATTTAATACTTACATATATTGGCTTTAATACCTTTAAAATCACCTCGTATATGTTTCTTTTTGTGTTCCCAAATTTCATAATTTAGCGTTATAAAATATTATAAACACATTCGAAGAGAATATTAAATTGATCACGCGTATTTGTGAGGCAAAAATAACGAGCGTATGTATTACAATAAACCAAATCCGAGTACAACAATAGTCGTTACTATGGCAACACTCTGGTAATGAGTGATAAACTGCAAAAATGCCAATATTTGCACAAAATTCAAAGAAATACAATCAATAAGCAAAATTCTACAATAGACATTAGAATCTCCATCCCATTCCCCAGAGAATAGTACAAATCCTGTACCGACATTACAATTCTAAGATATTTTAATATGCAAGAGAAAATTACCCTGCACGATGGTTTTCAGATTTTCCATGTAAATAAAATGGGAAGGATAGTTCCTGGAATCGAACCCGGGGCTTTTAATTTTCGCAACAAAAACTATCCTCGGGAGCTCGGCTCCAGGAGGAGGAGATTTCCACCAAGTGTGATGAAAATCGGTCAATTGCTTCAAAAGTTAATAGGGGGAGACAGATAGACACAACGACAAAACTATAAGCCTACTAGCGGAAAGTTCCCAGCGATACCCGGACTATGCCAGACGTCTTTGGCGAATAAAATTATATGTCATAAGGTAACACAATCATTTCAACCTTTGCACATTTTTTCATGTTCATAAAAACAATACTTTCCTCTATACTACATATGGAGATAGTAAAAATCCTATCACATACAGACAGACACAGACATCATCGCAAAAATAATCAAAACGTATTTCAGGGGACCTCAAAACGTGTATTTCCATTGAAATCTCGAATTCGAATTTTTTCATGAAAACAATACTTTCTGTATATTATGTATATGGAGAAAGTAAAAACTAATTCTGAGATATCTCTGATACCTATGAATTGGGCGGGGAGGGCCCATGGAGGTCCGGAGGGAACGGGAGCATATGTGAGAGTAATAGAATTTCGAGTTCAACAATGCAATCGGTTGGCAAGGCGACTTCTTAAAAAAGCTAAATTTTGTCAAAATATGATATTAAAACATCAAATTCGAGAGATCTTGATTCAAAGGCGATAAAAGATGATAAGAATAAGCAACTATTGTCATCTTTCTTTAATGCAGTTCAACCCCGGAGATCGGAGGTCAAACATGTGAATTTTAATGAGCTAAAGAAAATAAGCTTGCAGGTCGAAATATCGATTTCTCCATGTTATCTTATAGGGAATGGAAATCATTCTCAGGAATCGATCCCGTGTCGATTTTGGAAATTTCTTTTTGTAAATGGCTTTTACTTTAAGAATCGAACATTCCCACCAAATGTCAATCTTCTAGCTACTTGGAAAGTTTGTTAAAAATAGCATTACAGTTCCGCTTTCCCACCCACCAATGACGAAGTCATTTTTATATATTAGATTTCCATTCTGGAAAGTAGGCTAAAAATGACAGTAAAAGAATGATACTAGACTTACAAAGAGACTTAAATACAACAGACAGTGACCAAGCAGAAAAACATGACTGATCACAGCCTAACATTCATAGAAATGTTAAAAATGCCACGTACAGTCTATATTCACTATTTCTGATGGTACAGCAAATCGTATGTTCTGTGATTTATTTAAAATCAAGTAATCACTATAAATGCACCGGCCGTGTATAAGATCTTGCTTAACCTTTAAATGCCTGGCGTCCTAGTACAGGCACGCAAAATGTGTCTCGTTCGGTGCCTGGCGCTTAGTTTGGTAGTCGATCACAGATGTTGCATTCGCCATGGATTATGTGAAATTTGGGAGGGATCCTCCTAGAGACCTGCTCTCAGGATGTGTCGAGGCAAACATGTGGTAGACTCAACTACTGGGGGTAGGGATACCTCACACCGAGAGAAAACAGAAAATAGGGTGAGAGAGTTAGCCTAGCCCCTTTCCAACTCCCTGACTCTGACCTTTCCATGGCCCAAGGATGTTAAAAGTGGGCGAAGAAGCTCTTCTTCCACCTCCTCAAGGTCACAGTGCTCAAGAGCTACATTTTACTGAGGTCAGAGGGAAGGCAAATGAAGCCTTGGCAGTTTTGCCTTGGTTTTTTGAGGGACCATATTGAAGAAAAGCCATCAGCAGATGCAAAATGTTGGTCTTTGTGTATTTTCCTGTTTTGAAAAATTCCACACAAAGCAGGATTTCTAAGTGTAATGCAGAATGAAATTCGTAATATAATACTTATAGAGGTATAAAAGAGGCTTCTAGGGAGAGGGAGAAATGGAGGCAGCGATTAAGCTAAAACCTGTCTTCGGACAGCAGCATGATGATGATGATATTATTGAATTACTCCAGATTTGCATTCTTTTGTCTACTTTTACTATAAAAGACATTATCCCATTATTCCTCAAACGATTTATTAAATAATGCTTTTTATTTGAATGTTTTATCACTAATAGTTCAAGAAATACAAGATATTTTCTTATCGAATGCAAGAAAACTTTAAATGGCCAAAATTAAATCTGGCAGCAATAGTCTACTAATGGACATTAAACTCTGGCATTTAAAGGTTAATTATCAAAAGAAATTAATCACAAACATCAATATAGTAATTTGCTTTATACTGCCCAATAAAATTTGCAAACGAAATGATATTTTTAATGTAAGCATTAAAGGCGTTAACTCACTTGCCCTAATCCAAATGCCCTAATTGCATATGCTCTATTTACCATTTACCCTATTTCCCACTTGCCCTATTTCCCACTTGCCCTATTTCTTACTTGCCCTATTTCTCACATGCCCTAATGGCAGTTGCCCTATTCCCATTTGTCCAAATTCATATGCCCTAATGGTCACTTGCCCTAATGGTCACTTGCCCTAATGGCCACTTGCCCTAATGGCCACTTGCCCTAATGGCCACTTGCCCTAATCCTATATGCCCCAATGGTAGGCATTTATTGCCCAGTAGCCCTAATGTTCATTTTCCCTAACTGTAGGTACACACATATATCTGCAATCCCTTTTGCTCTAATGGCCCCTTACCCTAATCATGCATACATGAAAAAATATGCCTGAAATATTTTTCTTCCTAATGAGTTAATAACCATTTTTCCTGTGAAAGCCCTAGTAAACAGATGTCCGAATAAACAAATGCCCTAATAAGGGAAAATTTTGCATATAAAAAAGAAACTGAAAAATATGTGCACATTCCTGTATGCGAATACAAAGGAGGTCCATCAGAGATTGTTAAGTGTAATATTTAGTTCAACGCATTTTTTTCTGAAAGCTTTTGTGACATATTTGGAAATGAGCCTTAATCTGGAGAGAGTACACTTCAAAATCTGCTTTCTTCTTAGTCTTCTGTGGAGATTATCGTGTTACTTTATCATGCAAGTACCCAAATCAAAATATAATTTACTGTTTCAAGTTAAATGTAAACAATTCATAATGTAAGTTAACCCTTTAACTGCTATACATGTCTAAAGACGTAAGGTGTGAGATGTGCTCCTACTGCTTGTGTGTGTGGATTCCTAACATCTTCTTCAAGAATTAACTGATTTCAATCAAATTTGGTACATAGAATCTTCACATAAATTAATAACCAAAATAACATATTTGGACCAGATCGGCTAAGCAGGGGTACCACAATTGCAAAGTTAAACGTTTAGGTAATTATGAATTTGGAAGAAATTGGCCTAACCGATCTCAACAAAATTTTGTATGAAGTAGGCATGCAACATAAAATAACAAAATCAAGATGTTTAGTATAGATATAGAAAGCAGGACTGCCACAGTACAAGGGATAAAAAATTACTTTTATACATGTGTTGAGTTGTTTACATCAATTTTAACCAAATTTAATACTTATAATACACATATATACAAAACCATTTTAGCATATTTTAACCGAATCAGCCAAACAGGGGTATCACAATTACAAATTAAACTTTCAGTAATTAAGGTTTTGGAATAAATTGGGAGAACTGATTTCAATTAAATTTTGTATATAAAATTTGTACAACATACCATAATGAAATCAAGTTGTTAAAAGCATATCTAAAGAGCAGGACTACCACAATATAAGTTAAATATTTTTACACATATTTCTAGAGAACTGACCAAATGGATTTTAACCAAATATAGTATACTTAATCTATATATCTATAAATAAATAACCAAAGTGTCATATTTCAACTGGGTCAACTAAACAGGGCTACCACAATATCAAGGTTAGAATTTTTCTGTAACTATGAATTTGGAAGGTATTGGCTGAATGGATTTCAAAGAAATTTCGTTTGTAGTGTGAGTATAGAATAGCAAAACGAGATATGTTTAGAACAGATCAAAAAAGCAGGGCTACCTCAATATGAGGAAAAATAATTTCCTGATTTCAAAGCAAATACATTAGTATACGATTATACTACGGTGAATTTGACGAAAAAACTTCTGTACCATGGGAAACCTGTGTACATTCCTACTTGTGATATATTAAAA
The DNA here is from genome assembly GCA_028673005.1 of Tanypteryx hageni. Taxonomy (NCBI): domain Eukaryota; kingdom Metazoa; phylum Arthropoda; class Insecta; order Odonata; family Petaluridae; genus Tanypteryx; species Tanypteryx hageni. Next base: position 97,642,835 of record CM054113.1, on the reverse strand, counting down.
TTGTATTTAAAGGCAAGTAAGTGGATTAGTTCTTTCCAGAACTACTTGTTTGTTTCTTACACCAATTATCTTTGCTACCTTCTTTAATGTTGCTATGGATATACCTCCACTCCTCATCTACATTGTTCATATTTTCTTCAGCTCTCTCCCCCAACCTTTCCTCCAGCTCAGTCATGATAGCCTCCTTGTTTATAAGGAGTTCCTCAAGTTCCATTTCTTGTTAACTGTTATGCTTCTCTTAACACTCTTCAGTCTACATTGTGTATCTGCCACCAAAAGGTTGTGGTCAGAATTTATATCTGCCCCTGGAAGTGTTTTCAAATATTTAATGCTATTTCTAAATCTTTCATTGACTAGTATGTAATCTATCTGGTATCATCTATGGTCTCCTGGGATTTTTCATGTGTAAAATTTTCACTGATGGTGCTTAAACTATGTATTAGTTAAAATCAATCTATTTCTATGACAGAAGTCCACAAGTTTCTCCTCTCTTTCATTTCACTTCCCTAGCCCATATTTTCCCACTATGTTATCTTCCTGTCCCTCTCCGACTATACTGTTCCAATCTCCCATTACTATGGTGGTGATCCTTCATTTTCCCTCCTCTTCCAAAATCTCCATAATCTGTTCATATATTTCATCTACTTTGTCATCACCAGCATTAGTTGTTGGCATATAAACTTGAGTTTTACGGCTATTAACCTATCATTATCTGTCACTACCTTGCTAATTCTTTCAGCTATCTCTCTTCTCATCAAAATCCCCACTCCCCTTTCCTTTTCTCTCCTCCCGAGTAAATAATCATAAATTCGTCTGAATTTATCTCGCCTTCTCCTTCCTACCGACCTTCACTAAGACCAACTATACCTACATTGTTCCTTCTCATTTCCCTTTTTAAATTCTCTAGTTTCCTCCCTGAATTCATAGTCCTAACACTCCATGCACCTATTCTTAATTTCTCACTACTTGCTTTCTTCTTATTAATGTTACATTTCCTCTGTGCATCCCCTAGGGCAGTCCCTACCCAGAGATCCAATTGGAGGACTATTTTACCTCTGGAAAAATTTACCCCATAGAGATCCATAGAGGTATTTGCAGCTTTTCAGCCTATCATGGGAAATATAATGAGGTAGTTTCCCCTTGCTTTTCTCATTGCAGTTTCACAAGAGTGATTACCCATCTGTTGCTGTTCAGACCCACATGACCACCACCTACAGAGATGCTGTGCAAGCTGCTGCCCTTGATTTCATACAAGAAAGGGAGGTCACATATGTTTGTTGTGAATATCAACCAATTATTTTTTTAAATTGTCAATATTTTTTCTTGAATGTTTTTATTCTTTGGTAACTTTCATTGATTATAATGTCATATACCTTGCACAGCACTCTCAATCAAAAAAGAGATGTTTAAGATTATCCATACAAGAAAAAGGACAAAATTTTTGCCATGGTCATAAAAAACATCATTTAAGGGTACTTGTCCTTTAACTACCTACAAATTTTCTCATAGAGAGTAGCGCCACAGGTGATGAGAAATGGAACTACATAGTGTACACATGTGTATCTCATAGACATTTAGTTTTATGACATTTGCTCTGCTTCGTGCACCCAATCTCCGCTGGCATGGAGAGGGTGACATTGGTGCAGGCAGGAGACTGCAGGTGCCCTGCATAACTTCAATCACCAGCACGACTTTAATCTCATGCTAAACAAAAGAATTTAGAATAAACAGTAAACACAACCTCCATGTATTTACATTTCTCATCACCTACTTTCCCAACGGGAAAATTTGTGGGTAGTTAAAGGACAAGTACAAATTTTAGTGTTAACTTAATTGGAATATCAAATAAAAACAAAGGCATATACATCTCCTGCCGGCCTTCTAAAATTATTTTATATTTGTACACATGGGTCATTCCATACCAAATCAGCAATTTTTTTATCTTTTTCACATATTTTCATATTTGGCACAAATGTAACTATATTCATGACATGAAAGCCTGTCAAGTATTAGTGTCCTAAGTCTAAGCAGTTCTCAGAAATGGTATCCAGAATGAAGGTGTGCATGTCATAATTCTCTGGCTGCAAAATTTTTCGAGCATTTTCAAGGTCTCATAACTGAAGTACTAAGTAAGCAAGAGGAACCACATTTCATACACTAAAAGTATTGAGGCTACTGTTTTGGAATACAGCCTCATAATTGAGTCAAGGCCTTTTCTTTTTCTGATATATGCCCATGAAATGGGCATTTTTTATTGCTGCTCAAAAAAATTAAGTTTTTTGAATGTTCACAGTTTGGAAGAATAAAATAGTACAGATCTCCATGTTTACACAGTAAGTCTCTATGTAATGTATAATACGCACAATAAATAGTGATGAATTCAGACTCTTTATCTAAGACTTACTAAGCTCTAAAGTTAGCCACAGAGTGAAAAGTTGCAAATTTGACTAATTTTCAGTCAAGTGTTTAGTAACATGGTCAGTGAAATATGAAGCTGAGTTTTTTTAGAAATGTTCACACTTCTAAAGGGTAAATGTGGTATGAATTTCAAAATACTAACTGAATCCCTTACTTTCAAACAATAAAACAAATGCTGGTACTCCTCTAAGGGCATCTAAGAATCTTAAGGGTTTTCATAACCCGGAATGCAAAGTAATTTATGAAAATAACACTTTGGGAGAATTACCATTTAATATAACATTTAGCTCACTTTGACATAAGCAATAAAATCTTTTTGTAGCAGCCGTTCTAGTTTATATAATCATCCACTATTACTTCGCAGTGATGGGACTTCCATTGTGCAGATGATGTTCATAAATGGAATCCAAACTGTTCTTCTTGCTGGGCCATGATATTAGTTGAGATTGTGAGGGTGACATACAACTCACTTCAACATCATTTTTCTCATGTGATCACTTCAATATGAGTCCTATATACCATTTTCCATCATACGTAACTGCAATATATTGGCCAGGTTGTAGTTTTCGGAGAGCAGTGTCCATTCCTGTACAGGAGTACCAAATGGATCAGATGAAAGTCTTTTCATTAATATTGATTTATCTGAAGTAACCAAAAATGCATGGTGTGATCATGTTCCTGGTATTCTCTTGACACTGCTGTATCATTCCTCCATCAATGCTTCATGAAAAACTATCTCATATGAGAGAACAAAGAAGAAAGTGATGCCCTTTATGTTTTCATGTGCCCATCTGAATAAATCTTGCAGTATAAGTATATAGCTACATGTCGATGCTGCTTGTAGACTTACATTAGTAGTTAGGCATTTTGTTGTTCGTCCAATTTGATCACATGGACTTTCACAATGTGAAGTAGCAAAAAAATGCCATTCAGCCTTAATAACAAAATCTTGTTCATGCAAACACAAATTTATCATATTCTTGTAGTTCTTGTACTGGGATGCTGCCCCATCACTGAAGTAAATTTTATGACATGCACACCTTCATTCTGGATACCATTTCTACTTAGGACACTAATACTTGACAGGCTTTCATGTCATGAATATAACTACATTTGTGCCAAATATGATTAAAATCTGAGATGGTCATGTGTGAGGCATTTGTTCATTTGGTATGGAATGACCCATATTACTTATTTAACAAAAATTTTGAGCCAACTTTAAAATTAAAGTGAAGTACAATATTTCTGGTAGTACATATTTCTGGAAAGTTACAGTTAATTTAGTAGTCTATTCATGGAACAGAGAGTGAGAAAAAGAAGGAAGTTGAGAAACTCTTAGATATCATAGTGGTAAAAAATTCTGCCCAAGTGGGCAGTCTATCACACAATTTTTGAAGTCTGTGTGTTCATCATTACACAAATACCACACTGGCTCAATTAAATCAATATGGGGATGTAAATTTTTTTATTTTTTGTTCGAGTTTTAAATAACACGGTATACTCAAATAGCTTCACAAATTAGTTAATTGCCCATAAACAGTATATATTTTGCAAAATTCCACATTGCTGATCATCTGAATTTAATATTGTGATAGATAAATAATATAGTTTATACTCCAACCTGAGACTTTTAAAACAAAAAATAGTTTTAACTGTGAAATTATTTTATTTAGAATACCAAACTATATATTTTATTTTCCTAATCTGAAAACATATGTACAATGCTCCAGGTAGCTGGATTTGGAATTCTTAAAATACATGAAACAATATTTTTCTTTAGAACTTACAAGCAAGACTTCAATGCTTAGCACCTGATGATGATCCAAAGCTTTAATACCTGGATCATAAATCAGGAATAAATATAAACCTTGGTATTGTATATGTCATGTTTCTATTTCTTCTTAGTTACGGAATACCACTAAGCTAAGAGCAGCACCATTAAGTTAAAATTGTTCTCATTTATTTTTCTTTGGTCCACTTTCCTAGTAGGTCATAATTAATCATCTATGTAGCAATTTTAACATGCCAAGTTCAAATAGCCCCTCGTTTACCAGATAAGTGTAATTCTAAAGTTAAAATGAAACGCATTTCCAAGTTTCCTTTTAGAAAATATCTGCAACCGGTCAAATTTATATATTATATCATTGGACTAATATTAGGGGCCAGTTAGAACTGTAATAAAATTGCAAATTTTGATTTATTATTTGCAATATTACATATACATACTTGGATGGCCTCTCCAAGAAGAGAAGCTTGATGCATGAGCTTCTTGGGTATACAGCCAACATTTACGCAAGTTCCTCCAACTCCCCAAGTTGTTCCTATAGGTGTAGGGGCCACATAATCCAAAACGACGACTTTTGCACCAAGAAGTGCCGACTCTTTTGCGCAAGACAATCCACCCGAGCCTCCTCCGATGACACATAAGTCATACTCATATTGACTTCTCTCTAAAAGTTCAATAAATGCTTAGTAATGCTATAAATAATACTTTAGCTAATTAGACTTTTAAGAGAAGATCGTATTATATTGCCCATAAAAAACTTATTCCTAACGCGTCATTTCAAGTGAATGAATTTCACTAATATCTATATAAAAATTAATATTATTCCTTTCAAAGGAACAGGATTGAATTGTAATAGATGGCATCATCCACTATTGATAAATATTTTGCTGTACAAAATATTTTTTTTAGATTTTTTTAAGGTATTCTCTAGTCAATATAATCGAAAAATATATCAAAAATGCATGACAACGAAACATTCAGCTACTGGTTCTAGAGAAAAGCATAGTATCTAAAGTTAATATTTACCAGACATAATATTTTGAAATCCAATTCGCTCAAAAGAAACTACTTCTAATCAAATGATGCGCGAAGCAGTTAAAATTGAAATGACTTAATTTTATAAATGCAATTACCAAGTCCAAAATTTCTTGAAGAAATGAAATTCCACGACAACCTAACTCCTGAATATGACGAACGACTCGCTATTTTAGGTAAAAAATATACTGCGTTCACTAGACTAGTAGACCCAATCACATTCATTCTCAGCTCTACCTATGAAGTTAATCAAGTACCATAAGCCAAATGTTGCCACGTGATAGGATGAACGATGACAAGTAGTTCTTGTAAATGACAAAATATTTATTCAAATTATGCCGTCATAGTTAATGACACAGGTTAAAACAGATGTATCCGTGCTAATTATAAAAGTTAAACACTTCCTACTCAGTCGATATATGTAGGTCATGTTATGTAACGATATACTTTCTATTTTTTTACTGGTTGAATTCGACATTCATTCCAGCTCCAGTATTAGCTAGTCATTCAAATAAAGATGAAGTCAATTCTTATTACTGGTTGTAATCGAGGCATTGGTCTAGAACTTGTTAAACAATTAGTCTCCCATAAAAGTTCCCCGGCCTTCATATTTTCGACTGTGAGGCAACCTGAAAAAGCAAAGGTTAAGAATTTAACCTTTCTTACGTGATTCCATTTAAATTCATATACTTTTACAATTGTACATTTGGTGTATTATCGTTTTGCTCTTGTCGTGGAAGTACATATTTATTTTGGTTATAGGAACTGCAAGAAGTAGCACAAAAAAACAAAAACGTTCACATTTTAAAAGTTGGTAAGGAAATACCATCCCGTAAAAATGTTTAATATTTCTTTTTTATGCAATACAATAAACTATTTTACAGATCTTAAAGACCTGAAAAGTTACAATGACTTATCAAAAGAAGTTGGTAATATCCTGAGTGGAGAAGGCTTAAATGTTTTAATTAATAACGCCGGGATATCTTCGAAATTTACCCGGTTACAGTTGGTGAAAGCAGAGCAACTGGAGGAACATTTTCTGGTGAACACAATTGCCCCACTCATTCTAACAAAGGTATATATCATAGAGGATGTTTTTAATGTCGTACCTAACAATTTTTCTTATTGACTTGATGTATTTATGTATTAACCATGTCTTTGGTTAAAATAAATTATTATCATCTACTTAAAAATACACATATTGCAGACCTTCATGCCTCTTATAAAAAAAGCAGCTGCAGCTAACTCCTCACTGCCCCCTGGTGTATCTAGAGGAGTAATTGTTAATATGAGCTCAATATTGGGATCAATAGCATCCAACACTACAGGAGGTTTATATCCTTACCGTACAAGCAAAGTATGTACTATTCTTGAAAAAGTTATTATCATAACATTCATATACTATATTAACCATTATTGTGCATATTTACAGTCAGCCCTAAATGCCGCCACTCGCACTCTTAGCATTGAAAGCAAGGATGAAGGTATCATAGCCATCTCTCTTCATCCTGGCTGGGTAAAAACTGATATGGGTGGATCCACTGCACCCCTTGCTGTAGACCAAAGTGTGTCGATGATACTCAAGACTCTGTTTTCTCTTGAAGCTAAACACAACGGTCAATTTATTCAGTATGATGGTAAAGAAATTCCTTGGTGAAAAATGTCTGCAGTATAAAAATATACAAAGTAAAAATATTGGCATTTTGTTAGTTTTGTGCTCAAGTTGTTACATAACTATTCTATATTATTATAAACAAGGTCATGGTGACATATTTAAGTAAAAATCCTAACTATATTCTTCTGTAAAAAATAAAAACCCAAATGCACTTGAATCTTTAAAACTCTATGGCATTTTAAAAAACAATATTTTCCAAACTTCCTATATTCCATAAACTGTACAATACTAATGGAGAATTTCTTCCAAACATAACCATTAACCCTGTGTAGGTTGCGCTGTCTGTGAGACACACTAGAAAGTTTCTAGTATGTCTCACAGAAACCAAGGCCTATGCAGGGTTAACTGTGATGTGGGTACAATTTTTGATTTAATGCTAACTTTTGTACATCAGAATAAACCATTTACTAAAAAGGCCTTAAGACAATTGGATTTCTTATTAAGTAACTCTAAGGAGCTGACAAACATAAATTAATTACAGTGGATCCCCACATAATGACCGGCTCGCATAGCATGATTTCACATAACAGACAGCCTCCTATGTGTTTGCATAATGACCGCAACCTTGCACAGAGAGACTTACGACGGGCATGTGTCTGCCAATTTTGGCCAATCGGAGCGCTCAAAAGTGGTCTGAGTGGCCCTCAAGTCAATCAGCGATGCTCATTTATGAGTCTTAGAACATTGCTTTCATTGTTTGTTGCATTTTGATGGTGTTCAGAGCTCTGTGCCAGACAGACCATCACCACACTACAATACTTGGGAGTTAAAGATATTATATTGTTACTTCATAATTGCTTGGAATATGCATCTAGTTTCATCCCTATATGTTTACTCATTAACAGCAAACAACAAATTATCTTGTTAGTAGCCTGGACCATCACATGGGGCGAGTTTGAGAGGTAACTGCCTAAAGCAGCACTTTTCTAGGGGTGCCACATAGCAGCATTGCCTTCAATCTGCACACTTGTGCCATGAATTGGGGCGGCATTTTGTTTTTAAACCTCGGACGGCCGATTTCCCTGCAATGGCTCCAATGGTAGTCTTTAAACTTCATTTTATAGCTTCACAAATTCACTGATATATTGCCACAATTAAAAAAAATTTCAAACGATTTAGTTACACTACAAAATTTTAAATAATAAAATGGATTGCTCAGAACTGTTTTAAGTGCCTTTCCACCATATATGATCATTTCCACTATTTAAACTCATGTATGTCAGAACCAATAAGAGTACATATGCATCTATTAAGAGATTACATAAGATTGCCTACCAATGCTCAAAATATGATGCAAACAATTTCAACGGCCAAATAAGAGGTATTGAATCACTCATTTTTGTCCTGTAAATTAGTTATTGTTTTCTTATGGAATGTTTAACTTATTCCTGTAATACTCTATGTATTTGATATTCTCTTTGATATGCTCTTAATAAAATATTTATTTAAATTTAAAGTCGAATGGTCTTATGCCAGTAAATAAATTAATGAATGTTATCAGACACATTGATACTCAATTTTCTAAACACTAACAAAGGATGTCACAGATTAGATTTTTCAAAAGCTTCTGTCATTCATTTCTTTAATTTTGGACTTTAAAATGTAATTTTTTCATTGTAATACTAAAGCAAGTATTTAAATGCTGTGTATCATTTGTCGCTATAAGAATGATCTTTTTCATTGCACTGTCCCATAAGAAAAGTTTTTTTCACAGGAAAAGTTAAGTAAAACACAAGTTCTTCAAAGCACCTGAAAATTTTGCTTCAGTACTACAGTACTAAAATAAAAATGGTGCAACTATAATTTAGTTTTATTCCTGCAAAAGAGGTTTAAATTTATTCCAAATTAAACCCTATTGCAGCGGTCTTCCTGCTAAGTCAGTACTCACGTTGTACCATTAATTGCTCCAACATTCACATATGCCTCCCAACAATGATCAAGAGAGGCATATCAGAACTGTCAACTATTGGCTGACTTCAATTGCCAGTAATCTAATAACTTAGTTATATTTCATTTGGGTCAATCTAGATTAGTAAAAATACAATGTTAACACATTTCGCAAAAAATTTATTATCTCATAATAAATTTCAGACACCCAGAGCTTCCCTGAAAAATAAATTAAATTTCTTCCTATTTACTGCCAGAGCCGCAATTAAATGTCCAGAATTTTGCTAAATTGCACAAATTTCATATTAATACAGCTTAATTGAGAACTATAAACTTTAAATAAACCATTCTAAAGCATTAACAAAATCCGTCGATGTTACAGGATGAAATTTTTTTCTTCCGAGGAATAAGTACACAATCCCTAAACAAAACCAGCAACATTATAGCTGGGATGACAACTGAATACAAGGTTAAAACCCAGAATTAATATAAGACAAGGGAAATCCCTCTATGAGGGTACTTCCTTTCACCAAACCCACAATTTTACCCAGTTTTTAGAATTTCTTGAGCCATGCACATTGAGATGATGTAAGCCGATAATGGGATGAGTTTATTACAATCATAAGCCAGGGTCTATAGCAAAAATTTGAGGCAAATGTGTTTACAGATAAATAAATCTCTTTAAAGATAAGCTGTTTAGAATAGATGAGTAATTGCAGTCAGTGACTGCATACTACGGTCCCTTAAAGTTTAAGTGTGCCAGCTTATGGAGGAGAAATGCATCAGTTGTCACATTCCTTTTCCATATAAAGAAAGCCAGGGCAAAAGAAACAGAGAACGTTTGTTACTTGTGCAGTAATTTAGAAATGCAATATCGGTTTGACTATTTTTTATAAAACCTGCTTTCTATTACATTCACACACGAGCTTAAAGCATTATCATCAAATTTGTATTTGCAAAGACTTTAATAACATAATAATGTATGCGAGGTAACTGACAATAAAATAATGCTATATAGACAAAAACATCAAAACTAAATTATATAAACAAGAAATAACTCTAAAGGTAGAATAGAATTGTTTAGCTCATGACAAAGAAATCAGAAGAATTATTACACTCTTAGGTGTTTTTCAAAACCACACTAAAATATTTTAATTTCATAAATTTCCCATCAATGCCAGATTCAAATTAAAAATTTTTTCTTCAAAAGCTAGTCATATCATAGATATCTTATGAGTTTTGAAACATTTATAAGAGATTAAGATTGTTTTTAATGCAAGATGATACAATATTAGAATTAATGTCTTCAAATCTGAGATTATAAATGAACTTTTGAAGGAAAAAATTCATAATTATTAGCATGAAAATCAAGACAAAATGACCAAATTGAAAAACCAATATATTATGAGTCATGCCAAGGTACTGTCTTGCTTCGTTATCTAGTACTTAATCCAAAGTTCGCACTTAAGTCAGAACTATTCAAAACCTGCCCTCCAAATTTCTCGTTCAATTAATATCTCAATATTCATCACATAAGAGAAATTCCTTTCACTGAAGTGTCACAAGTAATGTGTTTGCGGATGAGATTGGATATTTTTCTTGTACAAATGTATTATCAACTCATCTATGTAAGGCTGTGGATCTTAAACCCTGGGTTAAGGCCCAAAGTTGGGCTTCCAATTCATTCTAAATAGATCATCTATGATATTTCTTTGCTGCATTAACCAAAATATACCATTCCTCTTGACACCCTGTTAAATTCAAATGGATTGTAAACTTTAAAAATTCATTTGCATATTTCCTATTTATTTCTTCATTTATCGCAGTGAACCTTTTGAGGACAAGACAATACAACCAGAATTTGGATGGCAGCCAAAAAGAGGTTATGGACTGCTGATGTAAGGAATTAATTTGTATTAAGATAAAAGAAATATCATTAAGAATACTTTTTCATCATGTGATAAATTTTGGGTAATGGTAATTGAGTATTATTTTGCACAAATTATTGTAAAACCAAGTCAAAGTTGAATAAAACAGGATTATTAAAATGCCCAAGAAAGTACAAAATGCCAAGGGTATGAAATCATTTTAGGGAATTTTAACAAACAGCAAAAACACAGTATATATAGTCTCGTACAATCTTGGTAAAGGATTTGTATATGTTATATTTAAAAGACGCATTACTCCAATCCAACTTAATACTTCAACCATATATTTCAGTTAAAAAACGTTGATGGTTAAAACAAATTCAATTATGTCAAATTTACAGTGAAATATGATTCCGAATTGAGAGTCAGAAACTGTTTTTACTAGCATGAAAATCATGAATAATTACATTCAATCTTTTTAAAAAATGTCAAGTGTAAGGTACAAGTAAAATATATAGCTATTTGAACCGTTAAAAGATTTTCATTATATTACATCACAAAAGTTGTTCTACCTATATGATGAATGGCTGAAGTTGAAACTGTAGTATCAGATGTTTTTAAATACCTCATAATATTATAACTAAGTGAAAAATATTTTTGAATAAATATTATATGACGCCACATTATGAACTTTGTACACACCACAAAATAAACTCCATTTTCACCTTGCATTTCCAGGTTAGTGAAACTATCATTCCACTATAAACTTCTCTTTTCATCACACAGGATGATTGCATCACAATCAAATAATTTGTCTGGAAACATAAGATTCACTGGTCACACTCGCTCTTTTACATGAGTTAAGACTTGCAGAAACCATCTGCACCATTATATGAATAAGGACTACTTATAAAGCAGCCCTATTCAATTTTAGTTCCAACGACCCCCACAAGAGGTTGTGCTTCAATACTTTATCAAACTTATCATCTTGTCATAAAAAACATTCAATCGGATGTTTTTAGGCGCTTTGCAGCAGGCTCACTTCCTTGTGAGTTGGAATCCTCAGAGAAGGCTAGCTGGGCTGAGAAATCTGTTGGCCCTTGAGAATCACTCACCATTGAAAAGCCTATAATTAAAAAGTATGTTATTTTAGATTTTTAATACTCTTTTTCCAATTATTTTGACCAATGATTTATCAAACACCTGAAACTACATTTCCTTAAAAAAAAAACAAAATTTAAATCAATACCAACAAAATGCATGAAAGTGCAGCATGGAAAATAAAAACAGAAAATTAGCATTACTTTCAATTTTGTTCTTTTTAATGCCTCCTTTGTATTTAAGGATGAGGAATTACTACATTTACCTGATGCCCCAAAAGCAATACTGGGAGATTTTGATGCTTTATTTACAGCAAGTACATCCATGCATTCATTAAAGGCTGGTTCACACTGGAGGGATGGTCGCGTTGAGGGTTTTATTATGGCGAGGACTATTTTTGCAGAGACCATTCACACTTGTAGGTTAGGCCTTGGTCGCATTCCGGCCCCCACTTACACCGTGCCGTAGTTTATGGATGCCTCTAACTAGCAGAAATATTGACGCTCACTTCGGATGTCACCGAGGATTGCCGATAGTAATCAAAAAGGCTAGGACTAGAAGGGGCTTGGGACAAAAGTTGCCTCCTCGAGCGACCCAAGGGGTTCTTACTGACGGCTGACTGCATCCTCCCCTACAAGTGTGAATGCACTTGGGAATTCTCCATAGAAACCCCATTGAAAATAGGATTTTTATATTTGGTCTAAAATGTGCCAACCCCGAATGAGCTGTGACCGTCCCTCCAGTGTGAACCAGGCTTAATGTGAAAAAACAAAATATTAAAGCAGCTTTTATTTTAGCAGTATTATCAAAATTCTGAAAATGAACAGACTTTTCATTAATCCAAATATGAACACATTCCTAAATGATAAATAGCTTATTCTGCTCCTAAAATATGTGCCAAAATCTCAAAACGATTAAATAAATATCTAGAAAACTGGCAAATAGTGTTACAGAAAAGTTACCCAACAAAAGCAAATATATGTAATTAAAATATTTCAGAAAAATCATTCCTTCCCAGTCTCAGAAAAAATTAATCAATCATGTTGATGTTCTGAATCTATTGGTCAAGTTATTGTCAATGTGAATGTATGTAGTGTGTAGTTATATTTATATATAATTGTATTTGCAAATTGTTTCTTTTATACTGTATGTATAAGTTTATGGATGTATCATCTCTGACATGTACTGTCTGTACTAGACCTCCTGGGCCATTTTTATACTAATTGTAATATATTTTTACACTTTGACTTGTCCTATATCATATTGTATGATCCTTGGATTAATAAAAATATATTATTATTATATTATTCTCTCACTTAGCAAACCCTTGACACTTCGACTAGCCTAGAATCAGATATTCTTTCATAGTCATTACTACTTCGGAAATAATCTTCTAAAGAAGAGATTTCTCACAACAACATATTTATATAATCAAAAAATGTTTAAGCTTTAAATAGTTTAAAAGACGATAATATGACAGTAAAAACACAAGCAACACAGGAAGTATGGTTTAAAAATAATCTTTTAGAAAAACATCTGCTGCAATCCATTAGATGCAGAAACTACAAGAAGGTTTTACAAACGGATAAAAAGGGTTTAAAGTCAACACAAGAAAAACTGAATCATCTCTCTCATTCGATCACATACCTAAAGGACCTTTGGAGAAATGCAAATGAAAGATATCAACAGGAGAAACTGTTAGAAATTGGTAGTTAAAATAAAAGGCGTGCAATTAGAATGTTTCCAATAGAACAATTATTTAAGTTATATACTCGTGTTATGACAATACTATAACTCTTTAATTAAAATGTTCCAAATTATCCAAAGATTACCAAAGCAAGTTAAATGATATTATTTATATTTCTACCGTACATTATTGGTCTCATGTTAAATACTATAAGTTAAACGATCAACTTCGTGGGCACTACATATTATCAGACGGACATCCAAGTAACGAAGGACGCTGAGCTCTTAAACTTCATGCTATATTTTTGTTTATTTTTAATAATGGCAAAATAAATATTTAAAAGTTTCATGATTGATCGCTATAAATACAGGTAATTAATAAACTCACATGTATTAGAATCTTCAGCAAGTCCAAAATTTGAATTGGATGAATCCAACGTTGACTTTCTAGCAGGAGTATTCTCCTTATTAGAAACGTCCTTTCCCTTCTTTTTCTGTTCACTACTTGAAACGGGCACCCACTTATAGATTTTCATTGTAGTTTCACCAATAGTGACCCATTTCTTCTCCCTGGAAAGTAGTTTTCGATCCCGAAATATTTAACAAATTATTTTTTTCAAGAATACAACTAATTTCATAGGTTATAGCTAATCTTGGAAATATCGAGCCATCAAAAGAAAATATTTTGATACTCTATCATTAATGCAACAAGTAAATGAACAACTGACTGAATAAACCACTCAACATCTAAGCTGACTATACGCAATGGTGCCCTTTTAAAGACTTGAAGATGTAACTCACCAATGCCTCACTTTATCGACTACCTGCATCACCCGTTTAATGTCATCTTTCGCTCTACTCCTCGTCTCAGCGCGAACTGATCTCGACATCATATCAAATAAAAATTGTTCACACCACAGCTACGGTGGCTGTGGTGCAGTACCTTTCACAACTTTCCCAAAACAATTATTGATGAAAGCATCCCCAAATTTTTAACCAAGGCGCTAGCGTACTCTGTCGAAGATAATGTAAACTACTTACTTATGATTAGAATTCAAGATTCAAGTACGTAGTTCGTACGTGTACAAGAAGTTTTCAGTTTAAACTTGAGATATATATTCTATATTATTTAGTGTAACGTAATACTACGTTTATATAATTTATAAGTATACTTAAATATCTATGATGTCGTCAATAAATTGTTTCATACATTAATGTGTTTCTCAGTTGTCTTCGAAGTACTGAAAATGAAGTTGTGAAGTAATCAGAAACAGGAAGACAACATTTTAGATGAATTTTTACTATGTATCATTCTCGCATTTAATTAATAAATAGTTCAGAAACTTGTTAGTTTTAAATAATCTTCATGTAATTCCCTTTAATAAAAACTGGATTTCTAATGCTTCATGGCAGTTAATATTCTGAAAATAAAGTTAACCATTTGATCTATCGTTTAAACTACCTATTGTTAGTATTTGAAAACATTTAATCTGCGATAATGTTCGTTGAAGTCCCGTCTTAAGCTAATTGTTGCGCTGTTGGATTAGCGAATTTTCATGTTTTAAAGCTTTTCAAAATGTCATATCTAGAATCGCTGGGGAAAAGCCTCGAAAGTGTGGATGAGTCAAATATAACAGAAAAAATTGTGAAACGCGAAAGCTTGGAAAACCAAATTCCTATTTTATGGCCACTGGTAGGGCGTATTATAGCGTGGTATTTATTGTTTCGATCTATTGCTTATAATTTAAAATGTGTTTATTACATGCAGAACCCGATTGGTGCGTTTGGGCGAACAAAAATCACTTCAATTTTGAATCTGTCAACTAATACCAGGTCCTTGATTGCGTATTCATGCTCCCACGTCATAATTATTTTTGACTACACAACAAGAAAGAAAATGTTTTGGCCTGGACATGTTAGATGATATGATACTTGTGATAATTTTTAATCCAATAAAATCTATTCTTTCTCACATTTTTATGCAATTTGACATTTCAGAGGAATTTAATTACTTCTTTATCATCTGATAAATTTGGGAAATGGCTGGTATCTTGTGATAGTGGTGACAAAAATTTAATTATAGTGTGGAATTTAGAAAATTTGTGAGTTTCTTACGTTATTTCATTAGGTTATTGTAACAGTTCTACATGAATAATCCCAGTAACTTTTTCACAGCATTCCATTTTGTACATTTCAACCACCTCCTACAACTTATGAGACAAAAGTAAGCCCATGTGCAAAATATATTGTTTCAGTCTCATCTGGGGAAGATATTACTACGTGTAATCTTTGGGTAATTTCCAGTGAAAGAAAAGAAGCTGTTGGTAAGATGAGAAAAAATATATTGCAAAAAGTTCATTTGTCACTGTAAGTAAATTTAAATATTAAAAAATAATGAAATAGGCTTTGAACCAACTGATAATTTAGGGAACTCCTGAGAAATAGTTAAGATTTCCTCAACTGTTTCATGCCTGCAAGAGTTACCTAGAAACTCATGAAGGGTTCATGGTATCATAAAATAGAGAAGTTATCAGTATACTGTATATACTCGTGTATAACATGCACCCATACTTTTTGCCAAAAAAATCCAGACTTGTTTGTACCCCTGTGTATAACGTGCACCCTAGATTTTGAGGGGTATAAGAACAAAATTTTAGAATTATGTTGTCATGTTAAGTATTAACTAGAGCAGGGGTATTTACTCACAGCCCATGGGTGACATGAAGCCCAAGTCTTGCATTTATGTGGCTCCCGAAGTAAGTTAATTTATCCTAAATGGCATAAACTGAAATAGATTTCTTAGAAAGTATTTCACAAATGTTGGTAAATAATTTGAGAGATTGAAGAAGTTGATTAAATCAGTGCTTTTAAAATACACAGTGTATTTCTCATTCCCATTTATAAAAATCCTGCACATTTGGGGCACAAGAATGTTCTTCCTTTTGCAAGAATGTTTTTTGTGCATCTGAAAGACTTAAAACTCAATGCCGAATGTAATATTTTTATAAAGAATGGCATTAATGCTGCACCTTAGGATTGGGGTAATTTTACTCCTTGTGAAAGGAGAGACTGAATGTACAAAGAATAGGAAAGGTGTGAGGACTGGGAAAGTAGAAAATGCAGCCCATGGATTAGGTATGATGCCTTCATGCGGCCCACACACAGATGTGAGTTTGAGACCCCTGAACTAGCGTATTATAAAAAAAATAAATACAGACCCGTTCCCACAAGATCGCAGATAATTTTCACAAAAGCATAGAGTATCCAAGTGTCAGATGGAAATAAGAATTGAAGATGCCCAAATTAGAATCAGTAACTTGATTCATTAGCTTCTATCATTACACGAAGGTTCTTGCAGATAAATCAATAAACAAGTGCTCAGATAATAATGTGTTGAAGTATTTATCCTCCCCAAACTAAATTTCTGGCTGTACCACTGGTCACAAAGCATGACATGGAATGTCAATTAGTGCATACACAACAAAGAAAAATTAAATGTGCATATAAAAAATATTGCTAGAGGGAACTTGAAATTTACAATTACAAATAAGTTTTAGAAATTTCAAGTATAAATGCAAACAATGTATAAAAACTTGAACAGATTACTCTAAAAGTTGTTCATGAGAAATTTGTTAACTCTGTGATAGCATTTGCTTAAAAGAAATTTTCTCACTTTATTCTTAAATAACAAAGGAAAAGAGAGCGATTTTATATCTTTGGGTAATTTGTTGAAAATAATGGAGGCAGAATGATGAGAACCTTTTAGGCAGAGAGTGTAAAGATATTGATTGCAATGAATATCGTATTTAGCATTTGTATGGTAGTAGAGGGAATCAGACTTGCTAAGGGATTTACTATGATAATTTTTCATAAAAGAATCACAACTAAGGATATATAATGAAAGTATGGATAGTGCGTTAAGGGGGGAGAGAAGGAATTTAGCAGGTCTACGAGGAAGATATTTGTATATTTGACAATGATGAGATTTACTAGTTGTGAAGAAAAATCAATGCTTAACTAATAGTTGCCCATCGATAAATTGACTGGTTGGTTAGATTATATATTGTCTTGGTAGTTAGCCTTATGTCACATTACCATGAAGCTCAGCGACTGAAAGGTTTATTTCCTTCTACTAATGTCTGCTAGGAGCACCACCTTAACATCACCCGTTATTTCCTGCATTGACTAATGTCTGCTAGTAGCGCCACCTTAACATCAACCACTACAACTATGTCAAGCAGAGCTTAGCCTGTCATGAAAAACCTCAATATCTCACCAACAGTACGACCGATTTCAATTTTATAATTTTTCTACAAATCTGTAGGTTGAGACGTTTAATTAGATGTATCACATGTTAAGGTGGTTTTCACCTTAGCTTTAAAAATCTCATTTTTTAGGCTATTAATATATAGATAAGCAAGTCATACTAACCCATTTCTGCTTTAATTATTTTTTAATAGGTCATTTATGAAAAAATGTTTATATTTCCCATATAAATATGACACAAAAATCACCAAATTTTTAAGCATCCATTTTTCTAAAATACTGAATGTGCATATGTGTCATGTTAAGATATAATGCTAACAAAAATATGCATGGCATCAAAATCTTCAATTTAAAAGTGTTCCTCTCACTAATGAAAATTATATGTTCCATAGAATATTCCTCAGACTGTTGTTCATTACTGCCAAAATAATTTATTATTGACTCATCAAAGCCTATGCCCTGTTTAGAGCAGAATTGAAAATAAACTTTTGCTTGTTCACAATCAGTTTCCACATTTATAGTTTATGTATGGTGTGTTATTATTGGTCCATGGTAATAATTTCATTAATTTTCCAAATCTTCTCTAGTTTCTTGAAACATGAGATAGCTAGCTTCTCATTGTATTTTTATACATTTCTACTAAAAAGTTGATTAGTACTGCATATCAATTAGGAATTTCATCTCTTCCATAATTATTAAGATTTTACCTATCTTTGTCAGCCTTCACAGATTGCTGGTTCGAGTATCTACCAATGGATACGAAGGTCGTTGGTATGAATTTAGACTAATTTATTTTAAGATGTTTATATTGTTTCTTTTAGAACATGTTACACCTCTGATTGTGTGTTATAACAGTAGGTATATATATTCGAGTTGTAGCTTGAAGATTTGGCACCTATGGTAGAGTTAAAGTAAATGCCTTTTAAAAAATATATTTAGAATACAATTATTTATCTATTAAAACAACAAAAAATTTCATTATAATTAAAATATTTGTGATATTTTAGCATCAACTTAATATTATTTTTAATTAAAAGACATTTTTATTATCATTAGCTGGAGGTATGGGGCACCTTTAGCAAGAGGTAGAATTTTCACTACACCCTAGTTATGCCGCTAAATCAATTATACCAGAGATGGGGAAATTATAGCCTGCAGGCCACATCAGGCTCATGCAAGCGTTTTATACAGCCTGCGATGCCATCATGAAAGCGAACCATGGAATATAACACAGATAATTTCATCTTCATTGGTTAAAATTAGGACAGGAAAACCTTTTCTTGAGAAGTTTTCATGCTAAAATATTATTATAGATTTTCATTGATAGAATTCTTTACATTCTTTCAAGAAACTTCCGATGTGGACTCGAACCCAGCCCACTGAAGCATTTGCATCTGTTAATGCAGCCCACCTAAGCAACCGCAAGCGTTAATGTGGTCTCGTCAAAAGTTTTCCCACCTCTGTATTATACTGTAACATAATATTGCCAAGTTATTCTAATTTAGGAAAATGTTTTATTTCAATGTTAATTTTACAGGAAGTTTTAACTTTGACATAAAACTTGGCATTGTCAAAAGTATAACATTTAGTTTGGACTCATCAAACCATTTTATGTTGACCACTGACAAAAGTGTACTTTTTTCTACCTGGGTAAGTACATTCACATCTTTCTTGTTATCCCACAAGTAATCCATTCCAAATATCAGCACTTTATGCCATTTTAAAATCTTCGTATGTATAATAATATAATATCTCAGAATTAAGGCATTAAAAGAGAATATAAAGTGAAGTTCTATAATGAAGTGAATACAAATTTTTGGGTAAAAATGAGTTGTAGAGAAGAGCTAAAATTACAATTGGGGTCTAGGGTAGTTCAGATTATAAAATTCAGATAATTAGACAATTACAATTTTGAATATTACCACTACATTAGCCATTATATGCATGCATGTGAAATACAAGATAAAGGAAATAACTTTTTTGGGATATTCCTTATTCTATGGAGAAACCAACAATCCATGAAGATAGTGAGCTTCCTACCCTGAGCATACACTGACGGGTTAAAAATATTTAACATGTTACTTTCAGAAGATTTTTTGTTTACATAATTTCATATAGCATTCTATTTTATTGGTCAAATGTTTTCTGAATTTAATCTGTATGGCTCGAGTTTTGAATAATCTGAACTCCAATATTTGCCTCAAGTCACAGATATTAATTTTATGCCACTGTAATAAATAGCAGTAGCTCACAATTCTACATCAAAATATAGCCACTGTTCTCTTCAGTGTTAATTCACACGCAGAAATACATTTTTTATAGCACAATGACAACTTACTACCCAGAGATCTAGATGTCTTTATTCCATCTCCACTTCATGAGGACATTCATGGAAAATTGATGGAATCAGTCTTCTTACAGTGCAGCTCCCTATGCTTGACTTCTTCAGTTGATGGTAGGATGTAAACCCCAAAAATTGAAATATTTTCTTCTATTTTGAGATATATTCCTTTTTTTTAGGTCACATCTTGATGTGGAATGATGAAGGAAATATTCTGTCAAAAAGACCACTGACTAATAAGAAGACTTTACAAAAGTGGTACCTTTTACAAAAAAATGGAATTTCTGTTTTACAACATATAAATGAGTGGGTAACATTTTGTATTCCTATAGCGGCAGTGGCATATCCTGGATGCAGTGCCCGGGTGCAAGTATAACATCAGGGTCCCTCCTCCAACCTTACACATTCCCAGAACAAAATATAATATATGAGCTGGTCAGAGTGGTGTAAGTCAAACTGATAAGCAAAATGAAAGAAGCTATGAACAAAATCCAATTTGTATTTATATGAAATAAAAATTCATCCTTTTCTCAGTACATTTTTGTGGATTACATTGCCTTGCGTAATAAACTAATTTTTTATTGAACAATGCAAAAACTTTCCATAGCACATAACTAACATAAGTTGATTTATACCAGTTTCGCTCTAACCAGCTCATATACATACAATAAGAATGACACAAATGCTGGTACAAGGTGCTCTTTGTGCTTGGGCACCACGTGATGCATGTGTAAAATATTAGCATGTGGACCCGCTTGAAGTTGTAGGCCTGTGTTCACTGCACACTCTGCACATATGAGGGATATGCCCCTGTATAGCAGTCCATTGAATGTGGAAAAGGTTTTTTTTTCCTGGTGTGACCAATGCAATTACTTAAGAATCATATCCTATTCAAAGAAAATAATTCAGGATCAGATAAATAAAGGTATGAATTACTGCATTCTGGTTATTTAGGCCAGTGTTTCTCAATCTTTTCAATAATAGAGCCCACCTAAGCTACAGGAAATTATCTGCGGCCCACCTAAACTACAAGAAAGTTTCCACAGCCCTCCTATATATCAATAGGTGAATATATAGGCAGGAGAAAATTCTATATTATTGATTCAGCGTAGTGGGTTATTTAAAAAATATAGAGCAATTTATTAAACTTTTCATTAGTTGTTATTTGATTTTTACAAAACGTTAAGTTTTTGCTATACTTTTGCAACAGCTTTTAAATATTTTTAACTGATCTTAAACGCTTTCTAATCTTCATGGCCCACCTCAACTCCTTTTGTGGCCAACCAGTTCAGAAACATTGGTTTAGGCCAGTGGTGCCCAAACTACAGCCTGCGGGCCAAATGCGGCCTGTGAAGCTATGGCGAAAAGGCAATTTGAAAAATTTAACACATAAATTCTTACATTTTTGAAAATTTTGATAATGAAACTTTAAATATTGTAATGTTAGCCATGAAAACCTTATTTAGACTTGATTTTCACTTATATGGAAACTCAGAATATGTAGAAAACTTCCGATTTAAACTCTAATCTGCCTGCCGAAGAATTGGCAACTTCCAATGCGGCCGGCCAAGGCATTCGCAACCACTGATGTTGCCCACAATTGGAAAAGTTTGGGCACCACTGGTTTAGGCAATACCTTAAATGAAAAATATGGACAGATGGACCTTGTAAGTGGAAAAAAGTTCATGAAATATTTAATTTCTGTAATATTCAATGTTTTAAGAGAATTGTCTTTGAATGAATATTGGATTCAAAAATGAAGTAGTATGTAATTGTTGCAATATTATTGTCTTTTTAAAAACACACCAGATCATTATTTTAAATATCTAACTGAAGATTGATCTCTATTTTGTGTTAATTCCTCTAATTTATAGAGCCACTTGCAATCTAAAATGAATTGCCATGAAATGATTAGTAAATTCATTATTTCAGGTTTGTGGTCACAGGAGATAATTTGGGTGTTGTCAGATTTTATGACTATAATCTTTGCCTTCTGTATTGGATTCAGGACACAAACATACCAAAAAATTTGATACAAATAGAATTTCATAAACAACCTAGAGAATATTATTTTTTAAGAGGAAGTTTGCAAAAGTTAACAGGTAGTTTCACTTAGAGTAATTTTTTAAATAGCTATAACCTGCATAATGGCTCTTTAAAGTCACAATTGCATTGCATGATGTCATACTTCCAATACTCGGGAAATAAAAATGAATTTATTTAGACAGTGTAAGCTGAACAAAATTTTCAAATAATTCACGATTTTACACAAGGTGGAAAATGTTTTCATACACATAATATATTATAAAATATAACAAATTACAAAAACTTGAATAATTATGCATAGTATTGGGAGCATGCAATAAGTTATACTGCTTGCCAAAAGTTTATCTTTCCTATTTCAGGGATTGCAGGGCTGGGTTTTCCCATAACTTTCAGTGTGCTCAAGTACCCTAGGTTCCAAGTTCACTGAAAAGAATTTCATTGGTTTCAAAGAGATTTACAAAGTCAAAGTGTTTTCTATCTTTGGCATTCTGACAAATATTTAACCAAATGTTATAAAAATCTTAATGCTTTGGAGCCTAGGAAAAACTGGATTTGCTATGACACCTAGATGTCTAATACTGATTTTTCTTCCACAGTTGTTTTATATTTATATGATTCTTTTTCCCTCATCCTTTTGAATAACAAAAATACAGTTTTCCTTAGCCATATTCTATTGCTTATCAAGATTATACTAATTTTTTGTGGTGAAACCTGTAAGAGAACGATATAGATTAGTTAGCTCTCTTACAAAACACTAATTATGACAGTATGAGGCACTGTCCAGGATGTAAATTTATCAAGGATATAATTACATTGGCAATTACAATTACATATGTTGCCCTGAAAGCCAATAACTTAATAATTTTAAAATATTTACTTTATGTCCTGATGTATATTAGATTTTTAGATGAGTCATATAACTGGAAAATATGAATATGATAATAATAAAAGCAGATTATCTTTAGATCAATACACTGATAAACCATTGCCAATGGATTGTACCAGAGAAGGAAATCTTTTTATCATCCAGGACTTCATTGTCGGTATGTTATTTAATATCATCTTATTATTACTTCAACTTCCTTAAAATTAACAAGTTTTAAAAAGATTACCACAAAAGGGCTTGTTAGTACTTTGAACATTTTTAGTGACTTCTTATCATTTTCATATGAAATGATGTAAAATGTTCCAGTGGATGGCCAAGGTTGTTGCTACCTAGTTGACTTCTTGAAAAATAATTGTCATATCATCTGTGAAGTGCCAAACTCTCCAATCACCTCAATTGATGTTCATCCTGGAAGGTCATTTCTCATATTATTCTACGAATCATATCTGATAAGTTTTTCCCCTTATGTAATTTCAAAAAATTACTTTAAATTTTAAAATTGCATGAATGAAAAAGGTCACTTACACTAGAATTGTGGAAATTTTGCACAGAGGTTCCCCTGAACCTCATAAAGATGCCATGAGCCAGATGTTCATATTCACACATGGGTAGTAGTTCAATTTGCTTTTTCACCTGCAGACTCCCTAATGGTATGTTCATCAATAAGCTACAACATGCTCCATCAATTCAGAAGATTGGTGCATAGAAAGCATGGCAAGCTGCGTTCTTTCCATATTGGACTGGTTTATTAGCAATCAGGCACCAGGAGCAGATTTAAAGGGTGTGACACCCCGAGCGATAATGATTTGCAAGTCCCACAACTCGTGATTTCTGAAAACATGTGGTTGAATTATATGGAGGGAAACAGACTATCAAATCCCTAATAATTTATTTGCATGTATATTATAATATAGTTGGTGGACTTCTGTGGTTGATGTCAATCATAGTTCAAAGTCTTCAAATAAGAAATGATTATTTTTCAATGACACCAGTCAGCTGAGACTGGTCTTAGCTCAATATTGTTTATGTTGATCTTCATCATCATTTAGAATATATGAATACTTATTTGCATTGGGACTTTTTACACTCAATGAACATTTCTTTCCCCTCTCACACTAAGCCCCTGACTCTGCTGATGCTCTCTCGTGGCTCTAGGTGCAAGGCCGCCAGAAGCTCAAGGCCCTAAGCCAGGGATGACAAGTGATTTTTATGTCGTGTGCCAAGATAGTAACATGAATCGTGAATTTTTTCGCATGTCAGTAGATCACTTTTTCTTTAAGAAACTTCATATTTTATACAGAAAATAAAGTTTACTCATGACAAGAAAAATTGCAAGTGTGCCACTTTGGGCACGCAAGCCATGCATTTGCCATCCCTGCCCTAGGCCAGGGATGACAAGTGATTTTTATGTCGTGTGCCAAGATAGTAACATGAATCGTGAATTTTTTCGCATGTCAGTAGATCACTTTTTCTTTAAGAAACTTCATATTTTATACAGAAAATAAAGTTTACTCATGACAAGAAAAATTGTAAGTGTGCCACTTTGGGCACGCAAGCCATGCATTTGCCATCCCTACCCTAGGCAGTCACCTAAATTTCCTGGCCCATTATCTGTCAGACACCTTCAGTTTATTTCTTTGAGCAGAATTTCTGCCAGTGGAATCTCTTGGTGGAATTACCACAAGTCTGGCTCCAGGTTTATAACTATCACTCCAAAATTAGCATCAAATTACTGTTATTATGATAAGCTGCTTTAGTTGATTTTGATTTAAATAAGGAAGTGTCAGGGCCGGCATGATGGGGCATGTAGGGTATGCTACAAATAGGGCCCCCCAAATTTTGCTTAAACTATAACTCATTGTCATCAATAACTGGCACAGTATATTTATACACATCGTCATAGATAAATAGGCTTCATTAAGGGGTCAGATATTAATATGAAAATCAATATCTGATGACTACAAACTAAATTCTCTGCTGTTAAGAGAGGTAGCAGTTATGTGACATCAATTTTTACATTTTCCAACGGCTGAGCTTTGTGTTGAAATTTCCTTGCCCTTAGCTTTGCTAAGCCTTTCATCAAAGAAGCGTCGATAGTATTCTGCTACTTCTTTGTGAATTCAGCATCTAGCTAGCAATTATTTATCAGGTTAGTGGTTTCATTTGTAAAATGAAATTTATAAGAACAATAGCATTCTTTTAGTTCCATATTTTGGTGTCAATTTATTATCTCTCTTTTCTGTTAATGACAGGTTTTACCAAAGAAATACTACTGCAAATAGACATGATTAAAATACCATCATTATTTTGATGGGCAATTACACTAGTTAATTAAACATTTTATCAGTCACGTAATGTTAAAAGTTGTAACAAGGAGCATAGGGCAAAAATTCACCACCTGAGGCATCTCCATCCATCTCACAGAAATAAACAACAAATCAACAAATTCATACAGAATAGAGAATGCCGATTCTAGATAAAGAGCCACCTGTCGCCACCATCTCACAAGGCCAGGTCATGTGACAGCCATGATTGGAACACCTTGTAGAAAAAGAAGGGGTGCCCTCAAAATCGTACTTGCATAGGGGCCCTCAAAATCATACTTGAATAGGGGATCCCAAAATCATACTTGCATAGGGGTCTCAGTAGATATCATGCCAGCCCTGGGAAGTGTATAGGTAATATAACTTTAAAGAGAGTTCATTAATTTTTCAGTTTAGGCAATGAATCGAGCTTCAAACCACAATACTTGTTCTCATGCAGTGATATGCATCAGCACATTTAAACATTTTCAGAAGTTTATCCTAAAATAAATTCAAATTTTAAGTAATAAAAATCTCAGTAGAATACATGTATTTAAAAATTTCTTTATCCTTTAGGCCTGTTATCACTTTGGGTACTCAATTGGGGGAACTGACTATGATAAATTATGATACCAATCAATTCATTCATTCAAAGTCTTTATCTGGCCCTACTGTTGAACATGGCGATGTTATCACATGTGTTAAATACTCGAGCAGAGGTAAATGAATATCAAACTTAAAGTTTACCTTTACTGATAAAAAATATAATTTCTTCAGTTTATTTAAAATAATTTAATATCACATTCAAACTAGTTTTTAATTAATCGACCAGGTTTTACACATTTTTATTTATTCTAGGTAACTATATAGCCGTTGGAATGGAAAATGGAGATGTGTTTTTTGTGGATTCCTGTCTGTATGAACCTGCACAAGAAAACCCATTCAGCCTCTCATCTACTAAAATCTTTAAAATTTGCTTTTCACCTGATGATAAATACATGGCATATGCTGTGAGTAATTGAACTAATCAATTTGTTTAGTTTTATTATTTTAACAAGTTTGGTCCCCTTAATGGACGTTTTCTTAAGGCTAAGCTGCTAACAGACATGCTCCAGGTTACTGAATTTGTAATTTTATATTTAGACATGCATTGTTATTAAAATTGGACAAAAGTATGTAGCGGTCATCCAATATAGATTTTGAGTTTTACATGTTTAAAGCTGTGTATATGTATTCCTACTAGGATGAAAGTAACTGTATTACGCTGTATGGATACATGGTTATTACACCTGAAAAAGGAGCAGAAAGAAATTGGATTTGCTGTGGCCGAATCTGTTCTCATTATAACATGATAAGTGATTTAAAATTTGATCCTAAACCTAGAGGCAGAAATCGCCTTTTTTCAATAGGTTTTGATCATTTATTGGTTGAATACAGCTTAGAACTAAGGTATAGAAAAGCTTAGATTATATGTAAATTATAAATAATATCTTACAATTATTTCATTCTCTTTTGTTGTTAAGAATGTGTAAAATCTATATATGATCATAGGATAAAAACTTTGTCAACTTTTACACAAACTATATTTCTTACGACCAATATTGCTAAAAATTATAAGCATCATCAGCTTTGTACAATGATCCAAATATTTTAGCTTAGTGTGGAAGTTTATTTTTTTAAATTTCTGATTAATAAACACTGAATTCCATAAATTTGTTCCTAACCTTACTGATAATATGAGGGAAAGTCAATAAATAAAGACACAAAGGTGAAGGACTGGTGCCGGCTTTCAGGGTCTGCTGCATATGGTGGACCATTGTCTCTGTTGCTTCGCACCCATTGTAGGTGTGCATCTTCAGGGATGAAGTGAGCTGTATTGTCTTTGCCCACATTTATATGGTGGTCTCATCCTTCATGTAACGGCCATTGCAGATTTTCCCCTCCCCTTCATTAATCATGTAGCATCTTCTGTCCTTCCTCTCCCCCTTCACCAGTTCGCTGATATTGTTTTCCCCTTCACTTTTCTTATTAGTCTTCCTCCCCCTTTTTCTCTCATAATTCGTTCAGTTCCCCCTTCACTTTCCTTATTGATTTCGATTGGCCCTTTCCTCTTTACTTCCTCTGCAGGATGCTCTCGAGCCTGTGGGCTGGGTACAGGCCGATCCTTTGGAATTCATTACAGGCCCAGGCCGGGCTTTAAAAATTGCTGGATATATCAGGTTTGTTACAAACATTTTCGAGCTTAGACAGGCTGAAATATTTTACAATTTGCATAAGTTTTTATTTAACCCATTCAGTATGGAGGACGAGTCACACTAGTCCTCTGTACTGAATGGGTTCAAGCAAAAAAAATGGCATTGGATTTTTTAAGTAACCTAACCCAGCGTTGGTGAAGAACGAGTGTTACTCGTCCTCCATACTGAATTGGTTAATATATTTTTTGCTTATAACACTATACATATTTGTGTATTTTGTATAATTTGTTTTGTTTGTGGTCTTCCTAGACATACAAATATGTGGATTTTAAAATATCCCTTTCAAATCATTGAACGGCCCACAGATGTTGGTAGAAAATTTAGAATACAATAATTACATTTTTTGAGCCAAAGGGCTTTAAACGGGCAACGGGCCGGACCTAGAATTTCTTTGACAACATACAGGCCGGGTCTGAATTTTTATGGGCCGGGCCTAGAAAATCAGGCCCGTGCAGAGCTCTAGGATGCTCTGCCCATTCCTCTATATCTCCAACCCCAATTTCTCTACAGCATTGCATGTTACTTCCCCTTCTTTGTCCAAATTTCACTGAAAAAGTCTTTTCCAAATACTGCTGATCCGGTATCCATTTTCCTGATTGAAATTGGATGGATGCATGCCAGCAATAGATGCAAAACGTTGGAGACAATGGTCCACCATATGCAGCAGATACCGAAAGCCGATGCCAGTTCTTCACCACATGCTGAGAAAACCTTCGTCTGAAGTTATACAAAGGTGAATTTCATATAAACACGTGCATGCACACAATGGAACCTTTCAAGAACAAACTTAAGGTAATTTTCCCTCACAACTTGATCAGGTCATAGTAGGTGACACTGTTGATGGTGCTCCCATGTTCCATTGGTGCCACAGTAATGATGCCATGGATATTTCAGAATGCAGTAACCATGACTATCTACATTGTGTGCTGAATTTTGAACTTCTTGGTTTAGAGAGATCCAGGCTGTTTCTCCTCCAAGCCATTTTATTTCACAGGAATGTGGTGAAAAGGGAGGGGTTACAAGGCACAGTGAAACAATACAATAATAAATAAACAAAAACTCCTTCACCATAAACAGGAAGAGAATACTGCAGGTTGCTGTTGAACACCATCATAGGACCTAAGTCAAACGGAGACACTCATGTGCAAAAACATACAACTTTGTTGAAAGGTACTCACACAGTATACTCGAACCAAAACTTAAACTAGATACTGATGTGTCACACGACTGAAGATGAAAGCTTAGCTGCCAAAACATCAGTGTCTAGTTTAAGTTTTGGTTAGAGTATACTGTGTGAGTGCCTTTTGATGGAGTTGTACATTTCTGCATGTGTCTCCTTTTGACTTAGGTCCTGTGATGGTGTTCACCAGCAACCTGCAGCATGAATGTAAGTATTCACTTCCTGTTTATGGTGAAGGAGTTTTTATTTAACATAGGAAAGTGGTGTTACAGTTGGCTGATTTTAAAATTACAAATGGAGAAGGTACCAACCTTCACCATCAAACAACCACTGTTCTGTGCAATTCTAGTATTTACTATAAGTAAGTTTTGTCTTCACTTATTGACTGACCCTCATATGTACAAAATATGAGTATCTATATAATCAGCATTTTGGAAAATTAAATATTAAATTATCAAAATATCCAGTGGAGGGAGCCCAACCCCCAAATCTTTGAAGTACCTTGTGATTCTTCTGACTGTGTGTATCTAAACACAATGAAATATATTCATTTTAGTGAAAATAATGGTATTGGAATAATTACAAGAGATCAAATAGAACAAACTGCATATCCTATTACCTTGAATTGGTTGATTGATTCATGTGGAGAAAGGTATCTACTAATCACTAACTCAGAGGTTAGTTTCATGTTTATTTGTGAAAAATCATTGAATTACGATATTGAGGTCTTTGAATATGCTTGTAAACTTAAAATCCTTAAGAAAATTTTCTGTATGTTACAGTTTAAATATAAAATCTACTATGAAGAAACAAAGCAATACCGCCAAACTATTCAAGGTGCTGCTTATGATTCTCCTATTTCATATTGTCAAGTGAGTAATCAGTTATTCATCAACAATTATTGTTTGCTAAAAATTGGAAGCTTAATGGAAAAACAATACATTATAGATTACTGTTGAGTGCTACTCTTTACCAATATTCAATATTTGTGCCACCATTAAATTAATTTTATCTCTAGCACTTACGAAGTGTTACTTTATTAAAATAAAACATACTTGACACGATAAAGAAAATTATAAAATGGAGTCCAATTAAAAGAAAAGTTTTAAAATTTTTTTCCATGAATTATTATGCCATGTAGAAACTCTTCACATGTTAAACTTGTGCCTGTGTCCCATACGTTGCCAACCTCTGTTGATACTTTTAATTTGTTATTTGTAATCATAATTCACATAATTGTAAATGAATAAATATTAATTTTTTTAGTAGTGGAAGTGAATGATGCTTATAAAATGAGTTGTAAGATTAGAGAAGGAAGACATATTAAATGATGTCTCCATATGACAAAACAAGTGGGAAGGATAAAAATTATTTTAAAAGATTGCTATCTAAAACTAGTGTAATTTCCCGTCAAAAATGGTGGGTATACATGAATGAAGTATTAAATTAAAATTAAGACATTTCCCTTTCTCTCTTTCATCCTCCCTCTTTCCTTCCCAAATACAAAGTGAAATTTAAAAAAAAAACATGAATGAAAAATACAAGCATAAAGTAAGAACCATCTAAACACTGCATTCGTTTTTTGCTTTTAAGTAATTTTAAAATTCAAATGAATAATACATTACATTCACCTCCATATTAATAAAATGAATAAAATAATGGAATTGGACCCACGATCTTGTGATAGATGAAGGCATGTCTGAAAGGTGCAAGAAGTATATTATGCAAATTTTAAAGATTAAAAAAATCAATGATTTCCACCTCCAACGAAAATACAAAATTTTAGTGTTCAAAATAAATTTGAGTGCCGATTTGACACATTCCACAATCGACAGCATGAAAATTAACTTCCATTCCTTTAAGCATTGTCTGGTTCAAGGATGAATTTTTTCGATGATTAATCAAATGGAGAAATGAGAAGCTCTTGGGTTTGAAACCATTACATTACTGTAGACCTTGAACAATCTAAAGTTTAAAAGGTGTAAGGCCAAGTAAATTCTGAAATGACACAAACGGCATATATATATATATATATATATATATATATATATATATATATATATATATATATATATATATATATATATATGGATCTTATGCCACCAGGGGTACTGTACTAGAGCATTATAGTTATTCTATGTTTTGGAGTCATAAGAGGCAGCGTTTCTAACAGATATGGGCTTTTATACAAGTAATGGAGATTCTGAATAGAAAGTGTCATTGCCATTAAAAATGGACTTATGACTTCAACTCAACTTTATCCAACTGAATGTTTGCCCCTTTGTACATATTTATGACCACTTGAAAATTTTTTTAATTTCTATGGGTATATTCTAAAGCAACAGTGTCCAATCTCTTCATTACTTGACATATGCAGCGTCTTACATAGGGGAAGTTAATGCTCTTCATTGCTTGCATCTTTTCTGCTGTTAGTAATCTCCAGCAAAGCACTTTTTTGGGGTTCATGGTAGAAAATGTTTTTTTTTATTCCTTCTGTCCAAACTGTAAACAGTCCATAGCAGAGCATTTGGCCTGATAGATGTGTTGAGAAGCATATGAAAGGCAAACATATTATACTCCTAAGGTGAGATAATAATAGAGGAGAAAATGTCTGCTTAAGCTTAGCTCAGGGTTCCCAGTATGGATCAATGTTCGGAATGAGCTAGAATGCCATCCGGCTTGCCACATGCATTGGTAATATCATTCCATCTAGTCAGACATTTAGTAATACTGTTCCAGAAACTTAGCTAGATACTAAATGAACTATATATGCGCAAAGAGTGTGCAGAATATTGCCATCTATAAACACTCATTGGAAAATGTTCAAGCAAAGTACAAACATGCACAGATCCTCTGTAATGATTTCCAGCTACTTTGGAATGCAAATTTCATTTCCACTACCTTCAGTTCCACTACCAGAACAAGTGTTCTGTTCTGTAGTATTTTCCATTTCAAGCAATGGTGTGGATGTAATTATTGAAACCTGAGTCACCTCTGAAAGTAAGTCAAGGTGAATTGTTTTTATTAATTGCATATATAGTGTGAAAAACATGGGGACCTGTTCACTACAAGTGTGACAAGCATCAAAATCCCATATGTTATCTCTGCTCCAAGCAGTTTCATGGCATTCAATTTGTTAGAGAAAAAAATATTATCATTAATTCAAAAATATTATTTAAGTGATAATTTTGTTAATAATGAATAGAAATAGGTCTATGGCATAAAAATAAACTACCTGAAGTAATAAAGAAAGCAGCATAAAAAATCTTGTTTTCTTATCAGGGGAGTCAGCTGGGGTTTGGAAATACATTCATTATAATGAGGTACTAGCGAAGCCCGTGCGAAAAATTCACAAAAAAAGTTCATTATTGTGTCAGCGTTATTGATTACACCTTTATATTTCAAAAATATTCAATCAAAAATATAAGTGCACCTCCCCCCATTATACCCTTCAGTGGATGATCATGGATTTTTCTTTGTACAACATTTTAGTTAAACAGTTCTTGTATGTATACATACTTAAAAACATCATTTCAATCTCGAATATGTCAACATTCTATTTTCAATATTGATAATTAAGCCACAAAATTGAGTAATACCTTCACTATAAGCAATGTAGTAATTAGATTTGTTCTCGAATATATCTATTTTGGAAAGATTCATTATTATTCATCATACTATATATTAAAAATAATTTAGTGTCTGAGGTGGTGACTGGTCAAGTATATATCTATAACTTAAAAACTGCATAACATAGAGACAAGTAGAATGTATCATTTTAACTGCAATAATGAGTATAGGATGGGAGGTTGGTTTTTAAACTGATTCATTCGACCAATTTATTTTATTTTTAGTAATTTCTGATTTCATTTTCTCCATTTAAAAACATGGAGATGAGTGTAGACTATTTTTCATTTGTACATAAAAATTACTAAAAATCATTGTACAAAATCAGCATGAACTCTAGGACGAAAAAAATTATGAAGTTTCATTTTCCTATGGAGAAATTTCAAATACAGATAGAATTTTTCCAAAATGTCGTTTTTTTAATGAAAAAGTTTCCCTTTCCATGGCGACCGATATTGTTGCCAAACTCAATATCATAAGCCTAAGACATTGGAATGAATTCAAGGTCAATTAATTATCCATGTAAATAAGAGATGGCACAACATGCTATTTCATGTTTCAAATATTGAAAGACAATCAAGGGGAAGGAAGAGAGAGAGGGATGGAGAATGAGAGGGAGGGAGAATGGGAGAAGGAAGAGCGAGAGGAAGGGAGAATGGGAGGAAGGAAGAGAGGGAGGGAGAGAGAATGGGAGGAAGAGAGAGGGAGATAGAATGGGAGGAAGGGAAAGAGAATGAAAGGAAGAGAGGGAGGGAGAATGGGAGGAAAGAAGAGAGAATGGGTGGAAGGAAGAGAGAATGGAAGGAAGAGAGAGGGAGGGAGAATGGAAGGAAGAGAGAGGGAGAGAAAATAGGAGGAAGGAAAAGAAGGAGGGAGAGAGAATGGGAGGAAGGAAGAGAGGAGGAGAGAGAATGGGGGAAGGGAGAGAGAATGGGAGGATGAGAGAGAGAATGGGGGGAAAGAGAATGGGGGGAAAGAGAATGGGGGGAAAGAGAATGGGAGAGAGAATAGGAAGAATGGAGAGGGAGAAAACAAGGTGAAAAATGTATTTATTTGTTGTAAGGCATTTTAACTAAATGGTTTGTCACACACTATCGACGTTTGACTATTCATTTTATCTTTGCACTTTGTTTGTTATTGCTTTTATCGTTTTTGTTAGTCTTTGCGATTCTTTCTTTGTTCTAATTTGTTTGTTCCTCATTTTGCCACTCTCTCCCGACGTTTGATTTTCTTTTCTGCTCATTCTTCGCCTATTATAATATTTTTTTTTGACGTTTATCAAAATTTCTCACAGTAGAACTGCGGGCTCTCTACTAGTTAAACGTATAAAATTTAGTTCAAAATGCAAAATAAGGCGGAAAATTTAAAAACAACTTTGAAAAAATGTCCATCAATGTTCATGGAATGTCATTCAAAAATCTTTTCGTATAATGTATTAGTATGGATTGGAGTTATGTTATTCGCAAGTTTAAGACATCAATGGTTAAATGCAAAATAACGTTACAAACTAAGGTAAACCATCGCATTACTATGGTTGTTAGAGGTACGATTCGTAAATGACGACGTATAGCTGAGTTCACGAATGAATTATGTCTTTCAGGATAGAATTATAACGATTCGTTTAATTTCCACTTACACATTACATCTGCCTGAGGAATGATAGATTACTTCCTATTAAGCCCATATGTACATGCATCTAATATATAAAAAGGACTTCGTCGTCAGTGGGTGGGAAAGCGGAACTGTAATGCTATTTTTAACAAACTTTCCGAGTAGCTAGAAGATTGACATTTGGTGGGAATGTTTGATTCTTAAAGTAAAAGCCATTTACAAAAAAGAAATTTCCAAAATCGACCCGGGATCGATTCCTGAGAATGATTTCCATTCCCTATAAGATAACATGGAGAAATCGATATTTCGATCTGCAAGCTTATTTTCTTTTGCTCATTAAAATTCACGTTTGACCTTCGATCTCCGGACTTGAACTGCATTAAAGAAAGATGACAATAGTTGCTTATTCTTATCGTCTTTTATCGCCTTCAAATTGAGATCTCTCGAATTTGACGTTTTAATATCATATTTTGACAAAATTTAGCGTTTTTAAGGAGAAATCGCCTTGCCAACCGATTGCATTGTTGAACTCGAAATTCTATTACTCTCACATATGCTCCCGTTCCCTCTGGACCTCCATGGACCCTCCCCGCCCAATTCATAGGTATCAGAGATATCTCAGAATTAGTTTTTACTTTCTCCATATACATAATATACAGAAAGTATTGTTTTCATGAAAAAATTCAAATTCGAGATTTCAATGGAAGTATACATTTTGAGGTTCTCTGGTAGCACATCTTCTTGCAGGTATCTAACATCAAGTCAGTCTGCGCCTCGCTGTTTTTTTACTTTCTCCATACATAGTATAGGAGAAAGTATTGTATTCATGAAAAAATCAACTTCGAGATTTCAATGGAAATACACGTTTTAAGGTCCCCTGAACACGTTTTGACTATTTTCGCGATGATGTCTGTGTCTGTCGGTCTTTGATAGGATTTTTACTTTCTCCATATGTAATATAGGGGAAAGTATTGTTTTTATGAACATGAAAAAATGCGCAAAGTTAAAATGATTGTGTTACCTTATGGCACATATAATTTTGGTCGCCGGAGACGTCTGGTGTAGCCCAGGCATCACCGGGTACTTTCAGCTAGTCTGAATATAAAAAGCCATATAACAATGATGATCTTGAGTTCAACAATCTATTCGGTCGCCAAGGGAACCTCTCACTAAAAACGCAATATTTGGATGAAATTTTGAATTCTTAAGCAAAATTCAAACGATTTTGAGCAGAATGCAATATTCAACGACAAAAATAAGAATAGTTGTTTATTTTTCTTTAAAATGGTCCCTATACGAAGATCGTAGGTCAATTACTTCTAATTTAATTTTACAGAAGAAAAAAGTCTGCAAGTGAAAAACAGGGATTTTTAAGTGCTCCCTTATGGGGATTTTCATAGAGTGGTCGGACAAACAAATGTTTTGCTCTTTATATATTAACATTATTTTAAAAATAATTTCTTGCAACAGGATTTGATGTCTGGTATCAAATGACGACTCAATGAGTGTTGAAACAAGTAGGGATGTACATGGGTTTCCTATAGTACAGAAGTGCTTTTCATCAAATTCGCGGTAGTATAATCGTATACTTATGTATTTGCTTTGAAATCAGAAAATAATTTTTTCTTATATTGTGGTAGCCCTGCTTTTAGGATCCGTTCTAAACATGTTCATTTCGTTTTGTCATTCTATAATTGCCCTACAAACTAAATTTCGTTTTTAAATCAGTTCAGCCAATAATACCTTCCATATTTATAGTTACAGAAAAATTCTAACATTGATACTGTGGTAGCCCAGTTTAGTCGACCCGGTTAAAATATGCTATTTTGGTTATTTATATGAAGATTACATATAACATAATTGGTTAAAATCCAGGCGGTCAGTTCTCTAGAAATACGTATAAAAATATTATTAAACTTGTTATTGTAGTAGCCCTGCATTTAAATCCACTTTCAACATCTTGATTTCATTATGGTATGTTGTACAAATGTTATATACAAAATTTAGTTGAAATCCATTCAGCCAATTCCTTCCAAATGCATAATTACTTAAAGTTTAATTTGTAATTGTGGCACCTGTTTAGTTGATCTGGTCCAAATATGCTATTATGGTTTTGTATATATGTGTACATTATAAATATTATATTTGGTTAAAATTGATGGGGACAGTTCAACACAAATACTTGTAAAAAGAACATTTTTTATTACTTGTATTATGGCAGCCCTGCTTTTTATATCTATACTAAACATCATGATTTTGTTATTTTATACTGTATACCTCCTTCAAAATATTGTTGAAATCGGTTCATTCAATTCCTTCCAAATTCATTACCGAAAAGTTTTATTTTGCAATTGTGGCACCCCTGCTTAGTCGATCCAATCCAAATATGTCATTTTGGTCATGTATTTGTGAAAATTCTGTACTAAATTTGGTTGAAATCGGTTCAGCCAATTCTTCTCTGATGTACTATGGGAATATGGATGGACAGACATCATGAGGATAAGTGCTTTTCAGCAATGATGAAAAGTTCTAAAAAATTAGTAACCATAATCTCGATATAATAATAGATTCTAATGTCTGTATTTTTGCAAAAAGCTGATTTGAAATATAGTTAATAATAAATTCGCAACTACGGGTATCTTTAATGGAAAAAAAAATAGCAACATTGTTTACCAATTTTAATGATTGATTTTTTGCTGTACAGATATTAAACCATGGGGAAGAAAATCAAATGATTGTGTTTGGAACAGACACATTAATGGGCATTCAGATGTTTCCTCTAGATGGAAATCCATTTAAAGTAATGGGTATTATAGCTCACCCTGTGAAGTTGTTAGCAATTGCGGGCTCATATGATGGATGCACCTTTTTTACTTTAGGCATCAATGAAACATGTATACTGAAGTGGTGTATTAATGACAGGTAAGAATTAGTCAATATTTGTTAAGAATTTTTAAATCACACACACACACACACACACACACACACACATATATATATATATATATATATATATATATATATATATATATATATATATATATATATATATATATATATATATATATATATATATGTATATGCAAATCATTCTAATGAATATTGGTCAAAATTACTTTCCAAGGTCCATTACTTGTTCAAATAAGTTCCACTGCACTTTTATAACCCACTGTAGTAGTAATTTAATTTATTGCAAATCTTTAATTAATAATAAATAAAATGCCAAAATACTAGTGACTCGCTGATTAGCACGATAATTGAAAGGAAGTGAAAGAACATTTTTGAAGCATCAAGGTTTGCCTAATTTTCCAATTATATATTGACAGCTTAATCTTTTCAGTTCCCGATGAATTTCAACGAAAAAGTATAGTCAATCGTTACTTGGATTTCCTGCCTCCTCTACAATGATCCCACTTAACAGCAAGTGTACCATTCAGCAACAACTGATAAAACATTCTTGCCCCATCGGCTTGAAAATATCATCTGAACTGTATTCATTAATCAGCTTTTTAATTTCTCCTGTATGCCATTAGTTCGCCTTATCTAGCGGAATGTCATTTACTTTTATTTATTTATAAGCAATCAGCTTACAGCACAAGGCCAATTACAGATGGTCGATTAACAGTATCATTATAAACAGCTGATTCTTACATATACAGAATATGATACAATATAGGATAAATGTAGGATATAAAACCTTATAAAATTGCTACAAAGCTGAAATGTGGTATGAAGATAGATCATTGGCTACAGCCTCTGAAAAAATCCGAAATTTCAGAAAAAGTTATATTTAAGGGGTATAATATGAGTCATAGGCGTGTTCCTGTTTGCATTATTTCGCTGCCATACTTTGCACATCGCAAGCGAGGTGGTGACCTTGGAGATACCATGAGTTGACGTAGGTTGCAGGATTAAACAGTCGCCAAGTAGGGCCCACAATTTTGATAAATAGCAATGCAGCAATAGTGCTGGTCAACAAAGATGCTTTTGAGCGAGTCACAATTAAATTCATCTGACTAAATCCTTGCTCACATTCACTGGTCGAGATTGCAATACAATTCAAAATGTTGGTTAAATAAGCGAGAGATGAAGAGATTTCTTTGTCAATTAAGCACTGACGAAACCCCTGCATAATTTGCTGTTCTGCTATTCGGAATCGTTGGCATAAGCTGTGCAGTTCGACTTCACTATAAGTCAAGTTTTCATTTACATTGTCTGGCCAAAACTGGGGGTCCAAAAATTTGGCCCATTCAGGCAATACGGAGTCTTTCTAGGAAAGCAAGCGGTTATTCATGCATGGATTTTGATTTCTTTTTATAGCCTATGAAGTTCAATTTTGCACAAACATTAAATTCCTTTTTATAATTGGTACAAATGGAAAAATATGATGTAATTTTTCAATCCAAGTATTTTTTATGTTATTCAACCTTTTATCAGATAACTTGCACATTTGTTGACTAGTAAATTAAAGTATTTCTATGATTGTTTTTCTTTTATGAACCATTAAAGTGGAACGTTTTTAATTTTTTGGTATTACCTATCATTTCATGTGAATGATCGTTAACACAAAATGCACAAATAAATGTAGCAGAAATTTCAAACTATTTTATAGTTAATTATGTACATCATACATGTTACCAACTTTTGATGTTCTTTAAATAATTTCAGACTTGTAAAGGAATCACACAAACCGAGTGGGGAAGCATTAGAGCCCTATTATTGTATGATAGAGGGAGGTGCAACAGGATGGCTTTTCAATCAGGCCAAAGATTACTTTTACTTGGCTCAAATTCTCCATGAAGGTCACTTTTGTAAGAAAAAACGCAATATCAGTTGCTTCATTAAAACATGTGAACTTGCTAATGTTTTGCGCAGCTTAGGATTTTATCCCACCAAACAAGAGGTTGGTAAATCAAGGTCTGCTTTTATCCTTAGAAATTAGTTTGAAATTTATTTTCAATATCTGAATTATTTAATTTCTCCAGTTGGCATGTACTGATATTTTAATGATCCAATATAAAATGCAGTTGGAAATACAGTATGGCATTATTATATTTCAAATTTTTAATTAATACTTTTTAAAAAGACAAGCTAAAGAATTAAAATGAAAACAAAAGTAATACCATCTTAAAAGGAGTGGCTACGACCTTTGGGTCACAGATATTGATGAAACATGATCAGGCGATTCTATATCGAAAATAAGGAGACCTGTGTCTCAGGGTTTTTGTGAATGAGCCCTTGAGTTCGAGAAATCAGTGTAGAGAATATGCAAAATGTCATATGCAACTTGATAGGTTTAATTGTTGAACTGTTGATAAGAAAGGGAATGGCTGAGCAGATAATGTGCCTAGCTGCAATAGTGTGGGCCTGAGTTTGATCCCCAATGTTTTTTTTCAAATTATCCAAGCGTTATTTGAAAAGTAATATTGTCCAGTAAAAATACACTATAATTTTTATTTGGAGGTAATGAATGCAGAAACATAATAATGGGCATTTTAAATTCTTTATTAGTGTCTCCACAGTTAACTTTCGTATTATGTTTTACGTTAATGAAAAATATTCAAGGAAATTCACAATATTCATTATTTTCTCTTCCGATCGCTGTCTGCCAAGGCAAGGCTAATATTATTAATAATATATAATTAATATAACAATAAAGTTAATAATAATTATAGATTACCATTCCTGCACGATGGCATTTTTCATGCTACGAACCATTGTGTAATTGACTGCAATACAGGTAGTCCCTGCTTAACACAAGAGATACATTCCTAAAAAGTGTTGTGTTAAGAGAATTCGTGCAAAGCAAATGCATAAACACCATAAGAAACCAAATAAAATGCAAGAGATATGTGTTCGAGCGAGAGATCATCGAATCACAGTGGATATATACATTTTTATTTATACATAAATATACTTAGAATATTCCTTAATTTATAATTTGCACCTACAAATTCAAAAATTACTTCTCGTAATACTTTCCATGACTTTAACCATGAAAGTGACAAAAAACATGAAGTAGAATTTGCGAAAGTTGATTTTTCGCTCTGAGTGGGGGCAGCAGTCTTGTCACTGTTAGGGCAATAAAACAGCTTAAGGATCACTTCCTCAGGTTGTGGTCTTGCTATTTGATATTCATCATGATAATGATATTTCTTAGGTTTTGATACTGTTTTTGGTTTTACATCTACAATAACTACGAGCGTGCTTATTTTTCGCAAAAGTCATTACAATCAGAATATGTTTTCCAAAGCATATTTCGCGTGTCCTAGTCTAGTGGTCCTCATTTGTGTACAGTTTCTCTTTTTCATCTTTCATGGTAAATGTCACAAAAAATGGCTACATGAAGTTTTACTTCAACTTTAGACTGCAGATTATATATTATCTAGTATTTTATGAATAAAAATAAATTAATATACATGTTGCCTTAATGGCATTTTTATTTTATTTTTCACATAATGGATCGTGTTGCAACTTGTGTAAAACCGGGAACAGGTTTCCCAGTTGGTAAATCATGCTCAAGCGAATTTCACGTTAAGCAGGGAGTACCTGTATTTAAAATGCCCATTATTATATGTTTCTGTGTTCATTACCTCCAAATAAAAATTGTACAGCATATTTTTACCGGAGAATATTACTTTTCAAATAACTCTTGGATAATTTGAAAAAAAAAATTTGGGATCAAACCCAGGCCTACACCGTAGCAGCTAGGCAAGCTATCTGCTCAGCCATTCAATTTCTTATCAACAATTTGACAATGAAACCTATTAAGTTTCATCCAATGTTTTTGCATATTTTTGAAGCTGATTTCTTGAACTTAAGGGCCCATTCACAAAAACCCTGGGACACGGGTCTCCTTATTTTCAATGTAGTATTGCCTGGTTGCGTTTCAACAAAATCCATGACCCGAAGGTCGTAGCCTCTCCTTGTTAGTTAAAAAAAAAATATTTGTTAATATTAGACTTAATTTTGTTAGTTTCGACTATTTTTAGTAGCCAAATCAAATTATTGGGATTAAATTCAAGAGATTAAAATTACTCTTGATAATTTTAATTTTAACAGCTAAAACCTTCTTTTTGTCAATACTTTATAGATTGACAACATGTTGCATGAAGTGTCCTTGAATATATATAATTCCAAGAAGAAGGAATCAAATACAATTTCATTTGAGGACTTGATTCGTCTTTATATAAATCATAGACCTGCTAAGGGTATCACTTCAGAAGAAATGATATCTCATTTCAAATTTTTGAGTGGAGGTGATAAAATAATTCCTCAAGAAAAATGGCTAAGAACACTTAGAGAAGAAGGTGTTTATCATTATAAATAGCTGCTTCTTACATATATAGGATATATATATCATATAAAACCTAAGGTACTTCTAGAAAAGCTACAAAGATGAGATTTGGCATGAAGACAGGTCAACCTCTGGAAAAAATCCAAAATTCCAGAAAATGTTATATTTTAAGGGGTTTTTGACCCCCAAGTCCAATTTTAAACACCCATAAGAAAAGAATTGAAAACTGTGGAGGGCTATATAAAATTGCTTTTTCAAATTGTTTAAAATTAAGATACAAAGTTGGGACATGCAGCATACCGAGGATGAAAAAATTATTATTTTTCTTGAAGACAAAATTCAAATCCATGCTGAATTTGCGTAAAAATTTGATTTTAATCATAAAATTATGAATTTTTTTATTGGTCTCCAACAATGAAAAATATTAACTACCATAGCAAAGACTCCAATGCCTTTCAATGGGAATTGATTTTCCATACTTCAAGAGCATTGATTTAATGCTTAGACTGCATTATAATTAGGGTATGGATTTTTCGTGTTTAAAAAAATATTTCATTCAGAGGGTAAATATCGGGTTTTATTATTTTCCCTTTCATTCGGGTTAAAATCGGATATAAATAAGCTACAGATTATTCGAGGTTTTACAAGAAGTTCAATCTCGGGTTATTTTTGGGTTTTACTATTTTGTAATTTGGACAAAATGAATTTTAAATAAAAATCTTGTTTAAAGATTTAAAAGTTTTATCAACAATCAAAACTTTTTACTATACCTTAAATATGGTTGAGTGTAATATCCTGTGTTAAACGCCTCCAGGTGGAGAGAAACACCTCGCAGGCTGCACAAACCTCTTGCTTCCCATACAACTTCTTTTGAAAACGCCAGATATTAATGAAATAATTTTTCTTTCATTGTGCTTCCAACTAAGAGTCACTAGGGCTCTTTTTTCCTTATCCTATCAAATATCTAACAGTGACTAGCTAAGACCCATCCTTGACTAATCGTGGTGCGAGCAAACCCAGGAGAAACAGATTGTATTAAAAAAGTAAGCTTATGAATAAATTGTTTACAAAGAGAATAAACAGACTGATCATGAACATCTCGGACTGCACTCAAGTGTTAAGGTGCCTACAAGCGCCAGAATAGAAATTCTGTGACTAAATCTAAAAAACTTGATTAAAGAATAATAATTTCGGGTTTTACCCGAAATTTAAAAAAAGCAATCAGAGGGTAAAAATCGGGTAAAAGCCGAAAAATCCATACCCTAATTATAATTCATTTGATTTCAGCCAACAATGTATACATATGATGACGTGATAATTTTAAATTAATTTTTTTATCTGGATACGTACTAAAAGACATGGATGATGACACCATAATCATAATACACATACTATCCTAATTTTTACATAAATCATATTGCCATAATGATGATTATAGTTATTGCTTAAAAAGGAGGATCTGAGACATGAAACTTTAAATTAAAAAACTTGACCGATTGCCCGAGAATTTAGAAATTCTGGATAGATGCCTTAATTTCGCAGAAAATTAAAACTAATATCTTATTGAAATGGGTAGTTCAAATGCTGCCACATTGGATTATTTAGGAGTTAAGATCTTGGTGTATGATGGTTTTTTAAGCGATTGCAGTATGCAAGCACCAACAACTCATAAATATAACAATTACATTGCCAAGATAAATTAATGCTCAAATACATTCATTGATTCAAGCTAAGATTTTTAATGATATATTTTTGAGGGGAACAGTATAATTTATTTTTATTCGTTTTTTGTTAAGAGCAGTTTTGACATTTAGTATTGGTAGGTCAGTTCTGTGTAGCATATAGTAACAAGTCTAGGAATATATTTATTAATGTGAATGTATCTCTAATTTATTGTTGACAAGTAAAAAATGAAAAATTTCAATGATTTGCAACTCTAATAATAAAATCCACTATCAAAGACTTAACGGAGTGGAGCTATATTTCAATAAAGCAAAATGATAACCAATTCTAAAAGATAAACTAATTATCAATTTAGGGCAACTACCCAACATTTCAAGGCCATCAGCAGGTGAAAATGTATTACCTCTAAAAGTAATAACTACAACTAGTATTGCATCTTCAGAAAGGTTCTCTAGAAAATACAGGATATCAGAAAGTAGGTTCTTAAGAGGTGGCCATTGTGTTCATTTTTACTTTCTCCATATACGTAGTATAGGGGAAAGTATTGTATTCATGAAAAAAATTGACTTCGAGATTTCAACGGAAATACATGTTTTGAGGTCCCCTGAACACGTTTTGGCCATTTTCTCAATGATGTCTGTGTGTGTATGTGATAGCTTTTTGTTGGTGCTCTAACTCAAAAACTATCAATCAGGTCAACGCAAAATTTTATATTTAACATTTTTATAAAAGTCACAAGAACTGATTAGTTTTTGGTAAAAATCGGTCAACTGGAAGTGGGTATTTACTCTTGTCACTTATCCGTTGTTTTGCAATATTTGCTTTAATATTTGATAAATGTAAAAATGTACTGGAATAAACGTTGTAGGAAATTTAATTTTCTGTAACTGTTGTTTGAAACATTTTTCCATATAATGCATTGTTTAAGAGATATCTTATATTTTAGCTGCCACCTCCATGCCACCTACCGATGACGATTGTTAACAATTGACGCATAGTTACATCTTAGTAACACCCCAATTTCTTTTCTTAATTGGAGCTTTGTGGCTATATCCAATAACAGAAGGCTATGGTTGGAGTTTATTTCTGTTCTTTGTAGTAAAAAATTTTCTCGCAGTTTCTTAAAATATTTATTAGGGGGAGAAAGAGAGGGAGAGAGAGAGGAGGGAGGTGGAAGAGGGGCCGAGATATAACTTGATGTAGAGCAGCGGTTTCCAACATAAGGTCCCTGGGCTATGAGGGGTTGGTGGTGGCGAAAATGTTGGGAAGCCAACTTCAAGAAAGGGACCAGACTGAGGTAGACTGGAAAGCGATAAGCTGTGTTCAAAATTTCAAATGGTTTCAATGTAATTTGTGCATTTGCCTGCATTAAGACTGTCCAAAGGAGAGCCGGAGATAGCCCTTGAGATAGAGCAACAGTTTCCAACTTGGAGTCCTTGGACTAAAAGTGGTCCGCAGTAACGAAAAAGTTGGGCACGACCACGACACGACCAAGGTTGCACTGCGAGCCCATAAGCTATGTTCAAAATATCAAAAGGTCCCAATGTGATTTGTACATTTACCTGCATTGAGACAATGCGAAAGAGGGGTGGAGATAGACTTTGAGATAGAGCAGTGGTTCTAAACATGGGATCCTCAGACTAAAAAGGGTCTGTGGGGATGAGAAAAAGGTTGGGAATCACTGAGATAAAAGACAGCTTTTGCTTTTCAGGTAGCAAACGACACTCAACGCTCAACACTCATTACAAAATTAATTA
The DNA here is from genome assembly GCA_028673005.1 of Tanypteryx hageni. Classification (NCBI taxonomy): domain Eukaryota; kingdom Metazoa; phylum Arthropoda; class Insecta; order Odonata; family Petaluridae; genus Tanypteryx; species Tanypteryx hageni. The sequence goes on along the minus strand of CM054113.1, from coordinate 97,598,127 downwards.
TATAGATGCCAAACACAGCAAGTAAATCATGTTTAACCTTTTGCTTGAAGCGGCTGTTAAATTGAGTGTGGTTTACATCATTTCAAAGAAAAAGGAGGCAAGGACTTGTAAATTATTTTCTATGGCCAGTCCATGACAGTATTTTTTGAATGTCTCAGCAACCCTCTAAATGTAAAAAAACTAACTTACTGATATACCTGAAAGGCTAATAGGAGGAAGATTCAAAGTATTCTCTGAGCAGCTCACAATCACACTTATCTTTAGATATACAAGCATCATGATGTTTCTCAGAAGTAAAAAACCTTTCAGTATAAAAGGATATAAATCCATGCAACTATGGTTAAGCTCTAATCAAATCCAATGTTATAATGAATTACATGAAGAATATGGGTGGTGTTGATACTGGTGATCATTACACTTCTATTTACTGTTTTATGAGGAAGAAACTTAGATAGTGGAGTAAATTATTTTTCTGGGGTCTTGAAGAAAATTTAGGACCAACTAGATGGTATTGATACAAGGGGAGACTGCATGCCTTGGGTCGTCGATTTTGACAAAACTTCTTTGGGTGATAGAATACTTAAAATAAGAAGACCTGTATATCAGCTTTTGATTAAATGGGCCTTACTTTTGGCAGAATCTTTTTTTCCTTTTTGCAGGATTAACTGTGGCTCGATAAAATACAATAATAGGCTGACAATGTCGAGCAGGTGTCTTGGCTGGGTGGTTACCATTCTGGCCTTGAAATATTTTGTCCCGGGTTCAAATCCCACATCATACCTAGTTTTTTTCCGCTTTAATCCACATTATTATTTTTAATTTATTGTATTATTATTTATTTATTAACTTTACTATAATTATTTATTTATTTATTATACTATTATTTACTTCATTAAAATTGATGCACAAGAGCGTCTTGGTAGTTACGAGGGCATGCTGAAAAGTAAAGCCTCCTATTTTTTAAATCTAAAATAAGCTCATATAGTAGTACAAACTGAACTGTGTTAAAACCGTTGTACTTTCCCGTGTAGCAGAGTAAAATTTCATTAGTCTGCCACTAGAGGTCTCTGAGTTATGCTCGTAAACGTGACGGAGTGTAACGAGAGTATGTCGGTGTGATTGAAACAGTGTGCACTGATTGAGTTTCTGACTGGAGAAAACGTTCCTCCGATCGACATTCATCAGTGAACGAAGGCTGTTTATGGCGAAGAGTGTGTCGACATCAGCACTGTTCGACGTTGGGCTGCACGTGCTCATGGTGGAAAACTCGAACATGCCACCCTGGACCTGAATGACAAACATTGTAGCGGAAGGCCACGAACTGCAACTGACGAGGCTCATCGTAGCTGTGTTGACAAAATCGTCCGAGATAATTGTCGCATTTCTCAGCAGGCAATAGCGGACAAAACTGGTATATCACATGAGCGAGTGCAGGCGATAATTGCTGATCTGGGCTACCGGAAATTGTGCGCTTGATGGGTTCCCCGAATGCTCGCTGCAGAACTGAAACAGAAGCGGATGGACATTTGTCAAGAATTGCTGCTGCGCCACAAACGTGAAGGCGACGAATTCTTATGCAAAATCATCACCGGGGATGAAAGCTGGGTGCATCATTTCGAACCTGAACAGAAGAGACAGTCAATGGAGTACCATCACAAGGGTTCGCCAGCACCGAAAAAATTCAAGACTGCACCGTCTGACGGAAAAGTCATGCTCACATGTTTCTGGGACGTCAGTGGCGTTGTGCATTCGGAATTTATGCCAACTGGCACAACAATCAACTCTGAGAAATATGTTCAAACACTAATAAGGTTAAAAGCACGATGTCGAAGAGTTCGTCCTGACATGCAGCAGCCTCTCCTCCAACACAATAATGCGCGGCCTCACACAAGTGCGAGGACAACTGCAGAGATTTGCCGCCTTGGTTTCACTGCCTTGGATCATCCGCCATACAGCCTCGACTTGGCACCATCTGATTTCCATCTCTTCCCAAAACTTAGGGAACATCTGAGAGGACGTCATTTCATGACAGACGATGCAGTCAAGGAGGCGGTGAAACAGTGGTTCCGTCAGCAAGATGCACAGTTCTATCGGGACGGACTTCTAAAACTGCATGAACGTTGGCGGAAGTGTGTAGACCGCAGAGGGGACTATGTCGTGAAATAACTGTGTATAGTTATAAAATATAGTTCAAGAAAGTTACCTGTTTTAGTTTCAATTAATTATCTATTCCTATTTCCATGCTAAAAATTAGGAGACATTACTTTTCAGCATGCCCTCGTACTTCGATGTGAATTGACGTCCGAAAGAATAGCATGTTACATTCGTGCTATTCATCACTTGAAGGAGAAGTGTGTACACGTTTTTGGATGATAACTCTTGTAAAAACAAGAAAAGCATATGAAAACACTGCACCAAGAACATCTAATAAAACACTGCTGGTTGCAGACATTTTTTTGCTGAAGTTCATCTGGAAAGCAGACCTGGCGAACATTTGGAAAACACTGCTGGTTCTGCAAGTTTTGATGCGTACCACGCATACTATAACATATCCTGGAAACGAGGTGAGTGCATGAATGGGAATTTCATCCTCCCTGGAACTAATTTCACGTTTCTCTTGCAATAGGTACACGCAGTTTTGTAGTCTCCCGATGAATAGTTTCACTTTACAATAAAAATACACATCGCAGGGCTGCAAAACACTTTGCATTTTGGTGGGATCATTTGAACTGACATGTGGGTATGCCATCTTCATCCGTGAAAAGTTTGCCATACATCACTGTATTGGTTTGTCCACCTCAGGAATCCAGTAACAGCAAAAAAATGCTTGTCAGAGACGTAGGTTTCATCTTCACAGCTTCATGAGCTTGAGCATGAGGTTTTACAGCTGTTTTTAAAAAAATTTGAACCAATTCTGTCATCATTTTACCAGATTTGGAGCACGTAACTACAATTTTAGGAACTCCTCTTCCAACTGTCTCACGGTTCTGCTCAGTCAAAACCCAAACGTACCTTCAGGTTCTTGCATACAAAGAAACACTTTAAGTAGCAAATTTCCTGAGGCAGTGATTGCATACTGTGCCGTGTATGAATGTGTGATTTTGTTCCTGTCTCTGATATATCTGTGGACAGCCTTTTCGCCTTGATGAATCAAGGTTCGCTTCACATCAATTCTGTACTCTCATCCAGTTTGGTCAGTATTAATGACGTAGTCTAGGTCATAGTTTGGTATTATGCACAATGTTTGTTTTCGGAAAACCTCAGCAGCTTTTCAAGTTTCTTCCAAAGACGTTTCATCTTTTTGAGAAATGTAGTTTGTAACTTTTCGCTGTCGAATTCGGAATTCTTTCTTGAATTTTATTAGCCACACTCGAGATGCAATGAAGGTGAACTCTGGCGATGTATGTTGATAGGCAGCAGCTAATGCCCACTGTTGAAGTGTTATGGATGTAACTTGGTCCTTCCTTTTCCTTGTTTTGCAAAATCTGTCATATGTAGAGTTTTTAATCATGTTATGTTTGTCCAAGTGCGTTCCTCCTTTCACTATATCTTTACTCCACTGTGATACTTGTTCTTTGCGTTTCAACAGCTGTGATCCTCATTCCTGTAGGGTTGCTAGTGACCATTTGGGATGTTCCCTAGCAAGATTTACAATTCACATCGAAATAGCTACCAATACGCTCTTGTGCATTGATTTTAATGAAGTAAATAAATAATATAATAAATAAATAAATAATAATATAATAAAGTTAATAAATAAATAAAAATACAATAAATTAAAAATAATAAAGTGGATTAAAACAAAAAAAACTAGGTATGACATGGGATTTGAATGCGGGACTAAATATTCCGAGATCAGAACGGTAATCACCCAGCCAAGCCACCTGCTCAACATTGTTGGCCTATTATTGCATTTTATCCAGCCACAAATAATCCTGTGAAAATAAAAAAAAAAGATTCTGTCGAAACTAAGGCCCATTCAATCAAAAGTCAATATACGGATCTCCTCTACCACCCAAAAAAGTTTCATCGAAATCAACAACCCAAGGAACGTAGTCTCCCCTTGTCAGAGAAAAAGACCAACACCTACAGAAGAAGACCAGCATTTAGATGAGAAACTGCACATGATCATACTTCACCCTGGTCAAAAGCACAGACACTGTGTAGTTAGCTCAAATAGAGAAGCATCAGGACAAAGAAGAGAGACAATTTATATATACAAGACATGCAAATGTAAGCTGGGGATTGATGTGGACAACTGCTTGAAAAGATATCACAAAATGAAAAAATATTGGAATTAAAATTAATAAGATGTATTTATGACTTTTGCAGGGTAAAAAATTGAAATAGAAGAAGTTTACGTAAAATTAGGTGTATTAAAAATTAAAACCATGTAGAGAGAAAAACATTCAGTGTGTTAGGGATTTACGGTAACAGTTAGGGTAACAGTTTTGCACCTTACAACATGACAAGCATAAAAAAAATTTTATCAACATTACTTGCACTCACCACATTGCTTGGTAAACAAGATGAACTCCTAACCCCAATATCCTCCTTACAACACTAAAAAATACTAATTATCCATTGCAAGTAAATCATAATATGGAAATTTGAGATTTTCAACAGAAAGTAAAATTAAATTCATTAGGCATAAGTACACAAAATGGAAAATTCACTGCCATGAAAACTCATCCACGAAAAAAATTCTATCTCAGTCCACTTCTAAAGAAATGTCTTTTAAGTTTTAGTTAACATAATCTCAAAGTCATAATAGTCTTGAGCAAGGACAACCCTGGCAAGATCAAAATTTTCCCATTATAACATTTCTAGGTTTAGTCATATGAATAATGTTAGCATAAATGCTATAAAAATATTGTAATATCTACTTCATGTTCAATAGTACATTGCCTGTTCATGAGATTACAATATTATTGTACAGCACCCAAAATTAAAAGTGCATGCAATAATCAAGAGGAATTATTTCTTTAACAGTCATCGGTATTTCAAACTTGACTTCATTACTTGACCAAGGGAAAAGTTTAAACAATATCAGTAATTACACAAAGACATCAATGTAATATCCAAATAAAAACTGGAATAAATACAGAAAACCACTTGCTTGTGAAAGAGACTATTTAAGATATTCTTCATTCACCTGTAAAATTATTAGGTGGAAAATATACAAATTGTGCATGGTAGTAAATGATGAAATGAATGATAAGTTAATATTTGGATGAAAGAATTATAATTAAAGATAATAATTTTGAGTAGACTTAACATCTCTAAGCAAACATCACCTAAGTGATGTTCTCAATATATGATTTAAGCAACTAGGTAAAACAATAATAAAACTTGAACTCATTGAAAATGAAGCACCATTAAATGATTTAAAAAATATATAAGAACTTATTTACATAAACTTACATTAATGTGAATCACATGAGCAGAGAAAATTTCAATTGAAAAACAAATCACTATAGCCCTTATTGTACAAATTAATCATATTTTAATTATCTTGATTGAGGTGAAACCATGAGTATGGAGGACATTTCAAATTGTTTGCACCATTTGCTCAATAACATAAAATTGAATGAAAAATCAGAAAGGGATGGCTCCTTGTTAACCACAACTGAAGAACTTTCTCAGGTTTGTAAATGAAAATTTTTCAATTACTAATAAATTTAAGTATGACAATCTTATGAAAATTTACATTCTGCAGGAATTAACTCAATCTATGATTGAAGATGACCTTTTGGGAATTGCAAATTATGAAGATGATGATGATAAAAAATAACAATATTGAAATGTATATTTACTGGCTGTACAGCTTTAAAATATTTTACACTGGAACTTCAAATTCATATAGTATATATAATTCACTGATCTTTGATAGCCAATAATAAATGCTCCTTCCTTCTAATACATTTGTTGCTCAGACTTGCTATGGTTTAAAGGTGAAATAAAAAGATTATTTAAGAATACAACTACTTTTAGTATCACATTATTTTTATATAAATCGTTTCAGATCCTAATAACCAAATAATTACATTCTGTGAATCATTTTTATTGGCCTATCTTGACTATGCCAATTTGAAAACTCAATCAAAAGAACAACATCATTTATGATGCTAAATTTTATCTGGCTACAAACAGCAAAATTTACACACAAACAACTCACACCTCTCAAACATGCTCAAAAAATGAACCTGATACTCATTCACACATTTGAAAACATTAACTCCGTTCAGTTCTAGTAAGACTGTTGATGACCGTTCACTCAATAGGGCTACTTTTAAACTATGGTTCATAAATTCATCATTAATGATGTCCTTTGTGTCTATACAATATTTACATCACAGCATTCATTATAGCAAGAGGTATAAGGCTTCAGCAGGCTCAAAATGGAAAGGAGACCTATGGATCTGTGGATATCAAAATGGACACTGTCCACACAGTTCACTTCACCTCATGTTCCAGAAAGATGATCTGATGTTCTACCAGAGCTACCACAGCCTTTCCTACAGTCAGGGCAGTACCACTTTCCTTTGGGAGGCACCATGATTCCAACACATTCAAAGTGAAACCACTCAATAGCACATTTCTTGCCATCACAGGCAATCATTTCAGACACCTCGTCATAAGGGCACTGACAGTAGCAGTAGAGGCTGCCTGTATTGGCTCCGACACTTTCCCCCGGAATTTGACTGGCTGTGCGGGGTGAAGAAACTGATGGGAGGGTGCATGAAGATCCTTCTTCATTCCTACCTTCATCTCCACTCCAGCCATCTGATTCTACTTCACTCCTTCCATTTTGGCTTTCATCTTCATCCCGGTCACTCGACATGTCTAGGTGGAAAGAAGAAAAGAATGATGTTAAGAAATGCGACACATGGAATAAATTCAATTACACATTTATAAGAGATAAAGCACTTTAATCTCTCAAACATTTTTCTGAAGTATTTTAAATACTTTAGTCAAGTCTCCTCCTCAAACATCTCAATGGAGAGTTAACTCACTCAATTACTTTGACTTATTCAAAGTATATCTGAAAATGAAACATCCTGAGAAAAAATATACATGGAGCACCTAATTATTAGTGAACATAATTTTATTTCAAGAGGCTTACGAAGTTATCAGTCTGTAATGAGAACATAAAACAAGTAAGATACCCTTCCTAAAGTAAGAGGTGGAAGCCCATTTACTTAAAATTATGCAGGGTTCTAGTGGCTTTTGCATTTATGAGCCGAAATGAATGAAACCTCCTGTTTGGGCTTGAATTTTAGTTTTTTTTTTGGATGCTATAATTAGTGGAAGATTTTTGTGAATTACTTTACATTTTTGGATGTCTTAAAAAATTCTAGAATTTTCCATAAATTGTTTTCAGCGTTTTAATAAGAATTTTCAGGTTTATTTTGCATATTTTGACTGGCAATAATTTTTTTAATGCACCAAGTATCTATTTTAAGTTTCAGAAAATGTGAGTGAAAAATTACAGAACATATATTTATCATTTTTAGAATTTTCCAAAGCTTTTACTCCAACAAATCCACTTGAGTAGAAATTTAAAAAAAAAGCTCATCAAATAAAAAAAACTAAATTATTTGCCTTCCCTTTTGGGAAGAAGGGCAACCTGCACCATTGGACTGTAGATCCTCTCTAGACCTTCCCACCCGTGAAAATTTACTTCTCTAGCTTCAGTAGTTTAGCTACAATACCATTTCAAAATTTTGAATTTCCTGAAGTTGAAGGCTACTTTATATTTAAGGTACTTGGAAGAGCCAATCAGGGGAAAATTCATAGATTGATAAGAGCTATCTACTTAAAAAATATTTTCCAAACCACCTAAAACAATAAAGTTGATTATCCACAGGCAGACAACACAATGTTTTTCTTTTAAGAAAACATGCTAAAAGATGTATATAATACACATTGCACGAACTTTCTCATATACTATGCATCTGGTCTCGCTACACTCTTTCCTGACTGGAAGGATCCCATACTGCTGCAAAAACAAAACCGCAGAATATGTCTTCTGCAGTAAATGATATTAATACACTCAGCCCTCCTAAAACACAAGGAATATATTGTGAAAATGTGCAGTGCTATATAAGTCTGTGTTATATAAATCCAGCATTACATTATTAAAGAGGGGTTGTAGAACACACCTTTTCAGAAACCCTACTTTTGACACAAAATTTTCAAATCTATAACCCAGATTCACAGCAAAAAATCTAATATCTATACTACATAGCTGCTTCTTACTTATTATGTGTCATATATCACACTAGTAAAAAGTGCTTGCATTCTGCATTTCATCTCACCTTGAAAAATACTAATTTTTCAGAGATATTTCATTATTAGAAATATTTTTTTAATTCTCAAGTTTTCACCTCTGCACTGATTTTTGTTCTTTCCTTATGGAACAATATTGGAATAAAAGCAATTCCTAAAATTTGCAATTTGAAGAATATTATATATTTTCCATTGTGGAGTACTACTGCCACACATTTCTGCCAAATTTTAAAGTTGCAGCTAGTGGCGGAGTCAGAGTTTTTTTATGATCTCCCCACTTCAAGTTCACATTGATTGAAGCATCACATGACCTTATCATTGTGATGCTCAATTTAGTTGATAAATTGAATAAAAAAATGTGCTTATTAGATAAATAAAACTTATAAGTACTGAAGAAAAAAATCTTTCCAGTGCAGGACCATAATTATGGGGGTCTAAGCCCTCCCAGCCTCCTCCCCCCTGGCTCCACCACTGGTTGTAGCACATCTATAAGTGAAATAATATTTATCTAATTGTATAAATTAAAAAAAAATAATGGTCGCAATAACAACTTCATGGAGATTTTCAAATGTTTATTTGTGCATTTGGACTAAACTCTAACTAACTGAAAAATTTTAGCTCCCTAGCTCGTCCCCTAGTACCTAAACGTTTATCTAATCCCACACATTTTTGCAAAATTTGAATGTTGTGGCACATCTAGAAGTGCAATAATATTTATCTAATAGTGTAAATTTTAAAAAGTTTTAACACCCGCAGTAACAATTTCGTGAACATTTTCAAATGTTATTGAGTGCTTTTGCACCAAGCTCTAAATAACTGAAAATTTTCAGCTCCCTAGCTCCCCCTGTATACCTCAACATTTATCCATTTGTTTAAACTTTAAGAATTTTTAACAGCCAAATTAATTATTCCATATAAAAATTTCTATAATATACAACATTAAAATTTGGCAGAAATGTGTGGCATTAGTACCCAACAATGGAAAAATATAATATCCTTAAAATTACAAATTTTAGGGATTGATTTTATTCCAATGTCGCATAAGGAAAGAACAAAAAAATGGTGAATTAAAGAAATATTTCTAATGAAATGTCTGAAAAATTAATGTTTTTCAAGGTGAGATGAAATGCTTGCAGAATGAAAGCACCAACTAATTGTATTATATATATATATATATATATATATATATATACATTAATTTTTCGGAGATATTTCATAATTAGAAATATTTTTTTTATTCAGAAGTTTTCACCTTCGCACCGATTATCATTCTCTCCTTATGGAACAATAATGGAGCAAAACAAATCATAAAATTTGCTATTTTAAGAATATTATACTTTTCCACAGTGGGGTACTAAAGCCACACATTTCTGCCAAATTTTAAAGATGTAGCACATCTAAAAGTGAAATGGTATTTATTTGTTTAAATTTTAAAGATTTTTAACGGCTGCAACAAATTCATGGAGATTTTCACATGTTTACTTGTACATATGCACTAAGCTCTAAATAATTAAAAATTTCAGTTCCCTAGCTTGTCCAGTAGTACCTAAACATCTATTTTTTAAACTTGAAGAATTTTTAACAGTCAAACAAATTGAAATAACAACATTTCTATACTCTTTATTTAGTTTTTTTTTTACAAATTCTGCCCTTAAAAACATTTCAGTTTCATAGTACATTTGGAAATACATAAACCTTAAATTTTTGTTTAGACACTTTCGAATTTTTAGCGGCCGCATTGTTTAAAATTTTCAAGTTCGTTTTGCACAAAATCCTAACGTCATAAAAAATTTCTAATCTCCTGCTCTTATGGAAGTGCCTAAACATTATATATATATATATATATATATATATATATATATATATATATATATATATGGATGTCAACAAGGTGTTGGGATGAGGAAACCCAGTGAGCACTCACCAATCAGACGACTTCAGGTTGGCGAGGCCCCGGGGATATCGAAGCGACACACGTAAAATAACACAAAAACACAGAAACATCACAAACGTAAAGCTTTCGGAACTACTCCTTCTTCAGCTACAGAGAGAGAACTCAGGAGTTTTTTATTATGGAACAATAATGGAGTAAAACTATCGCTAATTTTTGCAATTTTAGGAACAAAATACTTTTCCCAAATTGCCACACATTTCTGCAAAATTTTAAATTTATAGTACAATTAGAAGTGAAATAAAATTTATCTAATTGTTTAAATTTAAATAATTTTTAACGGCCAAAATAACGATTTTATTGATAAATTGAAATGTTTATTCATTTACATACGCTAACCTCTATATAATTTTCAAACTTCAGCTCCCTAACTTCGGCGTAGTGTCTAAGCATCTACCAATTTGTTTAAACGTTAAGAATTTTTAACTGCCGAACAAATGAAAATATCAAATTTCTATAATCCCTATTTGGTTTTTTTACAAATCCTACCTCTAAAAAAATTTCAGCTCCGTAGCACATTTGGAAATACATAAACCTTGAAAATTTGTTTAAACAATTGCAAATTTTTAGCGGTCGCATTGTTGCAATTTTTTTAAGATTTTCGTTTTTTCTAGTCGGTTTTGCACAAAATCCTACCCGAGAAAAAAATTTTGAATCTCCAGCTTTCCTGGAAGTGCCTAAACATTAGTATCCTCCTATATGTTATATCCTCCTCCACCTCTGTAAGAAACGTCTATATATAATGATACTAGTAGAAGGTGCTTGCATACTGCAAGCATTTCATCTCACCTTAAAAAACATTCATATTTCAGTGAGATATTTCATCATTGGAAATATTACATTCATTCCAAAGATTTCACCTCCGCAGTGATTTTCGTTTTTCCCTTATGTAAAAATAATAGATTAATACAATCCCCAAACTTTGCAATTTTATGAATTTTATACATTCTCCATTATGGGGTACTAATGCTACATATTTCTGCCAAATTTTTAAGTTATAGCACTTCTAGAAGTGAAATAATATTTTTCGAATTGTTTAAATTTAAATAATATTTAACGGCCGCAATAAGAATTTCATGAATACACTGAAATGTTTATTCGTTTAAATAGACTAACCTCTAAATAACTATAAAATTTCAGCACTCTAACTCACCTCATAGTATCTAAACATTTACCTATTTGTTTAAACTTTAAGAATTTTTAACTGCCAAACAAATTAAAATATCAAAATTTCTATAATCCCTATTTCGTTTTTTTACAAATCCTACCTCTAAAAAAGTTTCAACTCCGTAGCACATTCGGAAATACATAAACCTTGAAAATTTGCAAATTTTTAACGGCCGCATTGTTGCACTTTTTCAAGATTTTTGTTTTTTCTATTCGGTTTTGCACAAAATCCTACCTAAGAAAAAATTTCGAATCTCCAGCTTATCTGGAAGTGCCTAAACATTAGTATCCTCCTGTTATATGTATGTTATATCCTCCTCTGTAAGGAACGCCTATATATATGATATCATACCTCTATATCCACTTCTGTAAGAAGTGTCTATATATAATAGATACAGGTAGTTCCCGCTTAACACGAGAGATACATTCCTTAAAAGTGTCGTGTTAAGCGAATTGGTGCTAAGCGAATACATAAATCCCATAAGAAACCAAATAAAATGCTGAAGATATGTGTTCGAGCGAGAGAGATCGTCGCATCACAGCGGATATACACAGTCCGGCGATTAAATAATGAGACATTTTATTTTTTTTTAACTACAATGGTTGTTTAAAATCAATTTATTTTATTCGAAATACATCCCTCCAGCTTCGATACGAGTGGCACGGTCAACCAATGACTGGAACGACTTGTGGAGGTCCTGTTTCGGTATGGCTTGCAGAGAGCGTGTCATGGCCCTTTGGATGTCTTCGAAACGTCTTCCTTTCATCGGCAATTTCAGTTTCGGGAACAGAAAGTAGTCACACGCGGCCAAATCGGGAGAAACCGGTGGGTGAGCAAGCACGCAGACTTGTTTTCGGGCCAGAAATTCCTGTACAGCGGTCGCCCTGTGAGCCGCCGCATTGTCGTGCAGCAAGAACCAGCTGCCTGGCTCGCGATATTCGGATGTTAAGCGAACAACGTTCCCAGGAGTCCAAATAATAGTCGCCAGTGACGGTTGCACTATGTGAGACGAACCCATTATGGATATGCTGTCGCAGAAAGAAATCAGCATTGTCTTGATTTTCGACTTCTGGAACCGCAATTTCTTGGCTCTTGGCGAGTTTTTCGACTTCCACTCGGCACTTTGGCGCTTGGTTTTAGAGTCGTAGTGAAAACAGCACGTTTCATCGCCAGTCACGATCGATTCCAAGAATTTTGGGTTTTTCCAGGCAGTTTTAATGATGTCTATGGCGTGCTCGACGCGGTCATGTCGTTGATAGTCCGACAAGGTGTGCGGAACAAAGCGTGCACAGATCTTTTTGCCCAAATCCTCGACTAAAATTTTGCGAATTGTCTCTTTATCGACACCGAAATCGTCTGCCATTATTCTCAATGTCGCACAACGATAAATTTTTTTTCCCGCACTTTTCCGATGAGTTCCTCGTTGCGAACCGAAATTGGACGTCCTGACCTTTTCATCGTCTTCCAAATCTTCCCGGCCGTCTTTGAACCGCGCAAACTAGCGGAAAATTTGTGCACGCGATAAACATTCATCCCCATACACCTGACGCATTAAAGTTACTGTCTCTGGTGCACTTTTACCAATTTATAAACAGAATTTAATATTCGCTCTTTGTTCCATTGCGTTTTCGTGACAACAGTCTCGGAGGCACTAACACATATGACGGCAAAACAAATTACAAACGCATCGCAAGTCAATGACATTGTAACATTTAATAGGTTAGGTTCGAACAGGGGTGGGGAACCGGCGGCCTCTTGTGATACTTAGTGCGGCCTTTTGCATATTTGTCTAAACATACTCAATCTCATATATGATTTTAGCATGAAAGTTACAGAAAGAACAAACAAAAGATATGTATTTTGCATCAACAGAATCTTTGAGCCAAAACTTGTTTTATATGACACATTACGTATAGTTATTGGTATTGTGAACTACATTCGAGCAAATGCTTCACGGCATCGCCAGTTTCGTACCATGCTTCAATATGACGATGAAACATTTAGTGTAAATCTTTCAAACTATTAAGTGAGCTGGTTGTCACAAGGTCAAGCACTAGAAAATCTTTTAGCTTTGCGAAAACAAGTCACGAACTTTTTCAAAGAACAGAATGAATCTTGTGGAATTTAAAAAAAAGATTTATGCAGAAATGTTGCATTTTTGTGTGATTTAATGTCAAAACAAAATCATTTGAATACTTATCTACAAAGTAAAACTAAATCCATATATGAAATGTTGCAGCAAATTCAGTCATTTCGGAAGAGGTTGAATTTTTTCAAAATTGGCCTTATCAGATGTTTCAGCCGAGCATTTTCTTGAACTGGCAAAGGTAATTGATAAACAAGATTATGAATAAAAACTTGTAAAATTGGAATATGAATGAATATATAGGTGTTTTAGACTCCTCGATTAAAGAATACAATAACAGATTTAAAGATTTTGAGGAACAGGATGCCACACTGAGGTTAGCTTTTCAGCCACATTTGGTTGATGTTTCGAATGCACCTGAGGATTTGCAGATGGTGTTGATTGAGCTCTCAGAAGATAACATTCTGAAGCCCTTATTCGACAGTAAAAAGGATCCCATTGAAATATGGAAGAATGCTGTTGAATACCCATGACTGCGTCAATATGCTCGTCGTTTACTCTCTTGTTTTCGCACAACCTATTGTTGTGAATCAACATTTTCACATATGGCTCAAATCAAGACGTGTCTGAGATGACAGATGACAAACACTCACCTGGAAGACCAATTGAAGCTCAAGACAGCAATGCTGGAACCAAATATCAAGTTCTTAGCTCACCACAAACATTCACAAAAAAGTTGTGTTTGCCTTCTTATTTTGATGAATGTGATTGAATGCAACATTTTATTTACATCTCCTTAATTTGTTTCGACTTCTTTGAAATTTATCAATATACTAGCAAATACGATTTTTAAAATTTTTTGCATTAGATTAAAAAGTCATTATATTGTGTTAAAGCCTTCAAAGTTTTTAAAAATATTAGAAAATATGAAGCATTGAAATCTGTATTCGTTAAATTAAAAAGTTATTAAATTGTGTTTGCCTCTTTATTATTTTAATTTTGATACGTGAATGTATGTAACGTGCATCGCAATGTGCGGCCTGATGAGGTCTCTGTTAAGTCACATTTGGCCTTACAATGAAAAAAGGTTCCCCACCCTTGGGTTAGAAGTTACAAAGTAATAACATTTGTCGACAGATGGCAGTGATAGCCGATTTCATTTAGAATCAGTCTAATTATTTAATCGCCGGACTGTGTATACATTTTTAACATAAATATACTTAGTATATTCATTAATTTATAATTTGCATCTGCAAATCCGAAACAAAACTTCTCGTAATACCTACTGCAACTTTGACCGCGAAAGTGACGAAAAACATGAAGTAGAATTTGAGAAAATTGATTTTCCCTCCATAGGGGCAGCAGTGCCTTGTGACTTATTTGGCGTGTTTTAGTCTAGTGTTTCCTCATTTGTGTAGTTTCTCTTTGAATGGCATGCAAAAAGTTTGTATCCGTTTCTCTTTTTCCAACATCGCAACTTTAACAGCGAAAGTGACGAAAAACATGAAGTAGAATTCGCAAAAGATGAGCTCTGCCTGTGAGTACTACCTGGAAACTATCAAATCTAAAAAGTTTCCATTACCTTAGCGGTAGCTATTTGATATTCATCGTGATCATGATGTCATATGTTTTGATACTGTTTTTGGTTTCACATCTACAACTATGTGAGCGCTTTTTTCGCAAAAGGCATTACAATCAGAATTCGTTTTACAAAGCTTATTTCGCATGTTTTAGTCTAGTGGTTCCTCATTTGTATACAGTTTCTCATTTTCGTCTTGCATGGTAAATGTCACAAATAATGGCTACGCGAAGTTTTACTTCGACTTTACACAGCAAATTATACATAACTTAGTATTTTACGAATAAATATAAATTAATATAATGCTTAGGTACAACAGGGCGAGCTAGGGAGTTAAAATTTTTCGTAAAATAAATAAATAAATAAGTTAAAAACAGATTGAGAGAGACTGTGTAAAAGGGCCTCCCACAATCTACGAAATAAAATGTCAATGAGACTGTATAAGTCTCCCAACAATAATAAAATAAATAAAATTAGCACAAGCCTGTAAAAGGGCCTATCATGGTCGCCGAAATCTTATAATTTATAAAAAAACGGATAGGAGTGTTATACACAGGCCACATCCTATTGCATATTAAAATTGTTTAAAAACATTTATGTAAACCTATATAAAAGATAAAATTCTGGACTTTTTCAGAAATGTGACGGTTCTATAACTAAATGAGGATCATCTCCCAGAGCGACAGAAAGGTTCATAGATGCAGCCTCTCTCTCTCACTCCTGAATTGGATACAATACAATAAAATATGTGACACTGTTAGTGCAGTATCACGTTTCACACACTGGGGCTTCCTCAGATTGCAATAGGTAACTGTGCATCCACCTAGGCATAGTTGGGTAATGGTGACCTCTTCCAGCCGCCAAGACCTGGAGAACTGCCATGGCTGTACAGTATTTTTTATTGGCCTGTTTGTTTGAGAAAACTCCATTCCACTCTTCTTGCCACTGTTGATAAAATAGCTGTTTGAGGCATACTTGGATATCACCCACCAGAACTTTAGAAAAGGTTATCGCACCTCCATTAGCAGACCTTTTGGCTGCCTTGTCAGCTATCTCGTTACCTGGAATACCAGTTATTTTGAGCTTGGTGTTGTAGCATAAATTAACATTTGAAAATCTTCATTAATTTGTTATTGCAGCCGTTAAAAGATTTTAAAATAAATAAATAAATAAATATTATTGCACTTCTAGGTGTGCTACAACATTAAAATTAGGCAGAAATGTGTGGCATTAGTACCCAACACTGGAAAAAGTATAATATTCTTAAAATTGCAAATTTTAGAGATTGATTTTACTCCAATATTGTCCCATAAGTAAAGAACGAAAATCAGTGCCGAGGTGTTAACTTTTTAATTAAAAAAATATTTTTAATTATGAAATATCTCTGAAAAATCCATGTGTTTTTCAAGGTGGGATGAAATGCTTGCAGAATGCAAGGACCAACTACTTGTAATCTATTATAATACTAGCATAATTACCTGTCAAATATGACGGGTATGTGTGGATTAAGATACATTTAAGGAACTTCCCATTCTTCCTTCTTTTCTCTCTTCCTCTCTCCCATCCTCCCTCCCTCTCTCTCCTTCTCTGGAAAAATATATTTCCTAATCTCAATCTTGCCCTAATAAAGACCATAATCTATCTAACCCTCCCTCCTTCTCTGTCTCCCTTTATCTCTCTCTTCCTTACTACCTCTCCCTCCCTCTCTCCTCTGGAAAAATATACTTCCTAGTCTCAATCTCGCCCTAATAAAGAACATTATCTATCTATCTACGCTTAATAATGGACCACCTCAGTGCCAGAATATTTATTTTTGCAGCGAGGTGGAGGAGGGTGCCATTTCTCATAAGATAACATGTAACAATCGATTTTTCGACTTTTACTCTTTTACAAATTAAAATTGATCTATGATCTTCAGACTTGGACCATTTTAAGGTAAAATAAATAAAATTTCTTATTCTTATCATCACATTTTGCCTACAATACAAAATCGCTCAAGTTCTATGTTTAAATCATATTAATTTGAAAATTTTCAAGCCTTTTAACGATATGCTGCCTTGCCGACCATCATTGCAAAACTTCGAGAATGTGTTGTCGCCTTAATCTTTATACTATGAGTAAAGAAAGAATGCTTTGAATTCTTTAACACAAGAGAGAGAGAGGAAGAAAGATAGGAGAGAGGCAGAGGGAGAAAGGAGAGAGAAAGATAGGAGAGAGAGAGGGAGAAAGACAAAATTAAATATTCCATAAATTAAAAATAATTTTGGCCATATAAGAATTGTATAGCATAATGTATTTCTTTGTCATACAATTTCTATTCGCCCAAAACTATTTTACTCTCTGGAACACTCAATTATGTGCATTTTATATTTATTGTTTACTTTTTAGTGCCCATAAAAGTTGGTTTCATTAATTTTTATTTCAATTTGAACTTAATACTTAATTCACGCATACCCATCATATTTGATGGGCAATTACGCTAGTAGAAAATAAGTTGAAAACACCATTTCTCACTAACACAGGCCGGTTGCAAACATACACTTTGTCAATTACACTTATTATCTCAGCAGTTTCTTCAACCAGGTCAACCAAATTTTGTATAAGCTCCTCATTTTTCCTCAGGATTGTCAAAAGGCAAAAAATCCCAAAAAAGACCCGGGTTCGGCTCCAGTAGATAATTTCTATTTCCCATAAGATAACACGTAAAAATCAATTTAGTGACATGAAGACTTTCATTCTTTTGCTCATAAAAATTAGAAAAATTGACCCTTGATCTTCAAACCGGGACTATTTTAAAGGAAAATAAACGAAGTTTCTCAGACTTATCGCCGACTGTCTCTCTCAATCTGCAAATGCTCAAATTTAACATTTTAATAAGTTATTTTGTCAAAATTTGGCGATTTTATGAGGATTTGCCTTGACAACCATGCCATTGATAAAGGGGTATTGCGAGACACGGTGATACAATACAAAGTAAGTAAAAGGTAATAGATCCTTCACCGTAAAAAAAGGAAAGAGAAAACTCACGTACGCGCTGCAGGTCTCCGGAGGAATCGGCGGGACCTAATTCACACACACACACTCCGAGGAGGCACTCACACAGTAGACTCGAACCAAAACTACTGAAGATGACAGTGTAGCTGTCGAAACATCGGTGTCTAGTTTTGGTTCGAGTCTACTGTGTGAGTGCCTCCTTGGAGTGTGTGAATTAGGTCCCGCTGATTCCTCCGGAGACCTGCAGTGGGTAGACGAGTTTTCTCTTTCCTTTTTTTACGGTGAAGGATCTATTACCAACCATGCCATTGTCGAAATCGAGACCCCATTATTGTCGCAATTCTCATATGAGTAATATATACGTATGTAATGAGTGCCTTAATATGAGCCATCAAGCATTTAAACATGTTGTCCAGAGAGAGGGAGAGAGATGCATGGAAATGTGGGAGGGAGAGGGGATAAGGGGATGTCAATTTTCCATCATTCGTATGACAATAAATAAAACTCAAGAGCAAACTTTTTCTCATATAGGCCTTTTTCTGGATGAGTCAGTTTTTGCTCATGGACAATTATATGTTGCACTATCATGTACTAGAAATTGAAATAATTTGAGTTTATGGTCAAAATCCACAATTACAAGGAAAATTGAAAAATGACAGCTTTGTTTTCACCATGAATGTTGTGTATAAAGAAATTTTAAATAACACATTCCACTTGGGAAGGCTCTACTTAGTGGAAAGATCCCATAATGTAAATAAAAAAGAATATTTTACATTTCCATTAGACAAATTTATTGCGACCAGTTTCACCTGTTACAGCATCATCAGGTGACGAAAGCTTAGCAGAGGGTTATATATATATGGAGAAGGAAGCAGGGGATAGGGAGAACATATAATCAGTAATGAGATAATTTGATAACAGTCAAAAAATAGAAATAACTCAAATGGTTATGTATAACAGTAAAGTGAGCATAGCTTGTAAATACAAAATGTAAGTAATTAACAGAAGTTACAAAAAGACATTAAAATTACCAAATAAAAAAGGCATTAATTTAATTAGTTGTGGAAAGCAGTAAAGAGAACAAAGGAGAGTGATTAGAAAAAACATATTCATTAATAAGTCCAACATTGTCCATAACATCATGGATTACAATTTCCAACTGCTCTGAGAGGTCTAGATTGTTGCCCTTTGATTCGAAGTGGAGAAACTCGGGAATGAATGAACTGGGATGGCCATTCTCAAACAGGTGCTTCGCAAAGTGTGATGATGCGCTTCACAACTCGAAACAACATTTATGTTCCTCGATCCTCTTCTTGAAACTTCTTCCAGTCTGTCCTATGTAAACAGCATCACAATTTGCACAAGATAGTTTATAGACATTCCTTTTGATAAATTGGATATGGAATCTTTAGTATTCGGGTAAGTTATCAGGGAAAAGAAGGCGGGTATGATGTCTTTAGGAAAGAGGTTAGAAAGTTTGTAGGAGAGGGAGTTTGCACCAGTGCTAAAAATTGCAAGGAATTTCGGGAGAGGAAAAAATTTTCTGTGAAGCGATTCTTTTTAATTTATTTGACAGGAGGTGATCTATCAGTTGGCTATTGTAGCCATTGTTCAAGGCGATTTGTTTTATAATGTTGAGCTCTTTATGGAACTTTGGAAAGAGGAATGTTAAGGAGACGATGGAGCATAGAACAGGGGCAGCCCTAGACTAGCTGCCAGCAGCTGGCACCCTAGGCGAACCATGGAATCAGTGCCCCCACCCCCAAACCTCGAGGACGTTTTTGGGGTGAGAAGGAAAAAGTGACCCCATTTTTCGAGCTCTGAGACAGAAGGCATCACTTTGCCTGTTCATAATTACGAAACAGTTCATTCAATTGCAACTACCGTATTAGTCTGAATATAGTCCCCCCCCCCCTTTTTGGCCAAAATATTAGTAAGAAAAGTATTCGCGCCCAAAAAATTAGCAAACAAAAATATCATATTGGCTTGAGGCCCATTTTGGGGTTTCAATACGTTTAAAAAATTCCAATTTTAAAAAAGTCTTGAGTCTGGAAGTCTCGTATGAAAATTTCCTGGGACTTGAGAAAAGAAAAATTCTGAAATTTCCCGGAAATTTTTTAGTGAGAATTCTCAGACCAGAATCACTACTTGCGATGTACTCAGTCAGCGATGCCGAATGGGAGCGAATAGAATTGAACCTCTCTCTTCAATATTAGCTTTTTCATTCTTTCTCTTTCTAGCTCGTTTAAAAACATGATGCGGCAGGCATAAACAGAACACTGTTGACTATTATGTACAACAATTTGTCGTGAATTAACAAAATTACATGCCATGCTAATAAATTCTCAGAAATGTAGAGAAATGAATTATAATTCATATTCCCTCCGTACACACACAGGAATTGAAATAACAACATCTTCAATATTTCATTTTCATTTTATTTTTTAGTTTTTTTAATGTGATTTTTTTCTTGAATTTGGCGCCCTGTAACTATTAGTTTCTGTTTCAATTGTAAACTTGATGGCATTGTGAAGAGAATTAGGGACCAGAGACAAAATATGTTATCTACATATCTGTACCAGCCTTGTACAATGCAAATGCAAAGTCAGAACTAAAAAGACTTTCTTCCAAGTGATTCATAAATATGCCCACTAAGAGGGGGGACCCCATAGCAAGGCCTTCGGTTTGTCTAAAAACTTTGCCATTGAATAGGAAATAATTTTGATTCATGCAAACTTTCAATAATTCAGCAATAGGCTGAGATCCTCTGAACACGTTTTGACCATTTTCTCAATTATGTCTGTGTATGTGATAGAATTTCTGTGGACACACTAACTCAAAAACTATTAATTAGATCAACACAAAATTTTATATTTGACATTTTTATTAAAGGGACAAGAGTTGATTAGTTTTTGGTTAAAATCGGTCAACTGGAAGTGACACCTGACTCTTCGTCTCTTTTTCATTTTTGTCAATTTTCTCTATTAAAACTTCATAATTTATAAAAACATTAAATTTAAAAACTGTAGATAATGTTATTTTGTACAACTTTTGTTTTTCGTAGAATGCATCATTTAGGAATTGTTTAGATTTATTCGGTTTTTTTCAAATATCTCCTTTAAGACTTCATTATAAGTAATGTTCGTAAATAGCATTATTGTAGAGAATAATATTCTCTACAACTTTTGTTCAGAATCAATTTTTGTAAAACCTGTAATTTCAGAGGTATTTAGTTTATTCATAACTTACCAGTGTACACAGACACCACCTGTCCGATAATTCCTGAAACAACATATTTAATAAAAACTGACAAGAGAATTACAGTTGACTTATTAGTCAAAATAAAAATGATCTTTTCAACAGTTTGCACTGTAACAATTTACCACCCTTGACAACAGGAAACAACTTTGTTTACTAACTGTTAATTCAGCATTTGAAAGCCTAGCACTGCCGGTTCATTGCAACAATCTCTTCAGTATTCGTCTGCAATTTTTTGTTGATTGTGTTAATTTTCATCTATGTCTTTGTATCATCTTTCTCTGTTATTTACTTAACCGATTTCATCTGCCTTTGAATGACTAGTTGCAAATTTAGATGTTTTACTATTTCATACACAGCCGTAAGAAGTAGTGCAGATATGTCTTAAAAACTCCATACTTGACATAAGAATACTAAAAGTATGGAGAAAGTTATGTGCTGGTCACATCAATTTTCTAATCTTGTTGTTGAATTTTTAATGCATACTTTTGAGTTACAATTTAAAAAAAATCTGATGTGACCACCACATGACTTGCTCCATACCTGTAATATTTTTAAAAAATCCAAATAAGTTAAATGATAATAAATATATTAAGGAACTGCAAAAAATTGTAAAGACTTTACAGAGAACAGAAATAAACTCAAACCATAGCCTTCTGATATTGGATATAGCCCCAAAGCTTCAACAATTAAGAAAATAAAAAGGAGTGTATAGTATTTACAATAATCGTCGGTAGGTGGTGTGGTTATGGCAGCTGAAAAATTTCGTTTTTAAGATATCTCTTAAACAATGCATTATATGGGAAAATGTTTCAAACAAACATTGTGGAAAATTACATTTTCTACAACTTTTATTCCAGTACTATTTTACATTTATCAAATATTAAAGCAAATATAAAAAAATCTGATGTGGCCACCACATGACTTTCTCTCTATCTGTAATATTTCTAAAAATTTCAAATAGGTTACATAATAATAAATATTTTAAGAAACTGCGAGAAAATTTTAGACATTACAAAGAACAGAAATAAACTCAACCCATAGCCTTCTGATATTGGATATAGCCACAAAGCTCCAACAATTAAGAAAAGAAATTGGGGTGTTACTAAGATGTAACTATGCGTCAATTGTTAACAATCATCATCGGTAGGTGGCATGGAGGTGGCAGCTAAAATATAAGATATCTCTTAAACAATGCATTATATGGAAAAATGTTTCAAACAACAGTTACAGAAAATTAAATTTCCTACAACGTTTATTCCAGTACATTTTTACATTTATCAAATATTAAAGCAAACATTTCAAAATAATGGATAAGTGACAAGAGTAAACACCCACTTCCGGTTGATCTATTTTTACCAAAAAAGAATTGGTTCTTCTGACTTTTATAAAAATGTAGAAAAGTTCACACTTATAAATGGTAAATGTGGTATGAATTTCAAAATTCTAACTCAATCCCTTACTTCCAAACAATTAAGGGGTTTCATAATATGGAATGCAAAGTAATTTATGGAAATAACACTTCGGGAGAATTACCATTTAATGTAACATTTAGCTCACTTTGACATAAGCAATAAAATCTTTTTGTAGCAGCCCTGTTCTAGTTTGTATAATCATCCACTATTACTTTGCAGCAATGGGAATTCCACTGTGTAGATGATGTTCATAAATGGAATCCAAACTGTCCTTCATACTGGGCCATGATAGTAGTTGAGATTCTGAGGGTGACATACAACTCACTTCAACATCATTTTTCTCATGTGATCGCTAATATGAGTTTTATATATCATTTTCCATCATACTTAAATGCAATATACTGGCCAGGTTGTAGTTTTCAGAGAGCAGTGTCCATGCCTGTACACATAGAGACAGGAGTACCAAATGAATCAGATGAAAGTCTTTTCATTAATATTGAATTACCATACGAGGTGGCAAAAAAATACCATTCGGCCTTAACCGGGTATGCAGTATATATACGGCATAGCCGGACGCTCCGGTGGTGGGTATGCCGTATATATACGGCACAGCGATTTTTAGCCTATTTGCTATGGGTATGCCGTTATATTCCGTCACGCAGCTTTTCTCACTCATAGCGGCATCCTTTTAGTTTACCGTCTTGCCAGTAGATGGACGTTCCTTTCCTATTTTAGGAAGTTATACGTCTCGTATCCAAAGCCTGCATTTTTCATGAGGGTTGCATACCTCCTGCCCCTATTTTTTTGAAGGTCAGGGTTTGACGTCTTGGATTATTTCACGCCCTCATGCGAAAAATTTTGTTTGTCGCCGCTTGCATCTTACTTTCCTCGAACAGAATGCTACTTGTAAATCCTTTCCTTTCATATTTAGCCTTTTCCACTGTTATGTGGTCGCTTTGTGCTCCCAGGACGGCTGAGTGGCAAGAAGGGTCGTTTTATGGCACCCTACTTTATATCCCCCACATTGACGGTTTTGCTCAAAGGAACCATTGTTTTTCTGTTTTTCCACCTTTCCTTGACGTATCCTTGTAATCCCCCAGAGTGGGTGGTCTGCAAAGATGTGCACATAGAAAAATTTCTTGACGCAAAATCTAGCCTAAAACCACGATCTAGAGCACGTAGTTGGGGGGAGACAACTGCAAATGAAATAAAAACTCTTCTTGGTATCTTCATACTCCAGGGAATTGTACTAAAACCGGATTATGCTATGTATTTTAGCAAACGAGAGAGCATTGGAACTCCATTTTTCTCGAAAGTTTTCAGTGAAAAGAGCGTTGCAGTTGGCTTCCTCAGGTCAGCTGACCTGATGAAGCCGACTGCAACGCCGACGAAACGTCGTCTTGTGAAACAGCCGATCAACGCGGTGAGCTACCGAAAAACATGCAGCCTACAGCCGAACGCCGCGAAAGCCTTCGCACCATATATATATTTATTTTGTTTCTTTACGTAACAAATGTAATTTTTTCTATTTCAATATATTGTGTTTTTTAATTATACATAAGGTTTGCGTCTTAACTTTTATTAGTGATAATATGATTTTTATGAATATTTTGAGTAATTATGTAATTTTAGACCGTTTTCACCCCATTTTTTGTAATTTTTACGTAATTTTATCAATTTAAATTTTCCATTAAAAATTAATATTATGCATAATTGTTCATTCTTGCGTGTTAAAAAGAGTCTAATGTTTTAAATAAAAAAATATCCAATCAAATACTGAACATTTACTACATTTTATAAATATAATTCAAAAGGTAAAAATTCGCCAAATTTTCAATTTAAATGCCCACCTCTGGTGCGGCTTCGAAAAATTAAATACCCAGATGAGTGGTTAATAACAAAATCTTGTTCATGCAAACACAAATTCATCATATTCTAGTAGTTCTAGTACTGGGATGCTGCCCCATCACTGAAGTAAATTATTTTTTTAGTAAGCTTCTCTGGGAGTAACATTTTGAGCTCAGACATAAAATGCTTGATAAATACATGCATAGTAGTTATGTTGTGCTGTAGGTGATCAGAGATGCAGCATAAACAGAGGCACTTTATGGGATTGTCACTTTTATAATACACCACAAAGGGATGTAATGTAGCCTGTGGATTATCCTAGTGGTGTCCTTGCACCTCATCCTGGATTGCAAAACTAATTTTCTGCAAAATCTAAAAGCAGTAGGACATCAGAGTTGGAGAAATTTTCTTTGCATTGTTTTAAATATGACAATTGTGCCTTTGCAATGAAGTGATGTTGGCAAAGTTAGTCAACCATGTTAGCAAGGTCTTCACAAAATCCACTTACCGGCAATTGCAAAGTGACTAACGTAGTCCTGTCTGTATGCAAACATTTTTGAAAAGTAACAGTGTCATTGTCATCTTTAAATCCCTCATTAAACAATCCTAGTAAGTAATAGTATAAAGCATCTTTTCCAGGATACTTTTCACATATGCACAACATATAATTCCTGTTACCAGTGTCACATACTGACTTTTGTAATTGTAACTTATAGCCAGAGCAGTGTTGAGGGACAGCATTTCCCATAAGTGTAACATTTTGGTGATACTGGCAGACGCAGACAAAATGAGTGCCATTTATACCAACAGGAATACACCAATTAGGTCTGTTTCCAAAACTTAGAGAATCCTATCTAGTACTCAGTTTTTTTTACAAAATTCAATGTAGAGTTCCTTAAGGTAAACAAGAAGTCTTTTTTGTACACGAGCTCTTTCTTTGCCTACTACAATAGAAAGTTTTTTTTCCCTGCATACATTCGTGAGTAGTCATTCTCATAGAAGTTCACAATATCTTGTTTTACATTTGCTGCAAGTGTTCTACCAAAGTTTTTATTGTGGAGTTGCAAGAATACTGTCTATTTTTTACTTCTTGTGCTTTACGGACCATGTACACAGATACACTAAAAGTATTTGCTATCTCTCCAATGCTCCATGAAGGAGGGGCAAGTGTCAGAATTTGCACCTTTGCACTTTGTGTTGAGTTGTGGCACTTTTCTATAAGCAGATGCAAAATGTCATCAAGATCTTTGCACTGGGAACAAGAGTCACTTTCAGGTGCTTCTAGATCAGAGTCAAGACTTAGAGGTTTTGTATTTTCTCTTTGACAATGTTACTAATCTGTTTGGCTTTACGTTTCCTATACTAGCATTCATAGTTATTAGTTACAGACTTAAGCGGTGAGATGCCAAGGACTGAGGCTAATATGTCCAAGCATTCCTTTGATTCAGTGCAAGGTTCATAGTCTTCATCTACATCTGTTCGATTATCCTGAATTTTACTTCTGGCAAGAGAGACAAAAGTGGGACACAATTTTTGTCTTGGGTTTACATTTACTTCCAGTTCTTCTGCCAGAACAGCATCCACAGTGTAAAGAGATGCAGAGAAGCGAACAAACCATAAGTGTCTCAAATAAGAAAACTTACTTGTGATGACTTTTTTTGTGTTTGGCAAATGGGTCACCACAGTACTTTTGAAGCTTGTATATCGTGCCAGCCAGTTTTTCATGATGGATGCATATTTTATCATCCGATTTTAAAGTATCAATGCCTGCTCTCAATTTCAAAATTTCAATCTCAGAGTCCTCTTTATCACTAAGTTTCATGGGCCCAGAATTTCTGCAGTGTGTTAGCTTATGACATTCATCGTTTAGCTTCAAACCTATACAACACTTTTCCATTTTGATTCACCAGATAACTGTGCATTCAACAACAACTAAACCAAAATGGCTGCTCTCACTCATGTGTTGTTCACATGACCAATACTGTTACTACCACCTGTGGCCTGTTTCATAATACATAATTACACTAGTAAAACTGAATTTACTGTCGTAATAATTCTTCAGTTTCATAAAACTTATCCACTGTAAAGTAAACTACTATGGTAGTCTGTATTTTTAATGTGGTATTTTTCACATTTTTATGTGAAAATTAATAGCATTCAAGCAACTGTTACTATGCACTAATACCAAGATTAAAGTTTTAATTTTTGGAAGTAAGGGATTGAGTTAGAATTTTGAAATTCATACCACATTTACCCTTTATAAGTGTGAACATTTCTACAAACACTCAGCTTCATATTTCACTGACCACGTTACTAAACACTTGACTGAAAATAAGTCAAATTTGCAACTTTTCACTCAGTGGCTAACTTTAGAGCTTAGTAAGTCTTAGAAAGATAGTCTGAATTCTTCACTATTATTTGTGTGTATTATAAATTACATAGAGACTTAGTGTGTAAACATGGAGATCTGTACTATTTTATTCTTCCAAACTGTGAACATTAAAAAAACTTAATTTTTTTGAGCAGCAATAAAAAATGCCCATTTCATGGGCATATATCAGAAAAAGAAAAGGCCTTGACTCAATTATGAGGCTGTATTTCAAAACAGTAGCCTCAACACTTCTAGTGTATGAAATGTGGTTCCTCTTGCTTACTTAGTACTTCTGTTATGAGACCTTGAAAATGCTCGAAAATTTTGCAGCCAGAGAATCATGACATGCACACCTTTATTCTGGATACCATTTCTCAGAACTGCTTAGACTTAGGACACAAATACTTGACAGGCTTTCATGTCATGAATATAGCTAAATTTGTGCCAAATATGATTAAAATCTGAGATGGTCATGTGTGAGGCATTTGTGAGAACCCACAAAATACCAGTCACACACACACACACAAACATCATCGAGAAAAGTCAAAACGTGTTCAGGGGACCTTAAAACATGTATTTCTATTGAAATCTCGAATTCGATTTTTTTCATGAAAACAATACTTTCTCTATACAGGCAGTCCTCAGCTATCCAACACTATGCATTCCTCAACTAGACGTTGTATAACAAAACCCATTTCCCCATACAATTAAATGTAATAATGGAGCTTAGGTTCACAATTAGGACCAAATACCATATTTTCACTAAAATAACACAAAATAGCAATCCAAATCAAATAATATCTTAAATAAATCAGTAATAACCATTATATAACAAAAAAATCTGATGTGGCCACCACATGACTTTCTCCATACCTAAAATATTTCTAATAATTCCAAATAGGTTAAATGATAATAAATATTTTAAGGAAGTGCAATAAAAATTTTAGGACTTTACAAAGAACAGAAATAAACTCAAACAATTTTTGAGGCCCTGTTCAATTACCTAAAACGTGACTGTCTGAAAATATGATCGATCTAAATGCATAAGAATGAGTTAATTTTAACATTGGTTTTCAACAATGATATTAATTAATGATATACGTACCTATATACAGAGGTAAAAAGAAAGCACTGCTCTTCATCAGAAAATTAACTTTATTGATTGAAACAAAATGAATGAAAGTTCAAAGATTGTGGTAAAATATTCATAAATGTTCATATTTAAACAATTTATATAGGCTTTCGACATTTTTTTCACAAAATCATCAACTCATCATAATTTAAATTTTGCAATGTAAAACATTCGATCACTAAAATTGCTGAACTTGTAGAATGCTCTTGAGATATAGTAGAACATAAATAATTTTCGACTCTTTTAAGTGTGCTGAACCATCTTTCACTGGTAACATTTTATATGGGTAATGTTAAGAAGATTAAGTCCAATATTGATTTCATAGACTTTTCTGTTTTCCAATTGTAAAACTAATTCATCAAAAATCGTGTTAACAATTTTCACGTTTAATTTTTGTTTCCCTTTTAAAACAATTTCATTGTCTTCAGCTTCATCAAACAACTTTTTACTTTTTGTTGAACGTTTCTCTTTTGAGTCTTCATCAGGATTGTCTATACATTCTGTTAAAGAAAATGCATCCTGTTCAATAGATGGAAGATCATTTCTTACTTCAATGATAAAAGCCTTAAGAGAAGTTAACAAGTTAATAGCCATCTTTTGACTGTAGTGATTTGTTAATAACATTAATTCTTTACAACAAAAGATTTCATAATACTGTAAGGCAGGGGTGCAACCAATGATACGAGGGGTGCGATTATAGCCATGATTTTATTTTAACTGTAAGAAAATTTAGTTCTTTTTTCATATTTCATATATCTTTTTTGTTCACAATGTTATATTTCTGTAATCTTTCGTATTTATGAGAGTAACATGCTGGGAATCCCCTCACTCTATTCAGCGTGACCGTGACTTTGTTTACAGTGTCCGTTATTGCACTATACTGCAGTACGTTGTCGAACGAAAGCCGTCATGTGAATACGTCTATTGAAATGTGCAATGTTTAGTTCTGAACCGGTGGATTTATTCTTTATTGTTTTACAAATAAATTTAATAAAATAATTGTCAGTAAGTACACCATGAATCAGAATTGAGAGTGGCGATTTCATCAATTAAGCCGAGACTGGACGAAATTGCCAGTAAGAGACAAGCCCACAGATCCCATTGAATTAAATCTATTCATACAAAAATCAAGTGTTATTTTTCTTTTTTTGTGCTTTTCTTAATGTTATTTTAAAATGTGATATCTATTTTTGTATTCATATTACTGTATAATTTCATTAATTTAGTGAGATTTGATTTTATTCCTATTAGAATGTTCATTTTGTGTATTTATCTTGAATTATTTTATTTTCAGTTTTAATAAAATATACCAGTTTTTGTAACATACTATTTCTCAAAATTATCATCGACATAAAACCCCTCCCAAATACCAAATCTTGATAAAAGATCTTGCCAGCCATGGTAGGGGGCCCAAGTTTGTATTTTGAACAAAAATTGGGGCGCGGCATGAAAAGTTTGGGCACCCCTGCTGTAAGGATAGCATTTGCATATTTCTAAAACTTTTTCTATAGAGATTAAGCTTCAACCTTTGCAAGAGGCTTCTCATTCTCTACTGCAGCAATATCATGGAGGGCATTCTTAATTTCATGGTAGCCCTCTTTCAAAACTAAAATGGCATCGGCTCTTGCAGACCACCTTGTATCGCTAATTTTTTTCACGGTTTTCTTTGGATGTAAATGCAACTTCAACACATTTCATCGGTGTGTAGAGGCTGATAAAAATGTGTACATTTTCTGAATAAAATCAGAAAAATTTAATTGGACATTGAGAAAACTCTGCAGCGCTGTTACCAACAAGATTTAATGAATGACTGGAACACAGAATATAGAGCTGTGGGATCTTCTTTTTTCAGTCTTACTTGCAAGCCTGAGTATTTGCCTGATGTATAGACTGTGTTGTCGAAACTTTGATCCCACCAATTCCTTATATCTAATCCCAGCGCTTCAATCATTTCTAAGACAGTTTTCGTCAATGTTTAGAGGTATGAGATTTTATAGGCATTAAAAAAAGAAATGTTCAATGATTTCTCCATCTGGTTTCATGTATCTTAAAATAACAGTAAGCTGATCCACGTGACTTACATCAGAAGTCGAGTCTACAATTACAGAAAAATACCGAGGATTTTTCACTTCATCGGCAAAGCATTTTTGGAGATGATCAGCCATGATAATGAGAAATTCTCCATAAATTTAATGATATAAAAAATTAGTTTTACCAGAACCACAGTACTGATAATTTTCTGGATGCTGTTTGAGAAAATCATCAAATTCAGCCAGGTATTCCAGAAGGGTTAAGAAATTTCCTTTATGATTCGATTCATGACTTCTGAAGGCAAGTCCTAATCTTGCAAGTAGCTTCACAGTTGCAATTATGCATTTCAATACTTGTCGCCAATAAGAGCATTGTTTTTGAAATTGTACCACTAGTCGTGAATCAAATCATTCAGTTAAGTTACTTCTTCTTATAAACGAACACATTGCATTTAAATGAGTCTTTGAAGTTTCATGTTCACTTAATAATCTTGATATGCAGGTCCAGTTTGAAAACCCATCTACAAATGCTTGCTTTCCTTTGCTTGCATCAGGAAATAATTTGCAAATGTAACAATACACACATTTGGATGTTTCTGGAAAAACTAACCATCTCTTTTTACCTTTTTCCCATTTTTTTAACCCTATAGAAATAATTTTCGTTGAGACCTTTAAAATATTTCCTTCCTCCTGTTTCATATTCTTTCTTGAAATTCTTTATTTGACCAACATTTTTCAGACATGTTTTCAATGAAAGCGACACAATGATAAGTTATAATTATTTCGTTTGAATTCAACAGACTTGAACTTGAATAAAAGTCCAGAAAGTTCTAATAATTTTTTCCTTGTTATTTGATTAATACATATAGATCTTAAATGGCCTAACTGTGACTGCTAAGAACACCTGATCATTAGCAAATACAACTGTGCTTAGAATCAATTATAAATAAACAAAGTGGACATTTTGTAGTGCAATATATGTGTTTCATTTTACAATTGGTAATGTGATCTTCATAGAAAAATTGTTTATGAACCGCAAGGGGTTGTAAGTGCATTTGTCTTATTTTACATTTACTGCAACATTTGAAGCATGCCCATTGCCTCATGCATCAGTTTCATTAGGTTTAGCAGGTTTAATGATTGACATTCTTAGAAATTCATTTTCATTCTTCTTACAGGTAGAACAGAAAAAGAACTGTGTTCCACTGCCGAAAAAATCACTTTGCCATAGATTTTTGGTTGATCCACAAATTCATTCTTGACGTGAAAGTATGACGTCGTCCACGTGAATTTCCTTTAAATACGTTTACATGCATAAAAGGTATTAATGTTATAAAAATTGGCTACAATAATTCATTTTTATATCTGTATTGTATTTATGTACAAATATGTCACTGTTAAGTAATTTGATAATGAGTTTGTACTCTCCCAATGTGTGATACATGGTAATAAATTTGATTTATTAAATGCAATTCATTCTTTCATTTAAGTCCATTTCTTCTGTCCATCCAATTTATATTTGCTATGATTATCATATTAAAATGGGAGGGGGTGAGCGACATCCGTGATGATGTCACGATAGCCATTGTGAACACGTAGTTACAAATTTTCCCATTGACCCATTTTTTGTCACCTTCCATGGAAAACCTGGGCATGGTTTCATAGCATTAAGTTTCCGGTCTTTCCGTACTAGTCTTTGTAGTTAATATTAAAAATTAAATGTAAATAAACTGTTAAAATATTTTTTATAATGTGATGTCCTAATATTTTTATCATGCACGCTTCATTGGTGCATATGTACAAGGCAGAGGCTTTCATTATGACTTATGTAATCATGTCAAAAAAAATTAATTAACAAGATGATCCAAACAGAACTTATGATGCCTACTTTCCATTTAATCATTTATTTAATACTAATATTGGCTATAATAGCTTTAAAGTTATCGCAGATATGTAGCTCTTTGTGTTCCCAAATTTCACAATTTAGTGTTATAAAATACTACAAATACATTTGAACGGAATATTAAACTGATCATGCATATTTGTGCGGAAAAATGTGTGTACGTATTAGAATATACCAAATATGAGTCCAACAATAGCTGTTGCTATGGCAATACTCTCGTAATGAGTGATAAAAACTGCATAATCGCCAGTATTTACACGAAATTCTAAGAAATACAATCAATAAGCAAAATTAAATTAGAATCTTCATTCCTTTCCTCAGAGAAAAGTACAAAACTTGCTCTGATATTACAATCCTAAGATATTTTAAAGTGCAAGAGAAAACTACACTGCACAATGGATTTCAGATTTCCCATGTAAATCAAATGGGATGGATAGTTCCTGGAATCGAACCCAGGACTTCAATCTTCGCAACAAAAACTGTCCTCGGGAGCTCCGCCCATGTAGCAAGTTTCATGAAAATCGGTCTATTGGTTCAAAAGTTAATAGGGGAGGATGGACAGACAGACAGGCAACGACAAAATTATAATCCCATTTCCATTCTGGAAAGTAGTCTAAAAAGTGACAAATGTTACAATTTTCCTATACAGAGACTGATTTAACATCACAGTAGTTAGGATTATTCAAGCGTGGGAGAAATGTAAATAAACACCGCTTATATTTTGTACATTTTTGTTTTATTTGCCTATGCCTATGCATTAATTAACTCCCTGTAAAGACCTTATAAGGAGCGCAGTAATTTTCTATAAACTTTGACCCCCAATTTCTTGTGAACTAGGATCTATGGAGCCAAAAGTTGAGACACGTGTCAGCTTATCTTTATCCTTCCACCAGCGAAAGTTGGTCACAGTTTGTGACATCCATGTCTGGTTCTCCCATTGTAAGTTTAAAGCGAGTTATGATTTTCTTGATAACGGCTACTCCTACGATAAAAATGTATAGCAAAATAAATACTCCACTTTCCTAATTCTACAAGTTTTATTTGAAAACTATTTTAACATGACCAATACTAGAGGAGATATGACAGAAAGTTCATTTTTTTGTTACCACTTTAGTGGTAACCCTGATTGGCTTATGTGATTCATTTATGTGATTTTCTTATTGTCTTTGACTGCAAGTCCTTAATATCAAATTTCATGAAAATCCATTTAGTATAAGCCAAGAACAAGCATGCGGACAGACAGTTCGAAGCTAATAGGCACTTATGCTGGAAGCGAAACACACCCAAAAAGGGTGGTGATGGCAACAAAGTTGAGGGAAAACTTTTGAAGAGCCACAGCAGTAAAATGTCAATTATCCGTGAGCGGATAAACCGTGAGGCGGATTAACTGGGTATTCTGATGCGAGTTTGAATTTTTCCACTAACATGGAAATTGAAGAAGACACGGATTTCACTGATAGTTCGTGATAATCAAATTATATATGAAAAACTGGAAAAATATTACAATTTTCTGCTTAAATATGTGTGTACATACATATAACCTGTTTGTGTACAGTACATTATTATTAATCACACCACAGATGCATGATTTGGACTAATATTCAAATTAACATAACATAACAATTAACTTAGTTAGGTATGGCTTCCCATAGGTCTTCTGTTGCTCTTTTCAAAAGCTCTGTTGAATGTGAGCTGCTCCAAGCACGCATCACAGAACTCGAGAGGATTGTGGCGGAGCTCCTCTCTAAGGTTAGGGAGTTGGATGCTGCTCCGAAGGGGGGTGAAGATGCGGGGACCTCCGAGTCGCCTTGCCGTACCAAGGTGGTACCTCGAGCTAGCTCGAGAGCGAAGGCTGGCTGGGTCGTCGAAGAGAGAGCCGTAGCCGACACTAACCCGGAAAGGGTGGCTTCATCTTCCGAGCCCGACGGGTGGAAGGTGGCTACCAAAGGTCGCGGGAGAGTAGGGCGGCCATGGCGGGGAGACGGGAAGGCGGAAGCTGACTCTATCCCCGTCAAAAACAGATTCGAAGCGCTATCGGAGGACGGTACGACGAATTCTGTGGCCGCATCCGCTCCTCCCGATTCGAGGGATGCCGCACCTAGGGGAGGTCGGGTTGGGAGGGGGGGAATCTTAGTGATAGGTAGCTCAAACGTCCGGCGTTTAGTGGCACCGTTGAGGGAAAGGGCCCGCCGGGAGGGAGATGAGCGGGTGTTCTCCTGGTGTATTCCAGGCGGAACAGTGCCACAGGTGACGAAGGCGGTTCGGGCAGCGGTAAGTGGCACGGGATGCTCCAAGCTGCGGATAGTGGCACATGTAGGCACCAATGACGCTGAGGATCGGGGTTCTGAGGAGATATTGGATTCCTTCGGGGATCTGTGCTCTGAGGTTCACCGACTCCGACGGGTCATGGGTATCGACATGCGCCTGACCGTATGCAGCATGGTCCCGCGGACCGACCGGGGTTCGACGGTTTGGAGCCGAGTGATCGGCTTAAATCGGAGACTCTGGAAGTTTTGCGAGAACATGGGAGTAGATTTCGTGGAACTCGGGCCGGTTCTCGAATCGTGTAGGGTGCCCCTGAACCGATCGGGAGTTCACTATACTGCCGTGGCAGCCCAGAAGGTAGGTGGTAGAATCTACGAGCATTGTAGAGCTTTTTTAGATTAGGGAGTAGGCCAGTGCGTAGGTCAATCTCGGGGTCATCAAATAACTGCGATAGTAGGTCAATACCTAGGTCGACGTTGGGACTCAATAAACTCTGCGCTAACAATAGCAATGATAACGCCTCTCTTAGAAGTCGCACCATCCATAACACAGAAAAAATTCAGAAGCGGCCCGAAAGCGACTCATTAACAATTTTAAATATAAACTGCCGTAGTATCAGGAATAAGACAGCAGAATTTCAGAATTTATTAGAGGAAACTGAGGCAGATATAGTGATAGGCACAGAGAGCTGGCTAACTTCGGATATACACGACCGAGAAGTTTTCCCCTTAAGATATAATATTCACAGACGAGATAGGGTAAATAGGAACGGAGGTGGAGTTTTTATAGCGGTGAAGGACACGCTTATCAGTTCGCCAATTGAGTTTACGGAAAACAGAATAGAAAGCATTTGGTGTACAATCAACAGGGGAGGTTTAGGAAACATCCATGTATGTGCATGCTATAGGCCGCCAGGTGCAGACGCAGAAGACATTTATGAGCTAGAGGCCCAAATCAACTCAATACAGATGAAAAATAGTAAAAGTCTTACTATAGTAGGGGGAGACTTTAATCTACCCTCGATAAATTGGCGCAGTTGCAGCTTCACACCACCCGGTAGAAATCGTGAGTCATGCGAAGCACTAATAGACATCTTCAATAAACATTCCCTTATTCAGGTAGTCAGAGAACCCACGAGAGAGGACAATATATTAGACTTAATAGCACTTAATATCCCTGAACGTGTTTCTGAAGTAGTTATTGAAGAAGGAATCAGCGATCACCGAGTAGTCCGAGTTATCTTGAACATAGCATTCGTAAAGTATCGCAAGCCTAAGCGAAAAGTGTACATATTTAAAAATGCTAACTTTGCGGACTTTAAAGAGAAACTTATTAAAGATTACGCAACTTTCAGAAAATTAGCAAGCACGAAGAACGTTGAGGAAACTTGGAAAGCTTTCTTATCAGTAATTAGAACAGGTATAAATACGTACATACCAAGTAAATATATTACTGATAATGGAGAACCTAGGTGGTATAATCGGCAGGTTAGATGTGCTCTCAGGAGACAAAGAAAGCTTCACTCAAAACTTAAATGCGCCAAAAATAATATGTCACAGGAGGTAATAAATACAATTTCAAACAAGTACAGAAATTGTCGGACTTGGACTAAAAAGATTATGCGCAAGGCATTAATGAACTTTAAGAAAAAGATTCTCTGTGAACATCTAAACGAAAATCCCAAAATCTTTTGGTCTTATGTTAGAGAAGTTCAAGATCGACGCCCAACCGTAGCACCATTAAGAAACGACAAAGGAGAGGTAGTTTACGATAGCATTGATAAAGGAAACTTGTTAAACTCATTTTTTCAAAGCGTATTTACGACCGAAGTGGAGAAAAGGAAGGTCGATCCACCCGAACCAAGCGAAGAGAAGATGAACGATATACTTATATCAGCGAAAGGTATAGCAGAACAGCTCAAAATCATAAATGCAAATAAATCCCCGGGACCGGAAGAGATACCAGCTAGAGTATTAAAGGAATTAGCGTTAGAAATAGCACCTTATCTCGAAACAGTTTTCAGTAAGTCACTTAGTCATGGCGTTATACCTAAGGAATGGAAATTAGCGTATATAACTCCGCTTCATAAAGGCGGGAAAAAAGACGACCGAGAAAACTACAGGCCGATTTCGCTAACCTCAATATCTTGCAAGATTCTAGAGCACATCATCGTTAGTTCTGTGATGGACTTCTTAGATAGCCAGGACTTGCTCAGTAAATATCAGCACGGTTTTAGGAAGGCAAGATCTTGTGAAACACAGCTCGCTCTGTTTGCACATGATATACTATGATCCGGTGATCGAAAGACCCAGCTAGACGCGGTTTTTCTTGACTTCAAGAAGGCATTCGATAAAGTCCCTCATATTAAGTTATTGAAAAAATTACAAGCCTGTGGAATAAATCGAAAGATAATCGAGTGGATCAGGGACTTTCTCAATGATCGGGAACAAATGGTAGTCATAAATGGATTTAAATCAGATTCGGTCAGCGTGTCCTCCGGCGTTCCACAGGGAAGTGTCATCGGTCCCCTATTATTCCTTATATACATAAATGACTTAGATAATGTTATTACAAGTAAAATCAAGTTATTCGCGGATGATACGGTAGTTTACAGAGAGATTAACAGTCCTGCTGATCAAGCATTACTTTCTAATGACCTACACGCAATTCTCGAGTGGTGTAAAGAGTGGCAATTAGAGCTGAACTTAGGTAAGTGTTCCGTCATGAGATTCTGGAGAAACAAAGAAATTGAGGCGATGAATTACAGTATAGAAGGCGTACATCTAAAATTATCCGAATCCGTCAAATACTTAGGTGTCATTTTAACAAGTAACCTCTCGTGGGACACACACATACGAAATATATCCGGGAAAGCTAAGCAAAAACTAGGATTCATCAAACGAATAGTAGGTAAAAGCGAAGAAAAAGTCAAAGAGACATGTTACTTTTCTTTAGTTAGACCGCTGCTAGAGTATGCGTCGAGCATATGGGATCCGTACGAGAAAGGTTTAATCACCGAGTTAGAGAAAGTGCAGCGAAAAGCTGCTAGATTCGTCAAAAATTGTTATGATAGAAATATAAGCGTTACAGGCTTGATACAGGACTTAGGATGGGAATCACTAGCTGAGCGTCGATCACGTGCTAGGTTAAAACTTCTTGAAAGATTTAGAACGAGTACTTTCTCCAGCGACGTCAAAGAAATAATAAGAACTCCCACCTATATCGGTAGAATGGACCATCCTCGTAAAATAAGAGAGATAGCCTGTAGGACAGAGAGATACAAAGGCTCATTTTTCCCTAGAACGATAGCTGAGCAGAATAAAACTTGCGATCAAAAGTAACCTCGCGTAGGGGTGTAAACCAAGGCCTAATTTTGGAGTTTTCCCCTTGGTGTTAATACACCCCCTGCCACACACCCTTGCGGTGGCTTGCAGGGTAAACTGTAGATGTAGATTAAATTTGATGTGAACGATAGATCTCAATTATCTGCAACTTTATAATGTTCCCACTGAAGTTAAATGATGTATATACGTATGCATTAACTTTCTTTTACTAAATCTAAATCATGTAGGTTTTTGCTTTTCACTGTCAACCCTGCAGATACAGCATGGTTAATCGTCTATTTATTAATCAAGCCAATGCAAAATTTTATATTTAACATTTTTAAAGAAGTCACAAGAACTGATTAGTTTTTGGTAAAAATCGCTCAACCGGAAGTAGATGTTTACTCTTGTCACTTCTCCGTTATTTTGAGATATTTGCTTTAATATTCGATAAATGGAAAAATGTACTGGAATAAAGGTTTTAGGAAATTTAATTTTCTACAACCTTTGTTTGAAACATTTTCCCATATAATGTATTGTTTAAGAGATATCTTATATTTTTAGCTGCCACCACCAAGCCACCTACCGACGACTATTGTTAACAATTGAGGTTTAGTTACATCTTAGTAATGCTTTTTCTTTTCTTAATTGTTGGAGCTTTGTGGCTATATCCAATATCAGAAGGCTATGGTTTGGAGCTTATTTCTGTTTTTTGTAAAGTCTAAAATTTTCTTGCAGTTTCTTAAAATATTTATTGCATATAAAATCAAAGACAGCTTGTAATGTTAAATTTCCTACAACAGAGAATGAATTTTTAAAAATAGAAACAGAATAGCGGCACATTCTTTTATTACACCCATTCACCCTGTGTCTTACTTTGCCTTTTACTCTGCAATAAATCTCATAAAATCGAACACGAGAAACAGACTGACTGATGATGTGAGTGCTGCTTGTGTAGCATTGAAATGCACAAACTACAGACATCCTATACAAGAACTGTCTTCCATGGTGCAACAGCAGGAATCTCATTAACAGGTGAAATCATTATACCTTTCATTTATTTTTTTACATTTTTATTTATTAATTTTATTGCTTATCAATTTGGCGAATAACTTTAGCCAGTACATGAAGTATTTTTAAAATATCTTTATTCAGAAACGCTGATCAGAAAAGTTAATCTTATTACTTTTTAGCACGTTCTCTTTTAAGAAAAAAAGTGCAATTGTCAGTGAACAATAAACTTGATTATTATGAGGGATATCTGAAAAATTCTTTGAGTTAGATTGCTGCTAGCAAATGATGAGTTACCACAATTTAGATTTTAAAAACACTTAGAATTTCCACTAGTTGTCTCCAATATAGAAATATTTAAAAATTTGAAATGGTATTGTAGCCAAACTATTACGGCTAAATGAGTGAACTTTTCACTGTTGGTCTACTTTCCAAAGGTTGTCTTGTCTTTCCATCTGTCTGCGGACAACCTATTTTTTTCAGTAAGTCACCTAAATCAATACTTTAAACAATGTTGGGAAAACTTACTTCTACTTCTTACTTTAGCAAGAATATTTTAGATGTTAATATGCAGAGAAAATATTTTTATTGGAATAATGCAAATTCGAGATTTTAATGGAAAAGTACATTATAAGGTACCCTGAATACATGTCGACTATTATCGCGATATTATTGGTGTATGTAAATAATTGGAATTTTGTGGGCACATTATATGAAAAACAGCATCAGCCAGAGAGGGATTGGGAGTGAAAATCAGTCAGGACAAATACTCAGATGTCGGCCCATACTGTCAGAGTTGGCTTGCAAATTTGCGGAGCTCAGTTCTGTGTTTGCGTGAGGCCTCCTAAGAATGAAAACTTTGTAGGAACAAATTTTTACAATTATATCAACTTTTTCTGTTACCCTGTAATGTTAAATGTTATGTGCACTAAATTGCAGTCCTAAGAGTGTCTTCATTACTGAGGCCGAGATTACCTTGATACACACGTGTGAAATTCTTACATCTTTAGAGTTTGAGAAGAAAACATCTTGGCCCAAGAAGGAACTGTCCCAAAGGTGTCATCGGCCCACCAGGACTGTACCCTGTGTCCCGGCAGCCCAATCTGCCCCTGGCATCAACACAAAGTTTAGTATCTGACATTTTTATTATATCGTTAATATCTGATGTTTTCACTAGAATTTGTCAAACGGAAGTTGATGCCTTGGATCACTCCGTTCATGTCATACATGTTCTTCATTAGTTCATTTACATAATTTAATAAATCGTTTTTATGTACAACGATTTTTCATGAGATACCTAATTTATTCTTTTAAATAGTGTGTGCCACCTCCACCAAATATAACTCCATTATCCATTAATGTTACCTATTTTTTGTTAGCATTTAATATTATTTGTTAAGTCTTGAAGATCCAGGATTTGCACAAAGAATTCGATAAAAACGAAAAAAACTATATTTCTTAGGGTTTTCGTTATATCATTTGAATCATTAATTAAATATTTCTTCCTGTGTGGGAAAAGACATACTATATGCTATATTCTACGAATAGACACAGATAAGATTTTTTTAAGATCCTGGCATGCGAAAAGGCAAATATTCTCTTATTAAGTTAATGTTGGCATACAAGTTAGAAAAGGTTTGCCAGCTCTGTTCTAGGATAAGGGCCCATACCTCCCATGGTTTCCTTGGTCACCTACCTCTTCTACTCTGGTTAGCCCGGTAATTTATGTTTATGTTGTGCGGGGTAGCCTAACCTCTTTTCAGTCCCAGTGACGGATGACATCGTAAGATGTCATAAATTATTTTTTAACAAAAAGCAGTAAAACTTAATAAAATGTATTTCTTTATATCATTGATGCATAAAAATACAATTTTTCAGAAAAAATATAAAAATTATGTACATCAGCACAGGGGAAGACATCGTAATTTTTCGTACACATTGAAAGTGTTAAATCTCTCTGCCGCTTTTTGGCCTAGGCTGGCCATATTTATACCTCCACGGTGCGAGGTTGGGGTCTTTCCAGAAACTTTCTCGGCCTAGAATTTTCTAGAATGTTCCCCCTCCCCCCACTATGTCCATAACCATTGACTGGCTGTCCAATGGCAGATTATATGCTACTCAAGGGTAGAATGCACGACACACCTAGCAACATTCAATGTGCTGAACATACATAAGTTCAGACAGATAATCAAAATATTATATCTCTGAAACAATCCATTCTTTGAAAAATGTTTCAATGTTTTATAAAATATTGTCTACAACTTTTATGATGAAAAATGTTTACACTAATGGGAGATATTCGGTAAAAGAAAAATGACAAAAGTAAAATTAAATTAGTGAAATGTCAGCATAACGAAGTCATGCAGACGACCAAAATATATTCATTACAACGAAACGCAATTTTAAAAATTCAGAGGAAGCGTAGTATATCCTCCTCCTGTCACTAGCGCAAGAAACAGTAACTTTGAGAATTGAGTAGTGCTTGAGTCATCATTGTGATATTGTAACTAGAGTAGGAAAAGGAACTCATACAAATTTAGACATAGTATGAGTAATATATTGATATAAAGTGAAGATGCAACTACAACATCCCAATCCAAATCTCTCTTAACACAAGGTTTTATTGGAATAAAAAGGAAAAGATTTTCCATGCACAAACAGTGTTTATTTATATGAGAACATTTTACAATAGGATGTAGTCCTGTATTTGGCCATATTCATTTGCAGTGCCACAGACAAGGGGAATATATTGCCCTTGAGCCAAAATGTCAAAACAATGGTTATATATAACAAAATAATTATAAAGAAAGAAACCATGAATTAGTGGTTACTTCTTAAAATAAATGGCACAATATACATTGCACAAACTTTCTCATATATGTATCATCTCACTACACTTTTCCCCGAAATTAACTCTGCCCTCTGACGTGTGTGCTGAGCGTCTTGTACAGAAATAATGCCACTGGATGATATATAGTAACTTTTTTGGGACATATGGCTTAGTTAGTATTATTTGTGACATAAGCCTGTACGTTTGGATGGATTTTAAATGAAATCCTTTGGCCATTTTTGAGTAAATCGAATTTTGTTTCAAAATATCCAAGAATCAAGTACCCTTAATTGTTGTGTAATATCGTTCATCTCATCAGACTGTCTTTTATGAATGATATTATCCATAAAATGAGATATCATTTGATTTAGTTTAACCGTAAGGCTGTAGTAAGAGTTGGAATGGATCGCGGTGGAGGCGTGACGTCATAAGGCTTAGGTAAGGTAGCTTAGCATACATTGTAATGTCACTGGACAGCATATAGAGTGTTCAAGAGATATATGACTTACGTAGTATTATTTGTGACATCAGGCTCTACAATTGGTACGATTTTAATCAAATTCTCTGGAGCCATTTTTGAGTAAATCAAATTTTTCAAAAAATCGCCAAGAATAAACCATTTTTGTGCAATATCATTTTTATGAAAAAAGGGTCTGCAAAAGATGTATATTGCACAAATTTTGAGATATCATTCGATTTTATGTAAGCATTTGGGCCCTAGATCGGTGGACAGGCAGATGGCATGGCAAAAACCACTTTTATGGGGCACCTAAAACCAGTGTTGCCATTTTAGCTAATTTGTAGCTAGATCTAGCGACTTTTCTTTCAGATTAGCTCTTGAAAAAATGACCCTAGCTACTTGCTACAAATCTAGCATATTGGATAAAAAATATAGCTATTTCTAGCGACTATCTAAAAAATCCTAGATAAGTTGAAGATATGGTACCCCCAATAAATTTTGTTAGTTCTAAGGGTTTAAATTACCTGCATCTTTCCCTTTGCGCCGTTATAGACAACCCTAAGAAAGCTTCCTTTTGTAATATTATGTACACATTCAAGTTCAAAGATAGATTAATGAATAAAAACGTATGTTTTTCACCCTAGAATAGTTATCACGATTTGTTTAATTTCCTCTAAAATTATATCATTGCATCAATTCGAAAAATTATAATTATTTCAAGTTATTGAGTTGATATATTCATTCATATCCGGAATTATTGAGCATCCGGTACAAATAAGAACTGGCACGGCATCCAGACATATGGAGAGCCCGCTTTTAAGCAAATGATTCCTGCGAATTTGAGTTACAATTCCTGTTATACGACCTTGCTATCGTTTATACATTGTATCCGCTTTTCTTATTTTATGGTCAGCTACAACTTTTAAGAATACAACGTATCTCGCAAGACCGTTCTGAGGACGAACTGAGACCGCTGCAAAGGAAATACTGGTAGCCAAGCACTAACTGATGTCAGTCCACTCAGTGAAAACCCATATTTAAGTAACCACATTTAAAATACTCAAAGTGAATGAGTATTACTGAGGGATTATCGCCACAATACACGTGTATTCTTAATTACTCTGTTTAATGAAATAGATTGTATTGTGTGCATGTTTTCTTTAAATGTTTTTTTGGGATATTATCGATTTATTTTATTCTTTTTAGAGCTGAAAAAACTTCATTCATATGTAACATTTAAAATATGTTAAATGAAAACCAAGCTTTGGAGAAAACCAAATGATTTAAATTGTCCTCAAGAATGGTCAATTAAAGCATTTTTTGTAAGTTATATAATTTTTTGGTAGTCTACTGTTTACTCATTTTTACTCATTTTTTCACCGAGAATTTCTAAAAACCTTTTTACAGATACACTCACGTTATCATGGGCAAGAATAAGCGATACATACATAAGTTCAGGAAAGAGTGGTTGCAGGGTGAGTTATTTAAGAAATGGCTAATAGAAATTCATACTGATTCAAGTAAGGCACATTGTAATTACTGTAAGTGTGATATAAATGCCAAACATTCTGATTTACTAAAACACATAAATTCAAAGAAGCATAAGACTGCTGTGCCTATTGCAACTTCCAATGCTGATTTAAGAACTGTAAAAACCTACAATGTGTGATCTTTGGCATGTGAAGCAAGCATCGCATTGTTCTTAAGTTCACATTGTGCGATCCGTAATTGTGATAATTTTGTTGATCTGTGTGTTTAAGGAATTTATTTTTACAAACTTCGTTATAATGAATATATTTTTTGTAAAATTAAAAAGACAAATAGAGGGGAATTTAATTATAGTAATAATTTATGTACCACAATTGGAATTTCTGAAATTTTGCTTTGGGCACTTCACAAACGACATATATGCGAAACAACACAACTTATTATGAAACGTTCCTTAATTCAGTGCTCTCCAACCTTTTTTATTTCATGGCACACCTATAGATTTTTTCATTCATCACAGCACACCGAAATTAATTTCACACAAAACTTCGTTAAAGATTTCTATTACAACATCAGAAAATAATTAAAATAATCGACATAAGAAATGAAAAATAAAATATTTTCTTAAGAAGAGAATAAATTGTGGCTAAAATTCATTGAAAATCAGCTTTATAATTCAGTGATTTTGTGAAATAAAACCAAAATTAATTTTTCAAACTTTTTACCAGTATCACTATGTTTAGATGCAGTACAACACGTTTATAACGACACCGAAGAAACAGTGAAAATATTTTCCCTATAATGAATGTCTTAATATCTAAAGATGCATGGGAACTTTATTAAATAATTTTATTAATGAGAAACCTGTCTGTCTTGAAGAAGAATCTTTTGATGTTTGGCTCTATGGTGGAAAGAGCCACAAGGTTTCTGGTCAAGGTATTTCAGACACAATCTCTTATTATTCCTTATCAGCGACAATGTTGAAAAATTTAATTCACATAAATACATATGTTGTAGGAAACGGTAACAATGCATCAATTGCACATTCAGCAATGGTTGGGTATTCATTCCTCACTTGCAGTCAAAACTCATCCAGAGGCAC
The DNA here is from genome assembly GCA_028673005.1 of Tanypteryx hageni. Taxonomy (NCBI): domain Eukaryota; kingdom Metazoa; phylum Arthropoda; class Insecta; order Odonata; family Petaluridae; genus Tanypteryx; species Tanypteryx hageni. The sequence goes on along the minus strand of CM054113.1, from coordinate 97,553,621 downwards.
ATTATCTAACTTCAGGTTAATACTGCAATTGTTCCAGAGTTCAATGAATTCCCTCTAATTTTTAGGGAAAAATCATTAATTGATAAGTCTGTAAATGAAGAAACTTCTTACGCTCATTTGTAGCTTGAGAATTACAAATTCGGATTTTCCCTTGTATAAACTCTGTACGTCCCACAATACACTAAGTACTTCGTTATGGCACACCACTGTGTCTCGGCACACCAGTTGAAGAGCACTGCCTTAATTGATTGATGACGTATATGAGAAACGATGTATAACGGGGCGACATACAGCGGGAAATTACTGTACATGTAACAAGCAGCTATTAGTAATGCATACATACAGAAAAATGCTAGGAGTTGGATAAACAGAAGCATTCAAATCTAAGCATATTAGAAGAAAAATTATGATCAATCCAGTTTCATTGGCCCACCTGGAAGTGGTCATATGTATGCCATGAATTAAGTAATTGTTTGACAGCAGAGATATTGAAAAAAATTGGAATCAATCACTTTAACATTAAAAGATTTAAAAAAACACAAATGATGAATAATGACTAGCATAATATAAGAACCTATGTATTATTTCATTTAAATATTATCATAAAGTATAATAAAGACAATATTAATAAAATTACATAACAGCAAACCAAGAAAAGAATGGCAAAGTTCAAAAGTTTAGGAATGGAAGATCTCAGAAAAAGAGTCAACAGACATCTAGATCTAGGCCCAAGCTCTCAGACCTACTTGCACATTCGAGAAGCCATAAACATAACCCCATAATTCTCTCCCACAATATTCTTCTTCCATTTGTGAGCCATCTTATTCAGTTGTTTAACTAGAGCGGTAGTAAGATAACGCGAAGGAAGTTATTGTATTAACAATATTTTTTGTAATATTTTTTTCGACATGTTCCTTTTTGCTAAAAAATAAGTATGTAATTCTTCAATATTTCTACTACTAGAATAATTGCCCGTTGAAATTATTCAACGGGGAACCTGCATATAAATCACAGCAAAACCAAAGTGAATTAAGAAAATTCAGATACAAATGGTCAAAAAAAATAATGGCTAATATTAACGTATGCAAGGTATGACAGGATTTTCTAGATAACTGTATAAGCATAAAAATGAAGATATTGTGAATAACTACGCTGTATTTTTGTCGAAAGGAAACACAGATAATTAAGGTATAAATTTCACTGAGAAGCTTTGTACTTATCACTTCTAATGTATTCCAATTTGAATCGCACATTCCAATATGATTTCAAAATGTGACATCTGAATGTGTTACCATAACTTTCATCCGATAAAGTACATTATTCTCAATAACCTGAATAAAAATTACCTGCTTACATAGTTTTCATTACTTTCATGGGAAAGCGTCTCGGTATACAATAAACGTAAAATTTGTCCCTTATAAAATATTTCTGCAAAAAATGTATCCCATAAATGACTTATGATTTACCTTTTTCTGTAAGTCAATGCAATTTACTATATCTATCATAGCCTTCATTCGATAAATAATAATTGGTTTCGGAAAACTGACGCAAAATGCAAATTCGCGAAGTGTAAGTCCTATTTTCCCATAAGAGGCCATGTTATTACGAGTGGTTCTCAGCCAAATAAAAAATTCACTTTTTTATCATGAATAATGCAGTTTAACAGAAAATAAATGCGTAATAGCAAATTAAAACCCAGCATAACAAAGCGGATTACACATTTCCACACTTGTGCAGTTTACCTTCAACGCAATTTTGCATACGATTTTTGATCCTCTTTTGTTCTTTGAAAGGAAATGGTTTAATTAAAATTGAACTACTGAAATGGAATGTTGAGTATGTCATGCACGACTGTTTTCCTGGATTCTGCAACAAACATTTACAAGCCGAAAAAAACACTAGCATTAAAAAGTGCTTCCATTTCTATTAGTGATCGCGTTCAAAATGCGGCAAAATATCTTACGTTACAAGATGATAGCAATTCTTAGATTTAAATTAAAAATTCATAATAAACAATGAAAACAACAGTTCCTTAAATTACATTCAAAATATAATGGTAATAAAATTAAATCATTAAATATTTCGATCAAAAACTAGCAACTTCATATGCAAAGAACGAATATTTTCAATGTCATACTCGTGAAAAAATAAATGTGCGGGACGCTTTTTCCATTAGCCAATAACTTCTAATTTGGCCGCTAGATGCCAGCAACTTCGACTATTACCGAAAATAGCGCCGTTAGCAGTGAAGTTTAAACTGAACTACAAAAGAATTAAGGCGATGATTATCACGTTTGTTTACTTTGAAAACTGCGTAATAACGAGCATTATATATATAATCCTCCTATATATAGTAAGTTAATTTTGTTGGTAACTCAAGCTGAAGAACCTGATTGGCTGCCGAAAAGTCAATTATATCTTGAGGAAGTTTAACCCTATTTCCCTTGAAAAATGCGATAAATAAAGAAGAAGTTAAATCTGTTTAATTTTAATCGCTATATAATTTTAACGAATGATAAAATATATCAATTTATATGCCACACCGCAATCAGAATTTAGCATACATTTTATCACATAGTAACTATGTACAACAAAAAAAAGTTCTTCGTTATTACATTGTAACACATGGTAACTAATAGGAACACACGATTATGTGAATTTTGTATTTATTGCTTACTTTTTAAAGTTGCTTTCATTAATTATTATTTCAATTTTAACAACACTTAATTCACGCATACCCGTCATGTTTGAAAAATTCATGCATAGCTACCTAATTGTTGTCAACGTAAATAGTCTTCTTCTTATTACTGAAGTAAATAATATGTTATAATTATATATATATATATAATTACAACATACACTTAATTCCTTACATGTGCATGGCAGATGGATAAACGTAAATATTACAACTACTGAACTCAAGTGAGGTATGTTTTAAATAATTTTCGATTGTTTGGTTGATTAAAACTGATTAGAAAGTAAATCACTTAATAGAAATTGAATATTTCCCTGGAATCATTTCTGATATTTCGTTTTGCAGTATTAATCATTAAAAGTATGTGATATGTTTATTGATGCACCAACTACGGGGGGAGACGAAATTTTTAATAAGAATAATTCTTAGTGTGATGTTATTTGGTTTATACAGGAGGATGCGTAAGGAATGCGTGCAATGAAAGCTTCAATACGAGAGAGAAAGATAAGGAGAGAGAAAATTAAATGTTACAAAGATTAAAAATAATTTTTGGCAATTAAGAATTGTATAGCGTAATGTATTTCTTTGTCAAACAATTTCTATTCGCCCAAAACTATTTTATCTCTCTGGAACACACAATTATGTGCATTTTATATTTATTGCTTACTTTTTAGTGTACATAAAAGTTGGTTTCATTAATTATTATTTCAATTTTAACTTAACACTTAATTTATGCATAACCTTCATATATGACAGCCAACTACGCTAGTATTATAATAATGTCTTTTTCTAGGGTGCTCAAGTTTAAAATGAACTTACAAACAAAAAAGTAGAGGGAGTTCACGTTTATTGGCATCGTAAACACATGACGCGAAATGCAAGTAATTGGGACAAAACGCAAGTAATGGTCATAAAAAATTGTCGCTGTCCAAATTCACAAACCGCGAACACGGTAAATAAAACAAAAATATACAAAATATAAGCTGTGTTTACTTACATTTATCCCGCGCCTAAGGAGAATGCATATATCTTAAATAATCCTAACTACTTTGATGTTAAATCGGTCTCTCTATAGAAAAATTGTAACATTTGTCACTTTTTAGCCTACTTCCCAGAATGGAAATAGGCTTCTAGTTTTGTCGTTGTCTGTCTGTTTGTCCGTCCCCCCTATTAACTTTTGAACCAATAGACCGATTTTCATGGAACTTGGTGGAAATCTCTTGCTACATGGGCCAAGGTCCCGAGGGCAGTTTTTGTTGCGAAGATTGAAGTCCTGGGTTCGATCCCAGGAACTATCCTTCCCATTTGATTTACATGGGAAATCTGAAATTCATTGTGCCAGGGTAATTTTCTCTTGCACATTAAAATGTCTTAGGATTGTAATATCGGATCGAGTTTTGTACTATTTTCTGAGGAAAGGAAGATTCTAATTTTTATCGTAGAATTTTGCCCATTGATTGTATTTCTTAGGATTTCGTGTAAATACTGGCAATTTTGCAGTTTTTATCACTCAACATGAGAATGTTGCCATAGCAACTACTATTGTTGGATTCGGTTTCTGTACACTCTGAAAGGTACACGCCTTATTTTGTCACAAATATGTGTGATCAATTTAATATTCCATTCGAATGCTAAATTGTGAAATTTGGGAACACAAAGAGCTACATATCCGCGATGATTTTAAAGCTATTGAAGTCAACATAAGTATTAAATAAATGATTAAATGGAAAGTAGGCATCATAAGTTCTGTTTGGATCATCTTGTTACATACTTCAATCCAATTTACTGTATTTATCATCACCTTCATATGACAAAATAAATTATTATTAATAGTTCTAACTACTTCAATGCAGAAGGTTGTCAAGTTAAACAAAACAAAAATAACCAAAACATAAGCACTATGTTTGTTCCCATTTCTCACACACCAAAGGAGCGGAGCTGCAGTAGATGATCACCAACCAACTACATGCTATTATTATAAGGGCAATAAAATGCTTTTTATTTGTACAATTTTTTTACCAACAAGCAGAACAGCTCATTCTTTGCCCCAGTATTTATGATTGATACCTTGAAAAGTTTCCTTAGGTAGGTACCAATGATCTTTCATGATTCCAAAGTTATGATTTTCCATGATCCCCAAGTTATAACTTTATCTTCTTCAACCTCCATAAACTTGAAAAACATACTGAAACTTCCTCTACAATACAGGGTGTCTGAGAAAGGTATGAAAAAAAGAAAAATTCACATACGGAAAAATAAATGTTAAACAGAGAAAAGCATCTGACCAATCAGTAGCATACAGCTCCAAGTTTTTTTATATTGAGCGCATGCGTCATTTCCATCTATCGCTGCACCTAGTCATCGTAACAGTTCAGCAGAAGGTGGACTGAGTTTCGTGGCTTGCGGAGTTGAAATATGTTACACGTGTTCAGCATAAGTTTCAGTTAGTGCATGGAGGTTCAGCACCAACCTATAACTCCATTAAGTGTGATAGACGTGAGGGAAACTGGGAGTGTTCTTAATGACAAGTCGCTGGGACGTCCAAGAACATCCAATGAAGATGAGGAACACATTGGACAAGTGTTTCTTTGTAGTCCACGCAAGTCGATTAGCACAGCAAGCAGGCGGCTGCATCTATCTCCGTCTACCATTCACAATGTTTGCACAAACATTTACAATTACATGCGTACAAATTTCAGTTGTGACAGCACATCAAACCAACAGACTGTGTCACCAGGAAGAGATTTTGTGAACAAATGCTTCATAAAATTGACAGTATGCATATCATGTCATATATATCTATGAATACACTGTGTAAGTTTCAACTTGTTATAAAGTGATTGTTAGACGTTATGCCATATTATATTAACTCAGTTCTTCTTTGCCCATTAGTAGCAATGGAGCTCAACAAAGAACATTTTCAATCTATCATTTTTAACAACTTTAAAAGTGGTTTAAGTGAGTCGCAGTGCTTTGAAAAGCTAAGTCCTGGATTTGAAGATACTTCCCCTCCCCGAGTCACAGTTTTCCACTACTTTGCATAATTTTTGCAGAGATAGAGATTCCCTAAATGATGAAATACATTCAGGACGAACTGCTACTTCTGTGACAGATGAAAACGTGTCACATGTGGAACGTCTGTTAAGAGATGACCCACACTGCTCCTATGGAATAATCAAGTCCACCTTAGGGATAGGATTGGCAGCAGTTTCAAAAAATCTGTGCGAGTACTTATGGGTGAGGAAAGTTTCAAGTCGTTGGGTGCCATATTTGCTTAACCATGAGGAGAAAGAATGTCGAGTGAAATAGTGCCATAAAATGGTAAAAAAATTTGATGGCGACAATTCTAAAAGTGTTTTTGACATCATAGCTGAAGACGAAAGCTGCATTACCAATTTGATCCAGAAACCAAATGGCAATCGACAATTTGGATCTTTCCAGGAAAACAGGCTCCATTGAAAGACAAATGAGTGTGAAGTGTTGGCATGAAAATAACTGCACAATTTTTTCTGTAAGTGGCCACATTGCCACTGTTTGTCTGAAAAACAGCCAAACAGTTGCAGTGGGTTGGTACAACAATTACAACATTCTCTGTCTACCAGAATTTGTTAAAAAATTGAAGAAAAGTGTCCAAGTTCAGTTTGTGGTGCATTCTGCTATACAATGACAATGCTCCAGCACACAAGGCTGCAGGAACTGCTGTGTTTCTGGAAAAGTTGCCCAGTTGTTGGAACATCCACCCTATAGTCAGATCTGGCACAGTGCAACTTTTTTCTGTTCCCAAATGCCAAAGAAATAATCCCTGAACATAATTTCAAAACATCAGAAAATGCTGTTAATGGGTAAATGACAGTGTTAAATGATATCCCTCAAGAAGACTGGTGTGCAGCATTTCAATTGTGGTTTAAAAGAATAAAACGTTGCATTAAGTGTGGTGGGGAGTATTTTGAAAAAAATTAATAAAAATTTCATTTCTAATTAGTATACACCACCTTTTTGAACTTCATGTGCTTGCAGTTCGCAAATTTGGACTTCGTGACAAAACTTTTTATGACCACTACTTGTGTTTCGTGCATATTACTTTCATTTCGCGTCATGCGGTTACGATGTCAACAAGCATTAACTCCCTCTATTTCTGTTTCTAAGTCTCATAAATGTTTAAAGGAAATTGGCTTAATTTTTCAAGTTTCTGATTCAATATAAATAAAACAATAATTGAATTTTTAACATTCAACCTTTTATGACATAAAAGTCCTGTATTAACTGTTAAACACCGGGCGTACCTGTACGGGAATGCAAAATGAGACCACTTGCTGCCGGCCGTACCCGTATGGAAACGCTTTGTTTGGAAGTCGCTTACAGATGTTGTTTTCGTCATAGAGGCATGAAATTTTGAAGGGTTCATCCTTGAGCCATGCTCTCAAGAATCATTGAGGCAACCATGCCACCGATTCACCACTGGGAGCAGGGAAGACCTCACACCAACTATAAATAGAGATATGGAAGAGTGCGGCAGCACCACCCTTCTCATTTCACATGGACAAGGGGGATAGGATGGCGACTAGCTATAAGGTCAGCTGCTGTAGGTGGAAGTGGACGAAGCTCTTCTTCCACCTCCTCAATGCCATGGTCCTCAATAGTTATGTTTTCCTGACATCATCTGGTAGGCAGATGATGCATTAAGAATTTTGTCTTGCTCTCATGCCAAATCTGATACAAAAGGGGGCTTTATCAGCTCTTCCCGCTGTTACTTCCCAAAGCAGAAGACGAGCAGCACAAGCGAGACAAATGTGTCGCTTGGAGGCCAAAGAAAACAAACAATGGCCCTTAAAGGGAAATCATCTTTGCTGCAGTGTATGCTCCGAGAGAGGAAAATATACTAGAACAGTGGTGAAGTGCAAAATATGCGATGTAGAGCTCTGTATATTTTCATGCTTTGAAGAGTACCACACCAAAACAATACTTGAAAATTATAAAATATATGAAAAAGCAGTGTTAGTTAGGTTTTATTATGATTTTTACTTTCTCCATATACGTAGTATAGAGGAAAGTATTGTATTCATGAAAAAATCAACTTCAAGATTTCAATGGAAATACACGTTTTGAGTGAACATGTTTTGACCATTTTCTCGATGATGTCTGTGTGTGTGTGTTTATGTGATAGATTTTTGTGGGAGCTCTAACTCAAAAACTGTTAATCAGGTCAACGCGAAATTTTATAGTTAACATTTTTATATAAGTCACAAGAACTGATTAGTTTTTGGTAAAAATTGGTGAATCGGAAGTGGGTGTTTACTATAGTTAATTTTCTGTTATTTTGAAATACTTGTTTTAATATATGATAAATGTAAAAATAGCGGAATAAAAGTTGTAGGAAATTTAATTTTCTACAACCTTTGTTTGAAATATTTTTCCATATAATGCATTGTTTAAGAGATATCTTATATTTTTAGCTGCCACCACCATGCCACCTACCGACTATTGTTAACAATTGACATTTAGTTACATCTTAGTAACACTCCTTTTTCTTTTCTTAATTGTTGCAGCTTTGTGGCTATATCCAATATTTCTGTTCTTAGTAAAGTCTAAAATTTTCTTGGTTTCTCAAAATATATATTATTATATATGTGTATTTATTATTATGTATGTAACCTATTTGGAATTTTTAGAAATATTAAAGATATGGAGAAAGTCATGTGGTGGCCACATCAGATTTTTATATTTATATTATAGATTTACTCAGAATTTGGGTTGTTTTCTTTTCTTTGAGTATAAAGGACGTATACCCGATATTACTCAAACAATTTTTCTAAATATTACTTTTTGTCTGACTAATTTATCTCTTATAGTTCAGAAAACACAAGGTTTTATCTGAACGAAAGCAAGAAAAATTTAAATGGCCAAAAAATAAGTCCGGCAGCGAGATTCGCCATAGGGACATTTAAATCCGGTGTTTAAAATATGAAATTAAATAAGGATTATTTTAACAAAAAAATTCCAATTATGATTTTATTCACCAACACCTCTTTATAAACAATATGTTTCGTTTTTCCTTTTGGAGCAAATATAAATAGATAGTTCATTATCACTACCAACTCAGGAGCATCCAACATAGAGTTGACCATGTGCAAAAGAGGGTAATTCTAAATTTAGACCAACAACCTGAAATGACTGTCCTCGAGTCTTATTAATTGAAATAGCAAAGTTTAATTTTATTGGATACTGAAGTCTCTTAAAGACAAAAGAAAGATCAGAGGGAATGATGGGAATTCACAGAATGAACCTCTTCTCCTTTGTGGTTTCCAGTAATAATGATACCCTCAATAATATGTGGCATCAGTTTTTTAATAATTAACCTTGTTCCATTAAATAGTTGAAGTGCATCTAGATTCCTGAGCATCATTATAGGTGCACCAACTTTGAGCAAAAGATTATGTAGTGTAACTCTTGGTGGTTGTCGAGAGTTAAGGAATTCAACTGGCTTCTGAATATCTTGATTTGGATCAGAAACACTGTCAATAGATTTGTAAGAAAGGACTGATTCAGGTAACTGGTGAAGTAACTTTTCATTAAGCTGACCAACAGTCTTGTTTATAAGTGTCAAAATAGCCCTTTCACTCATTCATTTAACATTTCTATAATTATGACTCACATTGGGAAATACCTGAACTGTTAAACTGACAATAGAAGGAACTAAATGCCCACAAATTGCATGTTTTCCTTTTTTTTTGTCTCAAGTCAATTCCTCCTCTACTTCTATGTGGAATAATGGGTACAAATTTTTCCTAGTTTAAAAATAGCTTTAAATGTCGATTCTAGGGCACATGTGGGACACAAGAAACTTTTTTCTTAACAATTAACCAAAATTGTTAACGAAAACTAACCACAAAAACAATATCCAACAGTGGAAGGAACCACCGGAAGAACAAGAGAAGAAGTTGTGACAAATGATGAACAAACAATAAGAACCAATGATCAAAATTAAACATGAACACAAATAAAAAAAAAGAAGCTACAGATAGTAATAACGTAACTGACATCCAAGGACAGAATAAACAAAGAAACAACACAAATGAATAAGCTTAAACTAAAATCAAATACCACAATCCAAAGTTGAATCAAACCAATAGTACACATCAAGAGAAGAAACAGTGACAAATGATGAACATTCAACAACAAATGAAACCATTTAAGAGAAGTACAATAAACCACATAACAAGAACAAAGTTGTTACAAAATGAATTACAGAAAGTAATCCAAGCAAATCACAGACGAAATCGCTTCAACCTACATGTTGCGCTAATCAGAAGTTCTTACTACCTTTCACAGAAGTTTATTTCTGTTACCATGAAGAATAACAATAAAGATCTGGTGCATAAGATTGCAGATCTGCTAATGGATACATGGTATAAAAACACTGCCCTTTTGCACATTGGTATTTATTTCAAATTTTGTTTACAATGACAATATAAATATCAGTCCTAATTAAATTCTGATATAATTTTTACTTTCTCCATATACGTAGTATAGGGGAAAGTATTGTATTCATGAAAAAAATCGACTTCAATGTGATAGCTTTTTTGTGGGTGCTCCTTAAAAACTATTAATCAGGTCAATGCGAAATTTTATATTTAACATTTTTATAAGTCAGAAGAAATGATTAGTTTTTGGTAAAAATCGGTAAACCGGAAGTGGGTGTTCACTCTTGTCACTTATCCGTTATTTTGAAATATTTGCTTGAATATTTGATAAATGTAAAAATATATTAGAATAAAAGTTGTAGGAAATTTAATTTTCTACAACCTTTGTTTGAAACATTTTTCCATATAATGCATTGTTTAAGAGATATCTTATATTTTTAGCTGCCACCACCACGCCACCTACCAACGACTATTGTTAATAATTGACGTTTAGTTACATCTTAGTAACACTCCTTTTTCTTTTCTTAATTGTTGGAGCTTTGTGGCTATATCCAATATCAGAAGGCTATGGTTTGAGTTTATTTCTGTTCTTTGTAAAGTCAAAAATTTTCTCGCAGTTTCTTAAAATATTTATTATTATCTAACCTATTTGGAATTTTTAGAAAAATTACAGGTATGGAGAAAGTCATGTGGTGGCCACATCAGATTTTTCTTTTAATATTCTAAACTCGAATTAGCATAGCATTTCATGCGATCTTTTGTTTACTTACATAATTAATATGCGTACCCTTCTTTATGTATCTGGGATTAAGCTTTTGTCTTCAATCGACAACAATGGAGATGTCATGACAGCAAAACTTTTTCGATTAAAAAAACATGATATTTAGTGGTTCAAGTTATATTTTGGAAATTTGGCTGTAAGAAATTGAAACTTATTTTTCTTCGTTCTTGGATGCAAGTTTTAAATTTGTATGATGATTTTAAATAATTTTAAAATGCAAAAGAAAATTATGCTACACCAACTCCCATCTTATCTTATGTATATCTATAAAAGTGTTTGTATGTATGTGTGTGATTCTATAACTCGAGAACTACAGAACGTAGAAGCAAGAGAAAGGTATCAATTTAATCACAGGGCAGAGGAAGGTGGTGCAGTAGGGTTTTTAAACCAATTTTATTGACCCTTTTCATTTTTTAAAATATTTTCTCTTATAATTTTTCCCAAATGAACGACACAGGAATGAGTGTAGAAAAATTTTAATTAGGACTTCAAAATTACTAATAACCCAAGTATGAGTTCCACGAATGCAGATATGAATCAAGTTTTGTTCCCCTACCATCGAATTTCAAATTACACTTTTAACAGCAAAATTTCGACATTTTTTTAATCCAAAACTTATGGTTGTCATGTATAGTCAATTGTTGCAGACTTCTTGAACTAGGAAGACCCGTGTATGTTAGTTAAGTAACTTTAAAACTGGTTAAATGAATTGCTATTGTTTGGATGAGTAATTAGTGGGAAGGATTCGCATGATGAAGTGTCTGGGTTTGAGACCTGGAAAATTAATTTTTCTGTGTTCTTCATTCATTTATTTTTATTATTTCTTTCTTCTCATGTCTTTGTCTTCATATTTGATCTTACCCTTATTTCCTATATATTTTTATCTATTATTTATATCTGTCAAAGAGTGTTAAACAACCTAATAATTTTATATTTCTAATGCGTGTATTTTCTATTTTATATGGAGTGCAATTTTCCTAAGTAAGGCAGATGTACTAAGAAGGGCCCACCTAATTTTTGACGATTTTTGTAGCTATTTTTTATTACCGTAGAAATGTGATATCACGTGTTCATACTGTTGATGTTTTACTTTAAGAAAAACATTATTCTAAAGAACTTTTTCGCTACAAAACCTATGGTAATACTTTTTTGAACTGTTGTTAAGTATGACTAATTAAAAACAAATGTCCCTAATAACCCTGGGGTGTATTTAAAAAAATACCCATCGTTTAAAAATGGTTTGAACAATATGAAATGTGAAAGTGATTTAAATAATTTTTTGTGCTATATAAGTAGTATAACAAGTAGTTCTGGAAAGAACAAATCTGCCTACTTTCCTTTCATTACAATTTTAATATACCACAAGTAGGGATCTACAAAGGTTTCCCATGGTACAGAAGTACTTTTCATCAAATTTGCCGTAGTATAATCATATACTAATGTATTTGCTTTTAAATCAGAAAATTATTTTTCCTCATATTGTGGTAGCCCTGCTTTTTTGATCCGTTCTAAACATATTCATCTCGTTTTGCCATTTCATACTCGCCCTACAAACGAAATTTCTTTGAAATCCATTCAGCCAATACCTTCCAAATTCATAGTTACAGATAAATTCTAACCTTGATATTATGGTAGCCCTGTTTAGTTGACCAGGTTGAAATGCGACACTTTGGTTATTTATTTATGTGAAGATTAAATATACTATATTTGGTTAAAATCCATTGGGTCAGTTCTCTAGAAATACGTGTAAAAATATTTAACTTTTATTGAGGTAGTCCTGCTCTTGAGATATGCTTTTAACATCTTGATTTCATTATGGTATGTTGTACAAATTTTATATACAAAATTTAATTGAAATCCGTTCAGCCAATTTATTCCAAAACCTTAATTACTGAAAGTTTAATGTGCACTTGTGGCACCCGTTTGGTTGATTAAGTTAAAAATGCTTATATGGTTTAGTATATATGTTTATTATAAGTATTAAATTTGGTTAAAATTGATGTGAACAGTTCAACACAAATACGTGTAAAAATAATTTTTTATCCCTTGTATTCTGGCAGAGAAAATTGTACTTCATGCTACCAAGCTCCTTGGGAAGATATAAGAAGCAAAGAATATTGTGGTTGAAAGCCATGAGGAGATATGCATTTGATATATCGGAACGTACAACTACATTTGTCGGCGAATATAATTTTAATTTAAGTACTAGTTATATGTATGTACATAATTTTATTGCTTCGTATTTAGTTGATGACTTATGTCGGCATTACATTGACATGATGCATATATTTCTGGAGAATGTTGAAAGAGTAAATTATATTTTTGTTTTAAAGATTAGCATATATATTTTAACAAAACCTCCATAATGTAATATACCTATTCTAAATACATAAGATCACACTTACGGAAATCGTTGGGCTATGGGTTTATTAAGCAAATAATTACTATTGCAGTGCATATATTTAAGTACCATGCTTTTAAAAATGTTACATATTAAGTAAGTTCTGTAATTTAAATATTTTAATAAATTTGTTCACATAATATCCACGACACCATGGTATTTTGAAGGCCATGTTTTGCTAAATAAGGGCAGTCATGACACTCCACAGACGTGACTTAATCTTCTTCATCTACAACTACACTCACTTCATAACCTCTTTATCTTATTCTGTGTTCAGGGCAAATCTTGCCTTTAACAATACAAATTTTTCCTTCTTGCTTCAGTTTAACAAATAATAATAATAATAGTTTATTGGTCGAGAGATCAAAAAAATGATATAGGACAAGTCAGTAAAAGGCACACAAGAGAAAATTGGTACAAATTATACATGCATCCAACAGCATTACTAACCTAGTATTTCCTCATTGACCTCAAAGGGAGAAAAAAGCCATAAAAGCAACGATGAAATTCACGACAAAAAGAGACCTGCAGTTATGACAAACACTTCTACAGTTTTTCTTTTCACAAGTATACGTAATAACTAAGGCAGATAGACACTTAAAACAACAAACTTCACCACATTTCCTATTGACAAGACACACGGAAACATTAATTTTGTATAATATTTGTCAATATTTGATGATTCTGTAAAGGCATGATGGTGATTATTCACCGAAACCGGCTGTGTTTTACTTAATATATTTTGTGGAAATTAGCAAAAGTTTAATATAAATAAAAAATACTATCTAGCATTGTTCATGTTATTTTATTGTGGAATTCCACGAAGTCTCGGCCTTGTCCATTACCTTTTGTATACTTATCTAACTATATTTTACTTGCTAGATACTAGCACAGCATGGGAAACAATACATAAATAAATATTCTATTATATTAGTTAAAACTAGAGTTGTTTTAGTCATTTAATATGGGAAAGCTGTTTTATGACGTCAATCTATCTTTTACATATCTTCTGCGTTTCAGTCGAAATAATAGTACTATTACAATAACTGAAAATGAAAGCACTACATCGAACTTGTAGGTGTATGGTGCGAAAATTGCACAAAAAGTAGAGAAAAATGTAAAAATTTAAAAAAATTTCATCATAAATGTTAAAACTATACAGTTCAAAACTTGAAACATTTGCCTGCATCAAAATAATTAATATTTTATTAATTTGAGTGAAACATTATTAACAAAGTATCGAATAATTCTGAAAGTTACTCAGCAATTAAAATTGTTTAGTTTCGAAAATTATTGTTTATTAACGGAAGTCACGTATCAAATTCGCAAGATTGACTCTCAAAAGTTCATTATCTTTGACACTGAGCCCGACTCACTCCTGGTGTACATATCTTTTGCTAGAAATGCAAAGTCTTATGTCTGCGATGGGTATTCACTGGTGTTGAAATCGCAAGCTGAAATTTAACGAGAAATTCCCCTGGTTCAAACGTATATCCTTAATTATTTAATCGCACTGTACCAGTGAAGACAACTTTACTTAAATTTGCAAGAAAATGTGATGTATGATCCAAATAAAGTCCACCTGGGCCTTCATGGAGAAATTCCTGTTTTTCATAGCTTCCCTCTACTCGGTCATAATTTGAAGTTTTTTTGTTTAAAGAATCTTTGCTAAATTTCATATATTGTATTAATACAGGACTGTTATGTAATAGAAGGTTGAATGATTAACACTCAAATATGATTTTCTTATCAATATTGAATCAGAAACACGAACAACGTTGAATTGAGTCAAATGACTGGCAACTTTTTCATACTTCAAGTGTTTCTGTATACTCTGCATTGATTATTTGTTGTTAACCTTAAACCCGAGCAACGTCCAGGTACTTCTGCTAGTGTCATTTAAATGGAGAAAAATAAAAAAGGAAAACATTTTTATTAATTAAAAAGGTCAATCAAATTGGTTTAAAAATTCTACTACATCACCTCATTCTGTATTGTGGTTAAAATGATACCTTCCTCTTGTTTCTATGTTCTGTAGTTTTCAAGCTATAGAATCACATATATACAAACTCTTTCTTTTATAGATATAGTAGATAAACTCTTGCAAGCAGTATCTCAATAAATAACGCTATCTTATACAACTTATACAACAACACAAAAGGATTTCATTCAAATTGTTTATGTAATTATTACTAGAAATTAAAATAAATAAATAATTACCTAAATGTGTGAAAACTAGGATAAAAACACACTATTAACTGAAAAACTGAAATAATCTACTTAGCCAGTGTAAAAACAACTCTTTCTGGAAAATAGTAAGATCAATTTCAAATGCCATGAAATACCTATGTCAAATTCACAGAAAAAGTTAAATATTCACAACCCGCTCAGAGATAAAAGTGTTTAAATAGCTGAATCACTCCTAATTAATAAACAGGTAAATTCAACAGGGAAGATACAAATTTGATAGGTTAAAATTTTCAATAATAAATAAAAATAACAAAAAAACAACATACTGATTTCCTGATCATCCACATCATCCTGGGACTGGTAGACAGGACGTTGCAGGTGTGACACCCCATCGATGCTGGCACGACTTGCAGGCTCCCGTGAATATGATACCGAACTTCCAGGACCTATACTAGATTTCTTCCTCTTGGGAACTTTACCACTCTGGTTCAAAACAATTGTGAACTTGCCACCACTAACACCAACTCCTCCACCACCATTTCCACCTCCACTTTCCCCATCCTCGTCACTGGAATCACCATAAAACCTTTTTGGTACCCTTTTACGCTTTGAAAGTCTGACACCATCATCACCTTCCATTACTGATGTTGGAGTGGTAGGCTCACCAACATGATGTATTATGGATGAATTGAGTATTGCTCCAGATGAATTGTGAACAGAATGAACATCTACCGGTGGTGTATTCTTGTAAGATTGTTGAGAAGGGACTACTTTATGCCTTCTAGCAGTTTTACCTACTTTTAAGCAAAGATTAGGAACTTGATCTGAAGAGCACTTCTCATTCTCTGTGAGTTTTCTTGCCAACTTAGTGGGAAGATGAGGCCGTTTTCTTTTGCGGCCTCTTTTCTTTGGCTGTATTAAGGGGGTGCATCCTTCAGATATATTCTCCAAAGGACTCTTGACTTCTGGTTCGGGAACTGGCAACGTTGGAGGTAGGGGTGGTGGAACTGGAGTTGATGGGGTGGAAGGAGTGGGCTTCCACTGGAGGGCAGCAGTTGGGGATGCTGGGCGAGAAGCGGGAGATTGTACTGATGTAACAGGAGAAGGTAATGCTGAATCATCCAAGGCAACTGTTGATGGTGAATTTCCAGTTGCCAATCTTGCAAGAGCCATCGCTGCCGCTGAGTTACTGTGAAACCTCCGGGGCTGTTCATCATAAAAATCCTCATCTGTCTCAGATTCATCGGTTTCTAAATCTGATTCCCTAATCATCACCTCACGAAGTGGTGGAGTTTCTTCCTCGGCCATGACAGTGTCTACCTTGGAACTCCCCTCCTTTAAACTACTGGGTGATCGAACTCCACCCTCACCCGTGCCATAAACTTTGTCTTCTGACCGTGCACTGCTGCCAAGGTGCCTTTTGCGTTTGCTTTCTTTCCTCCTCTCTCTCCGAGATGCCCTTGCTGCTCCTCTTCCAGAAGCAACTGAGCTATCTGAATCACTAGCACTGGAGGAAGAGGCAGAGCTACTGCTGGAGCTAGAACAACTACAATTTGTCCCGCAGCTGCAGCTGCTACTATCACTATCACTTGAGTCGCTAGCTTCTGAAGAAGAAGAACCGCTGCCTGTCTTTTTCCTCTTTTTAGGGCTTTTTGGATATTTTTTTGGCGATGCCTCCTGTACCTCAGAAGAATGAGCGATTTCACCTCCATCCACTTTAGAATTGTTGGAACAATAATTATGATCAAACCCATCCTCCTGATCCTTCTCTTTCGTTTCATCTACTTCCTTTACCTTATGTTCACTCTCTTCTGTTAATTGCTCAACAGAATCATCAACATTTTCCTGTGGGAAACAATAATCATGCTCAGCTTTGATAATGCGGGCCATTAAACCTATGTCTTCAGAGAGTAAGGAACCTTTACTCACTTCTGATGCTTCTCCTAACTGTGACTTTGTATCCTCCAAGGTAGCAGCATATGTCTTGAAATTGTCCCATATTCCATCAACCACCTCCACAGGCTTTGCTTCTTCCTCTTCTTGCTGTTGAGGGCTACAATTTGTCTGATTTTGTTTCTCCTCATCACTATAGACTTTAGCTTCGTTATTATCTTCCATTGTTTCATGTTTCACTGGAACTGTCTCTTCATCTGAATCATCACTTTCCGATGATAAGTTAAGAGGAGGAAGATCCATGACATCTACTACCTTTTTTGATGGCTTTGAATCTTTCTCAGTATCAACATTTTGTGGTTCCTCTCCAGATTCTGTGTTTACATATTTTGCTTTCTTGCCAGACAAAGCATCGTTATTTGATTTCTGGGTAGAGAAAGATATTCCAGCATTCTTACTTGGATAGCTGCCATCATTGATGTTTCTAACAGAAGTACCTTTTTTCTCTAATTTTTGTTCCTGCAAATGAGTGTTAACAACAGAATTTTTGTAATCCTTCTTAACATCACTGTTAATTAGATCAACTCGTTCCAATAAACCTTCATCTGGCCGTAATTTTGAATCAACAGCAACATTTTCAGAATCACTGAGTACATCTGATGTTTGTTTAGTCACAGGATCATCATGTTTTATCTCTTGATGCCTAGTGACAAGTCTCTTAGAAATAAAATGTTGACCACATTCTGGACAGGCATGGGGGGCTTCTCCAAGGTGAAGTCTGCGATGAACCCTAAGAGCTACCGCACGACTAAATGTTGAACCACATTCCTCACATGTGAAAACTGCAGGAGGGACACAAAAATGGTACACATGAGGCCATTTCTTTTGCAAACATCTTTTACAAAGAACACTCTCAGTACCATGCTTCCAAAAAAGATGCTTGGTGATATCTGGTTTATTACGATATGCTATGTCGCACCTGTAACAGAGATGGTTCAATTTGTGCTTCCATACATGACCTGACAAGCGTTGCTGGTCACCTGTGACCTCAAGACATACATCACAGGCATGGTGACGTTTACGCAGATGAACCATGAAACGAAATGCTGAAGGCAAACTATCAGCTGAGCAAAAACAGCATCGAAATTTAGGTCTCTCATTGGGTACATACACTCCAGGACAAAGATGGCACAAAAGCTCACTGTAACTATAAAAAGTACATTTACACATAATACAGAGCAGATTAGTTTTTTGATGCATCTTCCTATTGTGTATGTACAATTCTTTATGGAGTCCTGTAGCAAAACGACACTGAAAGCACTCATAACTTTTTGAAAAGACTTTTGAGGCAGATGCATTTGAATTATCATACGAGTCACAATTGAAGCATGAGTTTTCAAGTTGCTCAATAGAATTTTTAAGAATCTCAACAATTTCACCAATTGCTTTTTGATCGACAACTGCTTCTGATATAGAATCTTTTTTAACTAAATGGTCTTCAGAGATAGGTATGTCGTTATCTAATTTTTCAACACAGATATTTCTCAAACTGGACTCCTCTGTTACATTCCTATCACTTTCCTCATTTTTAAACACGGAATTAAAGACAGGCTGAAATCTATGCTCTGCTAACATGTGAAAGGCTAATTGTTTCCCATTCACTGCAATTTTTTTAGCGTGAGTACAATAAACACACGAAAGACATGATGCTTTCACAGCCTCTTTCAACAAGTCTTGAACGCTATAGTCTTTCAAACTCTTTTCCAGCTGTAACGTAGTCAATGGTACTTCTTCACCTGCAAGTTGAATTCCTCCATTCTCCTCTAATGTATCAACCATCATACCAGATGCATTACCTAAACTTGAGCTGCTGTCAATGCCATTCAGCTGGCTTACAACCTGATTATCTTGCTTTGTTTCCACTTCTGGACTATTTTTCACTGTAGTAACATTTTCATTTTCAGACTGCTCTGGTTTACTTACATTAACTTCATCAGGCTTAATTAAGTTCTCAAGCATTTCATTTCCACCCTTCAATAGTTTTGGTGATTCACGGGTCACATCATCTCCATTTAAATTGTTTTTAGTAGGCTCTGGGCACGATTGGCTATCACTTTCAAACTTAATTGGCGAATCCCTAGATTTTGAAATGACAGTGTCCTCACAAATTTCTGCATCAACACTGCTGCTCGCCGGAGGTAATGGTTTCTCTGGCATTTCATCTCTAGAATCTTCAGACATTTCAGAGAGAGAATGATCATTGCCAATATCTTTTTCGTCTGTTTCTCCTTCACTTTGTACATCGCTAGCCACTTGAAAACTTGTATTATTCCTGTCATTTGCTTCCACGCTACTTTCGGGGGATTTCATACCTTTTTCCTCATATTCACTTCTATCAATTTCATCAGAGCTACTCTCATCTATATCACTTTTCGGTCCATTTTCTATCTCAGGAGTATTTCTTTCACTCTCTTCCTTCTGCTCAACCGATTCGTGACCTTCTGAACCTGCCGATTTTTGGGATAAGGTTTTCTCAACATCATCTTTAGTATCTGATTCAAGTGAGGAGTGTTTACTATCTCCTTCCTGAGACATGGATTCCTCAGAATAGTTCTTGTCAACTGAGGTAGCTGCTTCATCTGGCAATTGAATATTTTCATCGACGTCTGTTTCCCAAGTGCCCTTACATTCCACACGCATTAGCATCTGATCACTATTTTGGTCACCTTTTTCAAACATAACAACTAACACATTGTCTTTACGTTTAAGTGCCTTTTTAGCAGCCACCCGAATGTGTAATTGGCACAAGTTCGCAGCATTATTTACGGCGCAATCACCGTCTGAATCTGTTGTACCTTGATTAGAATGCGAGTTTCTTAAACTGTCTGCCCCACTCGCTTCAGATGAGCAGTCTGTACGGCTTGCACCGTCACCGCACTTCCCAACACTTGGCGATGGCGATTCTTTCTTTCCTTCGCCACTACCCCCACTTGGCGAACTCCTAACATTATCCACCGAGGACCCTGCAAGACCTCCACTTCGACAGCTGTGGTCAAAGAACTCGTCACCATCGGAGAAAATGCGTTCACAGGTGCAGCACACTAGAAGACAGGGGCTTTGACGGGAAGAACGAAAAGCGTCAGCAGAGGGATGCGAGGCTTCAGAAGCCCCGTGGGCAGATCCTAGATGGCAAGCTAATCT
Source organism: Tanypteryx hageni (assembly GCA_028673005.1). Taxonomy (NCBI): domain Eukaryota; kingdom Metazoa; phylum Arthropoda; class Insecta; order Odonata; family Petaluridae; genus Tanypteryx; species Tanypteryx hageni. The sequence continues at coordinate 97,533,039 of CM054113.1, read as the reverse complement.
CTCAGCACGCGAAAACATGGCAAGGCAAAAGAGACATATGTGACGTCGATGAACTGATTGCATGTGCAAGAATAAATCCCAGCTCTCAAAATAAGTGTCACACGCAGAACATAATATAAGTTTCTGTGTAATGTGCAAGTTGGACCCAGATGCTGCAAGAGTTGCACACGCTGCTGCCTCCTCGGACGTGACCCCTCCTACTACACCAGGACAAGCCGCTTGATGCTCCCTCAGCATTCCAATGGAGGCAAAATTAGTTTCCCCACACTTATGACACTTAAATTTCACCGCTGGTTGCAGCCCAAGACATTGTGCGTATTCAGCACAGGTGAGAGGAGCTGCCACGGCAGATGGTCGAGGTGGTGGATCGGTACGATTACTTACACCCCCTCGAATATTACCCACTGAATTTTTCTCTCTTTTACGCTGTGCTTTCTTCCTAGTTCTAACGCTCCCTATACCACCAATTCGGGGATTTTCTATCTGGGAAGGAATTCTCTTATTTTGCTCGGAATTTGAACCAATCATTGGAAGCGGCTTCTTAGACTTTTTAATAGCACTTTCCTTTGATGGTTTAGTTTGTTTCGCGATGCCACTTTGCCTATTATCGATAGGTTTACGATTACGGATACTTCTCCTAACAATATCACACCTACTGTCTTCCTCATTCTCTTGATGAGATTCTTGTTGTTCCACTTTAATCTCGCTTACACTATTTTCGAGAATTTCTAATTCACCGTTTAACTCTTTAGATGCTAACGAAGTGTCCCCCGCAGAAGACAATTCGCCACTTTCTTCGTTACTGTCTTTAGTTACCTGGTCTTCAGATTTACTCAATGGACTTACATCTTGATCAGGATTTTGAAATTCTGGCAGATGCTTTTCCTCCGTTACATTTTCCGGCACCTCTTGTTCAACAATTTCGTCTTTAGCAATGGCTTTCATATCCTCTTCTTTTTGACTCTGACTGTCTGCGTTGATACATGTGCCTCCAACATCATCTTGTGGTTCGCCATTATTCATGGAGTTCAATGGTAATGCACAATTTTCATCTTCCATTGCTTTGTTATATTTGGGTGTTTACCTGAAATACAAAGAATGTAATGAATAAAACAACAGGAATGACTTCGTATTGAAGAATCGCATATTTTTATGATATACTGTAAACACAATGTTGTTTTAAATTATTAAATAGTTCAGCAATGCCAACCTTCTCAAAACTTCAACTGACTTTTTACATTAACGAGGTTCTTCTTCAAACTTTGACCGATTCATTGAACAATATAACAAGGGCAAACAAAATAAGTTACAATTCATATTACAACGGTTATATGACATTTTGATCAAAATGAATTTAACTTGTGGAATAATAACCAGGTATTTTGATGAGAATAAATAAAACTAGTAAACAACCTAGATTGTGCTTAAGTTTCATATTTCATCCAATTTTTTCATCGTAAATGCAGTTACATTTCAATAACAATCAAGAAATTAGAAAAAAGTGCTAAAAATGCATGAAATTACACAAATTAAATTGTTGCCAAGTAATCACTTTAATAAAAACTTGGCAATCGTGATAAATGTTAACAGAATAATTATATGAATCAAATTATAACAGTGGTGTCATTATAATTATGATAGACGTTTACAAGGAAATAACACGTTAGTAACGCTATTCTCCACTTAGAATACAATTTCCAGTGATACACATTTAAAATAACAGATTAAACAGAACAGGAATTTCATAATGATGTCATTTCATTATTAGTTATAAATATTAAAACTTGCATTTTGGTCAGTTACAACAAGACGTAGCAACTACATCGCATATATTCATAGTAATTTGCACTTCGTTAAGTTCAAAATGGTTACTCAGGGAAAAGATGGAGGATATTTGTCGTTTTGTAAACAGCTATTTACCTTGAGGTTTCAAAGATTGCTACAGTTCCAAATAGGAGATAATCACTTCAAATATTATGGCCATTAATGATCGATGACTTTGATAAACACAAGAAGCTTACTTCCCCGCCTTTATATTTTGGAAAATGGCGTCACCGCTGCTGTAGCACTTCGTTGCAAATGTCTCACGATTGGTGGGAGGCCATTTTCGACCGTAGTGACACCTTGTTCCGACGTTCGGCAACTCTCAAAGATTTTCAAATATATATAAGAAGATGGGTGTTTGTTTGCTATCTGATGCACATCTTTAATGATTTATATAGAGATTAGGCAAGATCATTCTCTTCTTTAACTCACGAAACTATGCTATTTGCGAGATTTTACAATAAACGACTATCCGACAGTAGACATTACATGCCCATGATGCAATCTGTTTTAAGAAAACAAATACATTACGGGTACCGTGACAGGCGGTTTAGAATTATATGTTGTCATAATCAAAATTTTTGTAGTCTGATACTTATAATACTAGAATGTAAAATTATTTCTGCAGAACATTCCTGTTTTTCTTACATTGTGTAATATTCGGATGAATGAGTTGTCAAGGCAGTTGTTATGCGTTTTTTACTATATTGTTTGGTTTTAAATTCTAACAACTTTGCCTTGTGACATTTAAATATGGCTAATTGATGAAATAATATCTGCAGTGTTGTATACGAGTTGTCCTTGGCAGATTGATTCAATTAAAATGGCAAGCAGAATTAACTTGAATAAAAAGCCGGGCGTCTACAATGTTGAGGTTAGTAACGTTAATCCTCTTTCTGTATAATATCGTTTAATTGGAATTGAGATTTTAGCGATCAATTAATGTAATCAGTTATTAGTTTGTTATTTATGTGTATTATAACGAGTAGTTTGATGTTCAGGAAATCACGTACTAATTAATTAGCATTAGTAATTTTATTTGATATAAAAACCTATTACTGTATGTATTGCTTTTTTATAGACGTTGGCGGAGGTTTTCCGGTGCTTCATATGTATGGAAAAACTTCAAGATGCTCATCTTTGCCCTCATTGCTCCAAACTTTGCTGCTATGCGTGTATTCGCCGCTGGTTAACAGAACAACGGTCTCAATGTCCTCACTGCCGTGCCTCGCTTCATCTTTTTGAGTTAGTGAATTGTCGCTGGGTGGAAGAAGTTACTCAAAATCTTGATACTCTTCGAGCTGCTGGCGCTGATGCTGCATTTGTAGTATGTAGTGATCAGGATGGAAAGGATAATGAGAGGTAAGGTTCTTCACCCAAGTCGCAGAATAACTCCCGATCTCTCTTTTAGCTTCTATGGAGGCCATAGATTTTTATGAACGAAGACGTTTTCACAATTGCAGATGTGCAGACCATCCAGGTGAGCAGTTGACAGTATTCTGTGAATCCTGTTCAAAATGTATCTGTCACCGCTGTGCCCTTTGGGGCGGAACCACCCATGCCGGTCATTCTTTTAAACCGATTGCAGAGGTCCACGAGCATCATGTACAACAAATCAAGTCAGAAATATCTGAGTTACAACAGCATCAGTTAAAACTTATCAACTTCGTGCAGAAAGTAGTATGTTTTACATATATGACCTTTAAATAATACCTGTAGACATTAAAGTACTTGTATATTTCAGGTTCATGTAACAATCGATCTAATTACTTATCAAAATATTGCCATATTTTTCAAATTACTTATCTCTTGCTTTTGTTTTATTTATCGTGTATCCAAAATCTGCTGCTGAAAAATCGTTTTGTTCATGAAATAAAAGCAGTATTTCGAATTCATGGATCATTATATAATCTCTGAAAGTAATGATGTCTCTAAAAATTTGTGTTTGTTTGTAACTTATAAAATGTATTCTAATTGTTCTACATACTTTTGGCTTTATATAGGAACAGAACATTGATGCAGTACGAGCAGCTAGAGATGAAAAAGCTAATGAAGTGTGTCGTGCAATAGAATCAATGCTTTATCGCATTGATTCTCAACTTAAGTCCAAGATATTGCTTCTTACTGCAAGAAAAGGAGTGTTAGGACAAGAATCAGAAAAATTAGAAGCAATTATAAATGAGGTGGAGCACAAGTTAACTACCTGTTCACGCTCAGATTTGATCAGCCAGTCAAGTGACATCTCCAAAGTTATCAAGGAAGCTCAGATGAGACCATTGTCTCATTTAGTAGCTGCTCCTGTGCTTGGAGAGTTTAAAAGGTGCTTAGGAAATGTTAGAAATCTTTTCAATATTCTCTTGATTGTCTTAAAATATATTAACTCATCCTTTTATCCTTAGCAAAACACATATGATGTTTATTTTGTAACAGAATGTAGCTTACAACGTACATAATTGATGAATTATATGCCTATCCTACTTTATATAAAAATAATGTAGTGAAATGTGTCATTTTAACCACAATAAAGAGTATAGGGTGATAGGTTGATTTTTAAACCTATTCATGTGACCAATTTTTTTACATTTTCACCATTTAAAAACATGGAGATGAGTTGAGACAATTTTTCATTTGTACATTAAAATTACTAAAAATTATCGTACAAAGTTGGAACTTAACTCAAGGACAAAGAAAATTATGGTTTCATTTTCCTACAGTGAAATTTTATGTACAGATCGAATTTTTCCAACATTGACCTTTAAATTGCAAAATCTCGAGTTTTTTTAAATGAAAAAATTTTCCTTTCCATGGCGACCAATATTGTTGCCAAATTCAATATTGTAAGCCTATGACATTGAAATGAATTCAAGGTCAGTTAATTATCCATGTAAATAAGAGATAGCATAACAAGCTATTTCTTCAGTTTCAAATATTAAAAGACTAGCAATGGGAATGAAGAGAGAGAGGGATGGAGAATGGGGGGAAGGAAGATAGAGAGGGAGAAACAAGGAGAGGTAGAAAATGTAATTATTTGTTGCAAGGTATTGTAACTAAATGGTTTGCCATACTCAATCGACATTGACTATTCTTTTTGCTCTTCATCCGTTACTACTTTTATCATTTTTGTTTGTTTTCACGGTTTAACTTCTTATTTGTTTGTTCCTCATTTTGCCATTCTCTCCCGACGTTTGATTCTTCTTTTCTGTTCATTCTTCATTTATTATAATATTTTTTGACATTTCTCAAAATTTCCCGCAGTAGAACTGAGGGCTCTTTATTAATTATCTATAAAATTCTTTACAAATAGGAATAATGCATGCTATACCATTGTCATATATATTCTACCTTCATTGGATTTTAGGCATACCCATCTCAGCCTGCCTAATTCCAGGTTTTCTCTTTATCTTCCAATGGTCATCTTCGCCTTTTAAGAAATTTATATTCTTTCTCTCTTCTAACCTTTTTGCTTCTTTCCTAGCATGCTCCTTTTTGTGACTTTTACAATAGATCTATTCCTTGTCATAATAAAACTCTATTCTTCTATCACCTTTAAAACTTTATTGTGTATTTTCTTCTCAGTCCAACTAATTTTCTTTCGTTTATGCTACACAGAAACTCATCTTAAAAGCTTCTTATCTGCTCATATTTTCTATAAGTCCTTATTTTGCATCGATATAATACTAAATCATATTTAACCCTAGCTATGGTTGATGAGTTTCTATAGGGTAGAAGAAAAATTAATTGTAGGAGGAAGGGAGGCTGTTACCAGAGGATTTTGAAAGGAATTTAGCTGTAAATTCAGAAAGAGACTTAGAAATTGATTTTGGTGCTGCTTTGGAAGTTGTTCGAGGAGCTGCTATTTTTGTATATTTTATCAGTCATTATGATTAAAAGTTTCATTCAAATTATTTAAATATAAAAGTGTAAAACCCAAGAAGTCAAGATGCCTAAATCACTCAGCAACAGCGTACATGTGGCGACATGCCAGACAATATAGGCTGCCTGGGTATGATGTATGTATCAGCAGACACTTTGTATGGACATACAGTATCATTACACGATGTACGTATTGGCATATATATTTTAAGCGGACGTACATGAAGCAGGCGCTCTGCATAAATTATTGTTAGGAGAAAATATTCCAAATGAGTAAAATGATATTTTAGTTACCCTAGAATCCAGAAATCTTTACTGTAATCCATTTCACAACAAAGTATTAAACATCTATGCATTGTTTATTTTTCATAAAGATCATCTTTGTGGACAGTAAGTATTTATGCTATGAAGTCCAAGATTAAATAGAATTTGCCATCACCTATTGTCATTTGCTTGAATTTCTTTTAGGACTTGAAGCTCGTGTTATATTTCTGATGGAACAAGTATTGCTAACATGATGAAGTTCAGATATATATGGATTAGTTACCAGCTCCTTTAATGCAAAATAATAATTATGGTTTTGTATTGCAAATTTTCAGTGAAATAGTGCCACGGTATGACAGTGGCACATTTGTGATGCAACAGTTTTCTAGACTGCAGGCTAAGGCTGATGCAGTATATTCCCCTGCCCTTCATGTAAATGGCCTATGTTGGAGACTTAAAGTGTATCCAAATGGAAATGGAGCTGTCCGTGGTCTGTATTTATCTGTCTTCCTGGAGCTTACAGCTGGTTTACAGGAGTCTTCTAAGTGAGTATTTTATGGATATGATTATTTTGATCTGCAAAAAAAATAATGACAAAATTGTATTACTGATTTCAATCCGTTACTATGAAAAGCTGTATCTTATGCTTCAGTAACTCACAATCAGTATGGAGTCACATGCATAAGATAGAGTCTAATATATGTTTGATTTACATTTTAAAATCAAAATATGGACTCAAGACTTAGAGATTATATGTGGCCTGAAAAGGTTTTTTTTTGTTGAAAGAGAATTTCAATCTTTTGTCAGATTAACGTGAAATTTTATATAGAAACATACAGATGTATTTTTTGCATCTTCACAAGGAGAGCTTTTAATACTCTTGGAACAATATTGTATTGGACTTCATAAGTTCATAATGGTTTTTTTAGCTGCTGCTTATATTGCTTAATGTATCATTAAAATTCCTGTAAACCTATGATAGCAAAATATTGTTTCCTGCTATTTGTGCTTCATAGTGGTTGAAATGAAAGATAAAACTACAGTAGAACCCTATTATAACGTGGGAATCAGAAGACATAAGAACGCCCACATTAGAGGCAACCTGTAGTATATCGGGAATTATGTATTGGAATGTTATGGAAATATTTTTTATGGTCTATCACTAGTTATATAAGGAATTTAATTGCAAAATTGTATAAAAATACAAAGTCAATCTCGAAGGCTATATACCACGTGAAAGGGGTAAGTCGGTGGTTGAAGCATCTGAGCAGAAAATCGATAATAATTGACATGGCAGTGTCACAAGGGGAGGTGATTATATGCAAGCAGGTGAGGTGCACGTGACCAAAGAAGTTTGTTTCTGAAGTGAGCAACTAAAGTAGGGATGGGAAAAATTTTGAAAATACAGGCCTAATTCACTCTTGTGGTTCCTTAGACGAGCCACATAATTATGTAAATGCTTCAGCAGGTCACATTAGGGTTCACATCAGAATTTTTTTGTGAGAATGCAAAAGATTATGTAAAAATCAATAAATATCATTTATAATTGATTGTAAGCTGACCTTTTTTTACCTTTTTACCTACTTAGAAATTGCCACTCGGCTTAGAATTGGTGTCTTAAAATCAATGAACGAAAAAGTAATCAATGTATTAAGGGGCATTTTCATAAGAATGATAGCATGGGGCAGATAGTTGGCGTGGCAAGAGCCTTATGCTGTTCTTATGCTGAAGAACTCACACAAGAAGCAAATGACTAAGGATGAGTGTTGAGTGCCTTCAAAGACAATTTTGAAAATCATTTCGACATAAATGTGTATGTACCCTATTATATTACGTTCTGATATGTTAAATGCGCTTTGGGATATCTTCTTTCGTATTTTATTTCATTGCGCAGCAAACATCTTGCTTACCAGGCACGGAAAGGTGGCAAAATGTCCGGTTACATTATAACTCAAGATATAAGTGTATTAAAGCGGAAGTAAACAATCTACTTAAAATGTATGAAAAAGGAATCAAAATTGCTGAATACGAAAAAATAAATTACATTAAAAGTGTGTGCCGCTTCAAAGTCATCGAAATCACTGCGATACCTAGCACTCATGTGCATAAGAAGCTGTATACTCTAGATATGTACACAATGATTTACTTTTTAAAACATTTACATTGTTTACTATGTTGATGCAGTGTGTCTCGCATGTACATACTGGGATTCCCTGAGCCAACCATCACTTCCTCATGCCTTTGCAAGCATAAATTTCAGTCCTAAAGTGTGGCGAGATTATTTAATCATGAACTGAAAAAACTGAGGCATTTTCACTTTTTATTATTTTTTACACAAAAGATCCATGAAAATCTAAACATCTGTACACCCTACAAGAAATTTTCCTTGTGTATGATTGTGAAAAGTGGGGGTCACCTTACAATCTGTATTGACTTACATTTGATTTTATACAGTAATAATATTTTCGCATCAAAACTTCACAAGAAAAGGTTTTTCGGCCCTAATTTAATCAATTATCTGTACAAGACTTTACAGTTTGCTTTCATAATGGTATTGCAGGCCAAATGAAATGCTCTCGTTGGCCATAGCTTTTCCATCCCTGGATTAAGCGACTACCGATTTGAGCAACTACCAGTGAATACACCTAATATATATGGGAAAGTTGAGTAGAGATTTTCTGACCGAAAAAAGCTTGGAATGAAGTAACTTACACTTGCTGAAATGGTAAATGGAGGGAAGATTTTTAAGAACAGCATTTGGAAAATTAAAGTTGACTAGGGTTTTCAAAGGATCAGGTTTTGATATTTCAAAAATGTCTTTGTTTTTCTTTATGACCGCAATCTGCTGGACTTGATCCATTTAAGAATTATTACAATTACTCACGAAATATTTTTTAGCCATTTTCCAGAAATATGGCAAAACGTTTTTGGAAAAACCGAAAAAAGTTACATCAAACTGACTGTAGACATTGATGCTCAAATACAGGTATATCCCAATTAATGTCGAGGATGCATTCTTGAAAAGTGTGACGTACATCAAAGAAGTTTTTCCCATAAGAATCAATGGTATGAGGGAGGGATGCGTGCAGGAGTTTAGGACAGTTCGGCACAACCAATTGCAGTAACCTCTCAATGTTGGCACTAGATAGCCGACAAACTGAGTCCGAGTTCAGACTGGAAAAAAACACAGGTGGTGGATCTAATGGAAACAGTATTAGGTGGCCACCTGGAAGAGATTTCCCCATCCATGTAAACTGCTACATCTTGGGTGGTGGAGTGGTCAAAGTGTTGGCCTTCCACACAGCGGTCCCAGGTTTGAATTTGACAGAGGTTGGATTTTTCAACCTGGGATCATCCCCTACTTGTGTGGTTTGAAGAGACTGTGCAAGTCAGCACATGGTCCTTTGGAAGGAATGTTAAGCAGTTGGCCCCCTTGGTGCTCTTTATTATATACATAATATTCTTATTCTGTCGGCCTGTCCATTCATTGGTTTGTCTGAATACTTAAAATAGGCCCATTAGGTGGAGGTATATCAGGCAAAGGATCGTTGAAAGTATAAAAGAAAAAGAACTGGTGAGAAGTCCGTTAAAAGTACAATAATATAAATAAATAAAAATATTTCTTTTATGAAACCCTCAGAAATCAGTTAATTGATTAAAAACATTACTAATCTATAACCACCAATCATCATCGGGAGCAATGATGGGGAGAGTTAGAAGTGAAACATTCATTTGCTTATGCATCAACAGGTAACGGAACTTTTGTTTTATGTATATTCGGAGGAAGTCTTTGCAAAAATAATTTCAGGGATCCCTTCCATGTCATAAGCATCAATATAGAATGTAGCGTGTGCTGAGATAAATGAAGAATATGAGATTTAATAATTTAAACATTGTTTAGAAAATCGTGCGTTGAATGACTTGAGAAAAAATCTGGACCACCACTTAACAACATAGAAAAAAAATTAAAATATGAATGTGGCTGCCCAGTTAAATTTTAATGCAAAATACGAAAAAGGGTTTGTAAAAGTAGGAGGAATGAAAGAAAAAAAGCTACCCAAGAGGAAATCGAACTCGAGCCTTCACATTTCGGACGCACACACTATATGCTCAGCGCCAACAATTACTTAATCAATTAGGCGTGCATTAAGAAATTTATACAAGTTGACAAGAAATTGCCGTATTTAATTGCAATTTTCGGAAAAAACTCAGCTGTATATGCCCAAAGGGGGGTTTTGCAGTGACCCTGGAATCCAGAGCTATACACCTACCAAGTTTCATAAAAATCCATGATCCCACTACCGTGTCCTTTCCTTGTCAGTTTAATCTCGTATTCCTATAATTCTATCATGAGAAACATTTCGGTAGTGTGTCTTTCGGTTCGAAAGTTGTTGAGATTTTTTGTCGCTTTCCACATTCAGTATGTTTGGATAAAAAGCAGCACATTCCGATATTTTCTGTAATATTGTCCCTCAAAATGAATATATTGCTGATCAGGTACGAATAATTCACTGAAACTTTTTTATTATACTAGTGCAGGGATCGGCAACCTGCAACTCCGAAGCTGCAAATAGCTCCTTGGGTGCATACTTGTGACTCTTTAGAAGTTAGCTAAGCTCCCTAACCTTTAACAGTTATGGAACATGCTTATTGATATCACTGGAATAAAAAAAAATGTCATACAGGTTGTCATTGTGTGATTCCGAAGTATTTTGGTATAAGACAAAAAGTAAAAACATGACTCTTTTACTTTGAAAGGTTGCTGACTCCTGTACTAGTGTAATTGCCTGTCAAATATGATGGGTATGCTTGGATTAAGTATTAACACTTTAACTGCTATGCATGTCTAAAGACATAAGGTGTGAGATGTGCTCCCACTGCTATACATGCCTTTAGATCTAAGTTTGGAGCTGTGCCTCCACTGCTAGGCACGTCTAAATACGTATCTTAGATTTTCTCGTAACTGCTTTGCACGTTTTGAATCCTGAAATAGTGTAGGAATATTGCCTACTCCCCCATAACTTGATGAAGCTATAAATATGGTTTGCTCCTAAATATACCATTACTTTCAAAATACGTTGTAATGTAAATACAATGTACTCTTTGTTTCCCCCTTGTGGGGGAAACAAAGGGTACAGGGTAAAGGATATTTTTCCATGGTCATGCAGTTGATTTCTAGCATTTGAAGAGTGAAGACCTTTATTAATACAGGAAGTCCCTGAGTTACGAACAGGTTGCGTTCCAAAAGTTCGTTCGTATTTTGTTCGGAACTCAGAACTCAATCTCCCATAAACACAATGGTATAATTGGTGGTTAGATTCCAAACCAAAACAATGAAAGCTTATTTTACCCTTAATTATGTTTAAATGATATATCTTTATGATGAATAGCAGTAGAAAACAAAACTTGTACCATAAATTAAGCAAAACATGAAAACAGTCAAATTGAATAGAAAATAGTTTTTAATTACCTTGGATGCTGGTGCTGAATAACTTATTGAAAGTGGTGTTTTTTGAGGAGAAGTAGCATTAAATAGATAAAGTCCAGGAAATAGAAATAAACTTATCTGGTGATGGAGAAGGCTTACAGGAAATAATAAGGGCTGTAGAACTTGATGGAACTGGCTCATTTGGGGCACTCTTCTTTAAATGTTTCTATTGAAGTTTGGACAGCTGCTTTATTGTTCGCACGATATATTTCCTTGTAAAATGTAAGGGCATTTGAGACATCTCTGGATACTGAGGCAAATCTGGGTCTTGCTCCTCAACCATCATAAAGGCCTCAGCCATTTGTTTCTGTATGAATTTTTTGGGTGGAGGTGTCTACTATTATATTATTAGTATTAACAACATTAGGTGATTGTATATAATATATACAATATACATACATGAAAAATACCTTTTGTTTATCATAACTACCATGATTACACAGCAAGTTATAATGAAATCCCAAAAGAAACTCACATTTTTGTATTTAAATTTAAAAAATCTGCCCAAAAGATCCTTAGAAGGGCATTTAAATTCCCCAGTTCCTTCTTTCGCAAGTATGGGTTTTTCATAAGTCGGAGACTTTATGTACAAATCTTTTAGTTAAAAGCGGGAGGCTTGAAAAAAGTATTCAGCAGTGGGGAGCATATTAAATGTCTAAGCTTATAGCACCAACAGCATGGCAAGGAAACTAACAACGTAGCAGTTAAAGGGTTACATTTTAGGGACTTCCCATTCTTCCTCCTTTTCTCTCTTCCTCTCTCCCATCCCCCTCCCTCCAGTTCTCCCACCCTCTCCCCCTATCTCCTTCTCTGCAAAAATAGACTTCCTAGTCTCAATCTTGCCCTATCAAAGAACATTACCTATCTATCTCTCCCTCTTCCTTCTCTGTCTTCCTCCCTCTCTCTCCTCTCTCACAGCCTCTCTCCCCCCCTCTGTCTTTCTCCTTCTCTCTCTTGAACTACACGTTCAAAACACGCTTTCCTTACTCATATAGTATAAGGATTGAGACAACAATACAATCTCGAGGTTTAACAATAGCACAGTTGGCAAGACAACTTATCGTTAAAAAGCTTAAATTTTTCCAACAAATATGAGTTAAATGTATACCTTGCGTGATTTTGAATTGTCAAAATATGACAATAAGAATGAGAAACGTTATTTATTTTTCTTTAAAATGGACCAGGTCTGAAGATCGTCAGTCAATTCTCTCTAATTTTAATTTGCAATAGATTAAAAGTCTGAAAGTCAAAAAGTCGATTTTTATGTGTTCTCTTATGGTAAATAGAAATTATCTCCTGGAGTCGAATCTGGGTCTTTTTCAGAGTATTTTTTCGTCATTGCCTTATAAAATCCGAATTAAGCATTCCTACCAAATTTCAACCTTCTACCTAATCGGGAAATTTGTCAAAACAAATTAAAAGATTAAGATTCACTCAATATGAATCAAAGCAGCGTTCTGACGGACCAAAAGTCCAACAGATGGATGGACAGACCAACAGAATTAGGATATTATGTATATATTATATTAACAAGAATTTTACAGAATGACCTCAGATGTTTGAAGTTGTACATACTGCATAGAAAACCTTCATCTATGCCAAAACAGTGTTGCGAAAATTTGAAAAGTGTGTATATCAAAGTTTTAAGTTAAATACTTTATTGGCATTTAAACCTTCATTATATAAGATTCAGCATGATTGTAGAACTTATTTTTTTGTCTTATATACTGGCAAATATGGTAAGAACAATATGGTATGGTACCAATTATTATTGTATTTAATAATTGTGATTATTTGCCACCAAGTTTAATAATAAATACAAATTATTTGGACTGTTGTTTCTTTCATTCAATAGGTATGAATATAGAGTTGAAATGATTCACCAGGCAACCCGAGACCCAAGCAGGAGTATAGTACGAGAATTTGCATCTGACTTTGAAGTTGGAGAGTGTTGGGGTTACAACCGCTTCTTTAGACTGGATTTGTTGTCTAGAGAAGGCTATATGGAAAGCATGACTGGCACTCTTGAGTTAAAGTATGCTTTGTGTTTTTATTTGATTTAATTATGACTTTTTAAGAAATCTACAGATTTTAGTAGTATGCTTTATCGTAGGAGCAAGCAAACATTTTACATGGTGGGCTTCATTAACAGTTTTTTTGAATTAACAGATGAAAATGTTTCAGCGGACCACATTAGGCTTTGCATTGGAAGTTATTTGAGATAATTCAAAGGGTTCTATTAATTAAAATCAATCATTAATACTATATTAACCTCATAACATCACTGGAAAAGGTTTTCCACCCATAATTTTAACCAATAAATATGAAATGATCTGTATTGCATGTCATGGTTCACTTACATAATGGAAATTTGGGCCATATAAAATGCTCTTAAACAGAAAGAAAATAACTTGATAATGAAAAATAAATTATTGTAACTAACAAGTGATAATATAAAAATGAATTTTTATAAATAATTTTTATGTAGATAATATCTTTATATGCATTAAGTTAATTTTATTTACATTAGCTTTGGTTATATCTTATTCTATAATAAGCTACGTTTGTCATTCATGCTCAACTGGGGCACCGCTGTTAAAAAGGCTTTATAAAAGAGCAGGAGAATCGAGAACTACTTATGACTGACTGAATACTATTTTAACAAACTTGCCGAGTAGGTAGAAAATTGAAATTTGGTAGGAATATTTGATTCTTATAGTAAAAACATTTACAAAAAAAATCATCAATAAAGACCCGGGTTCGACTCAGTAGATAATCGATTTTTTGACTTACAGGCTTTTACTCTTTTGCAAATTAAAATTAGAAATAATTGACCTATGATCTTCAGACCTGGGCCATTTTAAAGAAAAATAAATAATGTTTCTTATTCTTATTGTCACATTTCACCTATGATTGTAAATCGTACAAGTTCTACATTTAAGTCATATTTATTGGAAAAATTTAAGCTTTTTAACGATATGTTGCCTTGCTGACCATGTCATTGTTAAACCTCGATATTGTATTGTCATCTCAAGCCTTACACTATATGCATAAGGAAAGCGTGCTTTGAATGTTTTAATACATGTGAGAAAAGGAGAGAGACAGGGAAGAGAGAGAGAGAGTCAGAGAGAAGGAGACAGAATGAGGGAGAGATAGGTAGATAATGGTCTTCATTAAGGCGAGATTCAGAGTAGGAAGTCTATTTTTCCAAAGAAGGAAAGAGGAGGAGAGGGAGGAAGTAAGAGTAAGGAAGAGTGAGATACATTCTTTCTCCCTCTCTCTCCTCCTTCCCCCATTCTCTCTCTCTCTCTCTTCCTCTCATTCTTTCTCCCTTCCAATTCTCTTTCCCTCCTCTCTTCCTTCTCCCATTCTCCCTCCTCTTCCATTCATTTTCTCTCCCTCTTCCTCCCATTCTCCATCCCTCTCTCTCTTCCTTCCCCATGCTAATCTTTCAATATTTGAAACTGAAGAAATAGCTTGTTATGCCATCTCTTATTTATTGCTTGTTCATTTAGTGGTGGCAGGCGGCAACGCATGAGAGGGGAAGGGAAAGACTTGGGAGGGGAATCTTTAAGGGGAAAGTCAGTGTCATAGCCATGAAAAGTAGCATATTTTGGGTTCGGACAAGTCCATCATCAGCACAGGAACCCTGGAGGAAGGGTACTTCTTAAGGCAGCAGCATAGTGTTCCTTGTCACACTTTTTGAGACCGAGCCTAGGCTGACATTTCCTACGTTGTGTGCTATATTTGTCATTGTTAATTTTTGTTACTGTTTAATACCATTATCGTTTTCTTATTCTTTTTTATTGATTATTATTGTTAATGTTTTTAGGCATTCTTTACAATAAGTAAAAAAGAGTGCCTTATGGTCAGGTCGTGTCTGTCCATCTGTCTGTCTGCATATTTCATCTCAGAAACTACTGGGGAGATGTTGATGAAATTTGCTATTTAGGACATAGGGGCAGAGAAACTAAGAAAATGATATAAATGGTTTACATGGCCAAATCGGGAGTGCCACTTTATTGGTGACAAAAAATGAGCTTTTCTTTATATCTCGTAAAATATCTCATAACAAAAAAATCTTTAAACGACTTTGTAGAACTAGTCAAATAGCATATGTTTTGTTCAGTATCTACATTTTTATCAAAGGAGTAGTCAATTTCAAGAAAATCAAACAAAAATGTCGTATTTCACTTTGAATTTGGAATATTTTCCTGTGTTTTTTAATTGTTGTCATTGAAAATTATTGTCATGACAACTGATGTAAACAATACCTGCTGTAAATACCTAATTAGTTTAATTTTATTTCATGTGCACGAAACATTTGGAAAATGAAGGGAAATGGATAATCTACGACGAAGAAATTAACGTATATATCTATTTTCTTTGCTTATACACAGCATTTGTAAGTGAAAAGAAATGAGTAATTTACGGCAAAGGAATGAATGTGAACTTAAAGATTATATTACTATATACTATTCGAGTGAGGTATGTTTTAAGTAATTGTCTATTGTTTTATTAATTCTAACTGATTAGTAAAATAGTTGGTGAATCAAAAATTCGATATTTTTGGGCTTTTCAAGGCATTTCAGTTCATAGACATTATACTAAGCCATTAATATTTATCTGTTTTGACATGATTGCATAAATTGTATAGAATGCCTCTGCCTCACATGTAATCATGCATGATGCGTGCATCTTTCCACTCTTGTTATATGTGTGTCTGTACATTACACCTGCAATGGTGTGGATAAGATTTAGAGGAACTTCTTGTATTCATAGAATGTGAGAGTTCACGCAGTCACAATTCTTCAAATTTCTTATTCAGGCACAAATATGCACCTCACCAGGGTGGTATTTTTGGACCTCCTACTGTATCAGGTAGTCTGATCTAGATAATACGTTTAATAGAAATATTTTGTATCAAAGAAGCTCTCTTGTCTATTGACCACCTGCCCGAGGAACCGATACCGAAAACAATCTCCCATAAAAGGTTTGGCGGGAAAACACCTAAACTGTTGTGATGTCTAATTCTCCCTTCATGCTTCTCCCTCCCTTACCTTCTTCCCCTCCAGAGAATAAGTCGCACATCTATTGCCCACGGCTAAACACGGCCTCCCTTATAGGCGGTCCCGCCTCAAAGATGGGCTCACCCTAACGTGAGAGTGCCTATTGCACACTGCCACCACAAAATGAACAAGGTATAGGTACATGCAGCCCTGCTCCTAGGCAGTAGGCTGCCGTTGTTCAAGTAGAAAATGGCCATTAAAGTAAACTTTTATATGCTAAATGCATTTTCTTACCCTTTATACAATATAAAAAACATCAACATCGAAACAAGATTTTTATTTATAACTAACTAAAAGTACCCAGCATTGCTCAGGTTTTCAAGTCAAGATAAAAAATATTGAGTAAGATTTGAGAATAAAACCAAGTTAATTTTTATTGTAATACTTATACAATATTTCTTGTCTTCCCATCTTTTCCCCAAATAAATTTTTCCCGCATCCTTTATTGACAAATTTTTGCGATTTTGTATTTTTTATCAAATAATCATAATAAGCAATCAATGGAATCACTTTTAAAATATAGTTATATCACTCAAATTGTTTTCCAGTGGAAGAAACTGCATCAAATTATGTGTTCATGAACCTCAAAAACATTAAAACCTTGAGCAGAAATTGCAACCTCTAGAGGAAGGGACGTTAAGCCATTGGCCCCCTTGGTGCTATTCATTAAGAGTAGGCTAATGCCGGCAATGGGTTTCCCTCCTCCCTTGTGAGTCTGTTCGGTTTGGAATGAGTACGGCTATAAAAATCCAAGAGGTTGATTAGCCAAAAATATACACACACACGCCGTCTGACGTAGATTGTACAATACATCTGGTGAGAACTTCACATCCCGCCATCTGACATACAATTTACCTCCAGAAAAGAGTGGTGGAATTAAATTTGTTTTGATTTTGGATTTCCAAGTGAGAGAGGTCCATTTCTTTTCATCGTTCGACTTGATCTCTAACACATCCGCAAAACTTTTAACCTTTACTCTCTTCACAATGGCATTCCGTGCATGACTGCACATGCTCAGTATTTCTTTCTTCCTCTCTCTAGATGTTTCTTTTAATCGCTCGTCACTATTCTCCAAATAAATATCTGTGAAAACTTTGTAGACAATGTATCGAACGTGATCGCTCATGCATCACCATCAATGCATTTCTTTCCTAGCTTGCCTTGATTGTAACTCGCAATCAAACTAAAAATAATTACAATCCAGCATGAAATATGGCCACTTGCTGCTTGAGTACAGGATAAATTCAAAATGATTTTAATTTTATACTTTCGGCTGCCTTTTGATTTGGTCACCTGTGTTTTTTGAACAATGTTAACAACCACTGGGTGTGGCCCTGTTTTGATAATTAACTGACCTTGAATTCATTTCAATGTCATAGGCTTGGCAATAATATCAGTTGCCATGGAAAGGAAAACTTCTTCATTAAAAAAACTCGAGATTTTGTAGTTTAAAGCTCAATTTTTATTTGAAATTTTACCATAGGAAAATGAAACTTCATAATTTTCTTCATCCTCGAGTTCAAGTGCTGATTTTGTATTTTGATATTTAGTAATTTTTATTTACAAATGAAAAATATTCTACACTCATCTCCATGTTTTTAAATGGGGAAAATGAAATCAGAAAATATATATTTTTTTAATAAATTGATAAAATGAGTCAGTTTAAAAACCAGCCTACCACCGTAATTTTCTCTAGCTTTATCTGTTACCCTTCTCAACTCATTGTTTATACGCAGGGGCATACTGATAGACCCCCCTAACCCCCGCAATGCGGGGGGGCTCCAATCATTCAAACCGTACTAAGGCATCTGACGTCCACTTTAGAAACCCGAAAAATGTAATTGGAACTTCTACAATATGGCTTTATAACGCTGAGAAGAGATATTTCTCGGCATGAAAACCAGTGCATGATATAGGCTACGATTATATGCCTTCTGACGTCTCTCGCTCTTAGGCCAATGTATTTTCTCATGTGTCAACATTTCTTAAGTATTATAGGGAAGATTATTGTGCTTATTTGAGTATATTGTGTGTTTTTACTTGTTAAGTGAAGCATGAGGTCTGCGTCCACTGTTCAGGCTCTAAAGGATGAGGACTTAACTTCAATTACACTACTTTAGGCCTCCAATATCTTCATGAAGTAAGTTTGTTTTCATAATATAAAGGTACATAGGTAGATTTTGGTTGACGTAAAGCCCCCTTCTTTTCGACACCACGAGTCGCCCCTGATGGCACATAGGACTTTACAGATCATATTTATTCACTAGGAGACCGTTCATGTATTACGACAGCAAGTGCTTAACTATTTTTGACCCCACTCATCCCTCCATGCCAGCAACTGTTAGCATTTGGGTGATCTCCCCCTTTGTTGTGCTCCCCTTTTTAATAAAAATTTAGAAAATGCATAGTTATGCATGGCAATACTTTCTTATGTCTTTTAATAGCGCTGCAATGCATTTTAATGCTCTTTAAAGCACAATGAGGAAAAATCGATCAGATTAAACAAGGTAAAGTTATGTATACCGAAAAATCAGTTAAATACGGCAAAAAGAATTCTAATGTTGGGTGAAATGTGGGTAACGAGCAGGCGAAAGCTTGTGGTGGACGAGCTGTCCTGACACGTAAATTACACGTAAAAAGTAAAAAATTTCTTAGATGCAAAATCTTAGGTAAGAATTGGTCATACTCCCCTTCCCCCTAAGGGGGGTTATTTACAGGTGCTAGGGGCCTAATGTCTCATATGAAAAGGGGTTCTTTGAAGTGCACCAACATCGTACAATGCAAAGGTCGACGGCTTCACTTCCTCACCAAAGGAATGCTTGTCATATTTTTTAACCATAAAATATCATCGACTTCGGCCGGGAATCAAACCAACAATATCTGAAACCATTGTGGAGTGTTTCAACCACTGCTCCACTGGCATAAGTTAATAAACATACTCAGGGGTGGCACTAGCAGATAACAAAGTAGGCATTTGCCTAGGGGCACCGTGGTAGAATGGGCACTAAAGAGAACCGAAATCCATGCGTAAAATTACGTAAAATAAACAAATACCATTTCCTAATTATATAATGTCTCAATGGTGAAAAAATCAAGACGGTAAATAGTGGTTGAGAAATTGATGGAGAATAATGTAAGCAGCTAGAGTCAGCTAATCAAAAATGTTTAGACAGGGTGAGTAAAAAAATGAAACAAATTCTGAATACTACGGAAGAATGGTGTCCTCGAGAGGACTTCCTAAAGCTCTTTCAAAACCAAGGTGATTGCAGCCTGTGCTACATAACTCGCACGCATCGTTGAGATAAAGAAAAGATTCACTCCGGCGGCTAAAATTTTGATTAGCTAGGTTCGCACAGTTAACTTAATAGCAGGTTACTAAAAATCCTTGTAAAATTATAGCAGCTTTGTAAATTATTCTACGTAACAAAAAACGAAAACTTCATCTTTTATAATGTTTACTCTATATACATGTATTTTTCGTTGGACATGTGTAATTACTGAAGAAAGTATTTTATTTTTACTGAGATTATTAGAAAAAATTAGCAATAGGATAAGGGCACCAAAAGAGAAGTTTGCCTAGGGGGCTGAAATGTCTAGCACTGTCCCTGAGCATATTCAATGTCATAGAGTAGTGAATACGTCTTATTTTTCTTGTCTCTATGGCATTATAAGGATTGTTAGGCATAATGTAATATTTTGAACCCATTTCTCCAAATGGATTAAAGTTAATAAAAAAATCAAATTTATTACTATAATTTTTTATAATTTCAGGCTTTTCAAAATATTAGTAGCGTTTGTGTGAAGGAGGGGGGATTGTTCATTAATATACTGGCAATGATAAGTAATTCAGCTTGGAAAATATTTAAGATTTACATAGGGGGCCCTGTATTATTTGCTGCGGGTAGGCCCCCAGATTTTCCGGTACGCCACTGTTTATACGTCTATAGTTGGTTCTACCTTCTTCACTGTTAACGTTTTTCCATTTTCGTCTCTCATCCATTTTCTCCAGCATTTCCTTAGTGATCCATGGTTTTCTGATTATCTTCTCTTGTTTTCCAATCTCTTTATCCAAGGTATCCTTGATACTGGTTTTAATTTCTTAGGCGATCTTCCAACTTCATGCTGACTACATCCTGCCTTTCTTTCAGTTTTCCTGCCTTTCTTTCAGTTTTTCTGCCTTTCTTTCAGTTTTTCTAGGTCCCAAGTCTGTCTTTCTCTTCTCATTTTTCTTATTTGTTTGAGCTTTGTACTTACGTCAACTATTAGAAGGCTGTAATCTGAATCAATGTCTGCTCCTGGTAATGACTTGGCGGTCTTTATGCCGTTTCTGAATCTTTGTTTTACTAGGATGTAATCTATTTGACATCTCATTCTATCTCCTGGGCTTTTCCATGTGTATAAGCTTCGTTTATGGTTTTTTAACCATGTATTAGTCACTAAAAGGTCATTATTGATGCAGAATTATACCAGTTTTTCCCCTCCTCGGTTTTTCTTCTCTAGTCTGTACTGCCCGACAACATTTTCTTCCTGTCCTTCTCCGACTATGCTGTTCCAATCTCCAATTATTATGCAGTTTACCTTTCCTCTTCCGTCTTCATAAATGTCATTAATTTGCTCATACATCTCCTTGATTTCTTCATCTTCATTAGCTGACGTTGCCATCTATACCTGGATTATCAGTATGTCCACTGGGACTGCTTTTAGCTTTATTGCGATCAGTCTATCGTTCGTTGCGATTATCTTTGTCACGCTTTTCATCATATCTTTCCTAAGGACCAGAGCTACTCCCCTTTCCCCATTATTTCTTCCCGAGTAATCTACTGTGAACTCTTCCGAGTCGAACTGTCCTCCTTCCCATCTAGTTTCGCTCAGTCCTATATTGTGAACTCTATTTCTTCTCATTTCTTCTTTCAAGTTCTCTAGCTTTCCTGCCTTTCTCATAGTTATTACATTCCAAGTGCCTATTCATAAATTACTTTTGACAAATGTTTTCCTCAAGGCAGTCCCTGCCCAGAGATTTTACCTCGAGAGAACTCATATTGTCCAACCATATAATCATTACTAGGGATTGTGATGTGATAGTTTCCCCTCTTGCTTTCCACATTGCAGTACTGTAGCCGTTCAAATCATCCCGATCACGCCTACAGCTGTATTGTATAGACCCAGCCAACATCATTTGTTTTCGGCTCTATACCATACTGACAGTACTGCTGCCTACTGCCAGGCACCGATGATAGTTTTTTTATAAAACCTCCATTCGCGGGGGTTGAACCCCAGAACTTTGTAATGGGAAGCCGACACGCTAACCACTACACCACCAGTGTATACTTATACATATATTTTTATATACAGTATGAAGTATGATTTATTTATTTATAGTGCTACACAAATGTATTTATTAAATGCAGTGGAAATTCTTCATCGAAACAAACCCAGTCCCCAATTAACACGATAGATGCATTCTTAAAAAATTTCATGTAAGGTGAAATCATGTTAGTCAGACACGAATTTCTCATAAATAATTTAAATAGTGGGGGATGCATTCCAGCATCCTACCTTGATTGACATATTTTTAAATTTTATTCCTTTATTATGACTATACTTTGGTTAATGCTTTATGTTTTTTATTTATGTATATTTCATACATGTAACTCAGTTTTACGGAAAAGAAACAATGATAACACTGATGGTTCATAGCGTTGCTTTGTTAAGACCTGTATCACGAACAATATCACGTGTTCATTCATTGTTCTCATAGAGCTTAAGTAAATCTAGTTTTTGCTCTAGCATTATAACTTTTCTCAGTTTCTTACTCCTACCACCAATAAAATGTGAATCATAAACTCCAGCATATTTTTCAATATAGATGATTGAATCAGCTGTTCAACATTTATTTAGCAGATATTATTTAGAAGATTTGTAAAATTATAATTTTAATAAGCAAATAACAGAATTAAACATTTTTGTTTTAATACATGAAATAAATTTTCAAAAGATAACAACATACAATATATAGAAAATTACTAAAATAGTCAAAGGAAATTTTAAAAACATTCAAGAATGGTATTTTTGGACATTGCAGTTTAAAAACCATGAAATCCCTCGCCTTCTGCATCAAACTCATAGAAATTATCAAATTCATCTTCTGGATCCGATGTTACGATAATGGGCTCATTGTCATCTGCAATTAATGAAGAGCAGGGCTTAAGTTTGTTTCTTTCTAGACCTTTTGCGATTGTAGAGAAGTCATGGAGAAATCGTGTTAAACCGAACAACCAGTCATGTTAGTTGAAAGCCAGTCCTACTTTTAAAATCGTGTTAAACCGAAATCGTGTTGGTAGAATTTGTGTTAGTTGGGAACTGGGTGTACTTTGATAATTGGACTTCTTGTTGAGATTGCCTATTATGATTCTAAAAAACATGCTTTTGTAATCTGTGTTTGCAGTTCTTTTTTAGCTTGTTACAGTTTTCCAGTAATCTACGCTTCAGTAATTTAATATTTTTCTGCCTTCGTTATTCGATTTTTGTAACCATTTGGAAAATAATATTTTTATTAATTTAGGAGTTTTTTCATGCAAATGATCCTACTTTGAAGAATCTTATTTTTCTTTCTTGATCCTAATTTTATAGAGCTTCGTTGTTCACTACATGATTTATGTATTTAATATAGGGATATGGTTCCCATTTTCATTTATCTTGAAGAAAATTAACAAATTCGTGTTCATTAAAACTGAATGCATTGTCTTAAAGTGAGTTATTTCCCATGTGAAATTTTTAATTTATTTCCATTGCTGTTTCAAGATTAATTGCTTGTCTCTGGTAACCATGCCCCTCAATTTCTTTTCTTTCTTTACCAAAACATATTTCTAATAAGCTCATTAAATGCAGTGAATTAATTTATAAGATTGCTTTGGATAATTTGGCCAGTTAATTTAAAATATTTTGAATAATAATCTTTACTCGCTTGATCACATCCTTTTATATAAATTAATTTAGGTAGATAATTGTAACAATCATTCCTCTTTCCATTTCAGATTTCATGTTAGAGCTCCAACTTATTACCAGAAATGCAGAGACCAGGCATGGTATATCAATCAACTCCAAGCCTTAGAAGCACAGTATTCAGTTCAAATAAATGAATTGAAAAAGGTGAATTATTTTTTGTTATGGTTTATTTGTCATCATTGGTAGATTTTTTCTTAGTTCTTAATCTTATATATTTTATGCTTTACTAGCAAAAATGCCTCTTCTATACTTCACCACTGCAACACCTTTTTGAAAGTCTATTTCGCACCTATCTACATAAAGTAGTTAATTAGAACATTCCTAAATTTTGCCATCTATATAAGTTTTCATTATTAATTTTGTGGCTAAATGATGCCTCTAATAGTTTTCACACAGCTATCTGCTAATTTTATTTTCGCCAATTTCCAGTAAAATCTGCACTTGCAATGTAAATAAGCTGCTTTAAAATAATGTAGTTATATGATGGGAATGCTTGAAGCTATTTTTTAAATGAGTAATACTTTTATTTCATGTGATAATTTCTGTGCAGTAAAATCTCAGTTCTGTACACCCTTCTTGCTTCTATAAATCATGTAATTTGTTTTTACAGAAGAAAGAAAATGAAGAACCTCAAAATCAAAGCATCGGTGGAACATCAGAGGATCCTGATGACAGTTCGTTGCCACCTTCGCCATTGAGAGACTTCCATCAGAATGTGCTTTCCAATCCTTTGAGAGGAAGTAAACGATGCAGTGAAGAGCCCATTAGAGATTTGCGTGCAAACAATTTAGCTGTAACAGTCCCTACCTCCTCAAGATCAGCTAACACTGAAACACCGCAACAAGTTACCTCTCCAACTTCAGGAAGGTCTGGGATTTTTTACTCACCTGAAGAAAGTGATAATGATGTAAGTTGGCTAGATTGGTAATGTTTGTTTTCTGTGAGCATTATTTATTTTTCAAAATTGTGAATGTTTTCTTGCTAAACATCACTAATCTTTTTCAGCCCCCTTTTTCACTTTCTCCATATGTATTACAGTAATTCCTCGAATAACGCAATAGTTACGTTTGTGAAAACTTGCGCGGGGACAATTTTCCCATTAAAAATAATGGAAAGGGGTGGGTTGCATTTTTGGCTGTCATTTATTTTATTATTGTTATTTTCATATACAGTATGTGTTTGCATGTGTACAAATATATGTTAGCATGCTTGTATGTATGTATTGCTTAGTATTAAGAATTAGCAATTTTCTTTTGCATTGATATCACTTTGCACATTCTTTCCACTCATCATAAGGGATAATAATGTTTACAATAGAATAAAAATCACTAACCGCACAAAATGACATGTGTAGTAAGTGTGCACATTTGTAGCTTTCGTAATTCATTTTTACTTTCTCCATGTATAGAGAAAGTATTGTTTTCATGAAAAAAATCGAATTTGAGATTTCAACGGAAATACATGTTTTAAGGTCCTCTGAACACGTTTTGACCATTTTCTCGATGATGTCTGTCTGTGATAGATTTTTGTGGGCGCTCTAACTCGAAAACTATTAATCAGGTTAACGCAAAATTTTATATTTAATATTTTTATAAAAGTTATAAGATCTGATTAGTTTTTGGTAAAAATCAGTCGACTGGAAGTGGGTGTTTACTCTTGTCCCTTATCCGTTATTTTGAAATATTTGCTTTAATATTTGATAAATGTAAAAATGTATTGGAATAAAAGTTGTAGGAAATTTAATTTTCTACAACCTTTGTTTGATACATTTTTCCATATAATGCAATGTTTAAGAGATATCTTATATTTTTAGCTGCCACCACCATGCCACCTACCGAAGACTATTGTTAACAATTGATGCTTAGTTACGTCTTAGTAACGCTCCTTTTTCTTTTCTTAATTGTCAACCAGAAGTAAATATTGACAACTATCCCAGAGCTAACAACATGTAATTTGCCATATAAATATGGAGAAAGTCATGTGTTGCCCACATCAGTTTATTTTACCTGTGAATCATATAGTGTGTTCAGCAGGAGGATGATTAAACGCAACTCTCTATCTAGTTCTGAGGCTTGAAGTTAAAATACTCCCACTGCCATACTCCGTGTGAATAAGTGCATGTGCATGAGTGTATATACAGTAAAACCTCTGATTAACGAAATTCAAGGGACCCAATTTTTCGTCTATTCGTTATTCTGAAATTCGTTGATCGGAAGTTATTGGGTGTTGCATAACTTCAGGGGCGCATTGCCTGTTAGATTATACGGGAGCAACGGGGTTATCCAAATGAAGGCGTATGCGCAGATACGGCGTAACTATTAAAATATGCCCATTTTCACGAAAAAGTATCACATAAGTGGACGATATTCAAAATGTGCCCTCAATGTTTAATAACCAGCCATATTGATTTGAAGCTCCGACGACATAATGCTTTCTTATGGGAAAAAAGGGCCACTTTTATTCATCTCGTTTCGCAATGTTTGACAGTGGCAAGCACCAAATAACTGAAATGCAATGTTATTTTTTCTAGCATTGATTGGCAGGTTTTGCACGAAAACATCCTCGGCAATTTTTTATTATATGACTTTTTTCAAGGTTGCAATGCTTGAAACTCGCTGAGCCTATCCTAAAGCATCTGTTGAGTCGCTAAGTTTATAAAAAAATATTGACCAACACCACTTCTTAATACCAATTAATAAACTACTATTTGACCACCACGGCGCGGGTTGCAAATATTTCAAAATGAAATGAATGAAAGCAGCATTTTCCTCATAAGAAAGCACTAACTGTCGTTGGCACTCCAAATCAAGACTCCAATCAATATTTTTCACTAACCTTCTTAACAACACTCGAGCTCCGTCTCTGACGAATAAATTACGTATCACATAGAAACCACCTCACCATGATACATACCTCATTGCTGCAATCTTATGTTGAAATTCCCTTTAAATTGATTAGGGGATGAATTTAATCGAGAATGATTTCAAATACAACACTTTTTTAAAAGATTTATTTAAAATATATCAACATTTTTTAAAAAACGAATCTATTTTTTCTGTTTCAAATTCTTTGTGAATTCTCGGGAAACGGCAGTCTCCACTTCCCTAAAAGCATGTATAGCGGCATCACTACAACTCTCGGACGAGATTGTCAATGGCGCGAGAATGCTGGAAACACAGGAAATACGTCATCATGATAGAAAACGTGCTATGGTTGGCTTGTTGTAAGCTTGACGCTAATTGGCGCGTTGGCGACTGTTTTCAATCATTTTCCGTACGTATGTAAGTGAAAAAAATATTTAGCGAGCAAAATTTCGTTCTAAAAATATAAACGGGAGTGACCACTTTTTCTTTCGTTGTTCGGAAGTTTTCGTAGTACGGAAGTTCGTAGTAAAGAGGTTGTAATTAGGGATTTTGTATATAAGTTTGGCAGGAACGCCGTCAATAGTTGGCTATCCGGAGGTTTTCGCTATAAAGGGGTTCGTAAGGTGAGGTTTTACTGTATATATAAGTGTGCACAGTACAGTATTCCCACCATTTAAAATTTTACACACCACTCCGCAAAATAGACCGCCACCCTATTTTTTGCACACTATTGCGGGGATAGGTGCTTTATGTAAAAAATTGTCCCTAAAAATAAATTGTATTATTGTGAAAATCTGTGACCAAAAGTGGAAACAAATGATACGCAACAGTCGAATAATAGGCAGTGCTGGCGTGAGTTTAGCATTAACACATTCATTAATTGTGTTCTAACTTATCACCTAGCAGGGACTTGCTGTGAAACGAATGCCATGATCACTGAAATCTGTTTCAGATGAAGCAGTTAACATTGCGAATTTCATAAAAGCTATACTCTGTTCCACCCTGAGAAGACAGTATTGCGCTTATGGCACGCACAGTTTCCAAATTTTCCATGAATTACTGCTAACGCCTATCCCTTTACACTTCCTGCTAAAATCCAGATTCCATGCTGATTCAGGTAATTTCACAACAGCTGAATTTAAATATTTTCGAACTTCTACCGACAACAAAAATAATTTATAGGATATGCTGACTCGAAAATAAAAACAGTTAATGGAGTGTAATAACTAACTTGAAAAAAATCATGCTATGCCAATGCAATTGAAACACTTCACTTTTTCACCAGAATTACTATATTAACACATTATATATATTACCAACAATCTGCACGGCACACTGAATCATATCATTGCACATCAAACAACCACTTGCTATGAACTCTCGTGTGAAAGTGTTTCATTGTTTCAAACATTGGTTCTTCTCCCTTGAAAAAATTCTTCGACACGTGGCCCATTGGGTTAGTCCTTTCCTTCCATCATAAAATGCACATTTTACAGAGGAACCAAAAAGCTGGCACCTATTGACCATCTCCTTAGAAATATCTGGCTGCAAACCTCTCATCTATTCACCAAAGGCTCATAAACCCTCCCTGTTGAGGATTTCCAAATGAATTTGAGTCTGTGTATACTTCTAATGAAGCCTCTTTCTTCATAGTTTGAGAGGTTTTTAAAAATCTTTTTGCATCTCATTTCTTTGAGGTATTTTTTTGAGACTTCAAAACTGCTTTTGAGAATAAGGCCAGCATTGTGAAGCATTATATTTTTAGCTGCCCATATGTACAAAGTTTACATAATTATCTCTTGGTTATAGTCATACTTGCATTCTTTAACATGTGAACTTAAACGAAAATTTGTTAAGCACAACAATAAAGCTAAAACAATAAAATATGATTTTATGAGCCCTGAACAAGGTCTTAAGTAATCTTTTTTTAGAAAGATCTTTTGATTTTGTTCCAGATTCAAATACTAATTTTCATGGAATCCGATTTTTTTAAATTTATTCATTGATTTTAAATTAAATTAATTCATTAGCCAAAATATACCTAATGCATTGTAAATAAGCTTTATATTACAATTTTACATTTATACGTTCATTTGCATAATACTTATTTATTATTATAAATGTCAATGCAAAACCAAAAATGTATTAGCAGGCAAACTTTTACTATAAATTTGGTGTTATTTTCTAATGAAATTTTTAAAATGACTAAGATTCAGCTTTTATTAGTTAAATTAGAAAGCATGGAAATTTATTCATGATGAATGCTTCTCACTTCAATTTGTATTTACTTTTGGTGGTGGGTATCATGAAATGTGTTGATTGGTTTTAGACAGCCTTTAAAAAAAGTTTGGGAGCTACAACATGATAATATCTCAATCTGGCACAGCTTCTCAGCCACCGGTCTGTTTCTCGGTGCTGTACCACGCTTTTGTTTAAATATCTGTATCTTGTGAACTGCAAATGTTATTGGATTGGAGTCTTCCAAAAATAAATTTCAACATTTTTGCACATTTCGTTAACTCAATGTATCTCTCTAAATCAATTAGGGAATTTTTCTCGCAGACCAACTTTTTCATGTTCCAAGAAATGATTTTGTTGAAATAACAATGTTATTAAATTTTTTAAAGATGTTTGATAAATATTATATATTTATCATCATTCAAGAGGTATAACAAAATAAATTGACCTTATTGGATCAGTAGAAGCCGAGATATGATGTATGTTTAAAGATAGATAATAAACTTAACGTGTTCACATTTTTAGTTTTTCTTGCTTTTAATAATTTTCTCGAATTTTTAGAAAATTAAGATATACATAATCAGGTTCAGTGTAAAATGTACTATGATTGAGCATCATAATTTTACTTAAACGACAATATCACCATAATCACAACAAATTTGGCAACTGAGCGGGATTAAAGAAGGTCAGAGCTATAGGGAAAAGCAATGGAAAAGAAAGAGATAGCGATAGCCCATAAGAGACCATACTGTCAACTAAGTGTGGAATGTGATATAGGAGCCATAATTCCAGATTATTTAACATCCTTTGTGAGGAAATTGTTACTGTGAACACGACTCTATTGCTGTACACAGAAGTGAGGTGCTGTCATGTAAGAATGTTTGAACTTTGTATCGAAATCGCTGTTTTTTGTTGAATGTCCTTTTCATGTATCCAGTCTCCTAACAAACATTTCATGGCTGCAGAAGCTAGCATACTTGGCAGATATTTTTAGAAAGATCTCACATTGAACCTCTACGCAAAGCAAAAGTGTTGCAATTTTTACTGCAAAATACAAAAAAGATTCGATACTACAAAAACTCGATTTCTAGGCTGAGTGCGTGAAGAAGAAGAACTTTGATGTTTTTTCCACTCTTCAGCAGTTTCTGGAGGAGACAAAGGGCAAATTAGATTGCATTGTCCTGAGTGACGTTGTCCAGCTTCTGCATGATATGTTGTATTTTTTGGAGCATTTCTCCTCACCTGTCAAGGATATCAGTTGTGGGAGAAAAGGGTTGTTATTGGTAAGTAAACCAGAAAGTATCTCTGTGACAGCTTATGAGAGTCACATTGTCATTATAACAATTTTGAACTACTACAGCAAAGACACAACAAAATCTCGCTGATGAATTTCCAGAGTAGTTTCACCTATGAATATCCAAATTTATCCAAAACTGCAGTTTTCAAATTTCTGCCATTCTCAACTACCTACTGAGACTGGTTTTTCTAGATTCACTGTCACTAAAAATAAGTACCGCAATCGATGGAATACTGCACCAGATGTGAGAATTCAGCTCTCTCCCAACAGTCGACGACTTGAGACGAGAAAAACAGAAACACTCATCGCACTGACTGTGGGTATGTAGCAATACTCTTGTTTTATTTTTGAATCACATTTGCTTTTTTGTCCGAGGATCCGTGAAAAGCTTTCAGTGTGAAAAAAGATCCACGGCAGAAAAAGTTTGGGAAAGACTAGTGTAGGGCATTATAAATTTGCATTTTTAAATTAGTTAACATGATATGAACAGTTCTCTGGCTGAAAGACTGAAGTTTATTTTTTTGGAAAGAGAATTCAAATCTGTGTCAAATGGGAGCAAAAAAACAAGAGGGAAAAATTTCCAATTTTTAGCAAATAAGAAATTAAACTGCCATAGCAATGAGTCCACTGCTTTTAAATGGAAAACATATCATTACATAGCATTGATATAATGCTTTTAAAGGGAATTTATAGACTATATTATGAGGCCATCGATATCAACCAAAGATGTAATCTTATGATGATGCCTTAATCCTAAAATAAGAAATAAGTTCCATATGCAATTGGCTCTGCAATTCTTCCCTTCCTTGTTTTAGTAGGAACAGTTATCTCTCCTGTTTTGCACTAATTATTTTGTGAAATACAGTAGGACCTCACCATTCTTGGGGGTTATGTTCTGGAAGATCTCCACAAACAGCAAATCCATGAACGTCTACGTGAAAGGCTTATGGAAAAAATCTGATGTGGCCACCACATGACTTTCTCCATACCTGTAATATTTCTAAAAATTCCAAACACCACATATACTCGTGTAATTTATGACTTTTTGAGACTGATTTTTAGCCAAAAATTACGGGGGTTGCAAATTAAATGAAGTATGTTTTTGAAATGGTGAAATCATCTCTTGTTTTGAACCTATTTCTAAGCGTAGCAGCTTGCACATTGTTTGTTCTTTCTGCAGCCGCTACAACTTGAAGTTTAAACTTTGCTGTAAACTTTTGGTACTTAATGGAAGACATATTGATGGGTAATGAGTAAATGAATTTTTAAAAAGAAACAAGAGGAGGAAGGTAGAAACCATCTATGGCAGCATTTCTCAACCAGTGTTTCGTGTACCCCTAGGTGTTTGCGAAATTAATCTTAGGGGTTCACGAGAAAAATTTGGTAATGTCGTTTTTTTCACTTTCTTGGTTCTACAATTCTTAGCAATATTTTAATTTCATTCAAATTAGTTGCATGGTTTTATTTTCAATTTTTTCTTATGCTTCAAGAATTATAATTGAATTTTACCGGGTACTAACTAGAAACTGATGACAATATCAGAGATTCTGATTTTATTGTGAACGTTTACATGCTATGTGCTATATAAAATTTATTTTTCATGAACTAAACTTGTTTAAAAAGATTTGTTTTTTCGAAATGTACTCTACATTATAACATTATACAATGTTTTTCATGGCATTTTAAAATCCATTAAGGCCTAAAGTTTTGGAGCCGTATTTTTTCATATTGCATTTCTCATTATTACAGACTGTTTCGCATGAACCAAGTGAGGATGAAAGCATTGATGACGTATTCAGTGCACCCTTTTCCTCTTCACTGCTAAGAGGGGCAGAGGGGAATTCCAAAACTGATTCCAATGCAGGTATGTCAATGCGAATGCATGTTGAATGGTTATGTTTATATTTTTCATTCCTGTAAAAGGATTGGATTTATTTTTCATCTAATAATGCAGAATGTTAGTCCTTTATATTAGAACTGAGGCTAAACCTCTCCAATATTCCAAGATATCTTCACTTTCAATACGAAATAATCTGAAATACAATAGATCATCAATTATCTGGTGCCTTAGGATGGAAGGGGTCACTAGATTCTCAAAAATGCCAGATAATCACATAAAAGTTTTTATACAGCTTATTTTTTAACATTCTTTTACCACATTGTATGTTGTGTATATGATGTTAGTGTTTTGAATTTGTTTATTGTACAAAAATGTTATAAATAAAGCAGGTAATATTTAACACGTTCGCGGTGGCATGACACAATGGTGGGTCACAGGCTGTTTTCCTCGGCAGCGTGCCCCACCAGTGGGTCACCAGAGATTGGACGTGCGGGATCCATGTACCACCGGTGGATCACGTTGCCCTTAACAATCATACCTATTTTTATGCAGGCGCTTCTTAGGAAGTTTTCTATCTTTGGCTTACACCCACCCATTTTATCCCAGAAATACGTAAATATTAAAATTTTGGAAAGTTTGATTATAAACATATTCATACACACTTTTGAATTATTTTTATTTCAATTCAAGAAAACGTGAAGAATGATTTTGTATTATCGTAAAAAAATAAAAAACACCTCAAAAAGTGAATTAAAAATATAATTATTGATAAAAACCTGCATCATTTACTATTGAAAAATATAATGTTACACTATAGGAAAAGATATATACAAGGGTATATTATGGAAAATACATGTATATAACATAGTTATAGACTAAAAAATCAAATACACTTTCAAATAATAATTGTAAAGATAATTATTATATTATTATTATACAATAACTATTCTTGAAAACATTATTTATGTATTTCATTGAAACACAGCAAGCACATTGTAGGCCACCCATCGCAATCTTTACAAAATGTTTGCACTTTTTTCGTCTTGGCCCAAGCTTCTTTTGTCCCCTTTTCTTGCCGAAGTTTCTCATAACAACTCAAGCATCTCTTTCTATATTCTCTCGCTGCCCCTTCATGTTTTCCTAAATGACGAACTGTTTTTTTTCTGCCTGGAATGTCCCGCACCTTCATCACGTCCACTTCTACTTTCATCTACCTCCTTTTGTAGGAGCCTGTCAATAACATTTTCCCTAAATTTCAACATTTCTTTTTTCTTATTTTGGCCATAGTTATTGTAAATGACCCAAGAATTTACCATACATGTGCCGAGGAGAAGTTCTACTGCTACTTTTTTGTACCATGTCAGTGACATGAACCAAATAATTATACTGAAAAATTTCTCAAAAATGCAATGTTTAATATTTTGTCCCTATTTGTTCAATAATTATAATGACTTTTTCAAAAAATATTTTCGTAGAAACTTCATTGGAAATTGAATGTTATGCTGCTAAACAATATTAATTATTCTACGTGAACCACAAGCTTTAGATAAATGATAAAAGAGACAATAAACTCTTAGTAGATGCCATTTACTTGCTCTAGGAGTGCCAAGACATTTTTTTTTGTAAAATAAAAACATTTTATAACTTAAAAAATATAAATTTAAAAAAATCTTTTTTTTAATTTTACGCCCCTGGGGACGAACAGTAAAAATGCCTTATGCCGCAAATGTGTTAAAAACATTAATACAGTACTGTAATAGAGAATTACATACAATTCAGTTACGTAGGTATGATTTTACTTAGTGTTTCGCCGGGGATAATGAAAAAATATGGATCAACAACTACAGGTATCCCTCGATTTACACGTGTTCGGTTTATGCGTTTTCACATATATGCGGTTTTATTTTTATGACCATTTTTTTATATACGCCTAGCATATTTGCATTAACGTGATTCGTTATGAGCACGGTATGTATCATTAATATATTTTATTAAATATTTCGTAGATTCTTGCCCATTAATCGTCTGTACAGTGATAATATTCATTGCATCACATGACTGATCAGGGTTTTCCGGGAGTTCCTATGGCGGTAGAATGCCTCTTTTCTTATTCCAATCTATAAACAAATAATGCACTTGAACACACTCTTTTTTGTCCTGAAGAGTGATTTTCTTCTAGAAAGTGACGCTCTGTTAGCCGTCACAACTGTATAAGGGGAAAGCTCTTGCAAAAATATTCATTGAGATGGGCGAAGAGAATATATTTGTAAAGGAAGGTTGGCTCATCAGAGGAGCTTCAGAATGTGATTTATGGCAGAAACTCAATGGACAAAAAATTAAGGAATTGCAAAAGTGGACGCTGTACAGAATGCCATGTCATCTTACACACTTGAGGGGTTAAAATGCTCATTAGATCAACTTTAAAGACGTTTCTAGGTATAACACATCTGCTCAGGAACATAAACAACACCTATTACATTACTTTCAATGGAAAGAATATTTTTGATTTATGCATTTTCACTTTATGCGATGATTTCTAGAAACGCATTTCTCGCATAAATCAGAGGATACCTGTATTACGTATAACTGGGTTACGTATAATCCATGTCTTACTATACTACTGCCGATACTCCTGAAATATTTTGGCACCACTTGGTGCACTATCGCCGGACTGATACTGGCTTTGATGCTATTCTCCAGCAAACACCGAATTACTCATAACTTTTGCCAGATTGGCCAGGACTGCCAGATAATGTTGGAAACCGCATAATCTATTGATGATCTACTGTATTACCATTGTGGGTTAATTCAAGCATAGTTTCCGAGTCATACTATTTCTTATAAGCTGTATAACTTGAAATTAGAGAGAGGAATTGGTTATCTTTAAGAAATTAATAAATAACTTTTTTAATTTAAAATTTTATTTATAAGTTGTTTATACTAATAAATAATTTATGAATACATTAATTTATTCTGTATTAATGATGAGTCTCGTATTTTACCTAGTCACACAAGGAAAATTAATAGATTAAAATAGATACAATGTTGGGATATTGCCGATAATGTAGGAGTTCAAATAATGTTTAATTTATGTTTTAAAACTATGTACCAATCCTCTTTCTTATTCAAGAGAATGCCTTGAAATTCATCAGTTCCTATCTGGTTTCCATATGAATAACATTACAAATTATTTGAAACGTTATGAGGAGCTATACGCATTTTTAGCTCCTGAGTTCATCAATATTGGAAGTCATGTAGATTTCAGGTTCCGACATTCCTCAGATTCTAAAGATTTGTACAAACCTACCGATTCATCAGAAGAGTTTTTAAATTGTTGATAAGTTTAAAAAAAGGTGTTTGAGTCTTTTTATTTTTGTCTCCAATTTTGAATTTAAGATTTTCCATTGGTACATGTGCAAACTGCTTCTTGTGGCATTAAAAAAATTTCAGAATATTTCTTACAGGCCGTCTGCCTGAGTAAAGACTATATAACTCATAGGCATTGTGTCCAACTGGTGGGTCAAGACATGCATGATTAAAATTATTCATTGCCCACATCATCTTCACCTTAACCTCCATTGTCATTTATCTATCATCATGACTTTCCAGTCAAAGGAGTTAAACAAACCATTTTCACAAACTTTCTGCACAAGTTCAGACCATCAGGGTCAAAATCAATTTCCTTAATCCGTTAATGCCAGAGTTTTTTTTCTTTCGATTTTGCTCATATTTACAATAATGTGTTCTAATTATATGTAAACTTTATAGTTAAAATTACAAGAATATATCTGCCGTGGTTCTCGAGAAAAGTGCCGTGTCCATATGATCGCACTAGGCAGATCCCTTAGCAATTATATCCCCATCATTTTACCGTTTCTTTCCAAGGAAATGCCAAGCAATTTCATCATGTTATCTATTGAATTTATTAATAAAAGTCAATATTTAGTGTATTAGATTTATTTCACGGTTATAATTTTATATTTTTATAATAGAAACAAACTTTATAATAGAAAAATAAAATATTAGTCAGAGAAATAATTTACGTGTATGAAATTTCAAAAAGCATGTAATACATAATCCTACATCACATTTTATACAAAATGTACGCACAGTACTGGAACACCTTTCACCAGCACAATGGCATCTGTTTCCTGGCATTATCAAGTGTACAATTCCATCAAGGCGAATTTCGTCACCGACTTGGACCTGAAAAGTGCTATCCTCTGATGTTGATGGCCACCCAGTTGCAATAGGAGGATTTTTATACTGAGTTAGATAGATTTGAACTATGCTACGACAAAAGTCTAATTGTGAGATTTCAGTCCCTGACTTTTGATGAAGAATCCATGCATTGTATAAGGACTCATCTACTAACCACGTAAATAAACACAACCACCATTTTTTCCCTCAAATTCCGATCCTATAATAGGATTTCTACAACAGTTGACCCCATGTCACTGTCATAGAAAGAGATAACCCCCTGAAGATGCCCACTTAGTGGGCGAAATGCATTGGGTTCACAAACTTGAAACATTTTTATGGCTGAAGGAGTTTTATCTTATTTTAATTATTGTATTATGAAACATTCCTCCTATAATGTACCTATCTTTCTATGCAACCATTTTTCTTCAGTTTCATTACATAATTGAATTTAATATAATCCTTCATTTACAGTGACATTTTCTTGTTTCTTCTACCTCTAGGTAAAAAGACTGCAGGACCAAGATTCTTGAGGTCCTTCTCTTGGGAGGCCTCTACACCAGTTCAACAGTATGGGAGTAGTTATTTATTTTTAGCATTATTTTATAATTATAATAATGCATGAATCTAAGTAGGATATATGTTTTGATGCAACTGTCCAAATAATCATAATCATTTGAACATTTGGTATTTTGTAAATTGCTTCAAAATTTGGATAGATTCAGTATGTACCATGCAGTTTTAAAGTTACTAGTTTCACAAACGTATAGTATTACTGATATTTTTATTCATTCAATGCAATTAATTAAGAAATCGGTCATTTTCAGCATGAAAATGTCATAGTGAAAATTATCTGAAACTTTTGAAATTATTTTTTTATTAAATTTTAGCTGTTGTTTATTGAATCTCTTCAATGAAAGTTATTGTTTTTTCAGCCTTTCCATTCCCTGTAATCGTTTACCTAAAAAAGTCCATCGAATGTCTCAGCTTCAGGATGAAGCTGGAGCCTCATCAGTTCAGCCAACATTAGATTGTGGTGAAGAATCTCCTATGACACTGGATTCCTTAGATTTTTCTATTTCTGCTGATGAAGAAGGTTTCTATGTTCTTGTTTTTTCATAATTAAGTCAAAATGTAATTTATTCAAATAAAGTAGATATGTAGTTGTTTAAATCAGAGTTTCTCAATCAGCAGACCACTGCCAGTCCATGGTCCAGTATTGGCCAGTCCATGATATTCCATTTTTCTCATAAAAGTTCTATAATGGGCAGCACTAATTAATGAGAGGTTTTATGTTTTCAGTTGTCCAAGTGTAAAATTGTCAAAGAGATGGTGGTTAAAAATTGATTGTATCTGCTCTTGGTAGAATATTCAGATTATACACTGATCCACGGTAAACTTTCGGGCAATACATCAGTTCGCGTTAAACTTTCAAATGAGAATCATTGGTCTAAATAACCATTTTCTATTATGAAAATAAACAGTAATAGCTTTGCTTTTGTTTTGGGAGCGCAGGATTTTATTTAACAAAAATTGCTACCAGTTTTGATGTAGAATGTCATCATCAGGTGCAATAATGAGACTTCAGCTTGTGAGCATAAAGAGAGGGGTCAAAGGTGGAGGGAAGAGAGGTTGCTCCTTGGGAAAGTGGGGGTGGGTATTTAAGTTTTCTTTACCAGCAAAGCAATAGTAGTGGAATGCCTTATGGGTACGTCGCTTCCATCCATCCGTCCTCATGTTTAATCTCCGAAACTATTGGGTGGATTTTAATTAAGTATTAGTGATCCTTATTAAAATTTATCACCCAATTGTAATTTTAAACATCATATGTCAATTAGAACTTCCACTTTATATAAGCACTTAAATAAACGTATACTTGTATCTTGTTAAATGGCATCTGTCAAGCAACAATTAAATGCCATATTTTTCTCTCCCTAGTTCTTATATGATCTGTAAGGTATCGATTAAAAAATGTATTCAGATAGAGGACATTTACAACAAAAAAGTCCATGGGACTACATAATTACAACTTGTAGTTTTTGAGAGAGAAATATGAGAAAATCCCAAGCATAATATCACATATGTTGTTTACATTGATTGCTATGACAATTATATTAGCAAACAACAATTAAAAATCCATATTTTTACTTTCTCCATATGCGTAGTATAGGGGCAAGTATTGTATTCATGAAAAAAATCGACTTCGAGATTTCAATGGAAATACACGTTTTGAGGTCCCCTGAACACGTTTTGACCATTTTCTCGATGATGTCTGTATGTGTGTGTGTGTGTTTATGTGATAGCTTTTTTGTGGGTGCTCTAACTCAAAAACTATTAATCAGGTCAACGTGAAATTTTTTATTTAACATTTTGGTAAAAATCGGTAAACCAGAAGTGGGTGTTTACTCTTGTCACATCCGTGATTTTGAAATATTTGCTTTAATATATGATAAATGTAAAAAATGTATTGGAATAAAGGTTGTAGGAAATTTAATTTTCTACAACCTTTGTTTGAAACATTTTTCCATATAATGCATTGTTTAAGAGATTCTTATATTTTTAGCTGCCACCACCACGTCACCTACCGACAACTATTGTTAACAATTGACACTTAGTTACATCTTAGTAACGCTCCTTTTTATTTTCTTAATAGTTGGAGCTTTTAATATCCAATATTAGAAGGCTATGGTTTGAGTTTATTTCTGCTCTCTGTAAAGTATAAAATTTTCTCGCAGTTTTAAAAAATATTTATTATTATCTAACCTATTTGGAATTTTTAGAAATATTACAGATATGGGGAAAGTCATGTGGTGGCCACATCAGATTTTTCTCTTATATGATGTGACGTATAGATTTTAAAATTTATTTGGATAGAGGACAACACTTACTATAAAAAAGTTGGCATGACCACATAATTATGACTTAGAATTTCTGAGATAAAAATTCAAGAAAATCTCAAGTATAACATGACATATTTTGTTTACATCAATCTTTACAACAGTTCTATTGGCAAACAATAATTAAAAATCCATATTTTTTCTCCCATACTCTTATATGATCTATAAGGTATAGACTAAAAAATTTATTCAAATAGAGGATAACCTTTACAATAAAAAAGTCTGTGAAACTAAATAATTACGACTTATTCTTTTCATACCGTTTTATATGCATTTCCCATAAAGAACGCCTTTGAAATCTCTGTGTATTCCATTTATGGAGTATACTTTTCCTTCTTGTTAGAGTAGAGAGAAAGGGGTTGGAAGAGAATTATAAGGCAAAGGTTAGAATTAGGATAAAAGAGACATTGAGAAGCCATGTGTTCATGGCAATATGCAAGGAGCTGGGTAAGGGTGGGTGGGCAGGGGATTGTAAACACTGAGAAATGTAATTTACAATGAAGAAGATAAGAAGGGAAACAACTAAGGTCTATACATTGTTGTTCTGAGGTGGGAGGTGGTCGTTAATTAAGAGGGAATGTCCATCATACATGTGAAAGTATTTCTAGTTGTTGCAGAAGATCTAATTTGTATCCCTTGTGTTTTCCATGAAGATGAATAGGGTGAAGTTGGTTTTTTATCAGCTAAAAGTAAATTGTTAGAAAATTGAGATTCATTTGACCCATTAATGATGGACTAACCATGTTCATTTTCCCTAATAAAACCATTTGGTTTCAAAAAAGCAAAGTCATTATTGTTTATTTTCTTAACATTGTCAACATGGATTACCCCAAAATACAGCTCAGTATTTTCATTGTTATAACATTTTATCTTTTTAATATTGTAGCTCTAAGGAATTCTTTATGGAGTGCTATTAAGCAAATCACTGATCATTATTAGTTACAGTTCACTGTAATATTTCTTTCATTTGGAATTATTATTATTAGTAGACAAATAAATTAAGAGTTTTGTAGTCAATATAAGCAATGTTATATTTCTCATAATAATATCGAACCTTTGCATGATTTGAACCCAAGTTATAAAGTTGTATGATTCTGAAGTGATCAGCTATATCCAATAATAAATGAATCTTTCCATATATCTAAAAATGCCAATTTCTATAGTTGAAAAACAAGTTTACATTTTTAAAAAACAATTCAAAACTGTGTTTAATGAATGCATACAATTGTTTTTAATTAAAAAATATGAACAAATTTCTGGTTTTTAATAATGGGAAATATAAACTGCCATGGCAATGAGCCCACTGCTTTTAAATGGGAAACATCTTATTATATAGCATTGATATAATGCTGTTAAAGAGAATTTATAGACTATATTATGAGGCTGTTGATCTCAACCTATTATGTAATCTTATGATGATGCTATAATCCCAAAATAAGAAAGCGCCATATGTAATTCGCCCTGCAATTCTTCCCTCACTTGTTATGTTTTTTACCATTTATGATTACATACAGTCAACTTCGGTTATACCGGCCTCAGTTATAATGGATCTTCGGATATAATGGATTTTTTTCATTCCCTGACCATTTTACTATGCTATATCACTGCAAGTACCTCAGTTATACCGGTCTTCCGTATAACAGATCTTCGGTTATAACGGATTTCTGCAGCATTCCCTAACATTAATTTTCCTCAGCTATAACGTTTTTGACACAGGAGTCATGGAATTTTCTCGTGTCCCTCTTCTCCAGCCTGGCTCACTGTCCTCCTCTCTCCCCCTGCTTTCATGCCATCTTGCTCCCCGCTACTCCGGCACCTGCGGAAGATTCCATGAGGGCTAAAATGAAAATGATGAATGCGGGCCATAACAACTATGGCTGCATCCATCGAGAAGTTCTCAGGCTTTGCTGAGATGATGCATGGCCTGCAGAACACTTTGGAAGTGCAGGCCCTCGCTTCCTGAGAGCCTCCCGTCCCCACATCGTACCCTACTACTCCCGCGTGTGCTACGTGCAATGCAGGAGTAAATACAGAAAATATCACGTAAAATAGAGAGAGGAAGTTAGCGGAATGGACCTGTTGCTTCTCCAGAATGAGTGTGAGGTGTGTCCCTTGGAGAAGAGACAATTAAGCTGTCGGAGTGCGCCGCACATGTCGCACAAAAAGATACTGTTTACCGATAGTACTTACTTAAACTTAAGTGCAAGATGAGATTTTAATTTAATAGAATAAATGATAAATGGAATGCGTATGTAATAAAGATACATACACTCTACTACTTTTTCTTCTGCAACTCCTTTTGTCTCGTACATAACAATTTTGATCGATACGGCAATACCAAACTTCCTCTGTTCTACTATCCATCATTTCCTTCTCTAGTTGTGACCATTTAAGACCAAGCTTACGAAGAATATATTTCTCTTTTCTCATCCACTTCAGTTTTTCCTTGTTTTCTTCATTCACGGATAATTTTTTCTGTGGGAGGTGGACCAAAATGATGTACTGCTGCTCAGTTTCTGTCCGCTTTTGCATATTGAATCACCTGAAGCTTATAGGTATTCGACTGTTACTAATAGTGTAGGCATATCTTTTCATTCTTGTAGCCATTGCAATCTTAATATATGTAATGTTATTTATCCTAGATAGGTATAAAATATTTATGACATCTGCATGAATTCTACTGTTCCGTGGCATAATCACACTATTCAACTGGCTCATTTGGAATTAAAACATCGCAAACACACCGAAATTGTAATCACTGTGAGCGGGCATGTATTAAAGCGTAATAATGAAAATGCATCCTTGGAATTCACGTTGCATAAGGTATTGTTGCATATATTGACAAAATTTTCACTATTAATTATAAATAATGTATATTTTAATATTTTCTCCGCATATGACTGCCAATTATTCCATTTTAAGGATATGTGTTCATTAGTGTTAGTATTGAGAACAGTAATAATCTTACCTTAGCAGTATAAGACACAAGCTGATTTTGGGGGTCATTTTTCTAAAAAAAAAGTTCTTCGGAAAATACAGTAATTTCACTGAACCTCAGATATTACAGATTTCAGTTATAACGGATTTTTGCCATCCTCCCCTGGTGATCCGTTATAACCGAAGGTGACTCTATTACTTTGACATCTATAAGATAGGCAGTAGCATCATATAAAGTTATTGAAGATCTAATATTTATAAATAAATTTGTGTAAGCATATGTAATTACTAGTAATTTAAATATTTGTATTAACTGTTAAATTTTTCTATTATTTTCAGATAATATCTGGGAATCATCACCATTTGAACATCATTTGGTGAATGCAAGTCGTGGAAGAAAATGTGTGCAAGTTAGTCGTCCTAAAGCGGTATGTATACAAATTATTATAAAACTAACCAATCAGAATAATTATTTAAATATTTACTTGTTATATTCTGTACATTCTATAGCATAAACTCCCTTATTTGCTTTTGTCAAAATTGCTAATCATATTATTAATAAATTTTTTGGGCAATTATTAAAGAAATGTATTGCGAGTGGAAAAAATTTTAAGATAACTCACAAGAAGTTCATTTTGAAGTTATTTTTTGTTTTTGATGTCATAATTGATATGCAGTTGCATTAGTATAGTCTGTATGGAATAATATGGGTTATGATCCGCCCACTAGTCGATCGAAGGAATGGGGAGCCATAGCCAATAGAAAGAGGCAATCCTCCTGAGATGACTTGTTGCCGTGAAGTTTCTCTCTTTCTCTCTCTTTTGGTTGAGAAAAGCAAGCTGGAATGGGTGAACAGTAGGGAAGAGAGGCATTGCCACAAGCCCCATCACCCTTTGAAGGGTCCCTTCGAGAGTGTGAATTCTTTGTCGAAAGTCCATCCAAATAAGACCCAGCAGCGGGGATGAAAACGATGCCATTTGGGTGAGAGAGGTCAAAATCCACCCTTGAGCCGACATACCTGCAGTGGGCACCTGGGTTTCCCTGAAAGAATTCTTTCAAAAGATTACTGTCACAAGGGCATGACTTTACATAGAAGAGAGGAAATGTGTGATTGCTTGTGAGGGTGGTAGCAATTACCGTGGTTGGGAATAACCAAATTAACAAATAATTTATTTCGGTGTTAGTGAATGAATGTTCTCGTTAATGCTATATATTCTCTAGGGTTGGAGTTAAAATGTACTCAACGATACTATAAAAACCCACAACTAGTGACTCGTAAGATATTGGGATGAAACTTTCACTAAAAATATATTCGATATTCACCCAATATTTCATATGCAGCATGTTTGAGTATAACTCTGATAGAACGAGATTTAGGAAGAGGCTAATTTTTTCACGAAATCCGCCCCAAAATTTTGCGTTGGGTGCAGCTAATAGATTTTTTATTTTATTGGTTCAATGTATACACGATAAATAAACTACGTTATTAAGCTAAAACCACAAGTAATATACAGTAATTTTTCTAACCTCAATGAATTCACCACTATTTCGAAATCACTTACTTACTAGCTAGTAATAAAAATTGCATAATAGCAAAATAGCATATATTATTTTTTTAAATGAAAATACTTGATGTTTTGTCAAAAATAATTCTGGGATTGATTTGCGCACTAGATTTTATAGATAAGAATATTTTTACTTTTTCCATACATAATATAGGGGAAAGTATTGTTTTCATGAAAAAAATCAACTTCAAGATTTCAACGGAAATACACGTTTTGAGGTCCCCTGAACACGTTTTGACCATTTTCTCGATGATGTCTGTGTGTGTATGTGATAGCTTTTTTGTGGGTGCTCTGGCTCAAAAACTATTAATCAGGTCAACGCAAAATTTTATATTTAACATTTTTATGCAAGTCACAAGAACTGATTAGCTTTTGGTAAACATCAGTCAACTGGAAGTGGGTGTTTACTCTTGTCACTTTTCCATTATTTTTAAATATTTGCTTTAATATTTGATAAATGTAAAAATGTATCGGAATAAAAGTTGTAGGAAATTTAATTTGAAACATTTTTCCATATAATGCATTGTTTCAGAGATATCTTATATTTTTAGCTACCACCACCATGCCACCTACCAACGACCATTGTTAAAAATTGACAGTTATGTCTTAGTAATGCTTCTTTTTCTTTTCTTAATTGTTGGAGCTTTATGGCTATATCCGATATCAGAAGGCTATGGTTTGAGTTTATTTCTGTTCTTTGTAAAGTCTAAAATTTTCTCGCAGTTTCTTAAAATATTTATTATTATGTAATGTATGTATGTATAATTTTTAGAAATATTACAGATATGGAGAAAGTCATGTGGTGGCCACATCAGATTTTTCTTTCAGTTATCTCAAAATGTTCAATTTGGCAACACTGCCTC
This sequence comes from Tanypteryx hageni, assembly GCA_028673005.1. Taxonomy (NCBI): domain Eukaryota; kingdom Metazoa; phylum Arthropoda; class Insecta; order Odonata; family Petaluridae; genus Tanypteryx; species Tanypteryx hageni. The sequence goes on along the minus strand of CM054113.1, from coordinate 97,488,815 downwards.
TCCCACCGCAAGAGTCATGGGGCAGGTCATAGCTCACATTATACCGTCTCTACTATAGTTATTTACCTGCCAGTGTAATTGCTAATTAAAAATGAGTGTGCATGAATTAGTATTAAGTTAAAATAAAATTTAAATAAAAAATCAATGAAATCAACTTATATATATGCTAAAAAGTAAGCAATAAATATAAAACTCCCATTATTGAATTTTCTAGAAAATAAAAAGAATTTTGGCATATAAAAGTTGTATGATAAAAAATATTAATGAAAATTTATTTGTTGAACATTGCACAATTTTTAGGCTTTCTTTATCAGCAAAGCAATTGTAGTGGATCTTCTCTGTCCATCATTCAATCTGCATGTTTAATTTCCGAAACTATTGCATGGATGTTCATGATATTTGGTATTTAGGACTTTAAAGCAAAGATAATAAGAAAATGATATATGTTATTGGTTCATGTAGCCTAATCAGGAGTGCCACTTTACTGGTTACAAAAAATGAACCTTCAGTCGTATCTCGTAAAACATTACTTATATCAAGTCTTTAAACAAAATTTGTAGAACTAGTCATATAAAATGTTTGTCCAATTCATTTTTATTGAAGGGGTAGCCGTTTTCAAGAAAATCAAACAAGAAAGTCATAATTCACTTGAAACTTTATTTCATGACTTTTTAATCATTGCCAACAGAAACAATTCTACTTCATAGCAACTGAAGTAAATAAGATCTGCTATATATAGGGTTGGTAGGATTCGGCATTCATTTTTTTTTTAAATCGACATTTATTTTCCCGAGAAATTTTCAACGAATATCAGCACTTCAGGTTGCTACTTGGTAGAATTCGATGTTTATTTTTTGAAAATCAACATTTATTTTCCCGAGAGATTTCCAACGAATATTGATGCTTAAAATTACTACTTAAATATAAGGCTGGCAGTTTTCGGCCTTTCAATTTGGTGATTTAAATTTAGTTTTTACATCGAAATTCTACATATAATTTACGTTTATTTTACAACACTCAGATTATTTATTTAAATTTTTATATGAAGTTAAATATTTATGTACAAATTAATCGAACTAATATATCATGTTCTTCATAAATTTTATTTTATTTATGCGCATTTACACTTCTTAATTTTTAAATGTTAATATTAAAGAAAACACCCAATAACGAATTGAGATTTACCTCTTTAAATTGTTTAATGATAACTAGAAAAACGATTAATTTATGAAATCTGAACAGTATGATGTTGCTTTTGCCGAGAAACATTCTTTAAAAAAAATAATTTGCGAGTTGAGCGTAAAGACTTTTAGACATTCATTGATGCCAATTAAGGAAAAAACATTAATGATATAATTATCATAGTAATATTTTTGATGTCAATAAAGAACTATTTAATACTTTGTATCATTTGATATATTCGTCATTGCACTACATATTCCCTTTATTTAACATAAAATATATAGTGAGAAAAATTAGACTTTTATTGAGCGCTCGATCAACAGTCTTACCTCAAATCCTGATTTAAATCTGTTTTTCCAATCGGCAAATATTTTACAACAAATAGCAAATAAATATTAATATCTAATCCTTCTTCAATTTTTAGTAATGATTGCTAATTTATGTGCACCTTTTTTAAACCATTGTATATAAATTGAAATTTACTAACCTGTAGCAAAAGACGAAGGAGCCAAAAGCATGAGAGAAGAAGGATCCTTCCTGGATAACTTGAAGAAAATGACTACCAAAAGATTGAGTTGTTCATAGGGAGAATGGGTGAAAGTGCATACAACAAGGTCATCTATAGAAAAAACCCTAGAAAGGGTCAAGAAACATTTGTTTCCAAAATACACTCCACAGGGTTGATGAGAGGAAGGGATAGAAAATGATTAACGGTCTCTCTTCAAACAACCACCGAAATTCCTTTCTTCCAAACCTTGTTTAACAGGGTTCAGGGCATTCTCAGCAGGGCATATCCATGACCTTATCTGTATAGAAAGGCTCATGGAATATCCCACCATTAGGTCCGCAAATCTCAAAAACCTCAAAAGGGCTAAGAAACACGTGTTCTCCAAACTACCCTTGGGCCTTGCGGTTACCTGATTGTCCAGAGTAGAAGCGTGAGCTTTTCAAAAAGATGCATATTTGAATGTAAGAGAATACCCTTCTTTCAGTCCCACTTAATGCAAGCCTAGAAAAGGAACGAAATAATAGGTAGAAAATAATACTGCGAAAAAAGTAAACAGAAATGACAAATATTGTATTTTCAGAGTAGGTTTTTGGTCGTATACTTTTCCATCTTGTCTTATCAACAACTATTCATTTTCATCGATTTTGAAATTTAAAAAAATCAATGTTTTTGGATTTAAATCGAATCCTACCAAGCCTAGCTATATATACATTTATTTTCCTTATACAGGGTCACCCAAAGAAGACACTTGAGTTTAAATTTCTTATTCTAATTTTTTATTTACTTAACATACAGGAATGATTTTCCTGTTTATTTTCACAGTAGACTTGGGAGATCGTTGGAAAACATTTTCAATATGTGAACCACCAGCATCCAGGACCATTTGTAATCAACGTTGAAAATTGGCAACTACTCTGCCAAGAATGTCACGAGTGATTGTGCAGATAACAGATGCAATTTATTCTTTGAGTTCATCAATTGCGTTGGAATAGTTTCTGTACACATTGTCTTTCAGATATCCCCGTAGAAAGTAGTCACAGGGTTTGAGGTCCGGATAATAAGGTGGCCAAGACCATACACAACCAAAACATTCAGGGAAGTGATTCGAGATAACACGATGGCCAAAATGTCTGTGGAGAAAATCCAAAATTGCATTTGCAGTATGCGGTTGAGCTCCATCCTGTTGGAAGATTGTATCCTTGAAGTTAACACCTATGCCTTGAAAAGAAACATTACGAAGTCTTCTTCAAGGAGATGATGATAACTTTTCAATGTCACTGTATCAGTGAGAAAAATCGCCCCAACAATTCCTATAGCTGAAACAGTGCCTCATACTGTGAATTTTTATGGGTGTAATGGTGCCTCCATTATTGTGTTAGGGTTTTCTGATGCTCATATTCGCGTATTCTGCTTGTTGACCTAACTGTGAAGATGATAATACACCTCGATAAACCAGATGTTTCAAAGAAGTCCAGGATTTCTCTCAATGATATCAGAAACGTACCACAAAAAACAAATTCTGACATCTCGGGCACCTTCGCTGAGGGTCTGGAGCACTTGAATCCTTTACGGAAACATTTCCAGATCTTCTGTTAATAACCTATTGATCAATGATCGTGATTTAGCTAATTGTTGCGACAGACGTATAACAGATTTGTAAGGACTTTGCGTAATCAACATGTGTAATGTTGTTCACTGATCTCACTGTTCTGTTCCTACCAACCACACCTTTCATATTGTCGGTCATAGCACCCATATTTTCAAACTTCATCACCAACTTTTTATCGCTGATCTCCTTGGACCTTCCCTGCACTTGAATTCATTGTGAAAATTGCACCGCACTTGCACTACACTACCATAGAATAAAAAGTATTTACTATAAGCATGCATTGCTGTCAAGTGTATGCCATCTTGTTAAAAAATGTTTCAGAAATATGCCACTAGGTGACAGTAGTTCTCCAAAATCTACTGTGTAAATTAACACAGAAAGCATTCCTGTATGATGAGTATATGTGAAAAATATAAGCAATTTAAACTGAAGCATCTTTTTTGGGTGACCCTGTACATACAGCATTTGTACCTGAAAAGAAATGGATAATTTACAGAGAAGGAATAAATGTGAATGTAAAGATTAATTAATACTGCTCTTTCAAGTGAGGTATGTTTTAAATAATTTTCGATTGTTTAATTAATCCTCTGAGTGTTAAGTTTTTCCCTATGTATAGGGCCCAGCATTGGGTTTTTTAAAGCGCATTTCACTTCCAGCATGAATGTCTATTAGCTTCGGTCCCTCCATCTGCATATTAGTACTCGGCTTCTACTGGACGGATTTTCATGAAATTTGATATTAAGGACTTAAAGTCAAAAACAATAAGAAAATCACATAAATGAATCATGTAAGCCAATCAAGGGTACCACTTGACTGATGACAAAAAAATGAACGTTCACTGTGTTCCCCCCCCTCGGTTTGGGTTGGGTAATATCTCAAACGCGGTCATTTTCGGGCCATACACGAATTTGTCACTCGCTATTGTTTGTGATTCCAAGGGTTGAAGCTCGATTCATCACTTGTTTACCCCGTTCAGTACAGCTCAATCCATCACTTTTCACTAACGTCATGTCAATTAAGGTCGTTTCTTTTGAATGTGGTTCAGGTGTCATAGAAGGGAAGTACAAGTATGTAAATCATTCTATGAGGAAAAATGGTGAAATAGTTTGGTATATTAAGATGAACGCAACCCAACCCGAGGGGGGGAACACAGTGGACGTGAGAAGGAACCAAAAACACTTCAACCAACTTACCCAACCCGGTGGAGCCGAGTAGAATGTTCCTTCATGTTCAAATTTCCCTTCCCTGGCCCAACCGAGTTGCCTCTTTACATCCAAGTGTGAGGAATCGAGCTGTGATCAGAAAATTTTGGACGTGATGAATCGAGTTACGTTTTTCTCAGGTAATAATGGTCAACGTGATGAACCAAAAACTCGCCCTTCAAGAAGAGGCAATACTATCTTTCCAGAATTAGGGCTGCTTAATGATCAGGGCACAGTTGACAAGTTACCCTTTTGCTCTCCTCTCCCTTTACCACTGACCACGGGGCACAGTTGAGTAGTCCTCATATTTCTATGCTTGCCCCCACACAAGGAATAAAGCCCAAAATTCTATTCATCTTTGAAAGGGTGTCACACCTACAAAAAGTTTGGAAACTACTGCTGTATGCTATAAGTAATCTAAATGTGTATATATCTCACCTTGAAAAAACATTCATTTTTCAGAGAGATATTTCATCATGAGAAATATTTCTTTAATTCTAAAGATTTCTCCTCTGGACAGGTTTTCGTTTTTTCATTATAGAACAATAATGGAGTAAAACAATCACTAATTTTTGGATTTTTAGGAATATTATACTTTTCCCACGTTGGGTTAATAATGCCACACATTTCTGCCAAATTTTAAATTTATAGCACAATTAGAAGTGAAATAACATTTATCTAATTGTTTTAAGTTAAATAATTTTTAACGGCCGCAATAACAATTTCATGGATACATTGAAATGTTTATTCGTTTATATAGACTAAACTCTAAATAATTTTAAAATTTCAGCTCCCTAACTCGCCACGTAGTGTCTAAACATTTACCTATTTGTTTAAACTTTAAGAATTTTTTACTGCCAAACAAATTAAAATATCAAAATCTCTATAATCCCTATTTCGTTTTTTTACAAATCCTACCTCTAAAAAACATTTCAGCTCCGTAGCACATTCGGAAATACATAAACCTTGAAAATTTGTTTAATCAATTGCAAATTTTTAGCGGCTGCATTGTTGCACTTTTTCAAGATTTTCGTTTTTCTAGTCGGTTTTGCACAAAATCCTACCTAAGACAAAATTTCGAATCTCCAGCTCATCAGGAAGTGCCTAAACATTAGTATCCTCCTATATATATGTTATATCCTCCTCTGTAAGGAATGTCTATATACAATGATAACCACTGTGTCCCTGCCTGCCTGCGTCCGAACTCTCGAGTGGCATCACCTCCCGGCATGAATGCAAATAAACCGAGAAGGATCAGTTTGATTTGGACATCTTTCGTCTGAATACTCGATGTGAACTCTTGCAGGTTTTAAGTGGGTAGTCATCCTCCGAAAAGGTTTGGGTTTGATGCCAGGATAGTTTTCGTTTTTGCATTTGTTAACACATAATCTGCTAGAATACGATGTGTAAACATTTATTCTTTAAAATTTTAAAATATCTTACGATCGAGACTTTGACTCGAGATTTATACTATTTCACATAGAAAAAATGAAGATTCTTATTCATAACTTCGATACTGTTGTTTAATTCTTGTTTGCTCATATTTTTAGTTTATATCCGATTATCTCTGATTTTTCAACATTTCAGAAAGGAGTTTCCTAGGGTTGTTGGCATTGTTGATCTTGAATTTTTGAATTGTTGGACTCGGACTTTCAAGTGCATTTGCGCTAAGCTTACAATGAAACAAACGCATCAAGGACAATAACCGATTGAAAATTTATGTGAAAACTTTCGTGTAAATATAAAACAAATGAAACACATAGTGAAGAAACTTGAAGTCAGAAATGACTCCAATGCTTTATAATAATGGATAAGTTAACATTTCAAATTGTACTTTTAACGGACTTTTCACCAGTTCATTTTCCTTTATACTTTCAACGTTCCTTTGCCTGATATACCTCCGTCTAATGGGTCTATTTTAAGTATTCGGAGGAAGTCTTTGCAAAAATAATTTCAGGGATCCTTTCCATGTCATAAGCTTCAATATAGGATGTAGCATGTGCCGAGATCAATGAAGAATATGCAATTTAATAATTTCAACTTTATTGAAACAATCGTGCGTTGAATGGCTTGAGAAAAAAATCCTGATCACCACATAACAACATAGAAATAAAAAATAAAAATATTAATGTGACTGCCCAGTTAAATTTTAATGCAAAATACGAAAAAGGATTTGTAAAAGGAGGAGGAATGAAAGAAAAAAGTTACCCAAGGGGAATCGAACTCGCGCCATCACGTTTCGGACACACTCACTATACGCTTACCGCCAACAATTACTTAATCAATTAGGCGTGCATTAAGAAATTTATACAAGTTGACAAGAAATTGCAGTAATTAATTGCAATTTTTGGAAAACTATCAGCTGTATATGCCTAAAAGGGTGGTTTGCAGTGATCCTGGAATCCAGAACTATACACCTACCAAGTTTCATAAAAATCTGTTATCTCACTACCATGTCCTCTCCTTGTCAGTTGTTTCTTCAGCCAGTTCAATCAAATTTTGGTAGGATTGGATTGATGATGTACCAGTCGTGAATGACATAAAAAAATTCCAAATAGGTTTTCGGTTCAACTCCAGAGGGTGATTTCAATTTCCCATAAGATAACACATAAAAATCGATTTTTCGACGTAAAGGCTTTTACTCTTTTGCAAATTAAAATTAGAAATAATTGACCTACGATCTTCGGACCTGGACCATTTTAAAGAAAAATAATTAACATTTCTTATTCTTATCATCATATTTTGCCTACGATACAAAATCGCTCAATTTCTACATTAAAATCATATTTATTTGAAAAATTTTAACTTTTTAACAATATGTTGCCTTGCCGACCGTGTCATTGTTTAACCTTGAGATTGTATTGTCGTCTCAACCCTTATACTATATGAGTAAGGAAAGCATGCTTTGAATGTTTTAATAGGTGAGAAAGGAGAGAGAGGAAGAAAGAAGGAGAGAGACAGAGAGAGAGAGAGGAGGGAAATGGAGGGAGACAGAAGGGTGAGATTCAGAGTAGGATATATATTTTTCCAGAGAATGAGAGAGGGGGGAGGGAGGGAGGAGGATTGGAGAGAGGAAGAGAGAAAAGGACAAAGGATGGAAAGTGCCTTAAATTTAATACTTAATCCATGCAACCAAATTTGATAAAATTGCTACGATCACGTACCAATAGCAAATGACAAAAATGTTTCAAAAAAGGTCCCGGGTTCGACTCCAGAGGGTGATTTTAATCTCCCATAAGACAGTCAATGTCTCAGCTGTTTGTTTGATTACAAAGCCTCTTTTAAACGGGCTATTTTATCTAGTGTGAATTATAGATTTATTTTAATTTTTAGTGCATATATAACTTGATTTCATTAAAATAAATTTATATAAATTTTATTTTTCTGGTTTTTAACCTGTTCGCGGACAAGACAGCTGCAGCCATCATGGCTAATGCATTCGCAATGGACATGATGGCAGCTGCAGTCCATTTTCAAGAGAGCAGATGAAGCATGATGGCTTCTTCTGTCATGACCTTTTTAAGCAGAAAAAGAGCTTATATGAGTAATTATATATATATATTTAGTAATAAAATATTTCCAGGAATAAATTTATCAATTATATGAATGCATTTTTTGGTCATTTATCCATACCGAAACTGTTCGTGTATGGGTTAACCAAAGATGAAAACAGCTTTTACAGAAAACAGCTATAACAGTGTTATGAAAAACCAGATGAGTCTTTTTTGGAATCTATTTCTTTTGAATCATTGCTAAAGATTGCTTCATTGTAGCCAAAATGCACATCTGGTTTTTCATAAACTTGTTATGGCTATTGGAGATACCTAAGAAAAGTACTTGATTTTTCAATTTTGGATACTTAAGTCCTTATTCTGAAAAGTAAAATATTATAATACAATATATAAGATATTGTTCATCAAAAATAAGCACAGTGATACAAATAAAGTTAATAACCATAAAAACACCCATCTGAGATTATTCTGAAGCTTGCTTTTGGAGGTTTGTGTGTGTGACGAATTGCATATGATGAGATCAGGCATAATTAGATGCTCCCAGAACGCTGGGACAAGTGTATTCTGGAGGAGGGAAACTACCTTTAAAGGTGACTTTATTATGTCTTTGCTGTGCCATCTATATGATTTTTCACAAAATAAAGTCCAGTTCAAATTTGAACATCCCTCGTACTTATATTGTTTAAATATAATAAGCATTTTGCATTTTCTAAGCAATAAAAACATAACAATCTGCATGTAAATAATCAGTTGTGGATTTCAAAAGTTTTCTTATGTTTACTGAAAAATTTAATCTTTTCCTTGTGTAATTTGATAATAGGTATCTTGTTTGTGCAAAGTAAATCCTTTAATTTAAGAATTTATGTAGTGAAAAATTACCACATATCAGTGACGATGACTAGATATATTTCATGCTATGGTTTTCTTCTCTGTTATTTTGCTTTTTATGTTTACATATGTTATATTTTAGGTTAAAAAGCAGTCATTTGCATCTTTCCTTGAGCAGCTCCAGTTAAGTCCACCTCGTAATTTGACTCTGCCTAACATTTTGGACTCCCTGAGGTGAGGTTACTATGCAATCCTGGATATTTTAGATATTTGAATAAAAGTGGATTTTATAAGAATGTAGTTTATTTTGAATCTTTTCAATTAATATATTTTCAATTTCATTATTGTCATGAAATAAACTCACAAATATTCCTTTTTGTGCAAAAAGTTTTTGAATTTGGAAAATTTTAAGTGTAACTAAAGAATGTTTAGCAATCAAAAACAGTGACATATTTGGAAATTTCTCAGCCCTAGGCCAAATTATTTTCCTTCCCCATTTTTGGCAGTTTTTTCCAAAAAGAGTTGCTCATGTACATGGTTCATCTGTACATCCATCCGTATGTGGATCATAATAGTTCAATTTAACAAAAGACTGCATAATATTAATTTTTTTTAAATTCCTGCCTTGAAATCCCATTTTTATTAATGCCCCGAACTCTTGCCATCTCTAGGCCATTGTCTACTTTGGCCTTATTTCAAATCCACTACTGATCAAAAACCATTTGATTAGGAAAACATTATTTTACAATGATATTCTGGAAATCATAATTTACTGGTATTGCGTGACTTAGGAGGGCCATCCCAAAAGATATTAATTATTTATTTTACAAATTTACCATATAGTCCTTAGACATAATCTTCTTCCATAGTAATAATTGTTTCCTAACCTTTTGCTATTTCCTTGATTCTGATAAGCCAGCCCTCTCTTTTGAGACATCAAATGCTTCAGCTTACTAGAATGGAAAGCTCTTAAAACATCTTCCACAAAGCATTTTCTCCAGGCTGTCCCACTCTATCAGCTTTTGAATCAATAGACCAATTTTCATGACACTTGGTGGAAATCTCTTGCTACTGTGGCCGAGCTCCCAAGGACAATTTTTGTTGCGAACATTGAAAGTCCTGGGTTCGATTCCAGGAACTATCCTTCCTATTTGATTTACATGGAAAATCTGAAATCCATTATACAGGGTAATTTTCTCTTGCACATTAAAATATCTTAGAATTGTAATATCAGTGCAGGATTTGTACCATTCTCTGAAGAAAGGAATGGATATTCTAATTTTTATCATAGAATCTATCCTTCCTATTTGATTTACATGGAAAATCTGAAATCCATTATACAGGGTAATTTTCTCTTGCACATTAAAATATCTTAGAATTGTAATATCAGTGCAGGATTTGTACCATTCTCTGAAGAAAGGAATGGATATTCTAATTTTTATCATAGAATTTTGCATATCATTTGTATTTTTTCGAATTTGCAGTTTTTATCACTCATTATGTGAGTTGCCATTGCAATGACTATTGTTGGACTCAGATTCAGTATAGCCTAGTACAGTGATGTGCAACCTTTTTTAATCACAGGCCACACAGACATGGATAAATTTACGAAGTGCCACGCAATTTATTTAAAAATTACTATCAATATATAGACAATTTAAGTACTTATGGTAGATTGAATTTCCATTCCAAAGCCATCTTTTTCACCTTTTGATTCTTATTTTCCTCCCAAATGATTCGATGGTTAGGTAAGCCAATGGGTTAATTAAATTCAAAAGTGAATATTGTTTTTGAAGGCTCCGCGGGCCACAGATTGAGCACCACTGGTCTAGTACATATACACATTATTTTTGGCACACAAATACACATGATCAATTTAGTATTCTGTTCAAAAGTATTTGTAATATTTTATTACACTAAATTATGAAATTTTGGAACAAAAAGAGAATTTTAGATTAGTCATTGAAAGTTTTCATAATATTGAAAGCTAACGTTTAAGAGGCTTTTAATATAGACACTAATCAATTCTGTGCTAATCAAACTGTAAGAAAATATTATAATCTGTAAATGATTGGAGCATACAAACATCTGATTCTAAAAAGCAATGAATTTACATTTATTTAATTTAAAATAATTGTGTGGAAAGTAGGCATCATAAGTTATAATTGAATCATCTTGTTTTCCTTATAGGGACTTATGTTAACCTGAGGGATGAGGATGAAAAGTAGTTCAATTCGCTTCATTTGAATTTTTGTGGATAACTAGTTTAGCAAAAGATTCTTGGTAGTAGTCAGTCAAAGTTCATTTCTTGAGGCAGTTCAGTTACTAAGATACTATCAGTATTATAAACCTTGATCATCATATGCTTAAACATCAGTTGTTGCCTATGATAGTTATGAGTGTGCAGTGAAGAAGAATGTTTTGCTGCATGGACAATGATTTGAGTCCTCGTTCAAAATCTCAATTTCAAGTTTTATTAATCGCAACACCCTCTTCAAAAAATAATGACGTTCAAATTTATAGTGATGTAGTAGCAGCCGTTATTGTGCAAAAGTTGTATGAAAGTTCATCAGCATCATCACCATTTTTGGAACCACTTTTCTTTTCTAAAAGGTGTCAGTAAAAATTCTTGGAACCAAAATTTTTGGTCACGTTAGCAATTTATTCACATGTCATGTGTCAGTCTTCTTCCAGAATGGTGTTCACAGTAGCAACAGATGTCAGTTCACTTGACCCACCAGATCTTGGATCATATGCAATACTTGTGCGATATTTACAGAAATGAGACACCTCAAGGGACATTTTGCTTTGGTCCACACTATCAATATTGCAAACTTATTCAATTCATTATAGTTTACTTTCAGGTTCTTACATTCAGTTTTAATGTATGACTGCTGATCTTGACATGTTGTTCAAGTCAACCCATTTTCTTCCATTCTAAAAATTTATAGTGCATAAATTACTTAAGCTTTTACTAATGCTCATGCATGTTCAGTGGTCAGTACTTTTGGAATTACCCTCGTGTATAAGTTTTGTCTAACACAAAATTATATTACATCTATCAAAGGGTTTATTTCCAAGTATTTAAAAACTTTTGTATTAACTTTGAGTGATTTTTGGCTTTATTAATAAAACGGTTGAGTCTGGCTTATTATTTGAACCATTTTGCTTGTTTGTGTGCATTATTGGCTGTATCTGTATCGAATACCTACTTTCAGCCTTTCTCAGGTTTGTTGGGTTTATTTGTGTACTTTATTATTTTGGGTGTGAAAAATTCATTAAAATGCATTGGGAATATGTTTATGTATTGAGGGAAAAATCTTATCCTGAATAAATGTCATTAATTGCAATGAAAAAACCCAGCATACCATATTTATCTGAATATAAGATGAGGTATTTTTTATATTTTTGCATCTGAAAAATGAAGGATCGTCTTATATTCACGTACATACTAATAAAAATTCTGCAAATAGTTCATTGTCTTATATTCATGTAACTACTTTTTTTCCTTCTACAACTACCAATTTTTGGGGAGTCATCTTATATTTGAGTCACCTTATATTTGGATTAGTATGGTAAGCCCTACTGATTTGGAAAAAAAGGAAGATATCATGTCTTTTCATAGGGATGGTATATAAGTGTGTGTTAATCTTCAAGAATGCTCTATACCAGGGGGCATGCAACCTATGACCTGCTGGCCACATCCGGCCCCTGAGAGCACTTTATGCAGCCCGCAAGGCTTTGATGAAGATGCAGTCTGTGATATTTAATACAGATAATTTTATATATTTTAATTAATATTGTTGTCATAAAACATTGAAGTTGAAGTTTCAACACTAAAAATATTATGGACTTCATTTTTCATTTTTTAAATTCCATAAGATTGTTTGAGTAAGTTCTGACATAAACTCTGATCCGAGCCACTGAGGCATTCATGACTTTTTATACGGCCTGTCAAAGCTCTCACATCTATGAATGTGGCCCGCTGCATAGAACGTTTGCACACCCTTGCTCTATACCCTCCAACTGATATAAATAAAAAGAAAAAAAAACTCATTCGAGGCTACTCCTATATAACGACAAGAAAAGAATGTTCCAAGATTGGGCAGAGAGTAACAAAAATCATTCTTCTTCACATGTATTGTATTTGTAATATGTGTATATTAAAATGGAGAAATGAGTAGAAGTAGCTAATGGAATGTTTAGCAGGATGCTATTTTGTATCTTGGCAAATATGAGGGCTGATGGATGCAAGTTTGGCAAGTAGTAAAATCCTATTGGACATTTAAGGTAATAGTTGAATTTTTATTTGTAGCGTCTCATTGAGTGGAGAGCTGGATGATTCTTCTCCCAGAGAACCCCCAGTTGCACACCAACAACGTCCAGAATCCAGACAAATGTAAATACATAAATATTATTACTGTTTCTAAATATCATTTAAAAGTTATTTTCTGACCAAACTCTTCTCACTCATATTTCATCCAAGAGGCTTTTTATAGTATTAATTTTTGACTCAAAAGACTTACTCCCAATTGTAATTTTATTTTACTTTCAAAAGACTTAAAAACAAATTTATCTCTCTTATTTAACCATTAGTTGCTGTATTTTCCAGCCTATATGGTGCACTTTTTCTGGAAATTGACCAGTACCTAATAGGTCCTAGGTACCCTGGTCATGAAGATCTTAGGAATTGAATATGTTTAATGAGTCTTGACATAAATATGAGAACCTGTGGTCTTTACTCTTGGCCGGTTCCTATCCTTTCATAGAATTCCATGAATAGGAGGAAAAGAATAAGTGTGCAAACCATTACCATAATTGTTTACAAAAGTCAAAATACTTTTATCATACCATATAGAAAAATAATTGAGTGTCTGAGTCAGTGTCCAATCAAGTATAAGTATGTATCCATAACTAGAGTTGGGGACTGACTTTTTTCTGTCACAGTGACAAACTGTTCCAGTGACAAAAAAATACTTGTGACTCATACCTGTTACTTGAGTCACCGGTGACTTTTTCATTGTATTGACCTTGAGCTGGTGGAGTTGGTGACAGTGGTAACGCCATAAAACCAAGTATCGGCCGATAACGAGTACTTACTTGGTAGCCTGGTGGTAGGTAGTATATATTAAATCGGTGACTAGTGAAGTAGTGAGCAATAAAATTTAAAAAATTAAATAGTAGAACATTAGGTATATTTCAGATAATGATTATCTCTATTATATTACATAAAGAGAAATGTTTTGTTTACAGAGTTTTTATGGTTACTAACAACAATATACAGTTAGTAAATAAACTTATAATCTTTTTAATCTATACCTTACAGATCGTATAAGAGCTACTAGAGAGATAAAAGTTTGCTATTTCATTGTTGCTTGACGGATGCCATTTAACGATATACCAGTATAAGATTATTAAAGTAATTGTGTAAAGTGGAAGTTCTAATTGATGGATTCAGTTGAAAACCACAATTGGGCGATAAATTTTATTAAAGATCACTCATATATAATTAAATTAAAACTCATCCAGCGGTTTAGGAGATGAAAGTTATGATGGACGGACCAGACGTGCCCATAAGGCGTTCCGCTATTATCGCTTCGCTGGTAAAGAATGCCTAATAATTCATCGCTGTTTCATGCAAAAAGATTAAATAAAATAGGTGTTTAAAATAAGTTGTATAAATACACATAGTATTGTGGGAATCTCCAGAAAAATTCAGGTAAATCCATTAAAAAGGTGAAAAGTTATGTATTTTTAAATAACTTCGCTCCAGAATAGTCAATTTATTTAAATATCCCCCGGTCTCCCAGATGGGTCTGATTAAAATGTCGCCGCGCTTGAGGGGTTAAATAAATATGACATAAAAATGTTGAAGGTATAGTAGGTAATTTTAATGAGAAAAATCTTACCTTTGTTTCTATTTTCACAGTTGGGTGTTTTCTGCTAAGATGTTTCCGCAAATTAGTGACAGAAGACTTGAAGCTTAACTTTGCTTTGCACAAATCACACTTGGCCTGTTTTGGGATCTATTTCAGTAAAAAACTGCCACAGCCTGCTCGTCCTCCGCTTTCCTAGCTCCATAGTACAGCACCTCCCAACACCGTCAATAAAGAATTAAGAACTCCTCGTGGTTTAAAACATCTCCAGAAAAATAATTAACAAAAAGTTGAACATTTATGAGAAAAGTACGAGCAAGTACGATAAATGTGGTCTCGGCAATGGCTTTAAAACAAATCCTCATGATGTAACGATTATGTATGAATCGCGAGGAAACGAATGCGACCGAACGTAGTCAATCCAAGTCACAGACTGAAGTTTGAAGTATAGAATGATTGTGGGAAACACTGCGTAGTGCATTTCCTCTGTAATTTGTATATATATTATTAGTAACAAACAACACGTTCGGTGACACATCTCAAGAAATGCAGGCGTTAGGAAAAATGTGTGATAAAGTGGACAAACAAAAAATTCATGGGTAAACAAGACAGTCCTTGTGACCCCAAGAGCATTGGTAAACATCCGAGTTTCTTCGATTTGAGTTGGATACATGTTATTTAGTTCGTTAAAGTAAACAAAATTTTCGACTAAAAGTAGTCATAAAATTAAATTTATTCGTTAAAGCAAACATTCGTTCAACAAACGTTCGTTGAACGAGTTACCTTACTGCACTGAAGGGCCGTCCATAAATGACGGCATGCAATTTTGGTGGATTTTTGACCGCCCCTTTTTTCCGTCATCATATTTCGTCACAAAAACTCAGACCCCTTCCATTTATGTCATCACAAAGCTCCAACCCCCCACCCAAAATACAAATTTTCAAAAAATATAATTGGTTTGAAATCACTTGTTATTTAGAAAACGCAACAAAATAATAAAATATTGAATTCTGAATTACATAATACTTTCGTAAATATCTTTGAGTAGGCTTGTTTGTGCAATGATGTCAGATAAGTGGTTTTCTCTCATTCCCATTATATATTGTTCTCAAGAAATGCTGAACCAAAACACTTGCCCAGGCCAGAAGACCCTTTCCCTTTCCATTCAAGTGTTGACGCATAAAAAGAACTATTCATCTCAAGAGTCAGAGACGCCACAGAGCAGATAAACAGTGCCTACATCCCCTCCCTCTACACAGTTCCTCTCGGCCGTTGGGAAAAAGTTGGGACTAGGGTGAATGGGAGTGGGAGGAGTGGGACTAGGGACTGCACCCTTCCTGTTCCACCGAGCCAGCAGTAACTGAATCTGTGACGGGCGGCCGGGCGGTGACTAAATCTGTGACTGGCTGTGACTTCCATACCTGCTACTTTCCGTGCATACCTGTTACCGGTCACAGTTTCATGATAGTCACTGTGACAAAATAGCAGTGACTGCAAATACTCCCCAACTCTATCCATAACTCAAAAACTACATAACATAGAGACAAGTTGAATGTGTCATTTTAACTGCAATAAAGAGTATAGGGTGTTAGACTGGTTCACTCGAGCGATTTATTTTTAAAAAATATTTTCTGTTTTCATTTTCTCCATTTAAAAACATGGAGATGAGTGTAAACTATTTTTCATTTGTACATTAAAATTAATAAAAATTGTCATACAAAGTCAGGACTTGGACTCAAGGATGAATAAAATCATGAAGTTTCATTTTCCTACGGTGAAATTTCAAATACGGATCAAATCTTTCCAAAATTCAACTTTAAACTACAAAATCTCGAGTTTTTTGAATAAAAAGATTTTCCTTTCCATGGTGACCGATATTGTTGCCAAACTCAATATCCTAAGCCTTTGGCATTGAAATGAATTAATTATTCATGTAAATAAGAGATGGCATAACAAGCTATTTCTTGAGTTTCAAATATTAAAAGACTAACATATCATAATTATAATAATAATTGACATCAATCTTGTGAGTTATAAAATGATATTGTATTTATTCAGTAATATTTTAAATTATTGAATTTAGGTATTACTATGTATGTTCTTTTGTTATTTTGTACTAATGAAAACAGTGTAATTCAACACATAATAAGTAAACATAAGTTTTTCAATTGATCTATTAACACTAACTTAGCTTTTTTTAAATTATTTTATGACATTTGTTTTAAATTAGTCAATTATCAGAAGTTATAGAATCTATTTTCTTCATTGTAGCTAATGTATTGTTGGTATATACAAACACTCATTCAAATAAGTCATTGCTGAAAGAATCGAGCTAAGAGGTGGATGTTTCAGCTGGTAGTGCGATTCATTCGCTGGTGTATACGTATATATTAGAGGTCTGCACAGGCTGGAAATTTGGGGCTCGAGCCCGGCCCAGCCGATTTAATATACAGCCCGAGCCCGAAAGACTAATATTTTTTGAGCCCGTTCTAGGCCCGACTTTCTTCGAAATAGGCCCGACTTGAGCCTGATGACGCAAGTATAATTTGTTTAGATATTGTATGCAACATTACATTAAGTGATTATGGATAACCGATATCATCTACTTATGTATTTCCTCCAAATAAACCTATACATATTATTCAATAATAATTATGATATGTTCTTTCTTCAACTCATATGTACTTTCATTCCTTCCCTCCCTCTTATCTGTTCTTTTTTATTTTAAAATTTACATTTTCTCTTATTTTAAATTATTTTATATAAAAATAATCAATAATAATTTAATTATATTTATTATTTACTCACCAAAATGAAAATTATGCCCCTCCTGTAGCAAGCAACTTTGAGTTTTACTGCATGTTATTGTGCAGAAACAAAATTGAGTCAACACTGTCGCTACTTAGGCAAGTTCGGCGCTCGTTCATAATCCATCCAGCAGCACTGAAATTCCTTTCGCTGGTTGAACTTGTGGCCGGTATTGATAGAACTTGCTTCGCCACTTTCGACAACCGCGGAAAATCTTTTTCTCGAATTTTCCACCAAACTAACACATTATTAACATTCAATTGGGTCACACTATATCTCATATACCTGTCGAGTTCATCGTCTTTTTCTACAACTGGTTTGTCTTCAAATTTGGTGAAGTCCAGTATCTTTGACTTTTTGGCTTGCTACTCCACATTGGGGTAATTCGTCAGTTGTGGTAAACCTCTCACTGATATTTGGATGCCCTCTCAATTGTTCATCTCTCTTAAACTCTGCTATTAACTCTCGTACCAACGAAACTGTTTCCTCTTGTTCTTGCTCTGAAATCATCCTCAACTGATGGAAATTCGGCCACAAAAACGTAGCAATCCTATGTAGATTATGCAAGATGAATTTCTCCTTCAAAATTTCCTATGATCTATTTTTAAGGTAGCTACGGATAAGGAGTCAGTGGTATCCACTTGAAGGTGATTAATTAAACTAATTCTTATTGGAAGAACTAAAGGGTAAGTATCACCTTCTAGTTTCAAAGAAGCTTCTTTAAATGGTTTGAGGAAATTTATCAGCAACATTAGAATAATAATAATAATTTTATTTCATCCCCAAGATTTGCACAAGAACAAATATAGGACAAGTCAAGTACAATAAAATTTCAGTCAGTCAATCAAGATACTCATTAATAGAATAATAGCACTTCTCAATTAAAAAAGACTTCAGCTTCCTTTTAAATTTAGGTAGTACAGACTCTTCTTTCACATAAGCCGGAAGTTTGTTGTACAAAATGCTACCCATATAGCGAGGACTTTTACTGTACATTGCTAAATTATGTTGCGTTACAATTAGATCATTCTTAGTCCTAGTGTTGTAACTATGAACATTCATATTTAACTTAATATCTAGTAATTGCTGGTTATCTTTGACAAATAAAATACAATGATAAATATATACACTAGGAAGAGAGAGCAGTTTTAGATTAACAAATAAATCTCTGCAACTGTCACGCTTTTTTGCATTAGATAGAATTCGTACAGCAAATTTTTGTAGTCTAAATATTCGCAGGGAATAATGACAGTGGCCCCATGCGGCAATACCATATTTTATCCTACTGTATATATACGCATAATAGATTGACAAAGCTGTTTCTTTGTTTGTTAACTTAATGATTCTTCTCAACATAAAACATCCTACAGCCACCTTGGTGTAGATGGATTCAATATGAGGTTCCCAATTTAGCGTGTCACTGATATGGACCCCAATTAACTTACAAAGAGTAGCGTTGTCCATGGGGCCATTAGAAAAGTTGAGAGTGGGATAGATTATTTTCTTTTGAGGAGGGTGAAAAAACAAAAAGGCTGATTTGCTTTTATTTAAAAAAACAGAATTTAGGTCACACCAACTCTCCATGCCCTGGATTGCTGTCTGGGCAATAACTCTGATATCGGATTTGTCTCTCAGTAGATTTGTTGTATCATCTGCATACATGTACAGATCACCAATAGTGGATAATTGAAGATCATTAATATACAGAATGAACAGTAGAGGTCCCAGTACAGATCCCTGTGGCACGCCTCTGGTAATATTTTTGTAGCTGGATGAACAATTTTTATTATTCCTAGAGGAATAAATTGACACAGCCTGTCTCCTATTTGTTAAGAAGGACCTACCGTATTAGCCCGAATATAATGCGACCCCGAATATAGTGCGACCCCAAGTATTTTGAAGGGAATTTTAGAAAAAGACGAAAAACATTTAATTTTCTCTATTTTGCACATTTAAATTACCTGTAAACTCATGAATTATGTACTAAAGGGGGGTAATTTGACGCCACGTTTAGACGGTCCTCGTTTTCTAACGTTGAGTGTCGCGACCCTGCGTGAAGTTGTGCCGGTGCTGTGGTTGCTGCAATTTGACCTTGATTTATTTTCAAGTCTCCTCAGACCACTACCGAGTATACTTGTACAATGTAGCATCGTAACATGAATGTCCAATTCACTTACAATGCAGCAATTATAAAAATATGCGCTGAAACACGCGTCATGAAACGCGCCGATATGCAGTTATTTTTTAAAGATACAAGTATTCGAATATAGTACGAATGCAACAAGTACTCGAATATAGTACGAATGCAACAAGTACTCGAATATAGTACGAATGCAACAAGTACTCGAATATAGTGCGAATGCGACTTTCAAAGGTACATATTGAGGAAAAAAACATCGCACTATATTCGGGTCAATACGGTAATTAGCTTATTAGCCACACCAGATATGCCAAAAGATTTCAATTTTGCCAGTTAGATTTCATGGTCTACTGAATCAAAAGCTTTGGTAAGATCATAAAATATTCCCAGTGTATTATCATGACTATCAAGGCCTGCTAACACTGAATCAATGAATTTGTAAATGGCAACCTCTGCTGAGCGTCCTTCCATGAATCCAAATTGACAATTTGATATAATATTGAACTTTACCAGGAAGTATATTATTCTTCTAGCGATTACGGTTTCAAGCACTTTAGCAAACACAGATAAAACTGATATAGGCCGGTAGTTGTCCATATTGTCACCTTCACCTTTTTTAAAATGGGTACTACTTTGGCAATTTTTAGTTTGTCAGGAAAAATTCCTGAGTATAAGGCAGCATTTACGATATCAGAGGTGACAGAATAAGTGCTCCTACCTGATCCTTTTAGAGAGAGCATGGGATATCATCCCATCCAGCTGAATGTTTATTACTAACTTTGCATAGTATTAGTTTAACTTCGTTTTCACAGGAAGGAAAAAGAAAAATTGTTTTTTCTATTGGAGCCAATGGGAATGATAAATTTTTAGCTTTGTTACTAAATTGAGCCATATTCTCAATAGCATCTAAAAAGTGATGATTGAATTTAATAGCAATTTCACTAGGATCAGTGACAACATTGTTTTCAAATATTATCCTGTCAATTGATTGTTTGTGAACAGATTACCAAAAGAGTCATTGATTACTTTCCAAGCTGCTTTGCTTTTGTTTTTTGCGATGTTAATTGAATCAATATTAAACTTTCTTTTTGTTTCAGTTATCAATTTTGAATAGGCCTTTTTGCAGTTATTATAGCTGGTTTTATCGTTCGGGTCCTTAGTTGCATTATATTTTGCAAAAAGATTTTTAAGCATTGTAGAATATATTTTAATTTCAGAGGTGACCCAGCTCTTGTTCTTGGGTGTATAAAACTTTATAGCAGTGTATGGGAGGCAAATATTAAAATAATAGTAAAAAATGTCAAAAAACCTTTCATACTTTTCCTGAGGTGAATTAATACTAAAGACAGTATCCCAGGTTTGACTCTGAAGGAAATTAACAAATTTGAGGGTTGCTGAGGCTGAAAAGTGTCTTTTTAGACTAGGGCTTGTGATATGGGCTTGAATATTAAAGTTGTTTGGGATATTAAGTGAGGTTACAAGTGCGTTGTGATCAGAGAAGTGAAAGTCCAGGACACTACTTTCAATTACTTCCAGATTGGTAAAAATATTATCAATTATTGTGGAGGAGGAGGATGTTATCCTTCTAGGCTGAAAGATTGTTTGACTGGCATTATACATAAAAAATAAATCAAGGAGCTGAGATTTAAAGGGGTTATTAGTGTTGAAATCCACATTAAGATCACCACAGACAATAATGTATTTGGATTTCTTACAGATTATGTCAAGAGCATCTTCTAATTTATCCTTAAAAATTAAGAAACTGCCATTTGGTGATCTGTACACGCAAAGGACTGAGATACAGAGACCCTCCTGGGGTATTAGATCAATGGTGCAACACTCAAATTCTAATTCAACACTGAGATCACTTACGTTTTTTGAGTTCCGAGCCGGAAGCCCATTTTTAACAAAAATTAATACACCACCATTTTTGGAGACATTACGGCTGAAATAGGATGCCACTCTATAACCAGAAAGGTTTAAAAAATT
The DNA here is from genome assembly GCA_028673005.1 of Tanypteryx hageni. NCBI lineage: Eukaryota > Metazoa > Arthropoda > Insecta > Odonata > Petaluridae > Tanypteryx > Tanypteryx hageni. The sequence goes on along the minus strand of CM054113.1, from coordinate 97,467,161 downwards.
TACTTCACTATCACTTAGCCAATGTTCTGTTACACATACAACATCGGGATTAATTTCAGTTAGAAACAATTCGAGCTGTTCAATTTTGTGCCGAAGGCATTGCACATTTAAATGAAAAATTTTAAGTTTTATCAAATTTGGGATAACCTCACTACCAGAGAAAGCAACGAATTTGTCATTTCTGTCTAGTCACATTGATCTTTCTGAATGTCTGTAATTTTGTCCTCTTCCTGATGTTCGATCAAAAGATTATTAATGTCTTCATAGTTGGTATGAACGGACTCTAACATATCAATTTGACTGTACCATCGTGTTTCACATTCTTGGTGAATGGTAGATTTCAGTTTATTTACCAAAGCAGACTTTTTTAGGTAACTAACAAGTTCTTTAACAACAATTATTATTTGATGAAAAGGAGGTAATTTCGATTCCAAAAATTCTTTTTTGAAAGTGTTTCTTAAAATAGTGTTGGTTAAATGTGAACTGCAGTTTAACCTGATATATTACTGAAGTGCAGCCACTATATTACTTCCCTAATCGGTAACAAAAATTAATTTCAAAAGAATATCCGGCTTAAGTCCCAATTTTGTTAATCTCCTTTTCAAATCTTTCCTAATATTTTCGCCAGTCTTTCTTTCCTCAGAGAACTCGCATGTAAAAAGATCATTATTACGAAGATTCCATTCTTTGTTAACAAAGTGTAGTCAGAGTTATAAAACATTTTTTTTGTAATTATCGGTCCACATATCAGTTGAGGCACTATAAAACTTTAAATCAATGATTGAATCTTGCTGACCAGTTTTTGATGTAAATCTTTCTCTTCATTGTACACGTTACAACTTTGTCGTAAAATTAGAAGAGTTCCCTATGTCTGTTTGGTGTACATACAATGTGCACCGCTGGAAGTAGATCGTAAGCCTTGAGACAAAATGGGACGTTCTTTCCTCTTTTTATTGACCTTTGCATTTCTGTGCAAAGGTTTTATGTTTTTCAATTCGTCAAAGTTGTTTTTAAGTCATGTTTTAGGATTGAAGGTTTTCTTCGTTTTTTTCAAAGAATTTATTACTAAGTAGTTGCAGGAGGGTAAAATTATGTTCGGAATATGGTCAGAACGAATTACTTCTGCCCTTCCAGCTCTGACAATTTCTGGAAAGATGAGAGTAAAAATCTCTAAAACGGATGTCCATGACAAAATGAAGGGACGTAGTAATGGTCAGTAAAAAGTTGGGTCAAGGCCCGAAAAAAGCCCAAATTTAACCCAAAGTGAAGCTCCAGCCCGAGCCCTTGCAGACCTCTAGTATATATCTAACTTAGTGTTTATGCATAGAGAATATTGTTCTCTAAAACAGTCTTTTGTGACCTTCACTGTTTTGTTTTTGGTTTATTTGTCATTTTTCACATTGGTTTGCTTCACTTTGTTCATTGGTTTGATCTTTCGTTTTATTGGTTTATTTGTTTTGTCATTGGGTCATTTATTAGAATTTGTTCATTCTGTTTTGTTTTTTGTTCATTTTCTGTTCATTTTATTTCTCAAATATAAAGTATTTGGAGAAAGTGTTGTATTCTTTGTAGTGATCATTCATGTCGTTGGATTAATTATTTCTATTGTTTTCTTATTGATTTGTTTTGGTTTGTTTGTTTTGGTTAGATCTTTGGTTCGTTTGTTCCCTTTTGTTTTTTGTTTGTTCTTAGGTTTACTCTTTTGGATAATCCAAAAATATTGTTTTTAAAGAAGTGTTGTACCCTAACATTATCCATTGAAATTTTTTTATATTTTTTTTATTCAACCAAACATTTTGTGATAAATACAAGTCCTTTGTAAGTGTTATATCCGTAGACATAGAATTAAAATATTTTTGTTCATTTTTTGTGTTTAGTGCATAGAGTATTTGAGGTAGCTAAAATAAGCATGCAGAAAGACCTGAATAATATTATATGGACACATGGCTCCAAAGAGAAAAATTATAAACTGTACATTTCATTAACATAAATGTGCCCATAATAATTTCTCAGATGTAAGATTCAGTTGTAAATATTTAGAACAAGTGAAACAATATAAATACTTAGGGGTTGTCATTGATGAATATTATAGATTTGATATCCACATAAAGAAACTAAATGATTGTTAAAGAAAAATAACTTCACAATTTTATTATATAAAAAGTATAGTTCCTACAAATCTTACTTGAATCTATAAGAAGATATGGAACAATTATTTGGGGAAATGCGAATAAAACAAATAAAAAATTCTTAATCGATAGTCAAAATAAATAAATCTGATGTGGCCACCACATGACATTCTCCATATCTGTAATATTTCTAAAAAATACCAGATAGAGTACATAATAATAAATATTTTAAGAAACCAAGAAAATTTTAGACTTAACAAAGAACAGAAATATACTCAAACCATAGCCTTCTGATATTGGATATAGCCACAAAGCTCCATCAATTAAGAAAAGAAAAAGGAGTGTTACTAATACGTAATTAAGTGTCAATTGTTAATAATAGTCGTCGGTAGTAGGCATGGTGGTGCCAGCTAAAAATGTAAGATATCTCTTAAACAATGCATTATATGGGAAAATGTTTCAAACAAAGGTTGTAGAAAATTCTATTTTCTACAACTTTTATTCCAGTATAACTTTACATTTATCAATTATTAAAGCAAATATATTAAAATAACGGTTAAGTGACAAAAGTAAACACCCACTTCCGGTTGACCGATGTTTACCAAAAATTAATCCGTTCTTATGACTTTTATAAAAATGTTAAATATAAAATTTTGCGTTGACCTGATTAATAGTTTTTGAGTTAGAGCACCCACAAAAAAGCCATCACACACACACAGACGTCTCGTGTAAATGGTCAAAACGTGTTCTTATTGGACTCTATTCCTTATTGATCTTTATATGTCATGTTAGTCAGATTACTTTTTCACTATCTGTAATTTTTATCTCATTTTTACTTTCTCCATATACATAGTATAGGGGAAAGTATTGTATTCATGAAAAAAATCGACTTTGAGATTTCAATAGATATACACATTTGATGTCCCATGAACACGTTTTGACTATTTTCTCGATGATGTCTGTGGGTGTGTGTGTATGTGATAGCTATTTGTGGGTGCTCTAACTCAAAAACTATTAATCAGGTTAATGCAAAATTTTATATTTAACATTTTTATAAAAGTCACAAGTATTGATTAGTTTTTGGTAAAAATCGGTCGACGGGAAGTGGGTGTTTACTCTTGCCACTTATCTGTTATTTTGAAATATTTGCTTTAATATTTGATAAATGTGATAATATATTATAGGAAATTTAATTATCTACAAACTTTGTTTGAAACATTTTTCCATTCCATTGTTTAAGAGATTTCAGCTGCCACCTACCGACGACTATTGTTAAAAATTGATGCTTAGTTACATCTTAGTAACACTCCTTTTTCTTTTCTTAATTGTTGGAGCTTTGTGGCTATATCCAATATTAGAAGGCTATGGGTTGAGTTTATTTCTGTTCTTTGTAAAGTCTAAATTTGCATGCAGTTTCTTAAAATATTTATTATTATGTAACTTATTTGGAATTTTTAGAAATATTACAGATATGGAGAAAGTCATGTGTTGGCCACATCAGATTTTTTAGTTTGAGATGAGAAGATTCTTTAATGCATAGATTTTGTTAAGCTTCTTCTTACATTTGTTAAGACCATTTTCTTTTAAGAGATATTCCAAATTAAACGATTCAATTATGGCTTTGACTTGGAAATTGTCAATTTAAATTATTTTTTCTTTCATTTGGTTAGTTACATATCTGTCACAATATTTTAGATTCAAGCTTATAGTTTTATGGTCAGGTATTTTAGTGTATTATTAGTGCTTCAGAAGTAGAAATTAGTCCTTTGTAGTAGATATGGTCAATGCATGAGGTAATTATTTGAGATCGATTTCTTCTCTGGTGCATTCTTTAATCATTTCTGCAAATCCATGGTAGGAAGTATATTTCTTTATTTAGTATTGTTTGCACCTTTTGCCTTTATATTTAAATTCATATCATCTATGATAACAATTTCTTTTTCTTTTGAGTTACATATAATCATATATAGTTCATTAACACACAATAATTTGCTGAAGTTGGGGGTCTATAAACTCCTAAAAGAAATCATCTCCAATAAGCCTTCATCAACAAACGTATCTTAGATTCAAAGTTAACAGTGTCTATGTCATTTTCAATGAGGTTGCAATCATTTCTAACATAAAAAATTACCCCACCACCTCTATTAATTATTCACAGTTTTGTAAAGCCAAGATATCTTTCCATATGCTATATATCCTCTTCATTCAACATAATATTGACTTCTGTCAGAACAATCAAAGCTATATTTATTTTCCATGATAGGTGGCAGCAAATGATTGAAATTATTCACAATTCTTCTTAATGGACATAACGTTTAGAAGAAACACAGAAAAGCCATTATTAAGGGTATACTAGTATCATTAATTATAGAGTCATGTATATTATAGTTAATTTTACATTGAAGTTGTTTTCAAATCTTCCATTGCAAATGTAGTTGAAGATTAGTCAGGAATAATTATATGCTGGTATAGATTTTGTTTTGATCTTCAGTATTGATTTAAGCAGTCTTTCATTTTCGTCCTTAATAATATAAGTGAAACAATATTTTATCCAAACGAAGTTATATCTGGCATGTTTACATAGTTCCCTGGTTTTCCAGAATAGTTCTCCATAATATTTCTCTGTCGATTGATACCAATGTCGACTGTTTCCTTGGCGTACCTTACGCCCTCCCCCCACTATATTTTCGTTTTTATGCTGGGTATTTGTAATCGCTATAAAATTCTCTGTCGATTGATACCAATGTCGACTGTTTCCTTGGCGTATCTTACGCCCTCCCCCCTCTGTATTTTCGTTTTTACGCTGGGTATTCGTAATCGCTATAAAATTCTCTGTCGATTGATACCAATGTCGACCGTGTTTCCTTGGCGTACCTTACGCCCTCACCCCTTTTCCCTCCCCCCACTATATTTTCGTTGTTTTTTCCAAATTTCAGTCATCTTAAATTCGAGTACGAAGTGGTATATCGTCAATATATCGCGGTCAATTCATTGCACGTCAATTCGTCGTGCGTCAATTCGTCACACAACTCCCGTCGCGCATCACTAAATCGCACGACAATCTAATCGCGGGTCAATTCATCGCTCGGCAAATTCGTCGCGAAAGAAATTTGAAGGCGAGAAACCATGACTGGTGTATGGCAGAGGGTGCGGAGAGCGATGAAATGACGCGCAATGACTTGGTCGTGCGATATATTGACGCGCGACGAGTTTTGTACGACGAATAGACGCGATAAATTGACGCACGACGAACTGAAAGCGACAAGTTGTAGAACTATAGAAAGTTTGGTTACACGCTTAATCGAAGTTTTTTTAAACAAATGAAACAAGATAAATAATTGTATCTATGTACTGAAATTTTTATTTGAAACCTATGATCCGGATTTCGATTAATACAGTATTCATTTTAAAACGTTTTTTTCTCTTACAAAAAAGTAACAAACCATTTCAATTAATGAACGAACTAGTATATCTTTTCTGAATGCATGTGCTCAAAATATAACCAAATGAGAAATTAGGACAAAAATATTTTTTCTGTTCGGGGTCTTAGATTCAGGGTTGTCTTGGATTCATGTAAATAAGGTAATTGTTTTTATGTTTTCTAATACTTCCTTAAATGTATGTAATTCTATTTATGTTTTCTAGCATTTCAATGAATCGAGCAATGGACGATTCTTCTCCAAGAGAGCCACCTGTCGCATACCAACAGCACCCTGAATCTAGACGCCCATCATCTGCAATCTTGCGTGCAAATCTAGTGGCCTCCTTTGCACGACCCTCTCTTACAGACCAAGGTATTCACAAAAGTCATAATAGTGAGATTGCTCATGTGACTCCCTTTAATTTTTTGGTTTGCAAATTTATCTTATATATTTCCTAACACTTAGAAGATATTCCAATATTTACAAATATTGTTCTATTTTACTGCTTCAGCTCAACAAAACTGTGCTGAACAAGAAAATAGTGAAAGGAAAGATACCCAGGAAGAAAAACATTGTTGAGTAAGTCACATAATTTTTGCTGTATAAACTTGAACTTTAATGCCATTTTTGTAATCATAATTATTATTGTATACTTTACAGGTTTTGTGATGATGGTACAAATCATCCTGAAGTACTGATGGGATTATTTATAACCCTAATTTCCACAGTTTCAACATTCCAGTAAATCAGTCCAAATTTATAGGCATTGATTTTAGATTGAACTTAACTTTCCAATAAACGAATAGTATGAAGAATTTGATGGTCATTGGTTAGCACCAAACAGATGTTATTGCAATATTTATATAAATCTAATGGCTGTGTTCTGGGGGTGGAAGCCAGAAGGATCTTCTATGTAACTAAATGATCTGAGTGTGGAAATTTTGATATTTCCAGTATAGTTAATGTACAAATTAAGGTTGTCAAAGAAAGTAAAGTGATAAAATACTAGTAGTCCTAGGAATAATGGCTCCATTAACCCAACCAAGAATGAGTACATAATTGTGATATGACTTTTATTATTAACAAAACCCATAATTTGGGACATCAAAAGTGATATTATTTTAAAGTTTTTATATTCATTTATGTTCTTCAATGTTATTTAATTTTTTAAAGAGTATTTGTCTTGAAATTAAGTTGATGACGCTAATTAATAATAAATAACCATTTTCCAATGACTCCATGTAAAGAAATTATAATTTTTCAAATTTCATGTACTTCTTTCACTACAAGTATATACAGTGGAACTTCCATAACTCGAATGTCTGTAACTCGAATTTTCCATATACCGAAGTGAATTAATTTTACTGTGCAAAATCTCCATGAGAAAAACGTATTTCCATAAGTTGAATTTTCTACAGCTCGAATATTTTTTGGTTTCCCTTGAGGTTCGACTTATGGAAGTTCCACTGTAATTATCATTGCTAAGATGATTTAAGCAAACTATTATAATGAGTAGATCCACGAATTTTCTATGGATACACATTGGACCTAAGCTGCAGTAATTCTTCAAAAAAGTTAATGTTGATGTAAAAAGACTGTCCAAGGAGAGGAGTCAATCTTCCCTTGCCAAGGATGGACTGGGATAAAAAAATTCACCAGGTCTTGATGCAACTGGCCCCATGCCATCTGCCCAACTACCCTGCCACATCTATCACCATTAGTTTACCAGCCAACTGGCCCATTGGCCTTTCACCTGGTGAGCCTTGTTGTAGCCCATCCCATGTCTCCCCAGTAATGTCACTCTTGCAGTGTTGCCAATACAGGCATGACTCGCTTTAAGCGGATTTGTTATAGCACAAAACAGGCCCAAGCCTACCAGGTATTAAAAAAACAAAGGTGGCCTACTATTGAGGTGGCCTTATTATAAATGTATTAGAAATTCCATTTTTACAGGCTTATGGATTTTAGCATTCCCATTTAGGGTCAGGATCTGATGCTATAAAAGAAATCCTCAGGATGGCAAACCGTTTGTATCTCCCAATCAATGCTTATTTTAGGGTTATTATTTCTAAAGAAAGGCGACTTTCCGAATAAAACTTCCTCACTGATTTATTTAGGATTTCATTCATCATTATAAATAGCTGCTTCTTACATATATAGGATATACATATATAGTATATCATATAACACTTAAGGTACTTCTAGAAACGCTACAGAGCTGAAATTTAGAAGGAAGATAGGTCATTGGGTACAACCTCGGGAAAAAATCTGAAATTCCAGAAAAAGTTATATTTAAGGGGTGTTTTTGACCCCAAAAGGCAATAATCTGTTTTAGTGTACCATTACTGTAAAAATTCACTGAATATTCAGTGCATATTGCTGGAAGAACGCAAATTGAAATTTTGTAGGTTTGTATTCTTTAAACAAACTAGTATATAAGCTATCCATTCATGTGTGCTTCATAGTGGCTACTTTGGCATTGCCTTAAGGAAGCTAACGTGTTTGTAGAAGGTGACTGTTGGGTAAAACGGTACCACTGGGTAGGGCAAAACAGGGCACCATACTGATTATTGTGCTTATAGCACAGTCGCATGTTTTGTTAAGTTATGCCTTTAATTCAACTTCCTCTCTCTCTCTCTCATTTACATAATGACAAGCTTAAATTTAATTCATTAAATTATAGTTATATTGTGACACATAATTATGTCACTTTCTTTTAGCTGAAATCAGGACTAGGTATCATGCCCACTCATTACAAAAGAAAGACTGACTGACAATCATGGTCTCAAGATAGCATGAAAAATGTAGTTGCAGAGGTTTTGGCGGGAAAGATGGGATATTTTAAAGCATCGACGTCATATGGTGTTCCCCAAAGTACCCTAGAAGTGCGAGTAAAGAAAACCAGGCGTGGGTTCTCTCTAGAAGATGCCACAAAGAATGGTTCTATTTATTGCAGACACTTCTATTAAAAATGTTTCCAAACCTAGAAATAAATGCTGATAAGATGTTATTTATTCAGGATTGGACCGATATAAACCAGTCTTTTCTACAAAACAGGAGGAAAAAGTTGTCGACTTCGCCCACCTTATGGAAAGCTGGTTATTTGGTTTAACATTAACAGTTTCGTAGCCTTGCTTACGAATTGGCAGAGAGAAATAATCTCCCTAACAACTTAAACAAAGAGAAAAAGATGGCGGGAAAAATGTTGGCTGTATTCTTTTCTTACCAGACACTCTGAATTGAAACTACAGACACCAGAGCCTACATCTCTTGCCCGAGGAATAGGTTTCAATAGGGCTATTTTAAAACAGTTTTTTGATTTGCTGTCTGGATTGTTTGAAAAATACATGTTCACTCCTGACAAAATTTACAATGTTGACAAGACAGGTATTAGGACTGTGCCCAATAAATAGTTCAAAGTTCTTTCTCTGTGAGGAAAGGGTCAAGTCGGAGGCTTGGTATTTGGTGAAAGGATCACCCATTGAAACTGCAGTGAATGGTTTCCAAAAAACTGGGATATGGCCACTTGATCCTAATGTGTTCCCAGATTGGTTTCAGCCAGCAGAGACAACCGAAAGATCTCAGCAGAGTAACACGGATTTCCAAATGTTGTATTCTCTGCTACCTGTGAAGTGTCTACAAACAATGAACATCTAATATCAGAAAATTCTGTTGTGTCACGTGAGAAAACTCCAGTAACTTCTGGTGTTCAGGAGCATGTATCTGCTCCAGATTCTGCACCATCAATATTCCGAATTTCTTCAAAAGAAATCAAGACCATCCCCAAGGCCAAAAGGAAGGAAGAAGGAACAAACAGACAATGCGGAAAGAAAGCAATATTCACTGATTCACCATACAAGAAGGAACTGATCGCTCTGATGGCCTCAGAAAAATTCCCAAAAGAAAATTGTTTATCCAATGAAAATGATGCCAGATGGAAAGAAAAAAAAACATGACAAAAGAAAGAGAATTGATAAAACAAGTAGTTTTGTGGCAACAGAAGAGGACAAGTCTGAGGCGTCTGAAGAAGACAACGATAATGCAGCATGCATTTTCAGTAAGGACGTTTTCGAACTCAAAATCAGAGGAAGACTGGAGTGGATGGGCTTATGAGGCATATGCAGGATTGATGAACAAGATGGTGAACTGTACAATTGTGACTTTTGTAAATGATGTGAACAAAAGGCCAAGTTGCAGTGTGCATGTGACTTGTTATGTTGTAATCTAATGCAATGTAGTGAATAAAATATGATTATTTTGCCTTAAATTCCATTTCTTTGATGATTTATTCATGTACTCTGTTTTACCCAACCAGGTAGGGTAAAACAGGATACTTGCATTGATTAGGAAAAAAATTTCTCTCCTTTATTATACAGAGGAAGGAAATATTAACACAAGTATCCGAAAGAAAAATGTTAATACATTATGTGATTAATTAACATGCGCTTTCAATATTGGATGAATTAGGAGCAATTCCCCACTAATTACCCTGTTTTACCCAACTTTCCCGTATTGTATTGTTAAATTTTCACATTCATTATATTGAAATTATTTGTTAATACATTGAACAAAATTGTGCTCTGAATTTGCGAAGCTTATTTACTTATAATTTAAGTAGGGTAGAACCCCAATTGTCCATCCTAAATGGGACCAAAGAATGGTAGGATCAAGGAACTGTTGGATAATACAGAATACTAATGAAAAAACATACAAATATCTATAAACTCGGTGTATTAGTAATTCCAATGAAAAAACAATATGGCCATCAAATACACAATTATACTACAAACATAAATAACATTTATAATAATTTTGCGAATAAAACAGTTCATCTTTTAAAGTAGTGAGTGATTGGGATTTGTTACTTGACTAAAAAACCAGCTTTGAAAATTTTCAGAGCTTATCCATGCATTTTTTTTGCTATAATACCAAACGCAGTACTGTAGGAGCTATATTTTTGAAGTGCCATAGTTTTTTTGGGTATTCATTCTTAAAAATTTTTATATTTGTCATGTCGGATAAATTGGAATGTTAGATAATCGAAGGTCAGATAATCGGGGTTCTGCTGTACAAATAATTAAAAATATACAAAAATTCAGATTGTCCCCGATTATGTCCCGGATTTTCTTGTTCAGATCGTGTCACATAAATTGAGGTATGACTGTATAGCGAATTTGTAGCTACATCTCATGACTTTAGGTTTGATCTAGAGCCTAGAAAAATGCTAGAGCAACCATTTACAAAACTAGTGAAACTACCTATTTAACAATCTAGTGAATTGGCTAAAATTATGATATCCGTGCTCATACTAAACACAGTAAAGAAAATTGAAAAGCAAAAATGTATATAGATAAACAGAATATTATTTTCATTTGTCTCTCACTTTTTGTTGTTTTCTTTTTGTAATTTGAGCAATTTACTACACCAGAACAGTAGGTATCATTTATGGGAATGGTAGTATTGTTGGCCATAAGGATGAAGGAATAGAGAGACCGCTTGTTCAAAATAAATTGGGGATAACCCAATAAGGGAAGAAAGTTTACATCAGAAAGCACCAGTTACTTTCTTTGTCATAGACACCATGTGGACTACATTTTTTAGGTCTAAAATTTGCTGGAATAACTAACCTAAAATCACCTTCTGAAAAGATTGTCAAAAGATAACTGCCACATTTTCAAAAGTCCCAAAATTTTATTTTTACTGCACCTTTCATGAGTTAAATGACATTAAATGGAAGTTACGAAACAATCCTACTTAGTTGCAGAGCGCTATTGTTCATTCTCTAGCTAATTTCTAGCAACCAACAAGATGAACTAGCAACTTACTGAAAAAAATAATTGACAATGCTACTCTTACAATAATGGGATCTTCAACATTTCCTTACTGACATAACATAGGCTGGCTTCTCAAAGGAAACAGTTTCATGAAATGGTCCTGTCTGTATGTATGCCCCCTACTAACAACTTTTGAACCAATGGACCGATCTTCATGAAACTTAGCATAAGACTCATGCTGCCAGGGCCCACCTCCGGGCTATATTTTATTTAGCGAAGATTGATGTCCTGGGTTCAATACCAGGAAGGTTTTTTGCCCATTTGTTTTACATAGGAAATCTCAAATTCATCATGCAGAGATTGTTGCCATGGAGACGATTATTATCGAACTAGGCTTGAGCATAGAGTGAACAAATGGGTTATTTTTTCCGCTTGACTACTCTTCAGCAATGGACAGTTGATACAGACATATTAGCGTGTAAACAGTAACATTTATTAAATTCGTTTATTTTAAAAATACATGCAAAATGTCAGAAAGAGATTTTGGCATTGTTTTTAATATTTTAAACCTGATAATGGTCTCTTAATTTGTTTTCCAATTGTTCTGTATCATTGATAAACTAGGAACTACAAGTGGTATTTATGGTATGAGAATTTCTTGGAGTGACTAACAAATACTGAAACATTTCCTGTCAATATAAGCAATCAATTCAGAACGTCAACTTTGGGAAACCAGCCTGCATTAGCCCTAGTTTGGACTTCTTGTTTTAAAGCCACATATTCACTAGAACAATGTTTCCCAACCCGAGTACTACTGCAGATTGTTAGGGATGACACAAAAAGTCAACAATTTGGAAATGTTGAAAGGTCATTATGGCAGGTTTTCCTCTAATAAATGGATGATAACATAGTCCCAACAAATATTTATGTTCAAACATTGATACTTGCATGAACCTTGTTTCAAAATGGGGGTGCCTTGAAATTTTATTTATCTTTGAAAGGATGCCACATCTACAAAAATGTTGGAAATTACTGTCCTCATGTTTATGTAATTAATTAAAAATTGGCATCAATTTGGTTTGTATATTTTCCAAAAGTCAAAACAACTGTTCATAACCTCTTCTGTGAAAAATCTCCTGACCTATCAGCAATTTACTTAGCATTAAGCAGATTTCTTTGAAGAGACCCCAAAATTTTGAAATAATTTTTCTATCCCCATCCCCCTTTATTATAAAAATGTGCCTATGTTTTATAACGGGTCAGCAACCTTTTTTGCATGGCAGGCCACATTTGTAGCTATGAATGCTTCGGATGCCCGCATTGGAAGTAACGAGCTCCGGCAGGCTGGATGAACAATTACATCAGAAGTTATCTAAAGATTCTGTTGTCTTATAACAGTGAAAATCATGTTTAAATAATTTACTACTGTTACAACTTCACTAGAACAGGTTTTGAGACCATCATTTTACTGAAAAATATGAAGTCCGCATGAAATTTGTCGGCCACTTTTTCATCATAGCTTCGTGAGCCACACAAAGCACTATCAAGGGCTGCTTGTGGCCCACAGGCCATAGGTTGCTTACCGCCGGTTTATAACATCATACCTTTCACTGAAGTCATGCATGAAAGCTGGAGGAAAAAATCATTATCTATAACATTTTCATAGCCTTTTAAATCTTGCAAGTACCTCTAGTTGAAAACCCTAACTCTTGTTCAGTGGTATTCAGCCTTTTAAGCTTTCCAAAAGTTAGATCAATCAGTGTTCACTTATGAAAAAATTAGTTATATAAACAAAATTTAAATAGCAAATGCTATATTTGATTTGATACTACATAGTTCCGAGTGCTTATCGTAGGCTACAATTTATTTGTAAACCTCTATTTTGCTTGTCATGAATGACTTGTAAAAACCTATGAAGGCAACTTGAAATTATCCTGCAGATGACTGGATGAAGATCATTGCTCTAGGCCAGGGTTTCCCAAACTTTTTTTCGTTGCTTACCCCTATGAGCCTTACCAATCAAATGAAGTACTCCCTTAAAATTGTTACAAGTTATATGCATCAAATTAATGCTTTTTTCACAATGAATACCCATCTTACTAGAATAGGGGAAAAAGGTTGAGAACAACCCTTGCCCTACATAATAACATAGGTAATTAGACAAAAGGTTTCTAACTGTCACACACTTATACACACAAAATTTGCGGTATGGCTCATTTCCCAGTTTCATTTGCTATGCAACTATCCTGTAGTTAAATGTTAGTTTTGTGCCAAAATTTTTAGCATTTTGGCATATTTTCCTACTCCATTTATTGAAGGAATGTGAAGTTTAATTGCTATATGCTCTTAGCTAAGGTTTCTGACGTACATTGTTAAAAGTAATATTTTATGTTTTGAGCCTTATGCTTAAGAATGATACAATCATACAAAGGTTTGGTTTCTGTTGTACTATATTCTTTAGTATTATCTTCTTACTGTTATAAGAAAAACATTACTGAGAATTACTGTCAACTTGACTGAGTATTTCCTGCAAGTCAAAATAGTAGAGGATAAATTGCAATTTGGACAATTTAAAACGGGTGAGGCAGAAAAAGGTTCAAGAGTGCTAAATGTTTATTATAAGGGATTTTATAAGTGGGACTTTTAATCACAAAATAACTGAATTTTAATAATAAAAAATTAAACCATCCGCCATTACATAAATTTTTTAACTACCCCAGGGTTACGTGTACCTCAGTTTGGGAAACCCTGCTCAAGGGGTGGTGGTGGAGTGGTTAGGACATCGGCCTTCCATGCAGCGGTACCAGGTTCAAATCTGACAGGTCAGATTTTTCAACCTGGGATCGTCCCATCCCCTACTTGTGTGCATGGAGGAGACCGTGCAAGTCAGTGCCCCGGTCTTTGGAAAGGTCTCCACACATCAACGCGGCCGCAGTGGCTGGAGCGATCTAATATAACCTGATGAAACAATGTGTTCACACTGCAGCGATCCATGTGGCCAACACTGCGGTCACTGTCACGATCTAAAACGCAGTGATGGGCAGATGTAACCTGTCATATTTGCCCACCTTATCGCATCCTCACTTATTAATATTTGTGTACTTAACAAAGTTCACTTGGGAAGGCTCCACTGCGTGGAAAGACTCCATTAAAATGAATGAATCAACTGACTTGTTCAAATTGTGATGCTATTTACATAGGACAGAGTGGAAGAAGTTTCAAGAAGAGGATCAAGGAACATAAACGGGTTCGAGTTGCAAAGCACGTCATCACACTTTGCTAAGCACCTTTTTGAGAACAGCCATTCCAGTTCCTTCATTCCAGAGTTTCTCTACTTCGAATCAAAGGGCAACAGACTAGACCTCTTATAGCAGCTGGAAATTGTAATCCATGATGTTACAATGTTGTACTATTGAATTTGTCTTCTCCATTGTTCTCTTTACTGCTTTCCTAATTAATTTATTGCCTTTTTACTTTGTAATTTTAACGCCTTTTCTGTAACTTCTGTTGTGTTTAAATATTTTGCATTAATTCCCTAAATTTCACTTCGGCCGATCAAATGAAACAAATCTTGTAATAAAATACTTACCTGGCCTGCTGCTCTTCTTCATCCAGCAGTATAGCTTCTTTTTGGAGCTGCCTAGAGCACAAATAACAAGTACGAAGCATTTCGAGAGGCCGCCAACTGAACGAATGCGATCGTGGCCGCGCCAGTGTGGGGTATGGTGATCACAATCGCCACTGCGGGGACCTTGAAGCATTGGCCCCCTTTGTACTCTCCATAAAGAGTAGGCTAATGCCTGCACCAGGTTTCCCTCCTCCCTTGTGTGTTCAGTGTGAAAGGAGTAATGACTAATAATCCAAGAGGTTGATTAGCCAGAAATTCCATACAAACAATCATTGCTCTAGCTCAGGGGTCGGCAATCTATGGCACACGAAGAGGTTTTACACGGCACGATATTTCAAACAAGAATTACAAAAATATGCATTTTAAAGAATTTCACTTGCATTTCGTATTGTAATGATGCCATTATGTTGTCAAAATATAATAATCACTTTTTTGCAAGCTTTATGTGCAAAATTATTTTAAGGGTGGCACGTGAGTAGGACCACAGATAGTGCATATTGGTAAATAGTGGCACTCATAACAGAAAAAACGTTGCCAACCCCTGCTCTAACTCATCCTGTCTCAAAAGTATGGAGGCAATTTTAATATACTAAAAGAGAATTATCGAGGCTGTTGTATGGCTAAAAACTAATATATAAAAAACTTGACAAAATAAGTAGGTACTTGGACATCTCCAATCCTATAATATAATTTGCTTAGTTTATCTTTCAAAAGTGGAATACTCCTTTAGCCAAAACAACTAGAGGGCTGCAAAACCCAATGCATTTCGCCCACAAGGTGGGCATCGTCAGGGGTAGAACCTGTTTCAACAGTGACTGGAAGCCAACTCTGACGATGCCCACCTTGTGGGCGAATTGCATTGGGTTTTGCAGCCCTCTAGTTGTTTTGGCTAAAGGAGTATTCCACTTTTGTTAGTTTTGGCCAAAGTTATTGAGCTACTATCAATTAGTTTATCTTTGTCGCTACTGCTTTTTGAACTGCTATATCTCGGCCAATTCTTAATGAATCTTCACCAAATTTTGAATATAAGCTAATGTTATGGTTAAAATTTGGTGGGGGAGGTGGGAAAGGGAGGCCAATTTTTTTAATGGTCCTTACACCATAAATATTTTGTTGTTTCCAAATTTCCTGTTGAAACTCAACGGGCACTTATGCTATAACTTAAGATGTTGTTGATGATAGATAATAATACGATAAAATTAATAATAATAATATTCAATATTACTATTTGTTATGCATTTTAATTTAATAAATAAAATTTTGTTATTGAATTTAAATCTTTGTTTCCTTATCCCGAAATTTTCACTTAATTTCAAACTTTTGTCATTTTTAAAAAAGCTAGAATTTTTAAAAATTGTGGAGCTGTCAATTTTGACAGGCATTATAATAGGATCCATATAAAAGTTGTGAAAAGCCAGATGTGCATTTTGGCTCCAATGCAAGTATCTCCTAAGTGATTCACTCCAAGTATTATATTTGCTTGTGTACCGCACACCTTTTTTCCCAAAATGTTGAAGAAAAAGGAACTGCACGTTTTACATGAGGATTTCCGAGGTTTTTATAAATTGCGAGTATCGATACTGTATTTGTAGAATGGAGCAATATAGAGAATCGTTTTTCCCTAGGATGATAAGAGAACATAATAAGGTAACGTAGGAAAACTAGAAAACTTGGGTGCACTGCATCCCCGGCCATCCTCCAACAAAGTTGCTTGCAGGGTATCATGTAGATGTAAAGTCACTGCAACAAACATCTCGCAGAAGATGAATAATTCTATGAAATATGCACGCCAAGTATTTTGGTGATTTAGATGACGTTATATTTTTATGATATTAAAGCTATCTTTTAAATGAGTTTTAAGCATATTATTGTTACTCAAAATAAACACATCATTAAAAGTTTACTATCAATTTCTACCGATACTATTGTCAGAATAAGTTGGCATCTGGTATGTGTTCGCTAAATTCATCGTGAGCCCTTGATGCTCCTTTAACATACGAGAGGTGACTACCAAGATTCCTGTTAGCATTAAATCCCAGAGGTAAACTTATTCTGGCATGAATTTCTTTTTTTCCTTCAAACCGGGCCAAAAGTTGAGGTGCACATGGTACACGAATAAATACAGTAATTCTAAAAAGGAATTATTTATTAGAATAAAAATCTATTTTCCTTAAAAAAAATGAAAATAACTTAATAAAAAATCACAACTCTAATTAGTAGAAACAGGACCCAGGTTTAAAAGGTTAAATGTCATCTTCAGGTACAATATTTCTAACGTTTTATGCCCTGCTGATTCACCTCTTGCCTACAAGCAATGTGCATTTTCTATCATAATTTTCTGCAATTAATTACATTAGTAGAGCATTTGAAAACAAGAAACTTTACATATGGCGAATCCTTAACTGTCCGGTTATTATGACAGAAGAAAGGGACTTGAGTGCCAGGAGTAACCCAATTAAAATAGTCAATAGTCCATCAATTGCAGTCTCCAATTTTTTAAAAGATAGTAAGATACGCATGGTTTGCTGCAAAGCTATCAGACCACAGAGTTATTTCTTAACATCAATGACGTGGCTTTTCCCGAGAATTTAATTAATAACAAGTGCGATTGTGGTAAACCTGCATTTGTAAAGTGTTCATGGTGCAGAGAGTTTTTGTTTCCAATGTTTTTACGAATTTTGGTCTGGACGAGTCTATTCTCGAAGAGGAACCCCTGTAGAGGAAAGGGTACAAACAGGAGGATGACTTTACAATCACCACTATTTATTGGCTCCCTGGTAAGCTGACTTGTGAAGTTGCATTTCCCATTCAAGTTCCTCCCTTCCTTTTCTCCTCTCTCGGCTCAAGTCTCGCAGACCTAGCAGCCACCAAGTTTCAATCTTTTACAACTCCTGGGTCAAAAATTTGGAGTTGGTCTTCATTTCCACTAGTGTTGGGACCAACAGCTTAACATTCCTTCCGAAGGATGGAGTGTTGACTTGAGCACGCTCTTCATTTCTCTTTTTCTCTTCGTCTCCCCTCAGAAAAAATCCTACTGAAGGATTCGACCGGGTGTCGCTTTTTAGCAGATCATGGTGGGACCAACATTAACCACTACACTACCAGCTCCCCTTGTATAATAATGTTTTACACCCTTCTGATTCACCTCTTTACACACAATGGGTATCTAAGAGGTAGTGCAATGAATAGCCAGATAGCATGGGAGAAGAGAAATCTGGTGCCGGCTTTTAGCCCAAGGGGGCCAATCCACATGAGTACTGGTAGTTGAAAAATTGATGCAAGTACCACAGGGTTGTTCAAATTGTGTGTGGTATGACTAAGGATAATACAAGACAGTTCAGGATGTTGGATGTGTAATGAAATATGATCACAAAAGAGGAACAAGAATCTAATAACACTAATATTATTTTGTTCCAAAAATATAATTCAATAAATTCATTCCGACAACACAACAGCATCATCATATGGTTAGCCATTAAAGAGGTAATAAAAGAGTCCATAGAAATTTTCTACACAATCTCCTTACCAAATGCTGCTGGTATAAGCATAGCTTTCTAGTGTTCACAATTTTTTACAGGCTCAGCCAGATGAAGAAAACATAATATGGTAAAAGACATCCAAAAATGCTGTATTTAAAACACCATAAAAAATTTGTTTTCTTTGCTAGCAAGTATTAGGAATTATGTAAATAAATATTAAATAGTCGACAGTCAATGATTCCCATTAATAATAGAGTACACAAGTGCTCAGTTTGTTAGGGTCTCAAACAGATGAAGAAAATATGGATGAGTTAAGCAGAAAATTATTTGTATTTAAAGTAATACAAAAAAATTATATTTTTTGTCATAAAGATTGGGTCTGCAGTTAAATAGTGCCATTACACCTTATGACATGCATCACATTTGTTTACATAAGTATATCCAGTATATCCTCGATTTAACAAACTAATTTGAGGTTTAGGGTGTCTGTTATAGCCAAAAGTCTGTTAAATCCGAAACTTCATCATAATACGAAGCAAAGTGAACCTAAATGGCCACATCTTATAATGTCAAAATGAAGTACATTAGGAACACTGTTAAACAAGAATAATGTTTATCTAATGCGGTAAAACTGTTAATTCAAATTCGAAGAGTATGTATAATTACGACTTGGAATTTCCATGCACATCATCCACGGTCTCCCACTCTTGCCGCTTCACTTCCAACTGATGTAGTTTTTTCTATTTATCTAAATATTCTATAAACATCACCATTTGAACATAAACATCGACGCGGCAAGTACAAACTCCTTCAGGAAATCCTGTGGTACCAAGAATTGAACCAATGTATCCCTAAGTGCAGCATAACAAATTAATTCGTATTTCTACTGCCTCAGTCTGCCTCCTTTTAATTTCATCACTTGGTGCTAAATAGAAAATTCAGATAGCACAAAATGTTTGTGCCAGTCCACATTTCATGTTTACCAATTTACACTATATTCAGTACTTAAAAAATGGAAAATATTACAAAACGGAATGTGTTTTGCTAGCAGGATCAAAGTCTATGGATGCAATATTCTCATAATGAAATAGCTGAAAACCAAAATAAAAAATCTGATTGTTGGTGTTTTATCAGGTCTTGTTTATAGAGAAATTCCACACACTAAATGCATAGGGCAATGTGTTCTTTCCTCCACACACAAGTTGCTCACCTTCGAAGCATTTTATAAGGGCCTAATGACCGCATTGGATTGATAGATACGTCTTTATTTGGGCAAATTTAGACCATAAGGTCCACTATTACATTTAACACATCGTCTATGTTAAATTATATTATAAAAAAATAATACAAACATCAAAACTATTTAGATAATAACATACTAAATACAGAGTGCGAAATAGGTAGGTACATATTCAGGAAAACTTCTAAGAAAGACATGGTGTTTGGAGTGGAGAGTGGGCAGTGGAGTGGGCCAACACATTGCATGTTGACAATGTCGATGTGAAGTAACGGTTCATGAATGTTGTTGTGGGAATCGTGAGGCAATTATCAACATTTCATGAACTGGAACTGTATTACTGACACGTGTGATGAACCAGGATGCAGTTCCAGCTCATTCCGAGCACTATATTAATTTCATTTGATCATCATATCCTAAACATGCAAGAAAGCATAACAAGTAAACCTATTTTAAAATAATGGTTCAAACTGGATATTCTCCACAATTGTAAACTATAAGCAAGAACGAAAAAGATATCACTTATTGCAAGAAAAAATGTATTACTTTCATTTGGCAAGCACTTGTAAGCTCCCCTATATGAAAAAGGACTATTTCTGGGGCTTACTTGTATACTTTTTAATGAAACGTGGCAATAAAATAAAATTAAAACCATTACCCATTTTATCAACACATTCAGTTCAGAAAAGTTGGACGACTATGAAGGCCATGGCAAGGCAGATTGAAAAGCAACATTACAGTCAACGATTTTTATTTCATTTCTGATGTACAAAGAATGTTTATATTATACCAATTTTGTTAGCCACATCTAAAGCATCATAGTCTCTGGCTAACCTGACATATGCTTTCTTCTTTCCATCGGGCCTATAAAAAATAAACAATGTTAAATATCTGCTTAATTCATGTTTAATTTATTTATTCAAAAAATGTTACTCATAATAGGTAATGAAATTCAAACAAGTGAAACAATTGCCAAATTAGTGA
The DNA here is from genome assembly GCA_028673005.1 of Tanypteryx hageni. Taxonomy (NCBI): domain Eukaryota; kingdom Metazoa; phylum Arthropoda; class Insecta; order Odonata; family Petaluridae; genus Tanypteryx; species Tanypteryx hageni. The sequence goes on along the minus strand of CM054113.1, from coordinate 97,446,508 downwards.
GAACTATAATCAACCTAAAATTTAAATTACCTTTTCACTGTAGAAAAATAAATCTAAATTGGAACAAAAACTACTTCTATAAATACTATAGGTAACTATTCTTCTCATGCTGTTCACTGAAATATCTCTCCTCAACAATAAAAATATAAAACATGCTAATTATTTGTTTACTTGAATACCAAACAAATTTTCTCTTAACTAACACTTGAAAATTTCAAAGCACTATAGTCAACTATGAAATTACATTGCACATAATAACTTCTATCAAGTTACAAACCCAAAGGCCCTATTCAAAACAAATTAAATAAATAGAAATTAGCAGCTTCTAAAAACAAGGACCGAAGAATATAAAAACTCAAATAACTACAAAATTGTATACCTGATCAAGGTATTCACTTTAGCAACATCAATATCATACAGTTTCTTCACTGCAGCCTTGATATGATGTTTATTTGCCTTTGTATGAACAATGAATACCAAAGTATTATTGTCCTCAATTTTTTTCATGGCAGCTTCAGTAGTTAATGGGAACTTAATAATGTTGAAGGCATCCATACTGAGAAATAAATAACAAAATATAAAATCCACAACAAAACTAACAACAGTAAAACACCTTAGCTATCATCAGCTTGTGTAAGATGTTTTCAATAACACATCAAAGAGATTCCCACAGTTATCATCATTAAATCAAATTTTACAATAGTTCTAAGGTACTGCAATAAATATAAGCTATCATCACTAAGTTTCCCCATAGTATTTTTATGACCAGCACCAATTTACTCAAGAAACACGACGAAACCAATTACTATATTACTTAAAATTGCTTCTGGTAATTTGCTACATCATAACTTACCGATTTCTCCTGGGTACAGACTTCCTTGGGTATTTTGGACATCTTGGAGGTCTGAAAGTCTTGGGGCGCCTAAACTGGACCGACGTTCTGATTTTCCTGACTCTTGTGCCATGAACACCTTTGATTACCTGTCAAATTCGGAGCTTATAATTAATTTGCCAACATACAAAATTTTATATGAGATCATTTACATCATCAGTTTATGTAAAATGGTTTCATAATCATTTCAAAGAGATTCCCACTAGTATCATCATAAGCAAATAACAGAATACATTTTCGCAATAATTTTACCTTCTTCTGAACTTTTCGCGCCCGTTGCACGGCAATCTTCGCCGATTTTGTCGCCTTCGCAGTTTTTGGGACATCTTTCTTAGGTTTAGTTTCTGTTTTTTTAGCTGGTGCCGGCTTAACTGCTCCTTTGGTTCCCTTAGGCGCAGTCTTTGCTGCAACTTTGGCCACAGATTTGGCTACAGGTTTAGCAGCTGGCTTCTTCTTTTGCACACCCGCGGCGGGAGCTTTCGCTGGTGTCTTGGACGTCGAAGCTGAAGCTGGCTTTTTCTTCTCTTCCTTAGCGGCTAATAAATATTAATTATAAATAAGTATGTATATATCTATAGGAATCTATCGAATATTCGTTTAAATATTTTAGAACTCGATAGAAACCAAAGCCACGTTTCCGACCTCGTGGGGAAAACACGCATGATTCCTTAAAATAACAAAACAAACTTCATATGAACTTATAATACTTAATACTGCAAAATAAACGTAATAACTATTTCAGTCTTATCTATATCGAATTTAATGGAGCAACTCCTTTCCCACCTGGTTTAGCCGTCGGCTTCGCTTTGGGAGCCATTTTGCTGAAGATCGAGAAATTTTGTGAAACACGTTGGTCAGAGACTCGTTCAGGACATGCTCGCCAGCGCTTAAGCTGCTTAGTTATGGATCGAGATTGCCAACATCTGTATAGTTATGAGAAAGTGAAGAACGCTTAGCGAAATTATGAAGAATTCGCTGAAATATGTTACGAATAAAATTTATTATTAAATATTTTAATTGTCGCATATTCGTATCTTAGTCTATGCCTGATTGGTTTCAAATGTTAACAATTAAAGATTCCTATGAAATATTATAACCCAACACCTTTATTATGGTTAGTTTTCTATAATATTTTACACATTTGTGGTTGTAACGCGGTTGCTAGGTTACCTGTCAACTTTTCAGATTTTATCAGTTTTAAAATGTTGTCATGGTGATATTCAGGAGATCTGGTTAAATTTACTATTTTCACTCGAAAATATTTCTGTGGCAGCTGTAAAGTTGGTGGTGCATCAGTATAAGTATCGATGTCAGTAAAGAATTATGTAACTACATAGAAACGTCTTCAAATTGCTAGTTGAACAGGTGGGCAGGAACACAATTTAGAATTCAAGCCGGAAAAGATAAGAAAAAGGTTACGCAATTTTTTTAGCTTATGTAAGCTTGTGGTTGAATAAGGTCAGCATCAGGTCCTGCTGTGCATTACTGGCAAAAATGACAACTGATCATTTGGAAGCAAAAATCGTATTTCTGTTTTGAGTGTACTTTTAATTGGAAGCAGCATTTGGTAAATAGAGATACAAAGTTTTCTGTTTAAAAAATCTCATTTAAATTGTCATTGAAGTCAAACATTTAATGTTTTTAGCAACTTGATACGTAATTAAGTTTGTATCTAATGGAATTTAAGCCGTAGAAATAAACTAATTGGTCTGGTTTTACGGGATGTAGACTGAAAGACACTAATAAACATGATCCTTCCCTCCCAATGTTTAAACAAATTATTATTGATTATTATGCTATATTTTCTTGAGAAGGTGCATATTAGACTTGTATACAAAGTTCCCTCGGTTAGCGATACTTTTATATTTCCACTGAGACAAAATATGTTCTAAAGAAATTATCCTAATTTTCCCGCATCTGAATGACTGAATTTCACAGGTATTGTAACGCTTTTAATTATAAATAAAACTCGATTTCATCATTCTTGCTTTTTTGTATCCATTAGCCCTTACTGTTGCTTTCGCTCTATTTTTTAACAACAAAAACATTTTCCAGATTCTTAATTTTCCTTCTAAGTAAGATTGCTCTCGCGCTGACATTTGAAAATACTAAGTATTACTCTTTTTAAATGATCGATTTAACAAAAATCTGAGAAAATAAACTTTATTATGTGGAGTAGTAGGTATTATCTGCTCTTTAGACATTTGTTGACATTACAATAAATGCAGATGCACCCGTGAAATCAATTGGTATTTAGAAAAAAGTTAATTTTTTATCTCGTGAAAGTATAGTCGACGCAATCGAAATTTGAATATAACTGAAGTCTTTAAATTTAATGTCGGGTATTTTTGATTGAAAATTTCAACTCAGAAAAGAGGGCAATAATGTTTATGATTAGGAAAGAAATAGGAAGATATATGGGGATAAAGTTACTAGTTTAAACCGTACGTGAAAATGTGGGTGTTTGATTTGGAAATGATTTCATTGGACATATCAAAACTATCTGTAATCACTAAAGTATATATTTCCTTACTTAAAAAAAATTACAAAGTTACAAAATCATGTATTTAGTGTTATTCAGAGTTAGAATAACTTTCAAAGTTTAATATGGCTACTGAATTACCAATGTGATTATCTTGCAACGAAGGCTTATCAATAAATCATAATGGTGGTGATATTTCTATTTTTTCGAAGCATAATCTATGTATAGACAGTCTTGATCTGTTTTTAAATTACTCCAACTCTCCTTCACATATTTTATTTCAGGAATGAGTCATTCTGTTTCCTGAGATTCGTCCACCACCTTTCAAAATGTTGAAAGACAAAGCTGAAAAAGACAGGCTTATATCTTCATTCCCTCCTCCTTATCGATTAGATGCTACTCCATATTTAAACTCAGATTTTGATCCTAAAGTAAAGGAAGCATGTTCTGCTAATAAATCTATACCAGGTGGATTAAAAGTATCAAAAGCAATATTTTTGGGAGATGTTGCTGTGGGAAAAACATGTCTGGTGAACAGGTTAATACCTACATTTACTTCTTCTCTGCATACATAGAAATATCTTAAGAAAAATGTTGCCACTTTTAATTTTTTTCAATTTTAGATTTTGTCACCATGTATTTGATAGCAATTATAAGGCAACAATTGGAGTTGACTTTGAAGTGGAATGTTTTGATATTTTAGATGTGCATTTCAACCTACAGATGTAAGTATTTGTCTTGTAAGTTGTTTTGAATAATTTTTCAAAGACTTCGTTGGCATCATTTCATGTTTTATTTCAGTTGGGATACAGCTGGCCAGGAGAGATTTAAATGTATTGCTTCTTCATATTATCGTGGAGCCCATGGTGAGTGAGGTTAAGTATATGCAGAATTCCTTGATAATTTTATTGGATGAATGATCCATAAACATTTAAAATCAAGTTATCCAAGATAATTAGAGAAAAACAAGGGGAATAATTTTAATTTAAGAAATATTTTTATGGGCTGGAAGTTAGATACAAGGGGTCTTGTCTGTTATCTGCCACCCACCCATGTTAATATACACAGCGCCCTAACGGAATGAAGTGGCAAGATATGGAACTGCATGCAGGTTAGCTGCAGAAAAAAGAATAAGTGTGCAGGATGCGACTGGGTTAGGTAAGTTAGTTACAGTGTTTTTGGTTTCTTTCCATGGGGGAGCGGAACAGTGAACATGGGAAGAAACCAAAACACTTTAACTAACTTACCCAACTTGGGGGTGTGAGTTGGAGTATGTTGTAGCCCGAGCAGTCATATCCAGCACTAGTTCCATATCCCTCCACCTGAAAGGGCACTGTGTATATTAACTTGGATGAGTGGCAGATAACAGACAAGATCCAATACAAAACTGCTATAACATAAAATATATATTTGTGTGAATTAGTCAAAATCTAAAAAAAATTATTATCATTACATGTATAGCACTATTAAATCTCTGGATATAAAATGTTTTACAGCAGTTATCTATATAAGACTACATTCTATATGCATGCCAAGAAAGTTAAGTAAATAATAAGATACAGACATATTGTTGAATATTTGAAAGATTTTTTGGAAATGCAAAGGAAATGTTATTTTCCATCTTAAAATCAACATTCTTCTAATATGAGTCTTTTACTGTCTGTACTATGCAGTACTAAACTCATATTCAACATCTGATAAGCTATCCTGGTTGTAGTTTGAAAATTTTTTGAGGTATATCTTACTAACTAATTACCTGAGCTGTGTCCCAGGTTTACAGTTTTGATTTTTTCATGCTCATATCACTCACTAATATTTTATTCAAACTCAAGGTATTCTCGAGATAAGTGACCAAAATTCCTCTTTAATTGGTATGAACAAATTAAATATAGATTAAAATTTGATATTTTGCCAAGAATATTAAAAATAAGTTGTGTAATTTTACAAAAAATTAACATGGGCCTCTAGTCAGGATATGATTTGTATGGCACCACCCCCCTCCACCTCTCCCCTCCTGAAAATAAAAATTCTGGCACTCAAGTGCACATCCTCAAGGTCTCTTTAGTAAGTGTACCAAGTTTAATGTCACTATGTTTCTTGGATTTTGAGAAATAGTGTAGGATATGATTTGCATGGAATCCCATTCTCCTTCTACCTCTCCCCTCCAAAAATAAAAATTCTGGCACTGAGGTGCACATCCTCAAGGTTTTTTTAGTAAGTATACCAAGTTTTAAGTCTCTATGTTTCTTGATTTTCGAGAAATGATATAAGGTATGATTTTCATTGCACCCTCCTCCCCCAAAAATCAAAATTTTGGCACTGAGGTGCACATCCTCAAGGTCTCTTTAGTATGTCTACCAAGTTTTAAGTCTCTAACTTTCTTGGTTTTTGAGAAAGGTTGTAGGGTATGATTTGTATGGTTCCTCTCCCCTTTCCTCTATCTCCAAAATTCTGGCCCCGAGGTGCACATCCTAAACGTCACTTTCGTAAGTGTACCAAGTTTTAAGTTTCTTGGTTTTTGAGAAATCCTGTCCAGATACACACAGACACACACTGCCTTATATTACCTAATATAGATAGTGACTTTTATCTCTTTTAGTTGTGGTCGTTGTCTTTGATTTGACCTCACTTATGACCTTAATGCACTGCCATAAATGGTTGGAAGAGGCATTATGTGCTAACTCGGGAACTCCAAAAATGTTTCTTGTTGGAACAAAAAAAGATTTACTGGTAAGTTTCATTAAAGTTGCCATTCATTAATATTGAAAAATTTCTCGCTTTTTTAAAAATAAGTAAAATTAAAAAGCTCATGTCAGTTATGTTATTATAAAGTCTAGCATACATAATAGTTATGTTCTTTAAATTCTTTTACTATTTCTTATAGATATTATATTATAAGGAGTAAATCAAATATGATATTTGGTAACAGTGTCCTTAAATACATTCTAACATACAGGTATGAAATTTAAAATTTTGCCACCAAAATTAAATATCAGTTTCAAATCCATTTCACTCAAAAGGTTGAATATTTGGTCTCTTGAGCTTCAAATTAAGGTGGTTTTAGTGTATTTTTCCTTTTTCATGCTGTGACTGGGGTCAATTTGGTGTGGAGTTATGTAGGGTGTTCATTTTATCGTGGGTCCCACTCTTATGGACTACTTTGAGAGCGACGTATTGGTAGCTGAGTGCGCTGTGCCTGTTAGCAATCTTGCAGTGCGCCCATTGATGTTTCAGGCTGAATCTACCCCTAAGTGGTGAACCTCAGCTTTCAAGCACTCTTTGCATCTTTTAAAGATGCTGCTGGACATGTGTCAGCCTTTCGATCATGATGTTTGGAACTGTGTGTATGTGTATTTTAGGCTAATCAACCTCTTGGATTTTTATAGCCATAACTCCTCACACACCAGACACACTCAAGGGAGGAGAGAAACATGGTGCCAACATTAGTCTACTTTTTATGAAGAGCATCAAGGGGGCCAACTGCTTAATCTCCCTTCCAAAGGATGGAGCAATGACTTTTGCAGTCTCCTCAAACCACACAAGTGGGGGACGGGACAATCCCAGGTTAAAAATCCGACCTCCACTGGATTCGAGATGTTTGGAACTGTTAGATGAATGTCTTCCTTCAACTCTTATTCTGAGGAAGGGTTGCTCAGCCCAAAAAAACAACGTGTTTGCTAATGGGCACAGTTCACTCAGCCATAGGCGTACCCAGGATTTTTGTTTTGAGGGGGGGGCCACAATGGTAAACACTCATTTCCATGTTTACATTTTTATATGTAAATATGCACACACATGCATGTATTCACAAACAAACATATACATAGGCAGTGGTATATTTAGAATGAAACTCATTGATTTAGTGTATGAAAATACATATTTTTAACAACACATTTATTATCCTGTGGATAAAATATATTTAATTTAAAAATTACAACATTTATACCATTACAGCCAAAAGAAAATACGTTGATTTACAAATAAAAAAAATAAGTTGTCATAAAAAATACAAGGTCCCCAGCTAGCGCCTATGCATAAATTAGCCTCTGCATATAGGCATTCATAAAAACATATAAAATGAAAAACAATGTTGGTTACAAATTTATCTGTTATTTAGAACAAACATTCTCAGTTTCTCATAGAAATATGTATATTAACATTGAATTTGAATATAAATCTTTCGATTTTTCATATCATGAAATTAATATTTATAGGTTTTGTTTACTAAAACATAAAATAAAAATTAATTGGGTAACACAATTACAATTTTATATCTAATCTTCGGTCTTTTTTTTTGTAATTCATCTAATATGTCTTTGGGGAGCAATTCCATTTCCCTATAAAAGTTGAGGAGCGCTAAACCATTCAGTCTTTCCTGTCCCATGGAATTACGCAAGTACGTTTTCAGTCTTCTTAACGTTGAAAATGTTCTCTCTGCTGTGCTAGTTGATACCGGCAGAGTTGCAAATATTTTTAATAAATAATGAATGTTTGGATATATATTTTGATTGCATTGCATTAATGCTTCTAATGCATTTGTAGGGGGTATCCTGTTTTCGTACCGTTTTTGCCAAAGCTTTAGTTCACTCTCCAAGACTGAATCGCATACTTCCACGGAATAAAATTTTGCCAAAGTTGATAGGCTATCTACGTCTGATGTAGAACTGCATCCTTTTGTAAGGAGGCACATGAAGGATTTTAAAATACTTTTATGAGCCAAGAATCTCGTCTCTAATTGTGTCACAAGATAATCCAAAAATGGAATAAACATAGATCGCCTGTAATAAACTTCTGCTGATTCAGTAGGAATATTATTTCTATTTTTTTGATATTTCGATATCCTCGGTATTGTAATTTCAACCTCAAAATCTCCTACTTTTTCTGTTGCCTCTTTGAAAATATTTGCAAAGTTTGTATCAGCGTTTTCTCGGATACATTTTAGAGCAGATGTTACATCTTCAACGAGATGTATTACGGAAATTAAGTCAATGTTTTCACTTAGTAATACTCTACTTAATGGCAGCATATAACTGTACAGTTTTTGTATACTATACAAAGACACCAAAAATTTTCCTTGGAATATTGCATTCTGAAGAATCTGTGCTGTAGATGAAGTGTCTTTGTCATTCCAGTCACTTATTTCTTCGAGCGCTCAGTAAATTGCATCTAAAAGTTCCACCATTACCATGACAGAATCATGACGCTCTATCCATCTAGTTGGGCACATCTGCTTCAATCGTAGATGCCTACAATTGGGAATACACTCGCTAATTTTTTTTAATAATATATTTAATCGCTTTGGAGTGTTAAAAAAAGTGTATGATTTTTCAATAATTCCTAAGCAATTCTTTATATCTAGATTATTTGTACTGTTTCCAATGGCTAAATTTAAACAATGCGAGGTGCAATGTACATATAATGCTTGCGGGAGCTGTTGTTGTATATGTGCCTGAACACCTTCAAATTTGCCACTCATGGAAACAGCACCATCATACCCCTGACCTCGAAGGTAGGAAATATCAATACCAAATTTTAGTAAACTATCTATAATGGTAGAAGCCAAACCTTTTCCACTAGTGTCGATAACTGGAACAAACTGTAAAAATTTCTCGCAAACTCTAATTTCCTTGTCTACGTATCTTACGCATAATGTCAATTGCTCAGTTGTTGAAATGTCTGTTGTTTCATCTGCTAAAATAGCAAAACATTTTGCATCATTTACTTCTTTAACAAGTCTTTTCAGAATCAAATCATTACAAATTTCTATTATTTGGTTCTGGATGTTGGCGCTTAAATAGGTGCTGTTTCGCCCGCATTGTTTAAAGTGATTTTTTAAATTGGTGTCACCAGCTTCTAGCCTTGCTCTCAGGATTGCATGGAAATTACCTTCATTTTTCTCAGGCTTTTTATCAATGTTAAACTCTCCAGAATCCACATGACCTCGTAGTGCAATACCTTGCTGTCCACATAACATTATAGTCATGATTTTGGGTTCCAAGCGTTTCCGATTCTCAATAACTTGTTTCATTTTCATCGTATCGAGCTGTTTGTCGATAGGTATTCTTTTGCCTGTCATTATATCACATAGGTTTTCATAAGAACATAATGAATTTGAATGATATAACGCTTTTTCATGAGCTTCAAATGTTTCAACTGCATGTTTCCAATTATTGTACCCACTTGATGCGAGTTGACCTAAAGGTTGAGATTTACTTTTACCAATTTCTTTTGGCGCGAATAAGCAACAATATTTACAAAAACATATATCTAGTCTCGAATAAGCAAGCCACTCATATCTGTGCAACCATTGCAATTGAAATTTTCTTTTCTTTTCATTTTTTTCAGTCATATATGGAAATGGAAAAAGATCATCTGGTTTCCACAAATTCTGTATAAAATCCACTTTATCTTCATTTATAAGTAAGCTCTTGTAAGCCGCGATATCTGATTTAATTAATGTTCCAGTAGTGTTATTCGATGCAGTCTGCAAGTTTTCACCCGTCTCGGGTGATTTTGATAGGACTATCCTGTTTTCCAATTTTGGTTTTTTGGTCAAATACTTGAATATCGTTCCTATTCCCGACTTTCTTTTATCATCCATTACCCCTGTAAATATTTTTTGAATAAATTATTTCTTATAATTGTAATACTTAGCATGAGAAAAATTAATGCTATTGACTTAAAACTTTTAATTTTACAATTTTAAGTGAACTTTTACCTCGTAAATGTAGTGGCCAAATGAGACTAACACTTTTTTCAATGAATAAGAACGGCTATTCCGTGGAAACGTGACACACAGCTTACTGAAAATATGCACAAATTTTAACCTTTGAAATATATAATAGTTATATTTTCAAATAAAAATTTACAGTATTTATTTTTCAACAGTAATATGGAATAACATATTCGCGGGCAGAATAATAAATAATTGAAATTCATATTATCATAAAAAATAATTTGGCGTGTAATATATGTAATAAAAATAATCAATATAGAAAGATTTTTCCAATCTTTGAATCCAGAATTTGAAATTTTGTTTTTAAAATCAAAAAACAACTTGCAAAAGAAGCTGAAAACGCAGTCAAGTTTTTAAGAACAAACTAGCCAACGACGATCGATAAATTCACCATTTAAAAGTTTCCGGGTGTACAATTATACAGAAAAACGCCTATTACTCTCATTCACAGGAAAGTCAAAGTTACTATCCCTGTTTGGACCTTTATCAATTACAAAGACTAGCTGATTATCAATCAGAGGTATTGGCCACAGACCAATATCACTACAGTTAATTTTACATGATTCTGACTTTTCAAACCGAGTTTCTGTTAAGGATATAGATGAAGCTGATGTGAGTACTGGTAATTCTACTAACGGTGTTGTTTTAATGTGTTCTTCTAATAAATGAAATTACGATAACATTTTATTAAAGTTTTTATAAGTTTAATTCAAATTACTTGATCAAAATCATCCAGTTACATTACGGAAGGGCTTTCAGTCTCCTAGGACATTATTATTAACAACGAAAATTAAACAAAATTCCGCATCATAAAATAATTAGCTTTACTTACCAAATACTGCTAATTGGGTACTGTAAAAAGTGGCCGTTTTGGGAAAGTATCCGGGAAAAAGAATTTGTCGGCAACCAAGAACTTCCGAAGCTGTTCCCTTCGTCTGTAGAGAAACACTCGTGATCAACGTAAAATGTTGAGATCAAACAAGGCCGTCTCGAGACGGCCTTGGATCAAACCATGAAAATTAATTATTTCAGAAGAATATCTTAATCACCTTTGCGTATTTTCAAACGAATTATCCAGTGTTCAGTCTAAACGAAACATACGAACTTGAACTATTGATGTTGTTTCAAAGAGAAACCAAATGAGACTAATCCTCTCAAATAGTTTCCCCCTTTCAAAAAGGACTAGGAAACATTCCTACATCTGGAAACTATTAAGGGGGTCGTTTCCTTTGGCCCATTCGTGCGGAGAAAAGAGAAAGACCCAAGTAAGGGACCCGAGACCCTCTCCCTCCTCCTACGGTCAACGTTCGGTCGGAATATGGGAATGGATAGTATAAGATAAGCTTGAAGGAATGTGTGAGAAAAGAAACGCTTTTGGAATTTTGTGAAGAGCAAGTGTGGCAGAATTAATGATAATTCCATTTACTCGATCACTGTTATTTTTACAAGTCCTTATCTAGCACAGGTATGTAAGTACTAGCAGCGGCCTCTGTAACTGGCGGATCTCTTGGAATTGGCGGCCCTAGCTGGCCTATGCGCCTATGCAAAGTCCTGCCCTGCCAGTAACTAATAAGAAATAGTAGTATTGGAAAAACAATGCTATTACATATTTTGAATTAAATGTCAATGTTAACATTGGGAACCTTCAGATTTTATGAGATATAAGTTATTTTAACAGCAATATTCGTCACAAAAATTCTTAAAACATCGTGAAAATGTTCGTCAGCAAATTAGATTTTGCGAATGTCTTTCGTAAGAACTTTTTACGAAAATGTAATCGCATCCAAATATCGTAATCATTTGTGAGACAAATCGGCTAATTTTTGGAAAGTATTGCGGCATATAGAATCGAATAAAATTCCACTAAATCACTTGCTTCATATGAATTTTTACTTTCTATATGTATGTAGATAGAGAAAGTATTGTTGCCTTTTTCATTTCTCTCAATATATCTAAATTTCAAATGCAGTGTTTAAGCCACCATTACAGTTTATAATCCACCTATACCGTTTTTAAGCCAGATATCTCCTTTTGTGAATCGAAGGAGAGTTAATACCATAATGGCATATTGCCATAATTTACAAGATATTCTTCGTTCGTGCTCACATAGTGTAAACGCATCTTTAAAAGCCGATCTATTGATCGATTCGACGTGTATTAAAAAATCTATGGCAGGAAAACAAACTTCCATTATTTAGGCGTACGTTGTTTCATGTCTCGAACACCTACGATGATTCTGTGATTTTAATATGCCAGTAATTAATGTTCTACATTCAAATTTATTCCTTCTCGCATATAACGCAACGAATTTTGTTTAAATTGGTTGCCTAAATCCTCTTTCAAAACATGAATTGCCCAAATTTATTTTGGGGGGGGGGGCACGGACCCGGTGCCCCCCCCCCCCTCGGTACGCCACTGCACTCAGCTGCCGAGACATCACATTCAAAGTAGCCCATCTGAGTGGGGCCAGTGGTGAAATGAACACCCTGTATATCTTGTTATGATTTTTTTTATATCATTTAAGTTAGATAAATTTTAAATTCAGATAATTAAGTTTCTGTAATAAACAGTCAGAAGCTGCATATGCTGAAGTGGAGTCTCAGGCCATGCGAGTAGCTCGTACTCTGGGGGTTGAGTATTGGGCAGTGTCTGCTCGTACAGGAGATGGAGTGGCACCTCTATTTCTTCGACTGGCTGCACTAGCTTTTGGTACATCGGTGGAACTTGAGATTGAAAGTGGGGCTTCCATTGAAAAAGAGAAGATTGGTTCCCCTGAACTAGTCAGTAAGTTTGAATGCCTTAAGTTATTTTTAAATGGTATACATACTTTGCAACATTTTCTCTATCCACTATTGAAAAGTTATTCCTTGAAGTTTATCTTTACTCTTAAAATGAAAAATGTTTAACTAGGGATGGGACGGTTCCACTTTTTTCCGGTTCAGGTTATATTAATCTGATCCCGGTTCTCGTTCTGTTAGGTTAGAAGTGCTATTTGATACACCACGGGAAATTTTAGCTTTACAGTAGTAGCATATAGCGTATTTGTCGTTTGTACTGTCAATTCTGAAGTTGTTCCAAACATCCGACATGGCTTTATTGTTAAGGTTCACAATAAATCGGTTAAATTTAAAAATTACCCGCGGGGTATCTATTCAAAATTATTACACAACAAAATAAAACTTATTTCTGTTAATAAGTTATAGTAACACTTCAAACTGATGGATTTGACTCAAAATATTGCTTGAATGTTTACATTATAAAATCACGCAACTGGGAACCAAATATTGAATACTGGAAGTTCAAAACCAATCATTCATTTTTTTGATAGATATTTTTGCAGAACTATCGTTCGTTGAACTGATGCGTTGGCCTGATTTTTGTACGCGCTACAAAATTTAATTTTCTTTCGTGAGCACGCAACATTAGGAAAATGCATAATCTACGATGAAGAATGAACGTAAATACGTCTGTTTTTTTACGTTTAGACAGCGTTTGGAAGTGAAAAGAAATCGGTAATTTACGACGAAGGAATGAACGTGAACATAAAGATTACATTACTACTATTCCACTTAGGTAAGTTTTAAATAATTGTCGATTGTTTTATTAATTACAATTGATTAGGAAATTAGTCGGTGAATAAAAAATTCGAAATTTTCTTGCCATCATCACTGGCATTTCAGTTCGTAGACATTATACTAAGCCATTAATATTTATCTTTTGTGATATGATTGTATAAATCGTAAAGAACGCCTCTGCCTCGTGTGTATACACACATGATGTGTGAATCTTTCCACACTTTTTATTAAAATAAGGATCAGAACCGAAGAACCGGATTATAAACAGTCGGTTCCGGTTATTTCGGGTCTTGATAGAACCGAGGAACCGATCGTCCCATCCCTAATCAAATAGTGATTTTAAGTCAGTTTTGTGGTTCATTTATATTTATGAAAATTATGCAGTACAGTAAACCCTCGATTTAACGGACTTAGGATTTAACGGACTCATGGCCGACGTCCATCTGGTCACTGAGAATCCACTCCCTATCGTCGCTTTGTCCGCGATTTCAGACCACTCACCGTCCGTCGATGCCGAGGGCAGTCCATTCGCAAAGAGCATTATTGCCTGACATTTGTTTCCTCTCTGATTGTTTTCTATACTTTTCAGTTTTATCCATAACAGTTTCGCCACTTTTGAACTTCTCACCTGGACCGTCGACGAAACTTCTAGGGGAAAGCATATTTGGCGAGAGTGTCGAGCACCGAGCGATGAAATTAAAAGGAGGCCGAGTGAGGCAGTGAAAATACGAATTAATTTGTTATGCATTGGGATACATTGGTTCGATTCTCGGTACCACTGAATTTCCCGCAGGACCTCGCACTTGCCGCGGTGATGTTTTTCATGCCTGTGTGTTAGTAACTTACGAGACAGAAACATTGTGGAGTGGTATGTCGAATGAAACAAAAGGCGTGCTAATTTAAATTTCAAGTATAATCACTAGTTGAATGCAGTGATTGCTCCGAGAAAGGAGAAACAAAAAATAAAACTTTTCTGGGCAGTTTTGGATTGTCATATTTGTGTTCCAAATCTTCAGACTGCCAACTGTTCCAATCTATTAGTTTTTTGCGCTTTTAGGTTGATAAAAAACGTGGTGATGTATATAGAATATTTACGTAAATAGAAAAAAATTACATCGGTCGGAAGTGAAGCGGCGAGAGTGGGAGACCGTGGATGATATGTGCACGGAAATTTCAAAGTCGTAATTATACATTTTCTTCTAATTCGAATTAACAGTTTTACCACATTAGATAAACATATTATTCTTGTTTAACAGGGTTCCTAATGTACTGCATTTTACATTATAAGATGTGGCCATTTAGGTGCATTTTGCTTCGTCATATGATGAACTTTCAGATTTAACGGACTTTTGGCAATAACGGACACCCTATCCTCCCAATTATTCCGTTAAATCGAGGATAAACTGTATTATTCAATTGATTCTGAATGTTACAAAATTATCAGTAATTAAATATTTCCTTTAGGTTTGTCTGCAAACAATTCATCCTCCCTTGTTCCCAGAAAGAAATGCATTGGCTGTGAAGGATAATTATTCCATTGGGAGAATTGGTCCAATGTCAGGTTTTATATGTGCCTTGTAGAAAATGTAGGAATATGTGTATGTCTTTACCATTTTAAGGCTGACGAGAAAATTATTGCATTTGCATAGTATACTATTAAAAAAAGCAGTTTTGATGGAATGCTTTCTTAATATAGTCAGTTGAGCACAACACCATACATAAGTACTTTTTTAAATATTGTAAAATATGGATGGTTAACCACTACTTGTTATGTCTATGGTACTTTAGGCAGAAATCATGCATTATAAGGCATAAAAAGATGAAGGATAAATCATTTTAATCATTAATGATGATCCACTTACACATATGAAATAACCAATTATGCATTTTTCATTGCTCGTCTAAGCTTCAAAATAACATTTAATTTTCTAATGGCCACCATTGCTGCAGAACATTTTAGCTGGTACCTGTACAGTAGTATTGAAAAGTATTATTTATTGGATTTACATGAGGTGACAGAGAGAGTAAATTTCCAAAATTATTTATTTTACATCTAGATATTTAAGATATATTTTGTTGCATGTATTTTTTGCTCCTTGGAAGATAGTTGTTTTAGTGGGCTTAATAGTCCAACATTTGTATAAACTGAGCTTTACTAATTGGTGAAGTTATTTTGGCATTCTTATCATAATTATGGCCAAATGATTCTGCTATTTTAAGAAGAAATCAAAAAATACCAAGTAATTTATTTAAATGCTAATTAATTGATCATTTAACATTAAATTCATTTCATTAACCTTTAAACGGCGGATTTATTTTGGAGAACTTTTTGTTCATTTTATGGAAAAATGACATATCTCATTAATTATTGGTACTAAAATGTTCAAATAAAAAGTATTTTATTGTAAAAACAATGAAGAATTGCATACTTCTGTTTTGTAGGAGAAAGAAAAATGCCAAAAAAATATTATTGCATTTTGTGTGCACATACAGACACAAGCATTTAAAGGTTAAATAAAAAAGATTTCTTATTTTATTTTGCATATTGGTGGTATACAAATAAACTTTTAGATTTTCTAAATTTACAAACGTGGTCCATATATGAAGATTATAAAAAATTATATGATAAATATTTTGCTTTTCTGAAAAATTATTACATAAGCTACTTTAATTCCCAAAAAGCATTGACGTTAGTAGCATTAAATGTTTATTAATAATCATTCAATATCTTCCTATTTTGGTTGACTGCCAGTGTTTAATTTCCTGATTTATTACAATTCATGGTCTGTGTCAACAATTTCTATTTGGATATTTGAAGAGCGTAGGTTTTTAAAATTATATCATTCAAATGTTTTCAAAAGTTTTATTCAAAGGATGGTGCAAAGATTATCTAAATAAATCTAATCACATTCCATCTGATTTGGTCATAGGCCGCTGCCTAGTGTTTCATTTAATTGAGCATAGGTTATTTGATATGTATAAAAATGTATATCTTATGTTCTTTAACTATAAGTTATGTTTTGTTATTTGAATAACAGAATGCTATTTACCACTAAAGAGCTCATATTGACTTTTGTGGCTAAAGAGATTGCACACCTTCTTCTGTGATGAAATATTTTAAAGGGTTCAGGAATCTGTAACAAATAACATTTGTTAACATTAGGAAAATTTTATATTACTTTCA
The DNA here is from genome assembly GCA_028673005.1 of Tanypteryx hageni. Classification (NCBI taxonomy): domain Eukaryota; kingdom Metazoa; phylum Arthropoda; class Insecta; order Odonata; family Petaluridae; genus Tanypteryx; species Tanypteryx hageni. Next base: position 97,429,639 of record CM054113.1, on the reverse strand, counting down.
TTTAAAAAGAAAAATTAATAAGGGATAAGGCCTTTCAGTCAAACCTCAGGTGGCAAGAGTAGGTGTACTTTATCTAGGCTACAGATATCCGTGATATCATTATTATTAAATCCAATAGTTTTCTCTAACCAGTTGAGATGTCATTTATCTGCTCTTGTTTTTAATTTTTTAAATGTTATCCTATTTTGCTTCAACTCACAGTTTGTTTTACTGTACATGATATGCATTTCAGAGAAAAATCTGCATATGCAGTTTGAATTTACCTCTTTGGAGTTGATCACTAGATTTATCTTTATCAACAATATACTTATTTTTAATTTCACTGCAATGTTTAATCACTTTACAATTACACAACCTGGTAGTGTTGCAGTATAACAAAAACTGATTGTGCAATTAAGAAATGTTTGCATTGCTTCTTACAACTTGTTTTTTCCTCATACTGGAATTCATACTCCTATGTTAAACCTTTTCATCATTTGTATTATGTTGTTCATGAAAAAGGATTAATGATCTTTTTTATTATAAGCCACTTTCCTTCTGATATGGTTTGAATTGATACTTCCAAAGCCCTAGTGAAGGGACATGACATCTTATTATGTCCTCACCTGTGTGTGTATATATATATGTACACACACACACATGTATGTATGTATGTGTATATGCGTGTGTATGTATATATATATATATATATATATATATATATATATATATATATATATATATATATATATATATATATCAGTGTGTATGCTAAAGGCAATATTTAATTTTATCAGATTTTTATGACAGTATTGCATGACATGTTGATTAATGCCTATGGTATGGTGACCATAGTTCATGTGAATCAATTGTCTTTCAATGATCATTGCTACTGAGAGAGATTCAGCTCATGTTCATCAGTATTGGTGATAATAACTGCTATGACTGTGCTAGTGTTCAGTATGTTTTTTTTTAAATTCAAAGTTGATGTGATTCAGAACCTGCTTTGGTAATATACTAGGGGAAAAGTATGTAGATGATGGTGTATGCTGATTTGACAATAATGTATCAGATTCTCATTTTTTTGTTGAATTTGGTTGGAGGAAGAGTACACGATTCATATTTTGAGATATTAATTTTTTTAAGGCATGATAAAAATATTTTGGAGAACACTTTGCCCTGTCCTATCACCTATAAGACATTTGCACTTATAATATATAGCAGATTCATTACTAATCTCTAGTTTCTTTTATCTACCATAAAATGATTAATGCTTGAAGAACAACCTGCACATGAAATGAGCATTTTAGAAACAACACAATAATTTATGAAATCTTCGTAATTATTTCTTTTGTTAAAAGAACAAGAAACAATATAATCAATGCTGTGCAATAATATCTTGGCATCTGTTAAAAAAATAATTATTTTTAAATACCTAATTTTAATTTAGTTGATCTAATAATGGGTGAAGCTTTCTCGGGTGGCGAGCCGGGTCGTATCAACGATTTCTGCCGACGTTTCGACGACTATCTCTGTTGTCATCATCAGGGAACCTGAGTGCCGTGAGAGGATTTTGGAGGGTTTATATACCTGCCAGTGTGTCAGGTGGCACACCGACATACGGCACAGGTTCCCTGATGATGACGACAAAGATAGTCGTCGAAACGTCAGCAGAGATCGTCGATATGACCCGGCTCGCCACCCATCACATACGCCGGGAAAGCACCAAGTCTTTCTTGATCTAATAATATTTGTGTCAACCATTGAGTTAATTACAATTATGAAAAGCTTTCCTATATTTTTCTATGAATATCTTTCATTTGTGGAACTTCATTCTGCAATATATGTTTCCATTTTATTTTGTACATAAATAATACAAAATGTATGTATATAACATCTTTTGGGAATGCATTGTTATGATTAGTAACTGTTCTACTCCATCTTATTTTAGTTAATCTTGGATGAAAAGCTGATTTTTTCTAATCATTAATGTTAAACCCAATAAATTACTAGTCATCACTGATGTATGTCTTGTCTTACTATGAATTTATTCATAGTTGTCTTATTTAAAAAAAAACATGCCATTTCAATTGGAACTTGTCAGTGCTATAATATATTATATCTGATATCAATCCTTGAATATTTCTAATGGAATTTAAGGAATTCATTGGAAAATTCAGTTTTTCATGCTTTTTTCTAAAAAAATCGTATTTGGATTCTGTCCATCTGCCTCTCTGGGTAATATCTTAGGAACCCTGCAATCTGGAGAAGCCAAATTTTCAGGATAAGTTGGTGTTTGCAAGAGCTAGACATGGTAGATGTAGAATCAGCTGCTGGGGAGTAATAGAAAAAAATCGCTAAAAAGCATATGCTGCTACAACTGCAGGCAACCAACAGTACATAAAATCTTTGATTCTTGACTAACGATAAAAAAAGCATGTTATGTAATTTGGTCTGTAATTCTTCTCTCACTTGTTTTAAGTGTAATTTTAATCGTAGATCAAATTGGTTACAATTAAATATCCCAGTTTTGTAAAACACCGTATCAAAAGCAGTGCTTTTTGTCTAACAAAAAAGGTGCCTGAATGCGAAAGAGGTGAGAAGAGAAAAAATAGGATTGTACAATATGAGTAAAATGCTATTGCATCCAAAATAACTTTGCTTGATTTGTTTTAAGTTGCAAATTAGGTTTTATGCAATAACAGTTCTGGAACCGTTCCGGCAGAAAACATGTATAGCTTCGAAAATTGAGGCAAAATTTATTTAAAAAAGAATGTGCTTTGAACAGTTATGTTTTTCAAACTGGTGGTAATTTGGTATTCCATATTTTTAAACTATTTATGGCAATTTAATTTCAAAATTTATGTTGTTGGTTTTCTCACAAGTTATAGCTTTCATGGTTGAGGAGTAATGGTGAAATAATGTTAAAGGCAGCAATAAAATAAAAATAAATATGCTCCTCTATGATGTCTAGATTTTCAACAGCAATCTAGGCAGGTCTAGTTTTAGGATAAAATTTTGCATCTCATACGCATATGCTTCTCAAAAAAATATAACGTTCCACTAACACTATTCAAAATTCATTGGTGGTCATGGCTGTCTACTTATTTTAAAATTAATTTTCCTTAGTTTTTAACAGTTGTAGGTTTATTATGTACTGAACATGCAGGTAAATTTGGTTTCATTTAATGTCAGAATGCATTTGTCCAACATTTCATATAGGTAGTCAAATGACTCATAATCCTTCACATGCTAACAAACTGCAAAGTCATTAGTTAGTTTGCTTGGTTTTGAGATTAAAGATCTGTATTGATATAATCAAAATAATAAGGATATTTACTTAATTTTTATAGTTACAATTGTAGCTATTTGTATTTTAATGTGTATGTTAACTTATTTTACAAGTACATATTTATATCTCCCAGTTTAACTGGAAAAAATGTAACCAAAATCATGCCAGTGTTATAGAAAGTGAATTATAAATTGTGATAAAAATGCATATGCTTAAGGAATGCTGGTAACAAACGATTTTATTAAAATGCAAGAAAGATCCTTTCATTTGTAAAAACCATGTATTTCTATTTGTATAATTATACCCCAATTTTAGAATGCATTTATTTTTGCAATGAATATGCATTTTTGTAATATGCTCTTCAGAGTTTTGTAGAATCAGTAACACTTAAAAACATTTGACAGTTACTGTAAAATGTTCAAGGAAATTTTTATTCTTTTACTTAAGACTTAAGTGTATAAAAATTCTAAATGTATTTTGTATCTTTGTAATGAATCATGCATCTAAGGAAATAAATACATATTTAATTGAACTGAAATTCTCTGAGCTAAAACATTGCAACAACATTGATAGCAACTCTTAACCACTCATCTGGGTATTTATTTTTTTGAAACCGTTGGTGGGCATTTAAATTGCAATTGAGGTGAATTTAATTTTTATTTATTTTGCCAGAGAAGCTGCATGACGGAATATTACCGCATACCCATAGCAAACAGCCGAGAAAACAGTGTGCTGTATATATACGGCATACCCAGATGAGTGGTTAAGAGTAGAAAATATTTTTGCTATTTATTATGCATTTTACCACAAAAAACCACTTCTGCATCAACTAGAATTAAAAGCAACACCAAAGACAGCTTATCAGCATTTCATAGATGGATATGAATGTGTCATAACCTTAAAATGATAATATTGAAGTAATACTCATCATGGCATTTTAATTGATCATACTGCCTAAATACATTTTTTTAACAATCTTCTATTTTTTGTACATAGTAAGGTAAATGTTGGCAATTATTAGTTTTAATAATTCCATAATATCTAATGATTACAAAACTTTAATTTGTTGCTTCACAAAAGATGACCTATACATCTCCAGTGTCTAAAAGGTTTACCTTTACCAGCCTTGTTTTTATTTTTAAGAAACATTAATAAATGATGTTCAATACCAGGAGTTGAGTCTCTAATTAAAGTAAAACAGCTTTCAGTAAATATATTTTCCATATTTATTGTTCAACCAAAAGTTTAATTATCCATTTTTGTTGAAACAATGTAACATTTAAAAATACAGCCTTATATGTGGTATATAAAATCACAACAACATTAATAACTGAAAATATGCTCTTACAAATATTTACAATAATTAAATCTATGTATTAACTTTAAGACACATGATATAAAGTACATGAGCCAATTGTATAAAAAGGTAAATATAAATTCTTTGTAAATGTTTGATTTGGTTTGGTTAAAAAAGCTTTTATACACTAATTATGTAAAACTGAGTAATCACACTCACACAACATGGTTCTCTTTGCGAAAAACCTATTGATTAATAGTTTTTTGAGAATTTTATAACAACGCACTTAATGTAGCATGACTTGACATTTGGTACAATTTTCCGATATTGTCTCGGTTGGCAGTCTTTTGTGTAACATTTGATGAAGAAAAACATACCAAAGTTTTAGCTACTAAGAAAATGCTAATAATCAGGTACTGTGACATTTAATTTCCAAGAAAAACCACTTTGAATAGACTTAAGTATTCCAGGGAATCTTTTTTATCATTAAGCTTTTGTTTCCAGATCAATTCCATTATCCTTATAGAGCTTGTATATTGTTTGAGTATTGATTTTCAGATCAACAAGAAAAGCAGAGAGATGACAAAGCACTGTTGTTTCCTGCTCTTCTTGGCCAAGAGCTAGAGCTAATAAAATATCCCGTCTGGAAGGGCACATCTGGCACACCAACTATAAGTAAAAAATAAGAGTCACTTGTTAAAAAATACATTTACTAGTTATAAAACAAAAACCCTTTTTACTCCATTATTTGCTCAAGTAATACCCCTGAATATGTAATGTACACTACCCCTAAATATGTAATGTATACACCCATATTTGAAAATAAACATTAATTATTACACAGGTAAAAATCTATGTAATGCCACACTGCAACTTTTGAATGCAGATTTTGTTACACCACATCTTTGTAGTAATCAAGCAGAGTCTAATATACATATAAGCCTGATAATGTTTCGTTAGAACAAAGTATGCAGCAAATGCTGATTTTCAGAATCACTTAAGAGTACATCTGTGTAATAATTGCTACTTAAGTGCCAATACAAGAGCAGGTATTACTCAAGCAAATATGATTGTCAAAATTTACGACTTGGATCAGTGAATGTACAGGGTCAACCAAAAAAGACCCTTCAGTTTAAATAGCTTATATTTTTTTATATATGCAACATACAGGAATTATTTCCATGTTAATTTACACAGTAGACATGAGAGAAATGTTGCTGCCTCCTGAAACATTGTTTAAACAAGATGGCGTATTGTTTAAACAAGATGGCATACACTGGACAGCAACACGTGTTTATAGTGAAAACTTTTTATTCTGCCGGTAGTGTAGTGTAGTGCAAGTGCAGCACAATTTTCGCAATGAATTCAAGTGCAGGGAAGGTCCAAGCAGATCAGTGATAAACAGGTTGGTGACTAAGTTTGAAAGTACTGGTGCTGTGACCGACAGTAAGAAAGGTGTTGTCGGTAGGAACAGAACAGTGAGATCAGTCAACAACATTGCATGTGTTGATGAAGCAATTACATGAAGTCCTTACAAATCTGTTACACGTCTGTCACAATAATTAGCTATATTGCAATCATTGATCAATAGGGTATTAACAGAAGATCTGGAAATGTTTCTGTATAAGATTCAAGTGCTCCAGACCCTCAGTGAAAGCACCAAAGATGCTAGGGTTGATTTTTGGGACCCCTTTCTGCAATTTTCTGAAGGAAATCCTCGAGTTCTTCGAAACATCTGGTTTTCCGATGAGCTGCATTTTCACATTCACAGTTATGTCAACAAGCAGAATATGTGAATCCAGGCCTCAGGAAACCTCAACACAATAAAGGAGGCACCATTACATCCGCAGAAATGCACGGTATGGTGCACTGTTTCAGCTATTGGAATTACTGGGACAATTTTTCTCACTGATACAGTGACATCGGAGAGTTATCATTGTCTCCTTGAAGACGACTTCATCCAATTTCTTCAAGGCATGGGTCTTAACTTCGAGGAAACGTTCTTTCATCAGGGTGGAGCTCGACTGCATGCTGCAAATGCAATTTTTTATTTCCTCCATTGGCATTTTGCTATCTCGAATCGCTTCCCTGGACGTTTTGGCTGTGGATGGTCTTGGCCACCATACTCTCCAGATCTCAATCCTTGCGACTACTTTCTATGAGGGTATCTGAAAGACAATGTGTACAGAAACAATCCCCACACAATTGATTTACTCAAAGAAGAAATTGCACCTGTTATCTGCACAACCACTCCTGACGTTCTAGGCAGAGTAGTTGCCAATTTTCAACGTTGATTACACATAATGAAAATGTTTTCCATTAATCTCCCAAGTCTACTGTGTAAATTAATATGAAACTCATTCCTGTATGTTGAGTAAATAAAAAATATAAACAATTTAAACTGAAGTCTTTTTTGGATGAACCTGTATATTATGTTAGACTCAAATATAACTTCAAGGATGAGAAAAACAAATAATTTGTTAAACCCTAAAAAAATCATTCTAATGCACATGCTATTGGCATTGACATGCAATCTCCAAAACAAATATCAGGTGCTTACAATGCAAAAATAAATAACTCGAAATATTGACTGGCATAAAATCATTCCTCAGGTTGTAGCATCAAAATTAAAAGTCTTATTTTATAAATAACTTATTCTAGTGGTTTAAACAAAATATGTTATCTGCAAATCCATAAAACCTCTATAATATACAGGGTAGCAAATGGAGCAGCTGCCCAGGGCCTCTGGGTGACGGGCCCTTAGCACAATGACTGTAGGGCTTCTACCATAATTCCTCACAATGAACTTGGATTAAAGGATGTCTAACAATTTCTAGTCTACTCTATATTAAATCTAACAAATAATTTGCAAATGGTTTTTAATAAGTCAAAAAAGAAGTAATTTTAAAATTAAAAACAAACTTTGTAAGGATTAAACATGTTCAGGGCCAATTTTAGGTATTTACAACTGATTGGAGTGGCCTGTCATTAGGGGCAGTCACAAGACTCCTTCACAATGTAATAAGCCAGTGGTAGATCCAGAAAAATTCAACGGGGTGCACGTAATAGAAAAAATGTATTAGTAGTATAATATGTTCTGGTAAATTTATACATATGATGGTGGAAAGATCGGACTATTCTACAGTTTCCTTTTTCGACATTTACCCACCCAATCACCACCTGCATGGAGAGGGATACTCTCCTTTTGGAATGCGAGGGGTGCATAAGCACCCTGAGTGGTATAAACCTCACATAGCAGGCACTAGAAACTAAAACCAAAGCGAGTCGAAGGTTCATCAAGAATCATCTCAAAAATAGACAAAAGGAAATCAACAAATTGTTCCCGTGATACCATTTCAAATCCTTGCAATAAACAACAAAAGAAGATCAGAAATCGCATTGGGGATGTTGACTGGGTAATTCGCAAGCTGTTCCAAATATATAGTTTAATACATATACACTTGTTTATTTGCAGACCAGATGACAGGGGGGCATGTGCCCCAGTGCCCCCCTCCTCTGGATCCGCCACTGTAACAAGCTGGTGCAATTTACACTGGCAGCCTATAGCAAGGGGCAGCAGTTGGTCCCTTACACATTTTCTTTTTTAGTTCTCGCCTTAGTTTCTCCCAACTCTACCTCAGGCATTACAATCTTCCATTAACACCCTTTGTCTTTTTCACTCCTAGTACTTTTGTTTCCACATGCAGTCATTATACTAGGAAGAATTCAATAGGCAGCTCGTCACTCATTAGACTCCCACCCCTCCTTTGTTATGCCTAGTGAGTGACCTTAATCTGCCTATTGAAATTCTCTCTAGTATAACCCATTATTAAACATTGTGCTACCTGAGTTGTAGCCCATGTTCGAGGGTGAAATTCTGCTGCAGCAGCAACAATGGAGGTATGTAGAGCCTATAAAGGTTGTGAAAGGGAAATTTTTATTTTATTTCCATTGACTAAACTCAACATGTAAACAAGGGCATGCTAAAAGGCAAGGTGGTCTGCAAGAACAGTTGAAAATCGGTGGTCTTCGGGCACTCTGTAGGTTCAGGAGTCCCTAAGAATCAATTTCCCTCTCTTCTGAGTTATCAAGATTAAATCATCTGGCTGCACATGATCCCAAGGCTTGACAGGGACCCACCAAAGGATTCTTTTGACATGCTTCTCTTAATGACTATTTATTCTTGATGCAATTTGGCAGCTTGTTAATAATGGCTGCCCTCTCTTAGCCAACATTGAGAACAAGAGATTGTATACCATTACGTCTTCACATTGACGACCTCATATCACTGTCTTACCAAAACCTCCTCATCATCAGTTCTATCAGGCAAAGACACATCAATCACTGAAAGGGTGCCTTCTACTATTTTTTTGTGAATCTAGCATCAAGTTAGCTAATATATAAGAGGCTAATGCTTTCATTTTTAATGATTAAAAGATACATTGCTGTCTTTGCCTGGCATGTCATATCAATGTTTATTATTTTCTTTTTATCCATTTAAAGAAAGGTTTTGCTCTATGTGAGTTGAAGACATACCAAATCTAGAATCAGCACAGAATTTCAATCCAAGAGTTTAGTTTCAATACAGTCAAACTCGGATATAACGAGCGCCACGGGACCGTCTAGTTTTGCTCGTTATAGCCGTTAAACTTAATATCCGTGAAGGCAAAAGCATGCATTCGTATGGTGAAATAAGACATAAGAAGTAAAAGTGAATATATAAACAGAAAGTTTATTTAGTAAATTTATGGAAAAACATAAAAATGAGAATAAACTAGAAAATTTAAAATAAACATTTGTACATATAAAATTTACTCACAGCTGCATCCTTAATCACTCCCCTTTTTAGAAAAATAACTTTGAATGGTAGCCTGTTTCATAGATTTCACTTTGAAGTCTCTTAAGTTTCCTCTTATTACACTTATTGCACTAAAAACACCATCGGAAATGTCGATGTTTTCAAAAAAATCATTTAATGTTTCCACAGCATCCTGAGCTTGAGAGTAAGTTGGCACGGCTTTCGTCGGGATTGTGTCTTCGACACATTCAACAATGTCTTCATCACTGTCTGCTGTGTTTTGTACTGTCTCTATTATTTCACTCTCCGTAGGAATTCCACTGGTAATCAAATCATCATCAACATGAACAAAATTGTCAATGTCATTTACATGGTCAAAATTCGCAATTCCATTTTCTTTAAGCCATTCTGACAGAGGTAGATCATCTTCATCAACGTTATGGTTATCAATCGAAAATTCTCCCGATATTAAACCAGACTTCCGAAAACAGTTTATGATCGTTGTAGGTGAAACATTGTCCCATGCATCTGTCATCAAATGAATTGCATCCAATACAGAGACGTTGCCATCTAAACCTCTTTCCCTCCTTTCAATCAACTGTAGAACAAAAAATCGCTTGAAATGGCCTTTAAAACTTTTAATTATCCCCATGTCCATTGGCTGCAAAATAGAAGTCGCATTTGGAGGCAAAAACACCAGTTTTACATTGGATAACTCCTGCATATGTGGGTGCGCAGGACAGTTATCGACAAGCAGTAAAATGTTTCTATTTTTCCTCCGTAACTCGTTGTTCCACTGACTTACATATTGCTAAAAAATATTGGAAGTTATTATTTTAGTTATTAGCTGCATATTCAACGGGAAGCTTCTTTACATTTTTGAAACAACGTGGCTTTTGTGACTTACCAATAACAAAAAGTTTTTTTTTGTCAGTCCCATTCATGTTTGCGCACATAAAAACTGTTAAACGATTCTTAGGTCTTTTGCCACCAACACATTTGTCACCTTTGAATTTAAACATTGCATCAGGCATCATGTTGTAAAACAGTCCAGTTTCGTCGGCATTGTAGATGTCTTCTTCTCTGTAACCTTTTCCACACTCCTCCCAAACACTTTTCACCCATTCACTTGCTGTTTTTGAATCTGCTGACAGGGCCTTTTGCATAAACAATGTTATGCCGATTTTTAAAACGGTCAAGCCACCCGTTATTGCATGTGAAGTTCTCGTGTCCTAACTGTTTTGCAAATTTATCTGCCTGTACCTTGATGGGGAAACCAGCATTTATCTGCCTCTTAAACCACTCCAGAAGTGCTTGATCAACAGTACCCAAGTCACACTTCCTCATTTTCTTGTTCGTTGTTAGGTTGTTCTCTAGTGCAGATAAAATCGCTTCTTTGTTTTTCCATAAGGTTGAAACCGTAGACGACGATAAATTTAATTTTTTACACACTTCAACATTTTTTACCACGTTCTAACTCTCGAATAATATCAACCTTTTCGCGAATAGACAAACACTTCCTTTTATGTACGGACATGTTACTCGTTCAAGGGCAAAATCTCAACTGATTTTTGTGATCGACGCTACGAACTTTCTTTGCAAACTGTGGGCATACCAATTCCAGGAAGAGTTAATGAGGAGACGGATTAAACGTGGGATTTCCCATCTTTACGTGGGAAAGGGTGTTGGGTGCATTCGGCTGAGCGACGGGGGTGGGCGCCATTGTACATGCCCTTACCCTCTTCCAAACACAACTTCCTGGCTGTAAATGAGCTGGGGGTTGGGAGGAGAGGACAAAGGACCTCCGCGAGTACCACTGTACCTGCAAGTTGGGAATTCTTGGTTTGGAAGAAGGGATTATTTTTTAACAACGCCGCGGTCTTTAACCTCCCCGAGGGATAGGGTGTAGAGGCTGGACTCGAGAACACAAGGTTACATATTTTGGGTCACTATGAGGATTGAAGGGGCTGACCGCCGCCGCGTTTGAGACAGTGAGAAGTGGTAGAAGTTTGCTCGATATATCCGTGAAGCGTGCTCGTTATATACGTGAAACATTTGTATGTAAATGCATGTAAACTTATCTTGGAGGTAGCATTTGCTCACTATAGCCGTGAACTCGTTACAACCGTGCTCGTTATAAACGAGTTTGACTGTATTTTATTTTTTGGTCAAAATCCAGTGATTTCTATACTTTTTTGGAGTTTTATTAAAATGTAAGATCTTTGAGAGTATTCCAGCATGGTTCTTGACTCAATCACTTCTACACTTCATGTTATTTTATGTAGATGTGAAGTTCATTAAAAATTTTAGCATCATGGTCTCTAGGTGGATTTTGTTTTTTCCTTATGAAATATACATCAGAATTGGGGCAGGCCATAATAAATTTTCCATTTTAAATAGGATAGTATAAGGAAGGGAAGCACAATTCTGATGTTTAAAAAGTACAATTAATCCTTAATAATTAAAATTATTTTCAAAAAATTTATTCACAAAATCATGCATAAAATAATCATAAAAGGAAAACAGTTTGATGATTATTATCAAAATACAGATCTACTTCTACATGAAATCACAGGATTTTGTTGCAGATAGGTTTTTCCTGCATTGTATAACAGTTGCTATGAATAACTTCTACAACTGTGATTTGGATATCAACTTTGGTGATGAGCTAGCTCAGTTCCAGTCAGTAGCTGAACTATAATAAATCTGGGGAATAATAGATTTAGGTGGTCCTGCAGGTCCACCTGTATCTATACATTATATTAAATAGCAAATTATGAAGGAGCTCAAAAATTATTTTTGCAGGGGACCTAAAGTTTGTAATTCTGCCACTAATTCCAGTCATTCTTGTTTTTTTTTTGCTTCAGAAAAAAAGAAGACTGTAACCTGGAATAAATGTACACGGTGATTGAAAATTCACGCAACACAGCATTTAGGTATCCGGTAATCCGTGACAACATGTTGGAACTTTTCCTGCGGGCAACAGTTGGTACCACCTGTGTGTTGCAATGACTCACAGTCGCAGATGGGTAGTGTTACGTGTCCCATCCAACACCAGTAGTGCTTTGTCTGTAGTGGGAGCAACAATTTGTTTTCCCAGGTGCAGCAGGTGTTCATAATTGAACATTATTTTGCAACTCAGTTGTATGCACAGGTACAAGAAGCATTTCAGGGGAGAGATCCTGATGCTCCTGTCCTTCATAAGACGAAGATTTCATGACTGGTTGACCATTTTTGTGAGACTGGAAGTGTAAATGACAAGAAACGGAGTGGACGGCCATCTGTGTTAACACAAGAAAAACTGGACGATGTGCAACAAATGTGGATTTTCACTGGACCAAATCCTATTGTTCAGGCTGTTTACATACCCAATAAGGTGGAACCATGCTTCATCACTGAAGAAAACTGTATCGAGCAAGTACATTTCATTTTTCTTGGTGAATGCCCAAAACCATCTGCAATACTTAAGCATTTTGCATTTTCTGGCTCCCTCAGTCCATGAACCACATGAATACGATACAGCCGCAGATGTAATGTCTTTGCAGCCCTTTGTGTACTCAAATAGGACATATGTGCCTGTGATGCAAGTTTCCTAAGACTTCTCCTCGAAACTGTTCTATAGTTGGGAGCACAAACGAAGGTGGGTGACACCTGTATGCACAGAAGGCAAGGAATGTCTCTAGGTTTCTCTCTCTCCTTCACTTGGCCAATCAGCATCAGTCAGTTACAGCGGCTCTTGGGGTGCGGTATGTACATTTGCGGCGTGAGTTTTGTGTTTATTTGCATGTTTTACGATTAAGATTTAAATAGTACCATCACAGCTGGCTACAATGTTGCCAGCTGTCAAGAGTGAAAACGAGTGCTTGTGGCACAGGACTTTGTGTCATGCATTGTTTTCCAAGCTTATGCAGGCTGGCGGTTTGGCAGCAATGTAACATGTATTTCTCTCTCTCTGCACAGTAATCTTGACTCACCTGCCTTCGTTCATGCTCCCAACATACATACATACATGCACATCGTCCAGTTTTTCTTGGGTTAACACAGACCGCCATCCTCTCTGTTTCTTGTCAATCTCACGAAAATGGTCAACCAGTCATGAAATCATCGTCTTATGAGGGACAGGAGCATCAGGATATCTCCCCTGAAATGCTTCTTGCACCTGTGCATACAACCAAGTTGTGAAATAATGTTCAATTATGAACACCTACTGTACTTGGGAAAATGACGTTGCTCCAGCTGCAGAAAGCACTACTGGTGTTGAATGGGACACGTAACACTTCCCATCGGCAACTGTGAGTCATTGCAACACACAGGTGGTACCAACTGTTGCCCGCAGGAAAAGTTCCAACACGTCACGGATTACCAGACACCTAAATGCTGGATTACATGACTTTTCAATCATCCATTATAATGTTCAATTAACTTTCCCTAACACCGAAACTGTTTTGAAAATCTATTAAAGGTGAATGATCACAAACTATTCAAGTGAACAATTTCATTAAAAAATGAAGCTGGTCAAAAACTTCCAATGGAAAAGTATGACTAAAGTCGTCTAAAAATGTTTACCATATTGAGTGCTCAAATGGACATACTTTGCAGTCTTGACAACACAGACATTATTCAAATATTTGCAAGTCAAAAGGCACAAAAGTTGCTTTAAAATAAATTTTATAAAAGTTCCGAACAGATGAAAATATAAAAAGTAGGGCTGTGCACAAAAGTTTGTCCAGAGCCTCGGAAGTGTTTAAAGTGGCCTTGATAATATCTATTAGTACAATTAAATCAAAAGTGACATTCAGGGATCAGATTGATATACTATTGAGATAATTTTCTAAGCATGAGGTGCAACTTTTTCAACAATTTTACAAAAAATAAATTACTTATGGAGGCAACAGGCAGTAATGAGGAAAAACTAACGTATTTTGCAAGGATTTTCCAACATTACCTGAGGAGTTAGAGTTAACTGAATTTTTTTATACAAATGTGTTTCATTCATAAATTAGAGAAATAAAAAATGTGTGTACAGTCCTCTCAACATATGAAAGATAAATATGGACAATCTTAATTAAATGCAAATGAAGAAATATAAACAACACTAATTTTAAATGGGTTAAATATCTGTACCAAAAGAAATTTAAAATTTCCTTAACTATATTAAATATAATTATAAATATAACTATATTAAATTTGGTTCAAGTTTGTCTTGATCAAATGAGCTTTCGCGCAAACAAACATTTTTAGTAAAATCTCTGTATGTATACTTTAATTTATGCAGCTTTCCATTAGGTTCCTTATTTTTTCTAATGTGTTAAAAATATTAGTGATCAAGGTTAATTACATTGATTTGTTAATGCCTCTATGTATATATACATTCAAAAATGCAAAGAACCAAAACATTCAACATCTACATAAATAATAGTAAATTGTACCAAGCAATTAAATTCCTATGAGATGCCAGAAGTCTGTATACAGTGCACTGTTAAAAAATGAAAAATCAACATACACATTCATAAACACAAAACTAAGTTTTCCCTAATAACAGAACATTTTCTCAGTCTTCGAGATGAAGCCAGAAATATCCGTTCTCGTGAACCTCATATTGTGCCACATTCTCCTATAAATAATTACGTTCTGTAAATTTTCATATCCAGACTTTTATGGCATGCAAGTACATTTTTCTTACACTAACTTTCATCACCAAGAGACGAAATGAACCCTGTTGCTATATCAAAGAAACTATCGATAGAACCTTAAAAACATTATTCCATACCTACATGATGAATCTCCATCTTAACATGCACAGGTTTCTTTTGACACCTAATAATACAAAGGTAAATGAATAAATTAACCTACCCTTTTTTAAATTTTGTCAGATGTTTATGTGTCACTCCCAGTATATCTTGCTTAAGTGGGGAGTTACTTATGCATTGGAGAGAGTGAAGCTCATCTCCAAAGCAGAATGCATAACTGTCATCGTCAGGAAAGTGGATCACCTGGAGTGGTCATTGGGGCAGGTGAAAGAGACTTATGTCCAAGCTGTTATCTGCCAAAGATAATCCACTGCCTCAAATATCAGTCTCTCATGTACAATATGTAGAAAGATAATTTCAAAGCAATCTACAATCTTACAGCCATTGAACTTTGTTCTGTAAAAATAGATTTCAAAATGGAAAATAACTGATTCAACGTATTCCCTTTATTTAAAACCATTCATTTTAGATGCATAAGGCAAAGGGAATTATTGCATTACAAGAAAATGTAATTTTAAAATAGAAAAAATTACATAAAATTTTTAATGAAATACCATCTTCATCCTGTCTGAATGCAAAGAAATGTGGTTCAAATCAAAGACCTGAAATATTTTAAAAATTATTTTAATAAGTTCAGACAATTGTAGATAAGATATGGAATTGATAATTTCATAGACTATCTAAAACAAAGAATTTATTTTGATTAAAATGTCATATATATAATTTTATAGAAAGTAGGCTCCAAGTTTCAAGGTAAAGTTTGCTGATAAACTGTGCATCAGAAATAATTTGCAAAATATTTTATCATAACAAAATTCTGGCAATCGACAACTTAAAATAGGGTTACCTTAAATTGGTTATTATCTTAAATATTAATTTCAGAAGAACTTTTAGTTGTAATGACTTCATGTAAGGCAATAGAACTAATTCGGTCAATATTCTTCAATTAACACGCGATGAAAATTCAATCTTATTAAATTAATTACACTATCATTTCCTTCATATGGCATAATTCTAAAATGCATGCATTCAGTAAATGTTGACATAATTTACTATTATATGGCTACAAAGATCCAATTGAGAATAAACTGAAATTTTCAATCTATTTACATCCTGCTCAGTTCACAAAATAACAAAACATTTTGCCTCAACTTAATGCCAACTTTCATTTCTCTTCTGGAGAAAATATAATGTTGCATTTAACAAGCAGTGACTTTCTCTATTTCAGATGTGCAAATAATAATAATTTATAGAAAATATACATTAATTGGCATAGATACTAACCTCTGCAGTAACTACTAGATTACTGGATGAGTTGCAATAACACAAATATAGTTTTATGCAGCTATAAAATATTAAGTGAGAGACACGTCTCTAAAAGGCCACAACATTTTAAGCAACTGAAACTACTATGAGACAAAGGATGCAAATGGATGAAGGTAATTTATTATTCCATTGTAAACTTTACAAAAAGTCCTGGTTATTGAAACAATTTTATAAGTCAAAAAAACCAGATTTAAGATATACATACATCAACATTCCTTCATTATAAAAATATGAATAACATCAAAATTTTATATTTCACACATTTCTTAATCAATTTTTCCTCTGCAATCTGATATTACTGCTGTTACTGAAATTAACAGTAAATATTTTATAAATGAGATTGAGAGCAAATACATACACACTGTATTTACTCGCATATGTTTTATGAGACAAACTAGGAAAAAATATCCCAATTTAAGCTGCACCCGATGTTTTTGCAATGCTGTCTCATAAATGCATATAATGAACTAGAGAACATAAATAAATCAAACATACCGCGACTACACCTAAATCATTCTGGCAAATTAAAAATCACCAATAAATAACACTGACTGTATATAAATATTTATAAACAAGTATTTTGTTGTATTATCAGCATCTGATCAGCAATATATTCATATCACGGGATACCAAAAATCATGGATTGGGCAATGTTTTAGCAAAACACGAATTAAATTTGGAAAAAAATGTGGCTTACATGTGAATAAAAATGGTTTTTCTAACTTATACATACTTGAACATACAGCACACAATAATATTAAGCAGTAATGTGGTAAGCTAAGGAAAATTAAATTATAAGGCTGTGTCTGTGCCCTAGATTCCTATGCAGGTGATTTTTTGTAACATGCTGATCTCCTGAAGCAGATTATCCGGCTAAAAAATACTGTCATGAAGCAAAAATGTGCTGTTACAAATGAAAGGCATGAATTACACTACTAGCTCTGCATTTCTAATTTTCCCTTCTTGATCAGCCCAAATTTAACTAACTACAAAATAAGTATTTTAACAACTAAGCGAATATTTTATGCAACGAAGATGCGACTGAATATTTAAAAAAATTAAAATACTAGCCTTACAGTACTGTCAGTTATTTTCAGAGATGAAATTACAGTGTCCTTTTTTTAAATTGCCTGTGTAATACAGTTTAAACTATTAAAGCATTCCTAAATAAAATACTTTATTCCTGACTGGTACATATTTTTAGAAGAAGATCAAATCATTTACTATTTTGGAGTGGATCAAGAATGTATATTCTTTGTTAGAAATATCATGAATCCCAAATGTTCAAGACAAAGGAGCAACTTAAAAAAGACATTTATTTGGTAGTAAGATACAGTGGACTATAAATGTACAAGATTTTGGAATGCACATTTTTTCTAAATTAAGTTTATATATTTATATTTCAATCCAAATACAACATAAACAATGTTAAAATCATATAAGTTTTGGTGATCTTCAATTATCAAAAAAATTGAAGAATACCTGGTTCTTTCTGTGATATTTAGCAGCTGAGACAGAAAGCAATGAAATGCTTATTACAGCGCATTATGTTTTATTCTATCCTAGCAATTATGAACTTCAACAAATTTCACACATTAAAACCTCCCATTTTGTATGCATTACACTTAAACTATTACTTGTGCAAAAGAGTGTGACGACATGATTACCACCTTCAAACAACTGGGCTACTATAGGCAAACCTCATTAAACCTTTCCCTGGCTGAGTATTTTAATGCTATGTGACAAATGCAAAGTTTAACTAATAATTTCATTATAAGTCAACCATTTGAGATATAATATTGAAAATTTTCCAACAGCCATTCAGTAGATAGCATAAAACAAAAATCGTGCTTTTGAAAAATGTCATGTGAAAAGTGCGCACTATCAATGACGACAAAATACATCATTGCCAAGGAAAGGGTTAACTTCCACTGGCCAGTAAAACATGACTCAAGTTTTATATGGAAAATATCAAACAAGTATGAATGCCAGGCACAATTTTTATGCTATTTTAATTTAAAATCTACCATATTTACTCGAGTATAAAATGAGTTTTTAGCAATATTTACATTTGAAAAGTTAATAGATCTCTTAAATTACCTCAACATCAAATAACTCTGCTGTTGAATCATGGCACTGCAGTGTGACAATTCCACATTACTGAAGTGAATGGGCAAAGTTTTAAAAGATTGAAAGAAAAACCAAAGTACATATATAATTTATATAGGGAGAAATTATTTTGTAAGCCCAAGGAAAGGCATTACTATCACTAGTTTTAACATTATTTCAACAAATAGGAAGTTAAATCCTCTTAAAATCAGAATTGTCATATGTTCTGTAAACTTGGTGCATTATGCATTTGATTGGAAAGTGGTCATACAAAATTGTAATACATATAAATATAACGATAGAGATATACATAACTAGAATTTAATTATCGAGTCATGGTTATGTAGGGAATATTTAGAGAATGCTATAAACACACTTTAGAGCGATAGAACAATAGCAGAAATACTATAATAAAGAAGGATAAATATAATGAAAAATAATGTAAAGATTGGATATTTACACCATAACATCAATGCTTTTGAGCAATGAAGGGTTTAGATATACTGCCGCAAATGCAAGTTTACCTTTATCAATAGAACAATATTCAACCAATGACATTATCAAGTGAAATTGGTGACAGGTTAGAGGATGATTCTTATGTAAAAAAAATTAGTACCAATTGTATAAAAATATTAGTTTCCCTCATGCAACATTTATATTCAGACAATTTCTAATAATGAGTAAACTGTCTCATTCAGCTCTGATTTATTGCTAAAATCCAGTTTGAGTTAATTTTTGGTCAAACCAATGATACCCATCATAGAGGACAAAGAACTAAAAAAAATACTTGCCTTGAACAACTGCTTGGACATCCATCCATGGTAGGGTTCCAGTGTTTCCTCATAAGCTTTCCTAAGAATAGGTCTTAGATCTTCGGAAGGCTTACCAGCTTCAGTTTGTTCTATTAAATACTTATAAAAACAGTAAAACAGCTCAAGGCCCCTAAAATAAGAATTTCTTTCAATTCATATAAGAAATGTACAAAATTCAACCCTGAATATTGTATATTTTTACCTTCTTAGCCAAAGCAATGCATCTGTAGCAATGTTTCCACCATGATTCTTTTCTGACATAATCATTACATCCAAATAAACATAGTTGGTCTGATCTTCTTCATATTTACGAGTTAATTTCTGAAAAACGTTATGATACTAGAAAAATTTATATTCCACCGAATTTAAACAACCACAGATTCATATTTACATCTTACCTGTATATTACCATTCATATCATGTTTAACCGGGAGAAATGCAGGTCCAAAATGTTCTGAAATAAAAAAACAACGTATCGTAGATGATATTCAAATTCAACTATGCAACAAAAAATTAAATTTTAATGAAACATAAGCACTAAAAAAACTACAATTTATTTATTTGCTCGTTAAAAAACACAAATAGAATCAAACCTATAAAAGCCACAACACCCTTCGCTGCTTCCAAAAACTTCAATGTTTCAATCTTTCCATCGGGTGTCAACTTAGGAAAATGTTTCCGAGTAGTTGAAAAAAAAGTTTCACATTCTACCACAAGTAATCCACCGTTTGAAGCGGACATGATTCAACAACCACCGTTGTCTATTTTAACTTTTATAAACTATAACACCATAGATCAACTAAATGTAACTTATAAGATCCACAATAGATTAAATCGTGCATCGATCTCAACTATTTTATATTTACCGTCTCCTTTATCTTTTTAGTTTAGCTAATTATTTCAGATTCAAGGAAATGTAGAACAACCAACTTGCACTTTCTGTCGCTTCATTGTTGACTTATTTAAATATATGCTTGTCAATTACATCTTCATTTAAGAAGCATAATTCGAGTTATGTAATACGCTGCAACTAAAAAAACTAAGGAGAGGAAGGTCACCAATTAACATTTATTCGGAGTACTACTCGATAGCACATCATCAATTATTTATGTCTTCTAAACGAATAAATTTACTACTGTATATTTCACGTCATAAAATAAACGTCAGCAGTTTCCCACCAGCTACCTACACCAACCTACATGTGTCTACATGAACCTACACGAGTTATTTTTTCGATTCAACAGTATCACATGCTACCAGCGTTGCCAAATTTTATTTTACTACATTAATTCCCATTTCAAGCGGGTATAACGCGATACTGAATAACTTTTTTTAAATTATACTTACACGCGTTGAAATAGTCGTTCTAAATTCTAACATGAATTTTAATACAGGCAAAATGTAGAGGTCATTACCTAATTTCGGTTTGAAATAAATATTCACTCGTAATTTCCCTTCTTGCGGTCCTTCAATCATTCACAAATCACTCGATCATAATGCACACGCTAGAGAATCTCAGCGATACAATCGTTATCAATCATTGCAGAACTACGGCTACTACATATACAGTCTTCTCCAATCCATATTTTTTATGATAATTAGAGAAAAAGGTATTTCTCTCGGAATTTATCATTCACCGCTTATCATAGCTCTACCTCGTTACCATCTGCTGCTAGCCAGGTGATTATTTAATTCCAACATTACACTTTTATTATCTGAGCTCATTCAATGTTCCCGCCGGCAATTAACAAATATGTACAGTCGCAGTTATTTGTTTAAATACTTGATACGATTAAAAAATTAAAGAAAAAGGGAAGAATCTACGTGTAGGGCAGATCAATCTATCGAGCATTAGGGAAGGCCCCGATGAGCCGTTCACATTAACGCTAAAAGTAACATTTAAAATCTATAAAACAATTTGTTGAAATATTTACACCCGACGTGGAAAAACAATAAAATAATGTTAATTCTTATGTGATAATGTTTTGAATTTTGTTTTTGAGTATATATAAATATTTACGTAAAAATACCTTATAACTATAAGGGCCAGTTCAGATAAAACCCCCCGGACCGATATTCCCCCTCGATCCGCCCCTGTGACCACCTATGATTACGTTGCTCTCCATCTACCATTACGTATTCATGTTACCTAAATTGAAAACATTTCAGATAAGTTAATGCAGTGAAAAACAAAACCTTCAAAACGAGGTATAACCAAACAGCGGCAAACATAATATCAGTTCTTTTATAGTGTTCATAAAGGAATAGGTAGCATTAGAGCAATGGGAAAATATAGTTCGAAATCATGTAAATGTTTAACTAAACATATGGAGAGCTAAATAAACCATAATCCATTTAACATCGCAAAAAATAATAACGAAAAAAATCATGCATTCGAAGAATTATATAAGCTAAAAATGAAACAGGATATTATCATAAATCAGTATTTTAATTTCATTTTATGTTTACTTTTGGTACAAATTAAAAAATATATATTCAAATACAATTGGGCAACAAAATGTTGTGGGAAATATTTTCCTTATACCACCTTACAGAATATAAAATCGAAATTCGGGATACGAGTGGTCTTGTGACTTTAGTTTTGCCAATAAGAATATTAGGATCGTTACCACCACATCGTCCTATCCAAAATCCATTTCAATTAATGTTTACGTAAATAGGAGTAGGAGAGGAATTACCTAACTAATTCTAGAATAGAGTGAAATAAAGTCAAGATTACGTTTAATGCGTAATAATAATAAATACAGGACTGCTATTTTCCATAATAGCTCCAATCTATATTAAGAAAATACGCCACTAAAATAAATACAGTTAATCACTGTAAAGTATGTTTGTTGCTTAATAATTCAAAATTCTCATTTGAATTTTGGCAATATCCGACAACACTGCAGGAGAAAACGTAGTCATTGTTATTGTTTCTGTCAATTTTTGAGTATTCTAGCTGAAAGCCTGTCCTCGTGGATCTTGTATTAATTTCGGTAGAGAGGAGACCGTAGCTACCGGCGATGGTATGCTTAGGTCGGGTTTTAAATTTTGCTAAAATTACTACCCCCAAAGCCCTGTATAAGCATTTAATGAGAGAATGCGCTAAGCTTCCACAAGGTGCAAGGGAGTATTACAAACATCACATTCGTCAAGTTAGTAATAATGTTTGATTAATTTATATAAATTTTTATAATATTATACAATAATCATCTTGATTGGTGATAAAATTCAGAAAGCAAATTTCTCTGCATAAATTAAAGATGATTTTCATTCGAAGTAAAATAAAAATCCTCATAGTGACAGAAAGTGAGGATTCTTTATAGATATTTAACAGCGTATACAATTTAAGCTCTTAGTTTTTGCTAGATTATCTCTAACGATCAGTGTGTAAAGGGTTTCCATTGAGTCATCCAAATCGGATATTTACCGATGCAAAAATTTTGTCTGTAGGTTTTCATTTATTTTGAAATGCATCTTTATTTCAGAGTTTCAAGCAACATGTTTTTGAGCCGGACCCAAAACGAATAGAAGAAATAATTGAAAGAGCGTTGCAGGATGGTGAATGGGTCGTAAAAAAAGTAATCTAGTATTTTTTGTTTTATCCTTATCATTTAATAGCAAGTAATTTTTACTCATTTGTTTGAATTTGCTTTTCAGTACACTAAAAATCCCAAGGCCTGATTTCTTCTGAGGAGCCTTAAGACTGCACATGCTCCAAATACCTAATTAGTTGTTATTAATCTAGAATTTAGTGAGAAAGGATGGCGTGGACACACGTAGATTCACTTCCAGTCAATATTAATAGTAGTGGCTTTTGGACTGCAGTGGATGTTTGGAATAGAATTCCTCATGTGTTAAATAGACGCATTTGTGGTGTAGAAATTTTGTATCATGAAAATTTTCATAATGACTTAGATGGAACAAAGATGAAAGCTGCAATCAATGAAGCCATAAATTCATGCCTATCAACAAAAATTTGGAATGAAGAGGATATTTTCAAAATGCTTAAAAATATTGGGCTCTCTTTTCCTCGCTCTAGTACAGATAAAATATCAAATGGAGAGCTGACACTAAAAAAACTTCTTCCAAAAAATAATGAATACTACAAACCATGCTTGGTGCTGGAAATATTAGGTTAGTATTTTATTTTATTTTAATAAATCAGTATGGGTAATAACCCAAATTACAGTATAAGATAGAACAACAGTACATATATAATACATACGTAATAATGCATAAAGTATGCATAGCTGATTCATAAATGTTACGGGACCTACATAAGTAAAACATACCTAATTTAATTAATCCATACAATATATACTTCATAACTTGCATAAAATATGACCAGAACACACAAATACTACATAGACTCAGGGATTGCCTTGATTTGTTTAACAGTAGTTTCAAAAATGTCTAAAGAATTATGAGATAAAAGCAAATTACCTAAACATTGAAGGCTGTTTATTGGTGAGTTGTATATATAGTTTGTAGTACAGGCATTCTTAAAAAATATATCAGTGGGTCTAGTATTATAAGACGGAATGGGGAACTGAATTAGTGATAATAGATGAGGGCAGTCATAAGTGGAATTTAGTATTTTTACTAATGTTACAATATCAGAAATTTCTTGATGGAAATGTAGTGTTTTTAAGTCGAGACTAGAAAGAACATGTTGATAATGTATGTAAGATATGCAATACCAGAGTTTAAAATACACCAGCCTTAAAAACTTATGCTGAACTTTCTCAGTTGAGTGAGAATGGCTTTGGTAATATGGTGACCATACAGGTGAAGCATTTCTAAATGGGGTCTTACCAGGGAACAATACAGTATCTTTAAAGAAGTGACATTTTGGAACATGCTAGTATTCCTTGAAATAAATCCAAGCATTTGTAATCCTTTCTTTACAACAGAATTAATATGGCTAGAAAACGTAAATAAAGAATCAAAACACACACCCAAATCTCTAATTTTGTTAACTCTATTAAGTATTAAATATCACAATCACTAGAGGAATGTACCATTTTATGAATTTTTAAGTCATCTGCAAAGAGAAGTATATTTATGTTTTGCACATAATTAACTATATCATTAACAAAGATATTAAATAATAATGGCCCCAAATGGGAGCCCTGGGGGACTTCTGATGTCACGTCAAATGCATATGAAGAAAAGGATTTAACATATTGACGTCTACCAACTAAATAACTATGTAGCCAAGATAACATAGTACCACTGATGCCTACAGTTTCTAATTTATTAATCAACAAGCCATGGTCCTCTGTATCAAAAGCCTTACTAAAATCCATATAAACAGCATCGACTTGCAAATTATTATTTAAAGCACTATAAGTATTTTCCTCATAAACTAATAAATGTTATTAAAGAACAGCAAATAATTTTTTCTCCATGTGATTTTTGTACTCATGCCTGAGATGTAATTTAATTTTGACAAAATTTTATTAGATAATTATTTAATGAGATAGCAGTGTTAATTTCCAAACTTACGGTAAATAGGTTGGCAGAAAAACTTTCCTATTATCAACCTATAACCACGGTTTTTATTTAAAATTAATGATTAATTGCATAATTCAGCTAGTGTCCAAGTTTTATGTATCTTGTAGAGTATATCTTGGAATTTCATGTTAAATTTTTGTCTTAACTCTTACTACTGAAATTTAGTACAGGTTTTCTAATGTGACATCCCATGCAATCTTATTTCATTTAGTTTAAAACTTCATTTTTACTGTGCCTGATTTCTGGCACTAACACCATTGATTCAAATCCTGATATGAGCATGGTTATATGTGGCCTATTTTTTTGTAGATGTGCTCATTGTGAAAGGCTATGAAAGTGCAGTTTTATAATGAATTAAAAATGACATTAAAGAAGTTAACCCTTACAATACAACATTTACTGCAACAAAATTTTCATAATTAGATCATGGGTGTTGTTCTACATTTTCTAGATTCATTTACAAAAACATTAGAATCATTCATTAGTTTAATTTTTAATTATGGACTCTGAAAAAGTTTCCTTGTAGGTGAGGAAGATTTTTAAAACTTTTTTCTCCCTGAAGCTTGTGTATCTGCCACACATTCTATTCATTTCTTCTAATCAAAATTAGGGATCTCAAGGTAATAAAAGGAAAGCATAAAGAATACACCACCAATTTGTTGTTTTTTTTTTACTCTTATAGATTAGCAAGCCCTATTGCTAAAGAGAAAAGGTTGGGACACAAAATGTTAAATTGCTCAAATTCACCGACTTAAAACATTTGCCCAAAATTTAGTGAGAGCACTGCTGCTTGTTTGCTTTGCTCAGGATATGAAATTGAGGGATTTTTTGAAAGGACAGCAACTCTTGCTCACCAAGGCAGTTTTTTGCAAATGTGATGAGCCCTTCCAAAGCTCTCTTGGCAAGAGTTGGTTAGGTCTACACCTTTTAACACCAAAACTCAGCCAGACTGTTGTTTCTGAATTCATTTCCAAACATTTCTTTGGCTCTCAAATCAATCAAGCCATCTTTGGCTATGTCATCACCACCATTGTACTCCAGATCAATGAGAGTCAGACTTAATCCTCTCAATCCACAGGCTTCAAATCTTAAAATCAAAAGTAATCCTGAAAGCAGTCTTGTAAGGTTGTCAGATGAGCATCAATTTCTTCCTTGATGGAATTTGGCAATGCTTCCATAGTCTATTCTCCAGCCAAAATAGCTCCTTCCAGCCATAGAAAGTTAGCATAAAGGCCGATTCACAGTATATGTAATGTCAATGTACCTACAAGGACTTCCGGTCATGCCATTTTTGTCAATGTTCACCTTTTACATTGAGGTTTCGACATGGACCGTTACCTTTTCAGTGATGATTGTAACTATAACAAGTTGTTAATATGTTTTCTGTTGTGAAATTGGGATTAATAGCTCTACTTTTAGATGAAGAAAAGGAGCTTCAACATGAGCTTATCTTCATTAAAAAAGAATGTGGGTGCATAAATACTTGTGGAAGATAAAATTGGAAAGAGAATTTAGGACATTATGTAACAAGTTGACAGACAATGCGTTACAATTTTATCAGTATTTCAGAATGTCTAGGTACCAATTCAGCATATTGCTCAAGAAGATAAATATGGATGCATTAAAAAAAAATAATACTGTGAATTCTATTAGTTTTTCCTCCATGGTGATAAAAATGAACTGCTACTGTTTGTATTTGTAATATAACAGGAACTGATGGAAACCTAATGGGTGAGGTGTTCACATTAGCAGAAAGAGACAGGAACGGACATGTTTGAACCGGCACCATCCCGGCAAAATATTCCTCCAGAGAAACTGCGACAATGTGTCGGTAGATCACGCAATTCAGCGCTCTGCCCTTCAGAAGGGACGTTAAGCATTTGGTCCCATGGTGCTCTTCGTAAAGAGTAGGCTAATGCTGGCACTGGGTTTCCCTCCTCCCTTTTATGTTTGGTGTGTAAGGAGTAATGGCTATAATAATCCAAGAGGTTGATTAGCCAGAAATACAAGCCAACAACAACAGAATGGGTCAGTGACATGATGGATGGTGTGTACAACCTCGCCTAAATACAGAAAAGAAATTTTTACATGTCAAAGATGGTTCGTGTCAAAACATTGACATTATGTATAATGTGAATCGGCCTTAATTGTTTCTTTCCAGTCTATGGTCACATAGGGTATCCAAACTGAAAGATTCAGTTCATTCAAATTTGAAAAAATATCAGCTTAGTATATCAGGAAGAGGATGAAGTCTTAGCTCTCAAAACTTTTGCAGAGGTCACTCTCTCTCACAACTTGGCAACCTCCACCTGAAGTTCCATCAGCCGGGTGAAAAATCGACCACAAAATAGCCAACACTCTTCAGTGTGATACAAAATGATGTCATTCTGAACCAACCTCCTAACATAAGATCTAGTAGATGTGATGATTTATTGCTCAAGCTCAGATGAACTTCACTACTTTCTCTACAGTTCATATGACAGTGTTCAAATACAGTGGCAGAGTTTTTGATGCAAGTGCATGGTGATGCTGGATGAAGTAACCTCCACATGTAGAGCTTCTCCTTATACTAGTGCCACAAGTCCTGATTTGTTTCCCAGTATGAATGGTGCTCCATCTGTGCAAATCGTGCTTAGATTCTTCATCCAATAAAATTTGTTTGCTAGAAAAATTCTTTGACAAATTTGACACATCTGCAGCCTTGGTTGTTGCTTATGAAAAATAAATTCTTCCTTGATTGAACTATGGTGCATATATCAAACAAAAACCAGTAGTTGAAGCATTGGACCACATTTATCTCATCCAGCTGCATGCTGAACTTTAACATAACTTGCTTGAAAAAACATGAGAACCTGTCGATGATCCGAGAATGAATTTGGAGTGCAGGTACCTTCTTTATGTTTTTATTTATTAAATATTTAATTCTACAAAATGCCTATTTAGTTGGTTAGATTTTATGCAGTTTTGCTTGCAAAGTCAGGTTTGTCCCTTTGTTTTCAATTTGTCTATTTCACAGGTATATCTTTAGACATGACAGTAGAGATTAGATACAGTAAGATACTTTTGATTTGCCACCTGATAAACCATCAATTCAAATCAGCCTGCAACTTAAAATGTTCTCAGTAGATGGTGATTTAGGCATATTTTTAGTTTGTTATTACTAGATTGTAAGGTAATACTAGCAACTGCAGTAAATATGGTTTGTAACATAAACAATTTTTTTGGAAATAACAAACAAAATAGAATTATGTAATAGACACTCATTTGATATAACAAAATGTTATAAAGGGGCAATGTTGGGTTGAGTTCACCACATATAAACTATAATGAAACAATTAGTATTTGGAAGGGACATTAAGCAGTTGCCCCACTTGGTGCTCTTCGTAAAGAGCAGGCTAATGCCGGCACTGGATTTCCCTCCTCTCTTCAGTGTGACGAGTGTGGAAGAAGTAATGGCTATAATTGTTCAAAAGGCTGATTAGCCAGAAAAACAAAGAAACAATCAGTAAATAATGTATTTGCCTGGAAGTTTTTTTTCAATTTACATTAAGTAGAATTTTTAAATATTATTTTTATTATTTAATATGTCATTAGGACAGTGCCATACTTTTTTCAATGTAATATAAATAAAATGTATTTTTTGTATTATTTATGTGGTGGTAAACTGACATATCAAATAAAATCGTCTGCTTAGGTTCCATACCAGCAAGATTTATGGAATTATACTGTATTATTTTTTCTTTTGGTCTGTTAGAAACTTCTCTGAATGTAAATTACATGTAGTGCAATTTATCAGGATTTCAAGAATTATATTATAGATTTGTTCTGTTAGCATTGTCATTGATTTTTTTTGCTTTTTTAATACTAGAGCATGAAGCTGATGTGGCCACCTATGTAGCACTATTTTATTCAGAGAGTGAACCTGTACTTACACCACATATTCCATATCGACTGGCTCTAGTAAAAAGTGATGTGATAGAGGAAGCATCAATTATGGAACTTAGTGTGTATAAAAAGGAAATAATTGAAGGCCAGAAGAGTAGTAAATCACAGCTGATGATTGAAAAAAGTGTTGAGTGGCTTCGAAGTAATCTTCTTCCCAAGTTTTGCAAATGGGGTGAAATGCCTTCAGGTGCATCAATGGGGTCATTAAAGCTGGTTCCTGTTGATCAATATAATACTCTTTACTTTTCTCTGAAAGCAAAATATGCTGCAAATTTAATCAAAGTAAGTTATTTTTGTTAACTATTTTTTTGTTAAATCAATGTTTATATGATAGTGGTGTTGGTTTTTCTCATAGATGGCAACAGTTTCAGTTTTATTGGCCAGGTCTTGGTTCGAAGTATCATAAGTAGAATTAAAGCTCTTTCCTTTGAGAGTAACATAACAATTTGACATCTACTTCATTGAAACACAGATATTTTCTGTTGATTCATGACAATTTTAGAAAAACATGCCTTGACCAGTCATTGCTGGACAGTGAGATCGAAAATGTTCATGGATCTAAAACAAA
Source organism: Tanypteryx hageni (assembly GCA_028673005.1). Lineage (NCBI taxonomy): Eukaryota > Metazoa > Arthropoda > Insecta > Odonata > Petaluridae > Tanypteryx > Tanypteryx hageni. The sequence continues at coordinate 97,400,240 of CM054113.1, read as the reverse complement.
GTCTAAAAAACATTTGGAATAGATAACATCTTAATAGATTTTAATTCAAAGTCATCCAGTGAAAAAGTGTCAAATATATGTTTACTGGCAAGACTCACCGTCTGATTACAATTTGCAATTCTTCCTTTTAGTATACTGCTAAAAAAGTAGACAAATGAGACTAATGAATAATATTGCATATAGTTTAAGCCTACTTTTGTTTATTAATCAGTAAAGCACAATTTATATACACAATTAACATGAGTTAGCAGATTTTAAATGCAGTTCTAGTTATAATTTTATATTAATATTGGTGTTTATTTCTTGAATACTGTCTATCTCTTGGTTGGTGATGGGGCAGTCGTCTCAGAATAGATGAGAGTTATGGTATCCCTTTTAAGGAAATCTAAGCATTTAGGGAATGAATGTTGCAGATCCATAAACAGCTGTCTTGCTCATTAAGGCTAAATGATATTTTTTGGATTACCTGTGTTGTACAGTTATCTTTACTGTCTTTTCTCTCAATGAGCATGGTTGATCTAGAGCAGTGATGGGGAACCTTTTCTGTATGGCAGACTGTATCATTGGTTGAGAATACTTGGCAGGCTGCATTGAAAGTTGCCACTGGTTCAGCGGGCCAGGTTAGAGTTTAGACCAGAAGTTAACCTGAGATTCAGAGGCATTGTATGAGAGAAAACCTGGGACAAATGAGGATTTTTGGATTGAAATTTCAAAATTAAAGGTTTATTGTCATAATTTTAACAAAAAATATGAATTTGTGTGTTAAATTTCTCCAATTGGTGTTTCATCATAGTTTCTTTGTCTGCATAAAATGCACATGGCCCAGAGGCTATACATTGCCTATCCCTGATCCATAGTATACTATGTTTATAAACATGCATAGTATGGTGCTTCTCAACCAAGTTGCTTATGTTCTTTAGGATGTTGAGAATGATCTCTAGTGGCACCTTAAAAATGTTATCTGAAACATGAAAATCTATCAAAGATTTTAGGATAATACACTCGTTCTGTTTAATTGCCGATGCTAATTTACTGGTTATGTGTATGTAAGGAAAGTAAGTTATGCATAATTTATCTCAGGTTCAATTGATGCACGTTGTTTGTGAACCTTTAATTTCTCTTTATATAGTTTATTTTAATAGATTATTTTTTATCTATTATTTTTTGATAATGTAACAGTAAACTACTCTTTTTTATCCTTACAGCTGTGGCCAGAGAGCACAGACCCAAAAAAATTCATACATGAAGATTTGGGTATTGCAGCCTACCTACTTCTGTTGTGGGAGCAAGAGAGAAAAGACTGCAAAACAAAAAAAATGCAGACGTTTGTTGATATTGGGTGTGGAAATGGCCTTTTAGTTTACATTCTTACTGAGGAAGGACATCCTGGCTTGGGAGTTGATGTTCGCAGTCGTCAAATTTGGAACCTTTATCCTCCTACAACTAATCTGAAGGTAGGTACAACTTTGTTTTGCTAAAATTTGTTGGCCGATTCCAATTTTGGTTAAAATCGGACAACAATTACGACCACTTTACATGAAGATCTACATGTAGTTTACTATGTTCCTTTGTTTCAACTCAGGAACTGCGGGATGTATTTTGATGACATTTGGTATTAAGAAGTTGTACTAAAATTTGTTGACCGATACCAATTTTGGTAAAAATCGGACAACAATTACGACCACTTTAAATGAAGACCTACATGTAGTTTACTATGTTCCTTTGTTTCAACTCAGGAACCGCAGGACTTATTTTGATGAAATTTCGTATTGGAAAGTTTTAGTAAAATTGGTCGATTGAGGCCAATTTTGGTTAAAATCGGACAACAATTACGACCACTTTACATGAAGATTTACAATGTTTCAGCTCAGGAACTGCAGGATGTATTTTGATGAAATTTGGTATTTGGAAGTTTTGCTAAAATATTTTGGCTGATTCCAATTTTGGTAAAAATCGGACAACAATTAGGACCACTTTACATAATGACCTACATGTAGTTTACAATGTTCCTTTGTTTCAACTATAGAATCGCTGGACTTATTTTGATGAAATTTGGTATTGGGGAGTTTTGCTAAAATTTGTTGGCCGATTCCAATTTTGGTTAAAATTGGACAGCAATTATGACCACTTTACATGAAGACCTACATGTAGTTTACTGTTCCTTGTTTAAACTCAGGAACTGCTGTATGTATTTTGATGAAATTTGGTATTTGGAAGTTTTGACAAAATATTTTGGCTGATTCCAATTTTGGTATAAATCGGACTACAATGACTACCACTTTACATGAAGCCCTAAATGTAGTTTACAATGTTCTTCTGTTTCAACTCAGGAACTGCAGGATGTATTTTGATGAAATTTGGTATTAAGAAGTTATACTAAAATTTGTTGACCGATTCCAATATTGGTTAAAATTGGACAATAATGACAACTTTACATAAGGACTTACATGTGTTTTACAACGTAGCTCACTAGCTTCTCGTTAAATACTCACCTGAGTGAAAAATATTGAGAACATTGTGAAATCCCAAAGAACGCATTAGGAAACTGTGTACTCGGACATGGAGTATACCTTTCCAATCTTGTTAATAATGTAATAACCCATATTCTCCTTGCCATCAAATTTTAAACTGATGCGTAGGCCTACTTGGGTTAATAAACATCAAATATGTAAATTATAATGATTTTCTTATGTATAAGGTAATATTACAATCTTGAATAAAGAAAGATTTTATCTTTTAGTCAATCTTTAAAAACTCCCACAGTCCACACGCAGTTTACTGAATAATAATTATCTGCATATATTAACATTGTAATGTATTCTTTGATGTTGCTACAACAATAATTTTGATGCCTCAAAAAGCATGAAGCGAATAACGCAGTTCTTAATTTATTTGAAGGCTTAATAGATGCTAATTGAATTGGAGACAACAATGTAGATTGCCTTGGCAACACCTGAAAATAGTACAGGTAGTCCCCGCTTAACATGAAATTCGCTTTAGCACGATTTACCAACTGGGGAACCTGTTTACTTTACATGAAGAATTCTCCAGTTTTACACGAGTTGCAACACAATCCATTACTTAAATAAACGGTATAATATACATTGCACAAACTTTCTCATATACGTTTGGTCCACTGTGTACTCTTGTAAAATAAAAACGCTTATAATTCAAAGTTAACCATATTTTAGCATATATTTTAATGCCACTGATCGATTGTAGTAATTTTTTGGGATATATGGCTTAGTTAGTACTATTTGTGACATCAGGCTGTACAATTGGACGGATTTCAATCAAAATCCTTATAGCCATTTTTGAGTAAATTGAATTTTTTTTCCAAGTATCCAGGAATAAAGTACCCTTAATTGTTGCACAATATTGTTCATCTCGTCAGAATTTCTTTTACGAATCATATTATCCACAAATATGAGATATCATTCAATTTAGTTTAACCATAAGGCTGTAGTAAGGTTTTGAGTGGATCACGGCGGAGGCATGAAGTCATAGGGCTTAAAGTAAGGTAGCTTAGCATAAATTGTAATGTCACTGGACACCATATAGTGATTTTTTGAGAAATTATTATTTGTAACATCAGGCTTTACAACTGGATTGATTTTAATCAAATTCTATGGAGCCATTTTTGAGTAAATCAAATTTTTCTAAAAATATCCAAGAATAGACTACTCTTTATTTTTGTGCAATATAATTTTTATGAAAAAAGGGTCTGCAAAAGATGATATATTGCATAAATACAAGATATCATTCGATCTAAGTACGCATTTGGGCCATAGGATGGCGAACTAACAAACAGACAGACAGCATGGCAAAAACCACTTTTATGGACTCAGGGACACCTAAAACATGTATTTCCATCAAAATCTCAAAGTCGAATTTTTTCACAATTACAATACTTTCTCAATGTATATGAGAAAGTAAAAATAAAATAAAAAATGTTGCCATTATGGCAACGTGTATATTAATTTATATTTATTCATAAGATACTAGAAAATATATAATTTGCAGTCTAAAGTCGAAGTAAAACTTCGTGTAGTCATTTGTGTGATATTTACCACGAAAGAGTAAAAAATGATGTTGGAAAAAGAGAAATTGTACACAAATGAGGGAACACTAGACTAAAGCATGCAAAATAAGCTTTGGAAAACAAATTCTGATTGTAATGCCTTTGCAAAGAAAACATACTCGTAGTTGTAGATGTAAAACCAAAAACAATATCAAAACATGAGAAATGATTATTGCCCTAGAATAGTGACAAGGCACTGCTGCCCACACTTGGAGAGAAAAAACAACTTTTGCGAATTCTAATTCATGTTTTTTGTCACTTCCGCAGTTAAAGTCATGGAAAGTATTACAAGAAGTTTTGTTTTGAATTTGCAGCTGCAAATTATAAATTAATGAATATTCTAAGTATATTTATGTAGAAATGAAAACTATACATATCCACTGTGATTAGACGATGTCTCTCGTGCTCGATTACGTATATCTCGCATTTTATTTGGTTTCTTATGGTATTTATGCATTTGCTTAGCACAAATTTGCTTAACACGACACTTTTTAGGAATGTATCTCTCGTATTAAATGGGGACTACCTGTACAAATAACCGATAAAATTTCTAAAATAAATGCATATTTCTGACATATTCTTCCATGTATCATCTAAACATTGCAAAAATAAGATATTTTATTGTTTTAGCCATCTAATAAAACAAAAATAGGGAATTGGTCCATAGCTATGTATTTTGATAAAAGAAGGAAAAAAAATGTTGTGTCGTGAAATATTGAAAATCCTGTGTCAACTTATGGGAAAATATAATCATCTCCTGGAGTCGAACCCAAAATCTAAAAAAGGCAATCAGAGGGTAAAAATATGGTAAAAATCGGGTAAAACCCAAAAAATACCTTAGGCATCTCTTTTGTTGTAGTACTAATATGCACAGCATTGGAGACAATGAGAGATCAAATGGTCACCTTGTGATATAGTGGCGAACTTTCTTGCATTTGTATTCACTGGCCACGTAATAGCATAAGAGCGAAACAAAGATGCATAAAAAGAAATTCTGGTAGAAATAATTTTGTCGCATAATAGCGAATTCGCATAAAGCAAACCTGCGTAAAGGGAGGGAAACCTGTACATAAATGTTTAGGTACTACAAGACGAGCTGAGGTGCTGAAATTTTTAAATTATTTACAGCTTAGTGCATATGCACAAATAAACATTTGAAAATCTCCATGGATTTGTTATTACGGCCACTAAATTTTTTTAAATTTAAACAATTAAATATAATTTTTCCTCTAGATGTGCTAAAGCTTTAAACTTTGGCAGAAATGTGTGGCATTAGTACCCCACAATGGATAATGTATAATATTCTTAAAATTGCAAATTTTAGGGATTGTTTCACTCCAATATTGTCCTATAAGGAAAGATCAAAAATTGGTGCAGAGGTGAAAACTTTCAAATTGAAAAATATTTCCAATAATGAAATATCTCAAAATTAATATTTTTTCAAGGTGAGATGAAATGCTTGCAGAATGCAAGCACCAACTACTTGTCATTATATACTAGTAGAAGGTGCTTGCATTCTGCAAGCATTTCATCTCACCTTGAAAAAAATATTAATTTTTCAGAGGTATTTCATTATTAAAAATATATGTTTGGTTCATAAGTTTTCACCTCTGCACCAATTTTCGTCTTTTCCTTATGGAACAATATTGGAGTAAAACAAAGTTTTTTTTACAAATTCTACCTTTACAAAAAAATCAGCTTGTAATATATTTGGAAATAGATAAACATTGAAAATTTGTTTAAACAATTGCGAATTTTTAGCTGCTGCATTATTACACTTTCTAGAGATTTTCAATTTATTTTGTCGGTTTTGCATAGCCCTACCCACATAAAAAATTAGTCTCCAGGTCATCTGGAAGTGCCTAAACATTAGTAACCTTCTGATATATGTTATTACTAGTAGAAGGTGCTTGCCTTCTGCAAGCATTTCATCTCACCTTGAAAAAACATTAATTTTCAGAGATAATAACATTGGAAATATTTTTTATTAAAAAATTTCACCTCTGCACCAATTTTTGTTCTTTCCTTATGGAGCAATAATGTAGTAAAATAATCCATAAAATTGCAATTTTAAGAATATTATACTTTTTCTAGTGGGGTACTAAAGCCACACATTCCTGCCAAATTTTAAAGTTGTAGCACATCTAGAAGTGAAATAACATTTATCTAAATGTTTAAATTTTAAAAATTTCTAATGGGAGCAACAACATCAAGATTTTAAAATATTCTGTGCATTTACACTAAGCTCTAAATAACTTTAAAATTTCAGCTCTCTAGCTCGCCCCGTAGCAACTAAACATTTATCAATTTGTTTAAACTTTAGAAATTTTTAACAGCCAAACAAATTAAAATATCAAAATTTCTATAATTCCTATTTTTTTTACAAATTCTACCTTTTAAAAAATTTCAGTCATAACTGATTAGTTTTTGGTAAAAATCAGTCACCCGGAAGTGGGTGTTTACTCTTGTCACTTATCCATTATTTTGAAATATTTGCTTTTTGCAGTTTCTTAAAATATTTATTATTATGTAACCTATTTGGAATTTTAAGAAATATTACAGATATGGTGAAAGTCATGTGGTGGCCACATCAGATTTTTGACAAATTCTACTCATAAAAAAATTTCAGCTTCATAGCACATTCAGAAATACATAAACCTTGAAAATTTGTTTGAACAATTGCCAATTTTTAGCGGCCGCATTGCTGAACTTTTTCAAGATTTTCGTTTATTCTAGTTGGTTTTGCACATAATCCTATTGTCGTAAAAAATTTCGAATCTCCTGCTTATTTGGAAGTGCCTAAACATTAGTATCCTCCTATGTTATATATTATATTTTAATAAATTGTATTAAAGTAAACGTTGATATTCATCTTAGATTTTTAGGAAAAATAAACCGATTTTAGTCGTCGATCTTTACGAAAAATAAACATCGATATCTACCAAGCCTAGTTATATGCAACCCGGTTATATGTAATCCAGTTATAGGTAGCACTCGTTTATCTGTATTTTTATGTAATCTTAGGCGAAACACTTTACAAATTCATACCCACACATACTGAGTTGAACATAACTGAATTGTACGTCATTCTCGTAATTCTATAATACACTACTGTATTTATGTTTTTAAATATCCTATGCTTTATTTATAACATTTTGTAAGGTAAACAAATTCAAAAAATTAAACAACACTTATTCAACAGAAAAAACAATGCTGTAAAAGAACTTTCAAAAATAAGCTGTATAAACACTTTGATGTGATTATCCGGCGTTTTTGAGAATCCTGCGACCCCTTCCCCCATAGGCTGCCAGATAATGGATGATCTACTGTATTTGAGAAAGTTCATGCAATGCATATTGTACCAATTTTTTGTCCAGGTTGTAGAGTAATACTGAGTTAAGTAATTACTTGTTGCAATTTTAGTTACTACTAGAGATTTCCCAGTTGAAAATATACTGGAGTGTTACATGAATTTCAATTCACCCAGAAAGTGAAGTGCTTGGAATTTATTACATTCAAATACTGCTATTAATACTACTGAATATTCAATAAAGTTATTGTAATTTTCTGTATGTTAAATTATGGCATCTATATACCTTACTCTTTCTTACGATTTGATTTATCAGTCTCTAAGTCTGTTGTTGTTCCCCTTCATTTTTCCCATTATTTTCTAGCCTCGCCTCTTCCAGTTTTTTAGTTCATTGTTTGTTGGTTTCAATTGAACGTTTTGGTCTTTATCTTAAGAGCTTGATCTAAACCAGAGGTGTGCAACCATTTTTAATTGTAGGCCACACAAACACAGATAAATTTGCATAGTGTCACGCAATTTATTAAAACATGCTATCTATATATAGACAATTTAAGTACTTATGGTAGATTGAATTTTCATTCTAAAGCCACCTTTTTTACCTTTCGATAATTATCTTCCTCCCTAATGATTCAACGGTTAGGTAAACTGATGGGTTAATAAAATTCTTGTGAAAATTGTTTGAAAGCTCTGCAGGCCACCTGAAATTAAGTCGCGGGCCACAGCATGCTCACCACTGATCTAAACGTTGAGAGTGTGACAAACTGATCTCTACAATGTAATATGCTGTGAAAGTACAACAGATAGCAACCTTTCTTGAGCATCTCACTCCCTCTTCTGTGAAGGGCTCTCCCCTTCTTACCATCCCTTCAACCACTCATTCACACAACACACTCCTCTCTTCCGAGCAGCTCACTTCCCTCCTTACCTCTCCTACCACCATGTGCCGGGACCAATGTAGTAACAAATCTGCTCACTCCCCTCCTTACTGCCCCTACCAAAGCACATTGGGACATTGTACTGGAATCTTTCACTTTTGGCAAATTATATAGATTCCATATGTCTGATATTTTAAACCAAGGAGTTATTAATAAAATTGTGTTTAAAATTTTATTAATTGAGAAATAATATACATTAAACTTGTGCTTAATCATCAATACAAATCATCATTTAACAGCAAAAATAAACAATAATAACATTTATTCTTAAAAATAGTTATTAATAAAGTTACATACAATATTTTCCTAAGATTATAAAGGCATAATGGATACTTGCTTTATAATTGAGCTTCAAAATATTCTTTGAATCCAGAACATCATGTAAATTTATACAAAACTATCTTTAAGACAGTGTTTTTCAAATTTTGTTGTCGCAGGACTCGGTGAAACATGTCACTGATATCAGCATCTCCCAATAAAGAAAACCTTCTAATAGGATTTTCCATAATATCTACGAGAACCAATTTATCTGTCAAAATTAGATAAGTACTATGTCACCACCCTTGCTGTAAAAACACTGTTCTAGTATATGATAATAGGTAACAAATCTCCAAATGCCATTCTAAAATTTTAAAGTTGAGATACACCACTAAGAAAGGGGGAAGAGGGGAAAAATTTTTTAAAAATAAAATTGAATACAAAAAAACCTCACCCATATAACCAGACACTCTACCTGCTGGTTAGGGGCTTTTTAAGGCCAGTGCCAGGGACAGCAGGTCAGCCAACCAAGGTTTACAGGAGACTCCTCCGTGCCAGGGACCTACAAGCACACTCAACATTCACACAGATCGTGTGTGCAAAAAAAATTGCAGTGACCCTTGTCATAGATAAAAAACAAAATAAACCGAAGTCAGGAAAATAAAACCTCGATGAAGCCGATTAAGAAGAATAATTAAAATTGATTGGAACTATTGGGTATGCAAAAAAAGGGTGCAGTGACTCTTGTCGTAAGTTAAAACAAACAAATGAAGGCGGAAGAGAACATGAAAAATAATCAAAATGAAACAAAGAATCAGAGAAGCCGATTTGAGGAAAATGTAAGGAAAGGAGTATTGACTAATACGCATATTTCGGCTACCAAGTAGCCCTCTTCAGAGTCCTGCAGGTAAAGCAACGCACAGGGTGGGAAGCTCGATGTTTATATATAGTGCCAGAGAAAGAAAAAAGGGGGATAACAGGGGAGGGAAGAAGGTTAACCGAGGTATAGGGAAAGTGAAAGGAGTAGGAGAGGGGGGGTTGGTGTAACCGTCAACTAAGCCACCTTTTAAATCAGGATAGTGGCCCCATTCCATCACCGCTGTATGCACTTTCCGACGGAAAAATTTGAACCTGGGTTTCTTAGTGTCACTTCCTTTACGTTGTTTTTCTTTCGTGTCCTTGCTTAGTTGATGGTTACAACAACCCCCTCCCTTCACTTTTCCTATACCTTGGTTAACCATCTTCTTCGCTCCCCTGTTACCCCCCCCCCTTTTTCTCCTCTGGCACTATATATAAACACCGAGCTTCCCATCCTGCGCATTACTTTACCTTCAGGACTCTGGAGAGGGCTATTTGGTAGCCGAAATACATGTATTAGTCAATACTCCTTTCCTTACATTTTTCTCAAATCGGCTTCTCTGATTCTTTGTTTCATTTCGATTATTTTTCAAGTTCTCTTCTGCCTTCATTCATTTGTCTTAACTTACGACAAGGGTCACTGCACCCTTTTTTTCACATACCCGATAGTTCCAATCACTTTTAATTATTCTTCTTAATTGTCTTCACCGATATTTTATTTTCCTGACTTCTGTTTGTTTTGTTTTTATCTACGACAAGAGTCACTGCAATTTTTTTCGCATGCCTGATCTGTGTGTATGTTGAGTGTGCTCGTAGGTCTCTGGCGCGGAGGAGTCTCCCATAAACCTTGGTTGGCTGACCTGCTGACCCTGGCCTTAAAAAGCTCCTAAACGGCAGATGGAGTGTCTGGTTATATGGGTGAGGTTTCCATGTGTTCAATTTTATTTTTAAAAAATTTTTCCCCCTTCCCCTCTTCTTGGTGGTGTATCTCAACTTTAAAATTTTAGTACGGCATTTGGAGATTTGTTACCTTTTATCATTGTATGTGTACCGTGAAGCTCATTCCCATATATATGTTCTAGTTTATGTATTTTACATTTTAAAAGTCACTATTTCGGAATGGTAATAATAATTATAATGTTTTCTTTTGTTCCAGATTTGCACGGTAAATCCATTGCAGGAAATTCCATTTCCTGCTGCTGACTGGCTTATAGGAAATCACTCTGATGAGCTTACACCATGGATTCCCGTAATGGCTGCTATGAATCCATATTCACGGTTTTTTGTCCTACCTTGCTGCCCTTTTGATTTTTATGGCAGATACAGTAGAAGGAATCCGAAAAAAAGTGTTTATCAAGAGTACTTGGAATTCATTCAAAAGGAGATATGTGAAAATGTATGCAAGTTCAAGTGTCAGCTGGATCGACTGCGCATTCCCTCCACCAAGAGAATATGTATCGTGGGAAGTGGAAGGAATTGGGGAAAAACTGAACGGTCATCTGTGTCTGTCCCACCAAGCACCTTTTTAACATTTAATCTTGGTTACAAAATCCCCCATATTGCTCATACTTTGGATGTTACAGGGAAGCACAACTCCTTTGTCCCTCGTTCCACTATGGAAAAGGTTCGAAACTGTACACAACTAGAGGCAGGTGTAATAGCTGAGGTTGTGTCACTGGTTGCTGCAGAACTTCTGTCAGAAGTTAAAGAGGGGCACAAAAAGGAAGGACAATGGAATGCAGGCAAGAAGGTACCCCTGGAAGTATTAGCCAAAGTGATACCTGCCCACCTTCTTCTTAAACTGAAGAAAGAGTCTGGGGGACTTCAGACTCTCTTGAAAAATAATCATTTCATATTCAAAGTGACTGGAGGAATGGTTGAATTCAGAAAGCCAGTGGTAAGAGATGATCGAAATAAAAATCTCATTAACCCTAAAAGCAATTTAAATAGTCGAGGAGGGGGGAAAAGATGGAAATTGAGGCCATGCTGGTTCCATCAACATCATCCTGATGGATGTCCACTAGCAGATACTCAGTGCAGTTACATTCATGCATTGTGATCTTTTTTAACAAAACTTTTGTGTTGTTAAAAATGAATGTTTTAATTTTTCATAATGAAATGCAAGTATTTGTTTGTGAGATTGTTATTTGATTTGTATAGAACAGTATGATATTCTTTCTAATTCCGATTGTGATTTGTCTCACTTTTTCTTTTATTAAATTTTATGGAGAAATAATTAAGTGCCATTTTTATTAATGCATAAGACATCAATACTCTTTAAAATGAATGCTCTGCCTAATTGCCATGCATTTTGATTCATCAATTGCAATACTGTTGGTTTTAATGTTAATATCCTCTTCCAATTGTACCTGTGTTAGCAGCAAATGACGTAAAGCTGCCTTAGCCTGTAAAGAATTGCATTTAAAATGAGACTTTTAAAAATTCTCTTTTAAATCTTACTGCTCATGAAAAATTTATTCTCACCTCTCCTAGTTTATCTTGCAAATTTGTGACAGATTGCTGTAAATCCAATAATTCTTTTGCAAGTGCTCGTTCAACAGAATCCCTAAAACAAATGTTTATAAGATTATAAACAAGAAACCATGATTGAAGTAATGAATTGGAAATTTGTTGCTTGAAATTAATGAGACATGATCCATTGTGTATAATACTTTGGCTTAAATGTATTTTTTTAGTCAGAGTTAAATGGATAAAATTAAAGTGTCACAATACAGGATTATTATAATGAATTTCTTACATTTTTCACATTCATTGAAAATAATTGTCTTCTTTTAAGGCAAATCTTTGTGCACAAATTACCAGTGTCGTAGCAAGAAAATTTGGCACCTGGGGCAAGACTAAAATACACTGCCCCAAAATTTAGTACACATAATATCATTATTTGCAACTGTGTTCCATGTAATGAAAAAATTAAATTTATAGCAATATATACCAAAACTGAAAGAAATGGCAAGGAACAGAAATGAGTGGAGACAACGCTGGTGCCAGGGACCTGCCTAGAGGCAGAACACCTCATGATGATGATGATGATACCAAAACTGCGATTAAAAACTTTTCAAAAATTTATTACACATGATATCATTATTTGGAACTGTGTTCCATGTAATGAAAACATTAAATTACCAAAACTGTGATTAAAAAACTTTTCAAAATATTTTTTGCAAAATATTGACAGATGAATTGTCTGTTGGTGCCCCTCTGCTTCTGTGCCTGGGATGGTCGCCCTGCTCGCCCCTCCCTCACTTAAGCACTGCAGATGACTTCACTATCCACTCATTATTATTATTTATTACTTCCATAAAATATATTCATAATGCATTATGTTATTTGTCTTTAAATTCAGAATAAATTATCATTGCAATCAAACGAATAATAACTGGTAAGTCTTGGATGAAGGAGAATTTTTCATACAATAATGTAAAATGTACTTGGGGATGGCCTATAAATATTCCAGAAGGGCCACTGAGAAGGAAAGAAGTTCTTACTACAGACAGTATTATTACCTACTTTTATACTGGTAGGGATAAGGTCATCAAAAGGAAGGAGCTTGTCTAGTTGGGCAGGATGGGGAGGTAAGGTTGCAAAATACATGTTGCAAGCTACACAGATGATAAGGGCTCATTCTATGACTTTTATGATGATGCTTATTTATCTTTTCTGCAAGAGAGCCTTGTGACTAGTCTGGAATATTTTCTTAAATTTGTGTATGGTGATAACACCATTATTTGCCGATGTGACTTATTTTAGAAAATTTCCAGGTTTACAAATACTTTTTCTGTATCAAAAATAACTATGAAAAAATTGCACTGTAAAATGAAATGATAGATTATCTTTAAAAGACCATTTGCTTGAGTTAAATTCCAATATTAGTGTGGGAGATATGTCATTGAATCTTTGCAGAGAACAATTGAAATTCCAAAAATGAAATCTGGATTTAATTCGGTCTGTTGATGTTTGAAATGGATGGCCAGAACTACTGAGAGAGAGATAAAAGAATGGGAAATTTAAAAATTTCAAAACAATTTATAATTGATTTGGAAAATTTTCTCTATAGAACAACTGGATAATTTTCTGAAAGCAGAAGGATATGCAGACATGAAAGAAAAAACACAAGACAGGAAATATTGGAAAATTGACATTTTCAGCTAATAGGGGGATCTACCTTTGGATAGAGTATTTAAGAAGGAGAATCAAGAGTTCTATTGCACATGAAATATTCCGAGTTTCAATAATTTTAAAAAATTCAAATAAATGCAAAATCTCAACTCCTTAAATGTTTTACCATTCATTGTGTTTCTATTCATTGTGTTCATTTTTCCACTATGAAGGACAAATTAAATATGAATTAATCAGGCATACACACCATGAGTTCATCTGGATTCTAATAATGTTACACAATCTTTAGTGTCAATCTTACTTGCAGTGTTCCACATTAGGACGCTGTGATCTTAGGCCAAGGCGTGTATGTGCTAATGCAACATATTTCTCCTTCTCACCAATTGCTTTTTCAAGGTATAAAATGTTATTAGTCATTATGTTGGCTTCATTGACTATCTGCAATTAAATATATAAACAATTATTTTATATTACTATATATATCAAGTTAAAAATAATTTTTAATTTTTTAAATAAATTAAGATTACCTGTTTATGCTCATCTTCAAGTTTATTTTTTACCTCTTTAATTTCTTCAATTCTTATACGAAAGACAAGATTAGTCTTATCAAACTGTTTATTCAGATCTTCTGAAGTTTGTTTTAAAAGAAAGTTAAGGTATGGCTTTAATATTTTAGAATTATTAATTTCCTTTATTGCCCCAATCAAATTTTTTTGTGAGTAGTTATTCCATTCCTCTTCAGTCGAAACCCTTTAATAAACATTTTGTTTTAGATTTAATTGCTTTTATAATAACATGAAATTCAATAAATTCTATATAGTATATGCATAAACAGAATCGTATTCCAGACAAATAAATTAGAGTTTTATAGGCAAAAAAATTATGCTACCTCAGCCTAATTAGAAATACAACAGCCAAACTTCATAAATTAACTGATGTATAAACTTAGTAAATGCAGCAACAAATCTTTGCATCATATTATATATGTATAATTAGTTGACAGATGTCCCAGATAAAAAGGTTACATATTTTGAAAAGATGAATTTTCCGTAGATTTTTAAAAAATTCGTTGTATGTAACTAGTTTACTTGAGAAATATTAATTATACAAACCCTAAATTTATAGGCACATTTCCTGTATAAATAGAAAGACCAAGACTTGTTTCCTTCAAGTTAGCGCATTTCTCATCAATATTAAGAGTCACTTCTTTATCTAATAAATCGCGATTGAGAAAATATGCTGCTGAACGAAGCAATCTGGATTGTTCATTGCATTGCTCTAAAGCACGTCTTATAGATACTTGAACACCTTTTATAATCTCAATTTCTTTTTCCAATTCTAATTCCACATCATCTTTAACCAAGTCAATACCTAATCTTCCCTCCCTGAAATATAATAATATATAAATAACATAAATTTTAATGTTTGTTGGAAAATCGTCATACTTCATGTTACATTTTATCCTTCATTACCTTAAATTGACACACTTTTTGGCTATTTCCAATGGGTGTTCCGTTGCAGATAAGGCGTTTAATAATCTCTTTTGTAAAGTTGAAAGATCACTTCCTTCATTTTGAGTGCCTTCTTTTGCTTTCTCTAACTCATTTACCTGTTGTTTAATATCATTTATTCTAACAGTTATTTCCTTGTTAACTACATCCTTATTTGCTTTCGACTTATCATCAATTTCTGCAGCCAAACGGCACGAATCATCTTTAACGCGGTTTGATATTTTTTGTTCGTGATCAGCGTGTATTAGACGTTTATAATAATTTGTGTACCACTCTTCAAGATTAAAACGCGTTTGAGGTAGCGAAACTATTCCTGACATTATAACATTAAAACAGCATAAACTTGCGATAAATTCTTACAGCTATTCTTTCGGAAAATGAGTTGAAAATATTTATGTAAGTCGGTTTCTAATTTATTTATTGAGTTACTATGGTAACTTCTTTCATTCGAACAGTATTCTTTCAATCGAGCGGTACTTCTTCCAATGTGTAAATCGAGCGGTAATACATCGATATATCGAAACCTAACGTTTGGGAGCTTTGGGAGAAATCGATCGAGTCGAATTTAGAATAATTTGGGATCGCATCATGGCGAGGGTAGGAGTTGGAGGATTTATGGATCGTAACTAAAGCATTATTTTAAGAATAACTACTACTTAATCAAATATGTAAATATTAATATCACCTATGAGTTAATACGATAAAGTTACTCCAACTAGGCTAACCAAGGCATTATCGTTAAATCAATTTTATACTATGGGTTGTCGGTAAATTTTACCGCCATTATCATCTGGTTTGACAATATCGGCTAGAAATAATATAGGTAAATAATTGCTCTTATATATAAATCTGGAAAACTTAGTGATTTATTTCTTTTCATAAATCTTATTAGACGTTCTTACTGATAAATTGGTAGAATAATAACCATACATTTTGGTTGGTTGTTTCTTGTTAGATTTGAGTGTTGATGTTTGTAAATTATTTACTTACTGCATTTTTGTCTGTTTTATGATTCTTTGTTAGTTTTTAATCATGTTAGATTTGTTTTATAGTCATTCCAACCAAGAACCATTATCTTAAGCATCAAGATGTCTAAAAGACCAGCAGAAAATGAGTCGGGGTCTAGTGGTCAACCGCCTTTTAAAAAGGTTCAGTTTGAACCTATGCGTATTGGGCCGATTTCTACTCTGGAGGAAATGGATATGAAAGTTTTACATTTCCAAAACAAGAAGCTAGCTCAAGTTAGTTTATTCATATTTTTATTCTATTTATAGAATGTTATTTATTAATTAACAATCAAACAATTTCAACAGCGTCTGGAGCAAAGACATAGACTGGAAAAAGAATTACGGGAACGTATAGAGCAACTCGAGAAGCGGCAAACTCAAGATGATGCAGTTCTTAATGTGGTAAATCGGTACTGGAACCAGCTTAATGAAGACATTCGAGTATTGCTTCAAAGATTTGATGCAGAAACGGCCGATGAATCCGAAAATAGGAGTAAGCTTTTACTTTATACTAAGTATTAATTATTTTTGTACCTAAGTTATTTTGTGTGAACACACGGAATTAATAGTTGATTGGAAATATGTTAACATTAGCTGTACTTAACGATTGATGCTGTTATGTGTAAAGTTACAAAAAATCTAACTAGCTGAATGATTTTTTTATGATACCATCAGGGGTACTTTGATTCTTCTTTGAAAATTACACTGCCTTATGTCATACTTGCTAGATAAAATCTTATAAAATTCAGTAAAAAAGAATGAATCAGGAATTCTAGGTCATAACATCCGCTTATTTAATTTAAACTAGCTAAATGATGTTTTTTATATCTGTAAATATCTAATTAAAAGAAATATTGGTACTTGTCTGTTAACCAGGCCCACTGATAGTGATGACTTTGACGATGAAATTAGGGATGATAAATGGTACTAAACATAATCTATGTAATACGGGAATTTCAAACCAAGGAAAGATGACACTTAGCTTTAGGGGAATCCCTGCCCTGCCCAAGTTGGGTATGAGTCGATCTTATTCGTTTCTTCAGTATTTTTTATTATTTCTGCTTAAAATGCCTTCTCCCAAGTATCACGAATTGCCTGTCAGAGAGGAAGTAAGCGTGAAGTTTCTTCAGGAATGCAGTGTGCTTCCAAGTGTATGACGTACTGCTGTCTCACTTTCCCACCTGTCGCTGTTCTGAAACACGGTAGTAGTACGCCATTGACAGGCTACTGTCGCCTCCAGTAGCAGTACCATTTCTTGTCATCGATGGTGCCACCATCGGTGGGCCCCGTTATTAGACAAGTACCAAAATGGGTACATTGGGTTGGGGTACTTATTCAAAATTTCTCAAGTAAGGAGTATTTAGTAAGAAAAGGTTAAGAAATCCTAATCATAAACACATTTGCTTGCCATATATCTCTTTAGAAAATGGTTATTGAAGACAAAGATTTTTGCTGTTATTTGGACTAATTTGGCAGACGTTTTTTTTTTTTCATTTTCCAAATAGTTCATTCAACACCTAAACTTCATTTAAATTTTATTTATTTTTCTTGTTTTACTTTGTGTCTATTGTTATGATTTCTATTTTAAGTGTTATTTTAAATTTATTCTCAGATGAGAATGAGGCAACAACGTCATTTTTAATGCAGTTATCTACTTGGGATAAAGAAGAACTGGATGAGAAGCTGGCAAACAGGGTACAAGTTTCTAAACGTGCTGTTGCCAAAGTTATTCAGGCATTTGATCGTTTAATGCAACGAAATGAAAAGATCACACTTGCACTCAAAGGAGAACTAGATGGAGGTAATTGTGAATTACCTTGTTTCTTGAATATTTCTTTGTTTTGAATCAAATGCATTAATTGTATAAATCTGATTTATAGTTGATGAAGTTCCAAACATGGATGAGACCATTCGGCAAGCAAATATTGAAATACAAGGGGAGAACCGCAACCTACAGGCTCTTAATACAGCTCTTCATGAAAAATACCATACTATTTCCCTTAAGGTGAATTAAATTTATAAATTAGTGAGTGTATGGGTTAAATAAATTTAATTATTTGGGTTAATATTCTAGCAGTGAAATAATTGAGTAATATTTGTTATATTGCCATAGGAGCTATCTTTTTATCATGTATAGAATTTGAAAGTTAAACCATATTGTGGGCCATTATATAATTATATTGCTGTTACTTTGTAATGATTAAGTCGACCTGTTTGGGCCCAGTGTAATTACTTGTTTTTTATTAGATGGCTGAGTTGCAGGATGCTGTTATTGAGAAAGATACAGAGGCTGCAGAATTAAGAAATCAGATTGATGATCTTCGATATGAATTCTCAAAAACACGTTTGAGGAGCGACAAATTAGAGCACCATTTGGCAGAAGCATTGGAAAAGCTAAAGGCATATCAACAGATCCATGGAGATGATAAACTTCCTACTCCAAAACCAACTACCAGTGTTTCACAGAAAAAGGTAATTCAGGATGGTTTTAATATTTTCAAATTAGGAATTTTTGTCGAAAGTTTGACTCAAAAAGGCATGTCTTGTAAACTAAGTGGATATCAATAAAATATTTTTATAAATGCTAAGTTATCATGGGAAAAGTTGGTAATTTATATGTGATTCATGGTGTCTTGAAAAATATATGCAGTATTTAAGTTGATAAAGCATATAAGATAAAGCAAGGGGTAATGTTAGGTACTACTTATCGACACCAGAAGTTTGTAGACTCAAGTTTGAGGCTAAATATCTTGAAAACGGCTCGAGGTATTTTGGTGAGAGGCATATCAACATGTAGCCTGTTTAATGCCACATTGAATGAGGGTAGTTATGGAATTTTTGAAGGGGATGTTTTTTGTGTGAGAATAAAGAATGACCCAATTTTAGAGCTCTGAGATGGAAGGCGGCACTTTGCCGGTTCATAATTACGAAGCAGTTTATCTGATTGTAGCTAAATTTTAATAGAGTATGAGTCATAGTCTTATTATGTGTGCAAGATTTCAAATTTCTAGCATTATTCGTTGATGACATTTTATTCAATTTATGAGACCATCGTATCTCTGCATGTATAAGGCTGTGAGACATGTGACACACACTGTTGGCTTCATCTTGGGCTCTGTATTATGAATCAATTGAAACCTGAAATGAACGGATTATTTTATAGTGATTTTTATAGCAGTTGAAAGTGAGAGAGAGAGGGTTAGATGTGGGATTCCCAGCAGATGCGGTGTGCGGCATTGCCAATTACTGGTAGGTATACTGCCAGCAGTAAAACCCATGTAAACTGGTATTGTGATTATTATTTCTGTTTCTTCTTCAATCCTGGCTTGAATCTTTGATCTAACTAAATGTTTTTAAGCAATCTTTTAACTACTAATCTATTCCTATTTTATTTAAAATACCCAACATTTTATCCCATTTCACTCGGTCAAAAGCTTTCTCCCAATCTACAAAACAAAAATACATATCTGTATTGACTTCTAGGGCTCTTTCTATCATCATCCTCATACATCCTATAGCATCTCTAGTCCCTCTTCCTCTTTTGAAACCAAACTGATTATCTTGCAGCTCCTTTTCTATTTTACCTTCAATTCTTTTGGTTATTATTCTGGTTAGAACTTTAGTTGTATGAGAAATTTAACTAATAGTTCTGTAATCCTTGTAACATTTTGCATTGTTCTTTTTCTCCAGTGGTGCCATAACAACATCTAAAAAATCTTCAGGCCATATGCCAGGATCATATAATTGGTTAAAGAATTTTGCGAGTTGCTTAACTGCTTTAGACCCCAAAACCTTAAGAACGTCCACGGGTATATCATCACTCCCAACAGCCTTCCTTCTTTTCATGTCATCAATTGCTCTTTTAACTTCAGACTCGAGAATACTTGGTCCTAGCTGATCTTCTTCCACATCCTCTTCTTCATTTAATTCAATATTTCTTGGATTTCCTTCTTTGTCATACAGAACCTCAATGTATTCTTTCCAGACATTCTTTACATTGTCTGGCTCCGATACTATTTTACCACTTTTGTTCATGATTCCTTTACGTCCTATCTTTCTTGCCTTTTTCTTGAATAGTTCCCTTGCTTTGCTATACATGAGGTCTGTTCTACAAATTCTTCCACCTTTGACAATTTCCTTGCATTTCTCATTTAGCCACTGTTCTCTGGCTTTATCTGTTTCCCTTCTTAAAGCATTATTTAACTCCTTGTACTTTCTTTGGCCTTCTTCAGTGTTTATGTTCTTCCACTTTCTCCTCTCTTCCATTTTTTGCAGCATGGCTGCTGTGATCCAGGGTTTTTTTCTTACAGACATTTTAAAAATGTGTAAATTTCATGCATGACGAGAGACTGACACAGTATGTAGTGCTGCAGTATATGGTGAGTTTGCAATCACTAACTGATTAAAGAGCTGCAAGTAGCCCAGCCATGGGTTCACACGTTATAATATAAAGTTTATATTATAACCAAACACTTTTGTTTGTAGTAATATAGGGTTGTGTTTCTTTGTTTAGTTTTAATTTAACTTACAGTCATTGTTCTTTATATATTTTTACACAATTTTTCTTTGTTTTTACCAGAAGAATTACACTTTATATTGAATTTTTTAGGCTGGTTTCCAAAGGAAACAAACAACCTTATGAAATGGTCCTGTCTGTGTATGTGTGCCCTACTAACAACAAATCCATAGTGCAGAGATGTTTTCTTTAATACGTTAAAATATCTTAATATTGTGATATTGGAGTGAGTGAGGTTTGTACTGTTCTAAGGGGAAAGGAATGTAGATTCTAATTCTTATCACCGAATTTTGATAATTGTTCGTATTTTCTTAAAACCACCTTTGCGTTTTAAATCACATTTTATTGGATTGTTGCCATGGAGACTATTATCAAACTAGGCTTGCGCATTGAGTGAACAAATGGGTTATTTTTTCCGCTTGACTACTCTTCAGCAATGGACAGTTTATACAGACATATTAGCATATAAACAGTAACATTTACTAAATTAGTTTATTTAAAAAAAATACATGCAAAATATGTCAGAAAGATTTTGACATTGTTTTTAGTATTTTAAACCTGATAATGCTCGATTGATTTGTTTTCCAATTTTTCTCACACAAATAAATATATATTTTAATAATATATGAATTTTTACATGCATAATCTTAAAGGTACACTTTTGTGTGGTATTCCTTGAAGTAGGATATTATGCAGAGTCCCACGTCACATTTTCCGCACCCGAAATTCATGCAAGAGTCTTCCTCATGACTAACCCATGTGGCAACACATGTTTTTCCCTTAGCCGGCCAGCACTTATTTTCTTTGGCCTCTAAATGCCCCAAACTAACAATGGGAGAATTAGGTCTTCTTGCAGGACAGTGTGGGTGGGAAGAGCACTTGAACCATCCTCCTTCAAGTGTCTTATGAGTGCAGCCATCCAGCTTGATGAACTGCCAGTTGCAGATTAGATAAAGAAGCCACAACATAATAAAATATCATCGCAAACACTTACAAGCAAAGCAAATAAACAATAAAATACTGACCTTACGAGAGAATGAAATCTCACTGAAAGAAAACTCGTTTTCACTGCTGCTGCGCAATTCAGTGGTTTGAGGACGACTGTCTGCGGTGTCAACCAATGTGTTTTTGAAAACTAGGAATTGCCTGCCTAGCCACAAAAGACAAGTAGCCTAGGAATACGCACAACTCTAAAATATATATTACCGTTACTTTCCTCGGCCATATGGTCAAGAAGTATAGAAATTTTTAGGAGAGGGATTTTGGGAATATCCTGCAATAAAGCGACCTGACCACTCCTTTTTATTGCCCCTTTATTCTGGTAAAATTAGCCAAAGTAGCGGGAAAAATCTGATGTGGCCACCACATAACTTTCTTCATATCTGTATTATTTCTAAAAATTCCAAATAGGTTACATAATAATAAATGTTTTAAGAAACTGCGAGAAAATTTTAGACTTTACAAAGAACAGAAATAAACTCACACCATAGCCTTCTCATATTGGATATAGCCACAAAGCTCCGTAAATTAAGAAAAGAAAAAGAAGCGTTACTAAGACGTTACTAAGCAACAATTTTTAACCATAGTGGTCGGTAGATGGTGTGGTGGTGGCAGCTAAAAATATAATATATCTCTTAAACGATGCATTATATGGGAAAATGTTTCAAACAAAGGTTATAGAAAATTAAATTTCCAACAACTTTTATTCCGATACATTTTTACATTTATCAAATATTAAAGCAAATATTTCAAAATAACGGATAAGTGACAAGAGTCAACACCCACTTCGGTTGAGCGATTTTTACCAAAAACTAATCAATTCTTGTGACTCATAAAAACGTTAAATATATAATTTCGCGTTGACTTGATTAATAGTTTTTTAGTTAGAGCACCCACAAAAAAGCTATCACATACACACAAGACATCATCGAGAAAATGGTCAAAACGTGTTCAGGGGACCTCAAAACGTGTATTCCCGTTGAAATCTCAACGTCGATTTTTTTCATGAAAACAATACTTGACTCTATATTACGTATGGAGAAGGTAAAAAGTATGAACTTTTGAAAATTGCCTTACTTACAAAAATGAAGAAATAAGTTGGAATATGATGGTTTTTATGGTATCAGTGTGACAGGGAATGAAGACGCAGATGGGAGAGAGGGAAGGACTCATTTGCTGCATAGCTGTCTCTCTCTTTCCTTAGACAGGTAATTCAGGAGAGAACCCAAATTTCCTTTGATTTTTGTAATGCTTAGGTCATCATTATAAGCATTCACACAGCAATATTTTCACACCAGAGTCATACCATAGCAATCTACGTGGCGACTGGGGCACCAGCTGCCGACTCAAGGACATATGTGATCCCTAAGCGAGCAAAGAAGGCCTCGTGACTCAGCGTGCATTATAATGCATGCATGGCTGCTGGACCCTACACCCAGCTTGCATTTAAATGCACACTAGTCCTTTAAAGGTTAAGTTAGAAAATTATATTTAGCCCTATTTTCGGGCTTCTCTCTCCCTTCCTCCAACTCCCTCCCTCCCATCAAACATCCCCCTTTTCCAAACTTCTGCTTTCCCTTATTCTCTCCTTTTCCCTGTCCCTCTCTCTTTTCTCTGTCTCTCTTTTTCCTTCTCTCTTTCACTCTCCCCTTTTCTCAATACTCCCATCTTCTTCCATTATCCCAATACAGTGCAAATGAAGAGTGAATGGAAAAAAGGGCCAAATTTGAGAGTGTAAAAAATGAGGAGCATTGGCAAAAACAAACCCAATGCTAAGGAAAACGTTTAGTCTACAGGCTCCATCAAAGTATTTGTTGTGTGTTGATTAGATCAAAATTAGTAATTCATTATGGCATCCTTAATTATCATTAAAAGCATCAAGCCAATGCAATCTTTAATTGCTTTGCTATTTCCCATTTGAAAGCCTTGAGCTCATTGCTATGGTAGTTAGAATTTTTCATTGTTGTGCTTCAGAAAAATATGCTTTTTTTCGATTAAAAACAAATATTTACGCTAATCCGGCATGGATCTGAATTTCGTCATTAAAAATTAAACTCTTCGTTCTTTCATCTACAAAATTGTTTTCATCTCGTTCGTATATCAGTTTTAAGTAGTTTAAAAAATCAGATGTGGCCAGCACATAACTTTCTCCACAATAATATTTCTAAAAATTCCAAATAGGTTAAATGATAATAAATATTTTAAGGAACTGTGAGAAAAATTCAAAGACCTTACATAAACTCGTACCGTAGTCTTCTGATATAACCACGAAGCTCCAATGATTAAGCATAAAAAGGAGTGTTACTAAGACATTACTAAGCGTCAAGTGTTTACAAAAGATGCCTCCAGGTGGTGTGGTGGTAGCAGCTAAACAATATAATTTTTTAAATATCTCCCACTAAATTCCTATCACATTTACACACAGACATCATCGAGAAAATGGTCAAAACCTGTTCAGGGGACCTCAAAACGTATTTCAATTGAAATCTTGAAATCAATTTTTTTCATGAAAACAATACTTTCTCTTATACTATATGTATGGAGAAAGTAAAAAGCATATTTAGGATGCCCTGCATTGAATCCCATGCTTTTCTTATGGGGTATGGAAATGGAACTATGGGGTTAAAAAGACCCTCAAAATATAAATTTTTAGAATTTTCGATTTGTTTCTGTTGGTTGTGACCTATGACCGACCAGCATGCCAAATTTCAGACCTCTAGCCCTTCTAGAAGTACCTTAGAATGAGGCATAGGACACCTAGGAGGTTTGTAAAACTTGTGCGCTCTAAGGTGGCAGGCAGAGATGCGTGAGAGGGGAATGGAATAAATTGGAAGGAAAAGCTTTAAGGGGGAGCTGACGTCAGCACCTGCGCAGTAGACGAATTTTGGTTCAGAAGAGTCCATCAGCCTAAGTGTATCTCCTTCCCTTTCCTTATTACCCTCCAGATTTTAAGTTACCTCAGTCAACGCTTACAACTAAACACCACCTCCCCTAAAAGCTGTCCCGCCTCGAGGATGGACTCGTCCTACCATAAAGGTGCTTACAGCGCACTGCCAAGTTATAGCGTTTTTGGTATACACAAGATTTTTATATTATGGAGAGAAAACAAAAATTAAATTAATTGTAGCAAATATATTTGTTTCCTATTTATAAGCATTGGACTCCCTTTGGTGGCAACAATGTGATTACATTGTCATATTATTTATAATTTCTTGTTGTTGGAGCCTTGAAAAATGGGCAGTTTTTAAGCTTCAGAATGTATTTATTGTGGTATTTCAGCATGGATTCAAATTGTTTAAGTCTTGAGTTTGAAACTTGATTGTAACTAATTGGAAAATGAAAATTAAAAATATGCTGCCCTTGTTTCCATGTTAGTCAAATGGAAGAAATTAAAAGTGAAACTTTTTAAAAATTAAACTTGTCTATTAAATCGGTTTAAAACCCTTATCACACCACCACACTCTTTATTGTAGCTAAAATGGTACCTCCCACTTGTTTCTGCATTCTGTAGTTTTGAGTTACAGATTTATACACACACAAGCAAGAAGCTGGTTTTTATATATATTAGATAGCTAGAATATGTGTCTATGTCTTCTGTGTATTTATTACATGCTATTTGTATGTATTAATTATCTTAATCATTGAGACATGGTTACTTCTTAGTTACCTATATGCTCTTGATCATGATTTGTTTAAATGGCCAGGCAGTCTCCATGCAGGCTGCTCAACAAGCGGGAAATTCATGTTACAGAACTCCACCCATTCTGAGCAGCTGCTTTCTTCATTTGATTGATTTTCAGTCATTGGTAGCTTTTGAGGAATATATTAATATCATTACAAATAAATTAAGCATAATTAAATCCTGTTCCCGTGTCAGTAGGGATTTCAAATCTATGCATTGAAGTTTACCTTTAAAATTGTTTTAAAATGGTAATGAATTAAATACAAGATGGTCAAACTTGTTTTCAATTAAAAAATGTTGTTTTTATCTTGTGCAAATAACTAATAATTAGGGATGTGCGAACATCAAATTTTCAACTCGAGTCAAATGTTGAAAAATTCGAGTCGAGTTCGAGTCTTATGTTTAAAGATATATTTAATGATTTTGTTAGGTAGAATAAAAGTGCTTGAAATGCCTTTTTAAACTCGTTAATTATTCTTAGTTTTTATTGATTCATAACAAAGAATACAAAACCTAGAATTGAAAAATTAAGCCAGATGGATCAAAGAGTTTTAAAAAATCATATTTCTACAATATGAGGAAGATCGCAGGTTTAGATTTTATTAATTGTACTTTAAAAGCATTTTTTTATTTCAACATTTTTATATTTTGTTACTAATGAAATAAAAGAAGTGAGAAATTTTACAGGTTAATACATATTTCATCAAAGAGATGTTAAACTAGAGGTTAAAGCTGAAAAAGAAGAAAACAAAAATTATACTCAGCATTTTTTTACTATAAAAATATTTTTATAACATATATATGGATGGCAACAAGATGTTGGGATGAGGAAGCCCAGTGAACACTCACCAATCAGACGACTTCAGGTTGGCGAGGCCCTGGGTATGTCGAAGCGACACACGTAAAAGAACACTAAAACAACACAGAAACATCACAAACGTAGAAGCTTTCGGAGGTATTCCTTCATCAGCTACAGAGAGAGAACATATATATATATATATATATATATATATATATATATATATATATATATATATATATATATATATATATATATATATGGATGTCAACAAGGTGTTGGGATGAGGAAACCCAGTGAGCACTCACCAATCAGACGACTTCAGGTTGGCGAGGCCCCGGGGATGTCGAAGCGACACACGTAAAATAACACAAAAACACAGAAACATCACAAACGTAAAGCTTTCGGAACTACTCCTTCTTCAGCTACAGAGAGAGAACTGTTGGCGGTGACACTGGGTGGAGGCATGGGGGTGGAAGGGTAGTACGGAAAGGTCGAGGATTGGAGGAAACGGAGGGGGTTGGGGATGGGTAGGGTGTTGGAAGAAGACAGAAAGGGTGTGAAAAGCTATCGAAGGTTGAGGCCTGGGGGAGTGAAGGAGTTTAGGAGATGGATAATTTAAAGTTCAACAACTGCTTCACAGTGAGAGTCATTCGCGCTCTCCCCGACAATGCTTCGGCTCCCCAACTCCGTCAGTGGGAGCTTTCGCATATCCATCTCCTAAACTCCTTCACTCCCCCAGGCCTCAACCTTCGATAGCTTTTCACACCCTTTCTGTCTTCTTCCAACACCCTACCCATCCCCAACCCCCTCCGTTTCCTCCAATCGTCGACCTTTCCGTACTACCCTTCCACCCCCATGCCTCCACCCAGTGTCACCGCCATCAGTTCTCTCTCTGTAGCTGAAGAAGGAGTAGTTCCGAAAGCTTTACGTTTGTGATGTTTTTGTGTTATTTTACGTGTGTCGCTTCGACATCCCCGGGGCCTCGCCAACCTGAAGTCGTCTGATTGGTGAGTGCTCACTGGGTTTCCTCATCCCAACACCTTGTTGACATCCATATATTCATTTTACCTTTCCTTTTCCGTAAGTTGTTATATATATATATATATATATATATATATATATAAATAAATATATAAAACAAACTCCTAAACCGTACGCATCTACGGTTTAGGAGTTTGTTATAAATTCTCAATATATTCGATGTTTTGCTTGGGATTTTCTCGAATTATTTTCTCTGAAACTATAACTCATAATTATGTGGCCTTGCGGACTTCTTTGTGGTAAATGAAGTGCTCTATCCTAATATTTTTTTAATCTATACCTTATAGATCATATAAGAGCTAGGGAGAGAAATGTATGGATTTTTAATTGTTGTTTGCTGAGAGAACCATCTTAGCAATCGATGTAAACAAAATATGCGATATTTTGCAAAACATCGCACGGTTTTGTTGTTATGGTTGGTGTTTTTATGTCCACTTAAATTTATTCTTAATAAAAATCCATAATTCGCATTTTCGTAATGTACGTATGTTAATTTTATTTAGTAAGCTCGGCAGAATCGGTATAATCGACGAAGCCGATCTCAGGCTCAGAAAAATAATACTCTTGATAGAAAAAGGTTTTAAACCAATGATAAAGGATTAAATTCAAATGCAACTTCAATAGTTGTAACTTAATAAATCTTGTGAAATAATCACCATAAATGATCATCTAGGCATATTTTTTTTAAATACCACATTTTTTTGATTGAAGATTTCGAACTTTTTATTTCAGCCCGAACCGAGTCGAGTTTTAAAATAAAACTCGACTCTGTTCAAAATTGTGAATAGTTCGCACATCTCTACTAATCAATAAAAAAGTGTGGATTAAAATTAAGAAGAATTTTGAATTTATTCTTAGGAGCAGATACTATTTGGATTGTAAAATATGAATATTGTAGTTTATCATTAATTTTTTTTATGTTCTAATTAAAGATGGAAGAGTTGCAGAAAGAATTGGAAGAGCAGAGGGAATTGGCACACAATAGGCTTGTAGAGTTAGACCGCATACACCAGCAACATCGTGATTGCCTGAAGGAAGTTGAAAAACTCAAGATGGATGTGAGTATGAAGATTGAGTTTTTAAAAAAAATAATGGAAATATTTCTAAGCTTCACAGTGTTTATATAAGATTATTAATCTGTAATATTTTGGAAGTGAATGGGAATTTTTTAATTGGTAAGTTTGTGCATTTAGCAATCAAAATTAGTTGTCACTTTTTTCCCATTTAACTAATTAACTGAAGTACCGACATTGCTGGGGTAAATGCAATATACTTTATGTATGACAAACTCTTACATCATCTGTGAAGCTCCAATTAGAAAATTTATTTAAAAACTACAATATTTTCCACAAAATAAATCAGGGTGAGCTCATAACAACATGTGGTTTTGGAGATAGTAATTCAAGAAAGTACCAAGCAAAACCATTTTTCTACATAAGTGGGCACAAATATTTTTTGGTGAGCACAATAAAAAACATTTTCATCTCCCTGGTGATAGCAATTAAAGATTTTATTCAATGAAGAGAATATCTCTAGAATGCTTCACACCCAAATCTAGTAAATGGAAAAATTGCACTTAGACTTCAACTCCAATACTTAAAAGAAAAAGTAATGCTTTGTTGCCCTTCAGCTTGAAAGGAATCACAAAACAGTACCAAAGTTAGGCTAATTTGGTTGCTGCCATGAGCACCTGAGAGTATAAGAGAACTAAGGGATGTTCAACTTGCCAACACATGGCACATAATCCTGTATTAAATGAATATAGAGGAAAAATTCTAATAACTTTTCTGTGGGCAACCTGGTGGTAATTTTGACCTCCATTTTTTTGGGGGACTGTAGGAGTCATTATGCCAGGTTTGATGAAGATTGGTCAAATAGTGTCGGAGGTGTTTGTGGACAGACAACCTGACCTGATCTCTCTTGGATGCATGAAATTGTCATGCAATAAACCCAGTCCCAGATAGGCGATTGCAACCCCTTGTGAATGTGTTGCGGACTTCGTGGTTTTGCTAGCGTTAGTTGTTGATACATGACATGTGGGTGGAGGACTGAACACTAGTAGAGCTGGTAAAAATCATATAAAAGCAGGGATGTGACAACACATAATGGCTAGCTATTAAAACTTTAAAATGTCTTTTGTGTTTTGGATGGCATACAAATAACAATACAAACAGAAAAGAATATAATGTCTTGCTTCTAAACAAAAGAAGATAGGAAGGGAAAGGGGAGAAAGGTTCTTTGGCAGGGCTGAACTCCAGACAGCCAGAATAAGTTGACATCTGGGATTAATAAAAAGTCAGGCTCTTCACCAATTCCCCTTCTATGAAACAAGGTCCACGTGTATACTTCATAGAATTCTTCATCTTTTGTGTGTATAAACGTTTTGCGGTCACATTCTGTGGTTTCTTCACCTCTTGAGGTTAGGGTACCAAACCGTTAATCGCAGACTACCAGAAATTCTCACGACTTTCATATTCATGTCAGAGCAGGGGCTACTGAAGGGATTATAAAAGATTGAAACTTGGTGGCTGCTAGGTCTGCGAGACAGGAGGGCCACTTCCTATATCGACTTTTTTTGTTGTAACTTTATCCTAAGCGCTTGCATATGAGACTCTTATTAAAAATAAGTTTTTGTTTCATGATTATACTGCCACGACCTGGTCGCCATTGCCTCATTTGTAAAAACAGCACACCACGGATTGGTTAAGGATGACGTTTGGATAGGAGTTGGCTTGTGTTTTACATCACTATCCCTTGTGCCTCACCTAACCTAACTATTCTGTCTAACAATATGTTTACACCTATACAATCCATCAGAATGCATTTTAATTGTGGAAACACATTAATGAAGAAATTATAATAATAATTTTTCTAATTTCTAATGAAGTACAAGTAAGCAATATTATAAAAGTAAATTTAAGGTCTAAACTACGTTTAAATTATTTACATCTACGAAATTTGGATTTCCACCGTGCATTCTTTAGAATGATAGTTATCGTAAAAACATTGGAAACAAAAACTCTATGCACCATGAATACTTGACAAATGCAGGTTTACCACAATTGCACTTGTTATTACTTAAACCACATCATTGACGTTAAGAAATAACCTGTGGTGGTCCGATAGCTTTGCAGCAAACCATACGTATCTTACCATCTTTTCAAAAATTGGAGCCTGCAATTGATGATGGACTATTGACTGTATTTTAATTGGGTCACTTCTGGCACTCAAGTCCCATCTGTCATAATAACCATACAGTTCAGGATTCGCTGTATGTAATTTTTTACCTGACGGTAGAAATACACGTCACATGGTCGACAAATGGGTGTGGTTTTGGGGAGGACAACCCATAACGTACATGTTGTTTTTGTCAAAAAATCTTTCATTGTACAATGTGGGATTCACTTGCCCACCCCACGAGTCAATTAAGAACAAAAATGGCTCCTTTTTTACGTATGGCTTCAATATGTTATCCAAATATTGGCTGTACGAATAAGTTTTCCTGATTTTGTTGTAGTCACAAACATTCTTAAATTCAACCATTAACTGGTCTACTTCCTTTTGCACTAATGGCCCTAACTTGCCACCAACCTCTTGCAGACACAAAAACTTTCGGCAACAATTGGGCAGAAAGTGTTAGCGTATACTGCGCCATGTATGAGTGCGTTAATTTGCACAAATGCGCAACAGCTACTTCTGCTGTCGATTTCTCTCCTTTGAACGACAGCGTTCCGTTGCCAGTAATTCGATATTTACATCCCGTTTGGTCAGTATTGATGACGAAATCGGGATGAAATTTCAGAGTTGTGGCCATCATCGACAGACTCTATGATGGCTTTGAGTGATTCTCTTTCTTTAAAAGAGACATATTTTGTAACTTGCTGCTGTCGAATTTTATATACTTTTTTAAAGCGGTAAACCCAGCTATCCGATGCCTTAAAATCCAACTGGGAGTATTGGACCAAAGCAGCTATGCCCCATTGCTGTAATGTTCTCGACGTCACAGGGAACCAGTTATCTCTTGACTCCTTGAAGCAACCATACACCCAGAGGCGGATTTAGGCTGTCAGAGGCCCGAGGCGCAAAGAATTCGAGGCTCCCTCCAAAAAAGTATTCATTGATAAATATGACAAAATACACATTGTTAACAAACATATTTAATATACTGTAAATAAAATATATACCATTTTAAAAACATTCATCCCATTAAAGTAAAACATACATTGATCCAAAAAATAAATAAACAATCAATTGCCATAAAAAATACATAAACGTTAGTATGTGACAAGTGAGCTAACAAAATTTCTAACTAAAAAGTGTTAAGTTTTATGTAGCCTCCGTAGATGAAGTGATGAGAAAAGGGTTAGAAATTCGGTATGCTAGGAAAATCCTGAACAATACATTTAAATGGGCAGAAGCCGAGGATAAATGTGTAATAGACTATGACCAAATAGAAAGAAAACTTGAACCACCCGATTTAATTTCTATAAATAAAAAGGTGACAAGTTTTAAGTTTAAAGGAGGGTTTCAAGGATATAATTGAGGCTAAATTTGTACATATCCAATCCAATGTTTGTTTGGTTTAAACAGTTCTTCTGGATGATTGTTTTCCTTGATTTTGTTTGAAATTGATGGAATAATAGAAACTATGCAGAAAGGCATAAGCTGTAATTTTTGGGAATAACTTTGAAACAGAAAAAATTCTGCTATGACCGGGAATCGAACCCGGGTCTTCCACTTGCCGGGCGGATATTCTACCACTGAACTACCTTAGCAGATAATCTTTCCTGTTTCTGAACGTGGGTTTTTTTCTTATTTGTCTCCGGGCTAGCGAAGCTAGTATCAACCAGCCCCAACAGACATCCTCCAAGAGAACGTCAAAGAAAACCCTTCCCTCTCAATTGGTGAGATTGCCAAAGCCAGAAATTGATGGAATAATAGAAACTATGCAGAAAGGCATAAGCTGTAATTTTTAGTAGTTCAGTGGTAGAATATCCGCCCGGCAAGTGGAAGACCCGGGTTCGATTCCCGGTCATAGAAGAATTTTTTCTGTTTAAAAGTTATTGATTTTGTTTATCTAAATTATTAGATAGCATTTACCTACTTTACATAATTAATAGCATTAGTCTTTCATTTAATATGGCAACATACCACATATAATTCAAGAGATAGGTATGTAATTCATTTTCCGCACACTTACCGTCTGCTGCGCAAAAGTTTTTTTTATTTACTATTTGTAGTTTTCATCATTTAAAACGTTTTTTCTTTACGTAATCTTGTTTTTATGTAAAACATTAAAGAGATTGCTTTATTGTAACAAGCCAAGTCTTTGTTTACTTTATTGTAACTACACCTACCATCTCCCTACGATAACCAATGGCCTTTACCTGCTTCTTTCCACTAAAAAAACTCTGTTCTGCGCCATTTGGCCCGGGCCTCAAGTTCGGGGGCACCTCAAAAATTGGCCATCGTCAATCGTGACCATCCATGGACCCCCGGTTATAGGTGAATCCAATGGGAGGGGGGATGTCAAGGGGTGAGGGGTCTCCAAATCTGGAAGCGGTCTGGGCCTCTGAGAGGCTCTCGGAGTGCCTGCCCTCGATGCAGTCTCTACTTACAGGAGAGAAATATAAATTTACTACTGAAAATGACCCTTGGCCCATAATAGTTATTGGGGTTGGTCGGGTCAAAGAATGGTACCGCCATACCCAACTCCAGTCTTTTCTTCCTAGCTGAGAACCATAAACAGCTTAAAGAATGAATAATGAGAAAAAGGACATATCCTGGCTGCGGAAGGACCCCATTGGGTATCACAAGACGAGCTGTCTTTGGGTGTGCGCCTTTTACGGTACTGGTTGCATAAAAAATTATGAGAATTTGAAAGAACAGTAATTTCTTGAGAATTCTCCAGTACAATCTCTATTGAGGCCCCCAGATGCGCCTAAGCATAAATCCGCCTCTGCATACACCCAATAATTTATCATGTTAAGTTTATTATATATTGCCACATGGACTTCAATTTACTCGTCGTAAATATTTCTAATGATTTAAGCGTCCATTTATGGTTTGACTCTGCCAATCTTACAACCTTCACCTGCATGAGAACAGATAATATTAATTACGGATTTGTGAACTTATTGTTATATCTCTGGAATAATTGAGGGAGATTGTAGATTCGCCTTCATTGAAAAGGGAACATCCTTCCCAGTGCACTCATCCAACTCGCAAGCTGATGAATTGGAGGAATCATCTACTGATAATGATGACACTTTCAGAGGTTCCTCGGAGACGGTTTCGGGAGAGCTAATTCTCAATAATTCTTCTCTCTCCTCGAATTCCATCTCGCATATCATATTTGATATGTGTTTGAATATTTCCTGACCAACTGCTTTAGACCGAAAAAAAAATATCAGCACTAATACAATTTCCAATAAAGCCATTCTCTCACATAAGTTCAGTGCAATAATAAATTGCATCCATCAGCTCCTGTTTTTCGGCATCGTTCTTAACAAATGGCACATTTAAAAAATAACCGTCATCTTCATCATTGGTTTCACCCAATAAAAAGCGTGAACATGTGCCACCCAGCTCGCGTTCCACTGTGGGCTTACCCGGTATCTTCATCTTACGTACGTCATATCACTGTGAAAACTCACAGACAACTATCGGCAAATAGAAACTTGGTGGGTGACGTGCAGAAGACGAATTTTAGCCTGGATGAGTCTGTTCTAGGAGAGGAACCTCTGTAGAGGAAAGTGTACATACAGGGAGGAGGACTTTACAATCACCTCTATTTATTTGCCCTCCTGGTAAGCTGTCTTGTGAAGTTGCATTTCCCATTCAAGTTCCTCCCTTCCTTTTCTTTTCTCCTCTCTTGGCTAAAGTCTTGCGGACCTATCAGCCACCAAGTTTCAATCTTTTATAACCCCTTCAGTAGCCCCTGCTCTGACATGAATGTGAAAGTCGTGAGAATTTCTGGAAGTCTGCAATTAACGGTTTGGTACCCTAACATCAAGAGGTGAATTAACCGCAGAATGTGACCGCAAAATTTTCATGTTTCCAAATGCTTTACTAATGTAATTCATTGCAATAAATTATGATAATATCAAGGGTAATGTTTCATTGTACATATAATATATTGTTGCATGCATATAATGTATATATTTCTTATGTGTAACAGAAGAATATCAGCGCGAGACAAAAAAGTAAGTGAGATAGAATTTCTTGATTGTACACATTGGTAAAACCCTTAAATATAAGCTGCAAATTTTTTTCAAGCATGATTAATAAAACACAAATGCTCAGAATAAAATAACAGCAAAAAAGTCAAAATAAGAGATGGAAAAAATTGGCAGACGCGAGGCTCGAACCTGGGTCAAAAGATTCGGAGTTTGTCTCCGTTACCACTACACCACTGGCTACTCGTAATTTAGCGGCGTTCCCTTAGGTAGTTGAGCAGCTCATTGATTTTTAACATCATTTAATTGGAAATATCTTGAAAACACTGTGCCATTGGACGGGCAAGAAAAAATACGTCGAATTATTTTCTGTCTACTATCACCCTGCGAAGTTTCGGCCAAATCTGAGGGGACCACTAGAGAATGTTCCCTTGTATGATGTATCTCAGTACGGTTACACCCTTTTTACTGGTTTTGCATCCCAGTGGTTTGGAAGATGCTGAGCAGTAATGCCATCTGGTGGTACCTTCTTGACAGTTGAAATGGTGCTTAATTGTCTTCATGGTCTAATTGTTTATCAAATACCGTTTGATTTTTCATAATTATTCATTTGTGTCTGTGTTGAGTTAATAATTTGCTGCCAGTAAACGTCAAGATTGCAAATTTGTCATCAACCAATGTGATTCTTGTTAAATTTAGTTGCATTTATTCCTTATGTAAGAGGATTTTATTAAAATGCATTATGATGACAATCTAAATTTGTGTTTTTGTTTAACAGCAATGCTTTTTGAGTGTGTTATTGAAATATGAAGAAATGATTGCATCCACAGTAATTTCATTTATTCCTTTGTATGCTTATATTATTTTAAAATAGGTATTTCCGAGAACTTTAGAGTATAATGTCCTTGGTCAGGAACCAAACTCCTCATTTTAACCCTTAGTTAGTCACGTGAAAAAAAGTTCCGTAATTAGTCGCGTGGGGTCAATATGACCCCAAAATGATTTCTAAAGATAAGCAATATTATATTAATTTATTTATATTTTACTGGAAATAAAATCAATCTTACATTATAATACAATTATTTATTAATTGTTTTTACAATAAACATTGATTAAAATAAATTAAATTTTTTTTGTATTTTCTAATCACTTTCCCTCTCCCCACATTCAATGCACTTCATTATCATATGGTCTTTGCAAGTAAAAGCTCCATAATTTCCACATCTAGTGGACACTTTACTGTCTATATTTCTTGGGCAATGTTCGCATCTTCCTCTTGATAGTCCCGATCCCGGTGATAGACCTTCCTCCGCAAGTCCCTGTTGAGTGCATATGCGCTTTCGGAGATGCCTAGATATAAACTGACTCTGAGACATCAAAATCTGTTGATCCTTTATTAATTCCTTTGATAATGATTTCAAGAAATTTCGCCTTTTCATTTCCTTTTGAACGTTTTGTTTATAAACAATAAAGGCATTTATGGCAGAAACGTTCAGCAAATGAAAAAACACAGCTAACGGCCGTCTTTTCGTTCTTCTGCCAACATTATAAGCAGCGCAGAGCTGATCGCATGTATCTACGCCACCTTTTGTTGCATTGTCGCATGAAGGTCGCGTTGAGGGCTTTATTAGGGATAGGACTATTTTTGCGGAGATCACTCACAATTGTGGGTTAGACATCGGTCGCGGCACGGTCGCTTTCCGGCCCCCACCTACAGCATGAAGTAGTTTATGGCTGCCCCCAACTAGCAGAAAGATTCAAGCTCACTTCTGCTGTCACCGAGGATTGCCCTCGATGGGGTTTGGGACAAAAGTTGCCTCCTCGAGCGACCCAAGGGGTTCGTGCCGAGGTCCAACCGCTTCCTCCCCTATAAGTGTGAACGTACTTGGGACTTCTCCATAGAAACCCCATTGAAAATAGGATTTTTATATTTTGGTCTAAAACGTCCCAACCGTGACCGTCATGCGACCGGTAGGAGATCCAAAAACTTTGAAGATTGCTGATCTCATTCGTGTTCGTGCTTATTCCGAAAAATAAGGGAGAAACTCATGCTAAAAAGGGTGAGTGGTAATAAACGGCAAACAGCTTTCTTTTAGAGAGACCACGTGCGTTTGTTTGTGACTTTTATTGCGGGTAGAAAACTATGGGAAGAAAACGGTTGCATGTGTGCGGCCGAAGTAAGAAAACACCCGGAGAATTCCGAAAAGAGGGAAAAGGGTACATTGGAGGGGGAGATGGGAGGAAGAGGGGTAACCAACCTATAGTGAAAGTTAGTGAAGTAGAAATGTATCATAAGAGAACTAGTGTTAAAACAATGAAATACTGCTTATCAGGAAAATTATTTGTATTTCTGATGTGATAATAATAATCTGTATTGCGTTTAACCCTTCTATACCAATAATGAAAAAAGCAACAGGTAGAGAGATGTCAAAATAAAAGCAACTTTTTTAACTTCATATATACATAACAAATGGATACACACCAAAATAGTTTAATTTTCTCAATATTTACAATATTAATACTATATATATAAATATAAAAATATCAAAAATAACAAATTAATAAAAAAACAAAAATGCAAATTTCTCTTCTAGAATGTCAGTTTCGAAAGTAGAACAAGTTTGAGTTAGATTGTTAATACATTTCTTTAGATATTGACGAAAAAACATTGCTTGGGGTCATATTGACCCCACGCGACTAGTTAAGGGTTAATATTGTGTCTATTGAGAATGGTGATCCGCTTTTCGTTGGGGTTTCCAGGAACGTAACCTGACATAAAAGTGGAGACTGCCTGTACTGCTGACAGATTGGTGGCAAATGGGTGTAAAACTCTAAATATTATAGACACCATGTAGTTTTGTAACATAGAACTATTGTAATATGAATTCAAGCACTGAATGAATGAATTTTATATGAAATCCTTAGTCATTTTTTGAGAAAAGCAACATTTTGTGAAAATTGACCAGAATAAACTACCATCCATTATTCATTTCAGCAGGGTTTCTCTTCTAAGTGAAATCTTAAATAAATACAAGATTTGATTAGATGTTGTTCAGCAGTTTAGCTCCCACAGTCATGCACAGATGACAGATAGTAGATGTAATGATATTTAAAATATGCATGTTCATTAAAATCTTGAATTCTTGATTGCAATACTGTCTCTACATACATTGTGTTTGAGAAAGTTTCTTGATTTCAAGATACAGAGGAGAGGCATATCTTTTTATTTGCCAAATCAACCTTTTCTATAAGATTGTATGGTAAATTGGGAGGTGTGTTTCTCAGTTTAATTTTTAGGTAGTAAATTCCTTAATAAATAGCTAATACAGCCACAGAACATATTGAAAAAGCATAATTATTTTGAGAAAATACATTCTTTGTTTAAAAGTATCGAATCCTGGTATTACTGATTGAAATGCTATGACATTGTAGGATGTAATCATTGTAATTAAATTTCTCATCATTAAAGACCTGAAAAACTGGAAGTTTTCAGATTTACTTATAATATTTGGTTTACTTCAGAATGAATTTCTATCTTTTAACTGTAAAATAGAAAATATTCCTTGCAGTACAAACGATTAACTGATTTTGAAGGATTAAAATGTGGAATTCATTATTATGATAACATGTACAGTGATTAACTTCTTTATATTTACAGATTCGTCAACTACCAGAGTCTGTGATAGTGGAAACTACAGAGTACAAGTGTTTGCAATCTCAATTTTCTGTGCTTTATAATGAATCTATGCAGCTAAAGACTCAATTGGATGAAACTCGTCAGCAGCTACAAACCAGCAAAAATACTCACCTCAGACACATTGAGCAGATGGAGGTTTGTTGTTTGGTCAAAATGTTTGTTACTTGATTTGAAACTGTTTGATGCTAATATTTCATTCTGAAATGTTTTTCTTTTAGAGTGATGAACTCATGGCTCAGAAGAAATTGCGTTCTGAAGTGATTAGGCTTGAAGATGTTTTGGCACAAGTTCGAAAGGAGTATGAAATGCTGAGAATTGAGTTTGAACAGAATTTGGCTGCGAATGAGCAGACTGGTCCGATAAATAGAGAGATGCGTCACCTTATAACCTCGCTTCAGAACCACAATCAGCAACTAAAAGGAGAAGTGCATCGCTACAAGCGTAAATACAAGGAGGCAAATGCTGAGATCCCCAGAGTAAATGAAATCAATAACTTGATCAGTAAAAGAAATGAGTCGGTTTACATAACTCTAATTTTGTTTTAAATGCGGATATTATGTTGTATGGCAAAATTTCTTACAATGTTATTGGCTTTTTATTTATCTAATTATCAGAGAAGATGTTCTTATTAACATTTAAAGCCAAAACTCACAATTCAGTGTGTGAATTTAATTTTCTTTTAACAATTTTAGCTAAAGAAAGAATATGAAGAACTGGCTGCAAGACAGTTAGCTTTAACTGCTGAAGGAAAGGAAGGGTCATCATCTGAGTCATCCTGCAGAGAGGAGGATTCTGCCTGTGGTGCATCAGGTAGCTCTAATTCTGCAATGCTGCAGTGCCAACCTAAGGAGGAACCGGGTGTTGTAGTGAAGAAGGAGGGAGATGAAGATTTGGAGGTAATGAAATTCATGACAGTTATTGTAAGGAGGTCTAAGTTCTTTGCCTTAAAATTCCTGAAGCCCTGATACCCTTTCAAAATTTTAACATGGCATATAAGTTGTGCAGCTGTGCCAAGCCCTTATTTATGATTTATGATTTTTTTACATTATTGAAGTAATTAAGTAAGTCCATTGTAGATAAATAGGAAATTGAAACCATATGCTCTGAAATCTAATACAGTCGACTCCTGAGATTCGACCAACTCGAGAATTCGACCGGTCGAATTTGCCGACGTCACATCCGGACCACACGATTCTTACTTTCTCTTTAGACGTGGTTAAAGCTGTTGTAGTAGTTTGAAATTGTGCTGATTTTGCTCATTTTTTAGTTTTAATCATTTATATTAGGTTTAGTTTCTCTCGAGACATCGTTATTTCTGTTATATTAGTTTGAATTTATATTAATTTCGCTCGTTTTTTAGTTTTAATCATTTATATTAGGTTTAGTTTCTCTGTAGACATCGTTATTCCTGTTATATTACGTAGTTTGAATTTGTATTAATTTTGCTCGTTTTTTACTTTTAATCATTCATACAAGATTTAGTTTCTCTCCAAAAATCGTTATTCCAGATATAGTCGTTTGAATTTGTATTAATTTGCTCGTTTTTTAGTTTTAATCGCTTATATAAGGTTTAGTTTCTCTGTAGACATCGTTATTCCGGTTATAGTAGTGTGAATTTGTACTGATTTCGCTCGTTTATTAGTTTTAATCATTTATATTAGTTTATTTTTAAATTTATTCCTTGACATGGCATCTAAAAGGAAATTGAATAGTGATAATGTGAGTGTATCCAATAAAAGAGTGCATTAGACTCATAGTTACGAATTAAAATTAAAAATTTTAAAGCGTGTTGATCAAGGGGAAAGCCATGCTGAAGTCGCACGATTGTTAGGGATTTCTCGTTCAACTATTAGTACATACGTAAAACAGAAGGAAAAAATTCGAGAACGTGTTAAATTCTGGTAATTTGATAGGAACAATAAACAGTCCAAGGCGTGGATTGTGATTCCTAAAATGGAAAAACTTTAAAACTTTGGGTAGATGATCAGTATCAGAGAAACATTCCAATTAGTGAGTCCGTTATTAGTGTAAAGGCTAAGAATCTGTATGATGATTTGAAGGCGAGGATGGACGAAATTTCTGTTGATGAGATTCCATTTATAGCAAGTCATGGCTGGTTCGACAGGTTCAAGAGAAGGGCAGGTTTGCATAACCTTAAGTTAACTGGTGAAGTGCAAGTGCAAATACTGATGCTGCTTCAAATTATCCTGATGAATTGTGTGCACTGATTGAAGAGGGCAGCTATTGTTCTCGTCATATTTTTAATTTTGACGAAACAGGATTGTTTTGGAAGAAAATGCCAGCAAGAACGTACCTTGCGAAAGAAGAAAAGACCACCTCAGGATTTAAGCCAGCCAAGGACAGACTGACCCTGCTGCTTGGTGGTAATGCAGCCGGAGACTTTAAGATGAAGCCCCTGTTAGTGTACACTTGTGAAAATCCGAGAGCTTTTAAGGGGAAGACTAAAAGCACGATTCCAGTCTTATGGAAGTCTAACACAAGGGCTTGGGTGAGTGTAGCTGTTTTCAGGGACTGGTTTGTTTCATATTTTGTGCCATCAGTGGAAAAATATTGTAAGGACAATAATCTGCCATTTAAAGCCCTGTTAATTTTGGACAATGCACCAGGACATCCCCAAAATTTAAGTGATGTGAATCCCAATGTGAAGGTGGTGTTTCTTTCCCCAAATACCACGTCATTGCTCCAGCCTATGGACCAAAGTGTGATTGTGACATTTAAGCGATATTACACTCGTCACACAATGCAACAGGCAATTGCAGCAACTGATAAGACAGGCGGGCCAAGCCTAAAGGACTTCTGGAAAGGCTATAATATATGGAATGCAGTTTTGAACATTGGAGATTCTTGGGCTGAGTTAAAGCAAACCACCATGAATGGGTCATGGAAACAGCTCTGCCCACAGTTTGTTCTTAATTTTAAAGGATTTGAAGAGACCCCTGAGCAGATCACCAGAGAAGTTGTTGCACTGGGAATGCAACTTGACTTGGAGATGGATGAAGCAGATGTCGATGAGCTAATGGCATCTCATGCAGAGGAGTTGACCAACAATGACCTGATCGAATTGCAACAATCCACTGAGACAAAGGAAGATAGTGAAGATGTTATGGTTTCTCCAACTCAACCCAAGGACTTGTCCTTAAAAGACCTTGGCGAGATCCTCCGGAGTCTGGATGACTTTATAAGCTTGATAGAAGAAAAGGACCCTAATGCTGAGAGAAGTTCATTGGTGAAAAGTGCAGTTTTTAAGGACGTGGCCTGCTACAGGGTCCTTTATGAACAAAAGAAGAAGGATGCAGTTCAACTTTCCCTAGATAAGTTTTTTAAGAAGGTAGAAAAACCACGGCCAGCAGAAGCTGCTTCAACTTCGGAGGCAAGGACTAACCCACCCAATTCCCCAGTTAATAGCAAATCCAGTAGCCCCTCTTCTTCCAACTAAAATTTCTGAACTTTGTAATTAATAAACTAAGTCCAGTAGACGCAGTTGTAAAAGATTTAAGGAAATAAAATATTGTCAATGTCATTGTTTTTTTAATTCTAAGTAATTTTCTCCTTTTTAATAACTTTTATATAATTTTGCTGTGATAACGGTATTGTTTTATGTATAGATATATTCAGTACTGTAGCAAGTGGGGCCAAAAACCGTCTTTGCTACGGCTCTTTAGGGATGTGCTGCGATTTGCATGTATTAAAAATTTTGAAACTCGAATAGTCAAAATATTACTCGTGATTTTCCTGTTAAATGTGTTGGTCAAGTACAAATACAAGTAATTCCTTCATTTAATTGACATGGGAAACGATGAGGCAGATTGAATTCAATTCGGAATTTTTTACGTAAAATAATCGTCCAAAAAAAAAGATTTTTTCTTTACAGTGCGCGTATAAATTATATATTAAATTTTTTTCATCAATTCATAACAATATTGTTTTATTAACATTTGAGTAATGTTATTTTATGTTTATATAACTCGAAAGTGAACTTGGTAATTTTTTCCTGAGTGTTAGTGTACCGAAAATCGCCGTTCGACATTTGACTGTTCAAGATTCGACTGCATTTTCAGGAACGCATCCCAGTCGAATCTTGGGAGTCGCCTGTATATAAAAGAGATTGTTTGTGCGCTAGTAACTTCAAAAGTTTCTTGGGCCATTCTATGGACCAGAGGAAGATTTTAGTCTAGGTTTGCAGACCATGAGATCTCTCATACCTCATGGGGTCAACGAAATATTATTTCCATAAGAATGCATGGGAAATTGTGTGGAGAAACCCCAAAATGCCAAGCAGCACTTCACTAATGTGGATATAAATATACCTGAATGTTAACTTAGGATCACAGGAAATGGCTTATTCTGTACAAGAAAGACAATATTTTAATTCTGTTTATGTTTTGTTGTATTATGTGCTAGATCGCTCAAAATTCCTTGGTTTAGATTACCATTTTCCAGGCAGCAACAAAGCTAAATTTCTCAATTGTTGTCCTCTTCAAAAGGAAGATAGCCACGTAAGGATTAATGCAAGGAAAATCCACGCCATGGCGTGCCGTAGAGGAAGAATAGCCAATGCCAAGATAAAGGGTACAAATGGATTCATGCCTAAATATAGTTTATGAATACTTTTAAAGTTAGTCAAATGATTTTTAAGGAATATTAGAACGTT
The DNA here is from genome assembly GCA_028673005.1 of Tanypteryx hageni. Lineage (NCBI taxonomy): Eukaryota > Metazoa > Arthropoda > Insecta > Odonata > Petaluridae > Tanypteryx > Tanypteryx hageni. Next base: position 97,357,556 of record CM054113.1, on the reverse strand, counting down.
GTTATCCTTTACCATTAACATTCAAAGACTTATCACAACATAAATCGATCATCTACTTACTTTTGTTCGGTAACCAAGATGTTGTTTATTGTTTATGTTTTGGCTAATAGTATCGACATAATCCACATAATTTTATGGCTGCTTAAAAGGCTTCGGTGCATGTATCCATGTGAATATTAATTAAGATGTTAATGCATAATTATATTAATGATAAAACTTGACAATACAGTACATAAAATAGTAAATGTTAATCTAAACATCGCTTGCGTAATTAAGAAATGGGGAACGAAAATTCAGGGCTTATGGTGCACTCGGAGTAATTCCTATTTTAATAAAACTACTCGATTAAGCCAAATATTCTTGAAAAAGCAGACTGCCTTGATTATTTGGTGGATTCGCCATTGAGATACACCCACGAGCACAAGCCTGACTAAAATTTTTCAATGGTTTCTTTAGGTGGTAGTTAAAATTCTGTGTGAACCTCTTCTCCAAATAATACATTGGAGAAATTTTGGGGCACTGACAGCGTGGGGCTCGGAGAAATAAAAATCATTTGCTACTTAAAAGAAAACTTTCCCGAGCGAAGCTGGGGAACTCTAGCTAGTTTATGAAAATTTTGCTAAATTCTGAACAAATCCAGATTATGCAACATCACTTTTTTGATGAAGCCAAAATTTCTTTCTATTTGCAGAATGTGCTTAGTTTTACATAGATTAGAAGCAATAATCTGTCTCATGGTACTTTTCTACAAAACAGGACCACTCCTCATTTTAATGCTTGTGTCTGACGTTAAAAGGCAAAAATAATATTAAAAGGGCTGTACATGGAGTTGAAATAATTTGAATTCCAAGGATTAATATATCTGTTGGACATGATGAAAAGCTTGTGAAAATGTTCAAATAGATCCAATTATTATTTCAGGACTTGCTGTTTTGTAAACAGAGAAAATAATCAAGATAGATAAATATAAGGCTGAAAGTTCATTTGATTTTTCAGGGAGAAGAGGCAGCAGATAGAGAAGGGGCCGACAAAGACCGGGGATCTCCAGTGAAGAAAGAGGCAAAAAGGGAGGCTGTTGTGAAAAAAGAACCAAGGAGTGAAGGGCATAGGGATCCGCACAAATGTACAGGGGCCAAGGAGACCAAAGCTGGCGAGTCGGAAATAGTCCGTGATCTCAGGGCTCAGCTCAAGTGAGTTTTTGAACATTTTATCCAAAGATTCTCTCTTCAAAAGTTATATTGGAAATGCATCAATTAGAATCATTAAAGCATTATGTCAAATGTAACTACATTATAAAGGTAAAATAAATATTTTGCTTGTTCTAAACCAGATGTTATTTCATAGCATACCATAAGAGATTATATTTTTTCTTCACATGAAATGAATATGTTAATAAAGCTTTAAACATGTATCATGATTCTTTTATTGCGAAATTTTCTGGTTTTTGCATCGTTGAAAACATTTATGACTGTTTGCTTGTGTGACAGCAATAGTCTTCATGGCATGCTTTAACACAAGTGATATGTTGAAATCAGAAATTTTCTTCCTGTGGAGAAACTCGGGAAACTACCAGCTGTGCTGTAAATAATTAAAATATATTTTATATCTTTACTGACACCACATATTATGTACATTTTATGTTAAAACTAATAAGATCTAGGTTTAGTTTTGTAGCTTGTACAGTAAAATGTCAGTGTAGCGAATGCTGGAGTAACGAAATATTCAGTAAAACGAAATTATTTTCTTTCCTCTGCCAATTTACTATGTAACATTATGTAAAAATGTTTTATTGTAATGAATATCATTGTAATGAAAATATCGGTTTAGTGCAATAAAAATTCATCCCGGTACAAAAAAAATATGATCATCATAACGAGGTTTGTAAAAAGAAATTCCTTAAACAATACAATGTACACTTTTGGATCTTTACTAGGTTTGGTTTTTAGCATCTGACAATGCTGCAGGGATTTAAACTTGGTGAAATCTCAGTCCAGGCAAGTGTGTTGGACGATTACCCGACTAGCAACCTAAAGGCAGGTTCTTCACAGGTCTATCGGACCGTTCGGAAAAAAATTACAACTTTTTAAAGAAGTAATCACTAATTCATGGTTTCTTTCTTTATAATTATTTTGTTATATGTAACCATCATTCTGACATTTTGGTTCAAGTGCAATATATTCTCTTTGACTGTGGCACCGCAAATGACTATGGCCAAATACGCAACTATGTCCTACATTAAAATGTTCTCGTATAAATAAATCCTGTTTGTACATCGAAAATCTTTTCCTTTTTATTCCGATAAAACCTTCTGTTAAGATGGATTTGGGTTGGGTGGTTGTAGTTGCATCTTCACTTTATATCAATATATTACTCGTACTATTTCTAAATTTTTATGAGTTCCTTTTCCTACTACCGTATTTACTCGTGTACCTGCGCACATTTTTACCCAATATACCGGCAAAAAAAAGGGGGTGTGCCTCTTACATGGGGTTTTCTGACAAAGTAATATAAATTTTATCAATAGTAAATTTTCTGCAATAAGATTGCATCTACGTCTATATACGCAGAAGATGTTGAATTCTATGAAGTATACGCATATCTATGCGACCAACAAATGTTTAGGTCAGTGTTTCTTAACCGCCGCACCCAGTATGCTGCCGGTCCACGGTCCACCGCTGGTACGAGAGAGGACCTTACTGTACAGGCTATCAATGCTGAGCACCATATTACGTCAAAATTAAGCAATGTGTGAAGCTTCGCATCAGTGCGTAATTTTACTAAAGATAAAGTGCGTAATATGCCCAAGTTATCTTTGATATTACCTCGAAACGGTAAATTGTGGACGAAGTTAAGTAATATTTCATTAAAAACTATTAAGAGGGTAACAGAAAAGAAGACTTATCAAAGATGAGGAGATTTCTGCTAGTATCGGCGTAAAGAGATCGCCCAATAAATTACATCACCTAGTAGGTGGGAGAGGGAGATAATTCTCAACTTGGAATCTATCGCGGATCGGTGAATTTTCTTTTGAATTGAATTTTGAAGTCAAGATACTTAATTTGAGCAAAACTTGTTTCAGGGAGTGGGAGCCATTGAAGAGCCCGATTTTATTAAAAAAAACTTATTCCTGCTTAAATTAATTTTTTTCTCTCTGGTCCGGCCCAAAAATAATTGTGCAATATTGTGCTTCCTTTGAATTTTTAAAATTGCGTTTCATTGGAATGAATATATTTTGGTCGTCCGCATGACTATTTTATACTGACATTTCACTGGACTAATGAATTACAAAATAAAATAAGTCTTGATATATCTAATTTTTTTGTTATGGCTTAAACCTTAGGCATCAAATAATTTTTTTCCCATTTGAAATTGTATGTCATCGATGAATTCAACCATCCTACAATATGGTGTTGCTTAATATATTTTATTCGTAAAATTAGAATTTTAATTAGAAAATTGAGTGTATATTGTATAATTTATAGGAAAGCCTTAAATGACCAGAAGGAAATGAAGCTCTTGTTAGATATGTACAAGGGAGTCAGCAAGGAGCAGAGGGACAAAGTACAACTCATGGCTGCAGAAAAGAAGATACGAGCCGAGTTGGAAGATTTACGTCTTCAGCTGAGGAAGATGCAGGTTAGTGAATCATTTCGTTACTGCATAATTACTCAATTATATCATACATAATAGATGCATGTTGAAGTTTTCTATTATGAAGTTTGCCTTTAGAAAAATTACATGAACTGTGAGATTTACTTCTTTGACTACTAATTGTGCAATGATTTTAATTTTTTGCATTAGATATTTCTTTGAGAATTTGTCTGATTTGCATATTTGTTGTCAGTAGCCAAGTAATCATTTTAAAATTTTGGTTCAAGAGAAAAATATTTTTTATTATTCTCACTCTTTGATTGTTGTTTTATGTTAGCAAAGTTATCCATGCCTCTTTAGTATTATATTTCCTTTTATAAAAGTGAATAAATAAGATAATACATCCATGGTAAATATAAGGAAAGAATGACATTATTTATGAAGTTAAATTTTTTGCTATAAATAAATGACCTATTATTATCCCATTCATGCAAAACTGGATTTGGCTTATTAACACCTTGAACTTTACAGAAAATATCAAGGAATGAAGAATTTAGAACAACTCCAGCAGCTTCATATAAAAATTTTTAATTTATGAAACTTGTAAAATGAATAGATTTTGTAAATATTTCAAATTCATTATTATATTGAAGTTTATGTTTTTGAGTGACTTTTTTGTAACAATAATAAAAGTTGACTATCATTGCCGTCAAAAAAGCCAACAGGTTTTTATTACAGGATTTAAATTGCAGATATCGGGTGACTGAGTGGTACTGCATTTGGTTAGTATCTGTTTTGATATTTTTATTATTGTGCCTTCGTCAGATTCATTAGAATTTGGACTTACCATAAATATAAATTTATCAAAACAGGTAACAGTCGATCAGCGTTTCTCAACCTTTTTAATAATACGGCTCACTTGAACTTAAAAAAATTTCCCCTGGCCCATCCAGTGCCGTGATAAGGAAATTTGGCAACCCCAACTTTCATAATTATCAGAATACCCTTAAAAATGGTTCTAGATCACTTATATAAATAATGTTATTATAAAATTTAGAAATATTTTCAAAGTAATTATGGTGAAAATATGAACTTTCAGTCTTCCTGTTTGGGCTTCAAATGCTTTTTTTTCAACATTTTTAGGCATACTCTGGAATGAAAAGGTCCTAGGTTGTACTTTTTTTTCTGTTTATCGCCAAAATAGAATAAATATGTGAATTTTCAAGTATTGATGGCAATTTTAGAAGTAAAGCCCACAAAAATTATGAACAATTTTACAATTACAAACCTTTTGACTTTATTGAAAAAAATAACTGGTCACTTACATATTTAGTTAATGTGATCCTTGTGCTTGGCATTGGTTAATAAGTTTGTTGATTCTTGGCTCTATTGGAGAAAGTGAAATTCTCATAGTAGTGATTTCTTGATTTATATTTTGTAGTGATAAGTATTGAGAATGCAGTTTCATATAAATATGTGGAAGGGAATGAAAGAAGTAGTTTCGTGGCTTTCTGACTCAACATGTGGTATTGTGTCCAATTTTGTCCAAAAACTTAGCAATGTTGCAGTTTTTGTAAATTCCTGTTTTAAGTCAATTTACATTTTGAGGAGAGTATATTGTTCTGTTGTGTTGAGATTGTTGCTTGGATCGGAACAAAACAAAAAGGGATCGCAAACCCACATATTTCCTGATCTAGGATCATCTTCATAGGGAAAATAATCTTCAAATTTTCTCTTGAGGGCCACAAGGTTTCCTAGTATTACCTTACATACTCTCTGTTTGTCAAATTTGAAATTTACGTCATATGAAGGGCACAAAAATGTTGATAAGATATAAAAAATGTCAGATTTTACCCTCAGGGTCATCTCTAGGATCCACGGGGCCCAGGGTGAGGCAGTAGCCGTGGGGCCTCCTCTATCCCATACTCAGAAAAATTATATCTTTCTTATAACAAACATCGAGAGCAATTTTTTAATGTTCAATGCTCGTTATGTCTATCTACTAAGACTAGTAAGTACGAGTAGTTCGTAAGCTAACTTCAAGTGCTTTGTTTTTGTGTATTGTGGATTTAATACCAAACATCATTAAGTGTCCCTGTTTGGACATATTAAAAACAAGGGTTAAAATGCAAATAAGTAGACACAACACTGAATAAAATAATACAACTGTAAAATGTCGCTCTTAATAACTACTGTGTTTACACAGTGACACTAAGTACAAAAAATGCTTGATTTCGTTAGACTGGCAATAGTAAGTTGACCTTGCATGCGTGAGGATAGTAAATGTTCCACAATTCATGTAACATGCAATTTGCAGATTTAAATACTATGTGAATGCAGCTAACCTGAGCTTGAGGTTGGTTGTATTGTTCATCTTGTTAGATTCTATTGTAAGGACTCTCAAACAATCGGGAAGCATTGATAATCTCACATAAATTTTATCCATGAAATATGTTTTTGACATTTTAAGAAAGAATAAAAAGACAATAAAGCAGGCAAAATTATGAAAAGCAATAACATGAAAATTTAAAAAGGGAACATACAACTTACAAAATTGTTTTGTCATTAATATTTATATTCCACTATAATAATGGATTTCATTGCCTGCTATAATTGCATTGAAGGAACAAACCACTTGAAATTCCTGTAAAAATTTATGAACCTGCAACTCAAAAGTATTCTTTTTCCATTTGCGTAAATTAATAAAATCATTAACGTTAACAGTGTCTAAAAATGTTTAACACAAAGCGAGAAATGATTAACTGAATTTGTATCTTGTGTATGAAACCAAAATTCATTAACTACATATTTAACCACAAAAATAGGTGAGACCGAAACAAGAAAATGGCATCACTGAAGAACCATGTGCAATTTAATATCAGGAAGAAAATGTTCCTAATCTTATGAGAGTTAGTGCAGATTTTATTTCAAACTTTTTATTAGATTTAAATAAGAAACATGTATTTCAAGGAAGGTTGAAGTAACGAATCTCTACTATGACTTTTAAAATAACCCTTCAGGTATTTGGAAAGGATATTTATTTACAAACATGGTAAATTAATCAAAACAATTTTTATATGATGCTTTATAAAAAATGAGAGAAAATTATTCAAATAAAATAAAAATTTTTACTACCTTATAGCAAAATAGGTATGCAAAATTGGGCAACAGCAGAAGTTATCTGGTAACTATAGTAGAAAATTGATAGACATACTTATATCCTGGGTGCTGTAAATAGGCACCAATGAAGTTCTGGGTTCCTCTCATGAAAGAAATAGTTATATTTCCATTTATAATACATCTTTCTTTCTACTTTTCACTTAAGTAAGCAGGCAGTTGGTTTGGTGACCAGCCAGAGCAAAGTGATCACAAGACAATTCTGCACTATTTTGAGAGCAACCAAGAAATGATATGGATGAGAGGAAGCAGTAAAATTCGGTTTCTGGGAAGAATTTACCATGGATATTTACTCGCAGAAATAAGATTTTCGAGAATATTTTCATATACCGTATTTTCTCGTCTCAAAGACTTTCACTTTTTAATATCTCTGAAATCAGGATGCATCTTACATTCAATGGCATATGTTGTATTATTTTTTTCGAAAAACTATTACTAAATCAAGTGTGCATCTTACAATTGATGGCGTCTTAGAATTGAGGAAATACGCAAGTATACGTTTGGCATTTTTCCGAAGAAATGGGAGGGGGGGAGGAGTACTCGAAATGACACCTAAGACAAAATGCCTGTGGTATCACTAGTTAATAGAGAGGGTTACAATGGGAAGGGTAGAGTCCCCTGCTCTGCGATAGCGCTGCAGCAGGCCAGTTTCTGAGAAAGGCTTAGGACAAAGAAAAGCACCCTAACAGCATGGATCGGAGGGAACATTTGCGAGGAAGGTGTTTACTGGGCCATTCCCATTTTCTCCCATTGGGAATATGGATGCCAAACATGAATGGGTTGTTATATAGTAAGTTTTTAAAAATTATTTGGATCGATAATTAATCGTAAACCTTTTCGCGGCCCACCTATAGTCCCTTCATGGCCCACTGGTTGAGAACCGCTGCAGTAAATTAATAATAGCTATGGAATATTGTGAAAATCAAATTTAGTCCTATTATTGATGGTTACTCCTTTGTTGCATTAATCATTTTATACAAATGCAATTCTTTCTTTTGTGTAGTAAGAAATATAAAATTGTTTTGCAAACTATATTATATACCTATTAAAGAAAAGTTCTCAAATTTGCTGAATAAAATAGATCACTATAAATTTATTAGATGTCTTGCTAAATGTTGAGGTCCTTTCTCTGTGATTTTAGTAAATTAAAAATAAAGGCATGTTTAGGTAATAAGACAACTTTTTGATTCTGGTTGAGTAACTTTTTCTCTGAATTAAGCTATTTATAATTTCAATGTTTTTGAAGTACCGTATTTCTTGGCATATAAGATGCACTTTTTTCCAGAAAAATGACTCCCAAAATCAGCCTGTGTCTTATACAATGAAGGCAAGATTATTACTGTTCTCAATACTGACACTAATGAACACACTCATCTCCAAAATGGAATAATTAGCAGCAACTCGCCACAAAAACATTTAAATATACATGATTAATAATAAAAATTTTGTTAATATATACAGTAATATCTTATGCAATGTGATTTCCAACTACATATTTTCATTATTGCATTTTATTACCTACATGTCTGCTCAGTAATTACAATTTTGGTGTGCCTTTGACAGCCATATGTTTTAGTTCCTAATAGGCCCCTTGAACAATGCGATTAATGCCACAGAAAATTATAATTGCGGTAATGTGATAAAAAGTTTATAAATACCTAGGATAAATACCATTACATGTATTGAGACCTCAGTGGCTACAAAAGTGTAAAGATACACCTATACTATTAGTTATAAGCTTCAGGTGATTGAATATGCAAAAACGCACATCGAGTAAGTCAATAAAAGTGAAACAACAGTTGCGTAGAAGCTATTTTTTCTACTACCCTTTGTGGATAATCGTAAATATCTGATACAAATTCTATTGCCAAGGACTAGTGCCATCTATCGAAAGATCACAGAGATGCATCCGTGAGCAGTGGATTTGAAACACGTACTTATCAGTATTGGATATGCATTCAATTTATTAGGAATTAAAATATCATCTTGCACTTAAGTTTAAGTAAGTACTATTGGTAAAGGGTATCTATACGTGCGACATGTGCGTCACACTCTGATAGCCTAATTAGTACGACTGCAGAGTTCCTACAGGACACGTTTAGCTATACACATCTTGAAGCAGTTATTTATGTTTTAGATCATCCCTATTTATTTTATGAATTATTTTTTTCTAAAACATTATATTTAACTCTTATCATACCATAATATTAACTGTAAATGTGGCCAGATACGGGCTTAATCATGGCTGGAAATGATTCACGACATGGCCCTTTCTAACTGCCTTGGTGAACCAAAATACTTTTTTTCCTGAAATATTTTCTAAAAAACCAGGGTGCATCTTATACCCTAGTGCCTCTTATATGCTGAGAAATACAGTAATTGATTCATTAACAATTTACAAGTGCATTTTTAACTTTTAAGTAGAAAAATTTGAATTTACATTTCTTTTTTACCATTGCTGCTTTAAGAAATTTAAAAATAATTCGGAAATAAAATATAAATAATGCTGGATATTATGGATAAATTGTATTAAAGAAAATTTTTGATGCAAGTGTACTGTTATGATAAAACATATTGGGTATTAAAAGTAAGCCTAATTAATTCTGTTTGTAAACTTAAATAAGTTTGATGATGCCAATTATTTTTATGAAATATCTTGACAATTGTAATTTTTGTTACATCTATTTTTTTGCTTGTGGAGTTAAAACAGTATTGATAATTTCAAGTTAAAAAAGTTATTTTGAAAAAGAAATCAAAAACAGTATTGATAATTTCAAGTTAAAAAAGTTATTTTGAAATAAGAAATCAATTGTTAAGTCCATATTGAGTAATTTTTTACTCTTCAAGTTTTCCAATTTAATGTAATAAATAGAAATTTTACATGGATTTAAAATATGATTGAAATTTATAAGTTCAAAAAGTTAAATTGAAAAAGAAATACTTGTTAATTCTATATTGAGAAATTGTTGACTCTCAGGTGTTAGAATATGTTTTTCTGTGAAATTGATTTATATAAAGTTTTCCAGTATAACATAAATATCATTTTGAAATGTTAAGTAGAAGTAATAATGTAAAAATGAATTGATTCATATTAAGCAAATTATATGCTGGAAAACATAGAATGTGAATATGTCCTGCATGGCACATACTTTGTCTCAAGTTTTACTTGCATGTATTTTTGTTTGTGTTTTCTCAGGAGAACAAGAGGGAGGAGCGAAAACGACTGGCAGATGATGATGCCCTACGCAAGATAAAGCAACTAGAGGAACAAGCATACCAGTTGCAGAGGCAGGTGGCTGCCCAGAAACAGGTAGATGTGGGCTGTTGGACCTCCTCACTCTGCAACTCTAACCTCATGAGACCTTTCGTAAGTGGTTGTCTCTCTGGGGGGACAACAGTGCCAACTGTGCCTTCAACCATCATCAGAACCACCCTCCTAACCTTCCTTGACCTCATCCACCCACATTCCTTGTTTATTTTCCTTTTTTGGCAGGTTGATGACCAGAGTTTTATTTTATTAAAAAAAATTGGAGAGGTGTTTAATATGAAGGAAAAATGAAAATTACAGAACGTAAAATGGTAAGAACTTCTTTGATCTTCAAGCTGGCTTTGGTTTACAAACAGGACTTCCTTTAATTGTCCCCCTGGGGTTTTGCCGTTAGACCACTTACTATTTTCCATTCACTAACCAGTTTTGTTTTGCATGATTTGTTTGGTTGGTTGAAAGAGGATATATTGGTTAGTTTATTAAATTTGCATTAATTTTTTTGTTTTTGATTTTTGAAATCGGATAATGGAGAGGATAGGGTGGGAAGTATTGACAACAAGTTTACTGGAAATAGTAATCAGCATTATGTTTTACAAATGAATTTTTTACAACTTGTTTGTTTTCTTTAAACCGTTGACTTCTTAATACAATGCTGCAAAAATTCCTATTGCATTGTGGAGTTTTGATACTTATTTTACTTTCTGGGAAATAATACTGATTATCAAAAATCTTGTAGGCAAAAATTGGAGTCACCAAGCTGCTGAATTCCTTTCACAAAATTAATTATGGTGTTGCACATTTCAACATTCTTTTCAATTAACTAGATTATTTTAATTGTATTTTCTACTTTTTCCACAATTTTCAAATAAATGTTTTAATTTTACTAATGCTGGGATATTTTTTAAGAAAAATAATTTTTCTCCATTAACATGCTCTTCATTTTCTGTAGAAGTGATATTACTCTGCATTATACTTTTTGTCACATTTATAGTAAAATTTTGCTTCTTTATGGAAATTAAAAATTTACCCATATGCTTATTACAATTTATTATGCTTTCCTAGGTTGTGTCACATTTTAATACCTTCATGTCCAATAGGATTTTATTGCTCGCCAAAATTGTGATCGAGATTATATTCTTCACTTGATAAAAATTACATGCACTATTAATAGGGATGTGCATCTAAGTTTTTAGATTATAAACATTCATGTTATTTATCATATGAACATTGAATCACAAATTTCAACTACGATTTCAAAGGTCACATTTGGAGAGAGGTGAATTTATTGGACAAAAGGGTTTTAGAATATTATAGTAAGCATCTGACATGTATGGTAGTATAGAGCTAATTGAAATAAAACATTGTCTATGTTAGCATTTCTTGTGTGATTTTTGTAATTACAGTGAAATCTTGATCTTATGTTAACCATTTATGATTTCATGTGCCTATACATATATTTTTGAAGAGAACTCATGCAGCATATCTGCTCATAATATTTTTTAAATTTTAGGTCTTTTATTTTTACAATTTATCTTCCATTTTCTTGCCAATAAATAAAATAAATTAAAAGACATAATATAATATCAGAGAAATTAATTTTGTACTAATCGTAAAAGACTTTTGAAAAAAATAGTTAAAAATGAGAGTTTCAGAATGTTATTTAATATTTTATCTATATTTTACTTTACTAGATTGCATAGTATTCTTTCAACATATTTGCATGCCTTTTTTTTACAAATCTACCAAATATTTGTCCTTAACGTTTCTAATGCCATCACTCTTGTATTTTAATATTTCTTTTTCTGGACTTAGAGCTTTTTTTTAAATCTCCACTTTCATTTCATATATTTTGTATAATTTAAATGGAAAATGCAATATATGTGGAATTAAAAAAATAATGAACTGCACATCAATGGATATATGATATAATGTTCATTTGACAGCAATGCATGTGCAAAGAAGCTTGGTGATGAATGAATTTACATATACCTTATTCAGTTAATAATTAATTTTGTCTCATTCTTTAAATTAATGTTATAACACATTTCAGTTTGTTTCATTAAAATTTTGTTGCTATTGATGCAAATGACCAATTGCAGATTTTATTCATTTATTTTCACTTGTTTTAGTATAGGTTTATTACCTCAACTATCATTTTGCATTGTAGTTATGGCTATTCATAATGAATACTGATGTTTTGATTATTCTAATAAGCGTTATTTGAAGATTAAAAAAAATATATTTAGATACAAAATTAAAGTACATGTGTAAGATAAATCATTAGCTTTCTTCTTAACCCTTAAACTGCGCAATACAGTAAAACCTTGTTATTTCAATCCCAGATAATTCGAAATACCGTGTAATTATTTTTGACCATACCAATGTCATGGAAAGTTTGAACGAAATTGAAGAGAATTACTGTGTGATGGTTCCTGTCTATCATCTGTACAATAATTTCACACAAGTGTTTTCCCAATCTTTTTAGCAGGTATTTTTGTAATCTTTTGGCTGAGTACACGCGGTTGAGTCTTTTCTTCCGAAACGTGGTGTAAAAGAGTATGCAACTTGAAATACACACTGGGAAAATTGGGATGTTCACTCAAACCTATTTCTCATATGCTGTGCTGTTCGTGAATCATGAATTAAGTGGTCATTTCAGCACTATTCACGGATTCGCCATGTGTACGAATTTGTAAGGTCAGTATGTTTTATAGCAGAATGGATAGATAAGACTATATTGCGATTTTACTGTCCATGTAGCAGATCGTAAGAAATTTCGATTTTTTTAGTTCGTTTATTTCGAACCCGGATAATTCAAAGTTTTAGTTTTGTGGTCCCTTGAACTTAGAAATAATGAGGTTTTACTGTCTATACAAAAGTCTGCCTACAGCTGTACGCAAAAAATGTAAGCTCAAATTTTTAAAAATTGTTCTCCCAAATGTTTAATAGGAACATATATATAGGGAAAATATATAAAAAATCAAATATCATAAAGATACTAGTGGTACCCACAAAAACTTCTGTGAAGTCAGTCAGAAATCTGCATGTTGAAAATCATCATCGTTAAAAATGCCTACAGCCCACATGCAGTTTATTAAATAATAATAATCTTCAATTGTTAACGTTGCAACATTAAGTTTGACATTGATACAACTATAATTTCGATGCTTCATAAAAAGTGCAAAGCGAACAACGCAATTCATTTGTCTATTTGAAGGCTTAATAGATGCTACCCGGAAAGAGTACGAAAAAGCCATAAAATTTCAAAAAGAAACGCGTTTCTGACAAATTCTTCTGTGTAATGTCTAAACCAGGGGTCGGCAACCTACGGCCTGCGGGCCACGTGCGACCCTCGAGAACGCTTTATGCGGCCTGCAAAGCTGTAATTAAAAAGTGATCAGGAAAATTTCTCATGGGCAATTTTATATTTTTTCAGTAAAATTATGGTCTCAAAGCCTTTTATGGTGAAGTTCTAACGCTAGTAAATTATGTAGACTTGATTTCGTTCATATGAAATCACAGAATCTCGAGAAAACTTTTGATTTATTAGCTCATCCGACCCACCAAGGCTTTTTTGACTCCCAATACGGCCCTCCGAAACATTCACAACTGCAAATGTGGCCTGCCATGCAGAAAAGGTTGCCGACCCCTGGTCTAAACATTGCAAGAATAAGATATTTTATAGTTTTTGCCATCAAATAAAGCAGAAACGGAGAAATTTGGTCCCTATTTACACATTTTAATGAATGAAAGATATAAACCTTGCACCTTGAAAAATCGAAACTCCTGTGTATACATATGGGAAAATATAATCATTTCCCAGGGTCAAATCCGGGACACTTATGTAAATGAAAATACAGTCAAACTTGGCTATAACGAGTGCCACGGGACCGTTTAGTTTTGCTCGTTATAGGCGTTAAACTTAATATCCGTGAAGGCAAAAGCATGCATGCGTATGGTGAAATAAGACATAAGAAGTAAAAGTGAATATATAAACAGAAAGGTTATTTAGTAAATTTATGAAAAAACCTAAAAATGAGAATAAACTAGAAAATTTAAAGTAAACATACGTACATATAAAATTTAATCACAGCTGCATCCTTAATCACTACCCAAGTCGCACTTCCTCATTTTCTTGTTCGTTGTTAGGTTGTTCTCTAGTGCATATAAAATCGCTTCTTTGTTTTTCCATAAGGTTGAAACCGTAGACGATGATAAATTAAATTTTTTACACACTTCAACATTTTTTTACCACGTTCTAACTCTCGAATAATATCAACCTTTTCGCGAATAGACAAACACTTCCTTTTATGTACGGACATGTTACTCGTTCAAGGGCAAAATCTCAACTGATTTTTGTGATCAACGCTACGAACTTTCTTTGCAAACTGTGAGCATACCAATTCCAGGAAGAGTTAATGAGGAGACGGATTAAATGTGGGATTTCCCATCTTTACGTGGGAAAGGGTGTTGGGTGCATTCGGCTGAGCGACGGGGGTGGGCGCCATTGTACATGCCCTCAGCCCCTTACCCCCTTCCAAACACAACCTCCTGGCTGTAAAAGAGCTGGGGGTTGGGAGGAGAGGACAAAGGACCTCCGCGAGTGCCACTGTACCTGCAAGTTGGGAATTCTTGGTTTGGACGAAGGGATTATTTTTTAACAACAACGCCGCGGTCTTTAACCTCCCCGAGGGATAGGGTGTAGAGGCTGGACTCGAGAACACAAGGTTACATATCTTGGGTCACTATGAGGATTGAAGGGGCTGTCCGCCGCCGCGTTTGAGACAGTGAGAAGTGGTCAAAGTTTGCTCGATATATCCGTGAAGCGTGCTCGTTATATAAGAGAAATATTTGTATGTAAATGCTCGTAAACTTATCTTGGAGGTAGCATTTGCTCACTATAGCCGTGAACTCGTTACAACCGTGCTCGTTATAAACGAGTTTGACTGTAGTTTTCCTGGGGTCTCCTAGTTGTCAGAAACAAAATGACATTTACAGCATTTCTTTATGACAAACTTCAAGAAATAAAAGGGGGGACGGATGGACAGACATTAGTATTAATATATAAAAATTCTCTTAAATATGTCATTTATTTGTCCTTGTCTATAATACGTAATTGTATATTCAACTAAATTTAAAATAAAAATTTTTCAAAATAAAGCAAATAAAAATTAAAATGAATGTTAAGGAATATAAAATAATTAAATAAATTCAAAATACAATTATAAAACTAATTTTAAAACAAAAACTAATAATGAAAATAAAATTCCTGAGCTGATACATCTACCCAGCGCTGCATGCGGGAATGGGGCGAAAGCGACTTATCAAATTATCACCAAATTCTTATTGAAGAATGCCTCAAAATAGTCGAGTAAATTGTCATGATCAGGAATCAAAAAATCACCAGTAATACCAGAATTACTGCCATCAAACTGCAGTTCACTTGGTGCAAAGTCTCTTCTGTCTGTCCATGAAAATACGACATTCAAATCTCCCACTGTTACTTCTTCCTCTTCACAGTCCTCCTCACTAGTGTGTTCCCCCTCAGAAACTGAAAAGAAAATATTCTCCTCACTAAACACGTCAAGAATGCTTGCAATAGCAGGAGGGGGAAGTGCATTTTCTCCTATGACAGCTCCGTGACATCGATGCAGTACCTACTTCAGACATGGACTGCAAATAAAAAAAAAATGGGGAAGAAAAGGCTATGCCGTCTTCAGAAGATACCTAGGGACCTCTAGGAAGTTTGAAGTAACTAGCATTGCAAACAATGGCGGGAAAGAAGCAATTGTATATACGAGGGCTGATCAAAAATATCCGGGACAATTTTTAACAAAGTAACTACTAAATGCATCAAAGTGAAAACTATGTCAGAGATTTGGCAACATCTCCTGATGCGATATACCAGAGGAGCAGGCGTTAGTATGAATCAGTGGTGAGTGAGCTGTTCAACAGTGCAAGTGTGTTTTCCAGTCCGACATAGTGCGAAATGGATGTTGAAGGAGCAACGTTTTTGCATCAAGTTCTGTTGTAAACTTGGTAACACGGCCAGAGAAACCTACGTACCCATAAATCCATGATTCATCACCAGTGATAATGCTTGGCAAGAAGCTGGCATCATTTTCGGCATGTTGCATAAGTTCGCGGCACACTGCCGCATGCTGTTCCGTCTGATCTTGTGTGAGAAGTCGGGGAACAAGTTTTGCCGAAACGAGTTTCATCCCAAGATTCTGCGTCAGTATCGCTTTACATGTTCCATATGAAATGTTCAGTTCTTCAACAATCTCTTTGATCGTCAAACGTCGGTTTTCACGGATTAAAGCATTGACACGGTCAACAGTGTCGTTTGTTCGCGTCGTTGACGGAAGTGCGGCCATTTTTTAAGCGTGAATATCACTCAAACGTTTTGGACTGACTCAATGCTGTTTCTCCGAATGCTTGTTGCAGCTTTTCGTAGGTTAAATTGGTTAAATGAAACTAAGACAACAAATTCTTTAATGTTAAAAATGTCTTCCAATAATTCATCATTATTTTAGGTCAAAATAATATTCAGTGCTGCTAAACATCTCATTATGTTTGGCCTGGTAAAAACTGTGTAGACCTAATAATTGTTGTTGGAAGTGGCTAAATACCTTACTTTTTGACTGAGAAAAAATGTTTATTTTTATCGGAAATTCCTCGTTATTTTCAAATTTGCCAAACTCAAACATTATTTGGTGTTGGCCTGGTTCAACATTGATCAAATTAGTGTGGTTTGGTGGTTCAGTTTTGTTTGCTGCTGTGGTTGTCCTCTTGCTGGATTAAAAACAAGTTTTATTCTACATATACCCATTTCTAAATTTCTTTATAAGCTTTCAAAATAAGTTTCTAGATAAAAAAATTTATATTTTTTCTCAAACCATTTCAAAAAGTGATTATCCTGTTAATTTTATTCATTATGTATCTTGTGTTGTTCCAAAATTATTATGCATCAGGTCTGCATTCATGCTCATCATACAAGATGATGATATTCCCAAAATGTAACTATGGTTCATAATATTGAATAGTAGGTTTTTTGACCACAAAGTATCATGAAACCCCTGCATCATTTAACTAGCATACAACAAACTTATATAGTATTTGAGATAGGAGTGCATAATTCCAGATAGAACCCGTTTTCTTTTTAGCTGTAGCTGGTATACTGAATGCTTTAATGACTGAGTTACACATTTTAAGGTCATAAATGTTAGGTGCCATTCAAAACATGCATGTAAGATATTCACAAAGTTTTAATGCATTGGGGTTTTTAGCTACATTTTATTTAACTTATTTTCTTTGTTTTATCAACTTTTGAGAAATTATTACTAGTAGAATATCTTTACACTTCTTTATTTAGTGTCACTTGACATTAAATTCTTTTGAGCTTGAAAAATATTTGAATTTTATGGAACTTAGTAGATTTTTTAAAACTTCTTTTTAGATTTTCTGCTCCCTTTGCTATTTAACAGTTCTTAGTGTTTGTTAGCTACAAATGCACAATGATCCCACTTAATTGAGTCTTATCTAATTTTAATATGTTAAAAATATTTTGTTTATTTTTAAAAGGCTGCTTGGGTAGCTGACTTCTTTCAATTTTCTTAAAATTGGTGTATATTCAAAAGATGTGTTACTAAACAATAACTTAGCTAATTGGTGACAAGGGGAACTCCTGTAGCCATAAAATGTTTGAGTAAATGGCTTCTTAGTAGCTGAAATTCTCTTATGGTTCACACAACTTTTTTTTCCTTTCAGAATATAGCTAAGTTGGGATGTGTTAGATTTCATCAGTTTATTTCTTGTAGAAATACAAACTTCGAATACTATTTTAAGGAGACTCTTGAATCAGTAAAAATTGTATTGGAGTTAAAAACATTGGATCAAATTTTCACTGTAATTATTTTCTGAATTCCAGCTATTTTTAAATTTTGATTTAAAGAAAAATTACTCATTAAAATGCCTTTAGATGAATTGTTGGTTATGGAAGAATCATCGGTGCATGTTTTATCTGACATAAACATCAGTTATGTTTTATCTTAAGTAAATATGGTGTTAACCACCTCACTGAATATGCTTGCTTAGTTGGATATTGTTTTGAAGTTCATCCTTAAAGCACTCGATGACAAATTGTGCTAATTTGTTAAATAAATAAATAAATAGAATAAGGTAATTAACCTAGATTTAAGATTGCTTAATTTCTGTGAGTTGAGCGTGTGAAATTTAATGTTGAAGAATAGTGCCAAAAGAGCTATATATATATATGTGCAAATTGTTCAAATTTGGTAAACTGCAATTTTTTTCTATCCTTATTATCTTATCTTAGGAAGAGGAGGCTCTCTTGAATGAAATGGAGGTCACAGGCCAGGCTTTTGAGGATATGCAGGAGCAGAATTCTCGGCTCATACAACAGCTAAGAGAAAAGGATGATGCAAACTTCAAATTGATGTCAGAAAGGATTAAGTCCAATCAACTTCATAAATTAGCAAGGGAGGAGAAAGAAGTTTTAAATGAGCAGGCATGTTATTTAGAATTTATTACTCTATTTATTTAGCAAGTTTTGATTAACCTTTATTGGCCTTGCATACTCTTAAATGTTCACAAAATGTAGGCGGGCGGACATTTAAATCTGTACAATAAAGGTTAAAGTTTGTTCTTGAATCTCGTATATTTTCTGGATATGTAGCCTGCTCTTGATTGTTATTCTTTAATGTAAAACCTGTTTTTCTTATTATAAATATGAACTGTTTGATGATAACAGTATTACTCTGGATGCATAGTTTTTCCAAAAAATGTGTGAACAAGTCTGGTTGGTCTCAGACATCGGATTTGAGGTTAAGGTTTCTATTCAGTTTTGTATTTGATTTTATAATGTATTTTACAATGAAACTTGGTACAGTTATGCTGGGTGGATCCACTAGTTGGTTAAAGCAATGCGTCTACATCAGGTGCATTGGTCCATTGTCAAGTCAAATTATGTTGTATGCAATTTTTCCATTCACATGCCAAGCAGATGGTGTGGCTGCAGATAGCTAAATAATTCCTGTTATTAGAAATTTCACTGTTTTCATGCAGTAGATGAAAGGCTTTTTTCATTTTAAAATAAAACTTGTGGAATGAGTGGTTGTCCTACCCTAAAACCTCTTGAATCCTTTGATATTTACTGATGTCTTTGAACAAATACCCATTGTGTCATGCTTAATTATCTCTTTTTCTATCACTTTCGGATATTTTCCTTAGATTTTCAATTATGGAAACTCCCTTGTTCACATATTTATCCTATATTCTCAGCCAAGAGCATATCCAAGGGAAGTATTCAAGTGCTTGAAAACTGTTTTAGTTGAAGTATGTCTAGTTTCAGCTTCTCAGACAGATTTGTATTTTTTAATGTCAAGATCAAGATACCATTTGTGATAATCTTGGCTTCTTTTGGCGAGGACAGTTTTTTGCTTTAACATGCTCCCATAACTTGATAATGACAGATAGCCTTAGATGAGGACAGAAAAACTGGCTATCTGATAGAACAGCAGCATCTAACAGAATTGAGTTACTTGCCACACTTGAGGCAAACAGGTTACCATATTCACCACATTATACAAAATATATGCAGTTTTAATGCAGACTAATTTCAAAGCTGGTTTGAGATTGCTTTATTTATTGCGAAGTTATTATTTTTATTTGGATATTCATTATCATTATTTATTATAAATTTACTATCGTTCATTCAGAAATAAAGTGGCTCAAGTGTGTATGCAACAGTAATGAACATATCAATAAGAGACAGATGCTTTACTTTTAACTGCAGATTTAAATCTTCAGTGAGACACTTCTAATTACCATATTAGCCCAAATATAACAGTGTTTTTATCCTGAAATTGCATTCGAAAATTAACTCTCTCATTAAATTCAAGGACTAGTGATTTTAATAAGAGGAATGGCTGAAAAGTTCTCGGTCCAAATTGGAAGGAGTTGGTTTTGAACATTCACATTTTAGGCTTTTTCTAGATCTCCCTGATATTGATGTGCTATTTTGAAACTGTGTATATATTGCAGCAATATAGTGCAAGTTTCTGATTTTTTATGCTTCTCAGTTTTTTCTTGAAAATCCTTCCAAAAATCTTGGGATCATGTTATATTTGAGGTCATCTTATATTTGGGCAAATACAACACTTGCACAAATCAAGCAAGAAAGTAAAGGAAAATATATAACTAATGAGGAGCTTCTGTTAGTTTGTGAACCCTTACGTGCTACACTATGGGTGAAAAAACACCCAGAGCAGCTGTGTTTACTTATAGATCAAGAATGTACAGAGTAAACATCGTCCCCACTTAGATGCCTTCCCCTGTCTTCTCCTACTGTAGTCACTTTGCTTTTAAACCTTGTTCATAGCATGTTGTTGTCTTAGAGATCTTTCAATAGTGGAGCTCAAACATTTTTATGGGTTTTATATATTACTGCTGCAAAAAAAGATAATCATGTTCATACAAACTATATTCGGTGAAATGCACATAGTGCAAGCAGTTTGATTGTGGTCAACATCACAATATACCATATTAATCCGAATATAGTCCCCTCCTTTTTTACCAAAATATTAGTAAGAAAAGTAGGGGGGGACTATATTCACGCCCAAAAAATTAGCAAACGAGAATATCACCGCCGGCAGTAAGTATAGGTAACAATTAATGCCCTCACTTGATTTGATTGTTTTACGGAGAATTTCTTGATACATATGCCTCAGTAACTCGATTCTTTTTGTTCACTCTTTGGAATCCTTGCCTTAACGTTCATATTTTTATAATAGCAGAAATTGCAGAAGTTTTCGCTTTGAAAGCGTTGATTGGCCAACTTCATCCCTTCTCTAAGTCACAAATATGCAAATATTTATGTGTAGTGGCACCACTTATTGTTATTTTAGAGAAAATGTCATTACAATGAAAGCAATTATCTTCGTTACCGATCAATCCTTAGTGATCCGTAGGGCCATAGGTAATTCTGTCAGCTGATCAGACTAGTTTGCGCAGCTGTTGATTGTATATAATGAAATCGCATTATAAAAGTATTACTTACTTAAATCAAATCGAGGTATTGAAGGTGTTTCAACTATCTACTGAATGTATTCCTTGTTGTGATATTCTGAGGCATAACTATCAGAAGTAACAAAAATACGGATAAAATAAATCTAGTGATAATTGCTTTTTTTATACAGGCATGATTCAAGTAGCCATTGTCAATGGCATCTGAATGGTATAAATGGAATTTAAATAACATTCATAAATAAAAATTTTTGAATTTAGTCCAGTAACACTTAATACATAATTAAATTACGCCTGCAACTCTAACACGCAAAACGTAATGTCACTGTTTCATTGTAAATTTATAGCTGTAACTAACTTGCTCGTACATATTAAAACTCGTTCTTTAGAATCTTACAAGATGATCCAAACAACTTATAATGCCTGCTTTCCATTTAATCATTTATTTAGTATGTATTAGCTTAATAGCTTTAAAGTCATTGTGTTCCCCAATTTCATAATTTAGCATTATAAAATACTACAAATACATTAGAACTGAATATTAAATTGATCAAGCATATTTGTGCGGCAAAAATAATACGTGCACGTATTAGTATATAGCGAATCTGAGTCTAACAATAGTAGTTGCTATGGCAACACTCGTAATGAGTGATAAAAACTACAAAATCGCCAGTATTTACACCAAGTTCTAAGAAATACAATCGATAAGCCAAATTCTATGATAAAAATTAGTATCTTCATTCCTTTCCTCAGAGAATAGTACAAAACTCGCTCCGGTATTACAATTCTAAGAAATTTTAATGGCAAGAGAAAATTACCCTGCACGATGGACTTCAGATTTCCCATGTATATCAAATGGGAAGGATAGTTCCTGGAATCGAACCAGGGACTTCAATCTTCGCAACAAAAACTATCCTCGGGAGCTCGACCCATGTAGCAAGAGATTTCCACCAAGTTTTATGAGAATTGATTTATTGGTTCAAAAGTTAATAGGGGGGGTGGATAGACAGACACAACGACAAAACTATAAGCCTATTTCCATTCTGGAAAGTAGGCTAAAAAGTGGAGTCTGTAATGGGGTTCAAACTTTTTTCCAAAACTGAGTCTTTAGAATTGGGGGGAGGGGCTATATTCGGACTAATAGGGTAATCTGTGAAAACAGCATTAAAAATAGATCAGAAGATAGCTCTTCATAAAGTGATTTGAAATATTTTTTGTTAAAATCCATCTTGTATCATTACCAATTTTGCACTACTTATGTGTGCAGTACAAGATATGAACATTTTTAATAAAAACATCGGTACTTGTTAAATATATTTATTCATATTAAATCTGCCTGCAAAAGCTGCTGGGTGAAAATTCACCCATGTGTAGTAGTAGCATGATTTTTTTAGAAGTGTAGTATTTAAGGGCTAAATCAGATATAAATTGTTAGTCCAAGCAATCCTAATAACGTTGATGACACCACACATTTTATGTCAACTTGTTATGATGGATTCACTCCGCATATGTATGACAGCTTAAATCAATGCCACCTTATTATACTGTTTCGGCATATTTAAATCGTATGTTCCTTGAGAAAGTGGGCCTACTATTTCATCATGTGCAACAAAACCCAAATTAAACAAAAATGAAGATTAAACCCTAGACACGGTATCTATTCCGAAATGTGTTCTCACAGCTTTATGTGGCATCATCAAGAGTATGGTCATTTGACAGTCTCAAAATACAAGTGAAACAGACTGACCAACAAGGCACTTAACATCCTGGAGTCAACAGCACACACTAGCAATGTTGTCTTTAGCTAAATGCTGTAAACTGTTTTTGGGGAGGGGGAAGGGAAACACTAGTATTCTTAATCCAATTCTTTTAATTCTGTGAAACAAGTGCAAAAGCCCGTCAATATGATGGGAAGGAATATATTATTTGTTATTTAAATTAAATTTTTGCACTAATCATTCTTGTAAATCATTTATTCGTATCTTTAAAATGTAAAAATTTGATTCCAAGTAGAAACATAACGTAACTAAATCCTTATTTATTTTCCAAAGAAAACAATAGTCAATAACATATATCAGAACCAACTTGATCATTAAAAATGAAATTTCATTCTTTCATTTGTTTGTCCATTCACGTCTCTAATTCGTAATGTGACCCTCAAATGCAAATGAAATTTACACCATGCCGTCTATGTGTTGTTTACATATCGAAGATTTTTATATATTCATGCTTATTTTACATCTTCATTGATTTAGCTACTTTTCGGAAATGAATGGCAATTAGAGTTCATAGAATGTCATTTGTCTTGTTATAAATTTTGCCATATAAACATTTGAACCAATTCACATGCCTAATAGACATGGCACAACAGTTGATCTTACCCAAGTGACAAAATTAATTTTAATATATTTTTATTTGAAGAACTTTATATCCCCCCTGTAATAAAAGGCTATGTTGGTCCATTGATCCATGTCACGCTCTTAAAACTTGAATAAATCAATCAAATACGAGGTGCTATCCTAAAGTTCCGGGAATTTGTGCATAAAAAAATTACGCTAAGTCCTAATTTCCACCGTCCCCTTCAAAGTAGTCCCCTTGGGCTTTTATACAGCGTTCCCAGCGTTTCAAAACATCGCAGCAAAACTTTCCATTGACAGTTTGACCGGGTAGGAGGAATTCTTTGTGGACGATCCCTTCGACGTCAGAAAAAATGATCAGCATGGATTTGACATTGCTGCAAACTTGATGCGCTTTTTTTGGCCGCGGTGAATTTGGCGGCTTCCACTGTGACGACTGCTGCTTTGTCTCAGGGTCATAACCATAAACCCAAGATTCATCACCAGTTATGACCTTGGAGATGAAGTTAGGGTCATCTCGAACCTCATTTTGAAGCTCCCTGCAGACAGCAACGGTATGGTCTTTTTGGTCGTTGCTCAGCAGTCTCGGAACAAATTTTGCAGCAATGCATCTCATGTTCAAATCTTCTGACAAAATGCATTGACACGTCCCATACGACAGTCTGACGATGTCACAAACATCATGGATTGTCTGCCTTCGGTCTGCCAGGATAGCCTCATGCACTTTTGCGACGTTTTCCGGAGTTGTGCTTGTCAACGGTCGACCATAACGCTCATCGTCGTCGACAGACGTCCGTCCGTCATTGAAACGTTTGTACCAAAGGAACGTTTTACTTTGGCTTAAAGAATCATCACCAAATGCTTGTTTAAGCATTCGGTGTGTTTTTGCTGCCGTTTTGCAGAGTTGGAAGCAGAAGTTGGTGCAAATTCTTTGTTCCTTAACATCAGCCATTTCAGTTCGAAACGAATTCGCAGAACCACTCAAACACGACGTTACAAAAATGCACAGAACTTGCAAACACATGCACTCAGCTAGCCGCCACGTTGCAAACTTATTCACAAAGGATACTGGCAGTACTACCTAGCGGCGAGTGGCCGTACTACAAGTGGTTCGCATGCGCTATTCACATTAAATTCCCGGAACTTTTGGGTAGCACTTCGTATACAGATATAAACTTGAAATTTGGCCGAGATAATCTACTCAGATATAAAAATGCTGTGTCAAAGGAAAATTTACGAATTATGTCCAGGGTTTGACTCCAACAGATGATTTGCATTCACCATAAGAAAACACAAAAGTTGACTTTTCGACGTGCAGACTTTTCTTCTTTTTGAGATTAAAATTAGAAAAAAATGAACTCACAACCTTTAGATCTTAATCATTTTAAAGAAAAAATTATAAGGTTTCTTATTCTGTTCATCTTTTTCCACCTTCAGTTCGAAATCTCTCATGTTAAATGTTTAATTCACGTATTTTGGGGAAATGTTACCATTTTTAGGGGTGTTGCCTTACCAACCAATTACATTGTTAAACCTCAAAATCCTATTGTTATTCCAATCCATATGTGTTAAACGTGCTTTGAAGTCTTAATACGAGAAGGAGAGAAAGACAGAAGGAGCAGAACATGATTTTCATAGCAATCAATGTAAACAACATTTGTTGCGTTATTTATGAAAAGGAATACCTAGAGAGCTGATACTATATTTTTAAATTAAAAATCACAATAATGAGCTAAATAGTATGGAAATCTGAGGAACGTGCTGGACATTTTAATAAACAAACCGAGCATGTAAAATATTTATCGAGTGAAGGATTGGGCTATAGGTTACGGGAGTTAGTTAGAAGAATGGAGGACTTGATGGTTTGGGAAATAGGGAGAGAAAGAGAGGTTTAAAAGAATCACAAAAATAATAATAAAAGGCTATGTTTTCAGTCCATTGGTCTAAGTGTCAAGCTATTAAAATGCGATTAACCCAATCAAGGATGTAGGTAGAAAATAGAAATTTGGCAGAAATTTATATAATGAGCTAATAGGAATTTATTTAGGGTTGACATGGTAATTTCCAAATAAAATTTATAAATTTTAATTTAATGAAACAATACTTTGTTGACTGAAAATTTAAAAAAATATATAACTCACATTATAGTATATTCCAGAGAGTTAAAATGATTTTGGCCAGCTAAAGGTGTTTAACAGTTAAAAATTTTTTTGTATAAGTAAGATTTGTATCTACGTATGTCATGCTGAGAGTGATAGCTACATTTTTGAGGGAAGAATGAGAAGGAGAATGTGAGGGAGAAAGGGAGGTATTTTTGAGGGAAGAATGAGAATGTGATGGAGAAAGGGAGGGGAATGGGAGGGAGAATGTGAAGAAGTGGGGGTGAATAATAGAAGTAAGAGAGGGATGGAGAATGGGAAGAAGGAAGAGTGGAAAAATAGGAGGGTAAGAGGGACAATAAGAGGGAGAGAGAGAATAGGGGGGAGGGAGGGATGAAAATTGGAGGGAGGCAGAGAGAAAGGGAGGAAGAATAAGAAGTGCTATAATTTTAATACATAATCTGTATATACCTGTCATATTTAATAGGCAATTACGCTATTTTGTAATAATAAAAACAATGATATTATGACAAATTTCTTGTTATGCAAACAAATCAAAACAAAATTACAACCAAGTGTTTTTTCCTCTTAGCAGTGAAAGGCAAATTAGAATAATCAATATAATGTCATTATGTCAACAACTTATTTGTTGTTATGTAAACAACAAAAACAGCATTATGAAGCAGCGGTCGCCAACCATTCGGACCTCACGGACCACTAAACTCACAATTTTGAATCCCATGGACCTCTAACATGAATTTTTTTTAAAAAGGTACAAACATCTATAAAACAATGATCATAAAAGTTCCATTTTATTAATATGAAATGCACTTGTTTAATTATAACAAAATTATTAGTGTGATATTTGTTGCTGCTTGTTTGAAATAAGTTTATGGATTCTTGGTTCCAATGACGTCACTGCAACACGGAGAGCCGTTTGTATTTCGAGCTGACAGCGGTACTTGTTTTTAATTGCTGTAACAGATAAGAATGTCTTTTCACACAAATAGGTTGTTGCAAATTGAATCAAAATTTTGATGGCTTTTTCACTCAGCACTGGGTACTCACTTTTTACGGAGAGCCAAAAATGATGTCTTGATGAGGACGAGTGGAATTTAGCTTTGAGACTGTCGTCGGATGATAGATCAATTAGGCTTTCTTTTTCTTTCATGCTCAAATTGCTATCTTCAATTTTCGCCGAAAATGGATCCATTATCCACATATTGCCATGTCTGGGGTCCTCTTCCTTTGGGTAATAACAGCCAAAAGATTCTGTGAGTGACCGTAAGTGCTGTCGAACAATGGTTATTACCTGTCGGTTGACATCCTCTTCTTTCATGTACTCATCAAGATTCGGGAACATTTGCAGATCTTCTTCAGCCAACCGTGTTTGCCACAGCAATATTTTCTTTTGAAATGCATCCATTTTACCTCACAGTGTGAACACGTCCGTAAGCTGCCCTTGCAAGGACGTGTTTAGCTCGTTTAACAGTGAAAAAATACCCTCCAGGTATGTAAGCTTGGCTAGCCAATCATCATCAGACGAGATCTAGGAATTTCGAATTATTTTGCTGCTGGAAAAATAACTTGACTTCTTGGCACAAGAGTTAGGTTAGTATTTTCTTGAAACCTTGAACTTTTTCTTCTCTCCTCCTCCAGTTCTAATGTCCTTCCTGATGGTGCCTGGCAGGGGCTGTGGAGGCTCTGATACATTGATCAACTCACGGTTACACGAAGTATTACCAAAGAAATGCAAAATGCTTGGTTGCTTTTTCTCACTCATTGTGGATTTATTTTATTCGAATCTAAAACCAAACAAGAAATGACAGTTATCAAAATCAAGCTCTTCGATGCCATTAAATATCACACTGTGCACAGTTAAAATAAAAATATCACTGGTTGCTTACCTAAGAAGAGTATCGTGAGGAATAAACACCAGTATAGCATTGACAGATGACAATTCGCTTCAAAAAAATAAAACAATCGAATGAGAATCGGTATTTACGGAGGGTTTGACTGTTGTGACAGTAGAAGCACCACTGAAGCCTGGCGCATGCGTACTAGCATTCGCAAGCCGCGCCGCCGGTGGGTCGACGGTGGCCCGACGACAAAAGCGCCCCTAGACAAAAACAATAAATAATGTTGTCAGTGCGATTGTCGTCGTTCATGGAACGTGTATTTGATGCAACGTAATAAGGCGAAAATTGTCAGCGATCCTGTGTCGGTGACACGAAGACGAATCAGAATATAATGAAACAGTATAAAAAAACATAAAAATTGCAAATAATGTCCAAATTTCTCCACGGACCACCAAAATTTTCTCGTGGACCACCGGTTGGCGACCGCTGTTATAAAGGATGTTTATTGTTTCACAAACTAATTAGAGGCATAAAATGAAAATCATCCTACATTTAGAATTTAAATTGTTTTTATATAAATTTAGCATTTAAGTAGTTAAAGACAAACTGTATATTAAAATATTTATTATGAAGTAATAACACTCGTCTTTGCATGCTTGTAGTTAAAAAATTGGATGCTAGAGAGATTGACAGCGCCAGGAGGTGTAGAGGTGGTGAACCTTTAAGCAATGTATTAAATTCGTTCAAGGAATAAAAATGCAACTGTCCTTGACAACATAAGATTTTTAACCCAAAAAATGCGAAAATTTCATTTTCAAAACAAATATTTGGTCCGATTCAACGCCTATTTCCAAATGGACGGTAGGAAAATGATTTTTCTATTTGTAAGGCGCTGTTTGGTTCAAGCACCATATTCTTAAGATGATTCTAAGTAATTTTAAAATGTGAATGAAAATTATGCTGCATTGCTTCTCTAAGTGTAATTCCAATACAAAATGCCGAGATTCATAGGGAAATACCGAGGGAGATACGAAGATTCTATTTTATTAGTAATGGATTTCTGCAGGTTTGACTAGTTCTTTATAATATCCTAATTAGCTATCCTGTTATCTATATAATTAATTTTGTAATTAGTGTTGTTGAGCATTGAATGTCGAGTCTTGAGTATCAGTTGCTACATGAAAAGTGAAAGCTGTCTTCTAGCTCAGTGGTTCTCCACCTTTTCTCACCCCCATGGACCCCAAGTTGGGAACCACTGCTCTATATCAAGGTCTATCTCTGCCCCTCTTTCAGGCAGTCTTAATGCAGGTAAATGCATGAATTACATTGGGGCCTTTTAAAATTTTGAACATATGTAGCTTATGGGCTAGTGGTACTAACTTAGTTGGGTCCCTTTCCCAAGCTGGGCTTCCCAAACTTTTCGCCACTGCAGACCCATATAGTTCGGGGTAGAGGCCTGCATACCTGCAGTTTACCTGACCCGACCCGCAGCGAAAGATGCGGGTCGGGTATATAGTGCTTCCGTATGGGTTTGGTTCAGACACAAAAGGCACTGGTACAGGTAAAGAGTGGGTACGAAAACTAGTTTTAATTCCAATGCTATCATATTTCTCCAGACGAATTGACTGCATATATTGACTTAAAACTATCTGACGACATTACTAATAATTTTGATTTTGTTTCATTTTTCAATTAAATTCTTTTGTAAAATTTGTAAAAATAAATCGTAAATAATTTAAATACATTTTTTCGATCTTAAAAATGAATGTGTTTATGTACAATTGCATTTCATTTGAATTTATACAAAATAAATGACTGTGACTCAGAAATAATATTTTTATTTTTTCACGATTTCTTGCTATGGATTTATGTCTCAAGTTGGACTGGACAGTTAAAAAATATGGGTCGGGTTGAACAAGTAGACCTTCTGTGCGGGTTAATAGCCTGTGGGTACGAGTCTGGTATGGGTTAATATTCTGCGGGTATGGGTCGGGTACGGGTTAGTAGTCTGCGGGTACTGGTATCATACCCATGCAGACCTCTAGTCCGGGGACCCCATGTTGGGAACCACTGCTCTACCTCAAGGTCTATCTCCGTCCCTCTCTCCCTCCTTCCCTCTCTTTCTCTCCCTCTCTCTCTTTCTCCCCTGGCTTCCCCCTCTCTCCCCCTCCATCATACCCAGCCACATGCAAAGTGAAATAAATAAAATGTGAAATAATAATAGAATAGATTATTCTTTTCAAATACATAAAAGTAATAAAAAATAAGAAGTTTTAGCACATATATAACTAATTTTTATTTATTTCTTTGCGAGTGAAGCTGCAATGGGCATCCTAGTGCTATTTTGTTTAATAACTAATGTATGAACTGCATTTCATTTTGAAATCCTCTTATGTTTTATTGTTAATTTATTTCACATTTGATCTAGGTTATTCTTTACGTGCATTGTATCATAATCTTTGAGATAGCATTTTCTGTTATTCAAATGTGGACTAGTAATGTTTCTACAATTTGAATTGACAGGATTTAACTAATTTCAACGTTCTCTTTCATTGTATGATTTGTAGGTAGTCACCTTAGCTACACAGGTCGAAGCTCAAAATCAAGTGGTTCGCAAATTAGAAGAAAAGGAAAGAATTTTGCAAAATTCCGTAGCCACAGTGGAGAAGGAGCTTGCACTGAGGCAACAGGCAATGGAGGTGCATAAACGTAAAGCCATTGAGAGTGCCCAGTCTGCTGCAGATTTAAAACTTCATTTAGGTAATATTTTAGATTTTTCACTAATGAAATGCATGTCCAACTTGTCATTAAAATCAAACCTACCTTCCTATGGAATGCAGTGTATGAATGTACCTTTTCTTGTAAAACATTCTAAAACTTATTTATTATCTAAAAATGTTTGAATTGAATTAGGATTCCTATTTAACAATGATACTAACCTTATTGAATGAT
This sequence comes from Tanypteryx hageni, assembly GCA_028673005.1. Taxonomy (NCBI): domain Eukaryota; kingdom Metazoa; phylum Arthropoda; class Insecta; order Odonata; family Petaluridae; genus Tanypteryx; species Tanypteryx hageni. The sequence goes on along the minus strand of CM054113.1, from coordinate 97,327,207 downwards.
AAGATTCCACTTTAACCTCATTTCTTTGTGCGTTGGAACTATGTGGAAGATGTAAAAATATCAGGTCTCTATAATTTTGGGTAATTATGTATTTACCCGAATCTAAGCAGATTGTCAAAACATAAAAAAAATTTTGACCTAATTTCTCACCGACTGTATTGGTGTATATTTCAAACACACATATTCAGTGTAGGTATATTAGCTCATTCATTAATTGGAATGGTTTGTTACCAATTTTTTCTGGAAAAAAAAATTTTAAAAATTTGTTTTTTAAATTAAGACTTGATTAATTGAATTCCAGATCGTAAGTTTGCAATGAAAAATACAATTATTTTATTTTGTTTCATTTGTTTAAAAAACATTGATTAATCACATAACGATACTTCCCACGGTTCTATGACAACTTGTCGCAGTCATTTCGTCGCACATCAATTCATTGTGGTTAGTTTGACGCACAACAAACTCGTGCATCAATTCATCTCTCAACAAATTCGTCATGGTGTCTTGCGACAATGTCTTGTGATGAATGTCTCTCAATGAAATTGTCACGTGACGAATTTTCTAGCAATGAATTGACACACAATGAGTTTGTTGAGTGATGTATAGATGCGGGACGAGTTTATTGTGTGATGAATTGATGCGCCATGAATTGAAGTGTGGCAAATTGACGTGCAATCAATTGACTGCGATCTATTGATGGTATGACTTTGTAATCAAATTTAAGAGGTTGAAGTGGTTTTCACCATGCCGTCTGTCTGCCGGTCTGTTCGGTTTTCTAGGGCCCAAACGCATACATGAAATCGAATGATATTTCATATTTGTGCAATATATCCTCTTTTGTAGACCTTTGTTTTATAAAAATGATATTGCTAAAAAACTAGGGTAGTTGACTCTTGGCGATTTTTAGAAAAATTTAATTTACTCAAAAATGGCCCCAGAGAATTTAATTAAAATCAATCAATTGTAGAGCCTGATATCACAAATAACACTACATAAGCCATATATCTCTTGAAATCAATATATGGCATCCAGTGGCATTACAATGTATGCTGAGCTAACTTAACCAAGCCCTACGCTGTCACGCCTCCACCACAATCCACTAAAAATCTTATTACAGCCTAAACCAGTGTTTCTTAACCATTTTTTGTTTGCATCACCCCATTTCAGTTCTGTGTCACCCCGTTTACTGTTCCATTTCCTTCAAGTCATCTTTAAAGATAAATTAGGCTTTATCTACAACATAAAGATCAACATTTATGCATTCAACGAAGCAGAGGCAGGTATTCTTCTGGTTTTATTTATTTTTATAAGCCAGAATATGATACAATGTGAATTTGCGTCACCCTGGGGTGTAATGTCACCCCGGTTGAGAAACACTGGCCTAAACGGTTAAACTGAATCGAATGATATATTTGTGGATAATATCATTAATAATAGTCACTCTGAAGAGATGAACGATATTGCACAACAATTAAGGGTACTTGATTCTTGAATATTTTGAAACAAAAGTTGATATACTCAGAAATGGCTATAAGGATTTTGATTAAAATCCATCCAATCGTATAGCCTGATGTCACAAATAATACTTACTAAGCCATATGTCCCAAAAAATTACTAAATATCGACCAGTGGCATTAAAATATACACTCAAGTACAGTTTACTTTGATTTATAAGCGTTTTTCTTTTATAAACGTACGCAGTCGACCAAACGTATATACATACGTATATGAGAAAGTTTGTGCAATGTATATTGTGCCATTTATTTTTAAATATTTGCTTTAATATTTGATAAATATAAAAACACACTGGAATAAAAGTTGTACGAAATATAATTTTCTACAATGTTTGTTCGAAACATTTTCCTATATAATGCATTATTTAAGATATATTTTTAAAATTAAATTTTTGAGCTGCCACCACCACATCACCTGCCGGCAACTATTATAAACAATGTACGCTTAGTTACGTCTTAGTAATGCTCCTTTTTATTTTCTTAATTGTTGGAGTTTTGGGGCTATATCCAATATCAGAAGGTTATGGTTTGAGTATATTTCTGTGCTTTGTAGTCTTTAAATTTTTCTCGCAGTTCCTTAAAATATTTATTATCAAGAAAAATATTTGGAATTTTTAGAAATATTACATGTATGGAGAAAGTCATTTGGTGGCCACATCAGATTTTTTATACAATTTATTAATTAAAAATTATGAAATTTTTCACTTTTTGCGCCCTTTATAAAAGTTATTAACTTAAAAAATTTATTTTTGTTTATTTTTTCTTTTTATTCGAAATGTGAAATATATGAGTGTTTTTATATTCTTCAAAAATTAACTTGATTTACTAATAATTTGTATAAATACGAAATTTTAATTTTTAACTGATAATAAATTATTTAAAATGGCCATTTATATTGATTTCATTTCTCGCAGCAGTCCGTTGCCAAGATAAACAAATTTTAAGGTAGAGGAGGGGAAGAGGGGAAAGCATTTACCCTTGGGACAACAATATGAGCTCGAGTTCTGACAATTGCGTTGTCATCAAGGCAGTTGTAGTTAAAATGGCTATATTTCCCAAAAATATGCGATTTAAACATTTTATGTGAGCAATTTTGAGCTGTAGGTGGAAAAAGATGTATAGAATAAGAAACTTCATTAATTTTTCTTTAAAATTGTTCAAATCGGATAATTGTAGGTCAGTTTTTTCTAATTTTAATATCCAAAAGAATGAAAGCCTGCACATAGAAAAGTCTATTTCTACGTGTTATATCATATGAGAAATAAAAATAATTCCCTGGAGTCAAACCCGGGTCATTTTTCCAAATATTTTTTCGTTAATCGCTTTTAATATGTCAATAAAACATTCTTGCCAAATATAAATTTTCTATTTCGATTCTTGATCGATTTTGTAGAGCATGACTAACAAATATATAGATAGATTTCTCGAATGTTTGTCACGTTCACCGTGGCGTAGTCGTTTTAATCCATGGCTCATGAAGAGCAGTACTTGATTCACATTTGCGATACGATCACGATACGGTCTCGCTCCGTTCTTGCTCCGCTCTCGCTACAGTCGCAGTCCACGCCCATTTACACTATAGTTCCACTGACGCTCATTTCGTGCCAGCCACCGAGTCTTCTTGACCATATAGTGCGGAGTGATTACTGAAATGTTAAAATGTGCAATTAGCAATTCGTCTGAAATAAGTAAATGAAAATATTTATATCAAGTTTGCGCTATAATATGCACGCTCCACACCAATAATGCATTTCACAATGTGTTCGTTTTTAATTCAAACAAAAAAGCCAGTTGATGTGGAATGCTATTATTCGCTTACCTTTTTCGTGATCCCAATCGCCTTGATCCACTTTGGCCCTCTTCTGACTCATCTTCACAATGCACTAAACTGGTGGTGACAGCAACTTCCAAGATGGAAGAAAGACGCGAGACGATAATGCTCCGCTCTCGCTACAATAAAATATTCTTTTGGAGGAACGTCCTCAGACCGTGATCGAAGCGATATTGTACTGTGACTGTAGCGTGAATGTTGGTGTGCATCAGTCCATTTGAAAAGCACTGAAGTATATTTGAGCTGAGCGAAGCCGTATCGTGATCATATCGTTAATGTGAATCAAGCCTTAGGTGATTCGAATCCTGCTAAGGTAAAATATTTTTCTGATGTCGAAGGGCTTGAATATATATACCATATTTAATCGATTGTAAGCAGACCCCTCTTTTCACAAGGCCATCCAAGGAAAAAAATTATTTTAAAGTGCTTTGACAGCAAATCTCAAAATTCCACAAGTATCAATGCCTCGGATTTTCAGTTTGTAATTAAATAAAGAGTATTAACTGATATTACGGCAACATAAAATACACTTTATTCACGTATTCATAACAATTTCTAAGAAAAAATTAATTTGACTGTTATCTCCAAGAAATTAATCTGTGAACAAAAAATTCTTGTAAATCATATACGCCATTGTGATGCAAGATTAGATGTTTATTCTGCATATGCTATCACTTTCCTCTTAAAGTTCACAGAATAATGTGTTCGTCCCATTATGGAGCTATTAAAAAAAAAATCTCACTGCACTAAATGGCAAATTGATGCTTGCCACTAGGAAGTGACGGTTCACTTGTGAAATGTACGTACATATACTAGACACTCGACACACTGAAACAAGATAGCTAGAGGTGAGGGGGAATAAGAAAGGCAAATGTTTCGATTCACAAGTAAAAAGAAACGTGTCCATTTCTAGCTTCTTACCAATACAAGCGCTACCACTGCCTTTTTTATGAGGTTCCACATACTATTTACATAATTTATTTCTTCTTAGATGTTCTGTCATTTTGTTTATTTTTTGTTTACATTTAAAGTAGATAGTTTACTTCCACTTTAATTCACTTATATCTTGCGTTATAATGTAAATACAGACAAATTCATTTACTTCTTTTTTACCCCAATTATAAGCTGAATGACTTACAATTGATTAAATACAGTACATCTATATTATAACTGGCATGATCTTGTCTATGCAGCTCGGAGTGTTTTTATTGGTTGATGGCTAGCCAATCAGATCATTGATGTCGTTGCCTGTAACTGTATACCTTCGTTACGTTATCTGTTTACCGGAAGCTAAACATAAACAATACAATAAGTAACACACATATGAAACTAATACAATGGTATTAGTGTTAAAATTTAATTGAAGTTTCATCTAAATAATATTGGTAAGCATAATATTTACACAGACCTAAAATATATTAATTTGATTATATCTTTTTAACTCTTAGTTCATAAATGCTAGTAGTTAAACATGGTGGCCGACCAAAAATTGTAGAATCTTGCTTAGAACGTAACAAAATATGGAACAGCATCAAGGTCTTGAAGTTAACAAAGAATTTGCGCATTTTGAAGGAAGAAGAAGAGTTCAACAAATGGTTATCCATCGGTAATGGTAGTTTGGCCAAAATTAAAGTACCATTTAGTTGTTAAAAAAATAATATCAACTCAATGATTGATGATATATTTGATTTTCAGTCAAATGATGGTTATTATAACAAGAGTGATATTTTGTGCTACAAATATGTCAGTTGGGAATATCATTTAAAAAATCTTGAAGTTTCTGGGAGAAGAAAGAACATATTTTAGTTCAGATTGTGTAATAGACAACGAAAATGATGCATCTCATATAACAACAGAAATCTTAAATAACTTCACACCATCAGGAATGCCATCTCACCAGTTACTACTAAAAATAGGGGCAATTGTTATGTTATTAAGAAACATGAATACTAAAGGTGGACTGTGTAATGGTACATGACTTTCATCATTAAAATGATGACTAATGACAAAAATTATAACTGGAACACACCATGGCAGAGAAGTTTTTATTCAGTAAAATGTCCGTGTAACAAATGCCAGAGTAAGGAAATTTAAGAAGTAAACATTATTTCATGGTTTCTTTGTTTGTAATAATTTTATTATATATGTAACCATCGTTCTGACATTATGGCTAAAGAGCAATATATTACCCTTGACTGTGGCGCCACAATTGACTATGGCCAAATGTAGAACTACGTCTTACAGTAATAATTTCTCGTATGAGTAAACACTGTTTGTATATCGAAAAACTTTTCCTTTTTATTTGAATAAAACCTTATGTTAAGATGGATTTGGGTTGGGTTGTTGTAGTTACATCTTCACTTTATATCAATATATTACTCGTCCTATTTCTAAATTTTTACGAGTTCATTTTCCTACTATGATTACAATATCACAATGACAACTTAAGCACTATGCAGTTCTCAGAGTTACAGTTTTTTGCGGTAGTGTCAGGGGGAGGCTATATTGTGCTTCCTCTGAATTTTTAAAATTGCGTTTCATTGTAACAAATATATTTTGGTCGTCTGCAGGACTTCGTTATACTGACATGTCACTGTACCAAGAATTGATTTGACATCTCAAGAAGATGAGTTTCCATTTATTTTGAAAGGAGACAATTTCCAATTAGATTATCTTTTGCCTTGACAATTAACAAAAGTCTGGGGCAAACTTTTGATAGGGTCGTAGTTGATTTGACTGATGACGTTTTTACTCATGGACAAACCTATGTAACCTTTTCAAGAGTAAGGGCTTTTAATTGTTATGAAATTTTTACGAATAAAGAGGAATTTCAAAATGTTTTCTTTAAAGAAGTACAGCAATCCTCGATAACGACGTTAATTCATTCCATGAAAAAGCATCTTTATGCGAAACGTCATTATGCGAATATTAAAAACCCATATGAACAATGTTATATTGGGTGAACTGATACCTGGCTAAAGGTTATTGGACTGTAAATTCACAAACAAAAAGGAAAATCTACACGGTCAAGTTCAGGAAATACTCATAATAGTAGTAGTAGTACGTGTAGTAGATGTACAGTACAGGAATTCTTCGTTTAATGCTGTTGATGTGTTCCTGAAAAATACCCTGTTACTTAAGCACATCACAAATGAAAATGAACTTCCCATAAGAATCGATGATGATTTCTGGCAAAAAGTTACTGCGCATATAAATTTTAAAACGTGTTTTATGGTGTTAATAAATGAAAATCATCAAATACGCATTACTACAACATACCATAACTCCCTCAACTGGTCTCAATAAATGAAAACTTCCATTATGAAAACGGTTCTAATATAACGTGCAATTTGGGTTTTCATTTATTGTAAAAATATGAAAGTTAAAATTAAGAAAGGAATTAAAATAAGAGAATAAACATGGAACAGACCTAATCAATTTGAGAATTTGGACTCCAATTTTGAGCTGTGGTCTCCATGCATCACCAACCACTTGAAATGTTGGCATTTGTCCCTAACATTTGTGTTTTTCAAGTGTCAATATGTAAGCATCCTTTGTAAGAGGAAGAATGGAGAAAATCCTCCTGGGTTTTTTGCTGGTTTAGAATTGCCCCCTGAGGGTGAGTTTTTATCGGGAATGATAGGTGCGAAGTTTTTTTCCAGTGTCGTAACCGCGAAGTAGACGTCCTAAGTGTGAAAAAGGGTCACAATGCGAAACCTTGTCATGCGAAGCATCGTTATGCGAGGGATGCCTGTATTGTATAAAAAAAATTTCCAAAAATTATTCAATAAAGGTTTCAGAATTCAGGTAACATTTCTAATTTGAAATGCAGGCTTCTCTAGTGGATATATAAAAGTGAAGTTAATATAAAATTTTGTCTTATGTTAATATCAATTAAAAGCATCATTAGCAGTTAAAGAAGGTAATAAGCAGATGAATGGGGCTAATGTGGTGGCTGGGTCATTGTGTATCAAGGAAATGTCTGATTGGTTGCAACATTTGTGATAGAAAATTTTGTAATCTCAGGGACAGATTGGCAGTTTGCTTAAGTAAGAGAAGTTGGACCATAAATGTGAGACAGTTTGTTTCGGGATTTTTCTAAGAAGGGGTCATCTTAGAGGTTTTTTACTTTCTCATATATGTATTATATAAAGAAAATGTTTTTCCTTTTATGATACTGTTGCTACCAAATATTCTGTATTTACGGTAGGCTATTTTTCAATACTCAAGAATTTGTCATTGACTGATATTGTATTGGACAACATTTTCATGTGAAAAATTCACTAATGAAATACATGCTTTTTTGTATCATTAACTACCATATTTACCCAAAACCAAGATGACCCCCCTTTTAGCAGACTGTCAAAACAGAAAAAAGATTTTGTGACCTAATTTCTCACTGAAGGTATTTGGTGTATATTTCGAACACACGTTTTCAATAGAGGTATATACCAGTTCATTCATTAATTGAAATGGTTTGTTACAAATTTTTGTTTGAGAAAAAGGCATTTAAAAATGTATTTTTAAAAATTAATAGGTACATACTGTATTAATTGAAATCCAGATTGTATGTTTGCAATGAAAAATTTCAGTAGATACAATTATTTTATCTTATGTTTCCTTCTTTAACAAGATGGAAAAGTATACGCCATAAATGGAATAACAGAGATTTCAAAGGTGTTCTTAATGGGAAATAGGTATGGAACGGTATCGAAAGATTAGGTGAGTCTCGAATTTTTATCCTCGAAACTATAATCTCGTGGATTATCTTGTAGTAAATGTTGTACTCTATCCAAATAAAGTTTTTAATCTATATCTCACAGATAATATAAGAGAATGGGAGAGAAATATATGGATTTTTAATTGTTGTTTGCTGAGAGAACCATCTTCACAATCGATGTAAACAAAATATGTGATGTTTTGCTTGGGATTTTCTTGAATTTTTATCTCCAAAACAATAACTCGTAATTACGTGGCCTCGTGGACTTTCTTGTAGTAAATGTTGTTCTCTATCCAAATAATTTTTGTAATCTATACCTTACAGATCATATAAGAGGTAGGGAGATAAAAGTTTGATATTTCATTGTTGCTTAACGGATGCCACTTAACAAGATACGAGTATAAGTTTATTAAAGTAATTATGTAAAGTGGAAGTTGTAATTGACGGATTCAGTTGAAAATCACAATTGGGCAAAAAATTTTAGTAAAGATCTCTCATACCTAAGTAATTAAAATCCGTCCAGCGGTTTAGGATATGAAAGTTACGATAGACAGATCAATGGATGGACCAGACGTGCCCATAAGGCATTCCGCTATTACCGCCTCGCTGGCAAAGAATGCCTAAAAAACAATAAAATGCATATCCATACATTCTATGATTCTACAAAATCTCGTCGCTGTCAGTTCGCCACGTGGCAATTCATTGTTGTCAGTTAGTTGCGTGTCAATTCAGCACATGAAAAATTTGTTGTGCATCAGTACATCACATGACAAACTCATCGTTCATCAATTAATCACTCGACAAATTCGTCGTGAGACAAATTGGAAGGCCAGACACCATGACTGATGTATGGCAGGGGGAGACATTTTTCCACAACAAAATTTTTCTTTATATTTTGATAATAGCAGAATGAATCATAATTCTCTTTGCGAATTATGCAAGGTGAGACACTGGATGGTGTATGGCAGGGGTTGATTCCCAGTCAAACAAGTGTATCCCCCTGCCATACACCAGTCATGGTGTCTTGCCTTCCAGTTTGTCTCACAACGAATGTCTCGCGATGAATTTTTATCTGGCAACAAAATTGTCTTGCAACAAATTTGTCGATGAATTGACACATGATGTAGTCACATGCGATGAGTTTGGCGTGTGACGAATTGATGTGCGTTGAATTGATGACGATGTATTGATGGTATACCACTTCATACTCAAATCCAAATTTAAGACAACCCTCGATTCTCACAAGCTGAAATGTGGAAAGAAACCTCGTCTTGGATTCGGGTAAATGCGGTATGTACATAAAACCAACTCGCAAAGTTGTTTTCAATTTCTGTGAAGGCATTACTTTAAACTGAATGATTTTGCAGTTACTAGCTTGCATCAATTTTTTTATAGCTTGTGTTATACTTTTATTCTGCATGTTTCTGCCTTGCCTTTCTAGATGTTTCTTGGATTATACTGTAGAAATAATTTTTCCTTAATCATTTCAGAAAAATATCATGCTCAAATGAAAGAAGCTCAATGTGTAGTAGCTGAAAAAACCAGTGCTCTTGAAGCAGAAGCATACAAAACTAAAAGATTACAGGTATGTTCTTTCTAGACAAATCTTGAAGCAAACTGAAGCTGCTGCACTTGCTACATTACTGTATAAAAACTCAAGATTTAAATGAAATTCTCTATATCTTGCTTTATAAATAAAATGACATTAATGCAATTCTGGATTATCTTATTTTCTCTGATAAGGTTTCCTATCAATTTGTATTTATCTGTGATAATTATTTCTTCAAGATCTATTGTGATTATGATAAACTTATTTTACTAATATATTTTTGTAGGAGGAAATTGCTCAGCTGCGTAGGAAAGTGGAACGTATGAAGAAGATTGAAATGGCTGGTACTGCTGATGAAGTTATGGCTGAAGAAATTAGAGAGTACAAAGAGACATTAACATGCCCTTCTTGTAAAGTGAAACGTAAGGATGCTGTGCTTAGTAAATGTTTCCATGTGTTTTGTTATGACTGTTTGCGAACCAGATATGAAACTCGCCAGAGAAAGTGTCCAAAATGTAATGCTGCATTTGGTGCCAATGACTATCATCGACTATATTTATCAACGTAGCCAAGTCTGGTGTGGGAGTTTTTCTTGCTAGTTGGAATCTTTACACAGCAGCAATAAATCTCCCAGAAAAATTTCAAACCTTTTAGATAGCGCAACTGCACTTGTAAAGGCTGCATTGAGAAGTTTTATGAAAATTGGCTGTGGTGTGATGTCTGAATATTGCCATGTTACTTTTCCAACTCAATGAAATATTTGTTCATAATGTGTCATTTTTGTCTTGCCCAGTCAAAATGAAAAGCAAACAGGAAATTAGACTGTTTATTAGGGATGCATACTCCTTTGTATGTTAATTTGTCTTTTGTATGATATTTATGGTACAGAATCACAAAAAGTTTTTATTCATTAAGCAGTGGAACTAATGGTAAAGTGTCAGCTCGTTAATTATATGGATTACATTTATTTTACAGTTTTAAAAATATATATCATTGTAAAAATGAATTGTTTTGTTTACTCTATATTGGGCATCTGAACATTAAAAATTTAAAAAAATTTGTTCAACAGGAAAACATTTTTCCTGTATTAAGTATGTTTATTGGCCAGATTTTGGAACATCTATCTAAATCATTATGGAAGAAATTACAGTTCAGTAATTTCATTTAGCATTTCTACTTTAAAGAGTAAGGAGCTTTCAATAGTTTAATTTTCCATTTACAAAACATAATACATGGTATTGTTGAGTGGCATTTATCTTTTCTTTTTTAGTCATTCCATCTAAACTATTCATTGAATGCAAGATTCTTTACCGTGTCTCACCTTTGGAAACATTGTTATAAAGGATGCTTTCGTATTTTGTTGGTTTCCATAGCTCTGATCCTTCATTACATTTTAATGTAAGACAACATTCATGTAAATGTTGATATTTGTTTTGGATAAAATAAATTAATCCAAGGAGTACTTTCATTTATGAAAGAACTGGTATGATTCAGTGGTTTTATTGAATATAATTAAGCTTCTTTAAAGTGGCAGAAACCTCACGAAAAATGCTTTTGAGGATTTACTGAGTTCATAATTCAAATATATATGAGGGCTGGCTGAAAAGTTCTTGGCCTGAGTAGGAAGGGAGTAGGGGAGGGAATTGCTGTTTATATACTTTGTAGCTCAGCGCTTCATGATAGTACTCACAGCTTTTTAGGCCTTTTCCACATAGTCTCCCCCGATGTTGATGCCCTTTTCCAATGATGCTCCAAATCCAGGAAGTCTTTCCTGTAGAAGGATGTTTCCTGAGAGTTGCACCAATCGGTTACGGCATTGATGACAGCATCATCTGCCTCAAACCTCTTTCCTTTAAGATTCCTCTTCAGGTTGGAAAAAATATGGAAATTGAAGGGTGCCAAATCAGGTGAATATGGAGGGTGACAAAAAATTTCAAAGCCGTTATCTCGTATGCTTGCAGTATGATGCAAGAGGTGTGTGAGGTTCAGTTGTCTTGAAGCATGATGACACGCAGTTCCAACTTGCTTGGTCACTTCTCGACTATTGCATCTTGAACTTGGAGTAGGATTGCATAGTGTTCATAGTCCACCTTTAAGCCAGATAATTGATTAGGAGTACATCAACATGCCATAATACAGATGCCTTCAACTTCCTAACAGACACCTTCACCTTAAACTGCTTCAGAGGTGGGGAGTCTGCATTTTTTCATTGGTGTGACCATTCTTTCATCTCCAAATCAAAATGATGTGACCAAGTTCCATCTTGTGTAACGAGCCAAAGGATAAAATCATATGTATTGGCCAGTAATTGTTCCAGATGTTACTGTGATAGTGTCGCTCACAAATTTCATTCTTCACCAAGTTTTTGGGGTACCCGTCAAGCAGTTGCCTTCGTCACATTCAGCTCACAATAGATGATGTGCTCCTCAAGTATTTTTGATATTTTAAGGCTTTCTGCTATGAAACTTGTAGTTATGCGATGATTGTCCATGATGATATTAATGTCTTCCTCTTTTGCAGCTAAGACAGGACATCCATTCCAAGCTCTTTTCCCCTTTTGAAATTTCCTAACCACTTTTTCACAGTTGAATAACTGGGTGAATCATTAGCCAACTTCTGCTGCATATTTGCATGGGTCTCTTTAGCATCTAAACTTTCCAGAAATAAGTAACAAATCACATCTCGGTGCTCAAATTTCTCCATGTCAAATAGGATTTGCATGGACGACTTCACTAAATGATTTTCTGAGAATGAACTGCAAAACTTATTATCATTAAACTGTGCATACATTGTTGCAAGATGTTAAGCTACAATGTTCCATACTTTTCAGGCTATAAGACACCCTGATTTTAGATGCTTTTTCAGGAAAAAATTATTTAGGCTCACCCAAGCATTTAGAAAGGGCCACATAATGTATCATTTCCAGCTGTGTTTAAGTCCATATCTCACAATGTAAAGAATTAACTCCTTAACCGTCAAATTCAAAATTAGAGAGAGACAATGAAAAAGGGGCAGGAAAAGGCGAGAGACAATAAAAATTATAAACTTACAGGTTTAGGGGGACCTGATGTCACTCACACATTCACTCACTCAGTCGCACAAGCACTAATCCTAAAGGTGGAAAGGAAATGGGACCGGGTGTGCGAGAAATTACTCTGTGCCAGGGACCCAAAAAAATCACACTTGCTAGAAGGTTTGTGAGTTAGTACGACCATGACAGGGACCTACTAAGCAACCACAAACACACGTACATGCCAAGAGGTAAAAGGAAAGGGGAAATAATACTAGGTTTACGGGAGATTAAATCACGCCAGGGACCTAGTATCGCACACAGCGGCCTGTAGGTTTATGAGCCTTCTGGCAGCGACAGGGACCTAACAGATGAAACAATCACGCATGCAAGCACTCAAATGCACACAAGATCTCTAAAGATGAGGTAAACATACTAAATACGTATTTCGAGAGCAATCATCATCAGTAGCTGTGGGTTAATCTCCCATAAACCTAGTATTATTCCCCCTTTATTTTTTCCTTTTACCTCTTGGCATGTAATATATATATTTTAACATCAGTACAGGTTTTTGATGATGCAGGAACACCATAAATATGACTTATTAGACTAAAATGTGAAAAAATTATACTTATGCAGGGTTTGTATTTATTATAAGCCCTACTCATTTTGATCACAAAATCATTTCCGAAATTAACACTTGGAAGCTACATTCTTGAAAGCTTATTTAAATTTGATAATTTCATGAATAGTATCATGTTGAAACTCTTTCAGTAGCAGATCAGTAAAATTTGTATAATTTGAGCTATGTAGATAATAGAAGTCATATAATTGGTGAAAATGTAGAAAAGTCCTTGGCTTTCTTTACCAGCATTCAACTCTAGATGTGCATCTTTTCTTTCATTTCTTTTGTTTTTATTACTCCCAGACAACTTATCTAGCTTGGTTACCTTAACCTTTAAACGCCAGATTTATTTTGGAGAATTTTTGTTCATTTTACGGAAAATGGCATATCTCATGAATTATTGGTACTAAAATGTTCAAATAAAAGCATTTTATTGTAAAAATAATGAAGAATTGCATACTTGTTTTGTAGGGGAAAGAAACATGTTGAAAGAATATTATGAAAAATATATGTCCGTGAGCTAATACATTTTGTGCCCATATGGGCACATTAGGTGTTTAAAGGTTAAACATGTTGAGTAATTATTAGTCAGTCTTTCTCTTCTATGAACAATTGTCAGCATAGGATTTACAGTATCTTTTGTTTTGTTTTTAAAATACCCTCTAGAATTCTTTTCCAAATTGCATAAGCACAACAAATACAAATGCTAGATGCTCCCTGCTACGCATGTGGTTTTATCCCCACTTTTTGGTCTCAAGTGCCTTTCACTTCCTTATCTTTGTACCTCTTTCTAACATAGTAGGGACTAGATTTGATGTTTTGGGACAAAATTGCATATGCATGGATTGAACTTAAGTTGAATTTTAAGTATAACAAATGTGCAGGAAACCTCTTACATTATTTGGTGGCTATAGTGTGACCCATGTTTTGGCAAAGACTAAAAAGTCAGATAATTGGAATTATCGAATAAATGTAAGTCAGAAAAGAAGACTATTATTGTAACTCAGAATATCACCAAAGAATGGTATAATTACTACTACAAGTAATTATACTATCATGAAAATATTCAAAGATGTTGAGAAACTTAGAAATGCACCAAATATTTTTTATTAATCCACTAATAAATTACTCGGGAATCAAAACCTAAATTTACCGTCCACCAGGGTCAGATTTCTACAATGCAAAGTAGGCAAATGCCAAGGGGTGCCAGCATTCTAATGTTACAATGGTTTATTCAATTAAAAAAGAATACATTGCTCATAAAACATCTTAAGCTTAGAGACAATGATAGAAAGAGCACGTCATAGGGATAATGTTGTGCTGTACACTTCACTGCTATTTGTTTTTGTCAAGTTATTCGTAAGTGAACATGATGTGTGGGGGCAGACAAAATAAACAAATGACCTTTGCCTGTTTTAGCCTACAATGCAAAATTTTTTGCGAAAAATTTAAAAATCTGCTGCAGACGAGAGGGTGAAGGTTATGTGCTTAAGGGTACATAAAATGTATATCAGGCTCTGCAGTCCACCAAACAAAAGTATTTTTTATTTTCTATTAGAAGACAAAACACTGTTTCATTGCATGAAGTTTTATAACTTGCATCATCATCTACAATGGTTAATACCTCAGGCAGTAATACTCTTCTGAAAAATCTTATTAATCCTGTATTTTGGATGAAAATATTTAAGTTGGAAACAATAGCAGTTGATAAGAATTCTTTGCTTTATTCAGCAAGTAGCAATATACGTCTCTTCAATAAACAGATGTGCTTTCTAATGACAAAGCAGCCATCAGAGGTGATTTACTGATTGCAGATGATAATAATTATTCAAGTTTATTAGAATGTACTATCAGTGAATGACCATTGGTGATTTGTGATCGAAATGTAAATCTGGTTTTCCTAAACTTTTTATGGCTAGTTGAGAGGTGTCGATATAGCCATAAGCCAAGCTCAATAGTTCTCTATTGAATTACATAGCAATTTGATGCAAGACTAACATTCTATAGAACTTTGTTAAAGTTATAAAGTTGTTAGTCATTGGGAATTATTCCTAATCAAATATAATAAATCCCTATTTTAGTAGGTAACTGAATTGTGTAAATTAGTTATAGATTTAAATGTGAACAAGCAAAAATGTAATAGAGGAGAAACAGGATACTATTGAGCAAGTTATTCAGCAAACAACATTTTTTATCTTTTTATTTGGACTCGAATAAGGGGTAGTGTAGAATTTAATACATTTGATTAATTAACTGTCAAAATAGTAAAATCATCATTGTCAGTTCTTTACGGCTCACTTGTGCATTATCTCTCCACAATTTCGTGAACTTGGGTCATATTCACAAAATATCTAGTAAAATAAACGTTTTCTAATGTTTTCTTTTAATATTTACTATGAAAATGGCAAATATCACGTAGAATTATGCTTATAATGAAAAGTCATAAATTTTTACTATCAGTTTAAAAGAAAATGATGATCTTAGTATAATACATTTAATTTTATTAAAAGTAATATACGATAATATTCTATTTACGTGCGACGCAAAACATCGCTAAAAATACAAATAAAGATATTGCAATAACCAGAAATATATCTATTACTATTTATGGAATTAAAGATGCTTCCATCAATAACTGGTAATTTAGGTTACTGAAATACAAATACCCTAAATTTAACATGCGTTTATAATGGAATGTGAAAGTTCTTAGACTTCACCACGAAGGAACCGTTAATTAAACAAAAATCGGACACACCCCGAGAACAAATACTGCGTATTTTAGGGCCACCCCTTACGGATAAAAATATATCATTTTTAAATTTACATGTCATCAACAAAGTTGTGAAAGTAATGTTAATTTATTTTTCCTCATCTTTTGATTTTAATTGAAAGATAAACTCTAACAAATAAAATTTGCAAAAATATACTAATTTACTTAAAAAAGGTCTTTACAAATTACCTATATATAAGAAATTAATACAGATAATTTTTTGTCACGACGAGGCGGAAGTGGCGAGCCATTTGTGAAGTTCCACTCCATATCTTGCCTTAATTTGGAAATCGAACACAAAAATAACCTAAATGTTGTGGAGCTCCAGATGTTATGCGAACATTTGCAGTGCGACATTCCGAAAATATCATATTTTTGATAAAAATCAACAATTTTCTGAGTTAAATGAAGCTCTTTAAGTAAATAACTTTGTACAAGAATTTCTTTGAAATTAAAGTTATATTAATTTCTCTATATCAAAACAATATTAATCTTCAGCAAACATTTGACCTATGAATATACCATACTCTTATTATTGCATTCGCTACCCGAGGTGCATTTGTTTTATGGAAAGGAAAATTGGCGATGGATTCATGCAATCATCTTAGTGGAATTTCTCCAAGGCAAAAGCATTGTTTTTATCATGTGGCAATTAGAAGGCTTTCCTAGTGTAAATGGACGATGTTTCTTTGTTCGTTTCCCATTTTCTATTGCTGGAAGGGATAGTTATGGCCCTCGTTACTGTGCAAAGGTCACCAAGCACCAGTAGTTCGGTGAGTAAAACAGTCAACTGTTTTAATGTGTTATTTGTAGTAAATTTTACTTTCACTGCTTATATTACTTATTATTTATAATTTTTTAATTTTAGTAGGGGTTAAACGTTAAATCGATGTAAAATTTTCTGGAAGGGTAGACTTAATCTGTGCCCTATTATGGTTATACCATTGGGAATGGTTCTGCCCATTGCTTATTTGTTACTCATAACTGTTGACCTTTACCAAAATAACCTTCAAATGTTACTTTTTAATTTGACTTTTTCACATAATTTTTTCTGATAATATGTATTAGCATTCAATCACATGCTTATCAAATGTAAATATGATACACACCTTAGACCTACTTGTTTTCCTTATAAGGTCGTTTTTCTTTGCTAAGACTTACTTTATAATAATGATGAGAATTAATTAAAACGAAAAAGATCAATAATAATTGTGTCGTAATGAATCAATTATTCACTTTTGTTTGTTGACTTTTTTTAAGAAGTAAATATTTAACTTCAAATATTTTATAATTATTTTATAGCATTGCTAGATTTTTAGCTGCCCTATAGCAGGACGGATTTGATTATCCGCTGCTAAATATTTTCAACAGAAATGGGTTAACAGTAACAATAGTAGGTGTGGTTACTAGTTAAATATATAGTGGCTAACTGCATTGTATTGCGCTAAAATCTAAATGAAAATTCTGGTAACTTTTCAATGGAAAAGTGATACAAAGTCTTTAATTAATCTGTTTTGATGGACTCTATTTAAATATTTAAAAGTGAAGAACAGATAGTTGTTATGATTGGATAAGCTCATCTGTTATACATTTTATTTAGCCTTTAATTTTGTAATACAACTATCTCATAATTTAATCTTCTTTCAAGAAACCATCGACTTATGTTCAAATTATATTTAAGTGAGAATTCCAATGAATGTGTTATGCTTACAGGCATCAGCAATGATGCCATGCAGTTTTCTCTTTGGGATTTTTCTTTCATTCCACACTTTTTCTAAATTCTTACCTGTACATGCAATGTTTTCTATTTCGTATCATCAGCAACCTAATGTTGACCTTTTAAATTAATGACTTAAAATTCTAATTGTTACAGTTATTGTTCTTTGTGGCTTATATGTTAGTGTTATATTGTAACTTAAGTAAATTGTTTTTGTGACTGTAGCCGTTGAATTGGTTTTAAATTTACAATTAGATAGTCAGGCGTTTTATATTCATTACAAGTAGCAAATATTGAAATCAATATTATAGTAATTTTTGACTGCTGAACTCTTTTGCATGTACCCTATTCGTTTTTTCATATAGTATTTTATTTTTAATAAATTTTCCTTCATTTATGAACTGTTACTCAGTTACTTCTCTCTCAATATTTACTTTACTGAAATATGTTGGTAAATATTTAAATAAGTTCTTCATGCCTTCTTTGAAGTAGGCTACATGAAATAATCATGTCAACTTCAATTTAGGCCTAAGTTAATTTTGTTACTTCTTTTATAAATTGCCTAAACTATATCAATTTCAAAACTTTAAATAGTGAATGTAGTTTCATTGATTATCCATGTAATGCAATGGTTATTACGCCATTTACAGTTTCAGTATAAAGTAATGTAGAGAGAAGTGGAAGTAGTTAATATGTTCATTTGAAGACTGTTTGTTTGCTTTGGAATTGATCGAACATGCTAAAAGGTATATTAATCATTTTATGAATCATGTTTTTTTCAAACAGGATTCTGGAGCCGGAGCTTCAGTAGATGAGGAGGAGACAACTGTGAGTCGCTCCCCTGGTAGAAGGTGAGTTTTTTATCTTAACTATCTCTGTAACCTAATGTCTTTGTACACCACATTCCTGTATTGTCATGGCTTTAAAAATACCTTTGGAGTAATATGCCGTGTTAGCTTGGTGCAGATATTTTGATGTATTCATTGGGAAAATCTAACAAACTTTTCACTTCATGTTCTGATGAATATCAAGAATGCCAACTCTAGATTTGGCCGTTTTTTTCTTTCGTTTATTTTTTCATCATATTCATTTCTTATTTGTCTTATCTTCTATCAAAGTCATTTGTAGCTTGTTCAACATTCTAAGGCTATTATTATCATCATTTGGGTTTTGGTTTTGTTATCATTTTATAAAAACTTGCATATTGTTTGTCAGTTCATTCTACTCAAGTGATTTCTATTTAGTTTTTGTTTTGTTCAGTAACTCATTCCAAATACCCAGTTGTTGTATTGAACTGGTATCGATTAATGAAATTAAACTATTTTTATCCTTTTAATTTCAAATGGATGGTTGGGTTTTTTCTTTAGCCATTATTAGTTCTTCATTTATAATCTTTAGTAGTAAATATTTTCATTCAGTTTTTATCAATTTTCCGCATCACTTAATTTACTTTGTCATAAATTGCTAGCCCATTCTGCATTGTTGGAAACAACACCTGGATTTGTTTGACAGTATTGCCCAAGTCGCACATTTCTCCATTATTAAGTTCAATGCCATCGGTTCATCTATGAAACCTTGTTTCTCTCATATTCGTTAATAAAAAATGCTACTTAATGTGGTGAAAATTATACCTTTCTTGATGTCATGTAATAACCGTACATGGTATGACTCCCATGGATGACATATTCTTAATAAATAGGCTTCTTCTTTCTCTGTCGCACAGCCTTGGTGAATGCTATTTTGCGGTGAAGGGGAGTCCTTCAGCCTCATCAGTACCATGTCACCTGCCCTTCAATGCACCTAAACATGCGACTGTGGATACAGGTGCTCTGAATGGGAGGAAAAAGGGGAGAGTGGAGGAAGGGAGGAGAGGAGAGGAAGGGAGGCAAAAAGGAAAGGGAGAGGAAGGTAGTCCGAAGGGAGGAAGGAGGGAAGAGTGGAGTAGGATCAAGGAGGAGGGGGGTAGATTTAAGGAGGAGGTGGTGACACCTCTAATTGGGAGTGGAGTGCCATCCTCTGGGCGGAGAGGAACCGCTGGTATGTCCTCCGATATCCAGCGCCATCTACGTTCTATGTTCTATCTGTTACGACCTGAGGAAACTCTTAAGATGGTGAGTTTGCGGTTTCCGAGAGTGGATTTTAAATTGTCGCCATCAGATTTTCTACAAATATTCATGACAATTTTTTCTGTTGTTGTGTTAGTTGTTCATGCTGGAAAACATCCTTTCCCTGTTTGTTTCGTGTAACTTATTAATCATTTGTTTGATACTCTGGTTGACAGAGGAAGCTTTTGGTCGGGTCAGAAAGGTAATACTTAGGGATATAGTCACTGATGCAAGCATGTGTTCATTTAAGTTAGTGAAATCAATACTTGTTTTTACAAGTGTAATACAGCTTAGAATGAGAGAATCTAAGCTTTTGCAAAGGGAGAATGGTAGCCAGATTTAGATTTTATTCACTAGAAATTTTGTTAGATCTTCTTTTGAGAGAATGCAGGTTTTATCTCTAGGTAATGTATGGCTTATGTCATTGACAAAATGTCCATGTGTGTTTTGTGATCTCCTTTTTTCTACGCTTTTTCATTTGGGTGTTTTTTCATACTGCATTCATTAGTATTAAAGAAAAGGGTAATAAATTCATGCTTGCAAAACTCATTTTAGGAAGGTGTTAATGAAAATTTCATGTACATCCTAATTTACATTTTTGTGATTTTTTTCAGTATAAGGTTTTGGTCTTCAGTTACTATTCCAGGTGTTAAAGTATTCTGTATAAATTTTCATTACATAGCTATAGGTGTGTTTTATTTCTTGGAATGTTACCTATAATAATGATTTTTAGATAAGCTAAACAAATTTTAATCATATTGATGACCATATGGATTAAAAGAGAATTTAGTAAAATAAGAGAGAATTAAATTATGACAATTAAAAACTTTCAGATGTGCTGTCATAATATCTAGCAATAGATTATTGTATGAATTGTAAGGTTTTATTTTAGAAAAATGTAATACTCCCCAAAATTATGTTTCCTGTTATTTTAGAAGTTTCATCTTTCGCTTAGCTCTGAAGCACAGCTTGATAATGAGCATGCCCATTTCTCTAATTTCAGGCTGTGAAGTTAGAGAGTGTGCACCCAGGGAGGACCCGCTACTTGGTGGTGGTCTCTAGAATTGTAGGCCTCCGAGAGGGGGTATCGGCAGGCGAGGAAGAGAGCTGCCTCCTTGGCATTGACTGCAATGAACACACCACTATTGGTCTTGTGCTGCGGGTTCTTTCAGATACAACAATATCCCTGGATGGAGATGGGTGAGACATCTCATTAGCCATTTGTTCAGTGAATCATTAATAAATGAGAATTGCATTAAATTAATATTTTTACAAATTATGGCTGACTTAATGAGTGATTTAACATGAAAGGGTTAAATTGTAATCTTGGGTTGAGTAGTAATGATACCTTTCATGAGAGATGGTTTCTGGTGGTGTTTTATTTCTCCCAAATCTTATGAGCCATAATCTAAACATAGGATGTAATCTAATTATCTCTTTGTCCACTTTCGTTTTATTTTTCAAAATTTGGTTTTCGATTGTATTTGGGAAAATAAAAAAAAAACAGATTTTTTCAAAGTTCACTTAGTAAGTAAGCCCTGGATATAAAAAAAAGTTACAGGGTTTCATTTCTTTATTTATTGCATAGTTACTTTATTAGGAATGCATATAAATTTCAGGTTTTTCTTGCATGGAGTGACTTGTACTTCTGAATTGTATCACTATAATTATTAATGAATATCATATGAAATATTCTTTTTGAAATACTAAGAGTATTTTGTATATGCTTATATTCTAGTGGCTTTGGTGTGAGTGTTTGTGGCAGACAGCATATCTTCAAACCAGTTTCTGTACAGGCCATGTGGTAAGTCCCTTGGTGTCTTTTCCTCCTAGCATCAAAATCGAACTCTGCACTATGACTACTTTTTCTAATACGATGTTGGTTTCTTTATGTGCATTTTTATGAAATTTATTACATTCGTGGGGTCATAGTGGTTGCTTTGACAAATAATAATTATGATGACATTGTTATAGTCGATCTTTTGTTATGTTAATGGATTTTGCAAATTAAATAGATTTAATACTAGCGTAAAATATAAATTTATAGATGATGGAACTTGATTCATCTGCTTTGATGAGTATTGTATCTAGGTTAGCATTGATTCTTTTGATTTTACCATTCAGGTCAGCCCTTCAGACTCTTCACCGTGTTAGCCTTAGAGCACGAGAGACTGGTACCCATTTTCTTTCATCTCCTGCACTTCGAGAAGCCTCTTCTTCTGCTGATTCACCTCTGCCACAACTTGACTGGGCGAGTTACTATGAGAGCCGTGTTGATTCGGACCAATCTTGCCTTAATGAATGGCATGCGATGGATTCTCTAGAGTCCCGTCGTCCGCCTTCACCCGATGCTGTCCGTACAAAGTGAGTTCTTTCTATTTTATGTTGGGTATGTTTAAAGTAATGAAGTAAATGAATGTATTTCATTTTGAGTGTGAGCAGAAGCTGTTGTTATTCACCAAAGGGAAATGGAGTTTTATTAAAATCTGCTTTTTAAATAGAATAACTTAATGCAATCTTTAAAAGATTCAACTTTGGGAATCTGACCTATTAAAAATTATTGGAAAAACTTGAAATTGTATGATTGATGTATAGAAATTGGTTAATTAATTCTTTATGGGAGTTTTAATGTCTTTATTTAGTTATTTTTAACCTGTCAATTAAAGGCTTTTATTAAGTCTCAACTGTTTATATTTATAATTAGATTACCTATGTTGTTAAGTTAATATTTTCCTTTCAAATATATGTTCTCCCTCTATATTTTTTATTTGGGTGGGATTTATTACTCTCACTTATCTAATTGTTGCAAGTTGTAGCATTTTTAACCTTAAATTTTTTCCATTCAGACCGAGGGAAAGAGAAGAAACTGAGAGAGTAATACGAACAGCTCTTAAAGAAATAATGATGTCTGTGGACTTGGATGAAGTGACATGTAAGTGGTTAAGAGGTCGTCTTGAGGAAATGCTTGGTGTTCATCTTGGCGAGTACAAGGCATTCATAGATGAGGAAATGTTGACCATATTGGGACAGATGGATGCAGCCACTCCTGTGTTTGATCATGTCTATTTGGGCTCGGAGTGGAATGCTTCTAACTTGGAAGAGCTACAGAAAAATGGGTATGTGGTCATAGCATTGATGCTTTAAACACCACCGGTTTACATTCTGAAATTATTTATAGCATTTACCTTGTATGCAAAATTTGAGTAAACTATCTTGAAGTTTTTAATTTTCCACAACTGTGTATTCAACTTTTTTGTTCCTGAATTGTTAACTTATTAAGGTTAATTGAAATATTTAGTGTCTCATCTGTGATCTTGTGTAGTGTTTTTGCTTGTGAATAATTGATAGTATTAGAATTGATGAAAATTTTATGCTATATTTTTTAGGAAATACTCATTGCTTACTGTGTCAATTTCATAACCTTTTTATTGTAAAACTATTGTCTTTACATTGTGATATGGATTACTTATCTTTATATTTTCAATTACAGAATTGGCCATATTTTAAATGTTACCAGAGAAATTGATAATTTCTTTCCTGGAGTTTTCGACTATCTTAATGTTCGAGTATACGATGATGAGAAAACTGACTTGCTTAAACATTGGGACAATACCTTCCGTTATATAACCAGAGCTAAGTAAGTGACAGTTATTTGTTTTGTATATGTTGGTAAAAATGCCAATATAATTATTTCAGTGATACTATTATTATACTGATTATTTTGAAAAATAATGTTTATTAGATTGTTGTAATATTTTTTCTTCAGGAAAGATGGTTCAAAAGTCCTTGTGCATTGCAAGATGGGTGTTTCTCGCTCTGCTTCTGTGGTCATTGCCTATGCAATGAAGGCTTATGACTGGGATCTCAAGACTGCTGTTGAACATGTCAAGCAGAAGCGCAGTTGCATCAAACCAAATGCAGCATTTATGGCTCAATTAGAAACCTATCAGGTAGTTTGCATTTTGTATTATGAGGAGTATGAGATGTAAATAAAACACTGTAATACTGGTAAATTTGTGAAAACAACAAATTTTTCTGTGCTCTATAAAATATAATTTTATGGTTAATTAAGTCTATTTGTATTTATTTTTCAGAGTCTAAATGGAGAAAAAACTATCATTTGCATGCTAAAATAATCAGATTTTGTCATTATTTCCATTTTCAGCAATCAGTCACTTGCAGGTTATATTTTTAAAAATTTTCTAGTCTTGACTTAGTGTATTTTGTGTTTTCATATTTATAAAAATTACCTTTTAACTTCCATTAGTTATATATAATGCTAAATTTGGTTGGGAATTATGAAATAAAAATTTGAATTATATAAACAATTGTTTATTTTCATTTTATTTACAGGGTATTCTAGATGCTATGAAAAACCGAGAGAAGCTGCAACGTTCCAAATCAGAAACAAACCTTAAGTCTCCTGGTTCAATTACTTTGGCTGATGGAGGCAGCAATGGTGCAAGACGGGTTGCTTCTGAGGAAGGCTCAACCACTGATTCTACTCCTAGACTTCCTCCTGAGGAGGATTCTGTGAGCTCGCCAGGTGATGGTAAACGGGGAAGAGCAGTAGTTCAAGCAGAGAATACATTTGTCCAACGCCGGCCTTCTACTGGGAATCGTGGCCGTCCAAGGTCATGGTCTCCTGATGATGGTCCTCCAACAGTCTCATCTGTGCCAGACCTTGGCTCAAGAAGGGCCTCTGATGAAGATCGAATTGCTTCAATGGGAGGAGGAAGGAGGGATGGAGAAGGTATTATTACCATCATGGATAGTTTTATTTACACGTTTGTTGGCAAAAAAGCTTCATTTGGGAAGGTCCATTATCCAAGGAAAGCTTTGTTCTTTTAATTTAGATGAAGCCGTATTTAATTGTGACTGTAGCAAAAATGTTTAATTTGGAGGAAAAATCAATCTTGAATACATATTAAAATGTATAAGATGTATGACAAAATATATTTGCAGTGTCAGCTTTTGAAATATTTGGTGAAGTATAGTAGGTCAGGTTACACCTTCTATATAACATAGATATTTTTGTATAGTTTAATGTAATCTTGATCACAAATGTAGTCTTCAGGATTTTATAGTAATGCTGTCTTACCTTTAAGAAATAGTTTCTTATGAAATTTGGTACAGTTAAAGCAATACTGCCTTTTCTGCTGATCATTGTTTATGAATCCCATTATATTTACTAAGCATTTAATCTTTCTGATCAGTATTGCATTTTGTTGTTATTTTATTCACTTTATATCTTGTGTAGTTGGGTAAATTATTATTATTTTTGCTGCTGTCCTTTCATTGCATAAAATTGTTTGCCAAAATAACCAAGATATTATCTGTTATGTTGCATCATAATTCAAAATTTAATTCTGTTGTGTTATGCTTTGCAGTTCCCATGACTGCATCCCTTGAACGGCTGAGTACATCCAGCAGTACAACATCTGTGCGCCGGGAGTGTAGAGATGATGGATCCCGTCTTAATCTAAATGTTCGTATGCCCTGCAGTAATGGCCAAGCCTATAGTGTTTCCCAGAACAAAGTAGTACATCTACCATGTTCGTCTCAACCCTCACCTCTTCCACCTACTGAGTGCACTGCCTCTGTCCGAAGAAGAGTGACAGAACTTGAGGCCAGAAAACATGCTGTAGCTGCAGCGGTGAGAAGGGCCGCAAGGGAGCGAGAAAATGGCTCAAAAATATCAGTTCCTGATCCTCCTCCTTCACCAGAAGAGGGTAGTGAAGGTGGGAGGGGGTGCCGCGAATGGGAAGAGCAGTCCACGACGGGAGTGATACAGGGACCTCGTGGGCCACGTTCATCACCTCTTAAGAAGGATGGGGCTGGTGAACCAGAAGGCTCGAGATCATCACCCAGTGAGATTGAGACTCGCTCGGATGTTGCCTGGTCTTGTCGGAGTGACACGAGTACTCCTCCAAGGAGAGAAGATCCTTTTTCTGCTCGATTAGATCGAGTCTTTGACCGAGAGGAGCGTAAACAGTGTCGTTCTGATACCCAGGTTTCTAACATTGGAGATTGCCCTTCGAGGCAAGGATCTTGGAGTTCTTTTGATAGTGCTGTCGTGTTAGGTTTTCAAGGTGAAGCGCATGGTGACACGCCCTCGAGACAAAGTTCTTGGGGGTCTGGTGATGCAAGATGGGTTCGTGGTCCTGCTCCTCCTTCTAGGAATGGTTCTTGGGGTTCTTGTGACATTCGGACTCCAAATCGTAGAGGAGAGGAGACGAACTCCGTTCTCAGATCTTCTTTCTCGTATGATAGGGAAGCTATCCCTTGGCATCCTGGAACTGTGAAACGCACAAAACAGAGGCTCGAGGAAGTAGGTGGACCCACTACCGGTGGTGTATGGACATCAAGTGAGGCCCCAGCAGGGGCAAAGAGAGTGCGTCCAGAAGTGGATTCTCGTTTAGTGCCACCTCTCGAGCCTCCTCCGCCTCCCCGGTGCCCCTCCCCACGTGATTCGACGACATCTGGTGAGTCGTCACCGCTACCTCCCTCTTTTACCAACCCCCGTGGTGGTTGCACACATCTAGCCTTACAGGCACTTCTCCTCCCAAGAAATCCTCGTCGCATCATCGACCCGCCGCGTTCTCCCAGAAGTCCTGCGTCTATATCCCGCCTCCCAACCTCGCACGAACCATGCCCTCCTCCTCGGCCGTCTTCCGAAGGTAACCGCAATCATGAGTGTCAACGGTCCGAGGCAGGGATGGTAAGGAACCTGAGGAAGGAGTTTGAGGCACGTCAAGGTGACATCCCCCGAGTTACCCCCGGAAACAACGAAAGAGTGCGTAGTTTGCCGGCCTCTCCCGAAGGTTGTCCTCCGGAGGATCTTTCGGTCCGTTCCCTAGTAGATAGGTTTGAGGTGGGGCGGCGGCGGCTGGTACCGCCTCCGCCCGAAGAACTCCCCCGCCCCTCGCCGCCTCCGCCTCGCAGAAGAGTTTTATCAGAGGGGGAGCAAGGACGTAAGGTTCCTCCTCCGGCCGTTCCACCCAGGAAATCGAGCCTGGGGCGATCGCCTGCCTCCTCTTCCGGGGAAGAGTCATCTTCCTTGGGGAGATCCCTCCCGTTACGGTTGCCCCCTTGTGCCCCGGGCGGGTCCCGGTTGGGCGGCACTGCTCTGTACAACACTGTTTGATAAACTAGTTGTGGTTGATAGCCGTTGTGTTGCTCCTTTCTCATAATGAATTGACTGGTGAGCAGTGCGGTGGCTCTTTCTGTGAAATTTGTACCATGTGATGTCGTTAGCGCATATAAAGTAACTTGAGTATATATTTATTATTCTTTTCTAAGTTAATGAAGGTATTTCTAAATCATTATTTACCCTTTCACGTCGAGAAATGTTGAATAAAGTCACTAATTTAAAATGCGATTAATGGAGGGAAAATATACGGAGAATTAAAGTATTATCTATTCATGCGGCAATAGTAAATAGAAAAACATTTCGATAAATATTTTTCTATATTCATCAAATTTCTGGCATTTCTATGCATAGTTAATTCAAATATTTACAAGGCGACGCGTTAGCCATCCTGCATGCATCGAAATATCTGCATACATCTGCTTACAAGACTTGAAAATACTTACGTGACCTACAATAAGAATTTATGAAATAAAATGTTGGAGCGATCGCAAGGAACGATGTTTACACGTGTAATGCAAGAGGGTTTATAATAACGGACATCGTAAAACTGAAAAACTAAATTTTTAATAATTATTTAATCATTTCGCATTGCTTAAAAAAATTCTGGAGAAGATATAATTATCGTCTGCCCCAAAATTTTCGATTATACTTAAAAATACCAATGCTAGATGGCACTTTTATTGCGAAACTCATTCAGTTGCCGTGTCATGCTCATAAGTTTTAAGTTCATGATTCGTCTCCGAGTGGCGCTAGCAAACCAATTGGGCTCGTATATTAGTTGATAGTCTGAGGAGAGGTTCTCTGTCCGTTCATTTCGTTTCTCATTTCAATAGATATTAAGATAAGTCAACCCTGTTTGTCTACGTGTTATCAGATTTTTGTATTTGTAAATTTTGCTTTAGCGTATAATACTCTACATTATCTATCGAATTGGGTTTCTTCTATTTGGACAAGATATTGTTTACGTGATATTACTTAGCGATCAGAAATTCTTCACGATGAAAATTAAAGGTAATTCCAATGGAATAGTAATAATTTATTGTTTAATCTGATGAAATTATTCTTATGATGCCTTTGAAGCGTATTAGAATTTTAAAGCTATATATGAATGAAGGTTGCTATGTGCGGAGTATGTGGTTTTGAGAGGAAAATCATTTATAACAGTGACACTTATTATTTGTTTCGTGAATAAATATTAATAAATAAGCTTTTACTTAACAGCTGGACCAGTTGTGGACATTCTGGGTGATGAGATGACAAGGTAAGAACAGTAATATTTCTTCAGTCTGATATAAATTTTTAAGTTTGAGTAATATTTCTTAATGAGGAAAGAAAATTGGGGGGACAATGTCGGTACTGTATCTTTCAGTGTTTATTTACTGATCGACTTAGAATGTTGACATGTCCGTCTGATAATCTCTCCTATGGATTTCAACTTCCGTCACCATAGTCGGCTTTTTAGATTTAGCAATTAATTCTAAAGATATTATTGAATCTGATCGTAGACATCATGTTTACAGTTCTCACGACTCGAATTAAACGTATATTATCAGATTTTTGAAAGATACTACAGAATTTTTTGTACTAGTTAAAATTTATTTTTGATGTTCGAGTGCATGTAAACAGGAATTTATTCCCGGCATTATTTCTGTAAATATATCCGCGGGAGCAATTGTTTTAAAGTTAACTCTTAGGAGTAATGATTGTTATAAACATATATCGACTCAGATACCATTTCTATGATCAATTTTTGTCAATTCAAAAATACCGCGACAACTAAATTTTGGTCGGGTAATTCCTATTGATAGTAATATTTAATATGTATGTATGTTATTATTATTAGGTGTAAAACAACGAATGATGTGTTATTTTGAAAACATTTATATAATCATCTAAACTCATTATATATTATTATTATATAACAAATATTTAGCGGGGGTCGATGCTTGCGTTGCAATAATTCCATACTGATTATTTATTTCTCCTTGTTTTACATCGATTCCACCTTGAAGATTTTCCTTTTTTTGTGGAGAATTAAGTAATTTGCCATTATTTCTCTTATATATTGGCATTTATTTTGCATCTTCTATTATATCTATCTATACGATTTACCGTTTTCATTATGTTGATGGTGCGCAATTTAGTGTAAAATAGAAAGCAAAATTTGGTACTTTGTCAAAAGTAGTTTTATGATCGGCTTTGACAGCAGGCCAGTTTAATTATGTTTCCGATAATAATGTTTCAATTTTTTAACAAATGCATGCAGTTCATTATCATCGATGAACATATGAGATTTTTTATGTTCTGTTTGAGCATACTGCAACTAATCCTCTAGAACCGTGTGTTTCAACGTTACGTTTTACTGACGAACTCTTAGACTCCTTAAAAACAACTATTGCTGAAAATGTATTTAGCTAGTTCTATTCAACAGCCGCGCTCAAGATCTTGACTGGATCTACAGACAATTATGTGGTTATGAAATCTCTAAAATTCTGTTTTTCATAAAATATTATTTTTGTTTTTTTTTTCAAACCGTTTTGATCGATAGTTTTGGCAAAACTTTTTTATTATTAGTGGTTCTGTTATTTTTTAACTTCAATTTTCAAGGCATATCGCAATCCTCCAGAGAGGTTCTTCGCGACCTACTGGTTGAGAAGCACTGGTCTAGAAAATCTATTGTTTAGACTGAAAATAATCTAGCTCAGTTACTTACGACCTTTCGGATTTTAATCCTTTTCTATAAAAATAAATAATTTATCAGCTTTGAAAATTTGCTTTAAAATATTTGCATATTTATAAAAAAAATTAAAATAGTTTTCTATCTTGCGCAATGGTGTTTCGTTTCCATTGTATCATTCATTTCCGCACCTCATCGCGTATTCCACGTTGTCGCAATTTTGACCTCTGTTGGCCCTTCGTCACCCCGAACTCAGGGTCGTATCGTTTGATAGCGGAAATGTGCAGCTACCATTACTCCCATTGGCCCTAGTGAAGCCTTTCAGACCATAAACCAATAAGATTTACTCGTTCCCTCCAATGCGTTTTCATTCAAGAGTGAAACCAACCTTCGCATCCAGTTCATAGTTCCGTAAATCGTAATGACGTCTTATTTAGACCATATATTCATCGGTCAAAAAACCTTATTAGCTCTCGACTAAAAAATGAAATTGTCCATGTGTCAGCTACGATAACATATACAAGGGTATTGCGTTTGTATTTACCTCTACCAGAGAGGAGGTTTTCTTAGGTTCAAAGGTCGAAGATAATGTTCAATTGGAAATAAGCGCAATGATGTGGCTCGATTTTAATTGCAAAACGTTTCTCTACTATAGATTAGCAAAAAGTAAAAACTGACGTTAATGCGCTCTAGTTTTGCACTAGTTCAATGTCCGGGATGGCAAGACGATATGAAAGTCGCTTCGTAGGATTAGTAAAAGGGCGTCCTTCAATCGATTGGCCTTAAGCCTTATAGTTGACGTGTGCATAGAATTGAACGGATCTTGCTCGGTCTGAATTTTCCTAGTTGTATGTTAAAAAGGCAGAGAATATTTATTCTGAAATATAAACTTAAACATATCCGTAAAATTTTGTCGTATTTATTTAGCGTTTAATCGACACTGATTACGGCTGGCGCTAATTAAGTACTCCAGTTTCCTCATAAGCTGACTTTTTAACAGAATTCGATGAGTTCTCACAGGCTATTAACAGGGCTTCGCGGATTGGCAATGTTTTTTCGTGTTTCTTTGCGACCCTACTTTGCTTTTTTCGGCGAGATAATCGATTAAAGTCAGTCGACATTTTGTGCATCTTATTAGGAATTCTATTAAGTAGTAATTGAAAAAAGTCGTTGGTTTCGTTTTAATTTTGGGAACTACTCAAACTTATTTTTTTTTAAGAGGCCTACATCAAATAGTGTGGGCGTTAGACTAGGGAATGTTTGTTTTGAAGAATGTTTAAAGGCTACCTTATCGGTGTAGTCGGTGATAAGATCAAATCAGGGAAGGTTTCAGAAGTGAAAAATTCTTTGGAAGGCAGGTGGAAATTCAAAGAAGCCGCTGGCCAGCATTTCATGTTCTCTATCATTCCTACCGGAGTACTGTTGTATAATACTTTTAGGAAAGAGTTCAATTTGATCATAAGATGGATTGTAAAATTTTTGAAATTTTTTAAAAATCCCGCCCCACTTACCTGTAGAGAAGTACCGTAAGAAAATGTTTTGTTTTGATGGAGAAGGGGGTTCGACAAATGAAATCCCGTTTCTCAGCCTTTTGAGGTCATCTTGCGGGTTGGAGACGAAGAACCATCGGCTCTGTCCTTTTAAGCCTCGATTTTTCGAAAGTCATTGGCGCTGATTTACTCCGAGTTAATCATCTTACTGTATTCTATTTTACGGCTATAGCGCTATCTTTTGGTCTACACTCTTTTGACGCTTTTAGCGGGAAATAACAACAATTTAGAGCAGGGGCCGGAAACACACGGCCCGCGGGTCGGATGCTTTATGCGGCCCACGAAGCCACGATGAAAAAGTGATCGGTACAATTTAACAGGATGTTTCGTATTTTTTCAGTCGAGTTATGATCTCAAAACATTTTTAGCGAAGTTTGACCGCTAGTAAATTGTTTACACTGATTTTTTATAATAATAGACCACAGAACCTCTATATGACTTCGGATGTAAACATCCGGCCCGTCGAAACTTTTGTGACTTCCAATGCAGCCCTTAGAAGCATTCACAAATTCGAATGTGGCCCGCCAAGCAGAAAATGTTTCCGACTCCTTATTTAGAGGATAAATACTCGAGACAGTGGAATTTTATGTATCTCGGTAAAACTTTTCCCCCCGGAAATTTATATTAAATTATAAAATGTTAATTAAGGAAGATACGTTCTATTAAAAGTTACATAGCGTCTTTATAATGATCTTGGACACCAAAGAATCATTTATTCGAGTTACGGAAATATATTTTTTCATTTTTCTGAAATTGAATTAACATAAAGTTTATTCCCATAAGCATATAAGTTAACTTACTCTAATTTTCAATATCATGCATATTATGAATCAGTGCTGGCAAACGAAAAAAAAGGTTCGTAACAGGTAAAAAAGCGATTTCGTTTTTCGTTACGCTAAAATCTACATTTCGTTTTCCCTTACGTTTAACGTTATAACGAAATAATTCGGGAAAATATAATGAAGTGTAGTTACTCTTTTATTTTTGTTTATTTTTTGTTTAGAGGTTAGGTATCCACCTTAAATCCGTGCTTCTCATTTAGAATACTAATTTATAGGCACTTCTAAATATATGCTGCAGATCAGGAACGTTTTTAAGATTTAAAAGTATTCGCCACACTTTTCGTTTTTGATGATCATTATGAAAATTCGGATTTTCATATTCAAAATTTTATATTCAAGTTAATAAACTTAACACATATGTAAGACTAAAATATCAGTATTGTAACGGTTGTCCTATATTAGAATGTTTTATAGGTAACACAAAATGTACGCTGAGAACCCAGGATCCCGTAATTAAAGATAATAAAAGGAAACCGTCGGTCGGTTGCGCCGATTGTAACTCGGGGTATATACTCCCGCTACAGACCTAAAATTTGTTAGAATGATCGGTCATCAGAGAAAACTAAAGAGAATTATCCAAATTCCAATATTTGTCCTCTTTAGGGCACATTTTTGATTTCGTTCTTTCTTTTCATATCCCCCATAAGAAATACATGGAAATCATACATGGGCAGGGGCGTCGAGAGCTAACGCTCGCCCCGGTACAAAGTGTATGACATGCCCCCCTCGTGTGTGTACTATATGTTTTTGTGTGCGTGTGTGTGTCCGCATGTAGATATGAGGGTTAAAAAGCAATAAGTCATTTCTGAAAAAATTGCCTATATTTATTGAAAAAATAACGTCTTAATCTTAAATAGCCGAAACAATTTAATGAATATAACAAAAATAAAACAAATATAACGAGTACACGAGTAAATACGGTATTTAACTGATGAGTAGTTATCAATTAAAATAATGTTGCTTAAGTAAATATAACTAAGTATATAAATAAATAGCTAGCGATTACTTACCTTTATTGTTAATACAAATTAAACGTCTTGGAAATATGTCCATACAATTTATGCTGGTTGCACTAAAATATTGAATACATACATAGTACATATTTATACCGTATAAATGACCGTGATAAATGGATATTAACACCAGGAATATTAGGAAACCACTGAGATCTCCATTTCCAACCACTCTAATTTTTGTTAACATTCTTACCAGCACATCACTTTGTCAAAAATACAAATATACTCGGCTGGGCCCCTTGAAGAATTGCGGGCCCGGGTACTATAGACGTGTAGACCCCCTCCACCCCCGCTCTCGTCGGGCCTGTACATGGGTTTACAATGTTACATTTCAAGATTAGATAGATTTGAGATATTAACCCAGTAATAGCTTTATTTTGTATATGAAAGAATAAAGTTAATTATTTGTAAGACGAAACTTGAAACCACTCCAAATTAGCATGAATGTAAGTACAGTAAACCCTCGATTTAAAGGACCCATGGCCGACGTCCGTCCGGTTGCTGAGAATCCACTCCCTATCGTCGCTTTGTCCGCGATTTCAGACCACTCACCGTCCGTCGATGCCGAAGCAGTCCATTCGCAAAGAGTATTTATTGACTGGCATTTGGTTCCTGTCTGACTGTTTTCTATACTTTTCAGTTTTCGCCATAACATTTTCACCACTCTTGAACCGGTCCGTAGACGAAACTTTTAGGGGAAGGTATGTTTGGAAAAAGGAATTCATTTGTTATGCTGCACTTAGGGATGAATTGGTTCGATTCTCGGTACCACAGGATTTCCTGGAGGACTTCGTACTTGCCGCGGCGATGTTTTTCGTGCCTGTGCGTTAGTAACTTACGAGATGGAAACATTGTGGAGTGGTATGTCGAATAAAACAAGAGGCATGCTAATTTAAATTTCAAGTATAATCACTAGTTGAATGCAGTGATTGCTCCGAGAAAGGTGAAACTAAAAATAAATTTTTTCCGGGCAATTTTGGATTGTCATATTTGTGTTCCAAACTGCCAACTGTTCCAATCTATTAGTTTTTTGCGCTTTTAGGTTGATAAAAAACGTGGCGATGTTTATAGAATATTTACGTATATAGAAAAAACTACATCGGTCGGAAGTGAAGCGGCGAGAGTGGGAGACCGTGGATGACATGTGCACGGAAATTTCAAAGTCGTAAATATACATTTTCTTCGAATTCGAATTAACAGTTTTACCGCATTAGATAAACATATTATTCTTGTTTAACAGTGTTCCTAATGTACTGCATTTGACATTATAAGATGTGGCCATTTAGGTGCATTTTGCTTCGTCATATGATGAACTTTCGGATTTAACGGACTTTTGGTAATAACGGACACCCTATCCCCCCAATTAGTACGTTAAATCGAGGATAAACTGTAATTTTTCGGATAAAATAGAAAAATTTGGAATTTTTAACAATGCGAGTAATCAATTGTTGTCTTGAAGAAAAGAATACTATTAAATTTTATTTATTATCAAAATGATTGTGATATCTTGAATTTTTTTTGCTTTCAGTGGTATCTGACTACGTCCATATAATGTTTTTTAGTTTATAGTCTATTCCCAACGCAATTGATAAAAATGAAAAACCAATTTTAAAATTCTTTAATTTCAATTTATTTATTTATTTATTTAAAAACATTGCAATTTGGCCAGCCGGCCAGGTGGCAAGAAAAACAATATATAATTCTAAAATTCCAATTTTACAAATAAAGTGCTCATAATTATATTAGAAAAATTAAAAAAATATTTAACAATATACAATTTCAAACTACATAATTACAATCAGTGCCTAGAGTGCGGATTTTCGTGGGTTCATGAAAGGCCTTCTCGGCAACCGTAGCGGTCACGGGGCCCACGAAGTCCCCACCGTACTTCACCCTTCCAAGCAATCCCCTACTTTTCCTGCACTTAGGCACAGTTACATAGATATTGATGTTACTAATATTCCTCCTCACAGTTCGTCTTATTTTTACCATGCATATATGAACTAACTCTACGTTTAAAATGTTTCGCGTCCTTAGGTAAGGGCTTGAAGAGCACTTCAGGTAACTTGTTCCACTCGCTGATTCCCCTGTTTAGAAACGAATACTTTGCTGTATTTGTCTTCTGCGGTCTAAGTTTAATTTTAAATTCATGGCTATTTTTCCCTAAAAAATTCGGCACCTGCATTCTACTTCTTAAGTCTTCCCTTGCTTCATTATTGCTGTATGCCTGGTACAGTCCCCCTAATCTGTTAATTTGTCTACTATTTTCTAATGATTCCCAATCCAGAATTTTCAACAATTCTGTGACGCTGTCTTCCTTTTTAAACCTACCTAGCACATATCTCGCAGCTTTCCTGTGGACTTTCTCTATTTTCCTTTTTTGACCTATCCCATGCGGATCCCATACATTCGTAGCGTATTCTAATATTGGTCTGACTATAGTTTTGTACGCCTTTTCCTTCGCAGCCCTACTACTTCCTTTAAGATTACGCATAACATAATGTAGGTTTTTATATGCTTTTCCTATAATACTGTCAATATGCCTATCCCATCCTAGATCTTTTGCTACGTGGACGCCTAAATACTTGCAGCAATCATATTTTGGTACCATTTCGCCGTGTAGGTTGTATCTGCGCTCACTTATTAGTCTTTTGTTCGAGAACGTAACGTGTTTGCTTTTGTTAATATTTACGCTCATTTTGTTTATCCTAATCCAAGCTTCTGTCTTTTCGATGTCCTCTTGTAATATTTCCCGGTCTTCCTCACTTTTTATTTGCCTATATATAATACAATCATCCGCAAATAGACGAATCCTTGAATTAATATTATTCGGAAGGTCGTTAACATAAATAAGGAATAGTAACGGACCTAAAACGCTTCCTTGGGGCACCCCTGATGTGATATTCACAAAATCTGACAAACTTGTACCTATTCAAACCCTTTGAGCCCTACCAATAAAGAAATTTTTAACCCATGAGATCACTCTCTTATAATATAATTGATTTGAGGGTTTATCATTTTGATAAGTTATA
This sequence comes from Tanypteryx hageni, assembly GCA_028673005.1. NCBI lineage: Eukaryota > Metazoa > Arthropoda > Insecta > Odonata > Petaluridae > Tanypteryx > Tanypteryx hageni. The sequence continues at coordinate 97,291,096 of CM054113.1, read as the reverse complement.
GTTATGAATACAAATTTTTAGGATCGGAAAATACATAATATTTTATAAAATTAGGATATAGGATATTGTCGCGTACCGCCGCTACCACACCGTAAATCGCGAATCCCAACGAGATCTCTCTTCGCTTTTACCACCACCCTCGTCATCTCTTGATCACTCACCGCGACTAAGCAACGGAACTGTCTCTCTCGCTCCCGCAATAACTAAAAGACGTTCAGTATTGTGTCGCGAACGCCATATCTCAACGTCATTTTATATATTAGTTTTTAATGCATGTTAAAATTGAAACGTTAAAAATTTTTTTACATGCTTACATTTTTAATCTAGCTAATAATTTATAATTTGGCCGCTATGCTTACGTTGAATTTAAATAAATACGTTCGATAAGCAAAATTCTATGAAAAAAATTGAAATTGAAAGTTAGAATGACGAACAATGGATAGAATTCGAGATTGGAGGGGATGATGAGATTGTAACTTACAGAGCATCGACCTTTAAAAGGGGAAAGACCCACTCCGGTGTAATATCTAAAAGAATGTTTTCGAAGTACGAGGCACTGTGGGGGAGGATAGGAAATGGTAGAGATCCTTAACTACAAGCGGCACATTTGAAGCTTCCTTCCTCATCCTCCATGCTCCTTATCTTGTGCTTCTTGGAGAAGGATTAACACTAGGGAATCATTCCTTTCACAAATGGAAGGAAAACCCAAAGGACAATCGGTGGTGGTCAGAATAGCGTTTCTTTTGCGACAAGGCGGCAAAACTGGCCCAGCGGGGGACAAGCGGAAACGGAGAAAGGGATTTTAGGCCACTCCCTTGCTCAAGACACGCCGCATGGGACGAATGCCGCTATAACATAACCCTTTACCGTCTGTTAACGAAATTTATTTTTTCGTTTTCGTTACGTTTTCCATTACAGCTATTTGGAAAATTTCGTTAACGTTTTTCGTTACGCTAATCCAAAATAATTTCGTTACGTTACGCGTAACGTTTTCCAGGACTATTATGAATACATCATCACTAATATTTTCTTCCGATAGTATGTAAGATTTTACTGTATCCAAAATACTAATTACATCACGCACTGTGATTGAGGGTATCATAGATAATTGTAATTCTCACGTACTACTGAAAGCACAAACATGACGATTAAATTTGGGATGTCGACTGTAGGAAGGAGCGAATAGGTTTCTTTTTCTCTAGGACTATAAGGAATCACAATAGGAGAAGCAACCCTCATAGCAGTGACGGTAAAACGAAAAAAGAATTTTTCGTAGTTTTTTGAGAAAATTTTATTTTATACAATATGTATGTACCTATAACGAAAAAATAAAATTAAGTTCGAATATTTAAAATTACATGCTTAACGCGTCCAGGTTACGACGAATTAATTGTTGCACAAAGTTACATATTTGTGGATAATTTTGATTGTTTATTAGTTCATCCCTAAAGTTTTTACCGAGTATTAATAAGATTTTTTTTCTTTTTTTTCTATTTTCCATTTTATGCGATGTGCAACATTTCAGATATTTAAAATGTGTTTTAACAATTTAACATGCCTTAGTTTAAGATATTCACAATGTTTTTTTGCCATCGCAAATAATAATACTCCATTAAGTTGATGATATTATGAAAGTTATATGAGTAGATATGTTGGTTGGGACACAAGTCATTATTGATGATATATATATATATATGGATGTCAACAAGGTGTTGGGATGAGGAAACCCAGTGAGCACTCACCAATCAGACGACTTCAGGTTGGCGAGGCCCCGGGGATGTCGAAGCGACACACGTAAAATAACACAAAAACACAGAAACATCACAAACGTAGAAGCTTTCGGAACTACTCCTCCTTCAGCTACAGAGTTCTCTCTCTGTAGCTGAAGAAGGAGTAGTTCCGAAAGCTTCTACGTTTGTGATGTTTCTGTGTTTTTGTGTTATTTTACGTGTGTCGCTTCGACATCCCCGGGGCCTCGCCAACCTGAAGTCGTCTGATTGGTGAGTGCTCACTGGGTCTCCTCATCCCAACACCTTGTTGACATCCATATATTCATTTTAACTTTCCTTTTCCGTAAGTTGTTATATATATATATATATATATATATATATATATATATATATATATATATATAGTTTTGTTAATATGAAAGTTGTGTAATAAACAGAGTTTAATGGCAAGAACGGCCACGAGTTGAAGATAGCATAGGAGAAAGTTCCAGAATAAAACGCAAGATAAAAAAATTGATGCTCGATGTTTCGAGGGAACGGATTGTTCTCTGAGTTATATTGCTAAGGTTATGATAGTTATTTTAACAAAAGCTACTTGCGGATTTGGGGGCATTTATTTATTGACACAGTCCAAAAATAGCACTTAGGTCTTTTGCACTGGACAAAACAGTAACTACATATAAATAAACCAAAAGTGACAATATCAAAAGAATTTTTAATAGATGGGGAACAACATAATTATAAAAACAGTAACAAAGATAGAAATATAGACGGTATTATTATTATTTCTTATTCATCTTAAAACCTTTTAATCTTTATTCATTTAAGGTTATTCTGAAAACTGTTTTCCCTCTGAAAAGGCCATTGAAAACCTCGTTGGTGATCAACAGTTTCACTCCTACTAGTATCTAAAGCTGAATTACTCTGAACTAGCAGTATATTTTCGTTGATTTTAAACAATATGAATGGATAAGCCAATATTTTCATTAATGAAACAAAAGATACTATCAAACTTCTTACTAACTAAATACTAAACATTCTTACGTTTGCCACTGAGTTCTCTACTTCTGTCTGCCATTCTCTCAACTGTAAAAAGATTAAAGGTTAAATATAGAGACCCCCACATCATTCAACAGCTGGTAGACTCTTGCAACTTTTTACGTCCATGCAAGCAGAAAGGTTATCATAATTATATTATAGAGTTTATTCATATTAAAGTGTTAACTATATAAAAGTTGGTTATAAAAATTAATTTTTGTCTTCACTTGTTTAATATCTCATTTTAAAAATCTGTAATGTTGTTAAGCACCGTTCTAAATTCCATTCCACCAGGCCTTGCTCAACAGTGGTACAGAGAGAATCGAACTGCGCCATAAAACTTTTCTGCAAACACTAACTAGAACCGAAATCCTTTGTGGTTGTTAAACGTGCCCTCCCTGATTACAAATTTTGGAGATAAACTAACCAATCGATTTGTTTAGTTGGACACAAAAATTATAATATGTTTTTAGTGCATTTGAACAGTTTATATTTAAAAAATATTTATTTTATTTATGTTTTGCTGTTTAGTTTTACAAATACCTTAATGACAACTTTAAAGTACATATTGTACACACAATTCATATTTTGGATTTTTTTATTATGAATACTGTCAATTATATCGATTATATCAATTATATGGTGGAAGACGTCTAAGTATCATATATAAATGACAGTTGAGTTGTTGAACAGACACTGACTCTGTTAATAGGAAAAGGTCATATAAATAATAATAGAATTCAATGAAAAAATAAAGAGGAAAAATATATGTAGGCTATTATAAGTACTTAAAGAAGTACGTAAAAATATATTCGCTAAGTAATACAATAGACAGTCGCCGGCCAGGAATGACACCTGCCAGCTTGTCGCTCATGCTTACCTCTCCTATGTCACTGATGGGTTGAGAGATAGTACACTGTACACTGGCCGAAGAATTCAGGCCGGCTGCCAGACCCTTTTTGGTTGTTGAACCAGACAAACCAATTTCTGTTAAGTTATAGGAAAAGTTTATAATAAGAACTCGGAAATAAGAGAACCTTCTATAAAGTTCGTGAAAGAAATGTGGATTAACTTATAAGGTAAAAATAGAACGGGATGGTAAGCGGTAAAACGGAAAAGGGGAACGGAAACGTCCCATTCGTTGGAGACTTAATAGATGATGCGTGGAGAGACGGTAAGGGATAATAGGTCCGACGTATTGTCTTAGGCGCCCGATATGCAGTCACCGTGGAGCAGGATAAACAGGAACTGCTGGAGGTGAAATAAGAACCTCAAGGAATGTGGTATGACTCAAAAGCGATAAAATGTACGAGAAGGCACTGCAGGAAAAATATCGAGGGAAAGGTCTGCGTGTATTCATTATCCACGTTTGTAAGTTTAAGTTCTAATATTTAATAATTGGATATCTAACAGCTTAATCCTAGTTCGTTGCTTGGTAGTAGCGGAAATGTTAAAATTGGATTTATTCGGTACTTTTGGATGAAATTCCTCATTGAACACGGAGGAATTTAACTAACGTATAAGAAGATTTCTTAACCGCTTCCTTGGCGATTTTTTTTACAATATAGGGTCTAAAAAGGTCATATTTTTTATTTTAGTTTCGGAAAAATCACAGTGAGACAATTAAAGAAACATAAGTTGAATAACTATAATAATCCAAGAGGTTGATTAGCCAAAAATACACACATAAGTTGCATAATTTATAATTGCCAAAGATAATATCCTCCTCCCCTCTCATTCAATCCCGTGTGTTCTTACAACAATCTGACAGTAAATTAGAAAATTACTCATGTTTTCGTGGATGACTCTCTCTCTCAAGTTTGCTGGTGCTGCTCTACACACAGTAGTCGTACCCGTGGGTAGCGCCCACGCTCCCGGCTGTGTCATGAGCTCATGGCTCTATAATGTGCCTTAGGGCTGTAGAAGGTACTAAACAATAACTAGGGCTATAAAATATATAAAATACCGCTCACTTAATATCAACTTAATATCTACAAAATTGCATGGTCAGATTTACATTATCATTTTTTTTTAATTTCTTTTCTTCATTTTATGGGGTTGCCAATTATTCTTCTTTATATATACTTTTTATAATATTTTATTGTTTTAATAATAATATTACATTTATTATTTTATATTATTGTTATTGTTTTTATTATTATGATTTTTGTATAATAATGAGTGTGGTGTTGTATTTAGGTCGAGTTCTTTTATTTAGAAATAAATGAACAGGAAACACACTCGGAAACAACAGAAATGTTGTGGCTACACTGTTTGTAGGAGAGCAAGAAATATCAATAAATATATGGGATTTGTAAAGATATGATATGGAAATACATAATAAAATGAAAAACCTGCATTGAAATTATGTAGAACGCCAGTTCTTCGATAAAAGAGATTGAGAGGAATAAGGTATTGGTATGTTATCCGAGTTTTCATACAATCGTCCAATTTTGGCTGTGCAACTTCAACCACGCCCTTAATGTCTTGTGACGCGTTTGAGAAGGTGTAAACAATTAAAGAAAATATCGAACCGAGGTTATTAACAGTATGAAGTATGAGGCTTTAATACTGGGAAATGATGGCGGTTTTTACGAGCCGAGCCTATTCCTGTAATCTCTTTTCTTCGTCCCTCGGGTAAGCTTTTGACAGTCGAGCTTATCATCGTGTCCTCCATGCAATAAAACGTTTTATCTCGCAGTTCTTCATTTTCGTGTTCATTAAATCTAATTCCTCAGCGTAAAGATAACTAGTGAAGAGCTTTATTTAGTGTTGCGAGTAAATATTTTTGTTTTTAGTAGATTTTGTAGTCCCGTTTGTGTTCTTTTATAATCTTACTTAGTTTTCTATTCTCAATTATACAGTTATTCTCGGCTCGGCCTAATACCGTCAAGGACTTGAAAATATTTCGCTCTGATATTAGACATTGAAGCGCGGCTTTAGGAAACAATACTCCTATGGAGGATAAGTGCGATTTTTTCGGCGAAATTTGTGTTGAACGGGATGTTTTTTTACACCAGGATTTCCTCATCGTACCGCAAAAACCTGGAATGTTATCATTCGCCTTTGAAATTAGGACGCTGTTGACTAATTAACAATTCCTAAATGACCGCCATTGTGGTTTTTATGGTAAAGGTTTTCCATGGTTCCTGCCTTGGTATTACGGAGAAATTCTTGCTTTATTAAGGAGACGTCATTTTTAAAGCCGTTTTAAAATTAAAATATGTCAGCTAAATATTATATTAAGTTTTTATAATTATTAAGTTTTCGTTGAAACGGAGGGCTAGAGTACTGAAGAATCATATAGCAGCCAGAAATAAAAAATATTTTAATATTAAAAAAAATTTATTTAAAATCTTTCTTTTTACTAAAAGTGGCTTCCTTGGATAAAAATTTTGTAGAAATTTTCGGTCACCGTAGATTTTGGTTCTCGATTCATTCTGTTGCTACAAAACTTATCGAAGGCAATATATTGACCCGATTGCCGCTTGAAACGAAGTTATGCTTCAGCATTTGCCTTTGTTCTCCGAAAATATTTTGTGAAGCAATTTAAAAGCGACATGCGTGGAAACGATCTGAAGCGAGTTTCATATTATTTTTATCGCCGGATTTCTGTCGCTGCATTCAAGCATGAGAATAGTGCGCGAATAATGCCTCCGAAACTTGTTTCAAAGTTTCAGTTGCACGTTAAATATTTGGAGAAAGTGAAATTAACGTGCGATTCACTCGGAACGCTCAACCAACCTCCGTAATCTCCTTTCACGTTCATAATCGGCTTCTCTCGAACGGACCAACATTGCGCAATCGCAAGACTTTCACAAGTCATCCTTAATAGTTCTTATCTATTTGCTTTAAATTCCAAGGTAATGTTAACAAGGTCGCCAGCGTTGGATTCTGCACGAAGTTAACATTCACTGTGCTTTCGTTCAGATACTGAATGCTTTCAGTGTTCATATATGATGTGCTGTTTTAGCTAGGTTTGTACGTATTTGAACTTTATCATGCTTATAATTTTCCAGAAATCACTCTATTTCATTCACTTTATTGTAGGTTACGCTTGAACATCATTTAATTGATGACAATTGCGTCGACATGTTTACATGTATAGCTTTAAAGAGGAAATTCCGCAAGTAATGCATAGTCTTCTTTACTTTAAGGATAACTAACGCTACGCTGTAGAATATAAATAGAAAATAATTATATTTGGTAACATTTTGTCATTAAAAATAGATACTTAAAAACCTGCGAAAAATGCCTTTAAAATGTATTTGATTTTTAGTGTATTTAATAAACAACATTCTTATGTAATCAATTTTTATCATTTTCTATTGTAAACACGCTTAGAATTATATTTATTTTTAAAATTTTTATTTTTTGAATTCATTAATTATTAAAAGTTTTCGCGCGATTTTATTAGTTATATTAAGCATTTTCCCAGAAAGAAAATGACGTTATGTTCAAATGCTTTAATTACGCTGCGCGGGAGAATCTTAACCCAATTGTTGCCGATACAGAACATTAATATGCCTTTCATCACTAATTGGCACGATGCCTGCCACAAAGTGGTGTCGTCACTTAATGCAATGCTATCCACAACACTTCTATGGATCATTAATTTCAAAGAAGTTATCCTTGGCGTCATTTTTTGAGAAAGCAGTTTGTTTGCCAAGATATGGATGTCGCTCGTGATTACAGTAGTGGGTGCAGGCAGTAGTAGTTTTTGTAATTTAATTCGATTGAAATTTATTTGATTTTTGCTTGATTATTTTGTCAATTTTATAAATGAATATTTTCCAATGTCGTGTTTGTCTCAACTTCTCTTGCATACTCTCAGCAAAGGTTGATTCCTTCATGAGTAGCCAAAAAGACAGTTGTGGGCAACAACAACCTTATGGGTTCAACGTTCTTTTCTTTTTAAATTTTTTCGCAGAGATCTCATTGGGACTAAAGCGCATATAATCGCAAGAAATATGATTCGTATTTGAGGAAAATCAGATGAAGGAATATAAATATCATTGCTGTCTTTTGTTCATCTTCATATTTATTGTATGAAATCGGTACTCATAAATGACCTAATGCAGGGGTTGTCAAACTATGGCCCGTGGGGCTTGAGGGCGTTTTATGCAACTCTCAAAGCTATGATGAAAAAGCAATTCGTAAAATTTAACTCTGAAATTTTCATTTTGTTTGTTATTATGGTATGGAAACCTGAAATGTAAATGTTAAAAAATGTTTAAACGTGATTTTCGTCAGTATGATACAACAGAATCATCAGGTACCTTCTGATTTAAGCTGTTATGCAGCCTGCTGATGAATTCACAACTTCCAAAGTGGCCCACTTAATCATTCGCAACTTTCATTGCAGTCTGCCATGTAGGAAAGTTTGCCGACCCCGGCTGAGATTTTTATCTTACACTGGGTGAGGATGCTGCCAATTAGACAGAATTGTTATTGCTGAGGAAGTGTTAAAATTAGAAATATGAATGAAAGGCTATATTATCCATTTTTTGCTACACAAAATTATAATTTTTATTAATACATATATCTTATTTTGTTGATTTGGAAATGATATATATAATATTTAAGGCAATTTGTCATACAGAATATTTCAGAAGTGATAACTTAGATTGTTCAACAAGCTCAGAAATGCTATTTTGTTATTTCTCTATCTTGTAATTTTTACTCCAACTTACTACAGTAAAACCTCATAAATCCGGCACTTTTAAAATTTGAAAATTTTCAATAATCCAGCAATTTCTCCGTTACATTGTCGCTTCATCATTTGCCATTGTTATACCTGAGCTTCAGGCTTACGGCAATATTCAGTGACATGTTTACATTCGTAGCGATTACATGCGTTTTTCGGCAATTTTATTAGTACTATTGTTCAGATTTACCTTGAATAACTACATAAAAACAGAAAACTTCCTCGCAAGTAGTGTTAACCATTTACACGGTGTTTTTGTTCGTGCTGCAAAGTTGCAGGATCCTTGACATAGTTCAGGATAACAAAATCGTGTTGCCCTCCAAAATCTTACATATAGTTTTCCAGTTCTGTCTGGTCGGTCTGTGTGAGACGCTTCGATTTTTCATGGTGCAAGGTTTATTTCCTTCATTCATTAAAATATGTAAATATAGACGGAATTTATCCGTTTTTGCTTTATTCGACGGCAAAAACTACAAAATATCTTATTCTTGCGATGCGTAGATGTTACACGGAAGAATTTGACAGAAATACCCATATTTTTCCGAAATTTTATGAACTTTTCGTACTCTTTCCGGATGTTGCCAAGGCGACCCGCATTGTTGTCTATGATTGAATTAACATCCATTAAGCCTTCAAATAGACGAAAGAATTACGGTATTCTCTTCGCGGTTTTTATGAAGCATCGAATTTATAGTTGTAGCAACGTCAAACTTAACAGATTGCAACAGTAATAATTGCAGATAATAATTATTTGGTAAACTTTGTGTGGACTGTGGGCATTTTTAACGATCGACCAAAAGAAAAAAATCTTTATTTCAATACTGGAATATTACCTTTTTCGTAAGGGAGAAGCAATTAAAAATGCACATATAAATTATAAAAAACAAACCACATTCAACATGTCTGTTGTTTAATTTTATAAGGAGAATATGGGCTAATATTAATAAATTTGAAATAACACATAATAACACAATAGCTATATGAGGTCCGAATTGAAATACAAGTAAAAAAATTATAACTATTTTAGATGGCAAATATAATATAACACTGACTTAAGGAACATAGATTTAAGACAAAAAATACCACCACTTGTAATGATGTAATTCTGTAGATTTTAGGAAATGTCTGAAAATTAATTCGTTTTTAAATGCTTTTTCTAATTGAATTCAAATAATAAAATTAATGTAGATAGAGTGCCATAGTTAAATAGTTGGAAAGCATGTTGCAAAAGGGATTTTGTTTCAATTTAAACCCAATTGAATGAAAGAAAAGTGGTTTCACTTATTTCTCAATCCTTCACACGTTGCAGTCAGGTATTTATGACACAGCACTTGGTAAACATTGAAAGTTTTCATGTGATGAACTATTCCAACATCATTTAGTAAATGTGATGTGCAGTGTTTGCAAGTTCCAATAGGATATAAGTAGTCTTTGCTTGTACACTGACTACATGGTATGTATTACATAATCTGACCATATTTTCATGAAGAGGATGCTTCAAATTTAAAAGAAATTCAAGTAGGTAACCTTTCAAATCATTTGATTGTTTTTATATTGCTCAGTCATTAGAAAGGTGATATGCTATCTATTATTTTATGGCAGATATCTTTAATTCAAGACAGTGCTGTAGTCGTAAAAAAGCAGAGGGTAAACCATATACAGAAGTAAAACTTTGAGGGGGAGAGGGTCGTACCCAGTTTTTTTAGAGCAAAGTACGTGACTATAATGTTATGATGGCAGGAGAAAATGTACGAGCTTAATTTGAATTTCCTTGAAAATTTTATTTCAATTATATTTTAGCGATATATATAAAAATTCAAAAATAATAAGTACAGTATTTATTTTCAATCTGATCAAAACAAAAGTAATATTAGAATATTGTTATTAAATCTCTTTGTGGGCGGCAGATTTTCAAGAATTGCCGGTGCAGCTTCAATATTTGGGGCCACGAAAAAAGGAGGAATTAGATGTTTTTTACAATCAGCCTGTATAATTTCTATAAGGCCAGGGTATACGTTATTCATTCAAAAAAGCTGAGTGTATACCCTATTTATTCGAAAAAAGCAAAGGATATATGGCATATACCACCGTATACCCTCCACTACAGCTCTGATTAAAGACTGATTAAAGGTGATTTACTGAGTTGAATATATTTTCCTTTCATTTTTTCCCTGGATGTTGCTAATCTTTGGCTCAGCTGACTTCTTTGACAATTAAATATTTTATTATCAAAATCACGGTTTGCAGGAGGGTTTAAAATTTTTTACTCATTAAGCTACACCTTTGTGTTACATATCCTGAAGTTTCTCTGTTTCTGAAGATGGGAAGGGATTTGAGTCCAGAGTGGGATTGGTCATAAGACTTTTACAGGGGTGTGTGAAGGAAAATTTGGCCGCCCCTTCTTCTAGCTTAATCAAATGCAGATATTTCTTGATTTACATGTGTTCAGTTTATGCGTTATCCCATATGCGCAATCTTTATTCTTAGTACCATTATTTAGCTTTAAAGCACAAATTTAAGAATACATATAGTATCAACCTGAAGGCTGCCCCTCAGAAGCCTCCGCCTATGTGCGGTGGCACGCGTCGCACATCCCTAGGACAGGCCTTTGGTCCTGAGGCATCTATTTTCATCATAAAACAATGGAATACAGTTCACAGCATGTTATAAAGTTTCATTTTTTTAATAGGTTGGGATTGTGATACAAATTGTCATTTGGTCAAACAATGGGATTTGCCAAAATTTTATTAAAATTTGAAAAAAGTACATTTTTCAAATCCTAAATTATTAACATTATATAATTTTTTGCAATAGGATCATCTGGGACTTGATAAAAGAGAAACTTATACTACCATTTTTGGATATAGAACTTCATGTTTATGATCTTGGCATAGAAAATAGGGAGAAAACAAAGGACCAAGTCACCATTGATTGTGCTGAAGCAGTTAAGAAGTACAATGTAGGCATAAAGTGTGCCACAATTACACCCGATGAGAAAAGGGTAGAAGGTAAGTGGCTCTTATAGTCGACTACTTTTTTATTTTTGTTATTTCTTTTGTTCTAATTATTTTTCTAAAATTTATATTTTTTAAATAACAGAATTCAATCTGTCTCAAATGTGGAAATCACCTAATGGAACTATAAGGAATATTCTCGGTGGAACTGTTTTTCGGGAGGCCATTATTTGCAAAAACATTCCTAGACTTGTAACTGGTTGGGAAAAACCTATAATTATTGGGCGTCATGCCCATGCAGATCAGGTATGTAAGACTTTTACATAGGTCACTCTCCTCCATGTATTCTTTTCTATACATCTGTGTCAATAGTAGTTTGTGTGATTCATTGTGTTCTTTTATTCCTTACAACAGCATCATCTTCCAATATAAGCTCGACAAGCAAGCACAGTTCTTTTCTTTTGATTGTTGTTAATTAAATAAAATAACCTTTTAAACATGTTTTCTTTAAAGGAAAAGTGTGCTAATTTTATCACTTTGTCTGTCTGTCTATACATGGACAATCAACATTTTTGGTTATTGGTGAATACATTTATCTTTGATATATTTGTTTTTTTGAGACGGAAGAAAAATTTATCTACCACATTTTTCACAGTACAAAGCCACAGACTTTGTTGTACCAGGTGCTGGAACATTAGAACTCAAATGGAAACCTGCTTCAGGTGAAGGAATTCATCGAGTTGTTAACAATTTCAAAGGTCCAGGTGTAGCATTGGCCATGTTCAACACTGATGAATCTATTGCGTAAGTCCCATGCGATTTTTTAAAATGTACTGTAGTTAGTAGTGTTTGTGATAATTGTAAAAAATATATTTAGCTTTTCATTTAAGATTTCGAGCAAAAATAGCAGTTTACCAACTTATTGTCACAGAAAATTGGTACTTGTTACTTTTTGTCCAAAATAATTAGTGCCTTATCCTCAAATAATCAGTGGTACTTTTCATCACAGATGTGGCTTTTCATAATAGAAATTCACTTTTGGCTTGAGACTATTGTAAATTTTAATTGAAAATATTTCAAATGTTAATAATTCACACAAACCAACATGTTTCTATATTTGAAAATGTTATTTTGTTAGAAGAGGCTGAGTGTTTCTTCATTTGTTGAACACCTTCATCTGCTTGGTATTTCCCCCAGTTAGGAGCATATGACATCTCACAGTTCCTTTCATGGTTTTCCTCTTTTGTCTTTAAATTGTGTCTTAGAATAAGTTAATCACTGCTTCTCAAGTATTTAATGAACCTAAGGTTGACAGCCATAGATGTTGAAACTTGAAATCCATGTGACTAAAAGAAAGTTGCCAATTTCCTTATATGATGGAATGTTGCAAGTATCTATTTTCTGGTGACAGGAAGTCCAGTAAACAGAAATAACGATTTTTTGTTATAAGTAAAAGAAATATCTTTACAAGACCTTTTAATCCGTAACTAGTCGTGTCGGGTCATTATGACCCAAGTTTCTTTTGAAGATTGTTAAATGAATCCAAATGGAAATAATACTCCATGTCACCCCTCTACCTTCCTTTGCCATCTTTGTTTACATTGTGACACTACTTTCGGAAAACTTGAACAGCTCATTCGCTTGCTAGTTCGTTAAAAGCCAACCAGTGACCTGGCGCGACTACTTGCATTACACATTTTGAGAAGTCTGCTGTAGCTAATTTGGGAAAATTTTCAACTCCATCTGCAAATAAGTATCTATTTTTGTTTTCTTTCACTTTATAAATGTCTCAGTCTTAAATGCTTATGTTATTTACAAGCAAAATAAGGCTGCAAGTTCTAAAGCGGAGGAAAGAATTACGAGACAATCATTAATAAAACGGCTATCAAATGAGATTGCCAAACCCCACAACCAGCGAAGAGCTGTAAACAAATTCATAAATGAAAACCTAAGGAAAAGGATAGATATGTTCTTGGAGGAAAACAGTACCGAGGAACCAGGAGAAAAAAAGAGGCTAGAAAAGAAAAAGGTAGCCAGCGACAACAACAAGTACTGTCGGGGAAAAATACTTGAAGAAGGTGCCATCTTAGCCCTAATACCAGTGACAACAAATTTTTACAAATATGTTATGTAGAAACTATATTTGCAAAAATTACACAACTACCATTTGCACAGATTGCAACGAAGATTAAGCAAAATAAAATTTGAAAATTTGATTTTGTTCTACGTTTTATCAATTATTTGTAATTATTAAACTTATTATAATGTAAACTTTTTATGTAAAATGACAAATATATTAGTTTGTTTTTGGTTGATGTTATATTCCTGTTGTATATTCTAATTGATCTTACAATACTCGAATTGGGTATCTGACGACCTGATGCGACTAGTTAGGTAATTTTTTTAACTTGACTAGTTAAGGGTGTAACATTGTTATTATTATCACATTTTTTGTTGCTGCTTGTTTCTTTAGAATGTTCATCTAATTAATATGAAGTTAATTCCTTTTCTCTAACCATTGAGCTTTAACATTCTAAACATTTTTCAGCCATTAAGGTAAAATATGGTAATGACAACATTATTATTTCCAGTGATTTTGCGGAATCTTCATTCAACTTTGCTCTGAATCGAGGTTATCCATTGTATCTAAGCACCAAGAATACCATTCTTAAGGCATATGATGGCCGTTTCAAGGATATATTCCAAGATATTTATGATAAGTAAGTTATAATATTATATTTTCAAAGGTAGTATCAGCCTATGCATGTTTTGAAATTTCTGTTTGGTATAACACCTCTAAATTCAGTCACCAAATGTTGACATTTTGTAAAAATATTAGTTTAACTTCCATAAATTTTAAAAACTAAAAAAATTGGATATTTTTATGGGAGACTTCAACATCTGATTTCATTCTGCATCATTATAATAAGCTGCTTCTATCATATATGTGTAGGATATAGGATATCCTATAAATAAAAGAGAATGTTTGTCTGTCTGTCTGTGGAAGCCATAACTCTACAGAAAATAAACGTAGGAGCTTCAAAATTTGGCAGCAGCTTCAGGCTGATCCTGAGAGTTGCAGTGCCAAAAATAATTCAAATCGGCCCATGGGGGCCTGAGGGTCCCCATTTTTGATCCAAATTCCAGTTTTTAAAAGATATATCAGCAACCAATTGACCGATTTTGACGAATTCTCCAATAATATCAATGTTTTGATGAGATACATTTTCGAGCCTAAAATGGATAAAATCGGTCTACGGGGTCAAGGATCATAATGTAGGGTCGATCCAAATTTCACAATTTCGATGGGTCCCCATGGAACGGTCAGTCCAAATTTCGGCAATGTCCATCTGCCTGTATGTATATATCAGGTAAGATCTGGCTGAACCGATTTCAACCAAATTAGGTAGGTACATAGAATCTTCACATAAATACATGACCAAAATGACATATTTGGACCGGATAGACCAAGCAGGGGTGCCACAATTGCAAAATAAAATTTTCTGTAGTTATGCTTTTGGAAGGGAACGGCCGAACCGGATTTAACCAAATTTGGTACATAGAATTTTCACAGAAATTCATGGCCATAATGCCATACTTCGACCCGATTAACTAAGTAGGGGTGCCACAATTGCAAAGTTAAACTTTTTGATAGTTTGGAAGGAATTGGCCTAACCGATTTCAACGAAATTTTGTATGAAGGAGTTGTGCAAGATAAAAAAAAACAAAAATAAGATTTTTAGGATAGATATACAAAGCAGGGCTGCCAAAATAAAAGTAATAAAAATTTTCTTTTTATAAGTGTTTGTGTTGAACTGTCCTCATCGATTTTAACCATATTATAATATTTATTATGTACACATGTATATAAAGCCTTAATAGCATATTTGGACCGGATCAACTAAACAGGGGTGCCACAATTACAAATTAAACTCTTTCAGTAACTATGGATTTGGAAGGAATTGGCTCAACGGATGTCAACTAAATTTTATATATATGGTTTTTACAAAATACCATATTAAAATCAAGATTTAAAAAGTGGAGCTTAAGAGCAGAGCTACCACAATTAATAAATAATAAAAATCTTTTGCAACTTAAAAGAAAACTTTCGTGAGCATAGCTGGGTGTTTTTGCTAGTATCATATAAAACCTAAGGTACTTCTAGAAGAGCTACAGAGCTGAAATTTTGAAGGAGGATAGGTACAAACTCTGGGAAAAATCCGAAATTCCAGAAATAGTTATGTTTAAGGGGTATTTTTTACAACATTGTCCAATTTTAAACACCAATAAGAAAAGCATTGAAAACTGTACAGGGCTATATAAAATTGCTTCTTTAAATTATTTAAAATTAAGATACAAAGTCGGGACATGCATCTTACTGTGGATGAAAGAATGAAGTTTATTTTTCTTGAAGACAGAATTCAAATCCATGTTGAATTTCTGTAAAAGTTCGATTTTAATCATAAAAAGTTTTTGATTTTCAACAATAAAAAATATTAACTACCATAACAATGGCTCCAATGCCTTTCAATGGAAATTGACTTTCCATACTTCAAGAGCATTGATTTAATGCTTAGACTGCATTATAATCCATTTGATTTCAGCCAATGATGTATTCGTATGATGACGTGATAATTTTTAATTACCTAATTTTTTATCTGGATACATACTAAAAGGCATGGATGATGACATCATAATCCTAATACACAAAATATCCTAATTTTTACATAAATTTTAGTGTAACATATAGGCTATTGTCTTAATGATGATTCAAGTTATTGCTATAAAAGGGCAATCTGAGCCATGAAACTTGAAATTCAAAAACTTGGATGCGAGCCGATTGCCAGAGAAATTAGAAATTCAGGATAGATGCCTTAATTTTGCAGATAATGAAAACTATTATCTTATTTAACCCTTAGAGTGCCAAGGAGCGTGATAGTGCTCCTTGCAACTCTCGCCTAAAGTGCCAAGAGCGAGATCACGCTCCTTCGTTAGGCTCCCGTATAAGTGCTGGTAGTTCACGGTCTCTCGTCAGATGGTATCTTACGACAGTTTGCCTATGACAAAGAAAGAGTAGTTTCAGAGCCTCTGCTAGTTTTCGTCTCATTAGTTTTGTGATTTTATGCGTTTTTGAACTTGACCTAGTTTTTGTAACCTGTACTAATTAAAATGGCGTCAACCTCAAGGAAGGTGTTTGACAATTATGAAGATATAGTGGAATATATAAATACTCTTGGTGACAATGGTGATTATGTTGATTCTAGCGATGAAATGCAAACTCTCACAACAAGTTGTGAACCTCGTTCATAATTTCAGATGCAGAAAGCAACAATAGTGACATTATCGTCCATCATAAACGTCGTATTGCAGTTATAACTGAAAGTTCAGATAGTGAAAGTTTTGTTGACAATGAGGAATGTGATAGATATCTATAATAATGAACAAATTCTAGTATATAAAGAAATTCTAGCATACCATTACACACCATTCCAGCCCTCCTTTTTTCCTTGAAACACCTTGTCCAAAACATGCTCCACTCCATGATGCCATAAATATTCCATATTTCTACCTGTTTCTCACTCTTTCCCTTAGGAATCTAATAGTAAATGGAACTAACAGATATGCAAATCAGTTTCTTGACTCACAGCAGCAAATATCACCCAATGCTAGTTAGTCAGTGGAGGCCTGTTACTGTCACAGAAATGAAAGGGTTTCTGGCAGTACTATTGGAAATGGGAATTCTTTATTTGTTCATGCTTTGCTTATGTATAAATACTAGTAGAAGGTGCTTGCATACTGCAAGCATTTAATCTCACGTTGAAAATACATTAATTTTTTAGAGAGATATTTCGTCATGGGAAATATTTCTTTAATTCAAAAGATTTCTCCTAGGGACCACATTTCT